>JACCIE010000051.1:0-1440245 GCA_018906755.1 Sycophaga agraensis | reverse complement strand
AGCTGAGTACACGAGGAGCTCCGAGTCCGCACACAGGCGAAAAGGGAGTTGATAGCGGACTACATTATCGGGTGCCGTCCGCTTCCATAGAAACCGCCGCTTGCGAACACCCCTCCTTGTACGTGCAGCTCGAGGGTACGATCCGCGGGCTGGTTGCCCGAGTATCGCACCGCTATAAAATATGAGGTAGTCGCGGATTCGACACCCTCGAAATGCTGGGCGAAGAATACGAGCGGAACCAAGAGAGGCACCTGCGGCACACCGCGCCGCCGAGTCACATGCTCTTGACGATGCGAACCGGTCGTCCGGACGAAGCGAATTGCGGCAGTGTCAAGAAGATAGGGTTCGGCCAGTCGCAGCGTTAGGCGGGGGAGGCCAGCTCGCGGAGGGAAGAGCAGAAGGGTAAGGGTCGGAAATGCGCCGAGCGAGTCGGTGGGCCAGATCGAGGGGTATGTCATAACGGACGAACAGGCGGCAGCTGGGGAGCGGAGAGGCAATCGCACGCCACCGCGGACTGGGGCGTCACCGAGAGCGCCGCCAACCAGCAGCAGGAATCAATCGGAGTCGACGCCAGCCGGATGGCCCAACGCCAGCGCACCCGCGTGGCCCAGCCCAAACCCGCCCGCTTGGTCGCCACAGACCCCCCCGGTATGGCCAGCACCGAACACCCCCGCCTGGCAAGCGTTGCCAACTCAGCAGAGTCAGGCGGCACCGGCCCGGGAGAACCGGCCGCGCAACGGGACGCGCAATAGCGGGCCGCAGTGGAAGGGGGTGGCGAGGCCGCCCACGCCACCGCCGCCGCAGAAGTGGCAGGTACCCGCCGAGCCGAATGCCAGCGAGCCCAGCGCCAATCACCGTAACCGCCCCAAATAACGCGCTGCCCTTCTACGGCACGTGTCATGGGTGCGGGGCCGCCGGTCACCGCATTAATCAATGCCCCGGACGCCAGTGCTACTCCTGTTATCAGTGGGGGCACTTTGCGAGTGTCTGCCCGTACGGCCCGCGCACGGCGGGTAATCAGGGGAATTTCCCGCCGCCGCAGGGAAACGAACAGGGGGAAGCCCTCGAGAACCCCGGGGCCCTCCCTACAGACTGCCAGGGGCTCACACAGTGCCAGTGAGCCAGTCCGTACGGCGGGAGGATGAGTCGAGCGGAGCACAAAGAGAGTCAGAGTGAACATCGCGGCGGAAGAGACGGGGCGAGCATCAGGCGCGGGGGTGGCGTTACGGGTAGAGGAGGTAGTCGAGCCAGAAGTAGTAGTTAGTCGCGACGCGATAACAGGAAAAAGTAGGGCAGATATGTCGATAGGAGTGGACACGGCGGTAGGAAAGGAGTTAGAAGTAGTCAGGAGTCAGAGTGAGTCGGTAGATAACAAGTTAGCATTAGGGAGCACGCGTTGTAAGGCGGTAGATAGTAAGTTAGGATTAGAAAATAATCGTTCTGAGTCGGTAGAGATTAAGATAGAGGCAGATAGTGCGAGTCGTGAGTCGGTGGATGATAAGCTAGGAGGGATCAAGGAGAGTAAAGAGTCGGTAGAAAATAATAGAGGAGTAGATAGCAGAATTCGCGAGTCGGTAGAAAATAAAATAAGGTCAAACGAGGAATATCGTAAGTCGGTAACCAGTAAGATAGAGTTAGGTAGAGCAGGTCGAGAGTCAGTAGTCGGTAGACCAGCAGGATCAATGTCTGTGAACCTCTCGGAGTCGCAAGCCAGCCGACACGACCGAGAGAGTTCCGGAGACGAGAGCGGGATGTCGGGCGAGCGAGAGGGAGAGCAGGCTGACGCGGAGCCGCCACACATAGGCACGCAGTCGAGCCGCGAGTCGGAGCAGAGCGAAGACGCCTTCTGCGAGGACGAAGTCCCAGCTGGGCGGGGGGGAGCCGACGGGGCAAGCCCGGCGGGAACGCCGGCGCTCGCACCACCGCCAAAGAGCCAGGGAGTGGCGTCGTTTGGAAACGACCAACGGCGCTACGTCACCGTAAAATTAGACGGCGTGAAGTGCACGGCTCTCATAGACTCCGGCGCACAGATCTCGGCAATGGGCCCGAGGTTGGCACGGCACTTCCGCGACAGGATCAAGCCAGACGAGACGGTGATTCGCTCAGTTTTGGGAGGCGTTAGCCGGCCTCTCGGGACTATGAGCGTCGTCATGAACGTCGACGGCACGATAGATAACGTCCGCATCCTCGTCGTCGACTATCTAGACGTCGACCTTATACTCGGAGTCGACTTCATAATAGATTTCGACATCCTAATATGGGCTCGGAGGAACATGTGGCGAGTCGGTGAGTTCGGCCAGTGGCGCGAATTTATGACGTCAGCTGGAGGCGGGGGAGTAACGATTTACGCCTCATGCGCGGGCATCTCGGAGCTAAACGAGAGCCAGCGGGGAATCCTCGATGCCATGATCGAGGAACTGATGCCGCCCGATGCGCCAACGCTCGGGCTCACGCGGCTTACCGAACATCATATTGACGTTCAGGGAGCCGCGCCGATCCGCCAGCGCTTTCGTCGAATGTCGCCGCGTATGCTCGAGGTCGCCCGTGAGGAGGTGACAGCGATGCTCGCCTCGGGCGTTATCGAGCGATCGGCCAGCTCGTGGAGCAGTGCGCCCGTGTTGCTAAAGAAGGCGGACGGAAGCTATAGGTTTTGCATCGACTATCGGGATGTAAATAAAGTCACAAAACGTGACGCATACCCGATACCTCGCATGGAGTCGATCTTAGATAAATTACGCAAGGCGCGTTATTTGTCGACGATCGACTTAGAGCAGGCCTATTATCAGGTACCCATGGACGCCAGCAGTAAACAGTATACGGCTTTCGCTGTGCCAGGCCTTGGACTATTTCATTTTAACCGTTTACCATACGGCCTGATGAACGCCCCAATGACGTTTCAGCGCCTGGTAGATGCGTTATTTGGAGTGGAGTTTGAGCCGTATATATTCACTTACCTTGACGATATAATTATAGCGACCGAGGATTTCGAGGCGCATAGAAAATGGTTGCGATTTGTTTTAGCCAGGTTGAGAGGGGCCGGCCTTGCGATAAACAAGAACAAATGCGAGTTTGGGTGCTCCCAGGTCACGTACCTCGGGTTCTTGTTAGATCGCCAGGGCCTGAGGCCGAACCCGGAGAAAGTCGAGCCAGTGCTGAATTACCCGACCCCCAAAAACATAAAGCAGTTGCGCCGCTTTCTAGGCATGATTGGGTGGTATGGGAGATTCATAGTCGGAGAGTCGGAGGCGAAAATTCCCCTGACCAAACTGCTGCGGACAGGCCAGCCATGGGTGTGGGACAGCGAGCAGGAAAGAGCGTTCGCCCGTTTAAAAAAGGCATTGACGGAGGCGCCCGTACTGGCACGGCCCGATTTTGAACGGGCATTCACGATACAGTGTGATGCGAGTGACGGTGCGCTCGGCGCGGTCTTAACACAAGACTTCGACGACGGCGAGCACCCAATTGTTTACATCAGTCGCGTGCTGAGTAGCGCCGAGCGTAATTATACAACCACGGAAAAAGAATGCTTGGCCTTGGTTTGGTCAATAAAAAAGCTACGCCCTTATGTCGAGGGATATGCTTTTAAAGTCATCTCAGACCATAGCGCTTTACAGTGGCTGCGGACGCTGAAAAATCCGACCGGCCGACTAGCGCGTTGGGCCATCGAGCTCCAACAATGGGACTTCGAGGTGGTCCACCGCCGTGGCGCACTCCACCAAGTGCCAGACGCCCTGTCACGGATGCACGAAAGCGAGGTAGTGGTCGCCAGCTTGGAGGAGGTGACGGACAGCTGGTATTTAAGTCGAAGAGATGACGTGCAACGGGAACCGCAGAAGTACGCACGGTGGCGCGTAGTAGACGGAAGGCTGTACCGCCACGCCGACGACAAAGTGCTCGGCCCGATAGTGCCAGACGAGGAGGGTTGGCGTCTAGTCGTGCCAGTCGAGCAGCGCGAACGCGTTCTCCACGATGCGCACGATCGCGAGTCGGCGGGACACTTAGGCTGGGAGAAAACGTGTGAGCGAGTGCAGCGCGAGTATTACTGGCCAGGCGTTCAGCACGACGTCTACCATTACGTCCGTGCGTGCGACGTCTGCCAGCAATATAAAGTCCCGCAGACCGCGCCAGCAGGTTTGATGGGATCACGCTATGTAGAGAGCCCGTGGGTGGTGGTAGCGGCCGATTGTATGGAATTCCCGCGGAGCAAACGCGGGAAGAAATACCTCGTCGTCTACCAGGACCTCTTTACGAAATACGTAGAGATGCGAGCCGTTGGATCAGCCGATGGGAGAAATGTGGTCGAGTCGTTCGCCGACCTGGTCGTGTTCCGATGGGGCGCGCCGGCGTATCTGTTGACAGATAACGGCCGGGAATTCGATAACGTGACGTTGACTAAATTTTTGGACGAAAGCGGCATTAGACACGTCACAACGCCCCCCTACCACCCCCAGGCGAACCCGGTGGAGCGGGTCAATCGATCATTGAAGACTATGATCGCGGCATTTGCGCGCCACGATCACAGAGATTGGGACCTGCACTTGCCAGAACTACGCCAGGCGGTGAACACGGCGGTGCAGGCGACTATGCGGGTCTCCCCAGCCTTCCTCAATATGGGGAGGCACCCGACCCCGGTCAAGAGTCTGCGCAGAGAGATGGAGGGACGTGGGGGAGTAGTCAGGAAGGAGACGGGGGACTGGGCCGACCGCGTCAAGCGGTTGGAAGCGCTGTATGACCTGGTCCGGAAAAACGTGGAGTCGGAGCGGGCCCGACAGGCGAAATATTATAACAGACGTCGACGCGACGCGCAATTTTCCGTCGGCGACTCCGTGATGCGCCGGACCCACCCATTATCAAACGCCGCGAATCACTTCTCCGCGAAGCTCGCGCCCAAGTACGACGGTCCGTTTAAGATCGTAGAAGCCAGGTCGCCGGGAGTTTACATGCTAGATATGGGCGACGGCCGGAGATTAGGGAAAGCGCACATATCGCAGCTCAAGCGGTATATTCCCCCGCGAGTCGTTAGGCAGGTGTGAGAGCTACCTGAGACTAATAGGTCCCTTTACTTATACCCTAGGAGTCAGAAGCTCCGATGAGGCGAGGAATAGCCAGCCGACGGGGGATCCGGGGACCCCATGCAGCGCATGGGCCCTTCCCCGAGTTTACGCCACCGGAGGCCGTAGAGCCTCCGCGCCCGGCAGCATCGGGCCCGCAAGTAGGGATAACGCCAGCTGGGAGAGTCGGAGGGGCCATCGTGCCGGGCGAACCCCAGTACACTTGGTGGCACGAGGCACCCGTGTCCGACGTCGAGAGCCTCGGCGGCGAGGAGAGCGCCTCGGGCGACTCGAGCGATGACGCGAGTGGCGAAGGCTGGGCGAGTTGCGACGAGCGAAGGGTTGGGGCGGGACGTGGGCTAGGTCATATGGGCGCGTGGATCGGGCCCAGCGCGCCGCGGGCCGAGACCGGAATATGCCGCCTACTACGCAGCCGTTCACGTGGATCGCCCCCGGGGGGAGGGCCCGCGAGGCTCCTCGAGGAGGTGGGAGACATCTCCCTTCCCGGAGGAGTAGCCGGAATTTCCATCCATCCGAGCCCCGAGGCCGCGGTCCCGGAACCCGCAGGAGAATCGGTAGTAGGACAACCGGGGCCGGTCCGGCCGCCGACCCGTCGCGCAGTGGTGGCCCTAGGCCTGGAGGATAGAACGAAGGCGGAGGACCCGGAGAGCCTCCGGCGCGCGGCAGAGTGGGAGGCCGTCCTTGCGAACGCGCCCTACCCGTTTCGACTAAGGCTCCGCGGGGCCTGGTACGATCGCGTGCGGGCCGTTCGGACCGACCCGAGCGTCGACCCCCCGCCGCGCGCTTGCTTTGCCTGCTGGCGCCAAGGGCACAAGATTCGATCCTGCCCGGCACGTCTAATTCGCATATTCTGCGATAATTGCGGCCGGGCCGACACCACGGTGGACAAGTGCCCAAGGTGCCGGGAGACCTATGAGCGCCAGCTGCACCAGGAACGGCAAGAGCACCGCCCGCGCGCAGACGAACGCGGCGACGCGGCCAAAGGCGGACCGGCGCCGCCAGAAGGACGGCGAGCCGAGAGAAGGCCCGGAGAGCCTCGAGAGCCCTCCGCCGAAGGAGGAATGGCCGAACGGCTAAAACGACACCGGAGCGGGGAGCCCGGTGGAAAGACCGCGCCCAAAGCTAGCGAGGCCCCCGCGCGAGCCAGCAGGACGGAGAGGGCGTGCGAAGAGGAGGCGCGACACGCGGAATCAAGCGAGAGCCAGACGCGCTCCGAAACGGGCGGGGGGGTCCGCGCGGACCGCGAAGCGCCCGTGCCACAGGCAGAAGAGGTGACAAGCACCTCAAAGCCCGTCGCTCCCGCCCTCGCCCAACTGCGCGACGCTGAACCGGTCGCTAGCCCGGGGCATGCCTGGGCCGGGGTAGACCCGATGGCCATGTTGAGGAGCCTGGAAGGGCTTTCGCCGGAACTCCGGGAGGCGATCCTTCGCCAGGTCGCCGGGCTGCCGCCGTTGCGTAGCGCCAGCCAGCAGGGCGAGTAAAACGCTCAGCACCCAGCCAGTTAGTGGGAGGAACAGATATGCCAGCTTAAAGGGAAGAGGATGACCAGCGAGAGAGGAGCAGCTCTAAGCGTCAGCCGCGGTAACACCCAGTAAGTAATTAATTTACGTTCCCCTGTGCAGACAAGGCTGCCAGCGGAGCTCCAGTGCAGCAAGCGTTGCGGTGGTGCCAATGAGCACTCGTGGTAGTGGCAATTGGGAAAGGGAGGAGCGCGGGTGATAGAGTTGAAAAATAATTTAAAAAAAAAAAAAAAAAAAAAAAAGTAATAGAAAATAATAGAAAAAAAAAAAAAAAAAAAGTAGAGTCGGTAACATCGGAGAGTCGGTAGTTTATAAGACTATGAACTATAACTGTAATTTTTTTTTGGGGTTTCTAAAAGTAAGCTCCCGAATGAACGGAGCATAGAGTTATGCAGCGCAAGGCAAAGCGGACCGGAATAGTTACCAAATGTAACTGGCTATCGCCAATACAATAATAAGATAATAAAATAAGCATAGCCAGCGAGCGATTCTGGAGGACACCCGCGGGGGAGGGGCCGTCGGATCGCGAGGAGGGTGGACTGTAGGTTAGCGGGGGGGAGTGTGACGTGGTCACATTTGGCCTCCGAGCCAACACATAATACAAGAGGAGGGACGGGGAGTTGGGCGGGTAGACAGGATAAGGGGCGAGGGCGAGGGGACGGGGAAAAATTGTAAGCGCGAAGCGAACTCGACCTCCAGGATCGCACGACGGCGTACGCAGTGATAAGAAAACGAAGTCTGACCATATAAACTTCCGAGGTTACCTGAGCCGCACCAGCGCCAGCGAGTCAGCTGCTGACCGCCCGTAACCGCCCGAAGCCCGGAGCCAGCAGAAGCCCGGCCGCAGCGAAGAAACGACGAGGAGCGGCGAGCAGCCGACAGCCGCCGGGCAGCGAGGCCGCTGCCGCCAACAACGCATCGGGCAAGGCGCATGCGCCGCCCGAACCGTCGCTTCAACGCTAGCGGGGAGAAGAACGGGGCCACCGGAAGATGCGGTGGGAGCGAGATCCCGGGGCGAACGAAGGAAAAGTGTGACGCGGACACGAGGGAGTCGGGCGCACGTGGGGAGGGCCACGGGGCCTGGGTGGCGCGGACGCGGGTCTTGAGTTCGCGCGTCGACGAGAGCGCACCCCGCGGCCAGAAAAGGAGGCTGGGGAGCGACCACCTCGCAGCAAGGACCGGCGTTCTTTCTTCTGCGCCGGACGCTCGCCCCGAGCACACCTCAACCATCGAGTACCCGAGTCGAATTTCCCGAGGAAGCAACGCCGAGAAGACGACGAGGTCGACAGCGTCCGCTCGAGAGCCAGCCCACCTGCACCAGCACTGCCAGGGAAGCCGGGCGTAGACACCGCCGCCGCTGTAGCAAGGCAGACGAGCCAGTACCAGCGAGGAGCAAGGCCGCCGGCGTCCGCCGAGAGCCAGCCCACCTGCACCAGCACTGCCCGGGAAGCCGGGCGTAGACACCGCCGCCGCTGTAGCAAGGCAGACGAGCCAGCACCAGCGAGGAGCAAGGCCGCCGGCGTCCGCCGAGTGCCAGCCCACCTTCACCAGCACTGCCAGGGAAGCCGGGCGTAGGCACCGCCGCCGCTGCAGCGAGGCGAACGAGCCAGCACCAGCGAAGGACGAGGCCGCCGGCGCCCGCTCGAGAGCCAGCCCATCTGCGCTAGTCCCAGAACCCGACGGACCGACCTTGAGCCTGAGCGGCTCCAGCGGAGTAGCACCTCTGGGGCACCTGTGCGGTGAGTCACCGAGTGGGGAGGTCCTCCTCGCGGCGGAGAGTGCCCTCGCAGACGTGGGTGGCCGGTACGCGCGCGAACGGCTACGTAGCCGAGGTAGAGGCGGACGCGGTCGTGTGAGGCGGGAGGTCGCGGTCGAGTCGCGCGCGGGCTCAGCCGGCGAGAGCTGGGCCGGGATTGTAACACCGCGCGTCGGTGTCGCGCCGTAGAGTAGGGCCGGCCAGCGGGCCGTGATTATTGTAACGAGTTAGGGAGAATAAAGGATAAAATTAAAAGCATGACGTAGTACCTTTCCTCTTACTACCTTGTTCCCCAGCGGGGCGAGAGCAGGCGTGCTCACCAGCCACCGGGCCGTGCCTTCCGCGGCGGCCCGCGGAACCCCCCCGAGTAAGAACTCACACTGAGCAGCCGGAAAGGCGAGTCCACCTGGCGCCCACAGAAATAAGATTCGGTGGACTCGTGGTCGTAGCGCGCGCGGAGGGGAGGAAGGCTCCCCGCGGATCCCTGAATTCGGCGCGACGTTACAACTTTTAATCAAAATTTCATTATTAACGTCTTTTACAAAAATTCCTTAAAATTGAATGTTTGAATATTTTTAATTAATTATAACGATTTACGTTTCTTTCAATTTTTTAGAATAGTATACTATATGTTTCTTCTTAATTTTTGAAAATTTGGAAATATTCGATAAAAAGAAGCAGAAAAAAGTGTAAATACTAAATTATCAATAATAATAATAATCATATATATTTTGCAGCGAGCAATAAAAATAAAAGGAATAAAAAACAAAATAAAAAGCGAAAAAATTCAAATAACGACGAAAGCAGAATTATACATTTGATATCAGGTATTGTACATTTTACGCGTTATTTAAGTGTTATTTCAAATCTACTGCTACTACTTAATTTAAGTAATAACAGGTTATTAAGTAGTATAAAACACGCACACAATAAATCAGAAAAACAAATAACTTTATGGCTAATATCTGTTAGGTGCGCAACTTCGCTTTCGCCGTTTTTCGACAGTTGATTGCAGTGATAAGTGCCGATTAAAACAGGCAGGTTAAAAAATTCATACCATAAGGTTGAACAATGTCAACATAACGACAACACCAAATTAGTCAATTTGTGTTTGCATCTGAAATGTAATTTTGATGTCGAAAACCGGCATGGCGGCGGAAGAGAAAAGGAGATTTAATAAAATTAAATTTGAGATAATACTAATAAAGACATTAATAACTATAATAAATATCAATTAATAATATACAAATAACAAACAACAATTTTTTTAGTTATAAGTTTACATGCACGAGCAGAGAAAAATAGATAAAAATCGAAAGTAATGTATAATAATAATTACTTGTAGAAAAAACGTGTTTAAATTACTGTAATAGCCAAAAAAAAATTCAGTATCTTTGAACTAGATTACTGTAAACATATTCTTATACTTTTTATGTAAAAATATTTATGCGAATATCTAGTAATTATGAATACTATAAATAAACAATTTTTAATTTTCGAGCAAGTATGAATACATTCTTGTACAAGCAATAGTACATTCTATTCACATTAAACTATTATAATATTATTAATATTTTATTATACTTAAAGCATGTGTAAATATAAATGAATAAGATAATGTTGTAAAAAATTACTAAAGTAATAAATGGAATGAGTAGATAATTAGATTTTATGCAATGAGAAACTCTATTTTTATGTATTTAACATTATAAGCTGAAAAGCAAAGCATATAAGAAATTACTGCATGCAAAAAATTACAGAAATATATAGCATTTGAAACATATTTAATTAATGTGACAACAAATATTAAATATTAAAAGATGATTATTATTAAATTGTTTTCTATTTTATGTCGGTGTAGATATCAACAATAAAATTCAAAAGAAATATTCAATATAAGAACTGCTAAAGGCTTGAGTATGTTGATATTCCAATGTATTTTTTGTAATTGTGTATCTAACTAACTCGAAACTTAAAAATGTAGCATGATTTAAATGCTGCTAGATGAATTCATATTTCGCGATTAATATATTTGTATTATTAAATTAAAATTAATAAAATTATTATTTTATATAAATATGTAATTTTTGTCAACATTATTCATAATATTTAATAGTTAATTATGTTTTGAAAATATATTGAATCGGATTCAGTGTACAACAATATTGTAATAAGACACTATGTGTATACAACTCAAAGTAATTCTTCATATTCTAAAGAATATTAAATAGTTATTAGTTATTAAGGGCTAAATAGGAAGAACTTTATATAAAAGAAAAATTCTACGCTCTTCTCGGCATCATCTTGGAAGCTGCAGACGAGCTGCTATCCTCGGCGCCTTGAATCTATAGAGCGAGACGAGCGACCTTCACCTGAAACAATACGGTACAAGCAGTTCCTATGCGGGTCGACGAGAAGAATTCCTGGTGTTGCCTATCCGTAGGACGACCCAGCCGACATCTCCACGGCGACAACAACTGAACCCTTTCCTTTGGCGGAGAAACTACGAGCTCTGGCAATCTTACATCGTGGGCTATCGAGGATTTGCGGACGCCGCGCCATTATAATTTTTATTGTATGCGAGTGATCGCGAAAGCGACGGCTGATTTCATTAAGGAATCCGGGTGTATCGTATCTTTGCGAGCGAGATAGTGTATAACGCGGCGAGCATATTACATGTATGTAGTTTTGTTTTTTTGTTAGACTCGACTTCGGATGCATCCGTGAAGAACATAATAAATTGTCTTTTTTATTATTGTTAACTAACGGCGTTACACTAATCTTATTTTAACAATTATCTCCTCTTACCTCAACCCCCTTGAGTATTAAAAAAAACAAATTAAAAATTATTAAGAAAATCTATTACAATTATATGAGACAAAACGCGAATATTTAAGTAATAAATATGAATGGTGTTAAATACACAAATGGGTTGAATGAAAAAAAACGATTGAAAGAAAACTAAGTATAAAGACGTGTAAAGATTTAAAATCATAAAATATCATAATCAAAAAATTTATTTAAAATCATATTTAAAATAAATTTAAAATCATAAAATACGCAATTCTTGCGTATAAATTTTATTTTTTAAATTAATATAATTTTGTACAATACTATAATATATATAAGATGAAAATAGGGGTACAGGTGGAACGAGAATACTTGATTTAACTTGACAAACACACCTTTAATTAACCTTCGTCATTGGTACAGTAATCACTTACGTGTACTCGACTTGGCGATCGCCACAACTTTACCTTCGCCCCTTTACCATTTCCTTTGACAGCCTTTTCAGTTAGGAACCTGGACAACACGTGACGCCCAGACCTCGAGCCGCCCTGGTATTCCCCACCCCATCTCGACGCCGCTTACCCGCACGCTCTCTCTCCCTCTCTCTCTTTCTCCCTCATATGTCTTATAATCCCACATATCATTGTTACAACTATTAGATGATTTGCAATATCATTTTCTGATTATGTATGTACTTGAATGGATTTAAATGAATCCAAATACTTTACTAGAAATGCATCTAATGCAAATATAACCGAACTGAGAATTAATTTAATTTAAATTTGTTTAGTCTACATTGCAATAACTAACTTAGAATCTACTAAAATCTATTGTACATCTAAAACTATTTATATATACAAATCTTTACACTTAACTATAAATTGTCGATGATAAATTCGATTAATTAACTACATATATCAATTTTTAAATTAAAAATAAAAGAACATGACTTTTTCAACTTATAAATGGTTTTAAAAAATAAAGCATATTTCTAATCTACATATATAATTATAATTTACCTCGATTGATTTTGTGAAGAACTTAATAAAATAAATAACATTGTAATTGATTTAAATTTCCTTTAATCAATTATTTTATTGTATGGTTTTAGACTGTAGCATTGCTTTTCGTAAATTTATAAAAAATAAACTGATACATGTATAAATATATTCATATATTATAACTCTTAGTTACCTTCAGATCTACAGGCAAACTGAACGCCGATACTGCCCGATGCGTTTATGATCGGGCCAGTGCACACACTTCCGAAACAGGCCCAAACGAATGCTTTTCATGAGTATATTAATTTCCAAAGAAACCTTTTTCTTTGCAATAAATGTAATATTATATAAAAACTACACACGCAGCTTAACAAAAAAACCTCATACGCAATAAAAAGATATAAAATGAAATAAATATAGAAAATTAGAAACAATAATAATGGTCCAATTTGCGCCATTCAAAAACGAGGCTACTCAGAAAGGTACAAGAACGGCGCCCACGCTTCACCCACCACCACTCCTCTCTCTCCGCCTAAGAAGCAGCGATATGTACCACGTCTCCTCCCTCACCACTGAATTTTTCTTGTTCTCGAAGTAAATGGCCCCTCGACCCTGCACATGCGATAAACGGTGCCCACGTTTCTTTCACCACCACTCCGTCCCTCTCTCCGTCGGCGATGCAGCGCTACGCACTACCTCTCCTCCCTCACCGCTGCCTCTCTCTTACCTCTCTCACGCCCACGCCTAAGAGAATATCCTCAAGGGCCCAGTGCCTATATCTCATATGTTCTCTCTCTCTCTCTTACATGTTTCAAATGTAAAATGCATCTTGCGCAATCTCCGCTGTGCTGGGAAATCGGCGGCTAGGAACTAATGGAGTAGAAACTCACAGTTTGCAGTGCAGTGCAGGGCAGTCTAGTGCAGCTCCAAGTGTAAGCTAGCTAACTACTTTTCGTTCTCGCACAGATAAACCCCACTAGAAATGGACAGTAACACCAATAATAACTCCTTTCTTCTTCTCAACTGGAATGCATGTGGCATTCGCGACAAACTCCTGGAACTCCAAGATCTCCTCGAGTCCCAAAATATTCTCGATGCCTGTATAACCGAGACTCATCTCTCATCCTCCTCAAAAATCTTCGTCCCAGATTTTGCGATTTATCGCAAAGACCGGGACTCTCACAGCGGAGGCGTCGCCATTTTAGTTCGCTCCTCTCTTCGTCACAATTTCTCCCTTGCCTTCTCACGTGGCATCGCGAAAATCGCCTATCTATAAACGAATCCAAATCTGAGGCCATCTTCTTTTCTCGTGGTCGCAGACTCCCTCCCCCTTTAAAGATTGACGATCACACTATTCCTTGGTACTCATCCGTAAAATACCTGGGTGTTACGTTTGATTACAAGCTTACCTTGCACCCCCACATCATAACTACTCACAACAAAATAAACGGAGCCTTTATTGGCCTAAAACCTTCTTCTCCAACAAGAAAAGACTCTTTAGCCGACCACCCCAATTCTGTGGTACAATCCCTCTTCAACTATACCTCTAAATCATACGACCTAGTAACCAGGCCTTGCAAGCTGGGTAGCTAGGCTACTCTTGTTTTGCTAGCTTGTATATTGTGGGTGCTTTCTCAGCCCCCGCCCTCTCCACTATCCCTCGTCCCCTGTGCTTCCATCCTTAGTTCTTCCTTACCCTTGTCACAATTTCTTCTTGGTGCTAGAGGCCGATTGGCCTGGCGCCCCTCCATTTGGGAGGAGTGTTTAGTCGGTAAAAATCCAGCACTACCCATCCGATCAGCCCCCATCGCCGCCGGGCTCTGTGTCCTTCGGGAGGGTGTATTTTGTAGATTTAAACCTCCCAGTGGCCTGCCACAAAAAAAACCAGGACAATCAGAACGCTCCGTTCTCTTGACTAGGAGGATTTCCGAATACGAAGTTCACTAGTTGAAGAAAGGAATATTCTTGTCTACTTCTTACCTTTTTGATGCTACAATACTTTAAGACTGATCCAATTTCATATTAGTGCCTTATGAAGTATTGTACTGAACAAGTTGGTTTACTCCTTCCATATGAGGACAACAATCTCCGGATCGTAAGAACTTTTGCGGCAAGGACTAACTGATTCCTTCTCTCTCTCTCTCTCTCTCTCTGTCCATTCTCGCAAAGAGAATCGATACGGGGCAAGTTATTTCTTCATCCTCTTCCGTATCAGCAACGGAGAAATTATTGAAGGCTTGCGCCGATCGAGTCTCTACGCTAGAAAACATCATTAAAGCGCAGTCAGCCGAGCTGGTAGCTCTGCGCAAGGATCGCTCACTGCTCGCAAGTGGGATCGAATCGTTAAAGAACGTTGCAAACAAAACTAATGATAAAGTCGATCACCTGGTCACCAAGTTGTCTAATAATAAAAACGAATTTGTAAACATTATAAATAGTAATTTCAAGTAACTGGAAAATAAATTAGATTGTAAGTTAACGCGGGCGTCTGATAATGATATAGAGGAAAATGAATCATTGGAGCTGCGGGTGATTGCCGGGAGCACGGGAGCTGATGAGACTGAATATGAGAATAGAAACAATAATAACAATAGTTCAAACAATATGAAAATAAATAACAACAATAGTACAACATTTATAAACTATAGCAGCAATGATAGGAATAGGTCAAACCACAACAACCACAATAACATAAATGGCAAATCCTTTTTGAATATTAGTCATCAAATAGTAACAAAAATGCGAATAGAAATAAAAATAAAAATAATAATAACAGTTACTCAGTCAATGTCAGTGAGTCAGGGCTCGATGCTCCTAGAAATTCTTATGGTGATATTCAGGACGTTGGGAGGGTGGTCTCGGCGGGGGATGGTGGCTTCTGACGTTGCGTTCGACATCATCCCTTCTGTGCTCCCCTCCTTCCTACCTGAAAACCTGGTTTCGGCGGAGCTCGGAGAGCGATCAACGAGGTCACATGGAGGGGTTGGTGAAGAACTCCGACTGTCAATACCATCAATTAGGGTGCAGCTTCGTACAATGAAAGCTGCTAATCTCATGTTGGAGGCAAGGCAGGCTTTTACTGCATTCTGTACACAAAATGTGGCTTTCGTCCGTGCCGGAACGGCGACGTCCGATGCCAGGCAAGGTACTACATTTATAAATTGGTGGTTAAGTTGGGATCAGTATAGTGTATTCCTGCTGTCCCTGAGCCTATCTGTTGCTCCTTTGAATACAGAAATTATAAGAGCATTGATAGTAATGGGCGGTTACAAGTGTCGTCGGGTTGTGACTAAGGGCCGCTGTCGGCGGATGACCTCGACGTTGAGAGTACAGTCGCAATGCTTAACTCCAATCTAATGTTGGCTATCAATGAACTAGCGCCGATAAAAGTAATTAAACTGAATGAAAAACGCCTATCTTGGATTGGGCTCGAGCTTCGTGACTTACAGACGGTATAGAAGGCACTTTACAGATGGTATAGAAGGACAGGACAGCAGCAATTCCTTGAGGAATTCCTCGATCTTCGCAAATGCGTTCAGGATTGGGTGGATCAGGCGAAAACTGAATACGTTTATAATCTCTTTGTTCAACTCTCAAAACTCCAGCTCAATCTGGCGTGAGTTGCGGAGCTTAGGGTTGCTGCCGCGAACGAGCGGGTCATTGCACGGGCTCACGCCGGATGAGCTTAACACTCACTTTGCGAAAGTTTCCGTGTCTAATGCCATTGATAATAGAAGGATAGATGCTGTGCTTGCTTCTACTGCAGGTGATGGGTTCTGTTTTAAAAGTATAAGCATTAATGATATTATTTTATCAATGTCTAAGTTTTCATCTGAGGTGAGGATGGCATCCCGCATAGTGTAGTCGTTAAGGCTCTTCCGATTATTGGTTCTTAGTGCATCTATACAATCACCTGCTTGATAGCTACAACTTCCCAGAGGTTTGGAATAAGGCTCATGTAGTGCCATTGGCCAAATCTAGAACACCTTCTGGACCAGATGATTTTCGGCTAATTTCTCTGCTCAGCTTTCTTTCAAAAGTTCTTGAAAGAATTGTATATGACCAGCTTATGGAGCACTTAGTGTCACACAACATCCTTGACCCACTCCAAACTGGATATAGAAGTAACAGTTCTACTGAGACTGCCTTGCTAAGACTGACAGAAGACGTACGGACTGCTATTGACGAAAAACAGGTGACGCTACTGTTACTATTTGACTTTAGCAAGGCAATCGACACTATTTGTCCTGCTCCACTGTTAGAATTTATGAAACGAATGGGCTTCTCGCGGGGGATGCTGACGTGGATTCGGGCTTATTTGTCCGGAAGACACCAGCTTGTTATAGCTGACAGGATAAATACATCTTCCCGGCTCTCTATCACGCTTGGTATCCCTCAAGGTTCCGTTTTGGGACCTTTACTTTTCTGTCTTTACATTAACGACTTAGGTCTTACTCTTAACTCCATAGGTGTAAGAAATATTTTATATGCTGATGACCTCCAGGTTTACCTTGGTTTTTTCGGGATATCCAGGAGGCTTGAGCTAGACATGTGGTGGCTGCTGCACGTGCTGGGTCTTACCTTGAGGCCGCATATCGAGTTAGTTAATAAAAGAATCAACCAGGTGTTATATACCTTACGCTTTTTCCGTCAATACATCACGGAGGCTCTTCGGGCGACGCTGACACGTTCTCTAGTCTTTCCTCATTTAAATTATTGTTCCATTGTTTACTTAGATGCGTCCCAGGAGCTAAGGGCAAGGCTACAACGCTCACAGAATTCTTGTGTACAGTATGTGAAGGGCGCTAAGTGGGACGATCATATAACCCCCTTCAGGCATTGATTGGGTTGGATAGGAGTGGACTGCTGGAGATAATATTTTATTTACTTGCAGATCTACAAGATTTTACGGCTTCACAAGCCGGAGTACCTCGCTGATCTGTTCTCTTCCAGCGCTTCAGATCGGCCGGTTAGGGATAACCCTCAGGAACTTTCTGTTCCATGGATGCGTACCGAGACGGGAATCAGATCATTTTCTGTACAAGTTGCTCATCTGTGTGTAACGATCGATTGGTAATTGCGTATAACCCAAACCGGAGAGGTGAACTGAAAGTATTGCCCCCGACTCCGAGTATGTGAAATTCGTAAATAGTGAAGAGGCAAATGAGACAGAAAGATCACAGGTATCGAGGGAGAAGGTCTACCTCGCTGCGGACGCGACAAACTAGAACCGCGCCGCAAATGTGTATATCTGGCGGAAAAGAATAAAGTGATTGTACCATTTTATGTTGAACGAGCGAAGACATTATTATTACCCCTTCCAAATCCTAGTGAGAACCACGCATACTTTTACATGTGGAACAATCTACCATTCTACATTAGAAATGCGTTCTCCCTTAGCCGCTTCAGGGGACTAGTGATGGAGCATCTGAGGGTACGGGACAATGTAGTTTAACTATACCAGTCATGTCCTCATGGTTGTGTTCTAATTTGCGTCCTAAATTTATTATGAGTATATGTGTGTATGATTGAATTTCATATTCATTTACTGTAAATACTTACATATACTCAATTTGACTGATAGACAATAAGAAAAATGTGATTGGTAGTATCATAAATGAAGTCATTGGGATTGATGGATTTTCTACGGTTCGGTAAGATCGCAATATTGCTGCTGCAACACTGGGGTGCCCGGAAAGCCAGGGGTGCTCGAGTACTTGATCTGCTCTGTGCAGTATCGTATCTCTGAGCCTACATTAATTTGTGGTATGTATAGGCCCCCCTCACATTTCATTTATGAGAAACTCTAGATTTTTGGATGAATTGCGGCGATTATTTCCGGGGTACAGTCATAAAATCATTTTCGGTGATATGAATGCTGATCTCTGTATTGCCAGTGATGATGCTGCGTTTCTTCGTAGACTCGTGGCCGAGCTGTCCTTGCAGATTGTCCAACACGGGCCTATACATATTGCACCCACATTCCGCACCAGGATTGACGTCATTCTTGTGAAGACCAATGATACGGTAATTTCTGCTGCCAATATACCTGCTCCTTTTCATAGTAAGCACAACATAATCAATGTTACAATAGAGATACCTGTTCCCGAATCTATCTGTTGCTCTTTTAAATACAGGGATTATAAGAACATCGATGGTGAGGGGCTTGTGCAATTGTTGGCGGACTATGATTGGTGGCCGTTGTTGGCGACGGATTTTGACGCAGTCGTGAGGCTCAACTACAATTTAATGATGGCGATAGATAAACTCGCCTCAGTGAAAATTATGAAATTAAATAAAAATCCCCTTCCTTGGATTGGAGTTGAGCTTCGTGACCTGCAGCGCAAGAGTGAGGCACTATACAGACGGTACAGACGAACAGGATGAAGGCAATTCCTTGAGAACCTCCTTGATCTCCGTAAACAGGTTCAGGAGAGGGTAGATCAGGTGAGAACTAAATACGTTCATAATCGCCTGTTTGAAGCTCAAAATTCCAGCACAATCTGGCGTGAGTTGAGGAACCTAGGTGTGCTACCACGAGCAAGTGAGTCTTTGCATGGGCTCATGCCGGATGAGCTTAACACTCACTTTGCGCGGGTGTCTGTGTCAAATACCATCGATGACAATCAGATACATGCCATGCTCAACTCTGCTGCTGATGGTATTTTTCGCTTTAAAGACATAAATATTAATGATATTCTACTGTCAATAACTTAGTTCACATCACAGGCAGTTGGTGAGGATGGCATTCCGCATAGCGTAGTTGTTAAGGCTCTTCCGTTTATAGGTCCGACATTGAGTCCGCCGGGTTCAACTCTATTGAATTCTGGGAGGAGGTAGTCATGTTTTTGTGTGAGACTGTAAAAAGCTATGTTGTTGTGTTAGACACAGGTCTTACTTGGAAACCGCACATTGAATTGATTTGCAAACGAATCAACCAGGTTTCTACAGTCTACGTTTTTTCCGTCAGTACACCGCAAAGGCTATTTGTGCCAAGCTGGTGCGTTCACTGGTCTTTCCACATTTCAATTATTGTTCGACTGTTTATTTAGATGCGTCCCTCGAGTTGAGGACAAGGCTACAACGCTCACAGAATTCCTGTATGCGGTATGTAACAGATGCTAGTTAGGATTATTATATCACCCCCTTCGGGAACCGATTGAACTGGATAGGAGTAGACAGTTGTAGGGAATTTTATATGTATTTTCAGATCTACAAGATCTTACGGCTGTGTAAGTCGGAGTACTTCGCCGATTTGTTCTCTCCTGATGCATCTGATCGGCCGGTCAGGGGTGAACATAAAGAGATTTCCGTTCCTCGGATGTGCACCGAGACGGGAATTAAATCTTTTTCTGATCAAGGCGCTCATCTGTGAAACGGACTGCCATCCTGTATTAGAAATGCGCCCTCTCTCTCTCTCTCTCTCACACACACACTACAGGCTGCTAGTGATGGAGCATTTGAGGTGTCAGTATATCACAATAGATGCTTCTAGGCAGTCGTCCTCTTAATCCTGTATTAATTTGCACCCTAAATTAGCTGTATGTATGTGTAATGAGTGTATTTGTATTTATCCTTCCTCTCTGACTTGTATTTATTGAGTGAATGTGTGTACGTGTGTGACTCGACTGATAGATAATAAGGAAAACGCAAGCAATATTTATGCCAAAACTGTACTATATCTGTGATTTGACTAATGCTGTGATAGTGTGTAATTATATTTATAAGTAGACTTAAGATGTAGCGTTTATAACTTCTTCTTCTGAAGAAGAAGATTCTGATCTTCAGATCATTGTATATTAATTTCTTAGAAATCCTCGGAGACATTATGGATGATTAGAATTTCTTTTTAACAGTTAATAAAGTAAATTATTGAATTAAATTTTATGCTAGCCCCCCTTTATTAAAAACAGAAAAGTGCAGATTAATGAATTCTATTTTAATACAACATTAATATTAATACCTCATACCTATTAAAAATAAGTTGATCTTGGCTCTTCGGTTTCAATTAACTAAGATTTTTGTTTCGCAATGTTAGATTTTAATTGATTCTTTATCAATTAGTATGATAGAAATATACATAAATTATATGGTAGCCCTTCAATTTTTTAACTCAAAAACGTGCTCAGTAGTAAAATCGATCATGTATAGATTGTGACGTAGCGCCCTATAGGCCTATTCCCTAGCTACGCACAAAATATTTTCTCACTCCACTAACCACTAAAATATTCACGACGATCCTAAATCGAATTTAAACTTCGGGGAATACAACGAAGCCTGGCAAATTTCTCGGCGACTCTTCGTACAGCATGGGCCCCCTATTGGCGGCAAAATAGCGGGAACGTTGGGCTCTTTCAATTTATTTTTTTTTCTTTTAAATTTCTCCGCGACGTATGTAATAATTCTAATTATTTTATTATCAACGACACGACAAACAACAAAAAAAAAACAATCAAATTACTTTATTTTTACCTATGACACGGCCAAATTTTACAATACTTATTTTCTTCTTTTTTTTTTATTGATTATTGATGGCGAGCCTCCTGAAAATTAAAGATTCAAAAGAAACGGGGAATCAAAAAAAAACTAATCGAACTCGGTTTCCTTGATTTTAGCGGGACTTTATTTATGCAGTTATATTCTAACATTTTTTTTTTTTGAATTTTTCGACGACGAAAATGGCGTCGCCGACAACCGCTCCTTCTGGTCCCGCGCTCTTTCCTCTAACACCGGCAACAGGAATCGCTACCGCAATAAAATGAAAAAAAGAAAAAAAAACAAAGTTACTTGTATAGATAACTAAATTCTTTTGCATGAATAATTCTCGGCATCTATAATTTTCCCAGCTCGTTTTGGCGGGAAGAAAACTGCGTTCTGACGTCACTCCTTCTCCGAGGCAACAAGTCTGGGAAAAACTCCCTTGACAACAATCTTCCTATTTTCCGTCCCTACCTCCCCGTATATCCATTCTAATCCCACAATTATTAATCCATCACCCTATATTATATTAACTCTTACCTCACTTTTCCCAATTCCTTCGTCTTTCCTCAACCTTTATTTTTCTCCTTTTCCTATCCTTCTCGCTCTTGCTCCTTATTTCTTTACTTTCAATAGCCTTGGTACCGTTTATACTATCCCTCGTCTCTACTAGCTTCTGTTCTTTCCTTACTTTTCTCTAAATTTTAATTTTTTCCTTCCTCGATCAAGGCTCAGAACGTACTCTCCGAAAATCTTCTAATTTTCTCCACGCCTCGACAACTAACGGAATTTTCCCTTTCCAAAATCCCCATTTTCGCGCATAGTCAGATATCAAACTTTCGGGATCCGCGGTTTTCTTTCTATCTCTATCTCGCGTGAAACCTATCCATCTCTCCTCGGTCTCTCCTTCCGCCTTCCGCGCGCTCGCGCCACCAAGCGCCTCTCTCTCCTTTTCCCCGCGGCTTCTATCTCTTTGCACGCTACCACCCTCATCCGCGCTCTCGCTCTACCCGGCTCTACCGTCTCTCTTTCTCCGCGAGGCTTCCCTTTCTTCCACGCAGTTACCGCCCTTTTCCGCGCGCGCCGGCCCTCAACCGCGTCCTACTCTCTTTCTCCGCGCTGCTTCCCTCTCTTTCGCGGCTCCCTCTTTCCTCTGCGCGTGCCAACGAATAACCAACGAGTACACATGTGTTCTGCAACGCATGTTTACTCGTTATAAGATATATGAAATGTATTACAAATTTCCAAGCCTGAAACAAAGAGGGATCGTGAGTGGAAACAATCTTAATGTAGTATAAAGTAAATTAGTCTAATCTGTCGAAAAAAACAGTGATTCTCTTTTTACTTAACAGAAAAAATATTTATTAAAATGAGGAATATATTATTTAAGAATTATATGGCAAATCAAATTAACAAGTTAAATTTTATTAATAATGTAAAACTGCAGATTCATGAATTCAATTTTAATAAAACATTAATATTGAGACTCAATACATATTCAAAGTATGTGAATATTGAAGCTGCTGTATCAATAAATTATAATTTTCTTTTTGCAGTATTTGATTTTCATCAATTCTGTATCTATTAATGAAATTGTAGTACACACAATGATTAGGTATGTAAAAAATCTACAGTTTTAAAATTCATAAAACTAAATATTCTGAATAACTGTTTCATGTATATGTATAAGATAGTAAAACATTTGTAATCTTAAACTTATCTTTATGTCCTGAAAAAACCTTAATTTCTATTTTAATACTTACTAACTTTTCGGTAATAAACTAAATTTATAATTAAAATTTATAGTAGCCTTCAATTTTTTTACTGAAAAACGGGCTCAGTTACAAATACGATCATATATAGATATATACAGATTTCCAAGCCTGAAACAAAGAGGGATAGTATAGAGTCATTACAATTTTTTTTACGAGTTTTTATAGTATATCACGATCTGAATTATGATGACAAATAGTGTTCGACACCTAACGGTACTTTTAAAAAATGTTCTATAGAGTGATTTAGTGCCTATAATCATAATTGTCGAAAGGTGACTAATCATATTATAGAAGAGTATAATTCATCTCTAGCTCCTGATTGCTTCAGGAGTACTAAACCAGGATGGGCCAACTGAGTAGGCCAAAATCCGGTATAATATGTTCATTCGAGGGGGCGCTGGCATCGCTATAAATAGGTTTAGCGCCGGTGTTAAAGCAATGCGAGAGTAACCAGCAGATTAACATCAAACTGTAATGCTATAGATATTTAAGTCTCTGATTTCAGTTTACTCATGGAATAGATGCATTATAATTCCATGCAGTTTTGGTTGCTCTCCATAAAATGTATTTTTATAGAATACGAAATTAAATAAGTGCTTCTTTGCAGTGCTCCTTTGTCATTGCAATTAAAAAATTTTAATATACAAACACACGTATGTTCAGGTGTGACACAAATGCTTAAAATTACAAATACGAATATATTCAAAGAGCTTATGAAGTAAATTACATTACCTTTACCTGCAACTGTATTAAGATAGATATACATACTAACAACGAAATTTGTTAGAACGCTCCACAAGTTACTGCCCGGTCACGCGGACGCTGCAGTAAATTTGTCAATCTTTTTATACAGAATTTAATAAATTGACTAGCAGCATCGCTGTGATTGGGATAGTTACTATGCGAATTGTATTATTGTCCAATATTTATAATCAATAAATAGATTCTTAAAGAAGAACACTTTAAATGAGGTCGTTGGAGACTGGAGAAACAGTTACTGTAATAACTGTTGCACGATTCCTCCCACACTCACGGGAAATTGTATGATTGTTCAGATATATTAAAGGAACATATTAATATTATTAGAAAATTAGGAAATAAAATTTAAGTTATATTATATATTCTAAAGAAACTAACATAAGTATAGAAATGTCACCCAAGATTCAATAGGAAAACTATATATTAGTCGGATAAATCCTGCGGTTCATTAAGATTTAAGCTTTGGCCTTGTTCGGTCCTGAATCCAATCGATCCATTATATGCTTACACAGCTTGAAGCATACAATGTCTATGATAGGAAGGGTGGGTGCTAAAGTTCCAAAAATGCTTTTAATATCTCTGTATATATATCGTGTGCGCATTCCCCGGGATCATCAATCCGCGTAGCGCGGGTGCATCGGCCGGGTCTTGCAATGATGCACCGTCGCTTAGTAGGCGTCGCGCCCTACTCCGGGGACAAGTGCATATAAACGCCTCAGCTTGGGCTTCTTCCTGCGTGTCTAGACTCGGACAAAATGACTTCCGCATTACACCTTATCGCGTGTGACATTAGACCTCCCCGTGCATTACGAAACATAGAAAAGTATTAAAGCCACCATAGATTCATAATTCGTATTATTATTTATACGCCTATCCTTACAGTTTCCTCCTGGTTTTCTAAAAACTCAGGAATAGCTTGAGAAATGATTCCTACGTAACAATATATATATATATATATATATATATATATATATATATATATTATGACGAGTGGTCGTCCTCCTGGAACAAAAGAATATATATAAATTAATTAAAATATTAATAAATAACTTGTAAATCGGGTGACAAGCAGGATAGGAGATTGCATTGCTGCGGGTTGAATGTAATTAACTTTAATTAATAGTTAATAACGAAAATTGTTTGATTTGTTGAGGAAAATGATTGGAGAGGATCAGCTGGTGAAAATAAAGAGAGATAGCTGCAAGGTATTTACCGCATGTAGAAAGGAATAATGCGGTGAAGATGATTTGTCCTGTTGGAGTTGGCCGAGTGGTACTTGCAGGGGCTCTCCCTGACGATGATGTCCGTTCGTGAAAAACACTGATGCACCCGAAAATCGCCGAAAGAAAATAGTAAGGCGCGAGTATAAGGGCGGAGCGAGCCGACGGCCGCGCGGGCTGCATCGCCATGTTGGGTTGACCATGAACTATGGAGATTACGATAGGAAGGATACTATCGAGGACCAATCAGGAAGTCTCCTTTTGCTCACCAAGAGGCGAATCGTAATCCTCTCCAGGGATTGAATTTAATAGATTTATCGAGATATATTGTCTTTGTCTTACTCATCGTGGTAATTTGAATATAGTCTAAGTACATATACAGTGCGTACTTATTATTTTTCTTACACGAATTTTTGGTTTATTCGAGGTGTAGCTATTGAATATAGAGAGAGAGAGACGATTTTTGGAAGATAGCTTATTGATAAATATTGATTAATTTTTACTGAATTATTTGGAATTTTATGAATATTTTTGAGAATTTTTGTAGTATTTTTTTTTATGATATAAAATTTAATAAGCCTTTATATAGTCGCGCGACCGGATAATTGATTGTAACGCCCTCTTTTTCATAAATTTATTTAATTAGTGGGCACAATAGTATATCCTTGCTATATGTACGAGATAAGGATAATACTATTGCATAATATGCATAACAAGGATGCTAGATGGATTTTCGAGGGAAATCGAGTTTCCGGGCCGATGAAAAGCGGGACTCGCACGCACTCGTCACCCGATCTCGATAGAGAAAGGATCCTATACCGATCAACGTTAAGGCCCAGGCCATTTTGTATTTTTATTTGGAGATTAGGAGCATACTCCAAAGAAATATTAGAGAAGGTGTGTGGGCCGAGACCTTGGATTGTTTTTATTGTTTAAATTATTATTTATTTATTGGCATTGTTGGTGAGTTATTAAGTTATTTTTGTATTGTCCTCTCTCTCTTCTCTCATAGCCACCGGTAGACCAGAATCAGCGACATTCTCGAGATTTGTACATTTTCTTTCAGCTCGAAATTTTTTCTTTTTAGGTTTTTGGTGCAGTTAAATCGAGATGTGTTATATATTGTTTTATTATTCGAGATGTTAGGGATTTCCAGGGTTATATATTATTTAGCCGAGTTGAATTAATTTGTTAAATTTCGATATCTCCGTAGATATTTGCTAAACGCCTTTTTGTGACGTGGTGCTTTTGCACCCGGAGCCCCACGCCAGTGTTTCTCCGGTCGCGCCTCCTGTCCTGATGCAGGTCCTCGCGGTCGCCCCGGAGGGGACCCGGCCGGGCCAGTCCGGGCGGCTGGCCTACGTCGGTCGCGGCGGTTGTGAAGTCGAGGGGAGGGAGGGGCCGGTGAAATGAACTTCGCCAAGGGGCAGCTATTTTAACATGTATTTTATTCATATAAAAATAGGCGATGGGGGGACAGGCCGGCTCCGCCGCATTCGCCCTTACACCTTCACTCACCGTCCCGCTCGCCCTGCGCGCCTCGTCCGGGCGCCGCGCGCCCTGCTTCTCGCCACGGCCGACGAGCCCCCACGAGCTCGCGGCGATGCGGACACGGGACCTCCGGGTATCAAGCCGGAGACATTGGTGCCCATACGGGCACCTCGCCTCGGCCGATCCCTCGCCGGTCCGCACGCTGGGTCGCGCTATTGGGGGGGGGGGGGGGGGGCGGCGTCCGCGCCTCCCTCTCTCTATCAGTGGCGGGGCATATTAATAGCTCTTGGCCCTACCTGGCCGTCGCCTCCTCACCGGTAATCCCGGCCACAATCCGGCCGGGAAATCGCCGCGGCTTCCTCACGCGTCCCCAGGTGGTGTCGGGGCCACGCGTCAGCTGGGCTCGCTTCCTCTCTCTCTCTCTCTCTCTCTCTCTCTCACTCCTTCGCCTTCCTCCTATCTCTGTCGTTTACTCGCGCGTTGGCTCGGGGCCGATGGCTCGGCGTCCGGCGCGAAACTAGACGGCGCGGCGCGGTCGCGCATTTTCCAAATCCCGCGCGCCCTTCCCGCCCCGCGACCACGGTGCCCAGCTGACCCCTCGCTCGCTCGCGCGCGCAAATCGGCCCGTCACAACGTCTTTTTGTAAAACATTTGTAATGGAAAATTCCTAGAATCCCTTTGTTTATTTAATAAATGTTGTTATAGTTTAAATTAAATTAGTGATGTTAAAATTTATTTCAACTTGAACCCCCTTCGATTGGTGAAATCACAATTTGCACGCGACGCGCCTAGGGTAGAGTGATCGGGAAAAATAAAATTTAAAATTTAAAATATATATATATATATACACGAAGCCGTGGATGCGGCTGAATGCTCTTTTTCGGAATATTGAGGGAGGGCGTTGTTGATATCCGGAATCGTTTATTCCTCTTGTAGAAGACTTGCTTGAATCCGGTGATATCGTTAAGTTGCATATCTGAGTCGAACGGTATCAGATTAAAAGCAAGAGGGGTGGCGTAACGGTCGGTGACGATGCGGTGCTTCACAATCCAATGCGTTACGTGCAGGGAGAATCATCGGGGAGAATACTTTCAGTGAGCCTTTTCATCTGCGCTTCGAGTTGCAGGATTCTTGCACGTTGCTCGAAAATAATCCATTAGAGAGATCATAAGGGGGCAGATAGCCGTTTACTTTTGGTTGGGTCGATGGCGACATCATGGAGAACACCTAGTTGAAAGTCGAGTAGGAGCTGATGGGAGAAGACGTGAGAATCATGCTGGTGGGATGAGGGTCGAGGAGAGTCGGTGATGTTTGGCTTCAGCACAAATGAAAGCTGCCTTGTCAGAGCGACGACCGTCCGGGATGGAGATGAGACTGTCACTCCACGTCACGCCACGCATACCCCACTACCGAACCACTCCAGAATCGGAGCAGCTACGACCACCCGCACAAAAGTCAGCGAGTGCGCCGACTCGAGAGGGAGATCCCTCGATCGATACTCCATCCATCAGTCTGGTCTCAACCTTCATCTTGAACGATCGTTGCACCGATACTGCGAAAAGAAAAATTTGACCTACCTTGCCGGTACCTTGTCAGGGCACCTTCGCCTTCATCGCCTTCACACGATGCATTGAACCTCTCCTCCGGCCAGCATCGGCTTCTCCACTCAGCCGGTCCAGTCTCGGTAGAGAGGACGCCTTTACCCTTTCTGCCCAAGATACTCTCCATGGGCTTGCCGCTCAGTGAAGTAAGTGGCTACCATCATCCAAATGTGGATAGCAAGGTCGCCAGGCTTCCAACTCTTAAGTTGGGAGAGTCCAGGATTCCTCTTTATGCGCTAGGCGGAGAGTCGCCGTGCGCGAGGTAGTCGCCCTTTTTGCCGGCAAGCGACAGGCGCTAGAGGCGAGGATTCGGCGGACCTGGGCGTCGGCCGGGCGTGCGTCGATGGGCTGATCGTAGCCCCGCGAGTTGGGTCGGCGGATTCCGGATCAAGTTCAGATTGAGGAGCGACTGCGACGATGCGATGGACAGCTTCCTGCGGAGGCGCCATAGTGCCGGTGGCTTCTTACCTGGATACGGGAGAAAAGACGATCGCGCCATTTCACCTCGGCCATGCGTACATCAGAATATCGTCTTATATTGCTTTTTTATAAAATTGTCTCGATATTGTCTTAAATCTCAAAACAAGAAAGACAATATCAAGATTTTCAGAGCTGAGCCTTGTGCAGCAGCAGTCAATGCTCATACACACATACACACCTATGATCTCCCTTGAATAAAGGTTCACATAAATAATTATAATCAATAATTATACTCTGAGTTTCAATTCCTTGCTTCACCCCAAGCTTTTGTACGCCAAGCATATGCTTAAAAAGACGTAACAGCAGATTACGTCTGTGTGTTCCATGCAAATTGCATATATGAAAGTAGTTCCTCCAAAGGGTTGCATTTAATTTTTTAATTCATTGGTTTAAATCAAAAAAATAAAATTCATTCTTATCTAGTTTCTATAACATTCAAATATGCTCTTCTTTGTTATATTAATAGTTACAATAAAACTATGAATGTCAAATTTAAGATTGAAATTATAATTTTAATGTGAATTTATATTCAATTGTTTAATACAGTTTCAGATAAATATCAACTTCAAGTATTAATGATTTATTTACAGATAATATCTGTAATAATTACACACATTCAACGGTTAGAAACTTTTAACTTTTATTCTGAATTTTAAAATTGACTTTAAAATTAAATAATAATATTAAAATTTGTAAATATTTAAAACCTTCCTATATTACTACAAATCAATATTTGATTTCATCATTCTTTAAAAGCTCAGAGATTGAAGTTTCTAAGAATAGTAAAAAAGGAAACAGCACTTCTGACCATCTGAAATAATTATAACAAAATTACAATGTATGTAATAACGTTTGTTAAAATTTGATAGTAATGGGAAAAATATTCAAAACTGCAAGATTAACTTAACACAAAAATTAAAGCATTTTCATAATCAGTATTTTAGATATATATTCAAAATTATTTAATTTTATTGTTACTTTTTTCAATAATAGAAATTAATAGTAATAATTTAATATAATTTATTATTTTACGTGAATACACTTTAATTTTTTCCTTTCATATGACTTAATAAAATTTATGATTACTTACGTTACCAAAAGTCTCTATAGAAAGATTTACATAACCTCCTGCTGTTAATTGTACCGGTTTCTGTGCTCTCAAAATAATAAATAGTAAAATCCTATTTATTTTTTCTTTTCTCGAATGTATCGAAACTGCAAAATACGCAGCATTCCTGATTGATTCACTCTTTAAACAAATAAAATATAATATTAAAAAGAATTTTAATTTCTGATATTATATGTAGTCATATATAAAAAGAAACTATTCGCATCCGTTTTTCTTAAAATCACTTGAGTTAATTTACTACAAATCTAAAACATAATAGTAACGAAAGTTGAGTATATTTGTCTCTCTACCCGATACTAGGAGGTCTGAAACCCCGATGAGTTTATATGAGTAAAGAAGTTTTTAATAGTATATAGACGGGGTGGTGTATTTTGTGAGATCAACCTAAATTTTTTTGCAGATTGATAAATATCCATACAGCAAAATTGTAAAACAGATACAGACACATGTTTCAAATAAAAGTTAAATAGTTTCGAGGAGGGTAAAGGTAAATACAATTATTTTAATATTGAAGAATAACTTGAATGTTATATAAAGGTTATCTTAAATTTCTAAAATAGATTTCTTGTTACATATTGTGCTCTTGAATGCAGTTTGAAAAAGGTATTTATAAGGTATTCTTCGTCGACTGTTCGTAACGTTCACCTGCCTTGATGGCCAAAACACCTTTTCCACCAGTCTGCATTTTATTCCCGGTAGTCGTTTGCCGTCTGCAGTTGTATTCGAAAAAACTATATATATTAATTTATGGTTTATTTTCAACAATAATTGCATAATTAACTATTCTTTGTTCAACTATTTTATCAATTGTATGACACGTTGTGTTGCTCGTGTACTGTGGTAATTTCAATAATTTACATGCTCGAGTTTCGAGTTTCGATTTTTTAGCTGCAAATTACTATGATCTTGTCACCTAGTTTGTCCCAATTTGTCGCGAGAGTATAGTCTGTCAATACATTATTCATCTGTATAATCTGTATTAATAGCAACATGGTCTTTTCATCGCCGCGCCGTTCTAACATTTCAATACCATTTTTGTAGAATGATTTATCATTTCCCTCAAAATAGACTTCAGTTTCAGCGATTTTTTCATGGTTTGAGCGAAATTTCTAACCAGCAAACGTTTTTTGAGGTCTGCAAACAGCTAGTTATCACTGGAAGTCAAATCTGGGAGTAATTTACAGTCTAATTCGTACAATTTAACCATCGTTTTCATAGATTTGTGAGATGGTACAATATCTTGATGAAACATAAATTTATTGTTTGCCATATGCAGTTATTTGGAATTATGAATTTCAAACGCTCCAACAATGCTATATAATATTAACTGATAATTGTATTTTGCTTTTTAATGTAGTTAACGAATATCGTGTCACGCACACCCGAAATTTGGAGACCATAACTTTTCCAGCTGATTATTGTGTTTTTTTCAAAAAAATCCTCGAGATCTCGAGGATGCAATGTATTCTTAGTCTTTTTATCTATAAGTCCTTTTATGTCCTTTTCACTCACTAAAAAGTCTAACTTTTCAGTTGACATCTGGCTTATAAGGCTGTGATTTTCTATTTGTATATTTCTTATCGCTCAATGTCAGTACTTAGTTAGTCTGTTCGTCGAGGGACTGCTAGAATGTTCGAAAATGGCCAAGATGCATAGATCACTACACTACTCGGGTGCCAGGTACCTTTGCACCACTCCTTTTGAATATTTAAATAAAGTGCCGTACAAGACTAAATCCGCACTAGCTGTTTTTAAAAAAGGTCACGTCGAGATATTAATTGAATATATTTTGTCGATGAAAGGCAACATGTAATAAATAACAGTGACTGGAACTAATATCAATTTAACAAAACAGACGTTTATTAATCACTATATTTTCTATTTATTCGTACCCAAGAGTGCGTAGCGTTGAGAACAGCCGAGAGCGACAGAAAACCGGAGTTTACTTAGATTCAAGTCGACCTACAGCGTGGCACGATGACACCCTTATATGGTAAGACAGGCGTGGGCAGGTCGCAAACAGATAGTTAGATGGGTCTCTCGTATCTTCGCGCGCGGCCCTCTCGAAAGGAGTCACATGACTTTTTGTGCGGTGCTATCGATTCTAGATGCTTCTCACCTGTACTTTCCCTCTAACTCATAAATTTTCCACTTTGCTATTGTAATGGGGAGATCCGGGGAACTACATCAGTGTGAGAGCACTAGTGAATTGCAGTAAATGCGGGCTGCACTGTCACCCAGCATGCTCCACAGAGGCGTCGCGCACGAGTACACATGCACACACGTACATATGCCACGCTTGTGTGCCGACGAAGCGCGCGTCTACTGATGCCCTCTCCAAACCCGAGAAAAAGAGTCCACATGAGCGGAGTGAGAGAGCGCGCTGCCCTTCCTCTCTGCCGCTCGGCAAGTCAGCCGAGTGGGGCCAAGCGGCCTGCCTCTCTCACCGCGGCGCCAAATCCTACAAGCGCTCCGCCATCTGTGTGCTCATCATCGCCTGTAATTGCACAGACGGAGAGCGGCGCTTACTCAGGAGCCGCGCGGGTCATCACCCCACAGGCACTAATCAATAATAACAATAATTCAAACAATATGAAAATAAATAACAACAATAGTACAACATTTATAAACTACAGCTGCAATGATAGGAATAGATCAAACCTCAACAACCACAATAACATAAATGGCAAATCATTTTACAATATTCAACCATCAAATAGTAACAAAAATGCGAATAGAAATAAAAATAAAAATAATAATAACAGTTACTCAGTCAATGTCAGTGAGTCAGGGCTCGATGCTCCTGGAAATTCTTATGGTGATATTCAGGACGTTGGGAGGGTGGTCTCGGCGGGGGATGGTGCTGCGAGCTCGTCATTACGGGGGTAGTCGACTGTGCAGGTACAGGAGTCCTGCCTTCTGACGTTGCGCTCGACATCATCTCTTCTGTGCTCCGCTCCTTCGTACCTGAAGACCTGGTTTCGTTAGTGCAGCTCGAGGAGCGATCAACAAGGTCACATGGAGGGGTTGGTGAAAAACTCCGACCGTCAATACCATCAATTAGGGTGCAGCTTCGTATACTGAAAGCTGCTAATCTCATCTTGGAGACAAGACAGGCTTTTACTGTATTCTCTACACAAAATATGGCTTTCGTCCGTGCCGGAACGGCGATGTCCTATGCAAGGCAAGGTACTATATTTATAAATTTGTGGTTAAGTCGGGATCAGTATAGTGCATTCGTGTAGTGCAAGAACACTGCACGCAACCTTCGCTTTAAGTACGTCTGGCATTGGCGCGGTAAATTTTTTATTAGATGGAAAGAGGGCAGTAGGGCTCATGCTGTAGCCTCTGAGACTGAGATTACGAATATATATATGAGCATGTACTTGTCGGGAGTTCTACCGGGGGAGGCCTGCGGACAGGAGTGTTTTAACCCGCAGCCCTGGCGTTTCGTCACCGTGTGACCATGAAAGTGAGGATGATCGAACTAGAAGTGGGAAAAGGGCCGATCAGATTTGATTTAGTCGGGCAGATGCTCCATCGGCAGTCTCTGACAGTGGGCAGGGAGATAAGGTTGCAGGCCGTAAAAAAGGCAGAAAATTTTTAAGGGTGGTGTTTATGAATGTGAATTCTCTGAGAAGTAGCAAGGGTACTCACATTGAGGGACTTCGTCTTTATTTGCATGATCGTCCCACTTACCAACTGTTTGATGTAGCGGAAACCTCGCTGGACTCTAAAATTGCGGATTCGGTCATAGGGATTGGTGGATTTTCTGTAGTGCGACAGGATCGTAACATTAATGGTGGGGGAGTTACGCTTTATGTTAATAAGCAATTCAAACTGAGTGTACTCTAATCCTCAGACACGGAGAGGGTTGGAAGGCCTGGTGTGCTGGAATACTTGATCTGCTCAGTGCAATATCGTACCTCGGAGCCTGCATTAGTTTGCGTCGTGTACAGGGCTCCCCATGTCTCCTCTCGAAAAGATATCGGGTCCATGAGTTCATCGATTGAGTATCTGTATAACATGCCGTCCTCGACCTTCCAGTTCTGGAATTTGAGCGGTCTTTGTTCTACATCTCTCAATCGATTTAGATACCACGGATCCGATATCAGTTCGAATGAAGCGACCTCTGGCCCATCGTCTAGAATACCCCGCGACAAGGCATCCGGGACCTTATTCAGCGAACCTTTGGTATGCACAATTTGAAAGTCCCACTGCTGCATTTCCAGGGCCCACCTGGCCAGGCGGCCCGTGGGGTTCTTAAGATTCTGCAGCCACCGAAGAGCGCTATGGTCCGTTCGTGCAACGAACTCATAGGTCTCGAGGTAAGGCCACAGTTTCTTAATTGCCCAAATGAGGGCGAGGCACTCCTTCTCGGTGGTCGTGTAGTTCTTTTCGGCCGGTGAAAGCACACGGCTTACGTACACTATCGGATGTTCATGACCATCCTCATCCTCCTGGGTCAGTACAGCGCCAATAGCATAATTGCTAGCGTCGCTTTGAACCGTGAAGGGTTTCGAGAAGTCCGGGCGTGCGAGCACCGGGGCCTCAACCAACGCCGCCTTTAGGGACCTAAACGCGCAATCTTGACTCTCTCCCCAAACCCACTCTTGGTCCTTCCTCAGGAGTCTAACTAGAGGTATCTTGACCTCTGCCTCCAACGGAATGAACCTCGAGTACCATCCTACTATGCCCAGGAACGTTCTCAGCTCCTTTACATTCTTAGGTGCCGGGTATTCCAGGACGGGGGCGACCCTTTCCGGGTCTGCCCTGAGTCCTTCAGCATCCAACCGATACACGACGCTGGAACAGCAAAATTCGCATTTCTCACGGTTGACTTCCAGGCCCGCATTGACTATGGTCCTTAGTACATATTTCAGCCACTCCAGGTGTTCTTCAAACGTCTCGGTCACTACGATTAAATCGTCTAGGTAACCGAAGACGTGTGGCTCTACCTCGGGCCCGAAAAGGGCCCCTAGCAGTCGGCAAAAGGTCGCTGGGGCGTTTGATAGCCCGAATGGCAACCTTACGAATTGCCACTGACCCGAGCCTTGGACGGCGAATGCAGTGTATTGGCGACTACACTCCGTCAGGAACACCTGAAAATACGCCTTCTTTAAATCCACCTTCGAGATATACCTGGCGTTTCTTAGTTTGTCAAGAATCGAATCCATGTTTGGTAATGGGTAATTATCCCTCCGTGTCAATTTATTTATATCTCGGAAGTCGATACAGAAGCGGTAGCTGCCTTCCTCTCGCCTTATAATCACGGGCGCGCTACACCATTCGCTGGCACTAGGCTCAATTATGCCTTTGTCCAGCATCTATTGGACCTCCTGCTGAGCGAATTCCAAAATCTTTGGAGACATGCGACGGGGCGCGTGCCGGATCGGCCTCGCCCCTTGCACATCAATATGGTGTTCAATGAGCGTCGTATACCCGTGAATTTGCCCGGGCTCTGGGATAATACTTTCCACCAGTGCCCTCACGCGTTCACGTTGCTCGTCCTGAACTTCTACGATGCCCGCACATTCCCCTAGAATCCCTGGACTCTGCTCAGGCAGGTCCTTCTCCATAAAACTCCTCCACACTCCCCCCGGGATGCGCCACCTCCCTTTGCCGTGCTGGACTTCGAAAGCCCATCCACGTATAAAATCAACGCCCAGGACCATCTGGTAATCCATGGACGGAATTACTCTTAATTCTACCAGTCCTTCCTGTTGATCTACGCTAAAACAGACTTTCAGCACTCCCAACGACGGTTGGGTTGACCCTGTGAAGCCTCGCACCATGAGTTGCGTCGGTCTCCACCGATCTTTGAACTCCTGCGCTTCGTTTGCGTGAATGCAAGAGATCTGGGATCCCGGGTCATACAGCGCTGTCAGCACTCGCCCACCGAGTCTCACGGCGCAAAACCAGCGATTATCGCCTTGTGCCCCCGCTATGACTTCCTCACCATGAGACTCGGCGCTCTCCGGGGCGCACTCAACCCCTGAGCCAGGCTCGGGAGTTATCCCTGCGCCTTCGTTTACTGATTCGCTCCCCCGCTCCGCGCTGGGGGGCACGAACCCCGAGTTACTCGCGGGCGCCGGGAGGTCTATCGAGTTTAACGGGTTCGGCGATGGCGATGGTTGCCCCTCCCTTCCCTGGCTCCCTGGCGCTCCCTTCATTGCAGCGGGTGGGGGTTCCAGGAGAGTCGTCCAATCGAACCCTGGCCGTTTCTCTGGCAAAGTGCCCGAGAATGTGGCCAACGGTCGATCTCCTTCTGCCCCCGCCTGCTCTTCCCTATGTTGGGTCGCTCGCGTCTCCGTTTCGCAGGGCGTAGGGAGCGTCTCTATCGCCCTGCGTTGGCATTTTTTATGCTCTCCCAAATCACGCTACAAGTTGGGCAAGACATAAAAGTAACGCCCGGAGTGTCGCAGCCTTGGCATCTTAGCGGCGCCTCTGTACGAGTGCAGCTCGCTGCGAAATGCCCCGGCTGCTGACAACGCAAGCAGACCCGTTTCGGGCACTGGGCTGCCCTATGCCCTGTGCCCTGGCATGTAAAGCATGCCCCGTTAAACGGGAGTCCTCCTCTCGGCCCGTTTCTCTGGTTCGGGCTGGGAAGGCACGCCGGGCTTCTCTGCTGATATCCCGGGAAACCCTGATCCCTGGCCCTCTCCAGACCGGGGCGGTACCGGGATAGTCGGCCATGTTCTGCGGAGCCACTCCCGCGAAGTTCTGGCTTACTGGCCCTCTCCACCCCTGGGCGGTACCGGGGAGGCCCGCCAGATTCGCCGGGATCCTTCCTCCAGCTTTCTGGGGCCCTCCCCACCCTGGGCCCTTTGGTGGGCCGTTGGGTGCCGATGGTTTTTGGGCGCCAGGAGGGACAAAACTGCGGTTCGGCCTCATCAACGGGCCTTGCGCTGCAGCCACCTGTTCCTCCTCGTGCTCATCGACTAAGTCGTTTGGCGGGCTCGTTTTGCCCTTTCTCTTCGACTTGTCGGAGCTTTTCTTGACCATCGGTGTAGGAAGTACTCCCTCCACCGCGTTGAACCTTTCTTCCCGCTTTACCAGGAGCCTGTCATTCTTGCGCGTCTTTCCCGAATTTTCAAAGCGCTCATTGAGTGTATTGACTCGCTCCTTCCGCTCTCCTAGCATGACCAGATCGTTGAGTGTGCGAATATCTTTATCCATAAGATAATCGCGGAACTCAGACCTGACTCTTTCTAGAATCATGACGATCTGTCTGCGTTCGGATAAGGGACGACGGAAACGTCCGGCTCTCGCTCGGAAATTGCTCACGAACTGGCCTATGGTTTCCTTGTCCCCCTGGCGCATATCCTCCAGGTCCCGACGCAAATCGGAATCCAGCATCCGCTTGCAAAACCTGGCCTGAAATGCGCTTGAAAACGCCGGCCAATCTACAAACGTCCGCTCTAAATCCTGATACCATCGCCGGGCATCTTTTAGGAGCACCGAGTGGAGGGCTGCGATCAGGCATCGTTCCGTATAACGGCCTCGTTGCCAAATCAGCGTGACCCCCTGTAGGAAATCGTAGGCATCTTCCCTGTCTCCGTTAGAGAAGGTCAGAGAAGCGTCACGGAGTGCCCGGGCGCATCGGATCTCGTCATCCATTTTCTTTAGCCCTTCGCCTCCGGACTGCGCTACGGATTTCCTTCGCGACCCCGTGGCCGCAGGCGCGTCGTGGCCGGGAGGATTCCCGCTCGGGCCCTGGCCATTCCCCTGGCCTGGTGCCCTCGGGTTCTCTCCTCCCTCGCGCCTTCGCCTGTGCGAATCCTTCAACGGGGCCGGAAGCGAACTGAACAACTCCTCTCCGTTGCTCTCCTCGCTCCCCGTCGACTCGGACTCATTCTCAAACTCTTCCGGGAGCGAATCCACAGGGGTGGATGCCGCCATGGGCTCTGCCGGGGCGGGAGGCTGCTTGCTAGCCTCCGCCTCCCTGCAGGCTTCCGCCGCTTTTAATGCGACGTAGGGGCCCACGTCTTCACCGGGGCCCAGATCTGCGGCCATCTTTACCCCTCCGATTGCTCCCTGCAGCGCCTTGATTCGGGGTCCCAGGTCCTTTAACGCCCGGTTATATTCCTGGGCGAATTCTAGGCCTTCGACACCCGAAATCTTCAGGGGTGCTGCTCCTGCCATAGCTCCGGGCGTCGAGATGCCCGAAAGGCGAAGCAGCATATCCAGGCTTTCACCTAAGCTCTGGACTGCTTCGAGGCTAGGCAGCAGTCTTACTTCCCCCTCGGGGGGTTAACTAACCTAACCTAACCTATATATACAATTGGGTACATTTAGCCAGTTGGCCCCCAGGGTTGTGCACACCCCTATAGTCGCAACGGCTGTTCCCGGGCCCGAGGGTATTCGTGCGCTCGGGTAGGATTGGAAAAATCCTATAATCGCGTACTCGCCGCACCACGCCGTTTTAAACCAAATAAAAACTATAAAAGAATCTAATTAATTCCGCGAGGCTAATGACCGGCCTGCTTCCGGGGCTGTAGGATTTTCCCCCCTCTCCCTCGTACGATTCACCCCTCCACTGGGCCCTGTATCCTTACCTAACCTAAAACCTAACCTAATTTGCCGCGCATAACTCGGGCGCCTTAGCCATAACCTGGTTGCACGGAACCCTTTATGCACGGCCACCTATTTACATGCTGTTCTAAAAGTAGGCCGGAAAACAGACCAAGAAAAAAAAACAGCAAATCGCTATCTATTGCAATAATTTATTAATAATAAATCATTGCAACCAGCAGCAATAATGCGTCTCTAGGCCTGCTTTCCTATCCCGAACAGATCTCGGGAGAAAAAACAGCGGGAAAATCCCGAAAGCCAATAGTTGGGTGTGGGCCGCCCAAGCAGCTCACCCATCCGGCTACCAACCGCGCCGAATGCTGCTTAACCCGCGCGAGCATTGACTCTCTCTCCTGCCCGCGCGGCCGCGCCCATCCCACTCGGCGCTCTCTCTCACCGGGCGCGCGCCCCACTCGGCGCGCTCTCCCACCGGCCGCGCGCCGCACCGCCCGCTCCCCGCGGAGACTCCCATCGGCGCTCCTCGCCGATTCCGCTTTGTGCGGATCTTCGTAACCCCGCGGCGAGCGGAATATGCTCGCGGGCGGCGGGGATTTTCGCGCGCAGAACTTCGCGGCCAAAGGCCGCACACCGGGCCGCGCACGAATTTTCCCGGGGCCGGACAAAAAGGCATAATGTATGTGTTGCGAACTCGACGCCCGCGAGAAATTGTATGCGACCGCTGACAACCTTCCCGCCTCATGATGTAACCTCAGAGCGCCGAGGAACGACGACCGTCACTTGTTTTGACGGGGCGGGAAGGGAGCCATCTGCTTAGCGCGCAAGTATGCCGGGTCAACGCCCGAGCGCGGGAAGATCGGCAGACGGCGGGGGGTATAAGACAATCGGCGATCGGGGGAGAATGATCTGGGAAGCGGGAGACCCTCTCGGGCAGTAATGAAATTGCCGCGCGCTGAGGGTGTGGGGCGCGAGTGTAAGAGACGGAAACCGCGCGAGTATGGCCCGGGGTGATCCGGGGTAAAGGGACGCGGGGTGCAACCGACCGGACCGGTATGAGTAGGTCCGCAGGGGCGGGCCTGTGTCCTCGTAGCTATCCAGCCCTGAGGGAGCGGAGTGCACGGTGGCGGACGCGCCCCGTGGCCTCGTAAGCTTTTTGGCGACGTCGGCCAGCTTCCCGCGATCCGCGAGGCGCATGTAGCCTACCTCGAGCCACCTCGTGCGCGGGCGCGAGAGAGTGCCAAGACCGGACGCGACGGGAGGAGCTCACCGCTCGGCGCCGAGCGAACGAGCGGCGCGAAGCGAGCGAGCTCCGCACTTATAAGCGAGCCAGCGACACGTACGCAACGAGTAAAACTGCTCCGCGACTCAGCATTGCAGTACTCCGAACGATTGTTACGGCGATATTATAAATAACTTTACATTGTACGAAAATAAAGCAGAATAATTCAAGAGTTATTGTTTTAAGTGCTCCCCTTCCTCCCGTTCCTCAACAGTATGCATAAAAAGGATTCTTACTTTCAAGAAAAAGACCGCTCCCAAATCATACCCGATAAATACATATTGAAACCACTAATTTTAAATATTTATTAGCCAAATGATTTTTAAGTTTTCTTACTTCTACTAAAAGATGTTCAGGACCCCATTGACTCAAGAAAAAGGTAAAAATATTTATTCCTAATAAAGCCATGTAAACAAATTTGTCATCCTCATTCTGTTAACAAAATTATAGATTTTCTATTATTTTTTCATCCTTATTTAAAAATTATTCTATATAATGATCCAATATTATTGACCTTCAAAATTTTTAGTCCAATTGTAGACATATTGAATAGGGCAACAAAAACTGAGATGAAAAAAAGTTTTCTTGTATACGCTTCCATTTCTCTGCAAAATCTGAAATTATAGATATAATGAGTTTTTATTATAAGCATGCTAGCGCACTAGTATATTAGTTAGTTAATAGCAGTATAGTTTGATTTCATTTTGCTAACTTATTTTTTGGATATTATATTGCAGTATTTTTAAAAAACAATTTTTAACTATACCTATAATATATCAAAAAAAAGAGGTATCAAAATAAAGTTTTTTCAATTTCAGGCTAATAGAAAATTTTCAAACCTAACAAAAGAAAACATTTTTGTGAGGTTATGCATTTATTTTTTGACTGTCATGTTTCCAATCGATACAATAATTGTAAAGGTCTTCAATCAGAACGATATCCTTTCCATAACAAATGATATAAAAATATTTGGGAATTCTATTTTTTCAAATCCAGAAATACATAAAAATGTTAAGAATATAGGTATAGTTTATTTTGCTTTACTGAAAAAATTGTTGTAATGCACTTCCTTTATTCGATTGATGTACTAAGGATCTGATATGGATTCGATAAGGGAGCCGGGACTTTATATCACAAGCTTTTAGTGTGCATGATCTTGAAATCCCACTAAGATGTTACGATCTGTTCGCGCCATAAATTCATAGTCTTCCAGTCTTTGTTTAGTAATCACCCAAAGCAGAGCAAGATACTCTTTTTCAGTAGTGGTATAATTCTTTTTGCCGCGTTTAATTAGGGGCTTACACATACTATAAGATGCCCATGTCCTTTCTCGTACTTGTGAATTAGTACGTTGCCTACCACATAATTGCTGACATCACTGTGAACAGTGAAAGACTTCGAGAACTTATTACATATGAGCACCGGGGATTCTACTAAGACATTAAATGTATTGATGTAAGATGTAATGTTACATCTTTTATCCGCGAAACAAATTATTTCGCTTACGCATTTTTTCGGAGCAATGCACGAGGCGCTGTATTTACAAATGGGGTCGTCGTGACCTTGTTGTCGACCCTACATGGCATGGAGGAACGCAAGCAATCAAAACAAAAAAATTGCGCTTGGATCTATAAATTTTGAGTATATAGCTCCATTTATATACATATTTTTGACGCTACATCTTATAAAAAAAAGCAGAATTATATTATTTTATTCTAAATAAATTTAGTATTCGCGCGCTTATAGTTTGTGTTCGTAACATCTACATCGAACCACAGTATTTTAAATTATGTGCTTGGCTATTAGTCATTTAAGTTTAGTCCGTTTACGCAAGCACTGGGCGAATCAGCTGGGCACGGGGCCGCGGGGCGGGAAGGGCGCGCGGTAGTTCGGAAAATGCGTGACCGCGCCGCGCCGGCTAGTTTCGCGCGGAACGCTGAGCTATCGGCCCCGCTTGCCGACCGATAAGCGCGACGCGTGAGTAAAGTCTCGAGAAGAGGTGATAAGAGTTAGAGAGAGAGAACGAAAGGCGCCCAGCTGACGCGAGGCCCCGACACCACCTGGGGACGCGAGAGAGAGCGCAGCGACTTCCCGGGCGGATTGTGGCCGGGACTATCGGCAAGGAGACGACGGCCAGGTAGGGCCACATCTACTATTATGTTTCGCGCGTGAGAGAGAGAGAGGCGCGGACGCGGCCCCCCCCCCCAATAGCGCGACCCAGTGTGCGGCCCGGCGAGGGTTCGGCCGAGGCGAGGTGCCCGTATGGGCACCGATGCCCCCGGCCTGATACCCGGAGGTCCGGTGCCCGCACCGCCGCGTGTCCGTGGGGGCTCGTGGGCCGTGGCGAGAAGCAGAGCGCGCGGCGCCCGGACGAGGCGCGCAGGGCGAGCGGGACGGTGAGTGAAGGTGTAAGGGCGAATGCGGCGGGGCGGGCCTGTCCCCCCGTCGCCTATTTTATATTAATAAATCTATTTTTAAAATAGTGGCCCCTTATAATTATTTATTTCTTCGGGCCCTCCCTCCCCCCGACTTCACAACCGCCGCGACCGACGTAGGCCAGCTGCCCGGGCTGGCCCGGCCAGGTCCCCTCCGGGGCGACCGCGAGGACCTGCATCAGGGCAGGAGGCGCGACCGGAGGACTACTGGCGTGGGGCTCCGGGCCCGAAAGCACCACGTCACAATTCATAGTAGTTTACTAAGTAGTATATTATTATAGTATATTTATAAATTTATATTTATAAACTAAACTGTATTTACCGAGCTCATATCCTTGGTTCGGCCGCTGCTCGGGCCGCTGTCTATTTACCGTTTTTCTATAATCCATAGAAGAATATTTGAAGCTGCATCATCAATTACGTATGTAGACGACGTTTTATACATAATGACTAATTTCGAAAAGGGTGGAAGAAACGCGTTTAAATCTGTTTTTAAAAATACTACAGTCATTAGATTCAGCGACCATTACGATAGAAAAAGGACAATTAAATTATTGTTATTAAATATTTTTTAATGTAACCTTTAGATTTGTTTGTTGTGCAAGCTCTCATGAAGATGATGAAAAAACTAAAACTAACGCGATTTTTTAATGAATATAAAACAGCCCATACATTTTTCAAAGAATTAATGGTATTAGCCTATTTGCCTGAAAATCAAATATAATCTTTGAAAAATAATAATAAAGTGGAAAGTCAATAACGGTTAGCAACTAAATTAAAAAAAAAGAAATTAAATGCAGGCAATTAACTTATTATACACAAAAAATATCTCAAGCAGATAAATTATATATTCCTGAGTAACTATTACAATTTTAATTTAATAAATACTATCATTTAATTTATTTTCAGTTTGACAAAAATTGGACAAAAAGATGATAACGCCTACAGATTTCTTAGATATAGTTGTCGCACTAAAGGGACTAGCCAAAAAGGTTGGAGCCAAGAAAGGAGTGAGCGTCCTGGTCTCAATATCCTCGCTCTGCCTGACGGAAACTAATTCTCCCAGGTAGTTGAGCTCTTTTTGAGCCTCAACTTTCGACGTATAGCTCAGGACGAGCGCGGACAAGATTCTTCCTTGTAAAAAGAGGGAGACTGAGCCACTCCTTTTTTTGGGGTATTGGGGTTGTTTGAGACTGCGATAAGTGCAAAAATTATTATTTACAAGCGCAAAAATTTGATGTAATATCAAATTAAATTAATCGAATCAATAATTAAATGTAATCAGGGTTATTGTAAGGCTATTTAAATTTAATAGACTATCGCCCTTTAATATGTCCGAAAAGCGAGCGATTGAAGTATTATTGTAAAGCCTCGGCCTAAAGGCAACTGATTCCCAGAAATCCGTCTGGGCGGACTACGCGTCAAAATGTATGTAGACGCTCGGGTCGCTGACCTCTCCGGACGGGAGGCGATTAGAAGGGACGTCATTGCACCTGCACCTCAGTCCTCGTCCAGCGCGGGTTTCACCAGGATGAAGACGCGGCTGTACACCTCCAGCTCGGGCTGTCCAAGATGGCCCGAGGCTGGTCGGCCTCACGCGGGAGCCATCCCGAGAAATGCAGGTCTCCAGCACAGGGGAGCCGCGGGGTCACCTGTGGCTGTTCGGTTTCCTTGCGAGACCGAGGAAGGTGTTAATGAGTAGAGGGGGAATAATCTGAGAGCCGTCTGGAGGGGGCGGACGAGTTGAGCGTCTATACAGAAGGCGACGCAGCGCGACACTTCGCCTTTAGCCTTCGAGCTGAACAGTATTGTATACATCACTTGCAGTATTTGAATCTCTTGTAAAAATTGAATAACTTAAACTTGTAATAAATAAATATCAATTAATTGTGATTACTGCAAATCAACATCAACAATTATACTCCACCAAAGCCACCTCTGTCTTCCTATTCATAACAGGGGTCTTAAATTTTATGATGGGTCAAACAATATTTACTAGGAGTCTAAATTTTTTTAGGTTAATAAGGGAGCTAAATGTAGGCTACAGGGGCATAGAGGTTTTTGCTGTCAAAAACGTCGTCGAGATCATCACCCCATGCAAAGGCGGATAACTTTTACGCTCCTTCGGAGAGGAACAGATCCGGCTTCAACGTCCGGATGATATAAAAGAGGGATATCAACGTCCTTACACATGGACGGATTGGGAAGATGGATCGACGCTTCTGTTCTGCATTATAACCAAAAGAAAAAAGGCTATACTGATTAAATAATGTAGTATTATATGCCTTTAAAACACTTATTCGGATGAGGCATTTAGCTATCGTGCAAGTCGCAAAGGGATTTTACTCTTTGTTTCTTTAATCGCGCGTAATTATTATTTAATCACGTTAATTTTTAATTTTGTTTTTTGTAGTTAGGGTGTATGTTTTTTAAAAGGGCCTTACACGCGTTGAGGAATGCGACGATTAGTTTTCCTGGCGTTGCTTTCCGATTTTTAGAATGCGTATATAAAAAAAAACGTTCGGTCGCAAGTCGAGTTGGAGGCGACTCGAGGTCGACCTTGCAACAGAACGGACTCTTTTGTCGCATTCGGATGTTTTTTAGTTGGTGCGTTACGCAGCACGTAACAAGACTAATGGACAATAAATTTAAAATTTTAGGCGACAATGAAGACATTCATAATGTCAGTAATAGTATTTAATAACATAATTTGTAAATTAAAAATAGTAATATATTTATAATATACTTTATTTTTTATTTTTGATAGTCTTTTTATGAATTGCTTTTAAATACTTTTTGAAATTAAATAAATTTAATATTTATTATTATTAAATTTTGTATTATATTTACATTACTTCTACACTTTCAGTTAAATTAATACTTTTTTACTTCAAAGTATAGCATTACTTTTTATTCTAAATTTCATTATTATTTTTAACTTAATTTATTTACAATCAAAATCACGTTAACTTCTATTTTATGATGTAAAACCTTATAATCGAACGTCGTTTTAAATATTATCTTTTACAGATTCTTGATCGAAGACTCGGGCATTGAGAATACCCAGAACGAAGTCATTCTAATGATAAAAGCTGGCATGAGAATGTAGATGTGACAATGGTTAATCTTAAGGAAAATCTAATTAGAAAATATCGACGTTGACGGTTAATTTTACTTGAAAGTTTAATTTAAATAATTTATTTTCTATTTAAACTCGACATTCTACATTTTTCTTAGAATTTTAATTATTTTAAATTAAATTAGTTTAATTTTAAAACGACCATAGACTCTATTTAACTTTGCAAAATATCATAAATAAATTTTCCTTTAAATATTTACTTTTTTCACAGATGCTTCATCGGGGACTAAGGGTATTGAGTATGCCTTAAACAGTATTTTAAACGATAACAGCTTAAACGAGAGTAGTTTTTCTTATTGCGAAATCTTACAAGAGAATATTACTAGCTCATAAGTCAATAATTGAAACAAAAAGGCTAGTGCATCTTTTCTAATAGAAAAATTTACTACAAAATATCATTATTGACGGTTGGTTACAATTTTTAGTCAAATAATATTGATGATATGTTATATTGAGTATTAAATTATTACTTTTGTCTTTCATTTCGATGCGCTATTTTTAATCAAAATTTCATTGTTAACGTCTTTTACAAAAATCCCTTAAAATTGCATATTTGAATATTTTTGAATTAATTATAACGATTTACGATTCTTTCAATTTTTTAGAAAAGAATACTATAAATTTCATTAAAATTAATTAAAAAATTAAAATTAATTAAATAAAAATTATTTTACAAGCAGAGACAAATAGATAAAAATGTAAGGTAATGTATAATAATAATTAATTGTAGAAAAAAACGTGTTTAAATTACTATAATAGCCAAAAAAAATTCAGTATCTTTGAACTAGATTTTTGTAAACATATTGTTACACTTTTTATATACATGCATACATTCTATTCATATTAAACTATTATAATATTATTAATATTTTATTATACTTAAAACATGTGAAAATATAAATGAATAAGATAATGTTGTAAAAAATTACTAAAGTAATAAACGTAATGAGTAGATAATTAGATTTTATGCAATGAGAAACTCTATTTTTATGTATTTAACATTATAAGCTGAAAAGTAAAGCATGTAAGAAATGGCTACATGCAAAAAATTACAGAAATATATATCATTTGAAACATTGTTACAACAAAATATTAAATATTAAAAGATTATTATTATTAAATTGTTTTCTAATTTATGTCGATGTAGATATCAATAAGAAGATTTAAAAAAAATATTCAATACAAAGAACTGCTATAAGCTTGACTATGAACAATTACCATGTAAAGTTTGAATATAATGTTAATTGTTTTCAAAAATCTCTTTTAATCAGTCCTGCATCTTTCAAAAGTGCAGTAGAAGCAAAGAGCGTGTTTTTTGATCTCGTTTTTATTTAAAAAATTAATATTAATAGTTGTTAAATTCTTTGATTTTAAATGAATATAAGCATGAAAAAGTACTTATATTAGTTATTATATTTAAAACATAAAATCGCAAATTAGGGGATTCTTATTTAACTGTTAAATAATGCTGTTATTCCAATGTAATTTTTGTAATTGTACATCTAACTCGAAACTTAAAAATATAGAATGATTTAAATGCTGCTAGATGAATTCATATTTCGCGATTAATATATTTGTATTATTGAATTTAAAATTAAAATATTACTATTTGATATAAATATGTAATTTTTATGAACATTATTCATAATATTTAATAGTTAATTATGTTTTGAAAATATTTTTAATCGGATGCAATGTACAACAATACTGTAATAAGAAACTATATATATGCAACTCAAAGTAATTGAATTATATTTTTTTTCAATAATTCTTCATATTTTAAAGAGTATTAAATAGTTATAAAGAGCTAAAAAGGAAGAACTTTATATAAAAAAAATCTCATGCATGTGCCCTGATATAAAGATAATCAAAATGTAAGGTAAGTTAATAAAAATGTAGGTTAGAATAAAATAATGAAAAAATCAATTTAATAGTTCTATCATTTAATAAGTATATGTAATTAAACATCAAAATATAATTTGGTAATAGTTATTGTTGAGTTACTTTCTTTGTTAAATTTAAAAAATTGATTTGTTTTCTACTAGGATTATAAGAAGGTAAAAAATAATGTTAAAAATATGGTAAGAAAAGTGAAATAAACATTATTCTGTATTTTATAGTTTTTATATTTAGTTAAACTCAGCCTTGGATCAACAATGATTAATTTTAAATGGTTAATTACATATGGTAATACTAAATAACTTTTTAAAGAGTAAATTTGTTTTTTAAGATTTCATACAATAATATTTAAGTTAGATTATATAGTTTTTATTAAAATACGATGAAATTGTCTCTATTATTATATTATTTGATACGATTAAAAATAAAATGTACTAATTTTTAATTATTTTGTGGGTTATTTAGAGAACTTCAAGAACTTTGGCACTCTCCTTTAAAGCTGAGATTTTTATATTTTCTGCAGTCTCTAGAGAAGGATACGATTGCGTTTTTATTCAGAACTGTGTAAATTCCAACAAAGATCTTCTAAAACTTGTACAACATTCAGATTTTTAATAATTTTTTTCCCCATAATTATTTGGGCAATATTTATCGAATGAGTTATTAAAAGGTTTTGCTTAAAATTTAATATAATTTAATATAATTAATTATAATTTTATATAATAAAATTTATATAATCAATTTATAAAATTTTACAATAGTAAGAAATAGTAAACAGTAAATAGCTTGCTATCAAAAAAACTATATCGATGACAATTAAACATGACTAAAGTCAAAATTACTTTTGAAGTTTCTTCTTTTTCAAATTATTTCTTTACCCGTAATGTATAAGTAATAATTTATAAAAAAAATGATATGAAATTTAATCGATATCCTCAGGTGCCATCGCTTTACGTGATACTTACGCTCAAACAGCTCTTGAAGTTCTTAAAACTTGTTTAAAATTTAACAAAGTAATTCAACAAGATAAAAAATTCCTCTTTATATTTTTTAGCATGTAATCCCGTACAATATTTATTACATGAAGACAAACTCAATCAGTTCTTACATAGAGGGAGCGAAAAGTAAGGCTCAAAATCTACCTAGGGAAAAGACCAGTAAGTATAAGAGGAACAGTACTTTTAATTTTTATCCGGGGGAAAATGAGAAAGGAAGAAGCCACTCGTGTCTGCAACCTACGGTATATACTTCAATATGATTTAATAATTAATTTTATTTATTTCAAATCAAGATGTGTGCAGACACCGAGTCAGAAAAGAGAAATTCAAATCTATTTCGGAGTAGTTGTAGCAATTGTAGATTGCTCTCAATTTGACCAAAGGGCACACCTATCTCGACAGACAGTTGCAAATGTTGTTCTGTGAGAAATAATTTAATCTACATTACAATGAATTTTAATTTAAAATACTGTCTTGCTTGCATTTGAACACGAATTAAACTTATATGATAATACAGTAGTTGAATTTAATATTATTGAAATATAGTGTATTTTTACTCGGAATTATAAAGGTGCTAAAGGTCGAGCTAAAGGCATCGTCGTTACCGACACAATGACATCATAATTACTAAAAGACAGCTGAATAGGTCTGAAATTAATAACATAAATAAGTATGAAAAGTAATCCGTTACTTTTATAAATATTGCTATAAAATTTATTATAAAAACAAAGTAAACCTTCTGCAACGTTATATTATAAATTAATAATATTGTTTTTAAGAATGTTGTTTAGTATGTCGTATACAACATAATTAAATTAAATTATTAATTTGGATGCATTTCCACTTAAAACTTACTATGTGCATGTGCAGGCAGTTACAATCTCTTGAATGCGATAGTACACGATCCTACTGCTACGCGGCGCAAGTCTGATTTACATTACCAACAAGCAAAATAGGCGGCTCCTGGGTACTAGTATAAGAGAAAAGTGACAAGTTGTATCGCTTCTCGGCCTTTTGGCTAAGATCAAATGTGTAGTATCTGTTCTTATTAGCTTGATATCTGATACACTCCCAATTCGGGAGTCAGAATATTGAACTGATTTTTGGATGTTGGTAAGAAGTCTGGGGCTTGCTCCGTTCTTACCTAGAGTTAACCTTGTATTGCATTACCGCAAGGAATAGCTCACTTTATTTAATTCAAACATAATAAAAGTAATTTTACAATATTAATTTGAAAAAATGTTTAAGTGTTTAGTTGTTTCATGGCTGTAATAACGCTATATCGGCATTTGTACCATACGGGGATGATTATTAGAGCAATAAGCAAGAACAAGAAAATTCGTAGCGAAATCTTAGCAGTGAAAAATTTTTTGTTTAATAACAAATATTCATTTTTATTAAAAGTTCAAATCCTAACAGTAATGCTCTCAATTCTCTTGCTAAATTCTACCCGACCCTAGAGGTTTAACCAATTGTGCGTTAATATTTTTAAACAACTTTAACATTAATACTACTTAGAAAAAATTAAAAATGTTGGAACCTTCGCCAAGAGCTCTATGAAAACCATATTAAATTATTTAAAAATGATTTTATACAAATTATTTATTTATTATATTTGTACGAATTAAATTATAATCCATTATTAAAATTGCAGATGTTTTTAGCTAACAAAGTATTCAAAATATCATTAAATTCACTGACACTCGGTTAGACTAATTTTGAAAGCCTGCGTTTTTTGTTATATAAATTTTTACTACTAAAACATTAAATGATTTAAAGAATGTAAACTATTTAAATTGAATGCTTGATCAATACCTTGTAAAAAGCATCGTGCATTTAGTAATTCTGTTCCCACTTGATTTGATTTTTCATCTTTTAATTCATTAACATCAGGAAATAGCAACGTCGTTTAAAAATCCTCCACTCCCGCCAAATTTACTATAGTGCGAAAGCACGTGCGCAAAACGAAGTCGAGAGGCCGAATCTGTGGATTCTACCTCAGGCCGACCCACGCGGCCCGCCAAAGTTTGACGGGCGACGCTGACCTGACCGCCGACCCTTTCCTAACGGTATCTTTTTTTTTATTGCCCACGCTTTCCCTTGCTTCTGGAATGTTCTAGAACAATTTCCAGAGGCGAAAATATTTTTATATAAAAAACTAAAAATAATACATGAAAAGCGCTTAATCCGAAAATATACTGCAACAACCAAACATCCGAAGACCTCCCCTATCTCATGAAAATAAGATGTTTTCCCGATGCATTACTATAGTTATATATTTTCTTTGATTTTCAAATAAATATACGCATACACATCTATATATAATTATGCATACACAAATTATTTTACAACAAATAAGTATGCTTACTACAACACGATACACTAAAAAAATGATAAGTACCTATAAAAACACACAAATACCTACATCTTGTAAATTTATAAGCAAATAACTCAATTTATATATAGATATATTACAAAATATATGTACTAATAATGAATATATGAATATATATAATAATGAACAAAAGCATAGATATATATATATATAGTAAGGATAATCAATTATATTAGAAAAACCAAGAAAATATTATAAAACACTGTAATCAAGCGAATACTCAATATACACATAAGGTATATTTAACCATTTAAAATATATAATATAAACATAAGAATAAGACTGAATATTATAAACAAAATCTAGTATTGAAATTAATTCATAGTAAGCGAAAACTTAATATACACATATAAGTGTAAAAATAGAAATTAATTATGTAAGTAAAACAGAAAATAAGAGAAATTATTAAGTAGAAATTTAGAATACAGAAAAGCACTATATTTTTGCACAATATATATATTGTGACGTAGCACCCTATAGGCCTATTCCCTAGCTACGCACAAAAAAAAATTCTACTTTACTCCACTAACTACAAAATCTCCCGACGATCCAAAATCGAATTTCACTTCGGGAAATACAACGAAGTTCGGAAAATCCCTCGGCGATACTCCGCACAGCCTGGACCTCCTCTTGGCGACAAAATGGCGGGAACCGTTGGGCTTTTCAATTTGTCCTCTTTGACAACAATCTTTCCGTCCTTTTATTGGGGTGAGTCCCGCAGAGCCTCAGTGATAACCCGCTCCTGTAGTGCCGGGGACAAATGCTGGATCCTCTCCATCAGGGCCAGCATCCTGTCCACTCCATGATTTCCCGCTGAGGACGTTACTCCCCCATTGGACGTGGACGGTTGGCTGGCTGCTGGGGAATTTTCGCGCCTTCCCTCTGCTCCTCCCATTTCTTCTACTCGGTTCATTCTTTTCCGGGCGTTCCTCCGGGCATACTCTTCGCCGCATCGCGGGCATTCCTTCATCCCAACCTCCCTTCTGCCACAATTGAAGCAGTGGAGGGCTGAGGGACGCGTGCAACCCGACCTGGAGTGCCCCTCCTGCCAACAAGTATGGCAGACAAACGACGGGGGATCCACCCGGCAGTCGTATGGGATGTCTTCCCTTCCTGGGAACATAATGCCTCCCACCGTCCGTTCTGCCAGAGCCCGCCGACCTCTTCTTCCTTCCTGTACGCTCCTTCGGGACGTTTCCTCTCTCCGGCGTCTGTCCTCCCTTTCCTTTCTCTTCCTCTCCTCCTCCTCTCGCTGAGCCTCTCCCAACCTTCTTCGTTCGCTCCTCATTCTCCTTACTCTCTCCTCCTCTTCCCTCTGCTCAGCCCTGCGCCTTCTTCTTTCCTCTGTCCTCCTTCTCCTGGCCTCCTCCCTCCTTACCCTGCGTCGCTCCAATCGTTCTGCCTCGGCCTCAAGGTTGCGCTGGCGGATCGCCTCCAGGGGGGAAACGAACTCCTCATTCCATTCCGCTACTTCTGGCTCCCGGATCCACTCCGGAGTTGTCGGTTCCGCCCACTCCACCTCGGCAACAACTCCCTCCGCCTCGGCTCTCCCCTCGATTTGTCCTACCTGATCAGGAAAAATTCTTTCAATTTCTCCCCCTATCCTGAAGGCCACAACTCTATTGGGTTGTTCAAAGACAACTCCGCCACCGCGACGGCCTGTCTCTGAACAGCCTCCTCCACCTCCTCCCGTGGCTCGTTCATTACCCCGGTGGAGTCTAACCCCAGGATCTCCGCGTCCCGTTGTAGCTCCCCTTCCGAGATCAAATGGAAGGACACCGGGGAATCCAGTTCCGGCCCGGTTGCTACCAAAGGGACCTCTTCTCCTTCTGCTCCCTCAGGATCCTGCCGTGCTTGGCCCCTCAAATCTTCCTCAATCATACTGGTTAACTGGTCGGCCCAGCTCACCAGTTCCTGAGGAACGCTACCTATAACCGAATCCTCCATTATTATATCCTCCTCCCCGGCCACACTAATCTCCCTTTTCCCCGGTATCAATTCACCTGACCCTCCTTCTTCTAACGCGAGGGCCACCTCCATGACCTCCTCTACCGGCATCTCCTGGACAGCCCCATCCACCATCATCTCCTCCACTTCGGCAACAACGCTTCCTGCTTTGGCCATAATCCTTAGGAGATACCTGAAAACAACTCTTATTTCTTTATCCACATCCTTTTCCTATAAATTTTCTACATACGACAACAGGACAACACAGCTACTGACGACACAACCACCACCATTTACTAACCCCTTTTTTCCCTCGGCAACACAAACTTTTTTAATTCCGACACATGCACCCGTGCTATTCTCCGATTATCCCCCGTATCTAATTCATAAATCGTTGGAGTAATAACCGCTTGAATCCTATACGGACCCTCATATCTGGGTGCGAGCTTTGCTGAAAATTTCTGTCCAGCATTCGAAAGGACTCGTACCTTCCTCAACACTTGGTCCCCAACACAAAATACCACATCCCGGCGTCCGCGATTGTAATATGTCTTTTGGCGGTCACTCGCTTGGTCCACGTGACGCGCCACCAAGTCTCTCAACGCGTCTAGGCGTTTCAACCGGTCCAACCATGTCTCCTTATCCAATACCTGCTTGAATTTTCCATTTTCCATTTCTCGGCGTAGACTCTTCACTGGCTTAGGATTCCGACCATAATTTAAGAAAGCTGGCGATACTTTAGTGGAGGATTGCACCGCCGTATTCATTGCATGTCTTAATTCATGCAGATGGACGTCCCAATCTCGGTGGTCCTCTCCCACGAACATTTTGATCATGGTCTTCAACGTCCTATTACTTCTTTCCACCGGATTGGCTTGCGGATGATAGGGTGGGCTAGTGACATGTTTAATGCCATATTCCTGCAGTAAATCCTCTAAATGCTTATTCATGAACTCCGTTCCATTGTCTGTCAATAAATAATCCGGTGCTTCCCATCGGAACAAAACTAGCTCCTCTAGGGCTTTGGTAACACTTTTTCCATCCGCCCTCCTCAGAGGTTTCAGTTCCACCCATCTCGTAAACAAATCTTGAAACACCAGGACATATTTAAACTGACTCTTACTGCTAGGGAATTCCATGACATCAGCTGCCACCACCGCCCATGGCCCGAATCTTTAATTTTCAGGAGGCTCGCCGTAAATAGTTAATTTGAAAAAAAAAGTATTATAAAATTTTGCTATGTCGTAAATCAAATTAAATTAAATTGATTGTTTTTTTTGTCGCGTCGTTTAATAATAAATTAATTATAATAATTAATTATAATATATTTGAAAAACCAGAATTATTACATACGTCGCGGAGAAATTAAAATCAAATTCAAAGAGCCCAACGTTTCCCGCCATTTTGCCGCCAAGAGGGAGCCCATGCTGTGCGAGGTGTCGCTGAAAATTTTCCAGGCTTCGCTGTGTTCCCCGAAGTTCATTTCGATTTCGAATCGTCCTAAATATTTTAGTGGTTATTGGAGTTAGGAAATATTTTGTGCGTAGCTAGGGATAGGCCTATAGGGTTCTACGTAACAATATATATGAACCTCTCTGTCGCACCCATTGGGCCTTATAGAGGCTTAGGGGTATAAAAGGTATGAGTTTTCCCTTGGGAAATCACTTACATTTCTACCTCTGTACAGTCATGAGCTGTGCAGAGTCTCAAAGGTCTCAGCTTCGAGCTGGACTGATTCCTCCTGAAACTTTCTCAGTCCAGAGCTGGGAAATTTCAGACATCCTCCTATTTCCTTATACACAAACATATTTTCCATTTTCACCTCTGTACAGTCTAGAGCTGTGCGGAGTCACAAAGGTCTCAGCTTCGAGCTGGACTGATTCCTTTTCTGAAACTTTCTCAGTCTAGAGCTGGGAAATTTCAGATAACTTCCTATTTCTTTGAAAAACAAACGATAATTTCCACGTCCACCTCTGTTCAGCAAAGAGCCGGACAAAGTCCCAAAAGGTTCCAGCTTCGAGCTGGACTTTTCCCTATAAATCTAATCCAAGAAAAACAAGTACCTTTAAATCTGAATATCTCTCCACCTCCTCTGTGTCACAACAACCAAGTCTAAAATAAAACTATTTCTGCAAAATAATCAAGGACAAGTTCTTCTGCACCTCCAAAAAGTAAGTAAGAATAAAAACCTCCTTTCCTATTCCTCTGGTATCTCGGAACAACGTAAGAGTTGGTCCAGAGATTCTCTGACAGACACTAACGCGAGCTGGGAAGAGATCGGTCTCACAAACAGTGAGATCCATAGGATTGATTCTCCCTTCCTGTCCGAAGTCTCCGTACAGGCCGAAAGGACCTGTTGAGGTAGATTTCAAATCCTCCCTCCCACCTCTCTGTCGGCTATGACTTTCTAGACTATAGGACCCCTACCCAACACATCACCGCCTCGATCCCTAGCTCGTGGTCTCTAGAGACCAGGCTAAAAATAGAGGCAGAGTTTATGCTTCGGGGGGGGGGGGGGGGGCGTCCGCGCCTCTCTCACGCGCGGGACATAATATTAGATGGCCCTACCTGGCCGTCGCCTCCTTGTCGGTAGTCCCGGCCACAATCCGGCCGGGAAGTCGCCGCGACTTCCTCTCGCGTCCCTAGGTGGTGTCGGGACCGCGCGTCAGCTGGGCTCTCTTCCTCTCTCTCTCACTCTTTCGGCTTCCTCTATAGTTTTCCGGTCGCTCGCGCGTTGCCTCACGTAATCGGCGATCGGGGCCGATGGCTCGGCGTCCGGCGCGAAACTAGACGGCGCGGCGCGGTCGCGCATTTCCCAAAATACCGCGCGCCTTTCCCGCCCCGCGGCCGCGGTGCCCAGCTGACTCCTCGCTTGCTCGCGCGCGCAAATCCGCCCGTCACAGCCCCCCCTCAGACTTGACATCCCCGCGGATCTCCAGTCTGATCCTCATTCCCCTTAGACGGGGCGTCGGGCCGGTGACTGCGCATGAAGGCAATCACCTCCGCCTGTAGCCCCCGCTGCATTTCGGGATCAGCCACGCTCTCGTGGATCTCCCTCAGCAGACCCTAGGCGGCGCACAGGAACTCGGCTAATCCCCTGCCCTCCGAGGAAGACGCCTCCGCAGCGGGTAGGATAGCCCTGGGTCCGGGCTACGGGCCGTCTGGCCCTGCCTCCGCATCCCCGCGCCCCCCCTCCGCTATGGCTGGGTCCTCCTCCTGGAGGAAGGAGATCACTGGCGCAGGAGGCACTGGCGCAGTGACCAGTGCCATCGCACTCGCCACTGGAGGAGGGCGTTTCGCCGCCTCCCTGATACCCCGCTGCCGGCGAATCTCCTCATCTGCCAGTCGCATGCGGTGGTCCACGTAGGCCGCATTAACCCTTTGCGCCTCCTCCAGGGTGGCACCTGGGCGCGCCCCTCGCCTTTCCGCGCGTCTCTTCTCATCCCTTTCTACGGCGCGCTTTATCCGCTCCGCGGCCGTTTCCCGGGGCGCGGTCGTCTTCCGGGTCACCCTCGGGCTCTCTACCGGTTTTCCGGGCACGGGTGACACCGTCTCTGGTGCCCTCGCGGGGGAATGCTCATTATTATGGCGCCCCCGCTTAGCCGGGCGCCAGTGGGCATCTTCTTCCTGGCCCCCTACCGGTTTCCGTTCCCCCCTGGGTGTGACCTCACTCCCGATCCCTCCTCCCCTCTTGCTACGTTTCCGGGTTACCCGGCGCTCCCTCTCCACCTGGCGATATGCCTCCTGGCACCTTGGGCATGACCCGATGGTCACGCCACGGCACCCGCAGTTTCGGCAGTATACCGGGTGCTTAGGGTCCGGGCACTCGGCGGCGTGGTGTCCGTCTAGCCAGCACCGCTGGCAGGAACTCGGCGGCGGATCTACTGCCGGGTTAAACGGCACGGGCGCCAATGCTCGATAGATGAAATTTAGGCGCCCCACCGGCGCCGCCGGTGACCCTACCCTCGGTTCCCCCTGCCCTGCTGCTTTATGGGGCCCTTGTAGCGTCCGGGCGCCCGCTGCGGGCTGTTTTTTCCCAATCGCCCCGGGTGCTCCCGGTCCCCCTTTCAGCCTCCGCGGTTGACTCCGCCATCGGGACGTCGGTGATACACCCTGAGGGCCGCTGCCCCCCTTACCGCCCTTCGGGTGTCTCGCCTCTGGCTGCCGTTGTCCTGGCCGGGGCGTTGCTGCTGGCGGTAGGTTGGGCGCCCTCAAAGGCGCCGGGCCCCCAGTGACCGGCAGCTGACGATACCCGGCCTCCATTGGGGTGCTGGATGACTCATAGTCGTCCATCGTCAGCTGCCGCCGCCGCCGCCGATTGGGCCGATGTTTCTGGCGGGCCAGGTCCGCCTGCCGCTGTTCTCGCCGGACTTCCTCCACATAGTTCGCAGGCGGCGGGGCCAAGCCGACCTGCTCGGTTGCCGCGGCCTCCAAGGCCAGCGACAACGCACGTCCCTCATCCGGCTTTTCGGCGGGGGCCGCGACCACCTGGGCCTGCAGCGCTCCGGCTGCTTGGGGTATCGGAGGGGCTTCCTCGACCTCCATGGCCTCCGCTTCCGGGCCTTCCTCCCGGCTCGTCGAGGCGGCCGGGCCGGATCCCGGAGAGCGGAGGTCGATCAGGTCTCCGAGCAAGAGCCGTTCCTCTTCTTCTACGGTTAGTCTCCCTGCTGGAGACCCCCACGGGTTCTCAACAGCAGGGACAGCTAGTTCTTCCTCCTCGGCCATCCTGTGAAAAGAAGAAAATATTATTTAATGGGCTCTTAGTCAGCCCGCCCACCCCCCCTCCCTTAGCTTTTCCCTCTCCCGGGCCCGATCCCTCTCCCTCAGGGCTGGATACGCCCCGAGCACCCCCTGTCCTCCGCGGGATGTACCGCTTCAGATGCTGGACGTGTACCTTATCCATCCTTCGCCCTGTATCCCCTAGCAACACTACCGTCTCCCCCAGCACCTGTTTTACCGTGAACGGCCCTTCATACTTGGCCGCCAGCTTCCCGGATATCCCCTTCGCCGCATTAGACAGGACATGCTCGCGCCGCATCACCAAGTCCCCCTCCTGGAACGAGGCATATCTTCGGTTTCGATTATATGCCCTGCTCTGCGTCATCGTTATGTTTTCTAACGAGATCCCTGATCAGCTCGAGCCGTTCCATTCGGTTAGCCCAAATTCCGGGATTTACCGGGATTATCGGATCCCTCCTTTCCACCTCCCTCCTCAGGCACTTGCTTGACTGATACTGCACTTGTCTCAGGATCCTCGGGGACATGCGCCGGGGTGCATGCCGAACTGGCCTTCCCCCTTGTACGTCGATATGGTGCTTGATCAGCGTCGTGAACCCGTGACTTTCACCTGGCTCCGGGATACGGATATCCACCAGAGCCATCACGCGCTCACGTTCTTCATCGCGTACCTCCACGATACCCGCACATTCCCCTCGGATTCCTGCTCCCTGACCCTCCATATCCTCCTCGATAAATTTCCTCCACTCTCCACTCGGAGTACGCCACAGCCCTTGCCCGTGCTGCACTTCAAACGCCCATTTTCGAATGAAGTCCACCCCCAGGACCATCTCGTAATCCATGGCCGCTATGATCCTTACGTCCAGCATCTTTTCATCCTCATCGATGCTGAACCAGATCCTAAGCACCCCTAACGCTTGTTGGGCCGATCCCGTGATTCCTCGCACCATAAATTGTGCTGATCTCCACCTATCCTTAAAATCCTGGGCCCTGTTAGCGTGAATGCACGAAATCTGGGCCCCCGGATCGTATATCGCCTTCAGTACTCTGCCTCCCAGGTTCACCGCACAAAACCAACGGTTTTCCTCCTGGGTGGCAGCTAGCGACTGTCCAGGCTGTACTTCAGGGTCTGACGGGTCAACTGTTAGCCCTACGGGCTTGACAGCTTCCCACGCGCCAGAAATATCCAGGTCGCTTCCGCAGGCGGTCTCCAACGGTTACACGATCCCGAAGGAGTTATCCGTCGCCAGAAGATCTTCCGTGCAGCTTCCTGGCACCAGCGCCTTCGGGCCCTCAATATACGGGCCCTTTGATGCTTCCCCTGGGTGTATCGGCTCCAACAGCGTTTCCCAATCGAACGCGGGCGGTACCTTAGATCTGATGATCTTCGTGACAGCCCTCGTTCGATCCTCCCCCCCCCCTGCAATTTCCTTCCCTCTCCTCTACGGTTCGCTCTACCGGGCGACAGGGTGTAGAGAGCGATTCTACACCCCCGCCCTGGCGTTTTTTATACTTTCCCGTAGAGTCGTGCAGCCGGGACATGTCATGAACGTGTACCCGGGGGTCTCACAACCCTGGCAGCGCAAGGACGTTTCTCTTCACGTGCAGTTCGCCGCCCAATGTCCGGGCTGACGACAGCGCAGGCATACTCTCCTCGGACACTGGGACGATTTTTGTCCCGTGCTTTGGCAGGAATAGCATGCGCCCGGTAATGGCGCCTTGCTGGCGCCCAACATCCGCGAACCGGTCCGGCAGGAGCGGACCCAGCGGCAGATTCGCATAAGGGGCCTCTCGTCGGCTCCCGCGGGCTGGCACGATTGGCGAATCGTCCGGGGTAGGCAGTTGCAGTTGTTCATAATGAATGAGCTTGCGCTGCGCGGGCATCACCGTCAACGACGGTAATGTGTACGTCGGCGGGGCTACCGTGGCGTGGCTCGCGTCAGCTGTCGGCAATTCTGCCTCGCGCGTCGTCTGCGTTGTGCCCAGATCGAGCTGGAACCGCTCGAGAGGCGGGGGCAATGATGAAGAGTCGCTCGTCGGAAGGTCCGCGCTCACTCCCGTCGCTTCGTCCCGCGGACTCACGGACTCGTGCTCGCGGATCGTTTCTACGCGCTCCCGCGCTCCCTTGTCTGATCCCGTCTCGGGCCATTCGAACGGCGCGACGTTCTTCGGGCCGTGAGCGGTGGGCGTTGGGAGCCCGTGAATATCCCAATCGGGGAACCACGGAATATGTGATGCCTTCTGGCGCGCCTCCTTCTCCCGACGAAGCTCGAATCGCCACAGGCGCTCCTGCAGCACGCCGAGCTCGCCTCGCGCGCTCAACCCTTCGGCCGCAAGCCGGTCGTGCAGTTGCAGCGTAGTCAATTCGCAGATGCGCCGCAACGTCTCCCGATGATGGCGCGTCCGCGCCAAATTCTCCGCCGCGTCCCTATACCGTCCCGCGAACATCTTAAATCGCTTGTCTCCCGACATCTAATTTCCTTCTAGCGATATCAAAGAAAACCAACGCTAATTTCCGGCGCGAAACTATCCGCCCGCTGCCTATACGCGATGGCACACGCGTCCTTATCGCAGGGTTATTCGGATCGGCCGAATAAACACGGTTCGCAACGACCTTGCGTGGGGCTTTGTTTGGCCCGGGTGTCACGGCGACCTTGTACGCAAGATTAGCAATATCAATATCGCGCGACCGCCAAACCTGGATTCCTGCTGCTGCGGCAGCCAGCTCTGCTCCCAGCTCTCCAAGGTCGTCGATAATTGATCAATTATTGTTCAAAATACAAATCAAAGACACAAAAAAAGGATATGTATGCATATATATATATATATTGAAATTATCGAAAATAATAATAGTAATTTAATTGATATCTTGCTCGATTCGCAAGGCAAAGGAAGTCGCACGAGAGTGCTCGCGTCGCCTCGCAACTCGCTACGTCACACACACTCGCAAATACGCATACATACACACACATCTTCTTCTGCAGCAGCTCCAATTCGTCTCGAACAAAGAACTTATTATCGTCTCACTCACACGTCACGCCTTCATACTTCGCACGCTCGAAATTTTGAATCTTACGGTTTGCAACGGTTGTCAGTCGGGCCCCACGTTGGGCGCCACTGTAACGCGTCGCGATTCTCCACGTCTGAGACGGGAGGCCTTCCCTCCCTCGCGCGGTCCAAACGCGAGTCCACCGAATTTATATTAACAATGGGCGCCAGGCGGACTCGTCCCGGCTAGTTTGCATCACACTCCTCTCGGGGGAGTATACCGACAGCCGCGGAAGGCGCGGCTCCGCTGCGCCGTCTCCTCGTCACGCGGACCACAAATTCAATAGACTTAAATAACAGGGGGGTTACACCGGGGACTCCGCAGGGATGGGCGCGTGTTAATGAAGCACACTGTAATTCTTTTCTTTTTCCAATTTATTGCCTACGCTAGGTATAAAAGAATACGGCCCGCTGGCCGGCCCTACGCTGTTATCGCGCGCCGTCGGCCTCCGCACGGCCGAGTTACCGCTCGCGTCGACCTCCCCCAATACCCGCGATCACGCCGCGCCCGCTCGTCTCCGGCGTTCGACCGCCGTCCGCGCGCGCTCGTCCCGGCCACCCCGTTCACGAGCACTCTTAATCCGCGAGGAGGACGCCCGGGGCAGTTGCCCCCTCACCGCAACGTCGTTATGCTCCGACGGGATGATGTCGGTTGGAGTCGTTGGCGGTGGACTCGGGAACTCTCGCTCGTCGCAGGTGGCCTCGTCGGTATGGCGCGAGGTAACTCGGTGCCTGCTATCGGCGCGCGGTCGGCCGGGTGGAGGTGGCTCGCCCGGTTGGCGCTGGCCTGGTGATGTCGGCCCCCGATGGCTCCTGCGCCGGGGGTGTCTACTCTCGTCGTCGCTATTCCTTCCCTCCTCGCTCTCTCTCTCTCTCTCTCTCTCTCTCTCTCTCTTCGGCTGCTTGGCAGGAGGACACGTGGGAGCAGGTAATGTGGCTCAGGCGAGCCTCCGGCGCAGAACGGCGAGCGCACCGTTCCGCTCGCAAATCACTTCCTCGCTAGTTCATCTCGCGGCCGCGTGGGTGCTCGCTAGTCGCCCGTGAACTTTGATCTCGCGTACGCGCCACCCTGTCCGCACGACACGTATCCCTATCCCGCGTAACAATATTTAGTTCCCCCGATCTACGTCCGCGTCCCCTCTTCGAATCTCTTCTTTGACTTGGTGGTTGCCGTCGTCCAGTTGTCGTCGGCGGCGGCGTGCCTCGTCGTCTTCGAGGTGATGCCGGCCGGTTGCCGACGCAGGCGCCCGCCGGTACGGCAGCGCAGTTGTTGGTGCGGCGGCGCTTCCGCTCGTGCGCGGCGGCGCAGCAGTTGGCGCGCGGCTCCGGCCTCGAGTGCGCTCGGCGCCTGTTTACATCTCCGCCGTCTCCTGCTGTCGCCCCAGCGATCTTCCACGCCGCGAGTGCTTGGTGTTGGTGATTGGTCTTCGTGGCGGCCTCCAGGACCGCCGCTTCATGGGGAACGCGGCGCCTCCAAGCCGCAGTGGCAGCGGCGACCGGGCACGCCCGCGGCGCTTCTCCTCTCACTCGCACTCATGGCCGAGTGCGCTCGACGGCGATAACAGCAGCGGTGCGTCGCATCCTCGGCGGCGCTCGGACGTCGTCGCCACGACTTGCAGGAGGATGCTTCCTCGCCGCCTCGGTGAGTCCTGGCCGTGTGGCAGCTTCCAGGTGTTGCGTCAACTGCAGGCGGCTCAGGTAACCCTCAAATGCAAATCCACACGGTAAGTACACATTATTACACGCGCTCAACGTCCACCCCTGGAGGTCGTGCGATCGCGTCTACGCTTACATATTTATATACTACGCCCCCTCGCTCAGTCCTTCCCTCACCCTCTTCCCCTGTCCTAACCTCGTCCAGCATCCTCTCATATGTATTTATGCTTCCTCGCTCCCCCTCATTTCCCCCCTTTTCCCTATAGCACCTACAACATATTCATTTGCTAATCTTGCAGGCCAACCTTGCTGTAATGCCTGGGACACACCGACTTCTGCTGCCCAGCTGTCTAGGAGACAGGCCTTGGCTTGGCCTGCTCGAGGGAGGAGCTGCAGCTCACCTGAGCTTCTGCTGTGGCTGCCTGAGGATGCCCTGGTTTCCCTGACTACCTCGCCTTCCTTACACTCAAGGTAAGACCTCGGCTAGCTAGCTAGCTCCCACACTCCCTCACCCAGTCCCCTCAAGCCTATACTATTCCCTTAATTATAATTAGTCGTCCATTTATTTTGGTTAAACCCTATACTAATGCTTCTTATTTCAGGTGGCGTGGGATCCCTGTGGTAATGTATGTTGTTCGTCTCCACACACCTCACCTATTTCTTTCTATGCTCTCCTCTCTTCATTCTATTTATATCTATCGCTCCTTCCCTATTTTCTTTTATAATATTAATTCTTTATATTTGTATTTCAGGTGGAGTGGCCTGCCACAGGCCTTTACGTTTCATGGAGCGGGGTAGTCCAGGACCGGGGCTACCCTTTCCGGGTCTGCACGTAGTCCTTCCGCATCCAAACGATATCCCAAAAAGACAACGCTAGAGCAGCAGAACTCACATTTTTCGCGATTGACCTCTAGCCCTGCATCTACTATGGTGCGTAGCACATATTCCAGCCACGTCAGATGTTCTTCGAAGGTTTCAGTCACGACTATCGGGTCATCCAGGTAACCGAACACGTGTGGTTCCACCTCGGGGCCGAACAAGGCCCCGATTAGCCTGCAGAAGGTCGCCGGGGCATTAGATAGCCCGAAAGGCAGTCGCACGAACTGCCATTGTCCGGACCCCTGAACCGCGAAAGCCGTGTACTGCTTACTACATTCGGTCAAGAACACCTGGAAATATGCCTTCTTTAAGTCGACCTACGAGATGTATTTCGCACTACGCAACTTGTCCAGGATAGAATCCATGTTGGGCAGCGGGTAATTATCTCTTCGGGTCAACTTATTGATATCCCGGAAATCAATGCAGAACCTGTAGCTGCCTTCTTCCTTGCGGATGATCACGGGCGCGCTACACCATTCACTGGCGCTGGGTTCAATGATTCCCTTTTCAAGTATTTTCTGAACCTCCATCTGGGCGAATTCCAAAATCATTGGGGACATACGCCGGGGCGCGTGCCGAACTGGCTTGGCCCCTTTAACGTCTATGTGATGCTCAAATGAGAGTGGTGTACCCGTGTATTTTGCCAGGCTCTGGAATAATGCTATTCACTAATGCCTTAACACGCTCCCGCTGCTCATCGAGAACTTCGACTATGCCGGCGCATTCCCCGAAGACCCCCGGATCCTGCCCAGGCAGGTCACTCTCTCTGAAGCTCCTCCAATCACCTCCTGGTACCGACCATAGACCGGCCTTAAGCTGTACCAGAAAGTCCCACTTCTTAAAGAAGTTCATGCCGAGGATCATCGCGTGCTCAATTACGTCGACGATTTTCAACTCGACCTCCTCCTCTCTCTGCTCAATCGCAAAGATTATCCGGAGGACTCCCAAAGTTCCTCGAGTTGCCCCAGAGAAGCTCCTCAGCATCGCCTTGGGGACCCGCCACTGGTGCCGATACCCTTGGGCCTCACGCTCGTGGATCACCGATACCTGGGAACCCGGGTCAAAAAGGGCTGTAACGTCCCTCACGCCTAGCCTCACGACCAAATACCATCTATTATCCGCTCCCATTCTTAATATCTCCCAACTTTCAGGGAGGCAAGTGGTCATTTGTGTCGAATCCAAGCTAGCTCTCGGCTGGGACCCTGACCCTTCGGTTTTATATTCGCTGATTACCTTGCTGCCCGACCGGGTGGGTGGTTCCCACGTTATCAGATATTCCGTTGGGTGTGGTCGAATCGGGGCAGGTTCGTTCAGCTTGCATAGAGTTGGGCCCACGGGCGCACCCTTGGCCAAATCTGGCCGCGAGCTGGAGTCTTTCTCGCCCGATGCAGGCCATTGGGCCTCTGATCCACGATTTTCCTCTCACTCTCCTCGGCTTTTGCCCTCGCTCGCTCCCTCTCGCTAGTGTGCTAGACCACAGCGAGTCAGGAGCGTTTCTACTTCCCTGCATTCACGTTTTTTAGACTCTCCCGAAGCTGAGCGCAGTTCGGGCACGAGCTAAACGTGTGGCCAGTCGTATCATAAACCTGGCATTGTTCCAGCAGCCCAGCTACGCACTCGGCCGCCCAATGTCCAGGTTCCCAACAGCGGAGGCAGACTCGCTTCGGGCATTGAGCCGATCTATGCCCAGCTTCGCTACATGTGGAGCAGGTGTTGCTGTAGCCCCCCATACGCGGCCCAGGGTTCGGAGCAGGACCGGGAAAGAATGTAGCAGGCCCCTTTGGACGGGGCCCGTAGCCGGAGGTGTTGCCGGAAGGACTTGCTCTTGATCCGGGCCTTTGAGGCCCCGGAGCTCTCTCCCACCCCGGCTTATGTATGGGCCTCGGCCCCATCGGATTCAGTGGTGGAGTGGCGGGCGGGACGAAACGGTTCCAGCCTAGATCTTCGGCCCTCCTGATCGCCGCTTTTTGACGAGTATTATACGCATAATACGTCAGTAGAGTCACTCCGCACGTGGAGTGCTTGTGTAGTCACAGACTCTCCACAGTGTCACAGGGGTAGCAAGAGAGAGTTATATATCTCTCTCTCAACTCGCCCGCGCGATGCTGCTGATATAAACAAGAGTGAAGCGTTTTCTCTCTCAAATGAGATTTGATAATGTATTTTCAGGCTCATCAAACATTCTAATTCTTTAAAGCTTTTCAACAGCTTAGACACAGTCATTTTGTATTGTGGGTCTTTTTTGTATTACCTAAAAATTGTGACGTGGCATTTCCACTCAGAGGCCGACGTGCCTCGACGTCATTCGATGATAATAATGTTCGTCTTCGTACTTATTTCATCCCATTTGAATAAAACCTGTCTACAAGAACTACATATCGAGTTTAAAATTCATGCTTTGTCCAAATTGACTATGAAAATTCCATAACATTTTAAATATAAAGCTTCAATTATTGAATTATAATAAATATATCCACATATAACAGAATGTACCGACCTTGTTAGCACAAGGAAGCCTATAATTCGTTTTTTTTGCCTAACTTATTTTGATTATTCATTTTTTATGTAACTTATAACAATAATAATATAAATAACGTTGTAATGAAAATAAAAAATCATTCAAAGCTTACTTTAAAACTTTAACTATAACTATAAAATATTAAGAATGTATGATAAAAAACGTGATTGTAAAACTGAAAGAAATAAAGTGGATTAGTAGACGCGCGTACTTTCCTGACGTCTAGGCTCCTTAACGTGGGTTCACGGCAATTGATCCCACCGACTTATTTCGGTCAGCGCAAGAGTGCGCGCGTGATGTGACGTTAGGTCAATCTGCGAAGTGCATTTGCGTGGCGCGAAATTTGAAAAGGCGCGCGCACAAATTTGCGCAAGGTACAACAATTAAGGAAAAATTGTGAGCGCACGATTGCACAACGCGACATATGGAATTTTAACGGAAAACGGTGATCGTGCGGCGACGCATGCGCAAATATTAATTAATCCGAATTTTCGAGTTTATCAAAATAAATTGTATGCGCGTGAGTTGTTTCATATTATAATAAAAGAATAAAGACGATTTAGCCATTATTTAATTAAATTTGACTCACTTCGTTTATTTAACTAGTCGTCGTTGAGATCGACCGAAAAGTCCTTTGTCCCCCTTCCCAAACAAGAATTAGAGTCGTCACGAGCGGTTCAAAGGACCACGCAGCCTCCGCCGGAATTGGACATTTCAATTTATCAGCTGAGTGGCAGGTCAGCCATCGCGCTACGAAGGGTGCGCGGCCGAGTGTTGGTAATACTGCCTCATTGCACGCAAAAGTGAGTGACATCTTCTGTGTCACTCACATTGTACACGGAGATATTATCTCTCCGTTACAATATTAAAATCAAGTTTTAGGTAACCGTAATGTATTCCCATTTATTAAACGACCTACCACGCATCTTAAAAAGTTAACAAAACTATTTTTGTTTCAAGTGCATATTTAACAGGAAAAATAAAAAAAAACAATTTTCTGTTTTGGTTGCCCAAAAAGTTTCACACATTAAGCGTAGCTTGGATACCAACACTTATTAAGACAAATGAAGAGAAGAATGGGAATTTTCCAACCGTAATATTCATCAATTAGCCGGTAATCGAATGTAACCTTCGAACCTGACCAACAGATGCTTGAACTCTCTATCTGATGAGTATTCATTTATTGAGTATTACTGTATTGTTATAAAATTCTTGAATTATGCTTAACTCTTTGAGATATAATCGTGGTTATGCAATACATAAAAAAATTGGTTGTCACTTCACAATTTACAGAGTTCATGGATAATAAAATATTCTAAGTTGAACGCGTTGAAGGTCTTGAAGGTTGAAATATTTGGGATGTAATACTAGGCAAATGAGGACTTGCTAGGTACCTGCCTTGAATGTTAAGAAAATTAGATTGTTGCGGTGGGGGTTTATAGCCTAGCAGCTTACAGGGTTCGGGGATTAAAGAAATTGAGGATAAAGATTTGGAGTTATAGTTTCGCAGGTTACAGGGTTTAGGTTCGCCTTAGTTTCAAAATCTGCCTTTATATTCGCGATTAGCGACCCCAAAAACACTTGAATATATTTTTTCGAATTTCGAAAATCTGACCTCATATTCGTATGTTATATAGGCTGCTTTAACGTTGTTACGAAACTGTGAAAATACTTAACTTCAATCAATGATATCTCAATAAAAAAGGCCATCTTGAATCGTTTTTTATACGGAAGGGTTTTGAATAAGTTTTTTGTTGAGAAATATTAGAGTAACCGTAAGAGTTATATTATGGTCTTTGCGTTGCGTAAGAAAGGACTATTAAAATCGAATAGACCCTTCTATTTCATTTGAAATTGATTCAGATCTTGGAATAATAGATGCTTAAATTATTAAATATTTGAACTAGTGTAAACTTTTACATTTTGTTATCACGATGAATTAAAACAGAAAAAAATATTTTTATATCGGTTTGGAAAAGTAAAATATGGAAAATTGATGTTTTGAATTTTAGACCCTTTGAAAGAATACACGCATAGTCTTAGGCTTAATTTTAAAAATTTGGAAATTAAAAATTTGGAATATTAATCTAGTTGGAAAACTGATCCTTGTGGAATTTTGAGACCGCCTACTCTTTTTTTTCTGAACCGGTCGATGCTGTCGCTCTCATGCTAACGATCACCCCTCGCACTGAATCCTCCTATTTCTCTTTATCTCGTTTGCGTTACTTTCAGTGCAAAGTACTGGGCTCTATAGACTGTCATATGCGCAATCAAACCTAGATTAGAGTTGATAAGGCGAGGACTGAATGAATTAGTATTGCTTTTACGGAGGAATAGGTCCTTAGGTGGGCTCACGTCGGATGATCTTAACTTTCATTTTTCACGTGAATCAAAATCGACTTTAAATGAGATTTGTGATGTAGTGCTTCCACCTCGTGGCCGACGAGCTTCGGCAGGGCCCGGAACACCAGCCACTCTCCGGTTGCGCCCGCCTGCCCATCGCGCAGGTTCATGGTCGCTCCGGAGGAGACCCAGGCGGCTAACCTCGCGACGGTCGACGCGGTGGTGATCGCGGAGGGAGGGAAATGCATAATAATAACAAACGGGAGCTCAAGTAAAATAATGTTTATTCGCGCCCGGGCGGACAATTCCCGTCCGGACGCTAACTCCCAACAGGCGCGCAGCGCCTACAACTAACGGGCGGTTGATACCTGGATGGTAGGGGGTGCCGCCTACGTCTGGGCGCTTCTCGCGCCCTCGCCTCTGGCCAACTACTCTTGGTGAAATAGGGCGGGCCTGGGTGCTTCGAGGTGGTGATTGGCGAAAAGCGCACTTAAAAGCGGAGGCGTTCCTCCTCTAAAACTGCCCGCACAACAAAGACCTGGGGCTCGACCGGAAAACTCAGTAATTCCGGATAACGCGGCGGATCGAGATTCTCGGGTCTGCACGGGAAACCTAATTAACTCGATCACCTGTTCATCACCTGTTAATCACCAGGTGATCAGCGCTAATCCTTCGCACCAAACCGCCGGGTGTATATATTCATTTTTTAGCTTAATTCGATAAATGATCTTTCAGCTATTTGATATCTCCGAAGAATTTATTAGACACGGTTAGAAAAAAATAAGCCAGCAAAGTCTAAAAGCAGACAAAGTAAACCACAATAAAAATATTTGTTGCTATTAGTGACTACTCTAAAGTAGTTATAAATCTAATAGAAACTAATTACTACTTAATAGAAAGATCATTCAAAATTACAAAATGAAACAAAATATTAGCCGAAATTTATTTGATCTTTAAAAGTAATAATCATGCAGTATAAACTTGTAAAAAAATACTTATCTTAGATTAAAATACTTCTTTTATTATTAGGCTATTCAATAAGTTGGCGAATCAGAAATGAAGAACCAGATTAATAGATGTGAATTTGACTTTTCTTTTTTAGAGTAAGCTTTATTAACTCCAATGCACTTATTTTAGCAATACTTAAAACCACCGATTTTACGATGTAGAAGCTTTAAGACTTCGACAACTTTTTGAACAATCCAGTTATTATTAAAATATTTTCTTACTCTAAAATTTTTTGATAAAATTTTGCACAGGATACTACAATGACCAAGATATCATTGTTAACATCTAATTCAACTTTTTTTAAATCTTCATAAACTATTTTATTTTGAATGTTGTCAATATTCTGTAGTCTCATTTGAAGTGCTCGTAGGTAACCGCAAGCCATCATGATCAAGAAAAATGGCACTAAGTCAATACCCACCAAAATTATTGAGACATTAAAAGCAATAAATGTTTGCATAAGCGATAACAATTCAATCATTTTTTCCTCGTGAACTTCAACATAAAATCTAGATATTATTAATAGTAAATTATTAATTTTTATTAGTAATTAATAGTAAATTATCACTTTTCTTCTATGAAATTCACAAATGCGCATTATTATAACATATTGCAAAATCCAATATTAAGTATGAACACAGTGCTTTTTATCCACAAAACGACAAATATTACTCACTTAAAGGCCATCATTCTGTATTCTATTCCTTCATCCGATATCAATTTTGGTTGTGTGAAATACCAATTTGTAGCATAGAGAACAACGGTCAAAGCAGAATAACTAATTAAAAAATTTCTGAAATAAAAGGCTTTCCTTTCAAATTTTCTAACAGTTATAGCTTCTTCTGGTGCTACAAAAGACCAAAGGTTCTCACACATATTTACTAGTTTACTTAATTTCTTGCGATTGAGAAAAATTATGATATAACGAAAATATATACTTTGAACCACCATGAATTCGCAAACATAATCAATTTCAAATTTCTGAAAGAAAATTTTCTTATATTAATTATTGAACCGTGGTCCGCTTAGCCTCTGGCTAAACGCCCGATTTATTATTAGGGAAATGGAAGGGAGAAAGGTTTAAATAATAAGGCTTTAATTGAGCCAGAAAAGAGAATTTATTAGGCTCGTAAAGGGGGAGGAAAAACCTTGCCGGAAGGAGAAGGAAGAGCCTTGAGATTGCACACGCGGAAAGCGACCGTTATCCGACTCGAGGCGCGAATACGTGGTTCGGCGGTTCGAGCGCGCAGCGAACACGTTTCGCGCACGCGAAAAAAGCACGCGAGTGCATGACAGGTAGCCCGGTGTCTACTTGTGAACTCGGGCGGTAGTTCATGCGGCGGATGTCGGCACATGTCGACGGATTTTCAGCTCTGGTAATGGCGGGCTTCGAGCACGTGGTTGTTGCGGAGCTAGCCAGAGCTGAACTGCGGCGCAAATATCTCCGCACCGCCGCGAGGAGCGCGGTCGCTCCCCTCGACCAATCACGCGTCGGATTTAGTGCGCTTAGGCCTCTCGCGCACATGCGGACTCCTTCAAGCAACGAGCGCAGATGACGCGGTGTGACCGACACATGAGAACACGGCGCGGTCACCGGCGCCGTGAACTAAAGAGTCTTTCTCTCCTCTACTATACCAGTCGGCGCGCCTGCACGACTGTACAATTATTACACAATAATTAATAATTATAATATTATATTATAATTTTATAACATTCAGAATTTAAGAACAGAACAATAAAACAATATAAAATAATATCGGGACAAACATTAATACCGACCAAGAATTAATGTAGTAGAAGAGTGTTAGGTTTGGAGGTGTAGATTGTGAAACCCACCTGATTCTTCGAAGGTTTAGTTTAGCTCCGGCATCTTAATGGTGAAGACACGCATTATCATTGTATGAGAATATCATATCTCTTAGTACTACTATACATAATTAATAAATTTTGAGTTAAAAATAATTGCAATTAAAAACCCTATTCTACATGAATACCGATTTTACATTTATAGAGAATATTTTTAAACGTTCTTTTAATTTAACTCATAAATTTTATAAAAAATTAATTTTGAGAAAAATTACAGTCTTCAGTACACCATATGATAACAATTTCCTATTAATGGGACACTCCGCATTAGTATATTACTCTGCACACGTAGGTAGGTGCTCCTTACTAATATCCTTTCTTTTGGCCGAGCGATCCGCGATCCGCGGCAGCTCCTCGTTAATCTTGCCTTTCGCGGCTCCTCTCTTTTAATCAGTTGGTCCTTGGACGAAACATCCATTTTCAGGGCCTGTTGGTCAAAGTAAGCCTCCTCACAGACATCAAGGCTACTTAGTGCTGCGAGGCTTTAAGCCACAAGGCTTAAAGCACATTCGGATTTGCCTAAATATACTTTTGTAAACACAATCGGATTAACCAATATTTATATATAACATAATGTAGCATGGTAATACATTTGTAAATATTAAAAACTTATTTCTGAATATTTTTCTTCCTTGAAACTTTTATTCCTGTATAAATGATAATAAAACACAAAATATGCAGTTTATTTCAGTTTTTTTGAGACTTTTATTATAGATTTACTTTTATCAATGCATTTTTCATTAATACTATTTCTCAAGATTATTCCCATTTTCTACTCCTAGTTCCACCTACTGCCCTCGTGACATCATCACCGGCGTCGGTTATCGAGTGATAACGAGAGTAAGGAAAGTTTCCTGTGTTTAAGGTTTAGAGCTTTAAATGCCTTAAAAATGCTTTAAAAAGAGCTTTAATTATTGAATTTAGAAATCTAATTAAACACATAGACTAACCACATCTGCATATGAGCTAAATAAAAAAGTGAGCGCATGTAACAGCTTAAATGCACACAATTAATCTAGAATTCCACTGTGATAGCTTAATATTAATAATATTAACTAAATGTAAAAACACTAGCAAAAAAACTAGTGCACAATGCACTTAATTGTTTTGACACTATCAATTTCACTGTTATGAAAACAATACTTGACTTGAGAATAAGATAAAATGTTTAAACCTAATATAAAAATGGAGCGGTCGCAGGAATGTCTATTGTACTTATCAGTACTAGTTAGAAATAGATAGATATTAATTTATTTTCTAAATACAGAAAAATTGCAGTGGTATATAACAATGATTTCATTTCAATAATACTTTATCAGTCACTTATATAAAAACATCACATATATTGCAGATTGTCAACATATATATCATAGATAAAGTAGTAATTTCTATAAAACATTTGATAATTCACCCTAAGCAGAGAATGAGTTGATTACTGTCTCGGTGCGCATCCACGGAACAGAAAGTTCTTTAGAGTTACCCCTAAAAAACCAGCGAAATACTCCGGCTTTCGCAGCCGTAAGATCTTACAGATCTGTAGATGTATACAAAACTCTCTCCAGCTATTCACTCCCATCTAACCCAATCGACTCCTGAAGATGGTGATAGGATCGTCAAAACATAGCATCCGTTATATACCATACACAGGAATGCACCTAAATAAATTGTAGAACAATAATTAAAATGAGGAAAGACCAGAAATCACACCAGTTTGAGAGAGAGCAGCGGCTCTCCGACGTGAAGCGACCGCCCTAGCGGCATAGGTCCCTCGTGATCCTGCGAACCTCAGACGGCCAGGCGTACGAAGGCGGCGCTTGTGTGCCGATAAAGGACCCTCGCAAATCTGCCGGCAACCACCGGGGATCGCTGGCAAACCGTTGGGTTCGTTTTCTTCTAAGGGCCCTTGTGGGCTTGCATGCACTTCCCCGGGGGGCTTCACCCGTTAGAGCCTGAACTCCTCGCCGGCCGTTGTCCCTCCCCAAGGCGGCTTTCGCAGGAGAATCGTAAGGAAAGGGACCGGTCCGCAGACCATGGCCTATGAGGGACGTCACCCCGAACGTCCATGCAACAACTAGGCGGGAGATTCGAAATGCCAGCCTCACTTTCTCTGGGGAGAATAAAGACGATGCCGAAACCCTTTTAACAGGCTTCAGTCACTTCCATCGACGAGATGATTGTATGGAGCGGTGCCTTATCTCCGCGCTATTCTTCGTGCTTCTGAGAGGAGCACGGAAATGGTATCAAAATATTGAGAGGTCCTTCGTCGATTGAGTGGCATTCAAGGTGGTGTTTGAAACCCGATATTGCCGCATGGTCCTGGAAGCGGACCAACAACGGAAACTGGAGGACATGTTTCAGGGTAGAACAGAGTCCGTTCATAACTGTCCCTGAACATGTCAGGGTAGTAAATTAGCCGTTTCTCCATCCAGACCACTGTTACCAGAGCAGCAACCGATTGACATGCTTCTCGAACGCATCAGGTCTCAATTTTGTGACGGAACTATCGGATCGGCCGTGTTGATAAAAAAGGGACCGGGGGCCGTCAGCGCGGCGGCCGGAGATCAGCAGGTGGTTGACGCGAAAACAAGCCGCCGATCGCCGTATAATCGCTAGTCGCAAAATAAAGGCTAGTCTACGCATGGCCCCGAATGCTCTCGGGTCACCGCCGCGAGTTCCCGAAGTCGCGACCCCTAACACCGTACCCGCTGCGAGTTCACCGCAGCCTCCGGACCATCGAGACGCGCTCGATCCCTTCCGCATCCTCGGACGGTCGAGCAGCATCAGCGGAAGCCCGTCACCCGCGCTGCCCCGAGTCCCAAATCCATCGGGACGTGAGACGTCCCGCAATAGCTCTGTGGCGGCTCGCGGCAGGCTTTGCACGGGAGGCGGAGTTCCCGGAAATCACGCGCCCGGACGGCCGTACATCGGACATGAAACAGGGGACAAGGCACCACATCGAGACAACGCCTGGGCCGCTGGTAACCGCTCGCCCACGACGATTCGCGCTCGAACGCTTACTCCTGGCCCGCAGGGAGTTTGACGCGATGTTACAGCTCGGCACGGCACGACCTTCGTCGAACAGTTGGGCCGCACCTCTACACCGAAGAAAGACGGGGCATGAGGACCATGCGGGGATTACCGCGCGCTCAATGCACGCACCGTCTCGGACAGTTACGCAGTGCGACACATCCAGGACTTCGCACAATCGCTCGGAGGGAAGAAGATCTTCACAAAGCTGGACTTGGGGCGGGCGTACCACCAGATCCCCATCGCAGAGGAGGATATCCACAAAACCGCCATCACGACGCCATTCTGGCTTTACAAGTTCCCGTTCATGACTTTCGGATTAAGAAACGCAGCTCAATCATTCCAGCGCTTCATCGACGAAGTGACTCTGCTACGCCTACCTCGACGACCTATTATGCACGTCCGAGTCACTCGAGCAGCATGAGCAGCACTTACGGCTACTCTTTCAGCGCCTAAACACCTACGGCGAGGTCATCAACACAAGTAAGTGTATGTTCAGATGCACCGAGGTGGCCTTCCTCGGCTTTCAAGTGACAACCGACGGCTTTCGCCCATTACCAGAAAAGGTAAAAGCCATTCGGGAGTTCAAGCGCCCGGCCACCGCATACTAACTCCGCCAATTCTTGGGGATGGTCAACTTTTACAGGAATACCTTGCCGAGAGCGGCGCTTACGCAAGCGCCCTTGAACGAGTTGCTGCGCAGTAACATAAAAGGGAAAGCAACGATCGCGTGGACAGCAACAGCCGACCGGGCATTCGAAAAAACCAAACAAAACCTCGCCAAGGCAGCACTACTGGCACATCCGCGAACAACGGCAACTCTGGCGCTAGTATGCGATGCGTCGGACCAAAGCGTCGGAGCCGCTCTTTAACAAAAATTTAACGGCAAGTGGGAACCGCTCGGGTTCTTCTCAAAACAATTAACACCGGCCGAAAAGCGTTACAGCGCTTTCGATCGCAAGTTGCTGGCCATCTACGCCGCAATTAAGTATTTCACAGACCACAAACCACTCACATTCGCGTTCCGCCAAAAACCCGAAAAGGCCTCACCGTGCCAAGCTCGTCATCTCGACTTCATCGGGCAATTTACAACGGTCATACGCCACGTCGCCGGCAAAGAGAACGTCGTCGCCGACACCCTTTCGCGGGTCAAAGCGGTTGCAATATTGAATTATGCGGCCCTGGCGACCGCGCAGCAAAAAGATGACGAACTGCAAGGCCTACTACACTCATACACCGCGCTCAAGCTGAAAAAGATGCCTATCGCGGGCAACCCGGAGCAAGTGTACTGTGACACCTCGATACGAACAGCCCGTCCATTCGTTACGCCCACGCTGCGGAAAATGGCATTCGACTCCGTGCACGGACTCGCGCACCCGGGAGTCAAGGCATCCGCGAAGCTAGTCGCGGAGAGATTCGTGTGGCCCTCAATCAAGCGCGACTGTCGCGAGTGGGCGCGAGCATGTACGGTCTGCCAGAGGGCAAAGGTGTCGCGACACGTATCTACACCACCAGGCATATTCCACCCTCTGCGATATTCGAGCACGTACACATTGACATCATGATACTCCCGATCTCGAAGAGATGCAGGTACTGTTTGACATGCGTAGATCGCTTCACGCGCTGGCCCGAAGCTCTTCCCTTGGTAAACCAGGAAGCGGAAACCATTGCCCGCGCATTCTACGAAGGATGGATCTGCCGCTTTGGAGCACCAGCGCGCATAACGACCGACCAAGGGTGCCAATTCGAGTCACAACTGTTTAACTCGCTAAACAAGCTGACTGGTACGGTCCACCTACGAACGTCGGCGCACCACCCGCAGGCAAACGGGTTGGTCGAGCGGCTGCACAGGCAGCTGAAGGCCGCGATTATGTACCACGAAAGCAATCAATGGACGCGGATACTCCCGACAGTACTACTGGGCATACAAGCAGCCTGGCGCGAAGATATCTGGTATACGGAGAACCGCTACGGCTACCCAAAGAATTCCTCATAAGGACGGATATCCACGAGGACGCAACGACCTTCACAGCAGCACTCCAGCGCCAATACGAGAGCTTATGACCAGCATCACCAACACGGCACAGCGAAAGAAGGCCGTTCATATTCAAAGACCTCAGCTCGGCGAAGAAGGTATTTATTCGCAATAATAGCATAAGGACGGCACTGCAACCCCCCTACACCGTACCATACGATGTAATTAGCCGAGTGGACAAGACGTTCACTGTTAACAAGCAGGTGAACGTCTCGGTCGACCGGCTAAAGCCGGCGTACTCACTCTGGGAGTGCCCGCTAGTCGAGGAGCAAGGGACTAGCATTCTACTCACCACCGCAACCAGCAAACCACGCAACGAACGTCGTCAACTCGACCCGCTACCGCCCCCTGAAGGCCGCCGATCAACACGGCGAGTAAGACCCACCGAACGCTATCAGGCAGGGTTCTCGTAAGCGCAACATCGTCACTGGCGGGGGGGGGGGGGGGTACTGTGACGGCCCGCGGCAGCCTTTGCACGGGAGGCCCATAATACCCCCGGGCGTCGGGCCGCCGTAACCAGGTAGGGCAGTAAAGGCCCGGACGGCGCGACGGCGTCCGGGTTTCCTCATAACGAGAAAGAGCAGAAGAAAGACGGGGGCACGAACACCCGGAGGCCGGAGCAAAAGGATAGTCCGTTTGACACCACGAAACTACATCGACGAGACTCTCCGCGAATTGCATGTACGACGCGTACACGCGAATAAACTAAAACTGTGTCCCGTATTTTAGAGTTGTTTAATTTCAAACCTCGACCCGTTCCACGATTCCCAACAGGTCTCCCCAACACCATCTGGGGAGTGGCCCACCGGCACCCCAACACCATCCAAGAGGCCGGCAACGAGGCGCCGCAGGCATCTGATCGCTGCGTACCTGGCCCAAACGGGGCCGGACTTTGAAGCAAGGGCCAGCAAGTCTCAACGTCAGGTAGGTCCGGGGGTAACATACGCGTGACGAGAGAGAGAGAGAGAGAGCGCGCACGCGACGCGGCAGACGCGGTGAGGCGGCGGCGCCCTTGACATTCTGGGGCAGCGGGTCTGCCAGCTGGCGAACACTGGTGAGGGCCTCTAGTGCGGCCCGGTATATGCCTCCCCCGGGTGGCCTCACCACCACCGTGAGAACGAGGCGTGGGCCCCAAGTGCGGCCCGGTGTAAGCCTCCACGGGTGGCTTCTTCGCCGTTTCTGATGGAGCGCCGTGTGTCCGGGCATTGATTGTTTGCCCGAGCGCGAATAAACATGTTTTCCCCCAAGCCCCGTATAATGATTATTCAGTGTTCCCCTCCCTCCGTGGTCCCACTGCCGTCACAGAAATCCACCCCAAGCACAATCCACGGTTCCAAGAAGAACTTACCTACGCCATACTCAGAGAGGCAAGAGCCCGCGTTGCCAGCAAGCCGGGATATCACACACGGTCAGATCCGAGTTTCTTCCAGCGTCACTCGGAGTATGGAAGGGGCCTGCTTGGCGCCATATCAATGCAATGCTGCAGCTGTGATCAGCCTGATGTGACATTCACGACGTGCCTCGATTGCACCCAGCTAAGGCAGTGCCTAAAAAACTCCAACGTAGGGCAGTAGAGTCGCCCCCTATTTCCTGCATATCTAAACCGGGAGCGAGCATTGAAGAACTAGATGAAGTGAAGGTCACCTCGTCGAGCCTGAGTGTAGTCGGCAGTGCACCACATTTTCGGTGTTTTGTTTTTAAAGTAAGCAACTTTTTGAAATTCTATAGTATGTATAATTTGTGACGTGGTGCTTTTGCACCCGCAGCCCCACGCCAGTCAATCTCCGGTCGCGCCTCCTGCCCTGATGCAGGTCCTCGCGGTCGCCCCGGAGGGAACCCGGCCGGGCCAGCCCGGGCGGCTGGCCTACGTCAGTCGCGGCGGTTGTGAAGTCGGGGGGAGGGAGGGGCCGTTGAAATAAACACTTGTTAGGGGCAGCTATTTTAACATGTATTTTATTCATATAAAAATAGGCGACGGGGGGACAGGCCCGCCCCGCCGCATTCGACCTTACATCTTCGCTCACCGTCCCGCTCGCCCTGCGCGCCTCGTCCGGGCGCCGCGCGCCCTGCCTCTCGCCCCGGCCGGCGAGCCCCCCCGGGCTCGCGGCGGTGCGGACACCGGACCTCCGGGTATCAGGCCGGAGACATTGGTGCCCATACGGGCACCTCGCCTCGGCCGAACCCTCGCCGGGCCGCACGCTAGGTCGCGCTATTGGGGGGAGGCCGCGTCCGCGCCTCTCTCTCTCTCAGTCGCGGGGCATAATGATATTTCTTGGCCCTACCTGGCCGTCGCCTCCTCGTCGGTAATCCCGGCCACAATCCGGCCGGGAAGTCGCCGCGGCTTCCTCACGCGTCCCCAGGTGGTGTCGGGTCCACGCGTCAGCTGGGCTCGCTTACTCTCTCTCTCACTCGTTCGCTCGCGCGTTGCCTCACTTAATCGGCGATCGGGGCCGATGGCTCGGCGTCCGGCGCGAAACTAGACGGCGCGGCGCGGTTGCGCATTTTCCAAATCCCGCGCGCCCTTCCCGCCCCGCGGCCGCGGTGCCCAGCTGACTCCTCGCTCGCTCCCGCGCGCAAAACCGCCCGTCACAAATTATACCATTCTTTATTGTTTTCAAATAAATTGTATGTAATATTTTTTTAAAAGTAAAAAATTAAATGTATTGTTGATTAGTTTATGTAAAATATAACTCTATTAATTCAACAAGAATAAAAGGATAAAAGTACATTTAAATAAATGGGTCTAATTGAAAATCATTATATGTTCTATCGTATTTAGGTGATAAAACTGTATATGAAATTCTGAATTTTAACTCACTTTTGCAGAAAACATTCTCACACCGTAGCCGATAAACATTGAATTATCAATTGAAATAATGAGGTAACAATATATTCCAAGCAGTTGTGTACCAATATATCTTAAATCATTGCCCTTAAATGGTAAGAATCCTAGAAGTCTCATAAAATTTAAGTGTGAGTCAGATAAATCCTTATACAAAATATCTCTATTGCCTGTCATTTTGTAAGTTTCGAATTTATGATTCTTATGATTTAAAAAAATTACATTGCTGCTATAACATAAATCATATGTAGAATCTTAAGTAGAACAATCAAAGTAAAACAAGAAAATTGTATTGTATAATAATTGTTAGAATTCTAGAAATATAACGCCATCTGTTAATAAGTTAGATATTTGTATATAAAATTATTAGTAATATTAAATCTGGTTTGATTGACTCAATCTATATATAAGTTGATATATCGATGCTAATTATTTATTATTTAAATATAATAAAACTTTTTCTTTTACAATTGAATCATGAAGTAATGACAATAACTAACCAATGTAAACTCAACTATAATATAAAGTTTATATTGTTACTAAGAGGATTTGTATTCAAACTACTTGGTAGTCACGCTGTTTCGTTAAAACTGCGTAAGAGTGTACCATACAAATCGAGTGATCGATAAAGCTACAATTATTCATGCAACAGTAAAAACTGCATCTACCCTTCGTGCACATCAAATCATGAATCTTTTATTTCGCGTCGCTGGTAAAGCAGTAGATATTCAGTCATAGTTTAATCGTCATTTCACCATATGTAATAAATCTGAAGTTGGGTTTCATAAAACTGTTTCAAATTCGACGTAAATATCGAGGATACAGGTATTTAAAAATTTAATAATAAAAGTTGGAAGATATCTACCTTCGAATCCTCATATTTCTGATTCTTTGCTAGATATTCTTCTCTCTAAATAGGATTCTGAAAACGCCACAATTTTAACTTTCATTCAAGTGCCGATATGAGATGCTCGAATTATAATCTCCCAAAATATATACAATCAAAGGATTTGAATTAAATAGCTGTGAGCGTCTAGAGTGTTCACCTTCGAGGGCTGATTACTTGGAATCTTTTAAAGATAGATCTTGAGAACCTACTTAATATGCTGATATCAAAATCTTTCATGATGTCGTTGATTAAAGCTGTTTAATGGGCAAATTTTACAGGTATCAGGCCCTATAAATGACTCTTGGCCCTCGTCCCACTTTGTTTGTTTCGCCTCACAGGCTCTTTTCTCACACTTATTGTTTGAGCCATGGGCCATACGTTTACGGGGTTCCACCTAAGAGCTTAACTTACATACACATGTAGTATAACATATAACTTATCTGTACGCTTACGTAATTTTCTGGCACTACTCTCCAGTCTAATTAGTTTTCCCTCTAAACGACTCTGAACTTTCTGAACGGCCTGTTTTAACCACTATTCCAAAAATCGTAGGTAAAATCCATAATATACTGATGGATGACAGAAAATAGAAGACTATAAGATTTTGCAATACTAAAATATTTTCACAATAAAATACCTAAGTAACTCAAAAAGTTGACATTTGTAGTATATGTAAAAACATGGCTCTCTGAAAAAATTAAACTAGTATACCAGGATTTGTCGTATTCAGGTGGGAACTTAGCGTTGAATGAAATTGAAAAAGTTAAGTCTCTAGGTACGACAGTCAAAGTCGGCGGTATAAGGGCAAATAAAATCTCTTCGCAATTAGAAATAATTGTAAATACTATCGAGTTTCAGGTATATTGCTTACAGAAAAATAATGGAACTTAATTATTATTATACTAGTAACAACAATAATGTTATATTATTCGATGTTTTTAATACGCATAATGTTCTATGCAACTGCGAGCACATATTCAAATGACACAAAACTCGAAAACGCAATAAAATCGCTAGACTTGCTTCTACACAATATTAACTCTCACACCATCTAGATACGTATCGTTACGAGAAATCGAATTTAGACGTTATATTAATAATGGATATCAATGACAAAATTAATGTAATAAGTTAGGATGAAACATGGCATTGTTATAATTATCCTGTACTTACAGAAATAGCCATTGAAAAAGGTACTATTGGACAAAATCATTTAGAATAAAATCAGTGCAGATAGATTGGAATATCTTTTTGAGCAAAATCTATCATAAATATGAAATATTTATTTCGAAAAACTATAATAATTCACTAGCAAATAAGAAATACGATGTCACCATAGAATTTCATCACCACCCAATTTCCGGGTAAACTAGAACATCTCATAGAGTGTACGAGATATACTATTAAGAAATGCTCGTAAGAAATGCTATTCGGATGCGAAAAAGACTTTTAAGTTTTAAATAGCTTTAAAAAATTTGCTGAAACCCTTAATTAATTCGAATAAGAAATCCTTGTAGAAGATGTATAAAATCTTTAAATGAAATCGAGTTTAAAAATAAGTAAATAAAAACGACGGAGCAAAGTACAACTAAGCAAAATTTGCAAAACAGCTCCAAGTAAATACACAAGTAAAAAAATCTGCTCTCCAATAGATTCAAACGGACCCAAGTACGCTGCCTAATTGCAGTGAGAATGCATTTTTAAGTGCACGCATCTTTAATATGAATTTATAATTATTATTTAATTAATTTTTTAACTTTTAATAATAATTATTTTAATAAGTTTGGTAGTAATAGAATGAGAATACTCTCTTAATTTATTTCTATCGTTAAGAATTACTAAAATTATATCATGCGAAACAGTGAAAAGGGATTGAATAATAGAGGCTTTAATGAATTACTGTCATTTGAAAATAGAAGTATTAATATAGGTCATTAGTTGAAGTAGAAATATGGTAATAATATTTTTGAAAACTTAAAATGATAGAAAGTAGCGGATACGTATGGAAAAGCCTGGAAAATTATTTAATAATAAAACGCTCATTTAATGGATTAGTAAAAATATTCTTTAAGTATTTATTTAAAAAGAGGAAAGATTCCTGGTTTAGAAATAAAAATTTTCCAAGATTAATGCGGGCGATTCATTGTTCGATCAGCCGCTTTTCACGTAAGGTATTTACCAATATCGATTAAAGTAATGTATTCTGTGTACACGCAGCTGACTCAAGCGAAGAAATAAATAGGATTGACGTGCAATCGTACTTACAGTTAGCAAAAACGCAGTTTTAGTAAAAACAAGATAAAAGCTATGTAAAATAGGCATTGATTTGTACCCATAAAGCTGTATATGTAATTATATCGTTTTTATATGAAGTAACCCTTGCTGTTTCTTATACCTTTACAGTTACTTTATTGCTTATACCCTTTCCGAAGGGTATATTCTGAGTAAGTTATACTGTTTAAATATAGCCAGAGTATGAAGCACACGAATGTTTGAAAAACAACTGCAAAAAGCATATCGCTAAGTAATGCATTATATATCTGGTAATAGCAGGACGACACAACTTAACCCCTGTTTGAGTCTTTTGAAGCGTCTGGAGTTTGAACGTGCTGGCCTAAGTCACCATCTTGACAAGTCCTTGTCGTAATAGTCGATAACGTCGTCATCGCGTCAATGCTGTCCAGCAGCAACGGCAGGTGGCGGCTGTGTGGTTCCATTTGTATCTTGCTCAACCTGCGCAAATCAATCTGCATAGTTTCTTAGTTAAATGAGTTTTCGGCGTTTTGAATGCGTACGAGGAAAGTAATATGTAATACTCCACCTATATAGCGCAGGGTCTCCATCTTCTTGCGCACGCGATGCTGACTGTCAGAGCGGACCAATTTAATATGTATCGGAGCAAAGGCACTTGAAGATCATGCAAAAGAATAGCAGCAGTGCTCAGAATCAACTGAAAATGTCAAAGCTGTGAAAAGACCGATGTAACAGCACATGGTCTTTGAATACACGCCCACCAATATAAAGGTCCCCTATCAGTGGTGGAATTAAAATATAAATACAACTAATATGAAGCTTAATTCGATACGCAATTGGCCTATCGCAGAACGAACAAAGTTGAAGACCTGTACAACAGCTAAGCTAAACTATCATCAATTAAAATTATGGCAGAAAGCAAAGGTGAAACAAATGCGAATCTGTATTAAAGGAAAATAACTCCAGATGAAATGAGAAAGGTCGTCACCATGGCAAAAAGCATGGCGGCTGGGCCAGATGGACTAAAGAGAAATGCCCTCCTCACGGAGCTCGCGTACATTGTGATAGCTGATTTTTATAACCTACTTATGCTAAATGGTTACTACCCAAGTGCCTGGAGATCAAACAGAATCACGTTGATCCCAAAAGTAGGGAAAGACAAATCCGATGTAAGGAACTGGTGACCCCTCACAATTGGATGGATATTAGGAAGAGTTTATTCTTCGCTAATAGATAAACAATTGCGCCTAAACATAAAACAATACATTCAAGATGCTCCCAGACTCTATGGTATCCTGACCGCGTTAAGGCTCAAAGGAATCCCAAAAACAATGGTTAGCTATAATACGTAAGCCAATATGTCAATAGATATAAATACCGATGATGGTGAGGTCAGAATTAATATTCAAAGAGAATATATGATATATACCAGACACGAATGTCAAGAATTTGGGAGCCGAGATTAAGCAATGGAGGGGGCTAATGAATGATTTTCAAACAGAGATGTTCGCTACCATTCTTAAAAGGGTGAGGCAATTATCTCTTAAACCAATCTAGTCCATACACTTGTTAACCCCATACTTATTACCAAGATACTTCACGGGTTAATTATCTAGCCTCCATCGATAATGACACTAAAACAGCGATGACAACAAAATAATAAGAAAGGAAATTAAAGAAATCCTATACCATACCACACAGTGTGTAGAGAAATGCGTCCTAATTGCCGCACTAAGAAACGGAATAAAAGCGTGCGAATCCAAAGAGTCGGTAAAGGGACACGTAATAAAAGGTGAGGTAATTAGAAAAAACCTTGAAAGTTACTCTAAACAATTAACATTGACCTAGCCAGTCTCTCTTAAAAGATTGGAGCAGCATTATACTTTTAATTAAATTTTACTTTTAATTAAACATACTAAATATTTATTAACCATGAGAAGTAATGGTTATTATAATTCATTCTGTAAATAAACAACATTTATGACGAATGACTGACGAATGACGAATTCGTGCCGAAGTCGTGTTCAGTGTGTTAAGAACAATTTCCTCCACCACAATGACGAGCTGGAAAAGTTCACCAAATTGTTTAATTTTAATATTATGACAACCCAATCACTGAATAAGATGAGTGCGCAATTGGAATATATAGACTTGGCATGTACGGTCCTAAAGTTTCATTGACGTATAATTTACATACATTTTTAAATAACGATGTTTTCTAAATTACTTGATTATATATTTATACAGATGAAAAATATACAGCCTATTTTCAAAATAGCTATCTCGAGCTATATGACTGGATCGCTGAGAAAATTTTAAATATTTCTCTTGTCGGTCGCGAAATTGTCAGAAGCCATCCATTTGTGTCCATTTGGCTACTGCTCAAATTATCAGCAAGTAGACAAGAAGACGAAGTTATTGCGAGGCGGGTATGGGGGAATGATGGTTGCAGGAGTACTTGAACAAAAACATGTTTAAGCGCGAGAAAATTCATCTATCTTACATGTATTCGAATAATACAAATAATTTAAATGTAATGAATCGCCCTTTAATGTGACCGAAAAGCGAGCGGATAATTTCTTTTATGGCCTCGGCCCAAAGGCTAACAATTCCTAAAAATGCGTCTGGGCAACTGCTCGTCAAAAAGGTATGCAGGCGCTCGGGTCGTTGACACCTGCGGATGGGGGGGCAATTAGAAGGGGTATAGTTATTACACCTGCCCCTTGGTCCTCGTCCAGCGCGGGTTTCACCAGGATTTTACGAGGCTGTGCGGCCTCACGCGGAAGCAATCCTGAGATATGCAGGTCTCTAGCACAGGGGAGCCGCGGGATCACCTGGGGCTGTTCGGTTTCCTTGCGAGACCGAGGAAGGTCGTAATGAGTAGACAACATAACATTGACACTTGACACCACACAACACACCTCTCCACAAGCATCGGAGCACCTGTTGTTGGCGAGAGAAAAAATGACACCATCTCCACACCACTCAGATTTTTACAACACAATTAGCTCCAGTCTCTTGAAAACAACATAGACCGACGCTGGCTAGAACTCGCACACAGCGTGCACCTCAACAATTAATTTTAAAATAAATAACTTTCTAAATAATATTTTATAGCATTGTATAGAACTTTACGTAACGAGATGTACATAATTTTAAGTAACCTTATTTTTCTTTTGTATTTTTTTGTCATCGTTCATTTGATGCTCCCATTTCAATGTTGATAAATAAAACCTGTGAGAAGATTTAGTTGTGTTACCTAAGTTATAGAGGCTGAGAATCGAATCTAGAACAACCCGAATTCAAACCCGACACTCTATCAAATGAAAATCTGGAATTCTCTGCAGGAAATTAGATATGTCTACAATTATTAAAATATTTATGTCACTTCTTGTCATTATCTTTCTCTCTTTAACTTTCTGATCCACTCCATAATTTTTCTGTATTTTAATAATTGCACCATTGTATATTTGCTGAATTCCTGTGTGTGGTATGTGATGCATACAAAATGGGATACGCATATCGCCTCTTACAAGTAATAATTGGATTGTATACGATAGATATATTGTATATATTGTATATAGACATATATAGATTGTGTAATAGAATTGTGTGGTATTGTAGTTGTTGGGTGAGGTTCCCAACAGGAATAAAAATAACAATAATGAGTGTGCGTGCAGGGTAGCTAGGCACTGGCTGCAGCAAGGTAGTGCTTTTTTTGAGCCTCTCTCTCTCGGAGAGAAAGCTCGGAATGAGCTAAGAGAAAACTGGGATAAGGAAAAACGGCAGGTCAGGGGCCAACAGAATTTTGCTATGGCGATCAGGCCAAACGAATGGATACTTTATTCCTTCGCCTAGATGTGAGGTTTGTAGCACGTGTAGGACTGTTGAGCCCCAACAAAAATATTAGGGGTTCGGGTAAAATAAAATAAATAAAAAATATATATATATATGTGAAAAAAAGTTAGGGGAATAGCCAAAGCTATTAATACCCCCAAAAATAAAGGTTTTTTTAAGAATAGGGCGATGAACGGGCGAGGAATTGATAATGGAATAATAAAAAAATTATGAGTAGCAATTATAAGGATAAAGGGAGAGTTAAGAAATAAAACAAAAATAAAAAGGGAAAATTGATCTAAAAAAAAACTCGCTTGGTTCTTTTATTTATTCAATAAAAGTAACTTTATAAAGAAGAACGGGACCTTCCTTGCGCGCAAGGCCTTACAAGTGAAATTACAAAAAAAAAGAGAAGGAACATTCGACTTTCTAACTGATCCAGTGGAGGAGTGATGGAATGAAGTAACCCTCGAAACTTCCTTAGCTCGGCTCCTAGTTTTTTCGCTGCAATTTTTGGAGTCGCCGAAAAATCGGTAAAGAAGGTAGGTAAGACAAATGAAAAGCGAGGAAAGCGGAGGTTCTTTCCTCCTCTTCTCTAGCGGAGGCGTTTCGAGTGCCACGGGAGAGAGGACCCCTCCATAAGGCGCTGTAAGAGTGAGAGAAGCGGGAGTTGATAAAGACAGAGAGATCGGTCCTCTCTCTCCAGTCAAAAAACTCTCATTCATTTCTGACCCGCGTAACGTTATTTAAACCTTAATTTATTATTATTATTAATTTGTTAGGTTAACAATAAAAACATGGAAAAGGGCGCGACGATAATGTGCAGCTTTAAATTGTTAACAGTAGCAGGCATGTTTTTAAAACGAAATTGATTTAATTTGTTGTTATTGGTTTGATTACCCGTGCAGTTGTTAAATTAATAATTTTTTTAAATGTAACTTATAACTGTTTTTACGGTCAATTGTCATTTCGTAGACTATAAATTGGGCCTTTATAGTTTATGGGGTGTCGTATTTTTATGCCGGTCATAATTAGCAAAGCCGAAAGAGAATTTGCACTATCCGGTAAGCTGTCCTCTCATGTAGGGTGACGTTTGCCCACCCGCTATGTGTTTGACAGGCAATAATGGGGAATCGCGTTCGATGCGCTCGAACCGCCGACCACGTATTCGCGCCTCGAGTCGGACAACGGTCCGACAGGTACTGTTGGAGCATCGGAACTTGGCAGCCTATCACCATCAGAAGAGAGTCGACTTCTAGATTATATATATTATATATATATTATATATATATATATATATATATATTATTTATATTCATTTGTATTAAAATTACTTTTATTTAAATATTTATGTAATTATATTTAATTAATAAATGTTTTTAATTTTAATTTTGTAATTATTTTTCTTAATTTTAGTTTAATTAATATAAATGTTTCCTAACCTATAAAAGTGAGCGCAAAAATTAGCTTCACAATTGCTTATTGCCGGCTTATAGACGATAAAGTGCCGACAAATTACCAGCTTTTGTGACGCTTATAAGCGGCATGAAAGATAAGAATAAAGCCGATCAAGTTCCGCTTTTTCCGTTGTCGCTTATGTCCGGCAATTTACCTTCCAAAAGCCAAGGCATACTGCCGGAGCAAAAGCCGCTCGCATGCCGTCTCATTGCCGGCCCAATGTTATCTGGGACCATAATGATTTGTTGAGTCGTTAAGTACGAAAGAAATAAGTGTACGTTATGTTGTTTTTTTAAATAAATAAAATTGTCGATAAAAATTTGCATGGAAATATAACTTTAATTACGTGTTAACATAATTGTTTACACATTTAAACCCATAACCCCACTAATTAAATTTTTATAATAAATCGTGGACTTAAAAATATAAAATCATATTTCCACATAAATTTTTATTTTGATAAGCTATCAGCTAACCTTGCAGAACAATAAACTAAAATAATTTATTTAAAAAACAATTTGTTGTCATGCATTTCGAGCAGAGTATGCAGTGTTTTTTTGTAAAACGCAAAAATTTAACTTATGTATGTTTCATTAAATGTTTTATTCTTATATGAATATACAAGATGGTTTTATTATTTTCACAAAGTTCGCATGTAATTGTATAAGCCGAAGCGCGTACAGGACGCGCGAACTGTGTAGCGTACTTACTTCTTTCCTACTTACCGATTCAACAACAAATCATTATGGTAATCTTCTGCGATAACGCATTACTTCAACTATACGGGGGGTTCACAACGCCAATGCGGTTATTTTCATCTCGACCACGCTCGGCTGTCATAACTTCTACGTATTCGGTACTTATGCATATTCGGGACTTTTTCATGTTCGTCACATCCCACTCTCCCCTATGGTTGTGTTGACAGATGTCCAACCTCACTGTATGAAATTTTTACCTGCCTATTTTAACCGGAATTTATCGCTACAACCATATATCGAAAAACGACGGAAGCAAAGTTACGCACCTAATAATAATATCATTGAACTTATTATAATAATCAATTTTTTTATCAAACAATTCATTTAGTAAAGTAAATTTTATAAATCGACAAGTTGTTTTATGAATGTACTAACCCTAATTTGATCGAATTAGTCTATTAAAATTTATCTATTGTACTTTACTGTATTTCATATCACTGTACATATACAGTCTGCTTTTTAATTACTAGTCTCCGGCTATACCACGGGATAGCTAAGGCAATTCTAAACATTTTTCTTGACAAAACACTTTTCTGTCAAATGCATCACCGTAAAGATACAGGCGTTTAAAAAATGATAAAAATCCAGCCTCCACGACCGAAAAGCACAGCCACTTTCGTTGCAGCGCAGTAATTGGGAGTAGAGGAAACAGTAAATGGAAGAGAGTAGGGCTAAGCTCTAAATGGATAATACAAGATAGTATGTTGTACAAATACTCTATCGATGAGCTCTTAGACTCGATATCGTTTCGAATTGAGGACTGGAGGCTTGACGTGTACGTTGAACATAGAACAAGTGACATGATAGACGTGCATGGGAGTATTATTGGCCCTGATTCTACCTTAAAGAAATAGATTTTGTGAGAGCCTGTGAAGAATGTCAAACATAAAGTAGGTATCTCCATCGGCTTGAAGGACCAGTGGATTATGAAGAGACCGTAGCTGGTGGTCGCCACTGACCTTATAAAGCTGTCCTGGAGCTAGGCACTAAGCCTTGAAATGATAGCATCGAATCTATACGTGACAATATCTAACGCGGCCTACTACTATTAGATCCCCCTACTCTGCGGAATACGCGTGATCGATCAGCCTCGTGGATCGTCGCGCGATAGAGGAGAGAGCTTTACAAAATCGACCGTAGGACGCCGCGGATCGGCCGGGCACAGGCAGAATCTAAGCGCCGATCGCCCGACAATACACGGCAACCTAAGGCAAAGCGAAACATATGCCGGAGCCCTCGGTGAAGTACCAGGGCAAGCCTCGATGCGAGGGGGACGCCACCCGTGCAACGCGGGGATCTTCCTCTTGACGGCGACCCGCTGCCATAATCTACGAGCATAGCGCCGCTCCAGAGAGCGCGACCTCGAGAGCAACACACGGGCAGCACTCACACAGCCAACAGGACGCAGGGGCTCGAAGAGGATCAGAGCTGATGGAGGTGAGTGGCTCCGAACCAATCTCCGGTAGCACGACGCTGGTTTATTCTCCACCGCACTAATTGGAGGACCTGAGGCAGGAGCGTAAATAAGAATAGCAACTGTTATGGAAGGACCGTTTCGAGCAGCTGTCCCCCTTCCCCATCGACGCCTTCATCAACAGTGCTCCAAACAGCATTGCTGTCAGAACAAGTTCAGCCGGTAAACAAGTACAGCGCCGTGGCAGCCAGGGATAGTATTTCTTCCGAAATAGATATTATAAAGGGAAAGGCGGCTGACGAAAAGGGTGTAGAGGCTCCTCCCCAGAAGCCACTTAGAGTCTTGGCGAACGACTGAAGGCGGAGGCTCCTCTCCATTCCCTGCTACCTGCTACTAGTATTGGGCTCTGGGCTACCCCAAAAAGGCGTTCCCTAACTCCAAATTCCAGAATAGTGGTGCTCGGAGTCGTGGAAGTCTGCTCGGGCGAACCCACTACAAACCGCATCGACGAACGCCTGGTCTGCAGTCGACATTATCAAGGCCCGCCTGGAAAAGATCCTACATCTTAAACATTAAATCTTTGGTTTATAAATTGTTCCATTGATCTTTACCTAAGCGTAGCCAAGGGGCCTCACCTCATGACCCACACTCTGCGGCACCCTACTCTATCTCCTCTGGATGATAATAGTCCAGTCAGTGCTTGACCGAATGCTCCTGAGTACCACCCGCTAGTACCACAGTTGGAAACGATAGGAGTCTTTAAATGCCTCCGGCGCCATAGTCTAGAACATTCAAGCTTCGGTGACATGTCCGGAGCTTCAGAAAACACTGCAAGAGGAACACTGACAGCCTACTCTTTTATGTACTTCGAAAAGAAAACAACAGTGCTCGGTGACAATAGGGTCATGCGCTTAGGGCCCAATGGAGTAAACTAAATATCCGCAAAAGAATGTTAAGTTTGTGAGAGGCTGTGACGGAGCCCCTGAGTAAGCATCGCACGGCACCCGCCGAGCCCAAACAATAACATAGGCTCGAAGCTCCAAGATAGCCGCCGATCGCGCGCAGTTATCGGATGGTTAAAGCTGAAATCGGAGCGCAGCCGATCGCTACATAGATAAAGTCCGCGATTAACATCCGCACAAGGTGTCTTAGGAAGAGCAGAGCGGCCAAACCCACACGATCCACGAAGTCTCACGACGAAGGCCCACGCGTCCTGGGCGGGACTGGGAAGGAGTTAAACAGCGTCCCAGTTGATAACCAAATAGGGTCAGCTTAATTAGCCTGAGAACGAAAGAAGGCCGTTCAGCAGCCTAGGTTCTTCAGGGTCTGACAGTCGCCGGTCGGCAACGACACGCTGGTCTCGGGGAGAAAACACTGCGTTACAGAGTCGTGGATACCCCTAATTTTCGGGACGCATTCAAAGCGATGGTGTTAGACATAACTCTAACACACATTGGTGATGTAAATCAAATCAAGAAATGTCGAATAAGCGATGAACGCTATTGCTATTGGTTCACGCTTTGATTACTTTGTCAGTCGGTCGGTCAAAGAAGAATAAACTCCTGTCTTGAAGAGGCAGCACAAATCTTCAATGAAAACATTTTCCGCAACAACATATGCAAGACTGAACCGTATGAGGCACGATGTTTTAACCTCCCTCAAACGTATAAGAAAATACTTGTTAAAAATGTTATGGATCCAAGATAGGAAAAGAAGGGATAAGTGTAGAGACCACACAGCAAAAAACTAATAATAGTATTAAATTTTAATAAAAGTAAATACAGAACAATACTTGAGAACTTGTTTCATTTATTTTATCTTTCCAACAAGGGTTTTCGTCATAATCAAACTCCATGAAAACTTGATGTGTTAATAATTATATTATAATATATAACTTATTATTGTAGATAAACTTTACATGTTCAATTTATTTGAATGCTATTTTTTCAAATTTATGAAAGTATAATTTACTTTATTATATAATTATATAATTAAAAACACATTTACACATGTCTGTGCTATTAAAATGTACATTTTGTTATAATTAAAGCGAAATAAATGTGTGTATTCTATGAATACCAGGACGAATTCAATTATTACATAAATCACAGAACTTTCTAATTGCGAGATGCTTATAAAACATCAAAGCTGAAAATTCAATTATCTCTCATTCAACATTAAATCACTCAAACCAGCGCGATTTACTTCAACTATTAATAATAGTTACTATCAAATACAGTCTATGGACTCTATCTTAGATTAATTCGCTGATGAAACAACGTATATAATATTTAAATAGATTATAACATAATATTACAAAAATAACAAGCGCTCCGATAGCGGTAGTCAATAGACCGGTGATCGTGTAATTGTAAAAGATCCTTTTACGTTTATAAACGGATATGATGTACAAATCTACGCAAATGACATTGTATAGATGAGATAAAAGTTTTTAAATGCATAATGCACGATTTCAAATTTGTGTCTACGTTGTACATGATATAACAAAGAACATCAAGAGGATGTCGGAGTACTATGCATTGTACACATGACCGGAAATTGCATTGTATTGTTTTCTAACTTAACTTTGAAGTAAATCAAAATATTATAACCAATAATTTAAATGCAAGTAACAAAGGATGCCTACTGTAGTAAATTAAACTATTACAAATCTCAAAAAAATTAATATCTACAATAATGTTATCCGACATCTCCTTGCTTTAAATTCGTGAGTATAAACTTACAAAATTGAGTAATAATTCTAGTTTATTTTTGTTTTTGTACATACATATGGGCAATGTTATCAAACATTTGTCAGGTAAGAATTTTATAATATCTTGCAATAATTATTGACAGAAGTAAAGAAACATAATCTAACAATACTTAACTGTACGACTATTGGCCAACACTTATGTGCTATACTGTTTCGACATTATTTCTCTTACGAAGTACGGAAATTGGCTAATTTGCTTAATACAGTGCACAATACTTTGTAGTTATCTTCAGCATGGTATTATTGATTTTCTTATTGTGCGTCCTTTGTTTCAGTCATGAACTGAGGTAGTTCTGCTTTAGTAGCCAATTGTAATGCATTTAGCCACCTAGAATATAGTTAATAGTAGTAGATAATATCATATAAACGCGCTCTTTACTTTAAAAATATGCTACTTAATACGACAAATAAAACTACGACATACCGATTGTTAATTAGTTATTTTCAAATAACTATACGAAATAAAAACTATATATTTTTTTAAAACAATTTTACTACTTTTTTAGTAGAATTAATTCTTATAAACTTTTAATATAATTGTTTGTAGAATTAAAGAATCTAAAGCTTACCTATCTTTGTCTTTTAGCGAGGAAGCCTGAAGATAATAACACTTTCGCGAGTGATGAATTTTAAATGCCTTGATACGATCCTTTGAATGTAGAGGATCTTCATCTGGAAGATCAGTTCCTTCAGTGACTGTAAAACCAGGCATGGGCATGGCTGTCAATGCCGTCCGTTCGATGTCAGTTTTGAAAGTATAGAGAACAAAATCATTATGCAGAGCAAACCATCGTCTCGTCCAAGGTTTGCTTGCTTGAGTTTTAAAAAGAAGATACCCGGACAAAACGGAAGCAGCCCCGGCTGATACTTGCAACAAACTGGGAACTGGACCGTTAGGAGACGACGGTGAATTCTTGTTCATAGACTGCGTTAGCGCTGCGTGACATAACCGACAGACACGCATATTTTTATTATCCTCAAAGAGCAATTTCTGATTTGAACATTTGCTACAAACCACCTATAACAAAGGTAAACATTTGCTTGATATCTAAAATGAATTCATTTATATTCTACTATAATATAATATTTCAAATTAGAGTGATTAACAGTTTTTACAAAATCAGAATATTTTCGATAAGACACTACAAACAATTTATTAAATATTATTAATACTATTTATTGATAATTTATTGTAACATTAAGTCGGTAATTCTTATTGTAACGAATTTTTCAAAAAGACGCATTTTTTTTAAAAACATAGTGTACTTTGAAATATTGATATTATAAATGATTACACCAATAGTAAAATATACTAATAGTTTTTGTTATTGAAATTTGAAATAAAGAACATCGACAATTATAAGTTACAATCAAATTATAGAATTTGTATGTATTTACTTACGATTCCACAAGCTCGACAATTATATTTGCGTTTCATGACAGAAAATATTACTTCACAGACCATGCATCTGGTAACATCATCCGTCTTAACCAAGGATGTATTCGCATTACCAATTTTGAGACTCGCTTTGCGTCGCATAATCTCTTGCATGGTCTCAAAAAGGGCATCTAACCAAGCAGCCTTCTCTGTCGCTGAGTGTGTGTATAATTCAACACTTTTATTCCGCCCTCGAAGATAAAAAGTGTTAGCCGTTTCAAGGTTATCACCCTCGATTACTTCGAGACTTTCGATCATAAATTTGGCGCGCAAACGGTATAGTGGACCAGGTATCAGTCGCAAAGAGCACAGCAACAGAATATCGCTAAACTGCAAAATAATTCAAATCAAAAAGTATTAAACATTTAGAATACATTACTTTTCACATATTACATTTTTACTAAATAATGTAATGAATTACTATACAAATATATTTCTTATTTCGTGCAAACTATTTAGATTAATCAATCTGTTCACTTGATTCAATGTAAACTATTAAACGATTCTTTTGCATTCGATACCCGAGAATGAAATGTTATTATAATAATGTCAATAAACGCGCAATTATTTTTTACGTTTTAATCTTATTCTGTTTTCAAATAAATATTCTATATTACAAATAAACTTTGAATAATTTTTTACTAGGAACATGTGTCTGTCTTGGTGATCTCCACTACGAGCTGAAATCTTAACGATTCTTCCTTCTTTGACGAGCTCTCGTGTCGCACTGACTAGATCGGTCGAATCATAAATACTTTCTTGGATCTCCAAAAGTTTTTTAAACTTATCAATCTTTTTCATAGCTTCATTTGTATGATTGGCTGCCGTTGATACTAACTCTAGAGCCTCTTTAAGAAAAAAATACATTTCAAATCACTAATACAATGCGCTTATTACTATCATTATGAAGTGTTATCATTTTAAAAAGTTAAGCTTACTTTTGGTATCTTCATAATCAGCATTATCTTTAACAAGATTTCTCAGATAATCTTTCAACAATAGTTCATATCGTGGTAATCTTTGAATTGGACTAAGCATGTGATGAGGTAAAGAAAGTTTTGCACACTCCTCCAATTTTTGTATTTCATTTATAATAGCAGCAAACTTTGGAACTTTTTGTTGCAATGTACTTATAAGATTTATAGCATAATCAAAATTTTTGACATATTCAGTATACATTTTCAAAAATGGTGCAAAATTTTTCATTATATCTCCTATTCTTGGATCAGCATCCCATGCTTCTATCCTTTCCTCTAATTGAGGTAATAAAAAATCATTATGAAATTTATAAATAGATTTTATATTTGAAAACATTTGTTGAATTGTTTCTGGTGGAAACATTGGATGAGCTCTGTTTTCCTGATCAACACGAAATTGAAAAATCTGATCAATAAGGTATAGAATGTTAACATATTTTTTTTCAGTGCTCAATAATTCATTTGCGATATGTCTGGCTTTTCTTCTTTTATCATCTAAAGAGTTCTTTTTATTTTTCATTTTTTGGTCAATTACTAAATCTTCAACGTGATCAGCAACAATAGCTGAGTCTGTTTCTGAGGATCTAGTTTCTTCTGACTCCTCATCACTTTCTGATTCACTGACTGCATAATCATTTTGATAAGAACTCTCACTAACATATCTGCAATGTATTGATAATAAAATTATTATTAATTTATAAAAAAATTATTTTATACTGAATAACTTTAAACCAAACAAATTGTTATTTCATAAAATTGATAATCATAATGTTAAAATATTCACATTTTCATCATGAAAAATAAGTAAATGATTTTGCTTGTTATATGTTATATTCGACAAACATTTTAATATATTTTAACTTGCATTATTCATTTAATAGCAATTGAATGAAATAAATATGTACCTGCTACTCCGATATTCTAAAACACTGTGTGACATCCTACTATAAGATGATTCTATTGAAGACTCTTGGGCTGCATTAACTTCAGTACATGCAGTTGCAGCAGTTGTTGACATAACAAAAGGCCTAAATCTGGAAAAACCTCCAAAGCTTGCAATCCTATGGAATGAATGTCTAGGATACTGATTTTGTTCTTCTTGACCACCAACTGAATCTGAATCTTGTGAATTACCATCTTCACTAGCTGTACTCAATTGCTCTAATATTCGTGAATTTCTATTTTTACTCTTTTCAGAATCTATGGATGAACATTGAACATCTTGTTCATCTGTGATATGTAAATCTGTATAAAATGTACTGGTGCCACTTGTTTTTGAGCCAAACATTTTGGACTCAAATGGCTCTGGCCGCAAACAAATCATCCAGGATGAAAAATCTTTCAACTGACCTCGCAACATTCTAACAGATTAATAATAAACAAAATTAATAGTAATAAATATTATATATTTATATTTAACTAACAAAATTGAATAGATATTACATTGTGTACAATAGACTCATTGCTAAGTTATTATTTTATAATTATTTTGACACAAATCATCTGGATGGTTAATGAATGGTTAAAGTGCAAACAACTTTAATATTTTTATATATTAAGAAAATGTCAAATGACTGTACATTATTAGAACTAGAGGATTAGGACTAAATATTAAATGAATTAAACTTGATGTAAAGAAAATAGACCATAAAAACGTCAATATAAAAACCAATTCAACAAAGATCTCACCTACTCCCTGGCCTTGTTTGGGCAGATGTTCCAGGCAAATTCTACCTAGTCTTGACCCTGGCATTGCTGTTTACGCAGCAAGAACAAAATGTCCTGTACCTTTTCTAAATATTAATTGACATTTCACAGCACATTCATCTAAAAAACATACTAAAAGCGCAAGAGTTAAACTGACAAAAACGTCTAGAAAAACAGTTCCCAAGTATGTAAGAGAACATTGCACGTATAAAAACTAAAGAACGTTGTTCGTAACGTTAATCAATTGACGTTCAAACATGAGCTGCAGTGAGATATACGAGGGGCGCGACTAAGTGGAATTGTAAATTGTGGTGCGTTCATACGCTGTAGTCATGGCAGAAGTGGAGGCATAGTATAGAGTGGAGGTCGTTTCATTTGGTTTCATTCAGACTCAGCATAGGTCTCCGCAGCTTGGAATACGTGAGTTGACGCCTCTATATATCTTTGTTGACTCGTAGTAACTAGATCGGAGATCAAAGTTCCAAGCAGCTTGAAGGCAGATCAACAAGACAAAGCTGCGCTCTTGGCTTTTGCCAGCTCTTGCCTCCCTGACCTCTTGAAAAGAATTTATTGAAGAATATCGGCCCGGCGCGTTCGACAGTCGCGCGCATCGCGCACAGCAGCACACAGCAACCCACACAGCAAACTATATGACTGTGTAGTATAGCTGATACAGAATTGCAAATTACAATAGTTGCACACTTGCAGCTGCAATTGCACTATGTTTATACTTGCTTACTGACTTGCTTGCATATAGACCAATATAGACCAGGGGGGCCATCTCAATGATCTCAAGCTTATGAGTAGTCACGGTCAGAGTCCAATAGTAGGTGTTCGAAACATAGATGGCGCCATTGTTTGCTTTTTAATATACATAGATATACATATACATTTTACCTGATTTTACTGCATTTTATTATACACCATTACATATACATATATTACAATGCTAATTATGAATCTTCAATACTGAAATATATTTCAATTAATATTTTTGAAATAATTTATGTGGATACTATATTTGGCTAAAAATTAAGGATTGATTTTTTTCGCTGCGTATATTTTATGCAAATATTTATATCAAGAAAATACATGTTTATTATTATATATCTGTTCCCTTAAAAAGTAAAAAAAGGTTAATTGTATTTTAGAAGATAATATTGTAATTTAAGAAAATTTAAGTTTATCTTACTTAACTTTGTCAATACAATTTATTTATTCATTTATTAACTAATTAATCACAATATAATAAAAGAAACTTAATTCATATAAGTTCTGCATAGTGATACCTTTAAAAATAGAAACTTTATTAATTTAATGAACTTCGAAGACAGGGGAAAATTATTGTTAAGTAATTATTGTTATTTAATAATTAAAATATTGTTGAGTGATGTTAAAAATTTATAAATATTAATTTAAAGTAATTAAATACGATATAATTATAGAATATTTATTGTGAAAAATATAATAATAAAAATAAATAATTAAACTATAAGTGACAGAATTACGTATCCAAAACTGCTTTTAATTCAGCGAGGTATAAAATCCGTAGCCGTACGGTATCCGTACAGTATCCTGCATTGCAACTTTACTTTTACTTCTTTTTAACTATTTCATTAAATATAAATTACAATATGTAATTTTGAGCAAAAAATTATATACTTAAAACTAAATAACAATTTAAAAAATATGTATATTATACATTAAGTGTCTATTCCTTATTAATATTAAACATTTTTAAACTATATATATTAGAATTTTTTTTTATTTATAAAACTTATATTCCTTTTTACCAACTGATACTAAAACTTATAAAATACATAATACATAAGCTTATAAAGATAACATTTTGCATTACAAAAAATCTTTCCGCGTTTGAAAGTAACAGGAAGACTATAGAGCATTATAGACTATAGAGAATTAGTATATTTGGTAAAGTAAAAAGCAGACGACTCAATAGAGCCTGTCTAGTGCTGCTGCCTAGAACGCTCGCTGCAGTTTCATCTTACCCGATCTTACCTATACCATAGTATTTCGTATAAATAAATAATTGATCTCAGTTGATTTGTATAGTTGTTGGATTGCGTCGTTACTGTCGAGGTTACTGTTTGATACTAATTCAATAGTTTCTTGTAATTTTATAATGTTATAATATATTTACAAAACAGAAAAGAGAAATTTGTAGAAAAATGGAAGATTCATCATTATAAAAAACAAAAATGAAATAACGTCTTATGATTATTATGTGCATAATAATAATAAGAAACAACATTTTTAATACGGAAATATAACTTTTAAAAAATAATAATGGACACTAAAAGAACTTTAGATATACCTGTTTTGGATCTTACAATTGATCCAAAGCACCATAGATATCCTTTTTGTATTGTATGGACTCCAATACCTGTGCTAACGTAAATAAAAACATAACCTATTCAACAATGTTATGAATGTTGATATGTATCGAAGACAGTGCAATGAATTTCTCTTTTTAGATACTTCTTTCCTTTCATTGGTCATATGGGTATAGCAACTTCTAATGGAATCATTCGAGACTTTGGAGGATCTTTCTTTGTTTCTGAAAATAAAATGACATTTGGATGGCCTACAAGGTATTGGCAGCTTGACTATACTAAAGTAAAAGGACAAATAGATGGGTGGAACTCTTCCATAAATGAAGCTAGTGAAATTTATAAAGAAAGAGTGGTATTAATAAATTATATAATTACAATATTCTTTTTAATAAAATATTTGTTAAATTAGAAATACATTTTCAGCACAACTTAATTTGTGATAACTGCCATTCCCATGTAGCAATGGCTATGAACTTAATGTCTTATAATAATTCAAATAAGTGGAACATGGTCAAACTAGCATTCTCCATGTTTTTTTTTGGAAAATATGTTGGGTAATAGAAATAAAAAAAATCATACTTTTTTTAATACACAGGATAAGCATAATTTATTTAATAAAAAATCTTTAGTTTTTCAGGGGTTGTGAAAACATGGACACCATTTATAATTATACTTTTTATAATATTATTTAGTAGTTTGTTATAAATTGAATATTTTATTTTACATTATTTTTATTAAAAAATAAACATGTACATATCTAAATAAAAGTTAATCTCTCGCCTTTTATCTCATGAACATTGCATGGCAATTACATAGTCTTGTCAAAGAATATACATCTTATACAAAAACAAAATGTTTTTATAGATATATATATATATATATATCAAGTGAATTTGCATAACATCTTATTTGTCACAATAAAGGTCATTTTCAACTTAAAATGAATTATGAATGTGCAATAGCTCTGTTAGTTATGGCAACAATTATTCTGTATTTACACTACTCATTTCAGCAATAACATCTCTTTCGAGGTTAAACTCATAACTATAATCTTCTAAGCTTATCTTTTTAATGAATGATACGATTTCATCCAACCTTAGTTGATCAATAGCCAGGTCTTCGTTCATACTTCGTTCAAGTTCTTTACTGAGTTTGAAAGGTATACGGCTTAAATCATTTCCTTGATTTTCTTGTACATTTTTTCTTTCAAAAGAGGTCGGCAATGGTGGGTAAACATTGATATTGCTTAAAGAAGGATATAAACTTGATGATTTTCCATCAGCTTGATTTTGTCTTTCAGTAAATGTATTTTCATCATCAGGTGATGCAGATTCACCTCCCAAAGAATCTGAAGGAGATTCTCGATGTTTTTTTTTACCAAAGAACCAAGACATTTTCTATAAAAAATAATATTGATTCAAAAAAATCTCCTTATTTGATATTAAATAATGTAATCTTATCAACTTACGATAGAACGTTAATTATAAAACTATTCAAGAATCAAATGATTTAAATAAATTGCATATTAAAAACTAAGCTAGTACATATGAAGATATTTTAAAGATTAAATTCCATTTAAAAAAAATAGAAGCAAATTTTATGTATTCCATTAAAAGTACGAGTACGCAGTAAGCTGGTAAGCATCAAACAATTCTATAAACACCAACTAAAGCACTGTCGATTATGTGTGTTTGTACTATTGTTCATTATGCTCACCCTACAATGAGAATAATGTATTAGTATTTATAACAGCAGTGTTACCAACTAAGTATAAGTATATCAACTCTATACCCTGATCAAAATTATGTTGAAATTTAAACCCCCGGTATGCCAGCTGAGCAAAATGCGAATTTTTGCGATAAAAAGTACCAGCGTCAAGGACCCTAATTGCACCTTCCCGTAAAGCTTATTAGCCTAATTGAACCCCTTTCAAATTTGAGAAAAAAATTCCCAAATATGACATATTTTGGTAGTGCGTTATTGAGCAATATTCGAAAAAAGCGATTTGGTATGTGTTTAGAAGTTCGGGCGCGGGGTGTGCGCTCGGTTCTAAGGGAAGGGAAGGTGAAGGGTGATGAACAACACTGTGCGTGTAGATTTTACACTTTACTTTATTACACGCTTGCTGTACAAAGAAGTGCTCGTGCAGGACGCTGCTGAATTGCTCAATAGATGGAGCGGAACTGGATTCGAGTTGCGCGAGCCGCTAGCTCTACGCCATCTAGGCGGTAGCCGCGCGAGGCGGGTGCGCGTGAGAGCGCGGCGTTGCAACCTCATCCGGGTCGTGTCTCGGTTGCAGCTGCTGTTTATGCCGGCGCTGTTGCCGCTGTGGCTGAGCCCCCACATGTGTATGCAGCCAACCAGCGACACGTGCGCATGCGCAGCTCAGTTACCATGGATAAAGCACCTATTATAGCGCCAATACAAACCTCTTAAGTGCTCTTAAGCTCATCTACAAATCAAACACATTTGTTTGGGTTCAATATTGTTAAATTAGTTCGTTTAAAATATTAAAATCACATTGGAATAAAGTATGTGCTCCAGGTGATAATGAATTTTACATATTAACGAGTATACATGCATAAACAAAGAATAAAAGTAAATTATTTAGGTAAAAACAAAAAAGCACTCTTTCGCGCCCACAAAATATATGAAACAACGTTATAAATCTTTAACCTTGTTTAAACAATATCGAAATAATTTCTTAAGCAGACATATCAACGTAAATAAATAAATAATCCAAGCAGGATCTGTATTTGAAAATTAAATAATGTTGTGAATTTTATATCAACGATATTTAGCAAGATTCAACCTCTTTTCCTCATATTGTGACCAACAATTCTTTGGCCCGTTTAATAGACCCCGACGTATGAAATATATGATTAAATTAATACTGACCGGTCAACGAACTCATTTGAACATGGATAACTTTTCGTAGAGACCAAATTTCTAAATGCACCGTGCGTCAAACGATTTCGCATAAAAATACGCAATTTGAACTCTTTTTAGATTTCGTAGAAAAGTCGTCGTTATCCTGGGAAAAGCAAAAATCATATCGGTATCCCTGACGCCTCATACCCTAAGGAACGATTGCAGACGATATAAAGGTTTGTACAATAATAATAAATATAAGAAATGCTGTAATTGTACAGGTAGGTGGTCCACAGTTTATTTGACTCAGATTTTAATTGAAAAACATATAACAAATAACAGTATAGTGTATCATAAAACAGCGGAAGATCAGACTTGTGGGTGTAGCTCGTTTTTTTGATCACTACTCAATTGGTTGACCAGCGGGAGAGCAAGGTGTCAAAAGAGGTATATTGTGTTTCATTATTATATTAAATAGATATTTCAATTGTTACAGAAAAAATGATAGATGACAATGGAATGGAGCAGGAGAGAGCTGGACCGAAACCGAATAATTCTACCAAAAGCGGCGAAGATATGAATTTGAAGAACCAAGGAAGTCCTAGCCAAGGCAACAAAATCCCACTAAGTAAACAAGAAATAATAATTCTCAAAAAAATTTTTTTAAACTATTATTTAATTTTTAGATAAAAGAGGCACCAAGGTCAGGAAAAGGTTCCGAAAACTGGACAATACGATTTGGATGGCGGAGTTTTTGGTACAACTATGCAAACAAAGCCAAAGCGCCAAGCTCGGATACAATGCATTTAAAAACAATTACATACACTTAAAAATAATGTAGTTGATTTTCAGCAATAGCACCGTTCGATATAGTTTTCCTCGAATCAGCATTCGATGAAATCCTTTTAAAAATCTTTTTCATTTGTAGAAAGTTTTTTATAACTACTGCAGGTTTCATCTAAACTTTCCATTTTTTCCCAATCTATTAATCTAAGTCTTTCAATCTCGCCAGCTCGATGAGCCCGGGGCTAACCCGGCCGGGTCCTCTTCGGATCGACCACGGACCTGCACAACAGGCACACGGAAGCGATCGGAGAGTAGCTGATGCTCTGGGGACCTTCGAGGCACGTCGGCCTCTGAGAGGAAGCACCACGTCACAAATTATATCATTATTATCGGCTGCATCGATATTATTGTAGTACTACATTATTATTAACACTCAGATCATTGTTATTATTATCATTATTAATTTCGGTATTATCTATTGTTGCTTTTACTAGCACTTCGATAGTAGTATCGCAATTATTATAATTACATATATTGAAACAATCATTCGAATTAATAGTTGTTAATAATAATTGTTAGTCTCATAAGTAGCATGTATGATATAATATTTATGATATAATATTTAGTATAATATTAAAAATCATCAGGATTGATGGATTTTCTGTAGTTTGGCAAGATCGCAATGTTAATGGTGGGGGGCGGAATCGAGCTTTATATCGACAAGCAATTCCGAGTAAGTGTACTCTCTACCTTAAACACTGAGGGGCCTGGAAGGCTAGGGGTACCTACATTAGTTTATAGGCCCTCTCTTGTTTCATTTATGGTGAATTCTAAATTTTTCGATGAATTGTGGCGATTAACTCCCGATTACAGTCACAAAATCATTCTCGGTGATCTGAATGTTGATCTCTGCATTGCCAGTAATGATGCTGCGTTTCTTCGTAGACTCATGGCTAAGCTGTCCTTGCAGGTTATTCAACACGGTCCTACGCAAATTGCACCCACATTCCGCACCTGAATTGACGTCATTCTTGTGGAGGACAATGATACGGTAATTTCCGCTGCCAATATACCTCCTCCTTTTTGTAGTAAGCACAACATAATTAGTTATAATAGAGGTACCTGTCTCCGAATCTATCTGTTGCTCTTTTGAATATAGGAATTATAACAGCATCGACGGCGAGGGGCTTGTACAGTTGTTGGCGGAGGATTTCGACGTTGAGTCAGCAGTCGCGAGGCTCAACTACAATTTAATGACGGTAATAGATGAACTTAACCCCAAGAAAATTATCAAATTAAATAAAAATCGTCTTCCTTGGATTGGACTTGAGCTTTGTGACTTGTAGCGTAAGAATGGAGCACTGTACAGACGTTATAGACGAACAGGACGAATACAATTCTAGACTTCCTCGATCTCCACAAACACGTTCAGGAGAGGATAGGTCAGGCGAGGACTGAACACGTTCATAATCGCCTGTTCGAAGCTCAAAATTCCAGCACAATCGGGCGTGAGTTGCGGAACGTAGGTTTGCTACTACGAGCAAGTGAGTCTTTGCATGGACTCATGCCGGATTAACTTAACATTCAGTTTGCACGGGTGTCTGTGTCAAATACCATCGATGATAATCAGATTCATGCCATGCTCAACTTTATATTTAAAGACATAAATATTAATGATATTGTACTGTCAATATCTAAGTTCACATCGCAGGGAGTTGGTGAGGATGGCATTCCGCATAGTGTAGTTGTTAAGGCTCTTCCGGTTATAGTTCCGTTTTTAGTGCGCCTGTTGAATGGCTCGCTTGAAACTGGACGCTTTCCTGAGGTGTGGAAGAATGGCCCATTTCACTACTTTGCTTTCTTTTAAAAGTGCTTGAGAGATTTGTTTTCCGACCAATTTTCGGAGTATTTGGGATCGCATAACATCCTCGACCCATTCCAAACTGTGTATCGATGGCACAGTTCGACTGAGACTGCTCTGCTGAGATTGACCGAAGACGTACGCAGTGTTGTAGATAACTGATAGGTGATGTTACTGTTACTGTTTAAATTCAGCAAGGCGTTCGACACTATATGTCCCACTCGTTTATTGAATTGCATGATGCGAATGGACTTTTCGCGAGGGGTGCTAATGTGCATACTTGTCTGGAAGAGAGCAACTCGTCATCTCGGATAGAACAATAAAATCTTCTTGGCTCTCCACCACACTAGGTGTTCCTCAGGGTTGTGTTTTAGAACCATTGCTATTTTGCCTTTACATTAATGACCTTGGTCTTGCCCTCGACTCTATAGATGTGAGACATATTCTATATGCTGACGACCTGCAAGTTTACCATAGTTTTTCTAGGGATAACCTCGAGGCAGCAGCCAGTCACGTAACAGCTGCGGCCTGTGCGGTCTCGGGCTAGGGCCTGGTCTGCCTCCTTGAAGCTCAATGTTGGAAAATCGTCTGCGATTCTTTTTGGAATTCGCAGGTTCCTTTCTGACATTGAGTCGGCCGAGTTCAACTCTATTGAACTCTGGAAGGGGGCAGTCGTGTCTTTGTTTGAGACTGTAAAAAGCCTTGGTGTTATGCTAGACGCGGGTCTTACATGGAGACCATACATTGAATTGATTTACAAAAGAATTAACCAGCTTTTATACAGTCTACGTTTTTTCCGTCAATACACCACGGAGGCTATTTGTGCCAAGCTGGTGCGTATACTGGTCTTTCTTCTTTTTAATTATTGTTCTATAATACTGTCTGTAAAAATTAATTATTGCATTAAGGACAATTTTAAGCATACTGCCGGAAAGCAAAAAGGAACAACACTTATAAAGCTGAAGACTTTCAGTATATTTAAGACATATATCCAAAATTCATGTACAAAATTACTGCGAATCTGTTGTTCAAAGAAATATAACAATTTCAAACTTAGTGCAGGATCCACAAACTAATATTACGAATAAAAAAAGATATAGACGCAGGTATAATAGACCAGGATAAATCAATCAATCAATTAAATTAATTTAGTATAATTACTCATATATGAACATATTCTATATATTATATAAGGAATGCATCCTCCCTTTCTCGCTTCAGGGTGCTAGTAATGTAGCATTTGAGGGGTCAGGGCATCACAATTACAGATAACTCTAGTTAGTCGTCTTCATAAACGTGTTTTCAATGCGCGCCTTTAATTTAGTTCTATGTATGTATCACGAGTATGTCTTTTTTGTATTCATCCTTTACTGGTTGCCCCGGAGGGGGCTAAGCTAACCCTTGCGGCCTAGTCTCGCGGCCGTTGACGCGAGTAAGGATCACGAATAGAGGGGTTGCTCTAAATTAATAACTCTTGGGAAGGCCCTGGGGTAAATGCGTTTATTCCCGTGCGGGAGGAAAATCTTGGCGCGGGACGCACATTCCCGTCGGGCCCCTTCTACAAGATGCGGCTTCGCCTTGCACGTCTAGAAATAGTATAGTGGAGAACCATCTTTTGTTGAAACTTGTTGCAGAAGAGTTCGGTTACGTGCAAAAGTTGGTGAGTCGGTGCATGACGGGAACGGAAACCGTGTTGGCACTCACAGGAAGAATGTTGTGAGTAGAGGTGTGGGAATAAAGTCATTTGATGAGAACGCTTTCATATACTTTACTTAGCGTGCTCAGAAGGCTAATTGTCCTGTAGCTGGAAGGGGAGGATAGGGGTTTCACTGGTTTTGGTAGGCAGATGACAGTGGCCTCCTTCCAGGCAAAAGTATTGGAGGTGCATGTCGCACGTCGCTACTCGAAAAACAATAGTGATTCATATTTTATTTCCACATATTTACCAAAAAATGTTATTAAGCTTTAATTTATAGTGGAATGAGCAAGTGGATGTGAGGTAAATCGAAGAAATGACGACGTGTATGTGTGTAATAGATTTTTTTATTATAATAGGTTTATTTAGACAAGAAGAGCTTTCGATGTTTTACGTTTGTAAGCCAGCAAAGGAGTGACCAGAGAGCCGCGGGCCGCGAGCGCTTACCTGCCGCGCTTTCCCCCACGCGGGCAGACCATTCGCTGGACTCACTCCCGCAAGCTTTTCCCCAACTCGAGAGGCAACGGATTTGACCTGTCCGTCGGCGGCCGCGTTCTTCGGCCGCGGGTATACCCGACGGCCCGGTACCCCGCGAGCTTATTCCGCGAAATAAAAAATAAAAAAATATTTTTAATAAAGATTTTCACAAACACTGCATTAATATAAAGGAATCTCGCTTACATAATATTGTAGACATAACAATTAATTTTTCGGCAAGGACCTTGGCAATTAACAAAATTAATTTGTGAGTAGGTCTCACGTAGATCCCGTTGGGTGTGCTAACTTTAGCTACTCGAACCTGGCCGTCCTTGCCCGCATGCGCTTCGACAATCGTGCCCTTTTTCCAGGTGTTACGCGGAGCCTGGTAGTCGTAGATAAGGACCGAGTCATTTTGCGCGACCGAGTTGCGTTGGCAAATATTCTCCCAACCATTTGTGCCAAAATGAATTCGCTAGCATTTGCGCGATCAGCCACCGACGATGGTGAGTTATAGGCGCGTCCTCGTATACTCGAATATTTACTTTGTCCCACGAAGCTCGAATCAAAAAATGATTGGGCGTTAGGGTCTCATCATCACGCGGATTGGCGGACACATTCGTCAAAGGGCGCGAATTCACCGAATGCTCCTCTTTAAGCAACGCGGTGTGCAGCGTTTCCTCAGTCGGCGTTTGATCGGGCAACTCTGTTGTCAACGCGATTTTTACTGACCGAATCAATCCTTCCCAGGCGCCTCCCATATGAGGTGCATTCGGCGAGTTGAAGACCCACTTAATGCCCTTTTCGCGAGCGTATGCTGCCTGTTTTGCCATGTCTATACCGCTCATCGCGTCGCGAAGCTCTTTACTAGCTTTACGAAAATTTGTTCCATTATCGCTGTAAAGCGCTGTAGGGTCGCCTCTCCTAGCCGCGAGTTTCTGTAAAGCCATTATTGCAGAGCTGGCCCTCAAGCTGGCGGCCAGCTCCAAATGAATAACCCGCGTCGTCAGGCAGGTAAACGCGGAACCAGTACTTTTCCTCCTGATCTATTGTATGCGCATCAATCGCACTCGCTGGTCGTTTAAGGAAATTGGAAAATGGCCTGCACAACTGTCGCGCTATCGCGAGGAGTTTGGGCCAGCTAATGTTCCCTGTTTGTGGAAAATAATCATATTCTAGAGTTACGGCGAAGACCAATCCCTTTCTCAATTCGATCGCATCGATTGCTTGTTTCTCGTCCGCACGTAGTCGATTTTCGCGGGGCCAGCTGTTTTCGGCGTACCGTAAAAATGGCGGACCGATAAACCAACGATTATGCGCGTCAAACCGTCCGCGCGCGTCGCAGGTCGCATCGTCGGCGGGGTTGTTGATAGCGGGGACCCACCTCCACTCCGAGGAGCGCGTTAGTTTGCCTATTTCGCCAAGGTGATTCCTCATATCTGAGGAAGTATTTCTCGTCGGTGTTATATCCATTATCACCGTTATTGTTGAAGCCTTCAGAATTAGATTATTAGAATAGTCATCGTTGAATCTTGCATAGTTGCTGTCAATTACAGAACCGTGAATGGTCCTGTAATCATTTCGATTGTCGGCCTCATCAATACGATTGTCGATATTTTCTCCGTCGTTTTCCTCAGCACGGTTTAGTCGAAGACTTTGCTTAAGTGACTGTTTAAAAGAATCTTATAGCCCTTTTTGGCTCTCTTTAGGGCTTTAGTCATTGCCCAATAAAATTAGTCATCTTTGAACTTCTTCAAATAATGATTAATACGCATCTGAAAAATAATTAAAAATTTAAAGTATTAAAATTTACTAACTAATTTTATCAAGTATACAGTATACCTTGACAAGCTCGAGCAAAACGAGTATTCCGTCTGCTATAATGCCATTTTTTTTATTGGCAGAGGTTAATATCACATTGTTGAAAAATAGCGATATCTAGACAAACATTTTTTCAAATATTCAGCTTAGCATCTGTTGGGTTGGCACCTCCAAGATGGCTTTGATAGTTAACATGTAATTTGGTAAAAAAACTTTATAAATTAAATTTATATGTATAAAGTAATTTTTAACTTGGAATCTTGTCATACTCTTCATCAGTAGCATTATCGAACGTCAATAGGTTTTGTGTTGTCATTAAAGGTAAAAAATCTGGTAGATTCATTACCTCGAAGCTTTGTTTTTTTAATAATGTTAACATGGTGTGTATCGACCTGCAAATAATTATTATTGATTAAAATTCGAATCAGTTATAAATTTACTTAACTATGTACTTACTTAGTCATTGCCCTGAACCTTTTTCAATCGTTTGTTGATCAAGCTGAAAATGAACACATTTTAAATTTATACTAAATTAATATTGTAAATGTATATAATAATATTTAAATATGAAGAAGAATGACAATACTCTGTATTATTTTTAATTTATCAAATCTTGTATTAATAGAGCTTTCCCACCCTTGAGTACTTGACCTCGACTAGCCCTACCGCTCCTTGTCGCCTTTTCTGGCGCAGCCCCTGAGCTCCTCTGAACTAGATGAACCACTGTCCCTGAGTAACTGCACCCTACAATTAAGTGAATGGCCCATTTTCGAAGAGGATGATGAAGGCCGGTGAATCGTCCCAAATAGTGGCCAAGCCGGGATTGATGGTCCGAGTTCTTCGCAAATAAGGAGGGGGCTTATACGAGGGGGGGAACTATGAAGTTTCCGTGTATATGAAAACAGATTATCGAACAAAACGGCGCATATTTGAACTAAATCCGATCACTGTAACACTTTTTATAAAGCATTAAATACCGAGAAAAAAAGCGGAAGCGAGATATTTGCCAACCTTATAAATTTACTAACCTAGGTTTAGTCTTCAAAAACTAATTATTAAAAATCAATGAAACATACTTACTGTTTATACTAATTATAGATTAAATAAGATAATTATTAATTTGATGCGTACTTAATTTGATGATGTACATTCTTAATTTTTTCCTAAAATGAAGAATGTACTTTAAAAAATTTTATTTATAACAAATAGATAGTTTAATGCGGGATGGCGGTGCTGACAACACGTGTCGGTTACAGTGACGTAAAAAGAATCGAGCAAAGGTAAAATAAAAGCGAAAGGAGAAGTCCAGAGTATGAAAATTTAAAGGAAATCAGAGAGATTTCAAGAGAGATAAAAAAAAGTAAGGAATATAGGTTCAAGTGAAAAAATAAGCGGAAAGACAAAATTCGGAGAATAATAGGTTAGACGGAAAGCATGGCTGGAAAAATAAGGAACGGTGGAATAGCGGGCTCGATACAAACGCTACTAAAGACAGTGCCGAGAAATGATGGTAACGGTACTCAACTAATAGAAAAAGTTCTGGAAACTGTGGAGTCATTCAAAAAAGAGTTCGAGCGGTGTGAGCATAGAAACGAAGAAAGGTGGTCGAACGTATTGAACGAAATAAGATTGATGAGAGAGAAGCATGACAGCGAAAGAGCAGAATGGAAAAAGGAGCGAGACGAACTGGTGGAAAGGGTAGGAAGATTAGAACAAGAGAAAGAGAGAAGAGAGAGAGAGAGAGAGAGAGAGGATAGGAAGAGGAATATTGTTATCAAAAGTGTGGAATTAAAAAATGAAGATTTAACGGAAAACGTTAGTAGATTTCTGAGGAAAAAGTGAAGGTAAATACCAAGATAAAGAAGGCCTTCACAATCAGAACAGTAGAAAACAGGAAAGTAATTATTGCAGAGATAGAAACAATGAAAATGAAAAAAGAGGTAATAAGAAAGAAAAAGAACCTAGGAAGTGAAAAGGTTTATGTAGACGATGATCTGACATGGAGAGAGAGGGAGAAAAGAAAAAGACAGGAAGGAGGCAATGTAAGAGTAAGTTATACGAGGTTTTGGGCAAATAATAAACTGTTAAAATCGAATGAGGATAGAAACAGACTAGAGCAGAGCGGAGGAGAGATAGATAGATAGATTAATTTTATTTGTAAATAATTTACAAAATATTGCACAAAACACAAGTTATAGACGCTACATCTTAAGTTTACTTATAAATATAATTACACACTATCACAGCATTAGTTGAATTACAGATGTAGTACAGTTTTGGCATAAATATTGCTTGCGATTTCCTTATTATCTATCAGAGGTTAAGAGGATGACTGACAAGAAGAATCTATTATGACATACCGACCCCTCAAATGCTCCATCACTAGCCCCCTGAAGCGAAAAAGAGACGGAGCATTTCTAATACAGGATGGCAGTCCGTTCTACAGATGAGAGCCTTGAACAGAAAAAAATTTAATTCCATCTCTGTGCGCATTCAAGGAACGAAAATCTTTTTAGGTTTATCCTTGACTTCCTGATCAGATGCATCAAGAGAGAACAGATACTCTGGCTTACGCAGCCGTAAGATCTTGTAGATCTGCAAGTACATAAAAAATTCCCTCCAACCGCCTACTCCCATCCAGCTTAATCGGATCCTGAAGGGGTGATATGATCATCCCACCTAGCACCCGTCACATACCGGGTGCACATTCCTTTTTGCTTTCCAGCAGTACGGTTAAAATTGTCCTTAATGCAATAATTAATTTTTACAGACAGTATTATAGAACAATAATTAAAAAGAAGAAAGACCAGTATACGCACCAGCTTGGCACAAATAGCCTCCGCGGTGTATTGACGGAAAAAACGTAGACTGTATAAAAGCTGGTTAATTCTTTTGTAAATCAATTCAATGTATGGTCTCCATGTAAGACCCGCGTCTAGCATAACACCAAGGCTTTTTACAGTCTCAAACAAAGACACGACTGCCCCCTTCCAGAGTTCAATAGAGTTGAACTCGGCCGACTCAATGTCAGAAAGGAACCTGCGAGTTCCAAAAAGAATCGCAGACGATTTTCCAACATTGAGCTTCAAGGAGGCAGACCAGGCCCAGTCCTAGACCGCACGGGCCGCAGCTGTTACGTGTCTGGCTCCTGCCTCGAAGTTATCCCTAGAAAAACTTTGGTAAACTTGCAGGTCGTCAGTATATAGAATATGTCTCACATCTATAGAGTCGAGGGCAAGACCAAGGTCATTAATGTAAAGGCAAAATAGCAATGGTTCTAAAACAGAACCCTGAGGAACACCTAGTGTGGTGGAGAGCCAAGAAGATTTTATTGTTCTATCCGAGATGACGAGTTGCTCTCTTCCAGACAAGTATGCACATTAGCACCCCTCGCGAAAAGTCCATTCGCATCATGCAATTCAATAAACGAGTGGGACATATAGTGTCGAACGCCTTGCTGAATTTAAACAGTAACAGTAACATCACCTATCTGTTATCTACAACACTGCGTACGTCTTCGGTCAATCTCAGCAGAGCAGTCTCAGTCGAACTGTGCCATCGATACACAGTTTGGAATGGGTCGAGGATGTTATGAGATCCCAAATACTCCGAAAATTGGTCGGAAAACAAATCTCTCAAGCACTTTTAAAAGAAAGCAAAGTAGTGAAATGGGCCATTCTTCCACACCTCAGGAAAGCGTCCAGTTTCAAGCGAGCCATTCAACAAGCGCACTAAAAACGGACCTATAACCGGAAGAGCCTTAACAACTACACTATGCGGAATGCCATCCTCACCAACTCCCTGCGATGTGAACTTAGATATTGACAGTACAATATCATTAATATTTATGTCTTTAAATATAAAGTTGAGCATGGCATGAATCTGATTATCATCGATGGTATTTGACACAGACACCCGTGCAAAGTGAATGTTAAGTTAATCCGGCATGAGCCCATGCAAAGATTCACTTGCTCGTGGTAGCAAACCTACGTTCCGCAACTCACGCCCGATTGTGCTGGAATTTTGAGCTTCGAACAGGCGATTATGAACGTGTTCAGTCCTCGCCTGACCTATCCTCTCTTGAACGTGTTTGTGGAGATCGAGGAAGTCTAGAATTGTATTCGTCCTGTTCGTCTATAACGTCTATACAGTGCCCCATTCTTACGCTACAAGTCACAAAGCTCAAGTCCAATCCAAGGAAGACGATTTTTATTTAATTTGATAATTTTCTTGGGGTTAAGTTCATCTATTGCCGTCATTAAATTGTAGTTGAGCCTCGCGACTGCTGACTCAACGTCGAAATCCTCCGCCAACAACTGTACAAGCCCCTCGCTGTCGATGCTGTTATAATCCCTATATTCAAAAGAACAACAGATAGATTCGGGGACAGGTACAGGGACAGGTATTCCGGTACCTCTATTGTAACTAATTATGTTGTGTTTACTATGAAAAGGAGGAGGTATATTGGCAGCGGAAATTACCGTATCATTGTCCTCCACAAGAATGACGTCAATTCAGGTGCGGAATGTGGGTGCAATATGCGTAGGACCGTGTTGAATAACCTGCAAGGACAGCTCAGCCATGAGTCTACGAAGAAACGCAGCATCATCACTGGCATGCAGAGATCAGCATTCAGATCACCGAGAATGATTGACTGTTTTATTGAGAATTTATGATTGTAATCCGGCAATGATTGCCGCAATTCATACAAAAATTTGGAGTTCGTCATAAATGAAACGTGAGAGGGCCTATACACAACACAAATTAATATAGGCTCAGAAGTACGATACTGCACAGAGCAGATCAAGTACTCGAGCACCCCTGGTCTTCCAGGCCCTTCAGTGTTTGAGACAGAGAACACTTACATGGAAATTGCTTGTCGACATAAAGCGAAACTCCCTCATATTGCGATCTTGCCAAACCACAGAAAATCCATCAATCCCAGTGACTTCGTCTAAGATACTTGAACCCAACCAAGTTTCCACTACACCGAACAGATAGTAGGTAGGATGATCATATAGATATTGACGGAGTCCCTCAATGTGAGCACCCTTAGTACCTCTAAGAGAGATCACATTCATGAAGCTTTATCATTATTATTGTTGTTTTTATTGTTACCCCTCCCACTCTTGAGGACCAGCAACGGAGCATTTGTCCGATCTAGTCAACTCTCAACGAGTCCGTCCTCACAACTCTGAGTTATCTCCGACGTAGCGAAAAGACTGCGGCTTAATGAAGTCCTGGCTACGGAGCCGCCAGGAGAAGCTCCCGACGAGTACATGCTCATAAATAAATTTATAATCTCATTCTCAGAGGCTACAACATGAACCCTACTGCCCTCTTTTCATGTAAGAAAGAAATTACTACATCGATGCCAAACGTACTTAAAGCCGAGATCGCGCACAGTGTCGTGCACTGCATGAATGCACCATATTGACCTCGACTTAACCACAAATTTATAAAAATCGTACGCTGTTTGACATCAGACACCGCCACATGCGAGTGAGAAAATACAACATCCTGAGTTGAGAAAGCAGTAAAGGACTGCCTTGCCTCCTAGACGAGATTAGCAGCTTCCATTATCCTAAGCTGCACCCTAATTGATGGAATTGACGGTTGGAGTTTTTCACCAACCGCTCCATGTGAACTCGCCGTTCGCGCCCTGAGCTGCACCGCGGAGACCAGGTCATCAGGTACGGAGGAAAGCACACAAGGGATGATGTCGAGTGCGACATCAGAGAGCAAGCACAGTCAACCACCCCCGTGACTACTAACTCAACCGTATCATCCACTGCTGAAATGTCCCTCACATCATCCCGATGATTGCTCGAAATATGTCCGGGAACCACGAGAGCAGATTCTTTAAGATGGGTATCTCTATTGTGGTCACTATTGTTTTTGTTATATTTTCTGCTGTGTTTAATGTCATTATTATGTATAAATTTACTATTACTCATTTTAGTTGGTTTACTATTGCGCATTTGATTGTTGATGTCGTCAGCTCCCGAGATCCCGGTAGTAGTCCGCAGCCCCGACGATACGTCCTCCCCTAAATTTAACGCTGGCGAGCAGTGAGCGATCTTCGCGCAGGGCTGATACTTGACAGCTCAGAGACCCGACTCATAAGAACCACCATCGTCTCTTCCGCTGCTGGTGCAGATCGTTTCAATTCAAGGTGACCTGAACCGAGACTCCTTGCCAGAAATGAGTTCAGATCAGCCACCGTTCGATCAATGAGATCAAATCTATTGCAAAAAAGGTCAATGATGGACATTGAGAATTCCGATCTCTCCTTCAATGCATCCGATATGACCTGCAAGGATGAATCCAATGACGCTGGTGATGATGCAGTCTTCAGGCCCATCTTGCAAGCCGATTCAAGGCGCGTAGCAGCAGTTACATTAAGCGGCGCCTGCCGCACGGTGCCCCGCTCCGCATCCATCCATCCGCGGTGCGGGGGGCACGCCGCTTCTCCCCATTGCACCAGCACTCTAACACTTCTCCTAGCCTGCACACAGACACAGCAGGTCGCGCCTTCCATAAGTGGGGATGGAGCTGCAGTGAATGTAGATAGATAGGGGGACCACTACGGATGTGAAGTGGAGTGTGTGTGAGCAAAATAGGCGGGAGATTTCGTGCCACGCGTTCCCAACGATGAGGCACATATAAGCACTGCACAGTCACTTACCTATGTGTGCGCTGCTCACCCAAGCTGTCCTTCAGGCACGAAAGAAACGAAACTTAAAAATCGAACGCCTCGGCTCCTAATTGAAACCACGCAGTTAATGTTCCGGTTGCATTGCTAAAGTTAGTATTGCTAAATGCAATTTGAGTAGGGAACTTGCCGGTGAACACCTGTCATACTTACCGAGAGAGAGAGAGAGAGAGAGAGAGAGAGAGAGAGAGAGAGAGAGACAGAGAGAGAGAGAGAGGAGACAGAGAGATAGGGAATAGAAATTTTCGGAAGAAGTTGGTTTAGGGAAGGACAAACAAGGAATAAAGGTATGCTTTTGGAATGTGACAGGAATAAGAAGATTGTACAGAGGAGGAAAATCTAATTATAGGAGGGGATTTCAATGCTAGGACAGGAGCAGAAGGAAGAAGAAAATGGAAATGCTAGAAAATCGAATGATAAGGTGATAAATAAAGAAGGAAAAACAGAAGAAATCAGAAAGAGGATGGACTATATCAAACGGAGATCAGGAGACGGGGGAGAAAGGAGAGTGGAAAAAAGAAATATAAACAATGGAGTGAGAAAAAGAAAAAGGAACATGAACTACTAGAAGAAGAAAAGGGTAAGAAGCAAGGGTAAAGAGCAAGACATACTAGACGAAGATTTTGAGAAACAAATCTACAAATTAAAGAAAGCAAAATCAGTAAGACAGGATGGAATAGAGAATGAAGCATGGAACAATGCAACAGAAAACGTAGCGGAGGCTTATAAATGTTTAGTGAGAGCGATCTGGAAAGAGGGAGGAATAGTAGAAGACTGGAAAGTAGTAATAATATGCCCAAACTATAAAAAAGGAGAGAAAGAAAAGATGGAAAACTATAGAGGAATCATTTTAATGGATACAGCATACAAAATATATGCCGGAATATTGAGTGAAAAATTGGAAAAAGAAGCGGAAAAACATTGGAAAAAGACCCAGTTTGGTTTTGGGAAAGGGCAAGGAACTACGGACTATGTATATATTAAATTACCTGATAAACAGATAAGTGAATCAAAAGAAAGGAACACTCATGATTTGCCTCGGAGACCTAAAATCAGCATTTGATAAAGTAAATAGAGGAAAGCTAAAAGAGAAAATAGAATAAATGAAAATAGAGGTAAACCTAAAAAACAGAATATTAGAAACGTATGAGGAAACAAAAAATAAGATAAGATTGAAGAGGAAAGTTATTGGAGACTTTTGGACAACAAAAGGGTTAAGACAAGGCTGTCCAATGAGCTCTATTAACTCTATTTAATATATACCTAAGCGATGTAGAAGAATATATGAAAGAAGGCCAAATAGGAGGAGTAGTGATTAGAGAATGTAAGATATACACAATAAGTTACGCAGATAACATAGCATTAATAGCCAAAAGTAAGGAAGAATTGGAATACGTGATAAGAAGGTTTAAAAAGTATCTGAAAAAGAAGGAATTGGAACTAAGTGCAAGGACATCAAAAATAGTGATGTTCGAGAAAGGCAGAGGAAAAAAAAAGATAAGGAAATGAAAATGGAGAGCGCGGAAATAGAAGAAGTGAAGGAGATAAAATATCTAGGATATATGCTAAGAAAAAATGGGAGAAGTGAGAGCCAGTTAAGGGAACTAAAAAGGAAGGCAGAAATAATAATGAGGAAAACATGGAGCATAAGGCAAGGTTTGTTTAACCCTTTAACGCCTGAATTGACCGAAATTCGTCGCTAGTTTCGACCTAATATTTTATATCGAAAAAGGAATTCAATAATTGTGCAAAGTATGTTTTCCGATGTTTTTGGGTCTGATCTTTTCGAATCCGAGATCAGATTCACGAAAAAATTAATTTAAACAACAGTTTTTTAATGTTACTTATAGAAAAATGCAAATTTTAATAGGCGATTTTTTTTTGAAACGTGTTTTTCACTTCGATTAAATTTAAAAATAATCCTATTAACTATTCTATCATGGTTCTATTCTATTCTATTCTATTCGATAGTTGCTCTTAAGATATGAGTGGATCAATAATTTTGTCGGTCATAATAAACAATTATGGCGGCCCAATTTGGAGACTACTAACAGCAAAGCGTTAGATAATGTGACACTTAGTTTTGATGAAATCTTTGTATTTCTAATGAAAACCCGTAATTTGGGCCTCACCGGACCCAAAAATCTATCGGGCCCCAATTTTGGGCTCACCATTTTGAAACGTTGAACAAACACAACAACTTTTGTACTTATGAAAAAATCATAAGTACATAAGTTTTCATATTTATGATTTTTTATGATATGCAGAATCGGCAAGGAAATCAAAGAAAAAATTGGTTAAAGAATGCATACGCGAAGTGAAGAGAAAGAGAAAGGAAACCAAGAAAAAGAAGGATGAGAACAGGAAATGGAGAAAAGGCAAACAAATACTGGCTGGATGACAATGAAATGCGGTGTAGAATGTGTGAAGATAAAAACGAAACACTACAACATATGGTCACAGAATGTGTAAATAGAGTAAAGACAGAACACACTATCGAGGAACTATTGAATGAGCAAGGAACAGGATTAATGATATAGAAGCGCTTACGAAATGGGAGAAACTAGGAAGAATACAATAAACAAAACAAATAAATGTTTAAAATGTATAAATGTGTAATATGTAATTATGTAATGTAATACGTAATTCTGTAAGGTACTAAATGTATAGAGATGAGAAGTCCTAAGCCGACATGTACAGGATTATCTAATAAATAAAAAAAAAGTTTCGAAATTAAAACTCATAATATTACTAGAACAATAATAATAAAAACTACAAAAAAGGTGAAAATAAATTCTACTGTATCGTAAAATCTCATGCACACAAATGTTTTCTTTATTCAACGCTTTCTATATTCATTTATGTTTATATTTATATGTAATGATCAAAATTGTATTTATAAACTACTATATTATAAGATTAAAAGGGTTTGAGTATCTTATATTTAATATTACATTTAATACATTATATTAATATTGTCAATTATTATATTTAAAATAATATTTTGTTTAATTTTTAAAATTATGAAAATACTAATGAAGATAATACTAATGGGGTATTATCCATTTAAGAATAATACCCCTGATAGATAATAGATTATTTTTAATAGTCTGTCAGTTAATTAACGGAGCCTTAAATTATTATTATTACCCAAGTAATAAAAATTAGAATTATGTGTTTACAAATGATACAATAAAGATACTGTTATCTACAGAAATTGATGGACTAATTTATATGTATGCGATTTGCCTATACTGTATGTGCATCTGTATGTCATGTATCATATTATGAAACAATAATTGAAGGGGCTTGGCGGAATGAGTGGGATATGCGCACGATCAACGGGAATGCAATACGGGAGCGAAGAAACAGGTGCAGAGCTCGCCAGAATTTGAAGAGGGGCTACCTCGAGGGTGCAGATCGGGGCACACCCGCGGCCCAACGCCGACACGACTCCTGGGGATGGGATGCCTCCTGGGTTATGAAGTTCGTGAACTGAGATGCGTTGTGAAAGAAAATCTCAGCTCTCTCGTTCCCAGGGAACGCCCACAAATTCTGACGATCAGTGCGATTTTCGGCTGTCGTGGAAAACTGAGACAAAAGGGGCTCAATGCGCGAGCTTATCGGAGCCAGCAAAAGTGTAAAAAAAAAAAGAAAAAGAAGCTCGGCGCGCCGCTCCAAGTTTTTCCCTAAAGTTAATTTATTCAACTGTTATTTTACCTATTGTTATTTAATCCTTTCCTCTCACGTTCCTTTACCTGTTTAAAATACGCTCTACCCTCGTGTGGTTCAGAACAGATACGTACATTTTTATATCGTTAATGACTATATATCCTATCAAGAAACTATTTTAAAATTTCGAGTTTTACAATGGTTTTTGTTTAGATCTATGGCAATAAAAATACCGTTTGTAAAAGATTCAAAAATTTCCAATTGCTGCAAGCAATTTACATTCTAAAATTCTAATATGCAGCCCGCCTTGAAATACTATATTTTTCATCGAGGAAATCAATTACAAAATATTCAAAATACAAGCAAAAAATAATACTAATTGCAATCTAAGATTTAAAATACGCTATTAAGAACATAAAATGATACTTATGCTTAAACATATTGCATATATATATTTCATAGAATTGTGCTTATTTTTCTCCATTTATTTAATCTTTGGAAATCAAGTAGATACTCCCGTACAAGATATCTGTAAATATAATTCACGTTACGAAAACGCCATAGTCTTGGCTTTATAATGCACTTAGCTAAATGTTGCAATTAAGAAGCTCCGAGATGTCGCATCCTTTCGAGCCCAATATCATCGGTTCTTTACAAGATATCTGTAAATGTAATTAATGCTTCGAAAACGCCGTTGCTTCAGCTTTCGAATGAACCCTTTCGCTAAATGCTGTCCTTCATAGATTCGATTATACCATCGATTAAAACAATGAGGGTTAATGCAATATTATCCGCGGTCGCTATTGACATTTCGTTTGGCTTCGCCCGAGTAATATTGTGTCCGGCTATAGTACCGCTGCGGGGGGAGAGGAGTCCAGGCTCCTAAGCCTGGAGGGCGCGGCCAGGCCCGCTGCTCGTCTTGCGGCCCTGACACTCCGCCCTATTATCTCCCATTGACTACTTCTCTACTCGCATTCGCTTCACTGCGGCGAGAGAGGCCGCGCTTATCGACTGCGGTGACTGAATTTGTACCATTCTTTAAATGCCTGTATCTTCGCAGGGCGAGTTCTGACAGTTTCGCGATCAGCAAGAAAAGTGTTTAGAATTGCCTCAGCTATTCTGCTGTATAGCTGGATATCAGTAATTAAAAAACAGACTGTATAATACTAGAACAAAACGCACATTATTAGATTATAATAAACTATTACACAAAATATTTTATGAAGGGAAAGAAAACAAAGCAATGGTACTATGACCACAGACACAAAACTTTTATTACGTAATATTTGCATTTGCTAAAATAAAATTGTTGCACCTCAAAATAAGGATGTTTCACTGCGCTACATTTTTAATTTAATCATATAATCCGCGTAATTAATTTTATTTACGTTGATATAAAATTCATAATGTTAATTAATTTTTAAATAATGAGTTTCCTTGGATTATTTATTTATTCAGGTTGATACGTAGCTTAAAAAATTTGTATCGCGCACATATACGAAGCTTCTTCAAAATACAATGGTTAGAAGGATATCTTTAATTTAATGATATGAACCGGGTAATTAATTCTTTTTGCGCTGAACGAAATTTAAATTTGCAGTGGAACAGGCGCAGAGGCCGTGATCGAATGGTCGCACGTGTTATCAATTACGGTAGGGACGTTAAGTATACCGAGATGATTTTCGCTTTTTCCGGGAAAACGATACCTTTTCTGCGAAATCTAAAGGGGGTTTATATTACGTATTCTTATGTCGAATCGTTTGACTACCAGTTCATTTTGAGATTCAGCCTCTACGCAAAGTTATGCATGTTCAAACGTACTCGTTGGCCGGTCATGTACAGGTGTCACCTGTTTGCTGCCTAGACGTAACTATACAAAGACACTTTTTTCGAGTATTAATCAAAATTGGGGTATTTTTTGAGATTCTGAAGGTGGTTCAATTCAGACCAGCGTGGGTTCAATTATACAAGCCTTTTTTTGACAAAATATTCATTTTTCGCAGAGATATTAACCTACCAAAATTTGCACTCTATGGCAATTTTTTTCTAAAATTTGAAGGGTGGAAGGGTATAATTAGGGCCCTTTAAAGTGGTATTTTTTTTGTTGCAAAAATTCGCATTTTGCTCGTCTGGTGTAGGGATGTGAAATCTAAGGCTAATTAGTGTCAGCTTATTCTTCAGTGGACTTCAGACAATCTCATACCTCTCTCAATATTGTACAGCATATGGGAACGGGAATCTGCAGACTGCAAAATGAGTCGCAAGAGCAACAGCTATAGGTCACGGACTCCGGCGGCACTTTTGACTTTGCAGTTTGCACAACAAATGCCGCATCATGAACATTCTAACATACTACCTAGTGTCCTCCTATATAAGCATTTAAGTAAATGCCTATACATTAAAATTACCTCACCTATTATAATTATTTATATATTTGAGTAGTTAATATTGATGCTATATAGGACCGAGTATTTTTACCGAATTATTGAGAGAAAAATTTATTTTTTTAAATTCCTGCTATTTTCTGCTATTTGCAAAAAAGTAGATCAAATTGTGAATAATTCTTTTTTGCTTGAAATACCATTATTTATAACTGTTTGTATTTTTTAAATAAAATTTACCATATTTTGTTTCTATGCATCAAAACTGAAAATAAAGTTCTGCCATATTAATTTTTATTTCTTGCGTTTCTTTATGTATGAAAATGAGTTAGTATTTAATAATTTTGGTTCTTAATGACATAATGGACATATTTATGAACTTTCTGTAATATTCTAAAAAATTGATTTTTCCTTTGGTAACATTATACCTATTTAATTTTAACTCAATAACTCGAAAAAAAAGTTTGTGCCTTATGAACAATAAATTTTTAAAACAATTTTAAAACAAATAATATTTTATTACAGAATATTTATGAAATTTGTGAAAATATTCATAATAGTTTATAGATTTTTTAATTCTTCTAGATGCACTTATTAAAATTTCATTAAATATTATCAATAGAGTTTTAAACATTTCATAAATTAGCTTTTTATAACATTTTTTAATATTTACAGAATATGAAAAATTATTTTTATAGATTTTAACTATAATTCATCAAGATGAATTCTGATAGTTACGCCACAATATAATAAGGCCTTGATGGTCTCCTGATGCTAAAAGAGACTCATCATAATTAAAACATAAAGTCAATGTTGGTGCTGAGTGAGCAAGTAATCTGTTTACTTGAGCTGACTTTCCATCTCTGACAAAATCTAAGAAATGTACAGAACCATCTTCTGAACCTGTAGCTATTAATGATGTTCCCATTTGAGGACAAAATGTTGAACGAATTAAATATTGCCTAAAAAGTACCATTTTTTAAAGCATTATTAAATGAATGTTAAAACATATAATAAGTAAATTAATAATATATATTAATATTAATGTTAGATTATCTTACCTATGTCTTATTGGATATCGTTTCCAAAGCATCAAACTTCCTTGATCATCAGTTACTCGATACAAAAGTACAGCATTACATGCACTGCTGACCAACAGTGTAGGCCAAGGAAAGTCTTTTGATAGCCAAGGACGCCAAGAAAGACTGGTTATAACTGCTCCTGTACTCTCCATTCTTCGCAATTTATTTAGTTGTCCCAATCCAGGTTCTAAACGAAATGAAAAAATTACACCTCTATCATTTCCAGCCCAAACTAAAGAGCCACCACTTTCTTCACAAGTCAAAGATGTAATCTATAGAATTAGATAATTTAATATTTAAAATTTATTAAATTTCAAAATGATTGAATAATTCAATTAAGCATTTTATAATGCTTCTTACCTTTCCTCCAATTTTTACTCTACGAGTATACTTTCCAGTAGAAACATTTAAAATTTGAATTAATCCTTGCGAATTTCCAGCTAAAACTATATTATTATTGGAGGGAGCAAAGGCACAGCATAAAATTTCAGCTCTCGACTGATCACATGTTACTCTTAAACAATCAGGTTTGGAATCTGTATATATTCTCCATAGTCTTATAGTAGCATCTAATGAGGATGAAACTAAAAGATCATTAGTTGTACTCCAGTCAATTGACGTAACACCTTTCTGATGGCCTTGTAATAAAGCAACAACTTTAGGTGGATCACTGGTAGCGTCACAAATGGAAATTGTTCCATCAAAAGAAGCACAGCAAAATCTAGATCTATCGTTATTAGCAAACTTTATAATTGAAATAGCAGACGAATGTTGGTCAAAAATATGATGAACTCCTGCAAAATTTTCAGCAACAGATTTTTTATTTACTCTAGTTTTTCCTTGTACTTCAAAACTTTTTTCAGAAGGTAAACTTGATGTATCAGCACATGTACCATATCTACGATGTAGTAGTTCTGATCTAAGTTTTAAGTATCTAGATTGTAATTCATAATCTTTACAATATTTATCTCGCAGCAGTTGATTTCTTCTACGTATATATAGCATTCCTAAAAATAAAAGAAGTTATTTGTTCTTAATTATTGTACATGTATTAAAAAATAAACTTAGTTGGAACATAATATTTTTACCTAGATTGCAGTTGTTTATAAGTCTTTGTGAATTATACTTTGCATCAAGTGCAAAAACATGATGATGCCATGGTGTAATCATTTTATTTAATATTAGAGAATTAGACTTCATAACTTTCTCCTTATGGAAATCTTTATAATCTCAACTTTTTATAATGTTGTTTCAATTTAAACTGCTTACAATACTTTTAATAAAACTTTAATTTATAAAACTTTTAATAAAATTTACTTTTTATAATCATCTACATTTGCAGCTCTTATAAATCATAACAAAATAAGTGATGAGACATCAGGATTCTCGTCCAGGTTTTAAATATTCAGAATTCTGAATGTTTACAAAGATAGTTATATTATTTAGCATTTTTAGGAATTGAAACATTAAAACATTAAATAACAATTAAACACTCATAATAAAACAAATCCAATATTAAATAATTAGGCAAGTAGAAATAAATTAGCTTGGCTTGGCATACTGCGTAACAGAATAAGTCAGTACAATCGCAACATTTTCACAAATGCAAATAATTAAATAGATGATAGTGTTAACAAATAGAACTGGTAGAATCAAAATATTTCATTAATACGTATTTACTGTTTACCCTGGTTTACCCAATGAAGGATACCGATACACAACAACATACAATCGTGTACGCAATGCGATATTTTGACATATATATATATATATATGTATATATATGCACATGCGTACATGATTTACATGTTAAACGATAGTGGCTCTACTGAAGTGGACAGGCCAGGAACCACAATTTCAACTTTGAACTTATAGAATATATAGTTATATTTGATTATATTACATGTATATCTGGCTTCACCTACTGAGTTAGGCCCATACTCGACTCGTCACTTGACTTCTGCAAATCTATATGGTTATCAATATGGAAAACGGTAACCGTTAAACCGTAATCCAAGGTACCGCTGCCGCTCCCTCGACCGCTCCGTACTCTGCAGCCCGGACCTGTTCGACTCGCGAAGAGTTGTCGACTAATAAGAATATTTTTTTTTTAAATTGTATTATACAACTATATTTATTTGGATTTTTAATTGCATATCCAATTTATTTTCCAGTTAAAAAGTATTCGAGTTTCTATATTTAATATGACAATGATCTGGCAAGTGATGTTTACATTTTTAGTTAGATATGGTTAGATACTCGAATAGATATGTCATTTTTATGTTTTAAATGAACTAAACATATACCTCGGAATATTCATTTCCGCAAAAATGCAACCATAAATTAACTACAAATATAGCTGAAATATAAAGCTATAATTATTAATAATTCTTATAACTGTTGATTTTTTATAGAATATTATAAAATTATTCCAAAAGTATAATATTTAAATTTAAAGCTATAGCTACATTTTTCTTATTTTATCTGCAGCTTGTGAAAAGCATCGTTTACTGAATTGTTATCAATCTTAACATATCCAACGATCAAAGTTTTACGTAATAATGAACGCACTGTATTGGCAATCGCAATTTTTAATTATGAATGTTTATTTAAACGAAGATATAAAACTGTATATACAATACTACTAAACGTAAGAATTTAATTGGGAATAAATATGCTTCTGTTAGATATCGTTAATTGAATAGGTATAGGATACGTGTTTGACCAAAAAATTAAGCCGAGAATCAAGCTAAGCTTGTATTAGTTGCGCATAGAAAAAACTACAATCGTATGCGAATTTCACAATGACCTGTACAATTGTAAGCTAAATATTAATGCATGTCATATAATTTTATCGAAACTTTGATGAACATTGTAATGAAATCACACCGAAATCAACATTAACACATGCACAGAATGAGCATGTCGCATAAACCGAGGCATAAACAGAAACGTAGGCGGACAGGGCCGCCCACCGGCATGGAACAGTCGAGGGCCTATAAAGGTATGTTCATCAGCGAGCCCATGCAATAATCGTATAGTCAGCTCTCAAAGTTTCTCAACCAACTGCTCTCAACCAAACCGAACTCGATACGCATGGCAGCACGCCCTGCGGATTGTGCTGTGCGCAGGGCGGCGATCGCCTCTTTGTTTTCCATTTCCCGCTTCTCTCCTCGCCTACCTTATGAGCATTACAATTATTTTTTTCTATCTAGTCAACGCTATACAAACCTATATTTTAGGCATGTGCTTCGATATTTGGTCTCTATCGTCCTTGCCTAATCTTGTTTTTATATACAGATTATAATACATAATTTAAAAGCTCTGTGGTATTGAACTGTATTTTTTTTTCGTTCGTTGGGATCAAAGACTTATGTCCTCACATTTTCATTGTATAGGAAACTCCCAAATAGGAATTTAAATTTTTTCTTTTGCCTTTGATCTTCTTTACGTAAAACAAATTTATAGTTGTCCAATGTGAACTTAATCATTATTAATTTTACTTATAATTTATAATTATTCTACTATACAATATATCTGTATGAGTTATTGTGATATTTTCATTAATGTAATCGTTTAAATTTATTATCAATTTATATCGACACAATTAAAAATATATAAATTATCAGTTTAATTTCGAATGTAAGTGATCAATAAGTACCTTGTGCTTAGTTGTAATATTGACTAAAAAGTTTTTATTGTTTCAAGCTTTTTTACGTAATCTTCTTCATAATTCAATGGTTGCATTATGTTTTTAATTAAAAAGTGTTAATGTCTATTATATTAATAAATTGATATAAAATTGCACAATATACAAATTATTATTTTACCGATACGATAACGTTGAATTTGAATCAAGATTTGAATTTATTTATCGATGCGATAGCAAGTTACAAGTTGTCTTTTTCTTCTTAAGGCATAGATTTTTGGCTAATTTTCTTCTATAATGAAATAATTCTCCTTTAAATAATTTTACTACCCTTTTAAAGAATAGTTTAAAATTTAAAAAGTGACCAGTGCAAAGATTTTTAGTTTTACCTGAGTAAGAATTATAAGTTAGTTGATTATATTAATTAAATGTTATCAAATGATATATTTAAAAAATAGTAAATAAAAAGCAAAATATATCTAAAGTATAAAATTGCATTCTTTGATAAACAAATTGTTTCATTGAGAAAATGAGTAGATAAGAGCTGTAACTAAACTATGAAATAAAATTATTTTTATGATTATTAAATTTATACAATTTTATAGTTATTTGTTTTGTTTAGTTTAGTTTTTATTTAAGTTTAAGGTAGAAGAGTCCATGCAACATTTATGTTTAAATTGTTTGTCATAATAATTCTACATTCTTCTACCATACAGGTATATAGTATTTTATATTAAAATATGTGCCAAAAAATTCCTCGGAAAATACATTGAAAGATAGTAATAATTTACATTTTTTTTTAAATTAGATAATGTATTATATCAAGCGTGAAGTAGATATTAATAATTATAAAACGTCAATTAACATGGCAGTCAGTTAGTTTAATTTAGTAATTTATTAAATATCAAGATCAAGAATGTCGATGAATATAATATAGTCAATGATGTACAGTTCTGCTTTCACGTTTCAAATAAAAAAATTATTATCATTGGTTATAAATTGATATTGTCGATATTTTCTGCATTCTATTATGTAATATAAATTTTTTAAACAATAAGTAAATTGCTATTATACATAAATATATTAATAGGTAATTAATTTTCTAAATTAAAATATCTTCTGCGCTACGTTTGTATCGCATTTTTGTAATATGTTTTAAACGGTGCATGAGTCATTTCCCAATGCATATACATAGGAACTCTTAGTTGAACGTTATATATAGTGATTACAGTCCAGGTTACTGTACAATACAACGCATATACCACTTACTGCAATTTATATTTACATTCATACTTATGATAAAAATAAAGATCGTATTTATAAATTCCTGATCTGCAAACCACTTATGCTTCGATATAACTAAACTTGACGAATGTGTAAGGTTGTTTTTTTATAATAAAACAATAAGAGATGGAGTGTAAAAATAAAGTGGAGAAAGAGTTCAAAGTGTGCGTAAAACGACATAGAGACAGAGGAGACGGAGAAAGTATAACACACTTTTTAAAGAGCTCAAGCTAGCACGAGTCCGACTCAGAGAGAGTACGGCGCTCCATCTGTTCCTAAAGGCATTATCCTTCTCTCTCATTCCGACTTAGATTAGGTTGGTCCTTCCTCTGATCCCCTCCAGCTGAGTTCCATGCCAACTGTGTGCGTGACACAGGCACATATACATAGTCCTACTCAGCCGACCGGAGTCATTGCTTGCTATACACGTGCCCATCCTGTATGTTAGTATACGCAAGAATTCTGAACAATATATTCGACTAGCATGTAGCTGACAGTACTTGGCATTTATTGGTGCGGGCTTTAACACACACGCGCTAGCGCACTTGTTCCCTTTTTTCCTCTCTGGCCCGTAGTGTGGGTGCACAGTCCGCCATCTTGCACTATGTATACCAACTCTCTTTCGGACAGTATTGAGTGCTGACTCGGTCTCTCTCTGCACTTTTTGGCGAGAGCGAGAAAGAGAGAGAGACTGAGGCAAAAAGAGCGAGAAAGAGGTATCGAAGCTCCCGCAAGGAATATCGGCATATCGCACGCGCGTACGACCCCGTCGATTCCTCCGGAGGTCCAGGTGCTCCGTTGAGGAAGGACTGAGGGAACGGTGTCGTTCACAGCAGACGCGCTCAGCACCAACAAACGTACCCTTTTTTCACACGAAATACTCGCGCGCACGGCTGACGACGAAAGGAAAGCCTTCTTCATGCGGCGGCTCGAATCCGCTCCATCCTCAATCTCCTCCACGTCGTCGACGACGTTGTCCTTCAGGCCCAATTTTTCCTGGATTCAAGCATAAAACAGCTATCGCTCACACCAGGTAATTTTGTGAACGATTATTGTGAAGCGTGTAATAGAGTAAAAAACAATGGAGAGAAAAAGAAGGTTTGGTGTGGCACCAGGTGCCGAATCGATCGTCCTCGAGAGAGCGAGATGGTAAAGTATGGAAGAAGAGAAAGGGAGAGAGAGAGAGAGAGAGAAAGAGTATGAAAGAGGGGAAGAGTGAACAGATAGAGCGAGAGAAATTGTAGCAATACACCGAGAAACACCTTCATAAAATACGTTAAAGTATGCACTTGCACACGCGATTCTGCGAGGGTTTACGTGTTGCACCGTAGGCGATTGACTTCCTGGACAGCGCCCATCTCAGTTTGACTAACTCTTGTTAAAGTTGCACGCGTCATGTATCTTAGTGAAGCTACATGGTTTCTATTTTCATCGCTTATTAGAAAGTTTTAGAGTTTAATTTTGTAATAATGTCAAAATGCGAATTGAAGATTCATTAGTTACTACAGATTTTGTTACTGCTTTTAGATCATTTACTGTAAATTTTAAGTCAATCTAGTAGCATTTTTAGAATGCTAAATAACTTGATGTTAAAATCATGAGTAATATTTACAATGGTACTTCTATAACTACATTTTGCTATAAGATATTCTTATAGCAAAATGTCTTTTACATAAAAGGAAATAATAAGGATCCTACGAGTATCTTTTAAGATTGATTACATCAATTGAAAGCAGATGGAGTTAAATCAATGTAGCAGTATTTGCTTTTTGCTTATCTTCTTAAAAATCATTAAATTGTATTGAAATACATTTAATTCTGGATTGATATAAACTAAACAATTTTTTTTGGTAAATAATATAATTTTTATAATTTTATAATTTGTCATAATTGTAACAATTTTTTTATTACTGTTAGTTTATTTCAAACTAGGTTAGATTGTTATCTAACATGTTATGTTCCAAACATATTATCAAAAAATGTAACAATTTAGAAAATAATATATTGGAGTAGTCACATTTTCTATTAAAATATATATCTGATATCAAAATATCAATTTCTTTCTACTTAAATCTCAAAAATTTCAATTATATTTCTGTTAAGAAAGGCTCTAAAGACTATAAGGCTGTTAAGGAAGACCTATTTAGTAAATTGCATCACTTGTACAATTAATTTACTCGATTGTTTTATTTTTTAGTCATGCTATAAAATATATATTTCAAACTAAACTATAATTAATTTTCTATTTGTATCAAAGAATAAAATAAAATTTATTAATGTTTTAATTCACTTAGTAATCAATATTTAAAAATGCGAATTTTGGTTTGTTGATTGTGCTTGAATGCCATAAAAAGTATACTGCTTACTCAAGCAATGAATGAGTTTTTTTTAAAAGATTCATGTTAATTTTAGTACTTATAATATGAATTTAAGGGATTTTCATTAGATACGAATTAATTGAATATATAAGAATTGATTAGTGTGTAATATCTTAATAATGTAATAGAAATGATTAGAATCATAAATGTGAGCTTAGGAAGACTATAATTATTGAACAATCCATATTTCTTGATTGTCAGGTATAATAATCAAGTTTACAAAAGTTACTAATAAACAAATCATAATCTATTTGTAGTCTAAAATGGCTACAGATGCCCCACGAGAGCGAGAAATCGCTGCTGAAGACAGCATTAAAGTTGTATGCCGGTTTCGGCCTCTAAATGACTCAGAAGAAAAAGCTGGATCTAAATTTGTTGTTAAATTTCCATCTGGTGGCGACGAAAATTGTATTTCTATTGGTGTAAGTTTATTCAAAAGTTTCTTAAATATTTTAATATTTTTTTATAACTGTTATTTTTAAAATATTATTAATTAGTTTTAATTATAAATGTATAATATAATTATTTTTTATTCAAAAAAATTATGTTTATAAACATTTTAAATTGCAGGGGAAAGTCTATCTTTTTGATAAAGTATTTAAACCAAATGCAACTCAAGATAAAGTTTATAATGAAGCAGCTAAATCTATTGTCACTGATGTTCTTGCTGGTTATAATGGAACCATATTTGCCTATGGTCAGACTTCTTCAGGTGAGAAAAAAAATTTATATTTATTTTAGAAGTACTGTAAAAAAATTAAAATTTATATAAAATTTTTAGGTAAAACACATACAATGGAAGGAGTTATTGGAGATCCAAACAAACAAGGAATTATTCCTCGAATTGTCAATGACATATTCAATCATATTTATGGAATGGAAGAAAATTTAGAATTTCATATTAAAGTATCCTATTTTGAAATTTACATGGACAAAATTAGAGATTTACTAGATGGTGAATTTTGAACTCTTTTTTAAATACTTATAATAAATAAGAGGAAAAGTTAATGATTATGATAACATTCTTAAATTTTAGTTTCAAAGGTTAATCTGAGTGTACATGAAGATAAGAATCGTGTACCTTTTGTCAAGGGAGCAACGGAGCGTTTTGTTTCCAGTCCTGAAGAAGTATTTGAAGTTATTGAAGAGGGTAAATCGAATCGTCACATAGCAGTTACAAACATGAACGAACACAGTTCTCGTTCACATTCGGTCTTCCTTATCAATGTGAAACAAGAAAACCTTGAAAATCAGAAAAAATTATCTGGAAAACTTTATTTAGTAGATTTGGCTGGCTCTGAAAAAGTTTCAAAAACGGGAGCTGAAGGAACAGTGTTAGATGAAGCTAAAAATATTAATAAGTCATTATCAGCATTGGGAAACGTTATCTCTGCTCTTGCAGATGGAAATAAAACACATATACCTTACAGAGATTCAAAGTTAACTCGTATTCTGCAGGAATCATTAGGTGGTAATGCAAGAACAACAATCATTATTTGCTGCTCTCCAGCTAGTTTCAATGAATCAGAAACTAAGTCCACTCTGGATTTCGGTAAATAAAATTTTATTGAAGAATGAGATTCATACATTACATCAATAATTTAAGAAAGTCATCTGATAAATTATTCAAATTGTAATTGTACATTGCTTATGTAACAAATGAACTGTAAAGTGGAAAATAACTATTAGTAGTTGTACAAAACATTTGTACAGATATTAGCCATTTAATTTCAGCTAGTATCTGTATAGAGCTATATAGTAATGGTGTGAAGAATTGTTAAATGTACTATAATATTTAATTAGCATTTACTTTTTAATTTGAATTATTAGATTAATAATTGAGAAAAATATGTTAAAACGGATTAATATTATTTTAAATAAATGGTCAATTTAATAATATTTTTGATGAATTCGTCTAGGTAAACGAGCTAAGACGATTAAGAACGTTGTTTGCGTTAATGAAGAATTGACGGCAGAAGAATGGAAACGAAGATATGAGCGAGAAAAGGAAAAAGCAGCTAGGCTACGTGGAAAAGTCGAAAAACTTGAATCAGAATTGTCACGTTGGCGGCAAGGTGAAACAGTTAAAGTTGAGGAGCAGGTTAGTTTGCAAGATGGACCAGATGTTACGACACCAGTTGTGCCCGCGGTAGAAGGTATTGATCTTAAATTTTTTTTTACCAGCTTCAATTACTTTTTCTTCTATTGTTCATTGATTTAATTAAATTACAAAAATGACAGTCAAATTGGATGATGGGCCAATGCCAGCTACACCAGGTGGTGGTTTGATGGCTGGTTCACTATCTAATGAAGAACGTCAAAAATTGGAAGAAGAGCGTGAACGATTATATCAACAACTTGATGATAAAGATGAAGAAATTAATCACCAATCACAATTTGTTGAGAAACTGAAGGAACAGATGGAAGAGCAAGAAGAACTAATTGCGAGTGCAAGACGTGAGTATGAACAATTCCAACAGGAAATGAACAGAATTCAGCAAGAAAATGAGAGCGCCAAAGAAGAAGTGAAAGAAGTACTTCAGGCTCTTGAAGAGTTGGCTGTTAATTATGACCAAAAGTCGCAAGAGGTAAGATTTTCATAAATTTGTTTTTTTATTATATAGTTTCAGAATTTGTATTATTTTCTTTTTAAATTTTTTATCGGAAAATTTGTCAATGATTAAAAATTTCAAATAATATTTTAAGTTTATAAAGTTTCCTGAAATATTTTTTTGAGTCATCATATTATTTTTATATTTGTTTTTAATTACTGAAAATTTATTTTGATGATGAGCCTAAAGACTACCCAAATTTTTTAATTAAAAATACTAATACCGCGTGTCCATCTTCTCAGTTAAATTAGTAAAACGTTAATAATTAATAACAAATTGAATTCAGTATAAAAATTTTTAATTATAAATCTGTTTTTATTAAATAAAGGCGGAATTGAAAAATAAGGAGCTTGAAGCACTTACAGAGGAGTTGGTGTCAAAACAAGCTACTCTTAATTCAACATCTTTGGAGCTTCAACAGCTACGCGACATGTCAGCTCATCAACGAAAACGTATTGCTGAAATGCTGACGAATTTGCTTAAAGACATCGGTGAGATTGGTGTAGCTATTGGCGGTGATGAAAACCTCAAAGTATTGCCTGATAGTAATGGTAAACTCGAGGAAGAGTTCACTGTAGCCCGTCTTTATATAAGTAAAATGAAGTCTGAAGTAAAAAATCTCGTACAAAGATGTCAAGGATTAGAGACATCGCAGACCGATTGCAACAAAAAGGTTTGTATGAAATAACAATAATTGAAAATAATAATTAAATATTTGATTGTTGGATCAACACTAAATATAATCTGTAATATTATAAGGTATCTGAATACGAGAAGGAATTGGGAGAATGTCGTCTACTAATCTCGCAGCACGAGGCGCGCATGCAAAGTTTGCAAGAGGCTATGAAAGATGCAGAGGCGCGAAAACGTGCTTTAGAAGAAGATGTAGATGCGATGCGAGAAGAATGCGCCAAATTAAAAGCTGCTGAACAAGTACAAGCTGTTAGTAACAAAGAGAAGGCAGAAGAAAAGGAAGCTGCAACTAAAATGAGGCTTGCTCTTGAAGAACAAATGGATCAGTTAAGGGATGCCCATCAAAAACAGGTAAAGAGTAGAATATGATAACTAATGTAATTAGTGTAATTCACATAAAAATGTAAATTTTAGAATTAATTAAATTAATTAAGCTTTTCTTTATTTAAAACATCTTTTGGCATACAGTTGAAAATTAAATATTCTAATAAATTGTAGGTCGCAACATTAAGAGACGAAATTTCTGAAAAACAAGACATGATTAGTGAATTAAAGGATTTGAATCAGAAATTTACTCTGGCTCATCAGCAAATGCAAGCAGATTATGAACGTCTAAAACAAGAAGAGGCTGATAAATCTCTAAAGTTAATGGAGCTAAATTTAATGAAAGAACGGCGCGAGCAGGTAAAGTAAAAAATATTACTTTTTTATTGTTTTACAAATATAATTATAAAAATAAAAGGGTTATTAGCTGTTTATTTATTAGCTGTTGAAAACTGGTAACATAAGTGATAGTATTAACACAAATGGTTTATTTTAAATATTATAACAAAAGTCTACACGACTAATGTATAATTGAAGAGGTTATGAAAAAAAGTAACAAATCCTCCAACAATAATAAATTTACCGCAGTTATTGAATAAAGATATATAAACTATCGCTATTTAAACCTTAAATTTCTCTTAATGTAATGTGTTCTTATGTAATGTATTTGTGTTTTAGGCAAGAAAAGATCTTAAAGGATTGGAAGATACTGTTTCAAAAGAATTACAAACTTTGCATAATTTACGAAAACTATTTGTACAAGACCTTCAAACTAGAATGAAGAAATGTATCACTGCTGAAGATAATGAGGATGATGGAGGATCACTTGCACAAAGACAAAAAATTTCATTTTTAGAAAATAATCTCGATCAACTGACAAAGGTAACTTTTTTAATGTTTTTAATGTTTATGTTTTAAAATTTTTGGTGACTATGTGATATTTGCTACTATAAAACTTATTATGAAAAGTAATCCCTAAATTCTTGCTATTGATTCAAAACTTAATTATAAAATTTTAACAATTGTTTGAATATTTCATGTAAATTCTTTTAAGCAACACTAAAAATAATCTTTATTTAATAACAAAATGAAGTTCCACTTCACAAACTTGCAAGAATTTAAGTAAAGTGTATTCTCATAGTTTTTATAACTTTTAAACAGTAAATTTAAAGAAATTAAATAGCAAGAAGAGAGCCAATACATCAGCCAATCATCATTTTATAGATGATTAGTTAGAATATGTACTTCAGGAAATAAATGTTATTTCTCATAGTGATAATTTAATTAATATTTTTAATAAATATTAAATATCGGTATTACTTTCGGTAAACCTTACATTCGATTTGAGCATTACCTTTTTTTATTTTTTTTGTATGTATTTAGCTCATAAAGTTTGTTATGTTTACTTTGAGACTAAAACAAGGTATAAATTTAATTTTTTTAGATATTATACAGTTTTGAAATCTATTACCACTGTAGATCAAACAACGATTTCTAATTAATAAATAAAAATACTTTAATATGTCAAAATTTAATTTTAAAACTATAATCTTAACTTGTGCAAGGTGGTAATAATTTCTATTACTGTCTTTTAAAATATAATATTATGTGTTGTGCTAAAACATATTATTAATATGCATACTATTTTCAGGTGCATAAGCAATTAGTTCGAGACAATGCAGATCTTCGCTGTGAATTACCGAAGCTAGAAAAGAGGTTGCGTGCTACCATGGAAAGAGTAAAAGCTCTTGAAATGGCTTTACGCGATGCTAAAGAAGGTGCGATGCGTGATCGCAAACGTTATCAGTTTGAAGTTGATAGAATTAAGGAAGCAGTCAGACAAAAGAACTTGGCACGCCGTGGTCCGAGTGCACAAATTGCCAAACCAATTAGGGCAGGCCAGCACCATGTTGGTAGTGTCAATGCTTTGAGGACTGGCAACCGAGGTGAGATACATATTGCACAAGCTAGTTAGATCTTTTGTCTGTACTATTTTTTTTATTTATTTTCGCTTTTTCAATTTAATTTTAAAGAACAAAGAATATATTTCAGTGTAAATTTGAAAATTCAGTATCATAAATATTTTCTTTCACACTACAACCTTTCTTAAATTTTGAAGATAATAATATTTTATTTCCATTACCTTGATTTCTTAATTAAGATCTATGGTGGTGTATGAATAACTATTTATTAGTTTTAATTTACAGTCCATAATTTTTCCAATAATTTATATAAGTATTATACAAATTTTACAGTGATATCTATGCTTTTATTCGTACTTCTAACAAATGTGCTCCTGATCTCTTTGATAATCTGATTTTCATATATTAATAAATTAAAAACCATCATAATGACATTTTACACAATATCAAATCATGCGACTACTAATTAATGATTTCCCATTGCTTAATCACATAATTTGTTTTGGCTAAATATTGATTTATTTTTCACAAATTTCTGTTTTCTTTTGTTTTGCTTTCATGTATTCTTCTCGTCCTGCTGATATAGATTTGGACATCAATCCACGCTCGTGAGCGTGCACAACAAATAGACAATGCCAAAACGAACTTGTCTTCACTCTTTTACAGAAAACGAGCGCAAGAGTGCTTTTGCAATGGATGATAAGAAAATAATTCCAGAAATGAATTTTATTTATAATTCGTACACGTAAACGAAATATAAGAAAAAAATACTGCGATTCTATAGGTATGATGAATTTGAAGCGGAAGTACTATTTACGCAAATCTAATATTAATTATTATTGATGATTGCTATCATTAGTACTATAATTATTAATAAATATCAATTATTATTATAATAATTATTAGTTATTTTTATTGCAATTATTATATTAAGGAAACACATTCACAACGAGCACCATGTTGGTTACATTAATATTAGCTACATAGTGCGCATCGCGTTATATTTCTGTACGAAACTTTGAAATAAATGCGAGCAAGCAGTAGCCCTGCGCGTAACGTCGAAAATCGCGCTGTAAGTCAGTATGCTACTACTGTATGTCCTGCCGATTTGTAAATAGTTCGTTTTTTGATAAATTATTATTCTTAATTATTTAATAAAAGTCTTTAATTATGAGAAGAATGATAACAAATTAAGAAAAATTAAAGTCACGCAATCTGCACAAGACTTAAAGGACTAAACATTGTCAATACTCGGTATGTGTTAAATAAAAGAAATAACCAAAAAAAGATTTGTAAACGAGATAAAGGAATGTCATAGTTTTTTCTGCTACATTTACTCTAAAGCTTTGATGTAATTTCTGATACATTTTTATTACATTATTCCTACATCTCTTTAAATAAAAAAATTATACAGAAAGATTTTCTTTTCTCACGGAAAAGAAAGTGAAAAATCTTTCAATTACAAAATTAAAGATGCATGTTGTACCTTGTGTTACTCGGCAAAATCGTGACAAATCACTGATATAAATTAGTATCGTTATTAAATTATAAATCAATTCTTTTACATGACAGTCGACCATAGGTACCCAAAAAGAACTTGTCTTTGTTGTTTGGATGACTCGCTTGATAATATGTCAAGTAGGATAGTCTATCCACCGATTAATTATTCTTTTTACTTTTGCAGACAAGTAATAATAAAATACTTTAATATTAAAATTTGAGTCCTAAGGGCGACTGCGAAATATATATGTTAGTTTGTATATGTACGTAACAATCGAAACTATAAGGATCAGTCGTTTTCGTCCACGAAGTGTTGAAGCGCATACGGTTTTGCTAAAGCACGAGCGCTTGACACGCTTCAGTTCCTATACTTTGTTGCAAGATTGCGTGATGACTGTAGTGAATGATAATTTCGAATATAGATATTTTAAAATGATTTTTGTTTGCTATCACGCTTTTGAATGAATTGTAATCATGTCGATCTGCTTTTGACTGTTCATTGCAGCACCTGCGTCAGATGCTTTTCTGTGCATAGCATTGTAGATGTATATGTATTTATAGTATGTGGGAATCATTCATTCTTGATATTAAATTATCTTTCATTTATTATCGGCGAAAAGAATGAAAATAATAGCTACAGTCTTTTCAGTTTACTGCATTGCGCTAAGAATATTATTTCGTTTTAACTGGAAATGGTAATCATGTATAATTAAAGAAAGGTATATTGAAAATTTAAATTACAATTTTTTAAAAAAATTTTATATTTCTATTCGTCGATTAATAGAAATATATTCTACAAAATTTGTTCAATAATGTATCTTAATGAAAGAGAATATGTTATGGGTCCATGGTCTCTTTTAATTTTTACCTTTCATTTAGATTTTAAGTAGTCAAGAAAAATTTAAATAGTCAAGATAATATAAATGAAAACGCAAACAGATACAGTAAACAGAAAAACTTTTTGCCGACCCATTGTATTTATAAGTTTTTACTTTTATTTATATAGACGTTTATGACGCGTATGTAATAACATTGCAAGGAGTAAGATGTTCTATTTAGATAAAGAGAGCGAGAAAATACACTACTGCAATTACTTCATTACTCCAGAAGTAACTCATTTTGATATTGTTCAGCTTTGTCACTAAATTTCTTGTTGATAAATATTAAGTTATTTTTAAAAATGTAAGCTTTTTATAATATCCCTCTTATACACAAAGTTCATGAAGACAACAAAAATGTGCAATGGACACGTCAATGGTGCGTCAATGTAACCATCGCCTAATTTATGCGATCTATATATTTAACCGAATTCGCTTGGGTGCTTTTATATAAGCAGGAGAGATACATATGAGAAAGCAGGAAGAGGTCAAGAGCTGCCTTAATGATTACATTTGCGTTCTCGCTCTTATTGTCGATTTATTTTCATGCGTAATATTTACTCTTACTTCGACTATCAAAATTATAACTTATTGCCACTAAGGAATATTTATATAAATATTTACGAAATAGGTAATGTTGTTTTTGCAAATAAGGATATACCATAACTTGAAGTCAAGTATTCAAAAAATGTGATGGAAAATAAGTGAAAAGGCACGAGATCATGCTTTAAGAAATAAATGCTCCTATATTGTGTATTTAATGCGTAAGCAAATATATCGCCGAGGGTTTTATTCTCAATGGTTTTTGACTTTATGCTATTGAGACTTGGGCTTGCCACTCTTGAAATTTGAACAAATAAGAGATTTGATTGTGTTTTTGAGTCGACAAGCCAAAACCAAAAACCAGTTTATTATGCGGAATAATTATACAAGATATATTTTAATGATTAAATCGACGATTTTTGATACGCAAATTAAAATTAAAATTCTAATTAAAAAATACATTTGCAAGATATGCACATGTTCCACTTAAATCAAGGTGAATGAAACAAGTACTTATTTATTTAAGAGGCCTTTCATTAAGTATAATTTTTAAAAAATTAAAAGATGAAATGTATAATCGAGCTTAAAAAAATCGTATTTATTAATGTGAATTTTTATTTTTATACTAAATATTGAGAATCATAACAAAATAATATAGTAAAAATTATTATTCAAATTTTCCTATCGATTGAAATAGTTATGCAGCTTTAATGTATGCACTATGTTTCGAATAAAAAATCGTTAAAAAATTTTTATTGCCGATTACTTTCACATATTCAAAGAATCCCATGCTTGTCTCAAATTTTAATTCATGTGGCAAGCCCGAGTTTTCTATTGAGATGTAAGTATTTGTCTTGTTGGCGAGATACAGTAAGAGACAAAAAGAAAGATACAGTTAAAAATGAAGAAAGAAAAAAATCTAATTTTTTTTCATATATTGAAATACACGCGATATTATTCTAAAAAATCATATTGCTAAGCTCCACGACTATGATCGTAAATAAATATTATATTGCGAAAAGTGCAAGGGCATTATGAAGGAGGTTCGTTCTAACAATAAGGCAGCGCATGAAACATTACATTTTTTCTGTACTACCTATTTAAAATGAATACTATAAGTATATTTTACACTTTAATTGTCTAACTAATTTACAATCTTATAGCTTGAAAAGCGAAATTATTTTATAAATACAATTTTCATACCATACATTATTTATAAGAATGTGATTTGATGTATGGATTTATTATTATTTATATATATTAGTATTAAAAATTGTAATGAATTAAAGTTGGAAATAGTACACCATTTTAATGTTTATAAAACTACGATTATTTATTTATAATATTTCATAATAACTCGAAAAGATTTTGCGTAAACACAGATGAAAAATTTGTAATCAGATTAGCCTCCTTTGAATTGCTAATAGAGAAAAGAGATCCAGATAATGACAAGTCCGCAGAAGCTGTGCTATATGAATTTTTTAGAAGATAATCTAGAAAGATTGTATGTGGATGGTGTAGAGAGGCTGTAGCTGTAAACTATTATCAGTTGTATTACTTATTACCATTGAATTAAAATTAATTTACGATAATGAGACGATTCTTTTATTTCAAACTATTTTATTTTATAATAATTCAACTTTACTTTAATTATTTGTTTTAATACAAAAATTACAGAATTTTAAATTCTGATATTTATAGTAATTTTAATTAAACACATTTCACAAATTCACATTTGTGAACACGTTTGTCAGCAAAGAATTAAATTCTTCTTGTGTAAATGGTAAAGACTTTTGTGTTCTAATGGTTGATATGATAGCTGTAATTCAAATAAAATAAATTTATAATTAATTAATAATGGACAATAATTATAAAATTAATTAATTGATAATTATTATTACCTTCAATAAGTGAACATAATTCTGTAGGTTTGAATTTGTACTTATTTTTATTTGATGCCATAGTCTGAATAGCTGTAAATTGCTCAGCCTAGTCTATAGTAAAACATTGTTTTAAAATTTTTACTATGGATTTACTCACTCTACAGTCTTTATCGGCATAAGGTTTAATTTGAAAATTCTGAAATAAAATTAAATAATTTGTAATTAGACGATTGATTTATTATTTTTCGATTAATTTAAACGGATCATTAGAGCTACTTCAAATGCTGAAATAAAGCAAAAAAATTTTTTATATATGTTTGTAATAACTTTTTACTGACATGTTTTGCATACAACATTATTATGTATAATGAGTGCATCGACGATTTTATTTTCATCAGTTGCAGAAATATGTGGTAAAATATCTGTAATTAGTAAAGATTATTTTATAAAATATAATCATATTATAATCATAATTACTTAATAATTTCTTATACATCTGTACATAATTCTATTAATGTACTTACTGGCTCTTCCAACTTGATCAATGGTAAATGATGGCCAAGGCTCTGGCACATGAATATTATTTATAACTAAATAGTGAATATATTTTATTTTGTCATCTTTATAAGGTTCTGCCATAAATTTTGTTGTGCAAGGGACTATATCAATGCTTTCAAGTTTACGTTTTCGTTTTCTATACAAAAACCTGACTAATGCATATTTTTGCAAATTATAATTTACTGACTCAACATCAGAGTTACTCTCACTCATCCTCAAAGTAAGGAAAATAAATATTGGTAAGTTACAATATTATTTCAAGTTTAAAGGTTACAAAAGCTGTAACTGAATATAAAAATTAAAATATTCAGAATTGGTGTTTTAATGTTGTAGCAGAACTACAAACAATCTTCTATGCTATCGTTTGTAATGTTTCTTATTTCATAAAAATGTAATTTATTTATATCATTAAAGTCAAAAATAGCTTGTTCTTTAAGGTATTTTTTTATTATTATTTTAAAGCTATTGCAATGAAACTGATAAATATCAGATACAACACTATTTTTTAAAAGTACCGTATTATTTGGATATTTATTTGAAATTGTCCATCCTTTATATTTAATTTTATAAATTTGTTTTTTTTTCTATAATTATTTCAATTTCTGGAGGAATGAAAATTATTTCTTTGGTAAAAGTATCCTTTTCTGTCATACGTTTACAATATTGAGCAGCTATATGAGTCGATGATCTCAAAACACTGGTATGGTATTCAGGATTACATAATGTTCGAAATTTTTCATTTGTTCTTTTTTCAGTATCAAGTTTTAAAAATACGGTACTTCATTTATTTTTTCACCCATTACTTCATATTTCTCACATGCATTAAACGCCATATGTCCTACAATGCATTTTAAAAAAGATCTGGCGGGTGAGTCTCAAATGAAGAATTTTATATGTATATTAAAGAATTTGTTTTGAATAATTATTTCATGATGTAATAACTGATTGATTTCTTTAATGAATTTTTCTAGATAATCTGCATAATTCTTTGGCTTTCCATTTCCAGAGTATACAGCTACTGTAAATGGCTTGTAAACATCAAAATCTATATACACTTAAACTATATAGTATAGGCCATACACTAATGGAATTGGATTATTAGGAAGCCATACCATCGATATTTATAATTAACTCTAAAACTTGTTTATTAAGAAGAGTTGGATTAATTTTTTTGTTAATTAACTGGCAATGCCTAAGTATTTATACTCTTCCTCTGAACCATTTGACGCTTTTATTTTTTCAATATTTTTTAAATGTACTGGAAATTTTAATAATGTTCTTGTTGTTTTTGGAAGTGATGGTAAAGCCTAAATATTAAAATTTTAAGAAGCTTGTCAACATCCTCTTGGGGTATTCTGTCTGTAACAACCCATTCTCTTATTTTGTCTATTTCTTTAGCACCTCGTACATCAATCATCTCTTCATCATCACTGCTTGAATTATCCGTATTTAAGGATATTTTCAGTATCGCTCTCAGTATTAGCGAGACTATTTGTGTCACTTTTTAAATCTAATTCAGGAAAAGAGAAATTCATTTCATCCGCTGGATTTGTATTGCAGTCAAGTGTAGAATCACTTAAATTTGTATCACTATTACTATTTTTTATTAGGTCAGTGCACTGTTTAAAATGTTTTGTACTTTTTTGTTCGTTTTTTTTGTGAATATCGTTTTTTGCGGTTGTTTTCCATTTTTATAAGTATTGCTTTAGATTTTTAGTACGCCAAAATCTTTGAGTATATGTATGTAATCTATAATTTTTTCATTAGAAACTGCCTATATAGGGAATAAAGCTGATAGAGCGAGGTAGAGAGGTGGAAAGAGTTCGATGCGCACAGCTATGAGCTGTTCCTCATATCTGTACCTATTTCTCGTATATACATAAATACTACTAGTATTTAAAAATGTAACATTTATTAACTATTAAAATAATATACGATCCTCCAATAACTTATATTAATGATATGGGCATAAGTTAGTCGCAAGGCTATAATTTATGGTCAATTTCCTACCAGGGAAAGTATACAATTAATTTAAAAAATTAATTATTTAAAAGCAGTTAATTAGTTTATTTAAAATTGTTTAAAAAGATATCGTGTTTAACAAATTTTTGAAGAATGGATATCATTTTTTTTTAAACGAGGCCGGAATGGAGAATTTATATCTATATCTAAATGAGAAAGATCAGGTTCATTCCATTCTCCCTTGGGCATCAAAAATCTACAGAAAATAGTATGTTAGTAAATTGTATACTATTATTAATAATAAATACATGTATGAAATATTTACCTTTTAACTTTTTCGGGAGCAAAAGTTTTTCTTGGTTTTGAGAAATTATTTTTGATTTCCTTGGAGTATTCAACTTCAGGTAGCCATAAGTTATGCCTGGCAAAACATTAATTATACAGTAAAACCATATAATGAAATTAAATATTAAAAAAATTATAATTTATTCTTATTTTTCATTATTTGAAATATTGTAATACTTGCACTGCACTGTATCTTCTTAGTACCGGTCCGCAAACACCAGCGGGGAAAACTTTGAAGAACAAATCATTAGTCGTGGTGAAATTTCTACATTTTTCTGTAGGACTGTTTATTAACAAGTCAACGCCCAATCCTTGCTGTAAAATTAATATATTTTGGGTTATAAAGTATTTTAACAATTAAGTAACAATATTATTTTAATAAGTATTTTTAGCTTTAGTATTTGTAAGTCTATAATGCAAGAGACTTCTTTTTATATTTATATCATGTCTCTGTACAGATAAAAAATTAATCGTAATATATATATTTTAAGGTGAAATAAGTAATGTGCATAAAATAGGTAAGTTTGCATTATTATTCTTTGATTATTAATTTATATTTCGTAGCCCTATGAGGACGGTTAATTTCGTTTTTTTATAGATATGTAATTTATTAAAATGTTACATTCATAGTTTCTATAAAATTCATAGAAAAGATATAAGCAATAAAAATAATAAAAAAGGCATTAAACAAGTTTTGTGATATCTTCATACAAAGTGCTATAATACTATTTTTTATTTTTTTTACTATTTTTTTTAATATTATTTATTAAATAATATTATTTGTATATTGAAAAAACTTAATATTCTAATTTTTAATTTTTGTTTATTTTCCTTTTTCTTACTTTCTTGTTTTTGTTTCTGCTTCAATCGACGATTGATAGCACTCAAATTATGTCAAAATAACTCTGAATGGTTAATGTAATAAGCCTGCAATTTTATAAACATTACTAAATTGTAAATACAACTGAAAATTCAAATTAGATTAAAATATTTGTCATAGTTATAACTTTCTTCTTATTTTTGAGAATAATTGATTAATATTTTATTTTCCGTTTGACAATATAGTATTAATTTTTTAAATCTACTGCACATTTTGAATCCAAGTAAAAACATACCCAAATGCTATAAAGTATATTTTGTTACTTTATTCTTCCGTGTCTGAGGGTTATGCGAATATGTATTGTTTTATATATTCTTTATAATGTTGTAGGTTATTCAGAGTTATTTTTAAATAAAACAGAGATATTAAAAATGAAGGATGTTATTAGGTATTAACAACTATTTATATAAATTGATTAATATTAGATATAAGTCGGTAATCGTAAATGCGTCTCGCTATCATGGAATTCTTTAAAAAACTGCAATCACACCTCGACTCTGATCTTGTTATCATAAGTAGCTCGTCTGTCCTTGCCGAGATTATCGTTGAGTTTGCAAGGATAGGCAAGGCTGTAGGCTGTGAGCCAGTCATTAGGTGGCGGTTCGTAATTGGCTCGCTTCTCAAACCAGTTGCCCACGAGGACTCTATCATTGTACCTACACTTAGACGGTTCCTGCGAAGACTCGTCTTTGTGCAGTTTTTTAAGTCCAGTAATTTTTACTTCATTGGTTGCGTAGCACCGGACTGCTGAACCCAGAGCTTCGAACTCAAAATTTATTGAGGCCATAGTTCACATACATTAAATATTGCAGACTTTTTTAATGTATCATGTTTTGTATAATATATGTTAGGCACCTACACCACAAAATAGCCTTTGATGCCTGGGCATCTATGTAAATGCTGTATAAACAAAAGATTAATGATTTTATTTTCACAGAGTAAACGATAAATAAACAAAAAAAAGGTTATGTGAGGTTGGGTGTCAGAGTTTAATCTCGGTTCAACATCTAAGCATATAAAATATTTCGGTTAAAATCATCCGCTGTATATAGATATTTCCTGCGAGCCGTTGCAGTAGACATAATTATTCTTGATTCCTGAGATAATGTTAAATAGAAGCAATATTTAAATACTTCATTGCAGTTTTGTAGAAAAGATGTTTTACTTATTAATTTTGAATATATTTCGTTTATCACGGATAAATTTCGAATTTATACTAGTTTATTTAGGAAAGAACTCGTGAAAGAATCTATGATAATACTTAATTTGTATATAAAACGAGATAAAAAAATAATATTTATGTTTTATGTAAGGTTATAATTCGAAGTATAATCCTCGAGATAGCTCGCTCTCTATATTCTGAAAACCACTGCACTATGCAAAGCGAGCAATTAGTAATTTATTATCAAATTTGCTTGGATCTATTAAACGTATAACATATGAAATATACATTCATTATCCATCTTTAATGGATTCATTTCAATTTGATCATAAAATGAAGTTCACAAAATAATGAGTCATGTCCAAAACGAGGTTCAAAACCGAGCCCAAGACCTTCTAGAATCTTGCATACACTATTCAATTATTTTATACATATAAAACTGTTATGCATTCTTGAGACATAACGCGTATCCCAAACTACAATTAGTACAAATAATCCTAACATCTTTATTATATTTAAAATAATAATTATCTCACAATTGTTTGCGAAAGTGCGAATGAAAATAAAATATTATTTATAATTCTTAGATTTTATCCATTAGAAATATTTAAAATATTGTGAAATTTACATAAATATTTTGATAGCCATGATAAAACTTACATACCTACTATACATAATCGTACAAAAATAATTAAGAAACAATTACTAAATTTATTGTAATTATATATTTCTATAAATTTTTAAAAATTTTCAAAATGCTTTATTATCTCTATTATTGGATAATTCGAAAAATACCAAAAATATTACTTATTAGATGCTCAGTTAGATGTAAATCTTATAGTATGTATAATTTCAATAATCGCAGGAACCATAAATCTTGTACATTAAGGAGAGCTTGTACCTTGGCTTGTACGAGAGGTTTACAAAATCTGCACATATTACTCATCCAATCAAAACAAAAACAGTTCTATACAGTAATCAGCAGGAACATAGTCAGTGTCATTCTATAACAGAATTTGATCTACATTGTCTTCTGTAATGTTTCTTTGATTGTTTGTTGTACAAATTTATTAACTTTGTAACTCTATTACTCATTACTTCACAAACTACATAGTCTCACAAATTGTAAAGAAAATGAATCTTAGCGAAGATGGATTGCTTAAATTGTTTCTTAGTAAATCTTTGTAAGTACGATAAACTTATACGATAAAGATGTAAGTTTTTAATAAATTCTGTAAAAGTCAAATAAATTAGCAAATATATTATAATATACAGAAATAATTGCATATATTAGTTTAGAAATTGTCTAAAAATAATACACACACACACAGAATTATGTACATAGTTATTTAAAATGAAAAATATATAAATTTGTAATTTCAAAATGTCTCGTAATATAAAGAACTTATAAAAATATTAAATTTAATGTAATTTAAAAAAATAACAGTTAATACTCTTATAATTGCAAAGATATGACTGGATCTTAGACGCAAAATATATTGTCTGCAACTGTTTATTAAAGATTTGGCCTGAAAATTTTAATTTTTGGTTTTCTACTCATTGTCAACGAATCAATGAAGCTCAGGTAAAGACAGCTATAAATTTAATATTTAGATAACTTTTTATATTATTGACAATTAATGATTAATTTTTATTTTTAGTTTTCAGTTGATAAGGATAAATTAAATACATGGAATGTGAGAGAATATAAACGATTATTAGTATGTACTTCCAATTTTTTTATATTTAACATCTGCTATAGTTACAAAATATGTTTGTTATTCAATAACTTTAGGCAAAAAAATGCTTGAATAATTTAAAGGGAGCCGTGTTAAATAAATTACACCATTTTCGTAACATGAAAAAATGTTTCAATAACGATCAAAATAAAAAAAATAATCGTACTAATACGGAAAAATGTTTAACTAAATCGATTTCCGAGATCGACAATTTTACAAAGGTAATAATTAATATTCGTTATGTCGTTCATATGCAGTTGTAAGTATATAGACTATAATGAAACTACTTTTTTTTGCATGCAAGAATAGTCATAACTGTTATCTTATAACAATATATTATTAATTTATTTCAATTTGATATGTATATGACTAACAAATAATTATTTATTTATTGAGAAGGATTTTTTTAAGAAATGGATGCAAAATGATATTGATGTACGGTTTGAATTGCTTTTCACTCATAAAAAATTAAGATCAAAAGTAAATGAAGTGAGACAATTGAAAAAGCAGCTGCAAGATGCTAAAGAAACTATTCAAAATATAACGAATGATAGAAAACGTTTTCAAAGTACTTCACTAACAAACAGCAGAAGATCTTCCTTTTTCGACACCTCGGTTTCAACAATGATGGTAATCCTCAATGTCAATTTTAACTACTATGTTTAAAATATACTTCAAAAATATTTATATGTACTCATAATTATTATTGTAATATAGAGTTCAAATTTTTGGAAAGATCGACTCAATAAAAGTGAGATTATGAAAAGCACACAACAGTCTAAATTAGAAAAAAAAATAATTGAGTTAAAAGATATACATCAAACTGAGGCAAGTAATAAACAGCACGTGCGCGCGCGTGTGCACATGTGTTTGTAAAACGATAATTTTGATGGTGAATTATGAAGATGAATTTTCATTTTAGATTTTCAATTTACAAGATGAAATTTTTAAAAAAGAAGAAGTAACTAGAAAACTAAAAGAAAAATACGATGAAGTTTTGGCAATTTATGAAAAACTAAAATTGGAGAATGAGATTTTGAAATTTGAAAAAAAAATGCGGAACTTCTCTTTTGTGCAAAAGAACGATGAACAGGTTATTTTGAAATAGACTAACTTTAATTCTCATAAAATATTCATCTTATCATAAGTTAGCAGTTTTATCTTTGGACCAGAATCACATATTTAAATGAGATTTACTTACAATTGTAGACTAATCAGAAGTATACAACAACCTTTCACCAGTACCTTAAAAAAATAACCATTTGCAATATATATATATATATACAGATGTAATCATTTAAAAACTTTTTAATTCTATACTAATAATTATTCTGTGATATAGCAGTATAAGAAATATATATAACAATATAGATACAATAATAGTCTCAAAAATGTCTTAAAATAAAATTTATTCATTCAATCTGTAAAGTACTAGTTCATTCCGCATGGCTCGATCGTTGATTAGTACCACAATGGGAGCAAGCGAGCGGTAAAAATGTTAAATAGAAAGAAAATTTTATAAATCTATTCGATAATATCGTGATGTCGAAAACTGTTATATAATTTAAATAATTAAAAAGAATTATTTATTTCAATTATTGAAAGTTACACCGCAAGGTTGATAAGTATTATACATATAGTCGCTAAAATAACCGATCCAACTATCAATTTTTAATCTCTCATATTAACTTATTATATTATAAGTGGTTCCTTATTGGGTTCAGCATTTATTAAATCTATTGTATAGTTAAATTTTTATATTTAGGTTACTGTACTAATTCATTTAAACAGTTATACAGCTATACTTAAAATGTTTTCCGACTTACAGTTTAGATAAAAAAAACCATTAAATGCATGTTCAAATGAAAATTCATATATTTATATTTTAATGATTTTGCTTTTTTTCGTAAATAATGGTCGTATGCAATGGATTAAAATGCTCATGAAACAAATAAAAAAAACATTATTTTATAAATATAATTTATACAATTAATATTTACATAAATTATTATATAAAATATTTAAATTCTGTCTCCATTATTTTATATACTTTATTAGGAAGCGCCGAGGGAAGCGCATACCTATGGATTAAATGTAATTATTCCACAAGAAAAAGAACGATTGAACTGTGAGAATAATTTGGAAGTACAGAAGTACCTTCAATATCATCTGGATAGGATTGTGGATAATCTACAGACCACTGGCTTGGAAAATAATCTGCAAAGCCGAGAACAGAGTGATGAGTTAAAATCAATTACCTTGGACGCATCTCCGTGATGCTCCGCAAATGTATCGTATGCTTACAATATCTATATATGTACATAGACAGAGATATCATCGAAGGTGAGATTGCACTTGATATTATATTCAATACTACAGTAACATATCCATTGATATATCCTTTTAAATTATAATTTACTCTATACGAAAACTACATTAACTTATCGTATTATCATCTACGAAATTGAAGTTTAATCTTATTTGTAATATATTATTCCACCTATTTGGCTAACAATAGATTATTTCTATAAATTAAGAATACTTATAATAAATTAAAATTTAATTGGTCTTCATTCTTCAAAAGCGTACTCTTTCGTATCCATATCGAGACAACAGATAAGTTCTTTGGCTGATAATGTTTTTGATTGGTACTTTCGACTTGAGACTGTAGTATAGTAAATTGATTGCTTTTTTTAATTTATGCATACCATATGTAATTATAATAGCGTATATTCCAGACGATTTTCCTCTCTTCTCCATTTAATAGGATTTGGGATAGTGAACATTTTTTATTCTGAATCGAATTATTGAGTCTTATCTTCACCGGAAGTGCTAATTATGTTCTGAGATACTTTGTGTCGATCATGTGTTCATATAATTATCCTTCGATAGTTGACAATTTCGTGTAAAGAAATTGCTTATTTTTCTCAATTTGAATAAGTCTTTTTTGATAAAACTAACAGAAATGCATTTAAGTGTTACACTCCTTTATCAATGAGTTAAAATTTCTAATTAGAATGTACATATATAGGATTCATTCATGATTCACGGAATAGCACCCTACAATTTCGAGCCTAGGACCAAAAATGATCAGATGTGGTTTTAGCTATCTTGCCATAAAGCTGGAGATAAGCAATTAGTCTCGCAATTAGTCAACAGGCTGTAGAATAATTCTTGAATGTTTCGTACGGTTTCAATGTCTGTTTCAATTTCTTCACGATGTATCAATAGCGGTAATTTACAAGCTGATTCTTGTTAATATAATCTACTCGGCAGTTGATCTATTAGAAATCTGTTGGCCCTTTAATTAAAAATGTTAATGCTTCAAAACTTTTGGTTTTGTGTAAACATTTTCTTAAACCAAGTTATTTAATTATGCAGTTTTGGATGGCTTAAATTGTGAAATTTAATTTTTAAAAAATTGTTTTAACTTCGACAACGATTATGAGTTCTTAAAACAAAATTATAAAAAATTCATCTTCCTTTTACTTTGATTATATGTATTTTCTTTAAATTAATTTAAATAAATTAAAAGAATCATTAAGTTTTCTCATTGACTATAATTTTGATAATATCTTTTTTAATGTACAGGTCATTTACAATCTAAAATGCAGTGATTTGCCCAATCTATAAAATGGAATCAATATCTGAAGACAATAGAATGAACTGAAGATTTTTAGGAAAATTAAAAATGTGTTCTGAAAAAATATTTTACTACTATGTTTTAGTTTCTTTTTACTATATTTTAAAGTTTATATTATAATGTGTTGTTAAAAAGATTGATTAAAGAGGAATAATTTTTACTAAAACGAGTTAACTTATGTATGTTTGAGTATATTTATTTTAGTTTTCGAATATTGAATGTAAGAGTTATTATTAGATTAATAAAGTTTATATTTTGTTTATTTAATTATTAATATATCTCTATTTCATTTTGTATCTGTGTACTGGTTATTTCTTGGTATCATTAAAGTTAGACACCTATTATTCGTCAAGGCGCTATCCCTTGTTTATTGCTAAGGATTGGGATATACTATACATGTACTTAAATTAATATTAGAGGTATTATCACAGTATTATCATTATAATTACCATAAAAAGTGAAAATAAGTTTGTAAATAATTTCTGAAAATAAAAAGTAAAGTTAAATTTATAAATCAGACTGGAAAATTTTACAATTAAAATATGTATAAAAACAAATAATTATTAATCGTCCTGCGAAACGCTTCACTACTTTTAATTAATCTATATATATATCTATTATAAGAGACCGACGCACGTGCACCTCCGAGCCCCTTTTTCACATTACGGCTACGTAAGCGGTGTACCTCACTGATCTGTTCTCTCCTGATACATCTGATCGGCCGGTCAGAGGTGAACCTAAAGAAATTTCCGTTCCTCAGATGCGCACCGAGACGGGTATTAAATCTTTTTCTGTTCAAGGCGCTCATCTGTGGAACGGACTGCCATCCAGCATTAGAAATGCACCCTCTCTTTCTCGCTTTAGGGGGCTAGTGATGGAGCATTTGAGGGGTCGGTATATCACAATAGATTCTTTTAGTCAGTTGTCCTCTTAATCTTGTTTTGATTTTCGCCCTAAATTAATTATATGTGTGTATCTTGAGTAAGTATTATTCTTCATTTTATATTGTATATACATTCATCTCATTCATTGTATGTAAGAGTGTATGAGTGCGTACTGACTGATAGATAATGAATTATGAGAGAAACGTGACTTATTTGTAGAATTTTATGTAACAATTATATATTCATTTATTTATATACCTGCGGTGCTGCTAGTTGTCAGCGGCGACTAGCTCTATAAAAGCCATTGTACAACCCACGAAAAATCACAAGGCTCCGTTCTCGTGACCGGTATTACTTCTATATAAGAAGTTGCTAGTTGGAGAAAGGACCTTCTCGTCAAGTTAATAAGGGACAGTAGGCCCCTGGCTTTAAACCGTTTTGAATTAGTTGTACACCTCATCGACTTAATAGGGGACAGTAGGCTTATGGTCTTAAACTATATCAAATCAGCCGTTTATCCGAATTTTATTTCGGTGCAGAATTCTTGCCTAAATAAATTAACGTTAAATTGCCAGACGTGACAAACCCTTAACTCATTGAATAGTAACGTATCTCCGGGATCGTGAAATTATCATTAGATCAAGCACAAGTTCAAGGTCATTAATATAGACACAAAATATATAGGAACCTTGGGGGACATTTAACGTGGTAGCGAGTTATAAAGATTAGCCGGTTTTCTATAATAAGTTGCTCTCTGCAGATTCCGTCGCAGATGAGCCTCACTTTACAGACATTTATATATTTATATTTATTGCACGGAAAAATTAAGAATATGTTTTTGTCAATGATATCATCACATCGGTAAAACTTAAGTACTTCAAAAGCTCTTTCTAAGGGGTAGGTAGTCGCGAGGGTACCCATTTTTAGCACGAACCCTTAAACTACAAAAAAGCGTGAGATTTTTTAATCGCTGCGTTCAAACGAATATGATCAGTACCTACATTCATAACAGCAACACTTTATTTATGAGAAATTCGACGTATTTTAAATCAGGATTTATTTAACTGCTCTAGTATAGTAGTAAAAACGGATTAGCTCGACTTATTGCCACGTTTAAACTATTTTTTACAGAAATTATATCCCAATTCAATTCAAATATTGCAATAACATATTTATTTTCATTTTTAATTAAAATAATAAATTCATTTACAATAAATACCTTATTAGTGTTTCTTTTTTTATCTATTATTTAATACGCATTCCAAAAAAATGAGAAAGCGACGCGACGAAAACGCTAAGCAAATAAGCCGCTCAATAATAGGAGGCTTCAAACGCCAATATTTACAAACGATTAGCAGGGAACATAATTATTAACCTTAATTAATAAATTATAATCGGTTTAGAATTTTAAGACTAATAATAATATAATATTAAAATTATTGCACAATTAATTTTTAAGTGTTAATTGTAAAAGAAAAAGAAAAGCGCTCAAGTTTTCTAACTAAGACAAGGCGGGATTTTCCCTACCTCAAGGACATCCCCACTTGCCTCCAAGTCGTCTCTTTTACCTCTCTTGGGGACACGCATGCCAGTACGGAAAGACTTTTTTTTCCCGAATCGCTGATTCGCCACTGGACCGCCCCGCTGCGAGTTTTTTCCTGGAAAAATCAGCGACATCAACAAAAATCAAACAACCCTTAAAAGATGTTACGCAACCTGGCTGCGGCACAGAGACTGTGAGCCCACGGAGCGACCAGCCGGTTCTCTGTCCGCTGTAGTTTTTCACGGCGACAAATTTCTCTCAAAAAAATATTTAGAGACTAGGTTCAGCGAGCAAAGCTGAACTTCAGTCGTTTTTCAAAATAAAAGGTTGCCTTTTTACTTTTCGGGATCCGTCCCCAATTATCCGCTTCTCTTCAGAAGAGAAGCGCCGATCCATCTCCCCAATCCGTCCCTCAGTAAGGTCGTTGATATCCGTTTCTCTTTAGAAGAGAATTGTCGAAATACTTAACCCAATCCGTCTTTTAGTAAGGACGTTGAAGCCGGATCCGTTCCTCTTCTGAGGAGCGTGAAAAATATCCGTCTTTGCATTGGGCGTTAAATCTGTTCCTCTCCTGAGAAGCGTAAAAGTTATCCGCCCTTGCATTGGGTGTGAATCCGTTACCCTCCTGAGGAACGTTTACGTTACCGCCTTTTGCATCGAGGCGCCGGATCCATTCCTCTCCTGAAGAGCGTGAAAATTTCCCTCGCCTTTGCATCGAGCGGTGACCTCAACGATGTTCTTGACAGCAAGAACGTCGATGCCCCTATGTAGCCTACATTTAGCTCCCTATTTAACCTAAAAAAAATTAGTGCCGTAGTAAATATTGTTTGACCCGTCATAAAATTTATTACCCTAATACCCCAAAAGAAAGGAGTAGCTCAGTCTCCCCCTTTTCACAAATAAGAATCTTGACTGCGCTCGTCCCGAGCTATTCGGCGAAAGCGGAGGCTGAAAAAAAGTTCAAATACCTGAAAGAGTTAGTCTCCGTCAGGTAAAGCGAGGATATTAAGATCAGGACGCTCACTCCGTTCTTGATTCCAAACATTTTCGCCACATCCATGAAAATTTACACAAAGATAGTCTAAGAGTATATGTATAACTAAAAAATATTTATAATTTAGAAAATATTATAATATTCTATACTATAATACTCTGAATTACTAAAAATACAAATCATCTGCTTCTTAAAAAATAATATAATATCATATAAAAATCGTGTTCTTATTAGATTCAAATATAGAATTAAAAAATACAGTTTCTAACTGTGAGTAAAATTATATACAATTGTTTTTGTAATAAATTCTTTATTAGTATTTGTTAATTACCTGTTCCTACTCCTTCTAAATTTAAAAAATATTAAATTAAGAAACACCTGCACTCTGTAAACTACTGATTCAGTAGTTCTCAATATATTTAAATTACTTAGTACAAGAAAAAATTAGTTTAAAACGTTACGTATCTAATAATAAATGCCACTTTCCGATTCACCGATTCTGCAGTTCGCTAACTGCTTGTCGCTTTACAATGGGATCGCGCTTGTAACTCGCGTCTCGCAAGTCGCGCTGTCGTGCAATCGTGAACGTGACCGGCGGCCGGCCTGGAGACGTCCAGGCGCCACCTCGCGCAGCCGGCTGTCTCTGGCACCATCCGCCACTGTCGGCATTGGCACTCAGCATTGGCAGCGTGTCTAAACTATAAAGTTGTTATCGTAGATAATAAGTCATAAGTGCATTATTAATGAAATGTTAATACATTCATTGAAAATAGCTTTTAAAATTACTTCGTCATGAGTCTATATTATCTATAGAATAACTATTCTAAGAAAAATCTAAGGCATGTACTGAAGACTCGTGTGAAAATGAAGTTTCTAATATTAGGTTAGGATTATCTTATTTGGCGGGAGTACAATATTAATGATATTTTAAATAAAATGGATTTCGACAGAAGTTTATTTATAAATTTTACTCCGGTGATTTTTAGTTTAAATTTAATCTTTATTGTAGTTCTTACAGTATTTTGGAAATTAAGGCAAGTAGAATTTGCACAATTTTCATTAATTTTCACTTTAATAACCAATATTCGTTATTTTGTTTATGTTATACATTGAAACAAATAGGCAACGTTATCCCGTCAAAGTGAATTGCTGGTTTTGCAATAGTAATGCAAAAATTCAAAGATGTTCGCTTGATTGGTGGTGTTGTCCAAATTGTGAACAGTACAATGGCTTCTCTAAGGTAAATTAAATTTTAAATATGTTAAAATTCAATTTAATAACATATTAATTTAATGCTTTTTTATAATAGGATGGTGATTATAATTATGTTATACAAGAGCAATATAAGGTGAATAAAAATAAGACAAATGCTACCTTCTATTCTTGTCAAAGAAACAATAGTTTTATAAGTCAAGGTAATCTTTGTGAAGAATGTAACAGAAAAGAGGAATTTAAATTACTAAAGTTACGAGAATTTGAAGATTCAGGGGATGTACGTAGTGAAAAAGAAATTGCAAAATTTGAGAAAAGTTTTGAAAAGAAATATCCATTATGTTTGAAATGTCAATCGATTGTGCAGCAAGTTTTAAGTATGCAAGCATTATGGCTAACTCAATATAAAATGCTTTTCTTTAAACAAAAACCTGTTAAAAAAATAATTGAAGTGAGTTACTTTAAAAAATTCATTCAAATAGTAATACAATTTTAAAATGTATCTTTATAAATCAGAATTTTTTTTCAGAACTATGAAAAGATTGAGAAAATCTTACGATTGCTTTTGTGTACATTTGCTTCAGCAGCTATTTACTTTATTGAAGCTTGGTACGTTCCACTATGTGGAATTTTTTTACAAGCAGTTGTTTTATTAATTAGTCCTATAGGTAAACGGTATTTAGATTTATTTCTAATATTTGGATGGACTGGGTTTATTTGGATTAGATTATTTTCAACTGCAGATATTTTGAAAATATTTAAAATATATTCTGATAGCAATTGGTCTTCTGTTGATGATAATGCATATTATCATTTTGTGAGAAAATTCATCTTTAATTGTTAAATTATAAACAATAATTAAATAGCAAACTTTCTAAAAAAATGTATTCATTCCTTTCAGACTTTAGCTCTTGGCACTGCAGTAGGTTTAGCAAATTTGAAATTTCAATCACATAAAACAGTTCTGAATAGATATTTAACTTTTAAAAAATTGGAATCAATAAAAAGAAATGATTCAATTTCTCCTTCCCCTTCACCAGAAACTACTGTATTACAAAGTAATCAGAAATATAATAATGAGTCAAGAAAAAATTTATTCAGCCCTGTACATTTAACTGATACTTTAATGACAAATACATCTGTAGAAACACCTATTCCATTAAAACCAATCAAGTAAGTATTTTTAATTATACCTTATTTAAGTTACAAAATTATATTTGTATAATTTCTATTAATTAAACTTTTCTAGCTCTTTGGAAAATAAAGAGATATCTTTATTAAGTCATCATTCTTATACATCATCATCACTTGGACAAGAGACAAAATATTCATTTTCTGAAAATTCTAGCAATCAAAATTTTTCATTCAATGAAAGTCTTTCTAGTCTGAATTCTCTTTCTCTAGGAACTAAGAGTAAAACTTCACAAACCTACTCTCCTAAGATATTTGAAACACAAACCTATAGTTCAACTTCGCCAGAACTTTTCAATAAACGGTATAGTTTTAAGAAAAAAACAATTTTGGCACCAGCAAAATTACGTTCTATGACACAAACTTCATGGGTTGCTGGTGGTTACTGGCAATCGGGTATGGATGCTCCAACCTTGTCGCGTTCTTCCAGTCAAAGTTCAGGTTTCGGTTCCTCGGGCTCTAATTATGGTCCTTCTCGTGAACCCTCAGTGTATGAATTTGATCAGTGCTCAGTTGCATCTGAACATTCTTGTTTTACTGGACCAGATAGCACACTACCATCAAGAATTTCCATGAATCCTATAAGACAAAGTAATTGTTCTCCCAGATGTAGTCAAATGAGCGAGGTAGCATACCCTACAGAATCATTTTTATGTCATCGAAGAAATGATTTTCAGTGCAATGGACACACAACTATTGTATCAAATCCTGTCTGGCTTCAAGTGCTCCTTTGTGGATCTTTAGTAGTTAATATGATCGTGTTGTGTACTATTTTGCTCCATTAAGGATTTTTCAATTCTCTTATATTGGTTTTACTAGGATAAAAATAACATATATTTTGAATATAAAATTTGACTTTTTAATTTTATGCAGATTTTTTCTGCAAACTGAACTTATACTTATAAGCATGAATGAACTTTTTAAAAAGTAGTTATAATTTAAAAAATAATTATACTTTTTCTATCCATTAATTTAATTTTATTTATACGAGAAATTGATATAAATTGGATAACTTTAATTTACTTCTTAGTTTTGCTTATAATTTTATCAACAATGTCAATGAGTTTAAAAATATCCAGTCTGTGATGTATACTTAATGTACAACGATATATTTTTTTAATGTTTTTCTAAGAATATTATAAATTCGATTAATGATTAAAAGTTTTCTTTTAAATAATAGTTAATTGTTAATAAATAAACAAAAATATCTACTTTGAAATAAATGTTATTATTAATTGAAATTGTCAAAATAAAAATTCAGTAAGCTTTTATTTAATAAAAAAAATTTAATTATATAAGTTAATAAATTATTAAAAATAACTTTGTTTATGAGAAAATGTTATTTGTACTATTGAATTTTTTTGAAATTCAAAACTGCTATTTTAAAAAGTTCATGTCTAATTCGAAATGTATAAATTTAAAAATATTGAGTTTTTTTTATATTACTGTTGATTTATTAGGAAAAAAATTTTGTACGTGATTGTCATATTTTTTTATGGAATTTTTATATTTTTTAATTCAAAATCCTTTTGTTTTCTATGTTTCTGTAAAAAGGTTTGTTAAGATAATATAATTAGTGTAAAATAATTAATGTTAGAAATGAAAAGTCAAGCATGTTGAAGTTATGTGATAACCAATATAAAAATCATGTTCATTAGAGAGAAATGGAAATTATTTTTAATGAGAAAGAAATTAAGACAACCTACAATTTCAATTAATCCGAAGTAATTGGCTACAGAATATCTATTGTTTCACTTTACTAATAATTACTTCACAAATAGAATAATTATGTATACAACTATAATTAATGCAGTACTTTAAATTTTATTTTTATAATTTCATTAAGCGTTTTATTTATTAAAACATGATAGGCATTTATTTATAATTAAATAATAAACAATCTAATACAGAATGGTTAGTGTGTAAGTAGAATGGGTTACGCTTTTTGTTGTATGTTGAATCTATTATTTATTACAATATATTGTTCGATCAATAAATTAGAATCGTATTTATGTAAGTCATTAATTTTCGATTAATTTACTTACAAATCTGTAAATGGTGTCTATTATTTAATATTTAAATATTGTTATTAATTTTTGAAAACAAACTTATCGTAAATTTACATATAAATTAATCTGCATTTTGTTAATTTTAATACATTCAGTAAATAATATTTTAAGGTAAGAATAACATTTTGCAATTTAACAGATACAATTTAATCTTAAGAATAATATTTAATCATGTTAGTTCTTCGCATCTCGTTAGTATCTTTAAAGACTGCACTTTCGTTTTCATAATGATTTATTAAGAAATAAAGACATACATTAACAATATTTTAATACATACATTAGTATAAAAACTAATATGTATAAATTAGTTTATTGTACTAAAAATAAAATTGTATAAATCTGATTATAAATAAAATTTTTTTAAATTAAAATGATTATCATTGTACTTATGATAATTCAATACTTTTTCATATATTAGCAACTAAAAACCCTATATCCAATACTCAGTTGAAATCTTTTAAATAATTGAAGGATAATCTATACGGTATTTAATATTAATAAAGAGAGATAGCTGTTTAATTTGAAATTTTATTATCGGATAACTGTTGAAAGTCTTTTTCGCTTAGTCAACCTAACATTAAAGTTTAGTGTAGTGCAACTTCACGAATTAACGATGTAAAATTGTGGTGTATACTATGGTAACATATTTAAACAATTTTATGTTTATAAATGCTTCTTTAGAGAATTTAATTGAACGTCTATATATAGATTGAATTAAGTAAAATTGTTTTTAAGTAATTTGAAATTACTATTAAGTCAAAGAATAATAACTAGTAACTGCATTTTTATTTCTTAATATAATAATTGTTCAATGGAATTGTTTAAATGTGATACCTTATTTACATAAATGTTATCTTTTGTTAGGCTTCTACAGCATTTTCATTGAAATAATTTTTTCTAATTGTAAAAAAAAATAATTGAGATTATAATGTGTTTTTTTCTGTCAGAGTTTGTGAAATGAGAGATATTACACATATGAAGGAGTAAAAAAGAGTGCATAGTTATATCGGAAAGAGAATTATTATAAGGCAAAATTTTGGAGTACAAGTCGATTAATATATTAACATAAAACAGTTTAGGAAGTCAAAAAAATAGTCAATCAATAAAGTAAAATTAAGTATTTAAAATCTGTCATATTGATCTGAATAAGAATTATAATAAATGAATTTCATTGTGAGAAATAGATTTTTATTTTTCATCTAATTTTTCAGATTTTTTAACATTGAGTAAAAATAGATATTTATTAGTAAACCGTTTAACAACGAAATAATTTTCATTGTTAAGCTGAAAAATATACTTTTGGGCAAATAAACTGAAAAAATCTACAAATGGTGGATTAAAATAAAAGAAATGATGCTGTTGACTAGAAGGATTTCCGAATACAAACTTCACTAGTCGAAGAAAGGAATATTCTCGTCTACTCCTTACCTTTTTGCTGCTGCAATATTTAGGACTGACCCAATTTTATATTGGTGCCTTATGAAGTATTATATTGAGCATGTTGGGTAACTCCTACCATATGAGAACAAGGATTTCTGGATCGTAAGTACTTCTGCGGTGAAGGTTCATTCAGGAGTTTCCTCCCTTTAGCTTGATTTAATAAGGGACAGTAGGCCTCTGGCTTAAAACTTTATTAAATTAGCCGTACATCCGAATGAAGGCTTGATCTCCTAAAACTGACAAGCATTATTCGCATATCCACCATATAGATATAAGGATTCAAAAGAAAGGGATAGATTAATTTATATATCAATGTTTGCTTATTCAATTTTTGAAAACGAATTGCAAAGTAACGAATTATATCAAAACGAATTGTAATGAACCGTAATGTAATTAAAATCATTTGATCAAAATCTGTAAATCCATATTATTAAAATTAAATAAACTCAAAACTAAAATTCAAATCAATCCTTTTTACTTTATTTAGAAAATCTCCTATTACACAAGCTGAAAAGCTTTTTCCGGTTTTAATAAAGAGAGAACAATGTCTTGGGGAAATCCATAGGCTCTCTTCTTGGAGATAATCCCGGCAAGGTAAATATAAAATTGTTTACCCCCTTTTGGCCACTGTTCCCAGGCTATTAGGCACAAGCCTAGGCCTAAAAATCGGCAATAAAAGCGCTCAGTCTTCTACTAAAGTGCGAGCAACTGTGTCGCGCTCCCGATAGAAACATTTGGATTTTGGCGCGGAGTTCGTGTTTTATAAAAATAAATATTTTATTACCGGAAGTGACAATGCAATAATAAATAAAAAGATTGGAAAACATGGCATATATATATCACATACAGGAAAATTATACTGTACAGGTTCAAATACTCGATTAAATATGATATTATAAGAATACTCTAAAACCCTACTACAAAAATCAACTAGTAAACGAGCTAGAAATAAAACTATACAAGATGACTTTTCAACAAAAAATAGTTATATTTGTTGGAAAACTACCTGTTAAATAATAATATGTTATTATGACACTATAAATAATAAACATTATAAGAGTGATAATATAAAACATTCAATAAAAAAAAACATAGATTTCAAAAAACACAAAATATGGTAATCGATTACAATTACAAAGAGAGAATTGTATAGAAGAATAACAGAAATTCATAAACATGAAATACAAGAGCAGTGAAAAATAGAGAAAAAAGAACAGAAAAAATAATACAACGGAAATATACAAGAAGTGTTAATTAGATATAACAGTCAATACTATGAATTAAAACAGACTAAAATATGAAAAAAGTTAAAATATAAAAATATATGACATAAGGAGTGAAGTGTAATTAATGTTAAAAATTAAACTAATTTAAATGTTTTGCAAGAGATGTGATACAGTATTATAAAAATCATGTTCATTTGTAACAAAATGGAAATTAATATTATTATATTAATATTTATGAAATAAAGCATATATAGTATGTACATTTATGTTAATATAATCCTTTATATATATAAAAAAACTTTTTATGCTCTGTAAAATGTAAAAACTATGTCATAAATATAGAAATGTGGATTAATAAAAATATTTTCACGTGCACAGTAACCTATATTATATAATATAAATTTGTATATATAAATTATATTACTAGCATCTAATAGTTAATAGGAATAAATTAAATAATCGATGGGAAAAAGCAGAAATATTGCTCTTGACAGTAAAGAAAGAATGCACAACGATGCATTAAATGTAAGCATTATTTTGATATTTGCCACAAAGTATATGTATTGTTTAATTCATTTTAACTAAGGAAAAAGTTCTGCAAGCAAATGCTGATAATATTTTTCTATATTGCTACTATTTTGTTGAATTTGATTTCGATATTAACCATGCATGCAAAATAGTACCATATCGAATTATATGTTATTGGAATACAATACACATAATTTGGTAATTTTGTATCCAGTCAATATATCGCATAAGATAGCAAACTGATTGACTAGCTATCGCGTCACTATTGCATTTCGGACACGTGCCAGCCATTGCATGTACTATTTACAATTTAACACATTGTGGTGACTGAGAATAAAACAATTCTCAAGTACTTGTATTAATTTTACTCACAAACATAATTTTTTTATTTTATATTATGTATAATAATACATTTATCAAATTGAGTTGAGACTGTCTAGCCTGTTATTTAAAAAATGATATTATAAATATTAAGAATTTAATTACATTTATTCGTAATTCGAATATAACATATATTAAATATACAAATATGATACGTTTTTGAAATATAATTATACGTGAAATAAGTTATAACATTTACGTTTTTATAATATATTCATATATATGAGTAATATTGTTTTGAATTTATTTTAATTAAAATAATAGAGATATAAAGCAAGAATGAAATATCCAGCAGTCTTAATAAAAATATCTTACAGTTATAATTTACTATTGCAGTACATATTAAAAAGTTTGTATGTTAATACTGGACACGTACTATCTACGGTATTTCATGAATCATGACAGTGATTCATAGTTATTTTACATTTTTAATTAAGATAACTTTATTCATTTAAAATGTCTATTGTATTGTTTGCATTATGTATTCAATTTCAGTTTAAATTTATAGTTAAATGGTAAATTAAAGTGTCTCATGGTAATTTTAAATTAAATTATTTAATAATTTATACGTTATAATTAATGAAATATTTATAAGATGATCGCATTTTAAAGTTTATATATTTCTTAGAATTGATATTATAGAAATTTGACAATAAATTTCATAACAAGAAGTATTGCAAAATAAAATAATTTGAAATAATTCAATGATATAATAATTATATAATTGTATATAACTGCAATAAAGTATTGTAGTTTAAATAATTTGATAAAATAACACATATGCAAGACGCGAGTATCCTGTAATATTTCTAGATTCATAAGTATTTCATACGTATATGTATATTGTAATTATAGTTATTTAAATATTAAAAACTAATTAATAGAAGATATAATCTACTAATATGGATGTTCCTTTATCGTGACATATGGACGACTAATTTTGAAATGGCTGGTAAACATCTGCATCCTAGCTGCAGAAATATATATGTAACTGTTATTCCATAAGGGCGCACATCCTTGATTGCAGTACTAAATACCGAATAATCTATACCGTGAAATACCGAATAAGCTACGATTCATGAAAAGATTAAAAATTAATATTATTCATATACAAGTTAATATATCACACATTATTATTTTATTATCTTTGCAGGGCTTGAATTCTAATTTTACTTGTATGAACAAAATTTCGTCAATTACTAGAAATCTGTAACATTTATTTATTTTTAAGTAAAAATTAGAAATAATTATATTTAAACAGTAAGAGTAAAAAACTGGAAGTAATTTTAAATTCGAAATAAAGCATGTGAATAAAAATATTGTATAATGTTGTTAATAATTAAAAAATAATTTTTTAAGAGTATCACTAAGTAATAATACAAAGTTTAATTTTGATCAAATTCATGTTTTAATCTTAGTATAAGGTTAAGTTACAATTTTTATCAATCATCACAATGCAACTCCTGCAATAACAATTTCTCAGTGGACACAGAGCTATTGGTCAGACATGATGCGCAGATACAAAATTATATTTATATATTCCAAAGTGAATTTCAAATATTACAAATTCCAATATTCTAAAGTAAAAGCATATGTTCATAATTAAAATATTTTTGGCAAAACTGTCACTTTATACATATATACTACTTATGTTATACCTTTATACACGCGACAAATCCGAAAAAAAATGTTGTAAAAATGCTAGTATTAATAATGTAATCTAAATACTTTCAAAGGTTTAGATACACTTTTAGAAAGCTTAAAAGCATAATTTTTGATGAATTTTTTTGAAAATTCAGTTGTTTTATACATTATAAATATATAGTTTTTATTCTATGAGTACTTGATGGATATATTATTAGATTGATTCCGTCATTAGTGAGCTAAATTTACCATATTTATCTGTACCTCATCATTAAAATTAGTAATATCGAAATGCAGATGGACGATTCAGTCAGTAGGTGACTTATAAACTAGTGCACCGCCGCAGTGATGCGTTGAAGTCGATTCTCAATTGTGTACAAGGGTAACCGTGATATAGAGTTAGTAAATTTATAAATTTAACTATTTATAAAGATACTTTCAAGTTTGCATACTTAGCTTATCATTTTGAATGATTATGTGTGTATATATATTAAATCTTTTTTAACTTGATCTTGTATATGGCGAAATTTAATTCGCGTAGGTAACTAGCTAAAGTAATTGTAATGAGTTCATTAGCATGGTTCGGTATTGAGGAAAAAAATACTGTGAAAATATACCTGTGTAGATTGAGACTCGTGTCTTGCAATTATTGACGAAACGCGTACATTTAGCTCAAATGTTGCTTAATTGGTGCAATCTGTAAAAACGTAGGACCATTTGATTCGGATGTAGAGGGATTCTCGAAAAATTCAAACGTCGAGTAAAAATTATGGCGAAAATTGCACTCGGTCGATAAGCCGCGGAGTGCGCTCAGCGTTAACGACGTGCACACAGGCCATATGCCGGAGCAAGCGTATATCCGCGTATACGTATAATACAGAAGAGCAGCGTGGGCGCGGATAGCTGTAGCAGGGTCGAGGGAGTAGTATGTAGGTGTCGGCACAGAGGCGCAGGCCGCAGGGTTTATGTAGATAGCGCTAGTGTAACATGGGACGGGCACTCGGGCAGTCGCCAGTCGGCGACAATGATGCAAGGTTGCGTGCGTGCGTCAGACGGAGAGGAAACGAGGCGAGACTGCAAGAGTAGACGGCGGCGGCGCGCGGCGGCGACTGGGCCCTGCGGGCAGCGGGATCCGAGAGTCCAAGACTCGAGACTCGAGACTCGAGAGGTGGCTCGGGGCTCGGGCTGCTCGCCGCGCAGTGGCCAGTCGGGCTCGCCAGCACTCGCTGCCACTCGGCATTGCTCGGCATTCGACAGACGACAGTACTGTAGAGTACCGATTCGTGCCTCGGCCTGGAGGAGGAGAGAAGAATTCGACGTCGGCGCGGTTGCTCGGGCTTCTCCTTCTCTCCCGTTATAATAACGAGGGCGAGGGAGCGCGCGCCAGCCGCCAGGAGAGAGAGAGCGAGCGTGGGAGGGAGGGAGGGGGAGCGAGCGAGGGAGGGGGGCGCGAGCGCGGTCCTAGCGGCCAGCACTCTGTTCATCCATCCGGCGACGGTGACGGCTGGTGCGACGGCGGCAAGTCGGTCCGGTCTACCGCAGCAGCGAGAAGAGTGTGCGGTCTGCCTCGCTCGCGCGCGATGTGCCTCGTCTCCGGGAGGCCCTGACTCGCGCCCCTACGAGGAGCCTCCGGCCCAGCTGCAGATAGCCGGCGTGGCAAGCGCGTAACATCAGAGGAAAGCCTCGCCGCTAAAGGAGCACCGCCGACCGTGCGATATATAGCTTCCTATATACAGCTCCGCACTCCTGTAGCAGGCAGCCTGTATACCCACACACGCGGCCCTCGCGCCTCCGCGGCTAATACCTACGCGCGCGCCTGCCAACACGCGAGGACCTGAACACATGATATCCTCCTCCTCACACGGGAGCCCGCAGCCCGAAGAATCCAAGCCATAGAGGAGAGAAACGAGAGCACGAGAGCAGAGGCCAAAGCAGAGACCGATCACCGACGTGCCTCGCGCACGCATATCTCTCGCACAGATAGGCCCGTGCACCCACACGCAGCCGAGCCCGCGCGCACGCACCACACGCACTTGGAGACGCACCTCGTCGTCTGTCGTCCTCGACACATGAGCCCGTGTCCTGTGCGCCACCCTACCTCTTCTAAATAATAAGCCCAAGCTGTAGGGTCGCTCTACAGCTGGAAAAGAGGACAACTGTTCGGCAATTCGTTATTTGGACATCCGAGTTCCGACTACGGGAGGACTGTTCATACACGCTTATAGTTTTCTGCATACACACACACACACACACACACGTGTATACACTCACACGCATTCGCAGGCGCACATACACAGGCACACAAATTCAAGGCATATACGTGCAGCGGACAGACGTCGGCGGCTTAACGAGTGAGAGAGAACGGACGTGTATACCATATCGGTGGAAAGGGGCACCAGTTCCCTTATACTCTTTCCTTTTTTTATTCCTCTCCCTCCGGCTCTTTTTATATTTATATTTTTCTCCCTTCGAATCTTCCTCTTTTATTCATGTCGATTCCTCTTCAACTATCTCGATCTCGATCTTTCGCCGATCACTGAGCTTTTTTTTATTATCCCGGTATTGTGCAGCTCTTTGTGCATTTTCGCATACAGAAAATGCATTAGCACACCTCTCTCTCATCCAGTTCATAGCATTACTGGCCTTGAATGAAGAAGCTCATTTAATATTGTGCACTAAGTTCACCAGGATCTGAGGGTAACCAAGAAGTCTTCTACAAGTTTTCTACTCTGCTTTTTTATGATTCCATGTACCAAACAGTTTCTACTGTGTAAGACTTATCTCTTGATACATATGAAGCTGTGTGTGCTCCAAATCCATTCAACGCATGTGTCATCAGTGTCAATATAATTGGTTAGCGTGCTCAGTGCATCCAGCAGGACTGATGTACCTGGCTAAGCTACAGTCCTGTACTGACCTGTAATAACGACTCCCGTAGATCCAGTGTAGTGTGTGATGCCCGGGAGCCGCTCCAGCACAGATCCCGAGCACAAGTCCCCTAGGGAAAGTGGTGAGGACTCTGAGGATGAGAGTGAAATATTGGAAGAAAGCCCCTGTGGGAGGTGGCTTAAGCGTAGGGAAGAGGTATTTATTTTATTTGATTTATTTCATTTAATTAAATATCTTTTCTTACACAATTCCTGACTCAAATTTTATAAATTTCAACAGTAAAATTCAATATTGTTGCTGCATTAATAAACTTCGTCAAATTATTATAAAAGATGAAAAAATAAAAATTTCAAATATTGTCTAATTTCATTTTAAATGGATTGAACTTTTAACTTAATCATAAAAGTAGACCACTATTTTAATTGTAAATTTATTTCATTTCCTAATATGAACATAGATAATATTAAACTGTTGTAAAAAATTCAAAATATTACTTAAAGTTAGGAATATCTTACATGATTTCACAATTTGTTGTAACAGTTCAATTCTAAATTTTTTAATATTATGTTAAAGCTTAAAAATATATTATAAGTATTTATTTAGGATGTATTAATATGTAAAATGATACATTAACTTTTTAAAATCATGTTTAGGTTCAAGATTTCAATTACTTTAACTGTAGTTCTTATATAAAACTTCCTGTAACAATTTAATGTCAATTTTGACCCGTTAAAGTCATTTATAATGATAAAACTCAATGTTTAAATGTACACTACGTTTTTATTCCAAATAATATTGGAATAAATCATTGTTTTGATTGCAGTTATAATCTATCTATATAATTTAACATTGTAGGTGACCAGTAACCAAAGAATTTTGCTTCTGAACATGATTTTCATTTAATGGTTGCAATAGTTATAAATGAAATGAACTTTAATATATTAAAAACTGCAGTAAATTAATATGTTATAATAGAAATAAATGTTTTTGAAACAAAGGTAGAAAGAATAGAAAGAAGGAATCTGTCCAAAGATTTAAAATATAATAAATTAAAATTTTGACGGTATCCTGAGTTTGCATTAAAAGTTTGGCAAATGAATTCTATCTACTCTTTATTTTCAATGTCAAAAATATATATTTAATTAGGTATTGGAAGTTACATGTCAATTGGCAATGTCTGCTTTCCAAATATAAACAAAGATTATGGTATATTAATAGAAATACATTTCTTTCTATTTTGAATATAATTCAACCTCTTATGCTAATTTCAAATATGTATGAATAAAACATTAAACAAATAAATCTTTTTTTAGGTATACGTAGGTTCTAAATCAACTTTGAGCGATGGTAGTAGTTTCAGCACGTCAAGAGCCGGTGAAAATGAAGTAGCCGAGTCGGAGGTACGTGGAGTGGGTTATATGCTTTACGCAACCTACGTGAAGGCGTAAAAGCGTTGCTTATAAAAGCTATATCATTTTCAATTGCGGCGATTGAAGCTCATAAGTGTGGCGATAAAATCATTACGAAATTTTCAATTCTCTTGATAAAGTTTAAAACCTTGAGTTTTGGAATGTAACTTTTATTATGTTTTTATGTATATTTATTACTAAATTTGGTAAATGTAATATTATCGTGTCATTTCAAGAGCTTCATATAAAAAAAATATTTTCTAGTTTTTAGATAGTTTATTATTCAAGTTTTAACAATGAACATAGTTTAGTTAGAAAATAATAATTGAAGAAATTATAAAAATATTTCTTTAAATAGTAAGATCAAATAACTAAATAAATAATAATTATTAATGATTTGATTTGAATAATCTAATAATGAATGTTAGAATAATTAAAATTTATAACTTTTTAAAATTAAATTCAACAAGTGGTTAAATAAGTATTAAGATATCATTTGTTAGCCTTAATAGATTAGACAAAAAGCATAAAAACTTCAATAAAGTATCTAAAAATTTAATATGTTCAATTTACATGTAGTTTTACTTCGTAATTGTATCTGTAGATTGTTCCTGTAAATGAGTTGTACAATGAAATTAAATTAGTCTAATAACTATAAAAATAAATTTTAACTATAGCCATGAATGAAAATGAGATAGAAAAAAAACAATCGCGAGTAGTCAATATTCGTCTATCTAGCACCTGCAGCTATATGGGCGGAAACAAAACGGAATCTTATCAAAGATCACTTATCAATAGAATACTCGGATTTCGATCATTTAAATATCACAGTACGAATGCGAAGCCGTGGTTCCAGTCGCATTGGACTTGGCGAAAGAGCATCCACATGACTTAAGCCATTATAAGAGAATCGTCATTCACGGTGGCGCGCAGTGACACACAAATGTTCATATATACACATGTATATCGAAGGATAGAGCGAGAGTCACGTAGGCTGCTTCTAATCGCAGCGGTCAGCTTGGATAAGTGTATTTTAGGGGGGCGACGCGCTTGTGTTATTACCAAATGAGAGTGAGACCGAGCGCGCGGGCCTCGGTGGCACTCGCGGACGCGGAGCGCTCCTCGTCCATATATATACACGTTCCGCGCGCTTATTCACTATTCAGCCAATTCCCCTCTCGCGGCCGCAGCCCCCGACGTCGCGGCGGTGGCAGTGAAATACTTGGCAAGGTCACATCCATGTAATGGCAAACGAGCATGAAAGCGCTCCAACTGCGCTGTTGCTTGTCCGCGCGCTCGGCCTCCATCGTCTGCCTTTTATAAGCGCTCGGGTCCAATCCCGTTTACCTCATTATTGATATCTTTTGTCTCGGCAAACACAGTCGAAAGAGAGAGATAGGAAAGCGCCGGGTGCGCTGATCGCGCGGCATCAGCTTGGCGCCTCCGCCGCTGAGTTCGATTGCCTTTGCCTTGCTAATTGATAGATTTCAATGCCTGACGATAAGATTTAAATTGATGAAAGATCGACGATTGATGACAGGAGAGACAAGCGCTCGCCTCTTCGATCAAGCGCATTCTGCATTTAGCACTGCCGGTCGAATTTCCTGTTGATCTGCATTACCTGAATAAGTCGTGCAAAATAATTTCTATGTCCGATGACGAAGCTCTCGAATGTTTCCTTATATTTAGTCATCCGTCTAATATTGTGCAACTAATTAATACAAGTATATGCTACCTATAATGATAAGTTGCGCAGTATTTTGGAACTTAACGTGAATCTAATACAAGGATCCGATGTATATATGCCAGGTTGAAATTTGAAATTAAGTATTAAGTCATTTTCCAAATCAAATCTCCTTCTGTTCAGGTATATTTCAACTTTCGATAGTTAAGGAACTTATTGAGATTTTTATTGCTTAACTTAGTTACTAAATTCCAATAATATAATGAATATGTGATGTATTTTTAACTTGTTATGCGTAGGTGGAGCTACAAGATTTACCAGGGATAGATTGCGCTTACCTAGCCATGGACACAGAAGAAGGTGTTGAAGTTGTTTGGAATGAAGTACAATTTTCCGAACGCAAAAACTTCAAAGCACAAGAAGAAAAGATTCAATTGGTCTTTGAAAACCTTACACAACTTGAGCATCCAAATATTGTTAAGTTTCATAGGTACTGGACGGACACTCACAATGACAAACCTCGAGTAAGTTGAGCCAAGTTAAAAAAATTAATTTTTTAATCTTCTTTTCATTTTGTCCAATCAATTAAAACATTACAACTGGACGCGGATTTTCATCGATTAATAACTTAATTTAATTAATTCAATAACAAGAATAAAAAGTGATTAAGTTATGCATAACATAAAAAGGTCTAAGTTAAGAATTTTTTATTTTAGTATATTTTTTTACAAATTTATTTAGAAAGAATAATTTTATTTTTAATGAAATTAGTTATTGAGAAATTATTGACATTTTTAACATCATAAATAATTAGGTATTAAGAACAAGCATTTTAATCTTAACAATATTTTAATTTTTACAGGTTATTTTTATAACAGAGTACATGTCGTCTGGATCCTTAAAGCAGTTCCTAAAGCGAACAAAACGCAACGTCAAAAAACTACCGTTACAAGCGTGGAAGCGGTGGTGTACTCAAATTCTTTCTGCACTTAGGTGACTATAAATAGATGTATAAGTACTTGAGTATCAAAGATATCAAAAGTAAAAACGGTTAAAAATAACAAATCCAAAATTCATTGGATTCTATTTTTTGGAACTATGACTTAAAAAAGATTCAAAAAACTATGAAATAAAAAATAATATGATATTAAATTGAATACTATGAAAATAAAATATTTTATAGACCCACAAAGATGTGCAAACAATAGTTAGTTTGTTTAAACACATAAATTTTTTAAAATATTTAGTATTTACAAAGCACTATGTAGTTTAAGCCGTTATTTAGTTTAATTTTGATTTTAATTTTATTTCAGTTATTTGCATTCCTGCTCACCCCCCATTATTCACGGAAATTTAACTTGCGATACAATATTCATTCAACATAACGGTCTAGTCAAGATCGGTTCTGGTAAGTTATCGTCTATTTTAAGTCATTAAACTATTTTAATTATTATATTGGCTGTTAATAGATGTAATAAAACGTCATGTTATAGTTATGGTTGTTACTAAGACACTAAATGAAATGATCGTTTGTAAGAAAAGTAAATGATTCATAATATTATTATTTTTTAATGTATAATTGTATAATTATTTAATACAATTATTCAACAAATAAATTAATTTTATTAATACATGCATAAATATAATTATTTATTATCAATTAAAAATATTGCATTACATTAGAATCTATTGGAAAGTAACAATGTAGCGAGTTTAATAGTTTCTCAGAAACTTTAGATTTGTTTAATGTGCAACATTTTAATATACATATCAAAGACAAATAAAGGAAGAATATATTTAAAAAATTCAAATAATTTTAGAAAATGAGTATTTAGAAAGTGTTTTTATAGCTGTTTAAATCAACCTCAAAATTGCTTTTTAATTTTAGTGGCGCCTGATGCAATTCATCATCATATAAAAACCCATAGAGAAAATATGAAGAACATGCATTTTGTTGCTCCAGAATATGGAAGTAAGTACATTAATAAATGTATAAAAAGAGCTAAATAGATAAATTTATTAATAAATAATTAAAAAAATATTGCAAAAGAAAAATTAACTATGATTAATATTGCATTTTCAGATTCAGCAACTCCAGCCATTGATATTTATTCATTCGGTATGTGTGCATTAGAAATGGCTGCATTAGAAATTCAGGGAAATGGAGACAGCGGCACAATTGTTACAGACGAAAATATAAATAAGACGATAGAATCACTGGATGACGCACAACAAAAATATTTTATCCGGAAGTGTCTTCAGACAGAACCATTAAGTAGACCAAGTGCTAGGGAATTACTTTTTCACCCTGTACTTTTTGAAGTTCATTCTTTAAAGCTACTGGCAGCGCATGCTTTAGTTAATTCAGCGAGTAAAATCATCTTTTTTAAAAATAATTAACATTAATGGTATAAATTATTAATTGTAACCTGATTTTTTTTCAGCAAACATTTCTGAAACTATAACAGATGAAGTATTGCAAAGGCTATATGGTCCAGATACAGTAGTTGCGGAAATGAAGTATCAAAACAGGCCTCCACATCAAATTCGTTTTAGTGATATACCCATAGCAGAAAAATTAGAAAAGTTTGTTGAAGATGTAAAGTTAGTATTTAAAAATTTATCAAAACAATTTTGATTTAATCCCAATAATAAACAATGATTTATTAAAATCATTATCTGTATTTTTTTAAATCTAAACTTATGAATTAATTTATTTTATAGATATGGAATATACCCATTAACTGCATTTATGGCTAAACTTCCACCACCTGTTAGACCTCGAGCAATATCTCCTGAAGTGACTGAATCCGTAAAATCTGTGACTCCCGAACCAGTTGATGTAGAGTCTCGTAGAGTAGTTAACATGATGTGCAACGTAAAACCTCGAGAAGAGAGCTGCGAGTTACTCGTGAGTATTTTGCGTAAACTTCTTTTACTTTTATCATGCATTACATAATATATTAATATATCTACCGTTTTGGTAGATGACAATTTTGTTGAGAATGGACGATAAAATGAATCGACAATTAACTTGTCCAGTAACCCAAGCTGACACGTCGTTGCTGCTAGCGCAGGAATTAGTACATTTTGGCTTCATAAATGAAGTAAGTATTGACAAATTAATAAAGATAGACTGTATAGCTTCTGAAGTAATTATTTTGAGTATTATGTATGTATAATAACAATGAAAAATATATACGTATAATTTTAAACAACTAAATTGTTATACCAATGCTAAAATAAAGTTTTGTTATACATACAAATGTTATACATATATGTTATACATATTCTTGAATTTAATATTTTATATATTTGTGTGATCTATTAATTTTATATAATTTTACGTATTTGTCAGTATTCAAATTTTAGGAACAAATTATAATTACATTTTATAAAACCGTGTGTCATTTATGAATTGAAAATAAATTTGTTATGCGTACTTTTACCAGAGACGAATTACCATTATCTTTTATTTTAGGACGATCGGGATAAGATAGCTAACTTGATTGATGAGGCATTACGTAGTTGTTTTAATAAGCAGCAAATGTTAAGTCCAAGCCTAGTATCGCTTTCAAATTTGCCCAATCAGACAACGTTATTGTTACCGGGGCCCGAGTTTCCACGCCTTCAACGGCTCGAAGATGTTAGACAACCGATGTCCCTGAAAAGTGTCGACCCAATCACAAGGCAACAGCAGCAGCAACGGTTTCTTGAGGCCGATAAGTTGGAACTTAAAGCTATTGTGAGCGAGGCCGGTAGTTAACCGACGGCTAATCGTTGCTCCACTGTTTCTCAACTTCACTGTGCCACTTCGCACGCTCCATGTATAGACTGGCTATGTATTTTTATATTTTAATTAAGGAGAAAATGAGAAAACAGAAAGAGAAAAAATTTTATCACAGATTGCAGGGACCTTTAAATTTTTAACTTAGTTGAAAGATAGTCGTTAAAATGTATATTTAAAAAAATACATTTTGTTAGAAAAAGTTACAGAGAAATTTAAAGAAACGATTCAGTTTTATTCTCTAAGTAAGACTTCTAATTCATCATTCTGGCATGTGATTTATTAAATAAGGCAAAAACAAATTGAAAAAATCATTAAATTTTAACTGCTGTCGATCGATTAATTTAGAATAAAAAATATAATCGAAACTCATTCTTGTGCGTAAAAAAAACAAGAAAAAAAAAAGAGTGATTAAGTAATGAAAGAAATATTGAATTACTTGCTTCGAAATGTAGATTTTTTTACGTCAAATATGTTTCTTTTTATTATCTTTTTTTTTAATAAACTTTAGTAACGTAGATCTTTGCTTCATTTGTGGATATGAACGTTGATTCGAAAAGATGTGATCTATCATATTAGTCAGAAAGGTTGACTTTATTTTAAATTTATTACTTTTATCTTATTTTAAACTTATTCATATCTGATTTTCATTACAAGATTCGAGTTTAATATAATGTTACTTTTCTTTATAAAATTGTACACTGCATTACAGAAGCAATTAACAAATTTAAAAATTTTAAACATTGACTTTTGTACTGTAGTTATAAAACTGACAATTTTTATAGGAATAATATTAATTATGTTTTATCAATAATCAACAGATTTAAAGTAATATTATTTTAAATTTTAAATAATTTTTAAGAACATTTTTATGACATAAAATTAAAATGAAAGAGTATGTTAATTTAAATTAAATTTTTATTATATTTTTGTAACTGATAAAAAATTTTAATTATGTGAACGTTCAAATCCATATCGTGATGCTTTGGCCTATGGTAAAAAAAGAAATAAATGGACTGAGAATAGTTTGATTGATCCCTTTAGTAAGCTGATTGCATGTAATTCATAACTTTTAGAAAAATGTTTCATATTTTTAATAATTAATGTGGTTATACTCAAATTATTTCTATAATGGATTTCATGCTATAAAAATACATTTATTCAGATAGCCTTTAAAAATTTTATCATGAAAATGATTTTTATAGCTTTTAATTAAAGTAACTGCAGTTAAATATGGTATTCTCATCTTGAGATGAAAATAAGGATGCATGCATTATTCTGTTTTAGTATATTACTTGTAAAAGAGCTTGACTGTGTCCTCTTTTTTACAGCGAATTTAAAATCAATGAATATATTAATAATCATACAATAATTAATGCAAAAATAAATAAGAGATGAATAAAACAATCCAATAGATCGTGAAATCTAAATCTCGCACAAAGTAAATAGAAAAAAGAAACCCTCTTTGGCCAGCGGTACGAGTCGTATTAATGGAATCCCTTAAAAACGATAAACTAAAATTAAATAAAATGTAAACTATATATCTCAAATCTCCCGAGAGATAATTTTTAGGGCAATAAAAATTGCTAAAGGAATAGCCACGGGAGCGGCGCAAACTTGGGTATTATTTATGTGATACAACCAAGGTTAAATAAATGAATTCCTTATTTTCTATTTGTCTCTTCCTCTTTCTTAGTATGTCAATAGTTCTCTTTAAGGAAGAAAAGATGTATGCAATGCCTGTTTGCTAATACATTTAATTAAACCTTGTGATATAGATGAATACTACTTCTTTAAACAATAAATAGGAGGAAGGGAATCCTGTGTATTAAGCGTATACATCGCTTATTGTTATTTAACATTTTTCTTAGTTATTCTGGAAAAACTACCATATTTAATCAGAGTCCAAGTTCAATAATAAGAATATAATTTTTAATTATTATTTTTATTACAAAGCTAACTAAGAAAATGAGAAATTGCAACGTTGATATCCACCATCCTCTCTAAATATATCAAAGAATTATATTTAGTCAACTACCAATATATAAATTACTGTCATTACTGTTAGTTTCTTACATTACTTTGAGAAATATAGCACTTTGATAAAATGGATTTTAAAAGTTATATTGGTAATTTTTTCTTTAATTAAACTTTAGAGAGTAAATTACTTAGAAAATATGTTATGTTATTTAGGATTCTGAATTAATTTTACATTTAATTAAAAATACAGTTTTTAATAAAATTTAACAATACGAGCAATTATTATAATTATAAACTGACAGTATATAAATCAGAATAGTAAAGCTAGTTTGGGTATAAATGTAGTATTCAAAGCAAATCGTTGTTTTATTATAGAATGAAAGGTGAATAAGGAAGAGACAACGGAGAAAGGAGATCCCTGTAAATAATTATATTTTTAAGATAATCTGTCGACACAGAAAACTAGTCATATAGTTATATTTAAGTGCTAAACGGACTAACATACCGACCTCGTTACGTCTTTTTTGCATTTAGAATAACGCGCGCTTGGCCAAGATGGGAGAGTGACAAAGAGAAGGATAGGATGTGAACTGAAATCTTTGAAAGAGAAACATATAATTAGATGTTGACTGCATGAGTGCAAGTATGAATGAAGGATGTAAACAATGGAAAGGAAAAATATTGTTCCATTTTCATACATCTGTCTAAAGAAAACAAATTGTTGCATTTTCATACGAAAAATTATAAATATAAATGGAATGGCTAGTAAGCATTATCGATTTTATGTAATTGTCAAAAAAGCGAAGTTTGTAAAGATAATAGGTGTAAAGCCATGTTTTCAACGTATAGCTTTGTAATAAACAATGTTTTAATGGAAAGAACAACCAAGTGAGAGAGCATGATATAAGGACGGATTATCATAAAGAGAATGTTTCTTTTTATTCAGATCATTTTATTAAAAGGGCGAAGGTGAATGTGGAAAAGTGAGAAGTAACAAAAAGCGAAAACAGTGATAACAAATAAAATAACGTATGCCAGTGGCGCGTTTGCTTTCAATATACAGTCTATTTTTTTCCTTTCATAATTTATATAACTGATTATAGAATTTTCTATTCAATAAAATATAAAATTAATATTAAATCTTTATTTTGTTATAAATGGAAAGTAATTTACATATAAATTAAAAAAAATGTGTAATAAAAATTGCTTCAAATATTGGATTGCATTAGTAATAATACGCACAAAAAAATTACCTGTAGCATGTACATTTATTTTTCATCCCATTCAATAATTTTTGCCAAAAACAAACATTGCATTACTATTGATATTGGTCAGCATAATTTGTGTTTTATATTATATTATTCTTTAATATTTTAAGCTTTTGCACAACGTCCTTTCTGAAAATATTTATAAAAATTACAGTTTTGAAATTTCTCTCAGCGAAGACAGGATCAACATTATATACTTACCTATAGCCTAATCAAGGACGCATCGTGTAGCAACGCATGTGGATCAGGACGCATTGGGATTTCTAATAAATAATTTATTATATCTTGTAAAATAATATTATAAAAAATATTTTTGAGTGAGCAGTAGAGACAAAAAAAAAATTTCTATTCTTTCGAGTTGAGGAAATGCATTAGTTTTAATGCTACAACATAATTCTTGATTTTGAACATTGCATCTTATTTCCATATTATGAGTCAGACTTTCATGAAATTGATGTGTGAATCGTCAAAAATATTTCAAAAGTATTGTTCAATGAAGTACATACGAGGGTTGATATCGTAAATTAGGGCGTAATAAAAAAATGAATGAGACCTTATTGTCCACTCACATTGTTGCAATTCCAATTAATCGAGTCACTATTGACAATTCAGATTTTTATGTCTGCTTGCAGCATGTGCCAATTCTCTGATGATTAAAACTGATCGAAGAAGGTTTTACTTTTAATAAACAACAAAAAAATAATTCAATGATTGTGCTATATTTATCGATTTATTTCTTATATTTTAAAGTATGTTAATATTATATATTTAAACATTTTTATACAAATATAAACTTTCAATCAAACGAAGTGCAGATTGAGGAAAGTAAGCGACTGCGAACATATATTGCGAGAATCTCTGATTTCCTCGTTGCGCGAATTAAAATCTCTAAATTCACTCCATTAATTTGTATATTATACTTTTTTAATTATACGCGATCGCATATAAAATCCTGCGCGATATTTTTATTCATGCACACGAGCATTGTATATTAATATAAGATACCTCAAATTTGTGTTATATTTTTTGAATAATAATTAATCGGCCGTATTTTATATCTATGGTATTTTTGTCCTGAAGATCCAATCAACAATTTATCTACTAGACTCCATTGCAGTATATTTTTTTTCTCCTTATAGTATAACTTCATTCTTTTTAAATTAATATTTATAAGTTTTCACTACGACAAAAATTTCCGTCACCGAGGAAGTATTTGACGAAACAATGTTCTTAACACATCTTCCGCTCACTCACTACTACTCCGCTCACCATTACCCTGTTTAAAATAGTTTATTTAAAGAAAGAGAACTAATATCTTACTAATTTTTATGTGTATTTCAATATTATTGTCCGAGTACCTTTATTGTTGTAAGTTTGGATCTTACAAATTTGAATCAATATGATTTATCTATACATCATAAACTAAAAAATAATTAAATAAAATAGAAAAACTTATGCTTGCCAATATTTTATTTTGTAAAAGGTTTTTCACGATGGCATTATAATTGCACGAATTTGAAACAAAATTATAGATCGCAATTTGCACTTGCTTATTACATTCAAAGTTGCACATACAGCGGAAAAGATAATACATTTAAAAAAATGTAGTTTTAAAAAAGTCAACGTAAATCTTTGATATTATTAATCAATAGTTATTTATAACGCTACCAATATGAAATTTTATTAAAAAAATATTTCCATTGTATTAAATAAAGTATTAACTAATTGTTGTATGATGTTGCAAAACTTGATTAGGTTAAGAAATTTTGTGAGATTTACCCATCACTCCATAAACCGAAATGTAGGTTGCTCTCAATATTCGGAGTGCAAGACTGCACCGAATAATATATGATTATAATATACTTTATTGTTGTATGGCAAATTATTCATTATAAGGTAACTCAAATTAAAGCATTGCTTAATTATTATATTAAAAAAGGAACACGGAAATTTCACTTATTGGCGCGGGATGACAAAAGTGCTTATCAAATAAAGATAGTCTCATAAGACGACGGCTTCAATCCTCCTGATGGCCTTCGATGCGTGGTCGACCCTTCAGTCTAGCCCGAGGCCTAGCCAGCTCACCGCTGCGACTACGCTCTGTCGTTTCTCCAGTGTCCCTCGGTATTCATAAGGCGGAAGACATCCGTCGGAAGGCTTCTCTCAACGATACAAAATCCCAAAGCAAGTTGCGTCTTTACGAAGGCACAATGCAGCAGTTGGCCCCTTCGGGCGGGCGAGGAGCCTCGAATTATCAAAAACGGGACGGCGTGGGCCAGAGTTCATACAGTCGGTGGGCTGGGCAGGCGAAGCACGCACGACAGTCGTCGGGAACGAAAAAAAGCGAAGAGCGTGGCTCGACAATATTTATATGTTCGGTCCGGATCTATCTCATAGCATTTAGGAAAGCGAACGCGTCAATAAATACGATCAAATTAGATCGTTACAATTAATTCATAGTTTCTTATGTATAAGATTGATTTACAAGATAAATACTTATTTATGTATTAAAATTATGAAAATAATTTACTGAAAATTCTATGCAAATAAAATGCTAAAAAATACAATGAAATATGATCATATTAAATACACATGAATTCAATTACAATATTAAATTTTCTTTGGATACTATATGTTTTTAATGTCTTTATATAAATTTCGATTAAAATTTTGAATATCTATAAAAATGGTAATTTTAATTTACCAGATATTTCAATTGATAGTTAAATAAAATAGTTCTTAAATCAAAACATGATCTTCAGATACGTCTGTTTATGCATATTATAAAAGTTTTAGTTTTCATACAATAAGTTGTTTTCTTATATTACATTAAATTATAAAAAATTATATTTGTGTAGAAACTAATAATCTATTAATCGTTTTAGATAAAAGCTCTAGTTACATTTTTTGCTCAAATTTAAGATAAAGAATAATAAATAATTTGTAAATATTGAAACTATAAATATAGTATAATAATCAAATTTAGAATTATATACTCTGTTCGTATTTTGGCATAAAAATTAAAATTATCACTTTGGAACTTTTTTTGATTTTATAAAAATGGTGACATTTTATCTCAATCTTTTTATTTTATATAAATTAAATATTTTCACATGTAGAAATATATACGATTTGTGTAAAATTTCAAATAATACTGAATATGTTTCCCAGTTAAATATAAAATTAGCAACAATATAACAAGTTAAATCTATTCGATTAAAAAAAAAATTATTATACATCACCTGAAAAAACATTTTTATTGGTGAAGTAACATATCTAATTGAATTTATACTTAAATTTAGTAATACGTAAATAAAGTATTTTCAGACTTTATTATTTATTTTTATATAAAGTGTAAGCTCGATTTCAACACATAACAATTACAAGATATTAAATTACTAAAATAGTTTTATTCATACTTATAATCAATAGTTATATAATATGTCATTGTCATATTTCAAAAAAATATTAATATAAAATTATAGCTCAAAAAGTTTTTGAAATCACAATGTGTGTAAAATTTTATTTAAGAACATATTGTTAATAAATGTAACAGTATAAATTTGCAAGCAAAAAAAATCTATAATATATAAAATAATATATAAGTTTATAAATGGACTGTTTGACATCGACTTTATCGACATTCATGACATACATTTTTAGCAATACAATAATAATGTTTCAGATGAAAATATGATTGATAGTTAATAATATCGACGATACATAAAATCCTCTATGCTTATAAGTAAAGGTTTTTAATCGAAGATCGATTAGAACACGTGAAATTTTATATTTTTTATTGACAAAATATCGTCAAATAACTAAAGCCATCAATTTTATAATATTTTTTGAGGTAGAACGAGGTTTAACTTTGATTAAAATTTATTATGTTACGAATAATGTAACACTGCTATAAAATATCATTGACTAATTAAAAAAAATGTTTAGTTTTTAAAATTAAGCTATTTTACTTAGGTAATACTTTTACTTTAATATTTGTTTTAACAGTTATATTACTTAATAATATTTACAGTAATCATGTCGTATTTACATAAATCCCGATCGGATGTGTTAATTGGTTTTCTAGTATTTTGTTGAGTGTTTTACCAGTATTCTTTAAACATGATTTTATATGATAAGAAAAATGCAATAAATATAAATCGAATGTGTAGACGAGAACAATTAAACCATGTTTTGTTAACTGACTGCAATTTCATGGTAAAATTATTAAATCATTACTATGAATTAAATCAAATTAAAATATTAATCAAAATTATTAAATAAATTATTAGTAATAAAAATCTTGTAAAATTATTGGTATTATAAAAAATTAGGCAGAGTATTTTTCAGATATCTGAATTCAGCAAATCACATTTCACAAATCTATAATTATGGCGAAACAAGTTATGTATCATTCTTTGAACACATTACTTAGTGTTTACGAGTTATTTTAACAATTTATTTATGGTAATAACATGCACGTACTTTCTTTTCAGATTTAAGTGCTCAAATGTTCTAATTTTTTGATTTTTAATGTTTTTCATGATGATCATTATAGTAAATCAATTTATAACAATGGGTTAAGTTTTTTATGATAAAAAATTCTTTTGATTATTTTTAATTGAATATATACGTCAATTCATAATAGTGCAAATATATGTCTTTTCACAGAATTATTTAATTGTATAATATTGCTGTGTTCAGGCATAAACAAGTACAATATTACAATGAAATAATTCTTAATGAATAAAGAAACAAGGAATCTGGTTTCTGAAGATAATAAACGTTGAAATGTTTTCAGATAATCATATCGCAATGCAGGGCAATCAATTCTGCGTATACATTATTAGCGATTATCGAAAATTTCGAATGGCATATATTGGTTATACAATTAATCTGCCTACGCAAGTGTCAGAATATTTGCTAGTGCATGTGGTACATTATGGAACGGAGAATGGTAAGGAGAATGGTTTAGGTGCTACATAATTACATGCTGGATCCCATAATCTTTAGCGCATACTTAAAAGATAAATTAACAAATAAATTCAACTTTTCCAGATACTTTTCTTTTTCACTTACACATTATGTTCATTAAAATTGAACAAAAGCTTTACCCATTGGAGGATAACGACTATTCGCCGTTCGAATGATAAGCGATACTCTGGAAGTGCTCAATCGCTTCTTCTCGAAGATCGGAAAATCAATAAGTCCACCAATTAGATATGAAAATAGGATGCAATCGCGACGGACAAATATGCATACTGATTACACACAGAGAGCAAAGTGGAATGCGAGCTATGAACCAATTGGCGATAGAGTCGATGGAACAGTTTTGCAGCAAAATGCCGCAGTTGGGTCACTTGGTCCTCAGGCGTCCTCTTTGCCGCGGTTTATCAGATAGTCGAGCTCGTGGGATATCCTATCCAGGCGCTCCGGGCCCGAGGCCTCGGGGCTCGGGTGCTCGGGGACGCAGGCGAGGATACCGCGCGACCCCGGTTTGTGGCGCACATCCTCGCCATCGGGCTGCCGGCGTTCCAAGGGGTTCGCAATGTCCGGCATCCCCGTGCCATCCGTCTGCTGGGAGGCCTGCTGCTGCTGGGGTTGCAACTGCTGATGCGGGTGTGGACGCGCCTGAATGCAGGGCCCCGTAGACGTGGCCTTGGAGATTCCGGGCTTCTTGCAAAGGTGTGCCATCTCCGTCGGCGGAGCTTCGCCCTTTATCGCCAGGGTTACGTCGGGCAGAGCGCGTTGACGCGTGCTCAGGCATGTCTCAATCTGCGCATTGCAGTGGATCGTTGCCGGTCGCGTCGGCAGCCCCGGCAGGTGTTGCAGGTGTTGCAACTCCGTGCACACACCTGTGGGCTGCATCCCCGACAGGCTTATCAACTCCGTGTAAGGCTGCAGCTGCAAAATGAGTGATATAGCTTCTTTACATTTTGCATTGACAGAAGTGAGTACATAGTACAATTCAAAGAGACAAAAGTTAGCAAAATTTTACTAAATGTACAGGATAAAAAAATTTGCTCGAGAAAATGGGTGACCTATTTATTGTAAATTTTTATGGGAACGTATATATCTAGATCAAAACAAAAATATAAATAGTTCGAGTAAGACAGTACAACATTTGAATAGCAAAATTAATCGTTTTCAAAATTAATAACTTAACTCATAATTTTTAACTCTTATTGCTGGAAAGTGTCAAATTATAATTATTCATACTTACGTCACGTAACTTAAAATTCACGCAACCTAAAGAATTTAAATTAGGTTAGTTCTTATAATTATAATTTAGCAACTGCACTAAACAATTACAACTATTATATTTATTCTCGTAATTTATCATGACTATGGATATAATTAAAAAAGGTATACTTAATTATCAAATAATAAATGAAATAGCAATTATCTAAAAATGATTAATATATTAAAATAATATTAGAGAAATAATGATTTACAATATGAGAATATACTAAATTTATTTTCAGATTAAATAGGACAACGAGAAAATGCCGACCATGTCCGAGGAATTTCTAATTACACATACTACAAGCTCTTCCACTGAGATGACAATAAATATATAAGTGGTATAGGACTTAAGCAATTTTCAAATATATTGAATAACTACTATGATATTATATAAAAAGTAGTTACTTTTCTTTATTTCTCGCAAAATAGATTCATGTATGTAAAATAAAATAAGCATAGTTTATAGATTTATTATTAAATTTGATTGAAAAATAATTTGATAAAGTAGTATATTGAAATTATTGCTGCAAATAATTCCGTAATCGAAATTGCTTTTAGATTAAATTTAGCTTTAGTAAAAAATATATAATTTTAAAAAAAAATTATTTTAAAAGAAAAGCCAATTGAATAGGTTAATAATTTAGTTGAAAAGAATGTTTATAATAACAAGTTTAATTTATACCCATTTATCTTTAAATTATAAATACGTTATTTTTAAAAGGTTAAAGAAGTTGATATTTTAAGTAGTATCAATCACAATGGAATAAAACTTATCATAAAAGATAATAAATGCAAATGGATTAGATTGTATTAGACAAGGTGAGCGATTACAATGTAATAATTGATCTGCAAATGGGTAAATTACAATGTCTTATTAAAAGAACTAATTCTTGTATACATGCATGTGTTTTGTAATATCTTTTCGAATTATTATATTTACAATAAAATCGATGTAGATGTCGATCAGTCCAGTAATATAGAATCCTTTAAAATATTAATTTAATTGATCACTGCATATTAGCCCTGCATTGACACGTTCAGAGAATTTATACTACATATAACGTCTACAATGGAACTGATATATAATTTTGTATAAAAAGAGTCACAAGTTTTTTTTTGAAACTTTACAGGTGTATTGTATGATTTTACCAAACGAGTTTGCCCATGACACCGAAACCTTTAAATTTTTTATTCCGTCAGTGAGTCGATGACAGACAAAAAATTTGTCGTGAATAGGATATTGATCTCAATATAGATATTTGAATTACCGCCTCTTATCAAAGAAAAACTATTTCCACCTAGTCAGTAATTTTTTTTATCACTTTAATATAATCATCATGATATCTATTTCATCATCCGCGTGACATCTAATCGATAATGTCTAATTGAGTTCTCTATAATGCAATTAATTCATTCGAATCTGTTGCGTCTTTGAATTTTGAGTAAGTTTAACTTTGTGGAAAGTCTACTTATTCAAAAAATCATTTTATATTCAAAATATTAGTCATTTTACGCTCTCAAGAGAAACAATTAGTTTTTAAATATGCTATACATTAAACAGAAATAATTAATTTTATAATAAAAACTTGTTAATTTCGAAATACTTAATTTATAATTATACTGTAAATTTGTATGCTTAGGTAGAGTTTTATAATGTACATCTATTCAGTATATGGCAAAAAACGAGATTCATAGATTCTAATAAATTCTAATCAAAATAATAAATACTAATCAATTTATGATTTCTATAAAAATTATTTTTGTTTTTATGAATATTTAACAATACGTAAATTAAGTAATTGATATACTTGATTACAGGAACAACTACTAGTAAGTAACAACCATTCTCGGAAGCAAGACTGAAATTAATAACGCCGAACAACAAGGGCACATGTCCCAATTACAGAATGCCTTTAACCTTTATACCATCCATAATCTAAGTATCTTGGTTACTAACAGGCTCATTACGTAATGACAAAAAGATTTTTGCATTTTTGAAAAACAAAAAATAATTAAAATTGTAATAAATAACATTAAAAATGTACATATATAAGATCACTGTTAACTAATTTTTCTATTATATAAGTAAATAAATAAATGTTTTATGAAAAATTTTATGAAAATCATTAAACACATAATAACATTTTGATTAAAATATAAGACCATACCACATCAAGATAAACTTGTAACACAACGCAAGACGCTAATCTTCTGTAAAGTTTGAAATTAAGTTTGTAAAAGAAGGTCTCTTGTGTTTAGTATATTGAAAAAAAGGGCGAGAAAAGGGTATACTGAGGAGTCTTGTACTGAACGCCCAATCGCGCGGTCAAATAGTCGCTCTTATAATTGATATGGAGCGATCCTTATTTTCCTCCGGGTAGTACTGTATCAGTGTCTATCCTTTAATAATTTAATTTAAAGCATCACTGTAGAGAATCTAATAATTATCTTTTTTTAATTAAAACTTATTATAAGGGACCAAGGTCGTATCGGTGGTTCGCCGAAGCCTAGAGCTGAGATCCTTTCATCGGAGATCCTGCAACTATGTTCCTAGCAACTTGAATCGATCGAATATGGAGCCGAAGAATTCGGTGCCACGAGAACGCTTAGGTAAAATGGGAAGGCCCGTAAATTTAGTAAATCTTTTACAAAGGTGGAATTTTTTGGAAAATAGACGAGCCGCAAGATGAGAGCCATGTGGAATCGGGGTTTTCGCCTCTAGCGCCAGGGAGGAAACGGTCCAGACTCGAGAGTCTACGAGGGGTGAAAGGTGGGGGCGAAAGCGGGCCGAAGGCATACAAGTGCTCCTCGGAGTGGGGATCGCTTTGACGTATTTTTAATTATGAAGACTCTGTCAAAACAACAGCAGAAGTGAACCCCATAGTTTAAGCTATCATAGTAGAATCTTATTTATTCCCTTGTCGTATCCTGCTACGATTAATTACAACTATTGCTCGGTGCCTTTTTCGCACTATTCTAGCCATTACCATTTGTCATAATAATACATTTCATAATAAATCTTTTCTTATCATATGTTTTAAATTATTGTGTAATTAATTAACTTAATTGTTACATATATATCTCAAGAAGCTATTTCTTTATCCAAGGAATTGTATAGGAGGCGGTATCTTTAACCACTTTCTTTTTATGACAGAGAGCCGCTAAGAGCGGCCGATTGAAAAGTCACGCGCAGCGCCTTTACAATATTAAATGGTAGCAAAAAAATGCAACTAAATAATAATAACAAAAATTATTTTCTAACACGTATGATTGTACTTAATGAGTAATACACATAATTCAAATAGTTCCATTGATATGTAGCTGTAAAGGGATAAAACTCGAAGAAAGAAAATTAAATGTTCATTTTTGCAATAAAATTTTTTGGGTGAAACTTCAATCATTGTTTGATTTTTCGAGGCAATAATATATAAGAAAACTTGAGAGGAAACGCTCGGATAAAAGATCCGATAGAGCCCTCTTCCCCCCGCGTCCGTGAGAGAATCGAGAAAACCAGCTCAGCTGGGAAGAGGAATCCACTTACATTTTTTCCCGCGCATTGTCCCTCGGAACGCAATTTCCCGTTTTCCTTGAGATTTATAAATAAACCAGGTATGATTCGCTGTGGATCGAGTGCAGGCGTTCGAGTTAGATGACTAATTGGAAAGAGAAATCGAGCGTTTCCCCGATCAGCAGTGGTACGACAGGCCTCTTAGGATGCCTCTTAATTGCAATTCCGAGGCGGGGAGCGAGGAGAATCGCGGAGCTACTGGAGGCTCACGGGGCATCATTAAAACGCGCAGGGGGGAAAGAAGGCGCGCGCGAGGTGTCAAGGAGGCCGGCCTCGGCTCCAAAGCAACCCCGCACATCCGCGGATCCTCGGAAGCGCAGCCACCCAAGAATCGCCAGCCGCCGCGGCGCTTTGTCGCGCGGCCGTTCCCGTGAGGCGCACACCCCCTCCCTGCGTCCGACGGATTGCCGCGCGCTCCCCGCGTCAAAGCCGTGTTCGGCCGCGAGTGTCGGGAATTAATTTAGTCGGGGCGCTTATGCCCTGCCCGCGTTATTAGCCACCGGCGACTCTTTTTCTCCTGCGGCGGGTACTTGTCTTGCTGTCGCGCAGTTCGCATCCGCGCTCGACGCTTAATCTGAATTATTTTCCGACTGGAGTAATTAAGGCCGAGCCGAGCGCTCGGAATAGCGCATTACGGGATATAATTGAGCTGCACAGGGCTAGGCCGCCTGCCCGACGAGCCTGTTGACGCAACGCTTTTCCCGCTGGGTCGAATTTTTGTTGGGAGCTGCTCGCCAGCCCGTCTCTTGGATCTTACGTCATTTACAGGCTTCAGTTGTGATCGAATTCCGTTGTACGCAATGTCAGTCTGTCCTTTCCTTTTAATTCCTTAAAATGCTTCAGATAACTAGACTAAGATAATAGTTTTCTTATCTATTTTAAATTTGCTTAATGAATCCTGGGAAAAATAATTTTTCGCTTGTTTGGAGGATTAACGGGGTATTTTACTGCACCTCAAAAACGGATTTCTTCAACGTTAGTCATATTTCAAAGTTTACCTTCGTTTGTGATTCAGCTGCTACGTTTAAAGTTTCGCTTAATGCATTTGGAGAGCTATACAAAGTTTGTAGAAACGTTAAATGAAAATAATTCCAGAGTACCTACTTTAAACGATTTTATATTATCGAATGATTCGGAAGCTGTAAAGTTATGCCTTTTATACATTTCATACACGTATAAACGAGAAATTGTGAAATTTGATAATATTTCATTGAACAGGTTTTATTATTAGAGATAATAAAATTAACGGACTATTTCTAAGAGAATTTGAGCAAATCACTATAATGACTACATTATATACGCGCTTTGTGTACTTATTCTACCTGTCAAAAAATATCTCGAGTTTCTTCTGACCCTGTTTACTTTCGACTGTGGAAAAACGTAGTACTGGAATATTTGCATGCCCTTTTCGAGTTTTAAAATACTATCGAATATAGAAGTTCGAGCGATTCTACCCTCAAAATCCCAAATAGAATCTGCTATTATATCTAACCTGTCCTATATTAAATCAGTTAATTGTTGTTTTGAGCTATCTAGAATCTTTTTAGTTTATTTATTTTTTATGATACTTTTTGATATTTGTTATAGAATGAGCAGGGCACAATGCGAATAATCAATTATCTTCTAGTACTGCATAATAGAATTACATAATATAATATGCACGTATGTGTATTGATTACCTTGTTATATAGTCATGCTAAACTAAGATACTGTTTGTGCTTTCCATGCTGTTCATGCCTCGGTTCATGCCCTTTTAAAGTCTAGCATTGCATTATTATTATTCCATGGATTTAAACATTGACAATTGATTATTTAGTTTCAAAGGTAGTTGAATTTTATAATATTGATTTTGCGTCGGCTGCGTAGAAGGGCATCTTTACATTCATGTACATGCATGCACGTTTTGCAGTTAGAGCTATAGGACATGGAATAGTGGGCTCGAATAATACAGAAAGTTTCGAGCATTATAGGTTATAGTTACATTCGCCATGCAGCAGAGATGCCAAAGTTTTGAGGCGAGAGCCACGGCTAACTCGGAGAGCGCGTGACCGAGCGGTTCCGCGGAAGAGGCATTCGCAATGAGGGTTGCGCGGCGCTTTTCTTTCCGCGACTTTCGCGCGGGCCGCAGCTGCGCATATGCAATCGGGGGCGGGGCTCACCGGCTGCTCGAGGGACGCGTAGCCCTCGACGACGTAGCTGGGCCCGGGCGCCGGGCGCACGGGTGCCTCGAAGCACCGGGGCGGCAGCGGATGCCGGTGTGGACACAGCCTGGGGCTCGCCGCCACCTTTGGCGCCGCCACAGTCGCTGAGGCGAACATATCCGGGTGGCAGCCCTCCACCCGATGGATCTGGATCTCCGGGGCGCGGTAGGGCCCGCGGGCGGCATACGGCCCCTTACCCGTGCTCTCCGCGACGAACTGCCGACTGTCCACGCCCACGGCCACGCCTCGTGTCTCCGGGTAGAGACCCCCGGGGCCCCCGTCGCATTGGACGCCCGTCATCACGAGGCGCACGGGGATGTTGGTCGTGCCCCCGGCCGTCGACGAGGTCGAGGACAGCTCCTTCTCCAGCACCTTCGCCTCCTGCCTTTGTCCTGCGCACACAGTTTCTCTTGCAAATTTTCCGAATACTTTTTGCGGTGGCTACAGCTGCCTTTTCCCTCTGCATTATATCCGCCTTCCGCGAAGCTTCGCCAGCCTCGAGATACCGTCGGTGTAATGGATATGGATACGGAGCACGTGAACGTGCAATACAAACTCAGGAGAGCGGAGACGAACAGAGCTATTCGCGTTTTAGGGAAAAGCCAACTGCAGTGACTCTTATTAATACTCGCAAACACACTCGTTTAAAATTCGCAAGCAATGTGCCGCTAACAACGAGCAAAATAGAAAATCATGATCATGAATCGTATAAATGAAAATATTGCTTTTTATTATGGGCAGCTGTTTAGGTAAGTTATTTAATAAATAAAATTGAAAAAGCTTGAAGTTTTGTTTATTACGATTATTATGATATTATTATTATGACTATCTATTCTTTTAAAAAAATTCAATTTTAAATAGAACACACCTTCTATTGTGAAATCTTGTTATATTTTACTTGAAAATATCTTACTATATAGGATTTCTATTGTAGAATACCAACAATCTATTGAAATTAGTTAATTTATATAATACGAAATGGACATATCATTATATAGTAGACTGCTTAAAGAATCAATATCGATATTTAAATAAAAAATTATTCGTTTTATAAATGGAAAATATATGTTACATGAATATGAAAATATAAATTTACAATTCATTTAAAGATATTTATTTTTTATAATCAGTATTTGATGTTGGCTACATACTATAGGTTACTTTGTATTTAGTAGAATCACACTAAGAATAGTTAGTCGAAAAATGTGATTATTACATACTAAAATGTAAATATTTAGAAATTTGTTTTTAACTTTCGTATCCTTTCCTTTGTAGATTGTGTAATATAAATTTTTACTTAGTTACTTATAAGTATTTATTTAATGTTTATCTGGAAAACCGCAACATTGGACAAATGTAATAACAACAATTTGACATAAAATTAATTATTAAAAACTTTAAACAATGACTTTCCAAGAATCTAATAAAAAGGTTTATTAAGATATATTCATTCTTTTATATTCGTTTATAAATTGACTCACATTGTATTAAAACAGATTATATTGTATGTATTTCTTAAGAATGGCCATTGCAATGTGAAAAGTATACAAACCTTTAGTCGACTCAGAAGTACACTCGTCATCAGATTCTGTCTGACGTTTTAATTTGTGAAGGACTGGAGCGACCACTAACACTTCTCCACTCATCACGTACATTGCGAGAATTATAAATCCCTGAAATTAAAGAATGTATTTTTCGCAATTAAAAACGTACAAGTACAAGAATTAAAGCAATTATAACGAAATCATAGGAAAATAATGAATCTGTCAAATTCTTGTATAGTTTTTACTTTCTCTCTAATTAGTTTTAATCAACATTTTAAATTAATAACTCAACTATACGAACATTATATCGTGAAATTTTGAAAGAAGAAAATTATAGTTAAATTAATCAGGTTATTAATAATTTCTGTAGCTTTTGTATTCTTTTGTATTCTTTATTTAAGATTATATCTGTGCGCTTAAATTGCATAACTTATATAATTATAACTTTAATAAGGATGTACTTCAGTACTTTAGTAGTGTCTAAAGACTTAAACAAGTCATTTGAAACAATTCAAAGAACTTGATACAAGTCTGGAATGCTTTAGCCGGCAGATTCTATGTTATTGATACTGAATATCGGGTCGTTATGACTCTGATGAGTTGCACCATTGTCATAGTACCTACATGAATTTAACTGATGCAAAGTTTTTAATTAAATAAATTTTGGATACCTGGACGACATATGTTAGGGTTGTTAGCAGTTAAGTTTCATTATAATATTACTCACTAAAAGAGCTGACTGGAATGCAAAAACATAATGGTAAATGATCGATGAAGAGTTGATGTAAAAGACTGAAGATACTTCCATTGCCACAATACCAAAAATAACGATTGCCGAACGATGCAACATTCTTATCCTAATAGTAAAAAAAAACAAATTCAATGTAATCTTTAATACTAAAAATGTATAATAATATAGAATAATAAAAGGAACTGTTTAATTTTAAGTTTAATGATTCTAACTCAACAGCAAAGAAAGAAATTTTACAATGTATAGTAATGCGATATATCATATAAAATATTTCATTCTGCAAAATGCATATATTGATAATAAAGTACAAATTTAGAAAGTGTTCATTATATCTTCCTGTGAATCAAATGCGATTAAAGACAATATTAAACGTCAAGTTTTTAAAAATTAAAGTTTTTATACAGATCCGTAACTGAACACTTTTATTGACAATTTCAAGCTTTATTCCAAAAGAAATAAAAAAGTAGATTATTATTCGTTTTTTTCTTATTTAATGCACGCAGTAAATTCCAACAGTATATCATAGCCACGACAACAAAGATTTACACTTCAATTTACTTAGCAACCGGGATTAATTAATGTATACTAGTATATAAAAAATATAAAAGACAGTATGCTAAAAGTCAACATGCTGCTAAGTAAATATTCTTAATAGGGATTTATACTTCACCCTACCTTAGATTCCAATTATATAAATAATTTAATTTGTATCTATCAAAAATCAATTTATTTGTTAATTTAATTTTAATTTCGGCTTTGTCGTAATCTGTAATTTGAACCAATTAATGGATGTTCAAATTAAATTATAATTAAAAATAATGCCATTTTGATGATCGTTAACTTATTAAATTATTAACTATAAATTTATAAGTTTTTGAGTTGCTATTAAACATTTTAAATTTTATTCGTTTTGTAGTTACTATTCTGTTTTTTGTGTATAAGATAAATTATTAACATTATTATGATTTTTAAAATATGTCGTAACTAGACTAAGCTAAAAAGCTTTAAATAATTCTGAAGACTTATTATTTACTAATAGACGGGTAATTAATGTATTCAATATCAAATTTTATCGTTTTGAAATTCCGAATTATACTTTTCCGAAATTAGTTTTGAATCTATTAGATATTTTAAAAAATCGACGAATCTTGATAGAGACATTAGTTGTTCCAAATTAAATCTATTACTTGTAATGTATAGGTAGAGATATAATATTTAAAAATATTTTCAATGTGAAAGTTAAGACAAAGACAAAATTAAAAAAAGTGAACATGTCAATGAAAAATCACAAGGCTCTTGAGCAAAAAATAGAATTTAAATGTTAATATGTTTTTAGACTAATTTATTGATTAATTTGTATGTACTAAATATTATTTTTATTTCAAAGCTATTTGCATTTCTAGAATCTCAGATGTCTTTAAGGAAAATGGCATAAATGAGGTAATACATGCTAAACGATATTAAATTAACAATGAAAATAAAACATTTTCTAAATGTTTAATTGATATTAAAATATAAATATAAAATCAAAGTTACCTTAGTTGAATAATATCTTTCTTAGTAAATTTATACAACAAAGGTCTAGTTTTATGTATTACAGTTATGTACAGTAGTAAAAACGTGAGTAACAACGTTATCGAACATATAATGAATATATTGTAGACTCCGGTGCCAAAAATTAGCCACCAAGATTCATGCTTCCATCCAACTGTTTTACTTGTCAATTCAGTTGTCAGTATTGCAAGTATTGGCACACCTACCGAGAATAATTTTTTTCTATAGTACATGCGCAAGTTATTCGTAAAAATAGAATTATTTATGTTTATTTATTGAACTAAAAATTAAACTAGCGAAACTTAAACTATTAACGTTTTCCTCGATATTTTCTGTAACTAGTTTTGATTAAGTTACACAAAATAAAAATAAAAATTTCAAATTTTTATATAACCTACACTTTTTGAAAATTAAATTTAAAATATAAAAATCCTAATTTTTCAACAATTTTATTTATAAAATACGGGTATAAATACAATAAATTTATGTAAAACTAATATTTTAGACCAATAGTTTTAATATATCTTAAATCGTTATATCACATTATAATGGATAATATAAGATGTTAAGATTTTTAAGTAATATTTATTAGACTGCGAGAAGCATAAACTCGATCTTATAATTAATGATTGATTATTCATGCATTTATACCTGTAATAACTGCTACGACGGTTGGCTGAAATTGTTGGTTTGGATGGATATTTGAGAGTTCAGCATAGATAATTAATGCTTGAGAGATCGGCGAAGATGTTCCAATTAGAAGAAAAGCTTCTAGACACATTGCGACGATTGAGAGGGTATCCTGGAATGTTGTCAAAAAAGCTTTTGTCTAATTATGGTATACAGAGTCACAAATAATTATTATTCTTTAGAGAGAAAAATGAAATCGATAAAATTATGCGATACACAAATAAATTAAATTTGCTAAAATTGAAAATAAACGAACGATTTCTTTTATAGAATTTTATGAAAAATTTAAAAGGTAAACATTCGAATTCTACATAATTACAATGTAATTAAAGATAAATATTAATGTAAATTAGTTATTAATACCTACAACTAATCACTTGTAAATAAATGTTTGCCTTGGTTAAATCGTTGTTTCGATAATTATAAATTGATAATAATATTTAAATACTAATTCAAATCAATATATCATAAAAGCGATAATGAGAAAACATGTAATTGTAACATATAAAAATGATTTTATTAATAAGAATCGGTTGTAGACAAAATTAGCATTTTATTTTTTTTTATACCTCTGAAATTTCAGTGTGAACAGCGTAAATGAAAGTTGACATAGCGGCAATAACGGCTGCGCAACATTGTATTTTTAAAAAATGCAGCCATGTCCGATTCCTCCACCAAAAAGCCGTCAGAACTAGTATCGAAATTAGACACTGAAGTAGGCAACTACTGCAGCCCAATATCACAACAAAATTCGTTTGATCATTTCTTGTTGAAATAGACTGAAAAAATCCGAGTATTCGTTCTTGTTAATTGAAAGTGGTATCGAATTCAAAATTTTTTATATTTTACAGTGTTATGATACAGTGGAAAGAAATTCGAAATATTTCTGACAAGAGCTACCCGAGCAAAACGTAAAAAATCTTATCTTAAAGAAATACTGTATCGAAGAAGTATTATTTTATTACTTGTAAAAATATACTGAAGTATAATAAATGTTCCATAGTATATACATGGTCACGAATCTATGTGATGATTTAGCGATATTGACTGCAAGAACATAAGGATTTACGATACATTGGGCTAGTCGAGCTATATGCAAAAACTTATAGAAGTTTGTTCCCGGGTTCAAGCTGCGTATCGCCTTTCTATTCACTTAGTTATCATATACCCTGTAAACGAGGGAAATATAATTGTAGATCTCTCCTACGTATTTTACGGATAAATTTTTATCGCTATAACTCCAGGTGCTCAATTTTTTAAGCTTCATTGCTCCATATTTGTGGGCAATGACCTCAAGTAGCGTCATAAACCCGTAACAATGTCATAAATTAGCGTAGTGAAGGCATAAAAAATTAAAGGAATATATTAAAATTGCTTAACAGCAAAGCTAACATCGGTAAAAACTGTTACAAATACATTATTGTGTAAAAAGAGTTGTTGCCGGCGCCGCGGTCGTTACGAGAGCGAGCTCACCGAGGGAAACAATTAATCACGCAGGCTGATAACACGCGCGAGAAAATGAAAAGTGGGCGCGGGGAGCGAGATCTGGAAATCCGATTATCCGCGGATTTGAGCGTTCAGCCCTCATGTTTCCCGCGTTCGCATATATTGGCAATGTTTGCGCTGGCACTGGGAGGACGTGGACCCGATAAAGGGGGGCTGAGGTGCTTTATGGGACATGGGCGAAGCCCCGCCTCATCCCCTTAGGCGGCGATCGTACGCTGAAGGCCCGTGTGAAAGAATGCAATAAAAGCGAATCCGGGTAATAGGCGGGGGATCGATGATCGACCCCGCAGCGTCCGGGAAAGGCCGCGCAATCCATTAACGCGTGTCGGTTGCCTCGCAGCGGCCTCAAAGACAGGAGGTGCGGGCTGCGCGACGGCAGTCCGAATGGACGTGGGTCTGCCTATCTCGCGATGCCCGAGTTCCCTGCATTTTCCGATAAATTCTTATGCGCCGCGCAGCCATCTACATTATATTGAGGGCGCAGGGCGGACAGGCCCAAGAGCCGGTGTATACACAGTTTCCTTGTCTTCCGACCCGCGCGGCCCGTCAAAGCGCGAGCAAGGCAGTTAAAGGCCGCCTGGCCGCAGCCTGCATTCGTTTATTCAGGAGGAAAATATCCCGTCTGGTGGTGGGCCGCCTCTCAGAGAAAGGGGGGATAGCATTTTTGCTTTGAGGAATTCTTTGTCCAAATATCAATTTTAGTAGACCGAACAAGTGATTTTTCAGGCATACCGCTTTTTTTCTGCTAACGGACATTATGAATTTTAGAAATATTTCATACGCACTCTATTTGGCAAAAAATTGAAAAGAATTTAAAATTTACTTTTTGATTTGATATTAAATTTTGTTCTAAAGCTCAATGATTGCCTCGTGAAAAACAATCATAATATAAAATTACACATTTCAAATAAATGATTTGATCAAAGACTTATATAACAAAGTTTAGCAATTATTTTTCTTCTGATTTTTATTGCAATCTTAAATTTACACGAGGTATACCATTGCAGACAAAATTGTTTCGGCTTCAATTTAAACGAATCAATAGTTGCGAATCCTGATCAAAAATGAACAATCTGTAACCACTATAAATGCTAATTGAATGGAGCATTATATAGATCCAAAATTTATCCCTTATATTGAAATCAAAACCATTTAAGATTATGACGATTAGTACAGGATGAATCATCCTGTAGGGAAATAGTATTTATATTAAAAGATAAAACGTGTAAAAAGAAATGTAAGAGATTGTTAAATTTTGTAAGAGTTGAATATTCGAACATTTGCCATCGATAAGTATAGCTATAAAATAAAAATCCTAGGTAATCGTTGGTATGAAAAGAATGTGTCAAAAAATCTAAAATACATATGTTTTATAAGGTATGATTATGCTCACGAGGTATTGCACATAATTTGCAGTACTAAATTCATACGGAAATTATACAGAAACGCTATATATGGCTATATATATATGTGTGTGCATATATATACACATACATTTTTGGAATAGTATTAATTAAATATTATTGACTTGCATACATGCAGTACACCTTTTCCACTGATTTAATATATTACGATCGATAAAATTAGTGAATAAGTGAACCCATAGTATATAGGATTAAAAAAATCACTAGAATATATTTAAAAATTTTGTTTCTTATTCACTTTGTGTAGACTTTATCTTAAACTGTTTGATTGATTTTTGTTGTGATGAGATTAATATTAACTTGTATATTTTTAAAATTATTTTCAATAACAATAGTTCAATAAACTAGGGTATATCTACGTTCCAATTTTTTTAGAATAAAATTAATATAAGTGTAATCAGTTGCATAAACAGTGTAAGATGAAGCAAAAACAGAAGACAATTTTTTTACTATATTAATGTGTTTTTTTTAAATGAATTATTGCTAAAATGAAAAAGTTTTTCTACAACTGAAATTGCATTTATGTCATAAATAAATTTTTTAATTATATGATAAATATTTGTTTCAAATTATTTAACGCAAATCAGATTATCCTCTCAATTTAATGAATTTATATTAACCAAAATTTCAAAATTAAAAGTAAATAATCAAAAGATAAAAATTAAATTCGAAATTAATCAATTTGAATGTCAAATTTCATTTCCTTCTGTATTTTATTATTTACTTATTCATAAATTTGAGAAATTCAAATTATACATTATATTTAAAGCATACTTGAGTGCAGCCTACTATATTTGTATAATTATTATAAAAGATTGTGTAACTTACATATAGCGAGTATAAAGTCCGTAATTTTAATTACGTTGAATATTTAATATTTCCTACGCGAAATAAAGTTTTATCTTACAATAACAGAGTGAATTTAACCAACCGCAAAAAAATTCTAGCGTTTAAAGCGGATTGAGAGATTCTCGAAAAATGGAGGGAGTAATACAGTGCGCTGCAGGAAGGAAAAAAGCAGAGCCGAGTTAAATTCGAGTGGCGGTGCGGGGGAGCAGAAGAAGACTGCCGGTGATTCCCCGCACCTCGTGCAGCCGAACAAAAACTTTCTCGCATCCCGAGCTGCAGAGTAACTCGTGCGGATTCACAGCAGCCGTACAACGCTGTCGTTGCTACGTACCTTCTCGGTGCGCGTCTTGAGGAAGGCGGCGAAGGTTCCGGGCCTGGAGCAGAGGCAGTGGAGGGCCGCGTCGCGGCCGAGGCCCTCGACGACGGAGCAACCGTTCAGGTCCCAAACACCATCGGGGCCGAGGACGCCGCAGGAAACGTTCCAAGCCTTGCTGTGGTTGCGCGCCCCGGCGAACTCCAGCTCGACGGCGTAGCGATCATCACGCTCGAGCCCGCGGTAAGTCGTCGCCACGCTGACCACCCGTGAGTTCAGACGGTACTCCATATCACTGGCGTCCCTACAGTGCCGGAAACTCTTACTCGTCTGGCAATCGCAACGTCCAAGGAGGCGCGAGCGAATCAGCCCTCGCGGACGCCTACTATACTCTACCGCGCGGCTAAAAAGTTCTACTCTATGAGCAAAGTTAAACTATTTTAAACTCTACAAGTCTTTTCTCTTCCGTGGTTTTCAGAGCCGAACCACTGCAATTGATATTATAAGTATAAACTAAGATTTACTTCTTGAATTTTAAAGTAAGATAATTAGATCGATATAATGTTGTTTCTTTGAAAACTTTAATGATTTCATATCGCTTTTAAGTGAAAAAAATTCAGAACGTCAACATTTGTACATATGTTTCTGTAAGTTGCTGTATTTTTTCTACTCCTACATTATTGATTACTTTAATAAAGACTTTTATAATCAAATAAAATTTTAGTTTTTATTAGACTAGTGTATCCATTCAATATATAATGCAATATGAATTTAATACAAAAGAATTTAATAGTTTTACGATGCGTTGTTAATATTTTGTCATGGAAAGCTAAAACTTATTTTATTTCATAAGCAAATTTAACTCTCCACAACGTTTGCCAGAACAATGTGGAGAGTCATAATTCACCTTTCTATTGCGAGACAAGCGTGGAGAGTATAAAAGCTCGACGGCAAATAAATTTTGAGTATGAATCGTAAGGGAGCAATTACTTTGATACGCGGAATCCGGGGGATGTATTGCATTTGGAAAAGCGAACGTCACGGACAGTCGAGGCGGACGAACGCGAGGGGAATTCCGATGTCTGTGCCAATGGCAAAATGCGAACACTATATCGTAAAATTCCTTTACATCCTCAGTGAAACCTGATTCTTCATAGAAAAAAGACTTTTTTTAAGCCATATGTTTGTTCTCGGTACTTTGTACTCGGTACTTTCTCGGTACTTCAATATGAATGGTTTGCCTGAGTGATCATTAACCAAATAGGGTTGTACTATTCGGTAAATTCCGTTTTACAAGTGTGATTTCGTTAATAAAATTGAATCGTATTTTCATTAATTTTTATTACATTTATAGGTTGATTTTATTAATCTAAGCTTTGATTAATATGTTGACCTTCAACATCGGCTGATATTTAACCAAGGTATAATATATTTTCAATTAGCAAATAAAAGATTTTCGAAATTTATTAATTTAAAAATCGTCGATTATCTAAAGGTTATTTGGATAAAAACCGGGTAAACTGATAAATAAAATTATTTGTAAAATGAATGTATGCGAAATGATATTATGGACATAATTATTTGGATAAATGTACTTTATCATATTTTTATCTAAATGGATCGGTAAAATTTCAATATTTTTTTTAACTTTTAATAATTATTCAAGTCTACTTTTTATTAAGATTCAATGGGAGATAATAAGCGTATTTGTATAAACTGTAAATAATAATCGTGTAATAATCAGCACTTTCACCAAAATGATACGGTTGTTCAAATGACCCTTTCAACTCTCACACATCTCGAAATGCGTCATCCATAACGCTTTTGAAAGTAAATTTTTGCACTTCCCTGGTGGAAAAAGGGGTAACCCCTAACTTTTCGACCAGTCAATAGCTATTGTTACACTGACTTTATTCGCATTTTTCACGTTTGTTCTGTACGGTGAGTTGTTCGATCGTTATATAGTGTAAATTCTGAAAATTTAGAAAGATTTCAATTCTTTACGTATTTTTGTAAAATGTATTCTTGCAATATCACATAAGTAACATATCTTACATTAGTTTCGATCTTAATATTGCAGGTAATGATTATAAGAAGTTTTGTAAATCAATACGAATCTATGTTTATGTTAATTTTTGAGTATTTTTATATTTTGTATTATACATTTTATTTCTGTGGATACTCTAATGTGTTATTCGATATGAAATTCTGATGTTATTCTTATTTGCACAGTGATTTGAAATTCTCAATTTCTTCTTATGAATATTTAAAATGAATGAAAGTGCAAATTTTTTGAATGTTGAAATATGCAAATTCTTTTGAAAGCATTATTGAAGAATTCAAAATTATTTTGATATATAAATACTTAAACAAAAAAATTTCTCTTTATGAAAGTAAATCATTTTAAATGTTTCTACATAGGTATGAGTTATACAGAACTAATTGCAAATAAACATCTTAAGTAGTTCTGCAATTTTTAATAATTCGATACTAGCTCATTAAACCGCTTACAACAAAGCTTAAACCCTATTTATAGCTTTATAATTCATAAAAATGTTTTTTTATTCTTTATGGATTTTCACAGAAAATAAGCAATCTATAATATTATTTGTAATTCGATTATACAAAAGTCTAATACGGCCAAAGGCTTTAATGACATTAATAATTTTGTATAATGTCATGCTTCCACGACACCGTATGTACACATATATGTAAAATAAATTAAAATATTAAAGTAAAATCAAAATACAAAGATAAATACTTACTCCAGTTCTGTAACGTATGTTCCTGGAAAAAATTGTGCTAAATTACGATAGACAGTAACAATCCCGAAGACAGTTTTGTTGACGTTTTGCACTCTATTTTGATACAAATGGATCGTCACTCTCTCATTGTACCAGTCAGGATATTTACTTCAAAAACAAGAAATAATGAATTTTAGTGACTTATTGTATATTTTAATATTGTAAAGTTTAATATACTTTCATAGTCGAATAAAAATCATAAATTTTTTTAAAATTAATATTGTATATTTCTATCGCAACTTTTAAAAAACGGTTTAAATATTTCAAACATTTTTATAGCATTAGTCGATATGAAGATATATTAAATGTAAGATAAACAGTTTATTAAAAAGTTACATTTGATTGTCTTGAGGTATCTTTAAACTATATGCTACTGTGGAAGTAGAATATACTTTCATTGGAAGAATATCAACAACCACTTCTGAGAGTGATAAATGTTTGGTACTTTCAGTATTGTCTTGACTCCAATATCCAAGGTTACGTATAACAAGTTGACAGAATAAAAGTAGCTTCTAAATAAAAAATATGGTTGGCTTAATAAAATTTTAAGAACTAACGTGTGTGTAAAACAAAAAATGAATACAACATATCGAGCAACATATATATATATATATATATATATATATATTGTATCTTTACAAGGCTATATATTCATTACAATAAATTAGAGTATACATGCAGTGATCTAAATTCAAAAAAATTATATTCAAAATATTTATAAAGTTATTATAAATATATTCTTAATATAATTTATATATAATATACGGACATAATTATTTTAGTATGACTGCAACATGAAATAAAGTGTAAATGAAAAAGATAATTACTTGCTGAGTTAAAATAGAATGCTCGTTGCTTAGGATTTTGTTGATGATTCTCATCATGGCTTCGGCTGAATTGTTTAGATCGTCGAGTTCATCAATGCTGTATTGATAGTGTTCAATCTCTTGCAGTATGCCAATTATTCGATCGCCCTCGCCAGGATAAAATGGTGATCTGCGATACTGCAATACATTCCAAATCGTCTGTATAGTCGTTGATCCATTTGTACTTTCATATCCTTGTGTCAAGCTCTGAAACTAAAATATATTAGAATTGTATTATTATGCGTAAGGTATATAATTTGATCTCACTAAAGTCAGACTTTTTCACTCTGGAATTGAATTGTGTATTTAAAATATACGTATATGGGAGTTTAATTTTAATTTATTATGAAAAATTGATCTCTTTTCATTTATATAATTGGTTACTAGCGGTATTTTCACGTTCGGAGCAACTGAGTGTAAATGTTTTACATTATATTATCTTCCTTTGTGATGGACTTGCTAGATTAGTCGGTTAGATGAACATGCACCCGATGCAGAAGTAACAGTGCGGAGTTACCACATCCGCTGATCTACAAAGCGAGTCGTGACAGAAAAGAAAAGCTTCTGCGTCACGGATCATTAAGCGTATGACAGGGTTTTGACAAAGGGCGTGCGTAGTAAAATTCTTACAAAAGAAGAATTTTTATCGTGTCGAGCAGTTTCCTATATCTTTGAGAGTATGATTCTACTGCTGCTGTGAAGAATATTTTAATCCGAGTGAGTGCTAGTTCACAATCTTAACTGAAGATTAGAAAGTACAATTTTTTAAATATCATATAGACGGTCGAATACTGTTTTAAGTTATTAAAACAGTATTTATTATATGTATACATTTTTCGAATGTATAATAGGAAATCATAAATATATAATTATAAATGATGCAACTTTAATTACATATACACTAGATTAAATAAGAATATAGATAACTCTTTTAAAATAAATCACAATTGCGTATAGGGTTTTCAAACTTACTAATACACGTTGCATTATGATATGTATTTAAAGAAGTACTTTATAAAGTTTGCATTGAAGTATATATGTAAATTGTGCTGATAACGAGGTTGGCAATATTTAAATAAAAATCTATCACGATGTATTTCGTATAATCATCTTATAAGTTATATCATTATTTGGTAAATATTAATATTATATGTCTATTAATTTACTTTTAATTCTATAATTGATTTTTATAAACATTATGGCTATCGTTAGAACAAGTCTGTCTAAAGTTCATTCCGTTATTAGTTATTTTTAAAATATGTTCACGAGTAAACCAAGACTAAAGAAAAGTTTCATGTTCAGAACTTTTCAGAACCGATGCTTCTACACACACCGAGGCTTTACATTATTCAAATGCTCCTTTATGAGAAAATAAGACTCAAAATGGCTGGTTATGTTAAATTAAAGTTGTTGTTATACTAAGTTTTCCAAGAATTGGACAGATTATTATGATTTATGCAAACCGAATTCATTTACTATTCTGTATACTTCGAATTTTTAAGTATAATTTGCAAATTTAAATTCGATCTATTGAATACTGTGATGCATAGTAAAACATATCTGTATTTATAATATTTGCATAATATACATTATGTGATTTAAAAGTAACAGTAAGCACAAATATTCACATTTTAGAAGTGAACATGCATAATATTATTCGCCTTTTGTGAGAACCTAAATCGGTTATTACGCTGATCATTACCCATTCATCAATTTTATCTGTTATATCAAGCACGATCTTGATGAATGGCTTATTGGTCCATTATAGATGAAAGAATTATGATTACATTAATTTCCGATAACGTGCTGAAAATGTTGAAAGAATCTCATGCGTGCAAATTATCGCATGTAAGTAAATTGTAATAATTATATATGTATATATTTATATATGGGTATATAAATATGCACTTGAACGTCGAAAACACTCGCGACAATATTGAAACTGTGGAAGTTGCACGAGGGCACTGGTGCATGTTCGCAATATCAATTTTACACATTAACCAACGAGAAAGTCGCTCGTCGAAGTCCTCATAGACGACCGCGGAGTTTCTTACGGCCACATTTATCACACACACCCATTTTGAGAGAGCGACGATCGATTGATCGAGCGAGCGAGGGACGATTCGTACACACATTGCCGACGTGCACTCACTTTGTTGTAGGGCTGCTGGAGGGGCTCGTAGAGGCAGTCGGAGAAGTCGGCCTCGGCCCACTCGGAAGCGCCGGAGTCGCGCATGTTGCACTGCCGCGAGACAAGCTGGCCGACCGAGCCCTTGGGGCAAGGGACGAGAGCGCGACTCCCGGGCGCCGTCTCCGGCCACCCGAGCCCGTAGTCTCCGGTCGGCCGGCATAGGGGGATCGTTTCCCTGTCGACAACCTCCACGCGCACCGAGCTCGACCGGTGCGCCACGTTGCACGTGTACGTCGCAGACTTGACGGCCGAGCTGATCGTGAGGATGCTGCCCGCGGGGTAGAGGTCCTCCCAGAATTCCTGGCCGGGCTCGAGGCGCAGCAGCGCCCGATTCTTCGTCCACCCGAACCCGATGCCGATGCTCTGCATGTTGGGCGTCGTGCAGATCAGCCGCACACTCCTGCCCTACAATCAAAAGAACACGCGACCCAACGATCCTGTCAACTAATTATTTACCTCAAACTATATTCGTCTGCTTCGACTTATCACGCTTTTCTATGGCTTCATAATAGTCTTTTATACCTCAATGTTACTATAGATTTCATCGATACTCTAATCCCTGTAAAGTATGTATAGGTTTTTAGTTGACGCGAAATGAGAAATTTGAGATACTCAGCAGCCGAGGTGCACTAGTTGTCATTCGGCAAAAAACTGCATTACGATGCAGTTGCAGCTGCATTGATGAGGTTCACTTTTTCCTACCTACAGCGTACGGCTACAATAAAAATTAAGTACTTGCTTAGGCTAATTAAAATGGTTAAAAATGTAATTTATGTTATATCTAAAGGTAAATTAATTATCATATTTTATACAATCTTTTAAAAGTTTACTGTTGAAAAATTTAAAAAGTCTACATCCAATTATACAAAAATATATTTTTTAACTTTTTAAAGATTTTAGTTTAAAAAAATGCGCTTTTCATTATTTATTATACTGTATACATATAGTTTTTTAAAAGCAGACAAGGACGTTGAGTAAACATAATAATGAAAAATAAAATTGTATTTTTACATATATGCATTTTTACATTTTTACGTGCTATGCGCTTTATTAAAAACTTTCCTATATATGTACGCAAACTAGTGAGAACGTATTCGGAAAAATAACAGAAAGGATCAAACAATGCATTTAAATTGACTGCTGTAAAGTTATTACAGATCCAAGCATCCAAATTACCATATAATGTAGACCGATATCAAACCAAATATTGCATTGAGTGTGTTAATATCAGATTTAAAAATCTTATAATCATTTCAAAGGATGCTATACATGTCAAATTTTCAGCTCAGTGTTAATAACGAGGCCAATACCTTGTATACAGTTGAATAGTTTTTATTTGGAATAACAACGAAAAATTCGATCTAATGATGTAGAATAAAGATTATTGAAAGTTACAAAAAACAATAATAATTCATCGAGTAATTTATAAATTTTAATATTTATGCAATGAAAATATGGTTGGAGAAGTATACAAGTTATTACACTGATGAGAAATATTTTTCGAAAAACTAATTAACGTAGACTTTCAGAACTCAATTCCAGGAACAAATAGTTTCTACATCAAACGATCCGACTCGCGTTAAATGCCAATAAACAGCACCAACGTAGTACTGCAGGTGCAACATGTCTTGTTGACAGACAGTCCTCGCATACCCAATAATAAATTTAAACTTGAAAATGCTGTTCTTCTCTGCTTTACCTTTTCGAATATTATTAAATTGGAGAGTGTTTTTAATCTTTTTCATTATGCTTATAATATCCTCCTTTAAATCAAAGTTTAAGATATTTAAACAAAGTTATTAGACAATTTTTGTTAAAGCATAATATAGTACTATTCCAATGAAAAAGGAAATTCAATGTTATCTATAATTCATCTGATACTAAAGAGTACACATTAAAGTGTTATGTATGATGCATGTGTAATTATTAAATTAAAAAACAATCAATATTTTTTACTTAACATGTATATAAAAAGAATATGTATCGGGAAAGAAATATTATTCTTTACTGAACCGTTAGTGCGATACATAATAATATTTTATATTATTATAATGGCATATGTTTAAGATATTATATATTATATTATCTTTTAATATACTATAAAAATAAAATTAATAAACTAGTTAATCAAATTTAATTTTACTTTATCGAGTATAAGTAACATTAACTAATGTCCCGGACGGTGGTAGGTAACATGCGCAGTACTATATATTATAAGTCTAAATTGTTCGCGAATTTAACCCTGGCCGCATTTCATTCTAGAAGTTAACTTTTATTGTATAATAGTAGAACAGAGAAGAGGCCAGAAGAAGTTGAAAATGGATTTTAATAACATCGTATTTTATAATTATTCACGTATTTGTCGTAATAAACAATATAAATTAAAATTTATGTATATCTATTTTTCAAGTTATATAGTGTCCTGTAATGAAACTAATTTAAAGTTGACCAACTTCGATCGGGGAAAAGGGCACGAGTGGTGCTGGTAGTCGACCACTCATCTCGTCTAGAGTTAAGAGTCATACGAGTAGTAATTCTCTTTCTCTTTGGGTCATTGAGGAAGTACACCTCCCGACATTCTCAAGAGGATCCTAGTAAAGATCAACTACCGATATCAAGAGGACTCTTCTAGATACCAAGTGGAACGTAACACTTTTCGTTGCTGAATTTCCAGTGGCAGGAAATGCTGTACAGAAGATTTATTGAGATGAGGCGAATAAACTCTTGTTTATACATATAAATATTAGCATGTATACGAACTCGACTTGATAATTATGTATATATATCACTTTCATTATATTAAAATTCTTGTAATACAAAAAAGATACTTTAATTGAAGGCAAGAATTAAACGAACAATGGGCATAATGGAAATTTCCTTGCATTTCAAACTAATGTTGATTTACATAAAAAACTTGTGTAGACATTATTTATATAAATCTTAAGATTATATTTTAACACATCACGATAAATATTTTAAATATCTATTTACTTTTTTAGCCATTATCACCGCAAATACAAATTCTTTTACTGTTTGATTTATCATTGACTGTTTGAATAAAAACCTAGAATAAAAGGTATGAGTATTCCTAATTTATGAAATACTAGAACATCATACATGTAAATAGGTAATAGTAAATTATACATATTGCAGTATTCATATTAAATGTCTTTATCGGCGTTTTTCAAATTTCGAAAATTATAAATATCAATGTTACTTTCATAGGTTGCTTTTAGTAATATGTTAATTTTAATTTTAAAAAGCACAAACAAATCATAAACTATTAATTATTGCACTAATACTAATAATCGTTACGCTATAATTGATTATAGTTGATCGTTGCTTTGGTTTATGACGTAACATGCACGCTCAATGATAATTTGATCGATGATGCATTGAATAGTACCTTTTCAACCGTGCTGCTCATGGGCAGGACCTTCACGTTTGGGTCATCCTTGATGTGTATACGAATACTCCTACATTGCTGTACGCCCCAGTCGACAACCTGGCAGGTGTAAACGCCCTCGTCCAACTGCGTGGCCTTGTCCACCGTCAATATCGACGTGTGGTAGTCTGAGCCATCGTTCGGCAAATGTCGGTACCAGATTTCCCTATGGACAAGATCATATATTATAAAAAAGACTCATTTCTCTTTTAAATAATTCCTATCGAACACAAGAAAATATTTTGTCAATAATTACAACTTTTTTATAATTTTTGACATCACTAATATGTGTTTCAATATCATGTATATTTCAACAAAAATCTATCATTAGTATAAAGTAATATTAATTTTCCAATGCTAACATTAACAACACATTTTAGGTTAATTAAGCAATAAAGTTTATATTGCAAGAATTTGTAAATAACTTGAACGATTAATGTATAAATTATTTTTATGAAAAAAAATCAAATATCAGAAGAGTGTATATATACAAATAAGAGAAGTGATTGAATGTACTAAAAATGGAAATTTAAAAGTTACAAGTAATATTGGAAAGTTGTAAATACCTTGTTGCCTTACTCATGTTCACAAGCATATCATCTTTATACCACAAAAACTTGAGATCTGAACTACCCACAGCTACACAGGATAAAACCAATTGCGCACCAAGTTGCACTTGACGATCATTAATTTCATTCATTTGTAAACTCTATACAAGAAAAATTTTTTATTAGTGTACTATTTTACTTCTTATATTTTTGTTCTCGAGCTATACTTGGAAAGTAGATGCGGAATTACTTAAAACAACTTTATATATCAATCTAATTAACTGTAGAAATGAATCTCTATGGGAACATCTATAAAAGTATTAATATGGATGTAATACGGCTTTTTTCCAAGTTTTTTCATTTTTTTTGACATTTTATAGTGAAAATTTTTTAAAAACTGATGTATAATTTAAATTAATAATGAGATGGCTTGATGATTTATTAGAAAATATAAAATAAATAAGAATTCGCTATGACCTTAAATTTTAAAATGAAGTTAAATTGCAGTGAAGAAAAATAATCGATCTATCTAATTGTTTACATGACGTTAAAAAGATGACAAACCTCCTTTTTCATTTGTAAATTGACTTTGTAAAATCAACCACTAAGATAAATGGAAAAAGTTCCTTTTCTTGCGTCTCAATTTACCCCCGATAGAGGCTGCAAAAGGAAAAAAAATGGAGGAAGAGAAGGGAGAGGGACCACGACAATGAGCGCGTGCGCAGAGTTTGCAACCTAATTAAGTTTTCTGCGCACACACGAGATGTGATCTCTACACAAAAACAAAGTTGTTCCTAAACATTACGCGGTCAGTGGCATTGGAAATACTGTCAAAGCCAGGAAGAACCGTATCCGCGGAAGGGAATTTTCTTATTCGAAAATTCACCTGTAGGCGAAGTGCGGGTTTCTGATGGAAGGTAAAGTGCGACGGCTCGAGGAAAAACTGCCCGAGGCGACGGCGCTGTACCAATCGGTTGAGGGCGCCTCGGATTTTGTCTCCATCCTTGGAGTCGCCGAGAAAGTGGAAATTCACCTCCAACGCTGGACTGTTGACAGGAAGAAAAGAAAGATGTGGTTGGTTGTGGCCAACCATAGTCCAAGGGGTTTCCTATTTTAGAAACTGTATAGGTAGTAGTTACAGGGGTCATTGAAATTGTACGCAAGCTTCTTTTTTAAGAACAATTACTAAATTAAACAGAGAAGTTGGAGCTGCTTTCTCACGTTCAACGTTCAGTGGTTTTAAGTAGCAGACAAAGCCTGCAGTATATTTTCATTGCATGTTATTTACTCCTGTATACCTTTTAGTATTTTTGGTTTATTAGAATTCTAGAGTGGGCTTGAAGTCTCTAGAACGCATGCTCTCATTTTACTTGCAGATTAATGGATTTATGACACTAACTTTTGTAACACCCATCTATTAATGTTTTTAAACCGAATAAACTAAGTTCTGCCAATTCAATTATATTTGAATTAAATGTTTCACGCATGCTTTTACAACCTACTATAAAGGAGTACATTTAAATATAAAATTTAATACAAAAATATATGCATTTTAAAATGCATGAAAGTACTCACGTTATGCTTAGGATCTTCATATCATCCATTGATGAAATATGTGACTCCCATATGTACTTTGAAAGCTGTAAAAATGTTAATATATATCTTAAAGAAATTTAAATACATAGTAGAAGAAGACTAATGCTTCGATCGCATCACTTAACGGATTTATACATTATTTTTAAAAGATAGTTAATGTTTTACTATATGAATAAATTTGAATTAATTTTATCAAAAACAATTTATCACTGATCCAGTACATTTGATTAATGTTTTGAAATGACATAGTCTGCAAAATACTTGCGCAATCGTGGAAAAATGTACAGATGTATTCTTAAAGTTACGTGGTAAAAATATAATAAAACAAGTCGGTAAGTTGATAACTAGATTGGTCGTGTATAAAGTGCAAGAAGAGATAAGTGTAACGGAATAATGAAGTCTAACTTTCAGTTATATTAAATATTTGTCAGTTTTCTCTAGTACTCTCAGGAAATTTCCAGCTTTAAAGGCTTTCCTCGTGTTCCTGTATTTATAAAGCAGCAATATTCCGATTAATCTTTGCTCTGCTAATGGTCTTAAACATTTTATAAATCAATAAAATTTGTTATATACTTTTTAATAAATGTCTATCCTTTTAAGATTTTCGGGACAGTTGCCGAAATATTCGTATGAAATTTACTTACCGTTTTCATAGTAATAAATTGATAATAATCCGGGTTTGTAAGAATTATACGTTTCGCAAGCTATTGGTTACACCGTCGTTAAATCGACATTGTTATTTGTGTTTAACTTTATTTCATTTAAATGCGCTATAAAGTTTCGATTTTCGATTTTGTGAACAATCTGCATAAAAGGTATCGGGCTTAACATTTTTACAGTTTTTACTTTTTACATTTATTACATTCAGTGCTAAAAATTATTATTATATTATTATAAAGTAACTGATAGTAAAATAACTGATGGTTTATTCATACAAGTGATATAATTTTATAGTGCTTTACAATAATAGTCTTCATATTTGGTTAATATAATATAAAAATTCTAAGTTTGATTTTTCATTTAAAATATACTTTTCACAAGTCTTGATTACGCATCAACTCTTGCAGTAGAGTATTTTGGGCCAACAAATAATGCTTTTCTATTATATACCCCGGCAAATCGTATATTGAGTACATCATTAATCTTTAGAAGAGCTTTCCTGCTTTTTCGCCGTCCGGGTGAATAAAAAGGCGGCGTGCGCGCGAAATGGCGTATCGAGCTGCGTAATCCGCCCGTTAAATATCAATCGGCGAAGCGTGACTTGTAGCGCTTTGGAAATAAACTCGATATGCGAGGGACTGCGGGCGTTTTGACGCGTACGCATCATTAGCCCGGCACTTGGGCGGCACGGGTGGCGAGGATGCAAGGCGGGGAAATCGATCCCGCGGCCCTGTGCACCGAATCGTTTCCACGAAGGAAGCCCTGCCCTGACAATGTGCAGCGTCACCCTAGCGGCGACGCGGATCCTCGGCGGGCGCAGCGAGGGACGGCCCGGTGGCCCTCGGCGACCGGGAGCCGCGGAGATAGGATGCCCGCGGCCGCAGCTGTGCCGCGCGGACTCCGTCGCACCGAATTTCCCGCTACAATAAAGAGGACAGTTTTATTCGCGGGCCGCTCTGCGTCCCTGCACCGCTGCGCACTTTTTTACCTCCCGAATCAATCGGTCGAAACTCGCCCGGCTCCCCGTCGTTATATCCTTCCTTTTTCAATCCGAGGCCGGCATTGATTTAATGGCTTTTTTCATATACAAATGTAGTTGCGGTATCTGCCTGTAACTGTTGCACTTAGTCTTTTTAAGTAATTACACACACGGAGAGAAATGTTATGTGAAAGTCTTTTTACTGTGTTCCTTTAGCGAGAGAAGAGCTAACTTAAAAATTAATATACATTTTTAGTAATTTTAAATACAATCAGTACTGATCAAATGATATTAATTTTTTTATTTCATAAGTTTGTGCCCAGTTTACTCAAAAGTATAGTGAAAATTCTTATAACATTTCTTTTAGTGCAGCTGGAAATGAATTCGAAAAAGGTTATTTTTTCTTAAATGTTGCATTTATGTTCGAAAACAATTAGTCAATATAGTTATTTTAGCTATTGAAAAGAGTTTAAACGTAGACTACATTTGCTTGTAAAAATCAAAGTTAAGTTATCGAATAGAAATTTTCGTTTTGGTTGGATTCTATGCTCTTATTTCTGCCAGAACACTGGACTTATACCTTGCGAAGTACATTCTGAATGAATTCTAGGCGGAAATCCGACTTCTAAACGCAACGTTTATATCTGCTACGTAGAAAAAGAATAAGAGAGGAATCGTAATAAACATATCTATCTATCTCACTCTTTCATACGGCAAATGTAAATTTGGATTTCGGTTTCTGCCATTCTGGCTAGCTGGTCCTGGTGGATACTGCTATTTTGGTTAGAAAAGCGACTTTAATTTCTACCAGAGTTATATGGCGTAATAATCAATAGACCGAGGGAAATGTTAGAATAATTCTTACCATACCATTTGACTGCGTGATTAGTACATCATATAATATGATAACAGTTACCGGAATATGTTCCTCGGTGTTTATATGTTTTTTTTTATAATTTTTATATGTTTTATGAATTTATTTATAGCAATACAATTAGTAAAGTCTATTTTAAGTTTTATAGAAAATTAGAGATCCAAATTGGAAGATGCATGTCACATCATTGGCAATATATTGAATGAAATATATCAAAACGAAAATAATATTTATAATGATTTAAGGTTTTAGTCTCCTATAAGAAATGTGGCCATACAGTGCCATTATTTAAAGTGGAAAATGACCTGGGTTAAAATGAGAAGTCGACCTTTTAACCGAGTGGAAAATTGAATAGGACACCGATAAAGGCGCACGTCATAAGCATACGTGAAAGTAGATGTAGATCGAATCCGGCAAGTTACCTCTTTTAATATTAGTTGGATCAATTACACTTTTTTCGTGACAACTTTGCGTGAATACTACCTGGTTAATAAAATTTAATAAACTTATTATATCAAAAAATTATTCTTGATTAAAACAAGGGGGTTTAATAATCATATTAAACATATCAGGTATTTTGAAATAAAGCTGATCATAGAATAGATAAAATAGGTACTAGAATGGATAAAAACTTAAATACATCGTTTTCTTTCATCAAAAAATATTTCATATCATGAATATATATTTTATTATACACGTATATAAGTTCATCGAGAATTTACGTTAACAAATGATTGCATATGTCGACACATAATTATTTAATATCAATAATATGTATATAGCATTTTTTAGAAAAATATTCTAACCTTTCTCTTATAATGAATGAGATTTAATATTGTTCATTTTCTAATAGTGTTATCTAAATAATATTCCAGTTCATTATTGCACACAATACTAATTACTTATTGAATTTGTTAAAGTAATAATAATCCATTGAAATTAAAATGATATCGCTATGATTTGCATAGCGTCAAAAAAGCAAAACTAAAAGCTAAAGAGATGAAACTGAGGTGATAACAATACACTCGTACACTCGAAGGAGGAGCTCGGGTTACCAGCCCCCGTCCGCTGTTTTACGACCGGGCCAGGGAACGTGCGCCCGAAAGAGCCCCCTTATACTCTGGAAAATGCATGAATGCAGCATCTTTTAGGTGCACATTTTACGCGTATTGCAAAAATTACATGTATTATTTGTTCTGTAAGTTTCTGATAAAAATATAATCGTATTTCAAATGCTTATTATCTATATACAAAATTAAATAGTGGCTCAAACTTTAACGATATGAAATCATTTCTATTTCCTAAATATTATACTATAGATTCATAAATATTTATTATTATGAATGATTTGAGTAATCTATTTTCGTTTGAAAAATAAACTACAATACAATTACAATAATATCGAAATAGAACAATATATTGGTAAATGACAATAATTTATTAACATTTAATAACCATAGTAATTAATAAAATTACCAGGAATTAGCTGCGTTTTCTAAATATCTCGTTTAACTACTCAGTTACTCCCATGCATCTTATTATTACACTACCAGAAGTGCGGTTTGGAAGCCCCGGCTACCCATTTCTCTTTTATCTCTCATTCGCCCGGGACCCACACTCTCAAACTTTTTGACTTTTCTCCATTCCTTGTCACAGCACTTACACTCCCCCTTATCTGTTTTTTCCCTCAATTTTCTTTTATTTTTTAATCCACTCTCGTGTGCGAGTACAATTATATTCCATTATCGAAACTTACTAAGATTAAAGCTTACGGGTAATATCGATGTACGTCTCACATATAATAAATTTATTCCTTGATTATGTATGTATTCATATATATCTGACGATAATTATAGAATATATAGTATTAAATAAATATTTCGTTTTTTCACCTAGATCATCAAATTCAAAAAACGGCATTTTATTCAAAATAAAGAATTAATATATATTAATATTTCTAAAACCATTATTTAATTATTTAAGTTAAATGAGATTCCTTTTAGATTGTGTTAAGTCTGTAAGCGAGAACATTTTCACTCCTTGAACCGTTAATGATCTTTTTGGTCAACGACATGCACACACACACACACACACACAAAGGGTCGTTGCCAAAAAATTCTCCAGGCCTTCCGCCTGGAGACATAAAACTTGGCGAGGGCAAAGGGTCATAAATTCCTCCCTCCTCAAGAGTCCGGACCCGAGCTACTTTACGGAAGCTTTAGGCTTGAAATTCGGAAAAAAGTTGTACGAGACGCGCTAGTCTCTCATTGTCCGACACCGAATCCATTGTCTAAGAAAATACGATATGGAACTAAACAGAAAATTTTCTTTTATATGTAGGAAATAATATGATTTCACATTAATCTTAAATAAATCTGGATTCGCGTGATTTACAGACACCTCACTGAGATTACTGCAGAATTTTTAATCTTGTAAGTAACAAAATAGAAATTCTTTTGGTAACCAATTTTTACAACGAGATGATTATGTTTTTATATTGTCCCAGGTGTGCATCGTAAGTATAATTTCATTAATGTGCAGACTGCGCCGAGTGCGCATAAGACTATTCTATAGTTTGCCTCTGCTATAAAAACAAATTTTATTGCTTGATCTGTTGCTTGAATGCTCGCATAAATGTAACCAATATCTTGAATTTTAGGGAGACCTAGTGTACAAGGTCTGCAAATATTCAATTGTCAGAACACGCAATATTTTGTTAAATCCGATTGTTAAACAAGGTGCAGCATTGCGTAATTGCTCAACAGACAAAATGCAGTTTCGCCGTAGGGGCTTGACAGGAGAGACTTTTAATTCATTTCAGTTGCCACGAAATGGCCGACCTGACGAATTGGAAATGAAAGCAGGCCGCCAAAAGACGGGGGGACCATGTGTACAGAGGAGTTTACGCAAGGGCCGTGTAAGCCGTGGCGCTTGCGCCGCTCGTCCAATAACTCGAATATCGCTTGAGCTGGCATCGGCAGCCCATTTGCATGGCTCGCTCAAACGCCAGGGCGTTTCCTCTTTTTCTCCCACCTCGCTCGCCTCGGCCGCGGCCGCGGCGTAGGCGGGCGCAGGCCCAGCTGTCGGCGACTACTCGCTAATCGTCGTCGGGGATAATTCCCTCCGGCAAGTGCCAGGGGAAGTGAGTGGGTTAATTTTTCCTCTCGGCCCCGCTGCTGCTCGCCTGCTTTCTCTCTCTCTCGGTCTGGCTCCCCTCCCGCGCGGTCGCTCCGACGACGTTTGACGTCCTCCCACCTTTCTTCAAAGCGGAGCGATCCAAGGAAGGGGTGGGGGGTGCCTGCGAGAGGGGTGGCTAGGGAGATTATGTGCCCCGGCGCTTAACCGCGGCAATTACAAGACTCGTCGTCTGCTCAGTCCCACCTACTCCTCCGCCGCGGTATTCCAAGCACGTTCATAAGTATGTGCGCCGCGGTGTAGTTTCCTTCTTTCTCACCGCCTGTATTTGCCTGCCCCACACATGCCGGCTAGGCGCGCGCGCGCTCTCCCTCTCTCCCGCGCGCCGTGCACACAGTTCCAGCGGATTCGCGGGTCATAAGGCTTCGCTCGCCGTGGTAACAGCAGCTATCGCGGAAAGAGGACAGCCGTACACACGAGCAGTTTGGCAAAAGTGCAGCAGCCGGCGGGCAGCGCGCGTCGTAAAAGATATTCACGGGGGCAGGGGCCCGGAAGCCAGGAGCCCCGGCACCGGGCGGCATACAGGTGAGCAGCGCGCGGCGCGGACGTGTGCGCGCGGCCCTGTGTGTCCAGGCATGGATTTTTCATGCGGCTCTCCTCTGGCGCGCGCCGGGCGTACGGTTATCGCATCGTGCGCCGAGCCGCCGAGCTCCGAGGCTCTTGAACGCCCCACCCCCCAGCCGCTGCGCGAGAGCGGGGGCAGCCGCCGGCCGAGGCGCGCGAAGACGACTTTTGTTTGGATGTTCCTGCAGCGCACGGGGCCGCGATAAGTACCGTCGAGACTGGCGCATACCTGCCGGGAGTGTGCCGCCGGTCTGCGCACAGCTACCTACGCCCGGCCCCGCCCGATCCCCTCGAGATTCCCCTTTTTCGCCCCCGCGGTGCCGCGCTGCACACGCGCTACCCGTCCTTGTATGCTTTATGATTGCCGCCCGCGAGGCGCACGCGCGCGCGCCAAGATTATTGGGAAAAGCCGGGCGACGCTTCTCAGGCAATCTCTTCTTTTTCCGCCCTAACTTTTGTCGGAGGACGGCCCGAGTGTCGCATGTGCACCGAGGAGAACTCACGAAATGGAATATGCATTTCAAACTGAAATGTAAAAAATTGTTTCATGAATACTTAAACTATTGATATTGACTTTATATTCTTTTGCCGCGGATTCTTCCTCGCGGTCCGAGACGCGGTCTTACAGGCGTAAGCTTACTTATGCGCGTATTCTGTATTTCAAACAGCCTCTATCTATACTTAACTGCTTTTCAGGAAAATTCAACACATAATGTAGTAATGTACTTTTAAAAAGTTTAACGACCTAGATTATAGTAATCTCCTAGCGAATTATGTATTATGTAACAAGATTACATGTAAACGTGTAATTTAAGAGCGTTACTTGAAACTTCTTTTATAAATTAAAATGCTCCTTTACACTGTATACTTTACGATAAAAAATGTTTTATTTATTATAAAAATGAACATTGTGCGTGTTACGAATAATGCTGTTTTACTTTCATATTTTATAGATTTTTTCTGCAACTCTAAAATTCCATTTTAACTACATATGCGATATAACAGATTTATACATTTACACATGACATACGAAAATAACTTTGTAAAAACTATTTTGTTTATTGCTCACAAAAATACTTCTACCAACTTCGGTATTTCTATATACCATATCTCTTATCATCGTTTCAGAAGAATGAAGTTTACAGATTATTGCTCCAAAAGAAGCTTATACCAATAAAGATAGATTCTTATAGAAGAAGTTTCTTAATAAATTTTTGACACTTGTTGTACAAGTTGGTTACATCGCCACCAGGTGGTGCTGTTTATCCAAAGACAAATATCAATGTAGGAACTACCCGCGGCATATGTAATAAATAATTCAATTATTAGATTTTTTATCAAAAACTGATTTAAATAATTGTTATATAATAAACATTTTATTTAAAAATGACAATATTGTTACAACATTTTTTTGATTTATTATATCTATATACTAAGCTTTCAATCAACAAATAATTTTGTGTTAAAAGTGAGCAAATACTTTAAAGTGAATAGTTACTGCTAGTTCAGTGATTCTAATAATATTGAAAAAGTTGTTATTAAAATTGAATCCGATCAAATCAAACTTTTAAGCTAGTGGATAATTAAGTTAATGTTTCTCATTCGTGTGCTATTGATAATTTTGATTAAACGCTTGATAGCTACAGTCCGACAAAAACTTTTCTATAATAATATTAAAATTGAGTCCTTGGAAAACTGCGGTAACTCTACATGAGACGAATATTTTAGAGATTATTTTTAATGTAGATGAATTTTCTCCCTTCAAATCTAGCTTTAAAATAAATATACACAGCTATCCTTCGCTTGTATTCGATCATCCATTACACTCTAGTTACTTGGGTTCACATTAGTTAAGGTTGTTAGTTGAGTTTTCGAATAAATTTCAACCAGATTACGTCGCTAGGTAACTTGATTTGCCAGTATATTTCGAACCAAAAATCAGTCAGAAATAGAATTTTTGTCGTTTTTTTGTTTAAGGTTTCTACAAGGAATAATCTGAAAAATTCTATTGCGATCCTATCCAGCTTCCATTCCGCGCAACTCATAGGAGCTGTACCTATCGACTGAAAGTCGGGTGCACGAGTGCCTTAGCACATTCGCGGTACTATGTGTATCTGCTGCGAAACTTTTATCCACTGATGGACCTGCGTGTCCAAATTTAGGAGGAACGCTCAAGTGAATACTAGGCGGCGTTTTTTTTTCTGTATGGGCAGGAAGCCCAAGGGAATGAAATTGACGGGTGCGAGGCAGCAAAACTTGTGACGAGAGGGAAGTTGTTACGCATTTAGTTCCGCTATTTGGGCCACCGCGCCGGTGTGGGAACGCGTAAACTTTGTAACAACGTTATCACTAGCAATTTTGGAAGGAGTCTGCTGCAAGAATCGATTCACATGCGCGTCCTTTAAATTCCGGTTTATTCAATTACCTACATCGTCGAATCGAATGTGATTGCCTGATGGCTTATTGATTTGTTTTTCAATTTCCGCTAGGTAGCTCAGAAGAACCATTTTTCACCCTTACGGGCCACTCTTTAATTAATTCGCGTGAACGATTATTTCATAATTGAATGTGCATACAGTAATTGTCTTGATATTATTTATTCTATTTAATATGAGAGTTAAATTGATGTATTGTATCAATATCAAAAAGAATTATAAAAGAAAATGCACATATACAATACATTGTACAGATTTAAACGTATATCAAGATAATAGCTCATTAAACACTAATTTTTTATTTTATAAAACTATATTTGTCAGTGAGAATAAAAAAATTTAGCTACATGCATTTTATGTAACATTTATCTTTTATTCGTTTAAATTCCGACTGCGAAGAATAAATATTAAAAGATTATCCCTTACAGACGAAATCCTCCGATGCTGCGTATCCAATAAAAACCAATAGCCTTGCTTATACATATACAATGCAACGTATATCCAGTTTTTGTGTATTTTCATCTCTGCAGAAGAGCGTCCCTATTTTTTACGAGTATAAGATGGTGTTGATATACATACATACATTCAGTTGTTAATAAATAGTGAAATTATTACTTTCATTTAGATATTTGCAAAATAAACTAATGTTATATAAAAAGAATTTAACTTTATCGCAGAAAATTTTTAGGACGTTAATTTATTTTTTATGTACATATCTACATATCCTACATTTCCTACCCAATTATTAAATGATAATAGTTGCTTCAATAATATAACATTTTAACATACTATTTTCAATTTGATGTATGCTCATTATGTAACTTCGTAGCTTATATGATTTGAAATATCATTTCTCTCGGGAGTTTTTACTGTGTATCTGATTCATAGAATGAATCGAATTCCATTTGAATCTCTTATATGCGAAATTCAAACTTTTATTCAAGAGCTGCTGGAGAAATAAACTCTTTCAATATGCATCGAGCTTGGTACCGTGAGATTTTCCTAATAATCCTCTGGATAATATCTATTTGAAGTACTCAACATTACACAAGCGCCGACATTAAGTAATTAAGCTTTACATATACATTAAGAGTAAAAAAAATAATGCATTTAATTTAAAAAATATTAACATTAGACTAACAATCGTGTGGGTAAAAAATTACAATATCCAAAATGTATATATTTTTAACAATAAGTTACATTATTACAGTTGAATTTACAATTTTTATCTCAAATACAATGTATCTTAAATATATTAAAAACCTACGATGGATCGGAAGTTCAATATAAAAAGTACTGCAGAAAAAATAATCAAAATAATAATAACAATTATTATATATAGATTATAAAATAACAAGCATTTTTATTAAGGTTAAGAGAAAAGAATTGCCGCGGAGAATTTTCAGGAGTTTTCATGTAATAGAATCACTATACGATTGCAACTAGAACCGTCGACGAGTGTAGACGTGTTTATAAACTTGTGATTACGTATGATTTCGTATTACGAGTATATAGTGCCCAGTGTGAGTCGCGCCAATAGAAATTGATTTTATACTGTCCGAAAAGTTGTATATATTATATTAAAATTATTTATAATCTCTTGAATATTCTCGGATTTTTCAAGAGTCTCTGTACGCAGGGGTTCTTATAAAAATCTTAAAAAATGACAACTCTTACGCCAGACCAAAAAAGTTACGAAAATCCAAAAGTGTCATACTCTCAAGTAATTCAACAAGTACAGTGCCCAACGAGGGATTAAGCCATAGTTGTAGACTCTTTAGAAGATATTGCAGTGCATAAATATATAACTGCATTGGCCAAGTTAACCAGTTCGCTAAATATCAGATTTGTTTTTCAGATTTCTCAACAGTGAGTGTGCTTTTATATGGACTAAAAACTGCGGATTTACTCAACGGTAAAAAATTAACTATCAGATCTCACCAAATTGAAATTCGTCCACTAATTACAACCAATTATTCCAAATAGTGTCGTACTAAACGAAATTAAAAAATTAAACATTAGGACAATGTCGCAAGTTAAATACATCGGTGTAGGTAAAAACAAACCAGGATTTTCACACATTCTTAGCTTTCGATGGCAAATGTTTATTAATCCTGATGATTTTGACAAAATACCTCCTACATTAAAAATAAATTATGATTATACTGCTTGGTGGACTTATCTATCTGAAAAAACAGTTACATGTTATGTATATAAAGAATAGGGTCATGTTGCTAAATTTTGCCAAAATGCAGAACAATCTCAAATAATAATGGAAACAGAAACAGAAAATTCACGAGAAAATCAAGCCCCACCTCAAGAAATATCTACTAATACATCAGTCCAAGCAGAGCATACAAGCGAATTACTAAGAGATTCTCAGGTAGCATTTCCACAAAGCGATGTACCTGACGCTATATAAGTCGGCGACTTTAAATTATCTGTAACAACAAATGTGCCTCAAGATCCCAAGAGGATGCACTCTATCTCTACAGCCTCAGTCTAATCAAATAAAATCAGCAGTATTATCATCAGTAAGGTAAATAAGATAAAAAAAGCTCAAAGAAGCAAAAAATTCTTGTTAAAACTTCTCAAAAATATGAAGATGTTTTAAGTAAACTTGAACCTGTAAAAAATATATATCTCAAAATGCGGAAAAATATCCTCTTGATCTATGACACTGTAAATTTTTTGTTAAAACATACGATAATTCTAGAACCGCTTTGACTTTCATTCAAAACACATCTGTGTTAATAGAAATGCTTAAACATATTAAAGATCAAGTCATTGTTTCAAATCTAAGAAGCCGTATTTACAGGATAATCAGGAAATTAGAATACGAAGAATTTTCATCAAGTGACAGCTGCTCAAGTAAAGATAAACTCTGCGCATAAACACAACAAAAATCAACATGCTAGGTTCGAACAATAATATAATAAGCAAATCATTAAAATTCTGTTTTTGGGGTGCGCACAGTATAAATAAACAGAAATGAATTACCCGATATTTTAAAAAATCTAGATGTATTTATATGCGTAGAGTCGTGGTTAAATGACAAAGACAAAAATAAAGACTATATTTTCTCAAGCGATTTTGTACAATATAAAAAAAATCGAAATTATGCTATCGGAGGAGACATACTTATATTGTTTCGTAAAAATATAGCTTTTTATGAAATTTAAACTATAAAATCTGTGAACGAAGCAGTTGAATTATGCGGCATTAGAATTACAAACACGACTCCTTCGATTGACTTATATGTATGTTATAAAACTCCAGGTAAAACTCTATCGCAAGGCGAATGGAATACAATAATACAAAATGTAAATATAGATAATCATAGCTTATTAGTAGGCAATATTAACTCACATATTGTTATATGGAACTGTAAATATACCGACTTAAATGGAGAAAGATTTTCCAAGAGCATAGATGGTCACGATCTCTTTATACACAATCTCAATACAATAACTCGTTCAGATTTTGACAAACAAATTAATTCTAATATAGATCTTTTAATCTCTTCAATAAACATCACAAAATCAATTTCAAAGTTCTCGAAGAAGCATTAAGAAGCGTTCAAGAAGCATTCTGATCACCATCCGATTTTATTTAATATACGAGTACAAGTCGATAAAAATATTCCAGTATTAAATATAAAAATTAAAAAAAAGATCTTCGAAGATCCTTCCGTATTTACTGCTGAAGCTATAGCCCTAAGAAAAGCAATGGATATTATACGCAATTATCCTGATAGAAATTCAAAATTTTTTCCGATTCACTTAGTGTACTGCAAAGCTTGAAATTCAACAAAATAAGCTTTTCTCAAAATAAATATATTCTAATAATTAAAGAAAAATACAATGATATTTTGAAAGCTAACCCGCAACAAATTATAGAATTTGTATGGATTCCTTCTCACATCGGAATAATAGGCAATGAAGTAGTTGACCGCTTAGCCAAAGAAGCAGCCAACAAGATAGAAATAGATAATTATTGTCTGTCATTTACAGATTTTTATCACAATTATAAAAAGTTAGCGAAAATAGATAATAGTATAATTATAGAAGAACAAGGTTTACATAAGGGTACCAAGTATTTTACATCGTACTATAAACAAAATCAAACACCCTGGTTTAAAAATGCAAAATTAACACGAGAAACTATTGTGACTATCAATAGATTCAAATCGGGCCATTACAGTCTAGCTGTCTCCATTGTTAAAATCGGAATCATGTCTAACCCTATGTGTGAGTGCAATAAATCGAAACATGTAAACTAATAGTCAGATTCTTCAAAGATTTAAACCTAAGTGTATAATGATGTTATAAGGAATAATATTATGTTAGCAAATAAATCTATGTAAGATTTCTAAGCTTAAATAAAAAAAAAGATTCACTGTACGTTGGTTTTTGTAGTAGCCTGTGGTAGGAATGCCTCTGGTTAGGCACCATCTCTTTCCATTCTTTCCCTATGTACCCTTTTTCCTGAAGGCGAGATGCGCTATTAACGGGGTTGTAGCGAAGGTTGCAAGCATTTGTCGTCCACGGAAAACACGTGCGGAAGACGCACGCAGGTAGCATCTGGCCCTTTTGTGAGGACGCGGTAATACTCCGCTCGTGTGAGGAATATGACCCCTTTGTGATGAGAAGCGATAGGCCCCGGCAGTGCAGGTAGGGTTTGGTCGACAAGAATGAGGTTATATAGGATTTTTCTTGATAGGGTACCTAAAAACGATCAGTCGCGACTGGCGCGGTCGCAAACACTGCAGTCGCATCGTAATGGGACTAAGAGGAAAACTTGATATTTCAGAACAGCGTATATCAAAGTATAAATAAACAAGTAAGAAATGATCGAATAAAACCCATGAGAAATGCTGTGTTCTTTTTTTAAAAATTTAAGTCCTATGTACTTGAATACATAGTTGTGCTAATATTGTTAGCTATTTACAAGCATCAAGCATTGCATATAATATAATTTACTAAACATCGTTATGTATCCGATATGCAAGTCATGACATTTATTATTTAATGAAATATTCAACTTAAGTAATTATACATCAAATTTATGTCCTAATACTTAAATATATTTTATTAGTAACATAGTAAAAATAGAATAAATTTCGAAATTCGTGTCTTGCATCTTCCTATCTATAACGTGATTGAAAAAATAAAGTGGCATATAAAATATGAATTTCATTAAAATTAATGTAGTACAAATGTTTATATTGCTTAGCGAATTTTAGAATTCTTATTTTCGGTTTCTTATTTCGTATGAAAAATAGAAAGTTTCTGAGATTCATCAAGACTGTGAATACAATAAATCAGGAAGAGATAAAGTGTAGCTTTGTAGGATTTCATTTAAAAAAGACTACTTAATTAGCAAGTAATTACAGTACGAAAAGGGAGATTCCGCCTACTGGTTAAGTAATTGGGAAGAAATTAACCTGCCTTTCTTAACATTCGCTCTAAAGGGAACATTAACACTTGTTCTATGTATAAAGTGTAACTGTTTCCGTGGCAGGGAATAGCTAGGGCATCCTGCAGAAAACGAAAATGCTGCTTACAACGCAGCCGCGCGCACCGCATCAGCGCGGCATTTGCCGTCGGTGCATTAACTCCGCCCATCAAATATTTCGTCGGATTTATCATTTCTGGGGGGGGATACAAAGGTGCCGGAAAATAAAGTACGAGGCAGAAACGAGGGGTCGTTTATTAAGGGAAATTCTATGGCGTCCTGGCCAACAAATTTCTTAACTTTTCAGGGCGCGCGAGAGGCGATGCATCACTATAAAAAATTTCGAGTCTCGTAACAAATAAGAAGATGGCGCACTCGCGCAGCCTCCTGCTTCCTCACCTCATGTATACGTTTTGCGTGGATCACGAGGCCCGTGAAAGAGCAACGGAGAGACCCCGTGAATGCGAGTCGCGCGCGGTGACGATGACGGCGGCAGCGGCTGCTGCTGTGCACTTTAGGGATTGAAAGCTCTATTTGGTCGCTGCAGGATTTTTACCGGGTGAGTTCCCCTCCCCCAACTATGAGGTGCAGATCGCGAGGGCACGAGTTTCCGTAGCTCCTCTCTGCCTCTATTCGCTTTCCGTGCCCTCCTCGCCCCTCCGCCCGGTTGCTCTCTTTTCAGATAGAGTCCCGTATGCGATTCTTTTCGTCGCGAGATTTATCGCGTGCGAATTTCTCGCGCGCCTTTTACAAACTGCCGTTCAAGAGATACGTCCGCGGGGATTTGCGTGTTCCTACTTTATACAGAATTTTAATTACGCCGAATGCGTGGCTTCGTTCTTTTATTCAGTTCTTCTGCACTCAGCATACTTTTTCGCTCGTTTGTCGCGAGAGACTACAATTTTTTTTCATTTTGCACCTCGTATTCTTCGCTTTTAGTAGATTCGCACGCGCATATCAATGGACGATTGCATTTACTCGTGATTGGTAGCTAGATAAATATAATTCTAATTATGCCTATATTCGCTGATGAAGTTAATTAAAATGCCTTTTTCATTGTAATTTATGTGCAGTTTTTATCGAAATCACAAAATTTCATGATAGTTAAAATCTCATTAAATATCATTAAATTAGTTATACACGAGAAAATACATGGAGAATTATACATGGACTAGGTAGGACATTATTTTTATATGATTGTTCGTACATTTAAAATAGTAAGTAATTAAAAGTCCAAATAAGACAAAATCAGTTTAAAAATTTAATATAAATATTGTTTTTGAAAACTAATATAAATAAGTATATTTCATATTAAATTATTAATATTTAATTCAATAAATCTCTTTACAAGTATTTTTAGAACAATGTAATAATTTATTTTGAAATAATTTTAATAAAAATTGCTATATTTTGAACCTATACAAGTAATTTTAACGAAATATAGGAAAGGTTTTCCTTCTCATATTTATGTCTATAATATTGTTAATAAAAAGTTATAAGTTAACTTCTTTTTAGTGATTCTTACCATTAATTACATGTATTAGTGTATTAAAAATAATTAATATTTTGTATAATTATTTATAAATGTGAGAACTATTTTCGACGTTCCTGGCCGTTAACTATAATTTATAATACGCATTTAACGATAATATAAACTACATGATTATGTATTATTTATTTATTTAAATCATGGATATTCCGTGAAATCCAAAAGTTTCGAATGTGACATATTATAGCTTACAGTAACGTCACTTGTATACCTGTACAATATTTTACTGTATATTATCCTGTATTTTCCTGTATTTAATATCAAAAATCAAGTATACATATCGTAAGAAGATTTAAAAACCTTAGATAATTCAAATTTTAACTAGTTCAAATCATTCTGATTGAGATGAAATAAGTGCCCTTGAATATAGAATAAATTTGCATAATATAATTAATATTTAAATATTTTAATGAAGCTATTTTAAATGATTAAAAAACGTATTATTCAAGATTAATTTTAATAAGAGTTGCACTGTAGCTATTGTATTAGTTGTATCAAAGAAAGTGGTAAGACTCGAATTTTTCAACTTAATTAACTAGTAGAATCTTGAACTTGTATAGTTTAATTTTATTCGTATCGCAAATTGAAATGAAATGCAATACTTACATTAATCATGTCGTTACGTAAGAGGAGGAGGGAGTTTAACACTCGACAAGGTGGGAGATCCGTATAGAGTAAACGACTCACGCTACTTAAAACTGATACTTAGTAACGGTTTATAGATGATTATAATTTCGTCGGGGAGAAGATGTTTACTTTCACGTCTCGTTTATCGCTGATTACTGACTCTCCCTCTTTCTGCTACTTCGCCTCGCTTTTTCCCTGTCGCAGCATCAGTCTTTCCGGACTCGCGGATTCTCATTGGTGATCCAGCATCTTCGGCGCGAGCCCCGCCGGCGGCGTTCACCCGCCGCGTTCGTGGGAGCCGCGAATATTTTCCAATCATGCGGATATTAGAGCCGTTGATTCAAATTTACGTGTCTTGTTGAAGGTGACCGTGCGTCACAAGCACAGGGCCCCGGGTCTCCATGTGACGGTAAATATCAGAACTGCTGACTTCGCGGCTCTGTTTTTGTCTTGTAATTATTAAATTTGTTATTAATAGTTAGTTAATTTTTTGAGTATTATTTTTACTCTTAGATAAATTAATTAACGGCTCTAGCAAATTCAAGGCTGTTTATCAATCTAATATTACGTAAATAGATTAATAATCCCTAGATATGATGCATGTCCGCAGAATAAATAATTTAGCTGCTAGCAAGAGTCAATCATTATCCCGGTGTTGCTAGTCAGAGCACGTGCGCTTATAAAGTATCTGCAGTATACAGCAGTAGGCTGTAGCGCCTGGGAGCTCAAGATCCATATAGGGTCGCGTGCTTGCGAGTCGACAGCAATAAGCGGGGAAGTTCCATTGACCGAAACGCTTAGTTGGCATCCGGGTGCACGCGGGCGATATCCCGCGACGGCCTTCATTAACGTCGCGCAATTCCAGGGAGATATTCACATTAAGGCAAAGAGCCTAGGGGACAGGAAGGAGGAAAGCACCGCGGACAACACGCCCTAGTAAAATGTTGTAATTTAAGTTCGTTAAGAATGCTAAAATCGTGAAGAACCGAGAGGTTGAGATGGCTACACAGGTTGGATAGTTTTGCATTGGTGTGCGTTTTGGAAGGGAGTCTCATGCTCGCGGCACTTGTATTGCAAGATTTTCGAAATTTACATTCTTTGCTCAGAGGTAAAATTCCGATGGAAATTTCACCCCGACACGGGTATCGCGGAATAAAAAAGAACTGTCTCTTTCTCTCTCCCTCTCTCTCTTTCTCTCTCTCTCTCTCTCTATATATATATATATACCTTGAATTTTCAATGTGGCTCGGTGCATTGATAATAGTCACACCGACACAGCCATTCCTACGAACAGCCGACAAAAGTTGACAGCAAGCTGTTAATCAGTTCTTTGTGAAAAATGCAACTAAGAGAGGATAACGAAACAAAAGATGGGTTGAGGAATGCCACAACAAGCGATCACGAAAGAGAAACAGACAAGCAGAGTGGTGCTCTAGTGCAGTCGGTTTAATAATAAAATACTTTTCATCATTATTACCGAGAGACTATAGCTGCGAACCAGTAGAATCGGACTTGTGCTTTTTACTTGATTTTTTGTTGATTTTAAATTCTTTTCAATAGATTAATTGGAGAATCTTTCTAACGAATCGTATTCTATTTAGTCGAAGTCCAGAAAAGTTTTTCATTTCCTAGTGTGATCGCTTAGTTTTTATATGTGGCAATTTTTTAGCGTATGCTTTTATAATGCAACCAAGCCGAAACCAACATATGATTATTTTTGATATTTGCTAAGAGCCTAAATGCATTTAATATGGCATGTTAACGTTTATCATTATAGATCCATAACGACATATTTGGCGATATAAAATCTGCAGATTATAGTATTCCACAAATCATTCATCGTATTAAATTATGTATTAATACTATGACTGTTTGTTTTACTTTTATTACAAAATCAAGACATCAAAGAAAACCACTTACTAAACTCATGTCAGTTACTTAAACGATTAAGACTATACTATTTATCTGGGCTCCTGATGAGCCCTTTCGTTTCTTTCCGCATAGAAGAAATACTCCCAGTTGAAATGCCAGCCAAGTCGACTAAAGAGGGACCACTTTACCTTTTCCTTAAGGTATTCTAGCTGAAGTAAGTTACAAATGACATCACCAGATACGCTACAGCTAGTGATAAATGTGACGGAACTCCTAACTTTTGAAGAGGTTATTCTATCCTCAGACGTGTGTCTTCTTTATTAGAAAGACCTTTCAAAAGTTTAAAAATGACTGATATTTGCATATAAAGAATAAACAAATCTAAATTATTATTAAAGAATCTATACTCTTCCATATTAGGTCAATTTATATTGATAAAATTTATGATCTAAATCAATATGTGAGTTTATACTCCCAGTTAAACTAAAGATATAAAAAACATATTAAAAGATCATGTTTATTAAATGTTTATTTAATCTTAGTATTAGTTTATAAATGATAATTTTGAAAGGTACAAAACAGCATAATTTCGAAACTTCCACATTTAAACTGTTGACATGAAATAAAAAGTCTTTTAATAAAGACATTTTTTTCTACTTACAGTAAATGTAATTGAGCTAGTTTACTTTTTGTAACCTGCACTAGATGTAACTTATAAATTTCTTAATATTTAACGAATGATAACATATGAACAATCTTAAATAGAGAATCTTAAAGATTTGAGTTACAGTTTTAGTTAATTAGTTTTATCTAGTTTTTGTATACATTTTTTCAATTTTTTATTACTATACAAATCTAACAATTGAATAGTTTATATGAATGATATTTGATCGAATCATTTCAAAGTTCTGATTCCCAATTCTGAATAGCATTACTAAAGAATTCAAGGACAAATTTATAGCTATAATATAAAATAAATTTGAATTGTAATTAAAATTAGTTTATTTGAAAAAAAATTACTGAATAGATGTTCAGTTTCATATATATTTAAGCAGCCTTTTTTCAATTTTTTTTAAATAATGTATTTTAAATATTGTTCTCATTATCGTCTGCCTATTGACAGAAGTATCTTTCATAATGTAGAATTCTCCTAAGTATCTTTGTGAATTTTTATGTTTTAAAGTGTGCTGAAATAATATTAATTACAAAAAAAAATTTCGTAATTCATTTATTTATAACAGTTATTTAAATAGCTGTACTAGTCAAATCATTAAAAATACAATTTTTTACTAATTGTATTTTAAGATCATGTAATTTAATAATGTTTAATTTAATATTTTGAGATAATATATTTTACTTATATTTCTATGTTATAGGTATTTATTAGATTAAAGGATTATGATTAATATATGTTTAGTAGAGGAAAATCTAAGTAAAGTATTTATCTCAGCTATTCTGTTCCGTTTATACTTAAATTACATTTTAATCTAAGACCAAAAAGAATTTTTTAGCGACAAAATATTATTCTTCCTGTATGGAAAATGAGCAGTAACTATATATTAATGTAGTTAAAATTTGATGTATTACATAGGTTACGCGAAAAAATACACGAGATCTGTGATAAGGATTCGCGTTTAACGACAAACGAGGGTAAATCCTGAGCTAAGTGAGACTTCTACAGTTCGAGTTAAAGTAAGACCCTAAGTGTATGATTAGGAGGTAAAGGACTCCGCTGGTAAGACAAAGAGTAGAGATTCTTGATATTAAGAGTTTGAAAAACGGAATTTTGTGAAAAAGTAGTACTAAGGTTTTACTTTTGGAATGCGTTGGAGTGCATTTCTCGTTTTACTTTACTTTTAACTTCTAATATAGATGAAGGTCTACAATAGATAGATAAAGTTTTTAAATCATTTGTGACATATAGAAATCATATGCATTTTTTCTCGTTTTTAAGTATTAATTACATAGTTGGATCTTGTAATCCAACAAGATCGTAGAATTATTGGAATTTTCACAGTTTTTAATTTTATATTGTGATATAATAGTTATGGTATAGTGTACGCGTAGAAGACTTTACAAATTGATAAATAGATTATGCAGAAATATATATGTAAATGGGATATAAATATGTATTAATATGATCATAGCAGTTAAGTCATATATATCCTAGCTTGATGTAAGTGAAAATTATGCAGAAAGTCCATTGAAAATAGAGTTTTTTACCCACCAAACTAGTAAGATTACAGTAATAATTTTGAAATTACTAAAATTAGACTGATCTCGTTGAAAGCTATTTTAAGAAAACTTTGTCTGATGAATTTTCTATTTCATTAAATATATTTATCTAGACTCATCATTAGTAGGTTGTAATAAATATTCTTAAGAAATGAGAATTGAAATTTTTCGAGTCGAAATGGCTTGATTCTGGTCGTTCCCATGGCTGGTCGAGGAAAATTCCCTTGGAATAAAGCGGGTAGCGGATGGCGAGCGGCCATTGCCATCGAAAGTGAATTATAAACTTGACTCATTTGCGAGGGAGCCGTTATACGACCGTGGAATTAATCGAGCGCGTTCTCCACAACTACGGCGAGCCCAAGGTTTTACGCCGGGCAGAAAGAGATTGCCCCCTGCGAGAGGGAGAAAAGGAGCGCGTATACCTATATGGGGAACCGCGCAGTAAAGCGCACAAAAGCGAGGAGGAGAAGAACACTCGGCGCTTATTTATTGCCTGGCCGGAGCGCCAAGTCCGCAACGATTCCTCCGAGTCTCTTTGGCCCAATATCTTCGCTCGCGGGGTGGTTGGGGTAGTTGTGGGGGGCAGGGCAGGGGGTGAGTCGATATACCAGAGGGTACAGGTCAATTGAATCCGTCACGCGTAGAGGCGCGGTTGTATATGTGTGCGGTTTATGCGCCAAGTTGGCCGCCGTGCTCTCGCGTGTTTGCCTCAAACAAGACCACGTGTCTTCCTCGCCGGTCGGCCCTACCCTGCCGATCGAGGCGCGGATCAAGAGGATCTGCAGCTGCACGCGCGCATATTATCCCTGTGTATATGTAGCGCCTCGGTCGGCTGTAGTGCAATCTCGGCGCACTCCGCAGCTGGAGAGCTGCAGGCCAATTTCGCCAGCTGCGCGTCCGTTGTACACGTCGGGTTATTAAAATTGAATTCCCCTCCCCCCCTTCCCCCCGCCTCAGCCACCTCCTCCCCTACGTCGCTAGGGCGCTTGGCGCCGGCTAAACCCCACGGCTTTCCTTTCTCGCCTAGCTCGGGCGGTATAGATGCACGTATAATGGGAAAATCGATGGGCCGGAGAACTATTAAGGCGATTTCTCCGGTTTCTTTTTTTGCGCCGCCCGTCATCCACGCAGTCAGTCGTTTTACGGGATGCTTGGCTCATGATTCATTTTTTATTGTCGAGGTAAGTGTGAGATTTCCCCGCCTCTCATCCCCTTGCTCTTAGGCGACTTGCTCGCTCGCACAGCCCTCGCCACGCCCGGCCCACTCTCAATTCTCATACCGCTCAAGCCTCTTTTTCCGCGGGCGAAAATTTCATGCCAACCGAGTAAGGGTGTTCGCGGGAAAAGAGCTGAATAAGAACTTGATGGGTGTAAAGATTGCACTTTAGACACCAAATCGCCCCACGTTTTCAAATATAATTAAGTAACGGGAAATTTAATGCAACCGTACAACCATCTCTATTATAATTTTTTACTACGTTCTTAATAAGGTCACAATAAGTGTTATATTTTGAAGTGTCTACGGCTATTTCATTTAGTTTTACTTTAAAATTCGTGATGTATTGGATATAAATTTACATTTATTTAGTAAAACTGATACTGCATAACATGAGTATGTATATTGAATACGACTCAAAAATTACAATATATATTGCGAGCTCTAACTTCATAAAATCAAATTTTACCAGAATATTTAAAACAAGGAATGGAACAGAATAATTATTAGAAAAACATGTTAGATGTATATCTAAATTAATAAAAATTGTAAAATGTATAAAATTGTTATTCGTGCCAATTTCCCGAGGAATTATATCACTTCCTATTTGGTCAGTATTAAATGAAAAGTGTGCTATAAGATCAGAGTAGTACTATAGGAGGTACTTTACTACTTTCCAAAGCTTAAAATATCAAGATACTTTGCTTATTAGCAATATAATCTTATTAATGATACCAACTACCAAATAATAGGTTTTTATAAAAATTTCATTATAAAATTTTATTTATAATATTTATTCGTACTATTGATATACGTATCTATAAAGATTAAGTTAAAAGTAATTTGATCGGTCATGTTTCACTTACCCACCAATGTCTCAATTTTCATTTTTCTTATAGTGCAAGTAGCGCCATGTGCCGCCCACCAGGTAACTGGCCTGACTTGAACGCGATTTACGTGACAGAGAGCGGAAAAAAGCGCTTGAACACTTAATGTCTAAATGATTTATATTGCTTTAAATGTAATGAAGAACGAAACATGACTGACATAAAATTTAAAGTGGTCATTGTAAAAATTAAATTTCTAATTAAATTACAAAATTTCAAAGTTATTACCAAATGAATCTAAAGCATAATTTAAATAAACAAAATAAAGTATTCTACAAAATTTTGATGTTATGGATTGTTTATATTACAGATAAGTTACATGTTGCTTACTGTCACACCCCTGTTATCTTGTTTATAAATATCATATTTATTTTGAATATGAACAGAAGCACAGTTATTGAAGATGGAAACAATTATTCAATGGGCTTTTGATATATTTCAAGACTCTAAAATTCAGTGTCATTATAAAGACACTAAAGAAGACTTAATGTCCGGGTAAGTTGTTCCTGGTAGCATGTAATCATCTGTGCTACTTGAAGAATAAGATGCGAATTTATAATAGAAACTATTATGCTCGACAAGTTTCTTAGCCAACCACGAAGTTCGAGACGTCTTGCGGTTGCGCGCAACGTAGGTATAGTTGCCCTGCATCTTGTGCCACCAGAAATTTGATCTTGTATGAGCAGAACAATGATTGAACCAAAGTTGGTACATATAATTTTCGGATTATGTGATCAGACAAGTACGGACAAGACGGTTTATTATAAGTTAATCGATGCTGTGCCAACTAAGCAACTCACCCACTTTGATTCCGTATTTTTTTTCGTACTATTATAAATATCAATTACTACGAGACCAAAAAAAATCTAATTGTATAACCATTTTATGTTTGTTTTATTTCATTGCAATTATTCAAAATGATATTTATTTAATACTATAATTAACAAAAAAGTTTAATATTGTGAATTAAATAAAATTTATTAAGAAAAAAATCAGAAAACGAAGTGTTCTGCTTTGATTCGCTTGAAAATGATGTGTAAGATTAGTGTTGGTTTAGTTAAAAAACTGGCAGTATTAGATTTTAAAAATTAAATCTGAAATATCAATACAAGCTTTGATCGTCTTTGATAGAATAAAATATTTAAGACACATCATTTGTTTAGCAAGGGCCAAGTTAACGCAAACTTTCACATATAACAGCTTTACAGATAAAAATTGTAAAAATCACTTTCATATACATTAACAAGTTATTTCTAATATTGTTCTTATTTGCATACGAAGTGCAAACTATGTACGTGATGAGTGAGAGGAAGATCGGAAGGAAAATCACTTGAGCAAACCTAAACCAAGCGAAAGACTTTACACAAACCCGTCGATCAACCGATCTGAGAAAGTCTGCTCTTGAATAAGCTCTTTGAAAGAAAGTAGCGTGATAATTTCGGAATTAAACCAGTCCCCTAAGAAAGAGAAGAAAAGACGACGCATCGATTGTAAAGGGCATTAATTATGTTAAATGAAGAGGACATTTTTAAAAGAATTACTATATTTAATGTTTTTGCCTCTACTAGTACGATGATTGTTTAAAAAATTATTAAAAGTTGTTTTCAGTTTATACACTAAATTTGCAACCATAATGCATTCACATTACTCAACGTAATCATATACTCATATCGATTTCATCGTTATGCCGTTATACGACTTTTCGTTATAGGGAGAAAATACTGTTTTAAAATAAGCAAAGATATTGCACGTTTATTTATTCATTTTAAATTCAAAATGAATAAATTATTACAATATAAAAAATAATATTTAAATTATATTATATGATCGAATAAATTTAAATATTTGTGAATGTAAAATGAATTTATTTATACTGCTTGGACAAATATCAATCACTATATGAAATTTTTGAAATGAAAAAACTAGATATTTTATATTTAAGTAAAAAATTATCAATACATTTTATAGGTTAAAGTGCATGTGAACATTTTTCAATTTGTTATAATTTTCAATAAGCATTTCAAATATTCATTTAAAATGAATAACTAAATGTATTTCTTTGTTGTCTACATAATTATTATTCATCTGTTTGTATCATTTATCATGTATCATTTGTTTATATAATTATATTGTATTTTTTAGTATGGAATAAAGCATGAAAATGTATTGTCGTTCAATTTAAAATGTTTTGTTTGTACTGATCACGGGCACAAAGGTGTTGACCTCAAGGTCGTTTGACGAGAACACAATATATCACAACGATCGGAAAATGGGTTATTCTTACTCTTTTTCCGGAAAATATATTCCAAGGGAGGAAAGATCAAATATCACAGGCAGTAAAAGGCCAATTAATTTAGCTTTATTGGGAGATATTTTGAAAAATACGCGCACGTCAAGAAGGTTTTGACTTTCTTTCACGTCTCTCTTAATAATCTCCTGATATACAAGAGGATTCATGCCGCGAGTTAGCATACTTCATAGATGGTCAGCACGCTTGACTTTAAATTCGCAGGGCCCGAGCAGAAGATCGGGTCTCGACGCAGCCTTCTTGTTCCTATTCTGACTTAGCTTGTTGCGCTTAATCAGTTGCCAATCATTTTGAGGAGGAGAAGTGGACGTAGTAAAAACGGGTATTTTAATATAAATAATATAAAAATTTATGATTATTGGCTGATTTGGTTTGGTAGATAAAAAAACCTACCACCCTTCGCTTACTCGCACTGCTCGAGCCTAATAGTTCGGGGATCCGCTCTCCCTCACTTTCATACTGTTTTACGCATCCTTTCCCGCCGCCTCTCTGTTGCCAATGGAGCGATCATGCTAGCCACCTTTCTTGAATTATATTCGAGAAATATCTCGAGAAATATTTGATGTGTGTTCATATATCTGCATTGGTATTATTTTTCGACATCCGCCAGTACCACTGTTACAATCTGTGTTATGCTCAAGATAAAGCCCAATCCTATGTCTCCAAAAGCCTTCTATACTTGCTTCTATATCAAAGTGAAGTAAAAATTGATGAAAATTGGTTGATCTGTTCATTCTGCCATTTGCGACAGTAAACAAATCGACGAGCGGAAAAATAATGTTGAATAAAAACACGCTGTGCGCGCCGAGGTGCGCGCATATACCGCAAATCGAGGCAGTTAGAGCGCTCTTGCGTGAAGATATGAATGCAGGTCGATACTTTTTTCGGCAATGCGAGGAAATATTGTAGATTTTTTAATCTCGATTTTCGGAGCATCTATATATTTACACACTTCAAAACTGCAGCTGGATCGCCCCTTATTTGTGTGGACTGGCCGCCGTGTCATGGATTGAGACTCTCCGCTTATTCGAAAAGCTTATACATAAACGTAAATATTGTCCTGTTAGGCATTTAAATTTTATTTCATTATTCGCTTTAATCTCATAATTCGCGATTTTATAATATTTAAATATATAATATATTTCCATGTATAATTAAATTGAAATCGAATACAAAATAAAAACTATACGAATATTTAAAACGATTTTAACTATTACATTACCAAACATTACCTATCTAACATTAAAATATAAATACCGAAATGAAGATAATAACATGTTTATAAACAAATATCATTCAACAGAAAATCATAGAAAATTATATTTAGTGAATAACATAAATAAAAAATTAACTAACTTTTCTGGATTATGTAGCCTTAAATTAATAAAATTAACATGCAAATACAACAAAAATTATCAAAGATTATCAGCAAATGTCTAGTTTCGGTCTCGTTATATATTAAAGTTTATGTGAGAGCATAAGGTAAATGTATCACATTTTTTGTCTGATTTTTTGTAAAACCATTAGATAGCTTTTATACCAACTGTTCGCAACATATTAATATAAGAATGATTGAAATTTAATTTGTGTAACGAACATCTTCTATACAGAGCGTGCTCGTAGTTAAACACTTATAAGTTAGATTCGGGCGCACTTGTACTTACACTTATGCGGTCATTAAATGTAGGTACTGAGTCAAATAAAGACATTTGTCGATTGCTGCTATGTTAGTATGAGCGAGGTTGCACGCGCCCAGAGGATCGAGGGCCTTTTTCAGGCGATTGCCAGGGCTAGTAAAGACCTTTTGCACGAAATCAGTGCGCAATAAAATCAGCCGAACCGGCAGTGCCTCCGGCAGCGCTCAAGCACAAAAACTAACATATAGCTACAAGTCGGAATAATAAAAATACGCACGGAGGGAAGCCGAGAAGCTAATATTCAAGTGAGTGAAGATATGCAGACTAGATCATTTTCGAATGTTATTGTGTAGGCGAGAAGACACTGTGCATCGTTCGCCAACGGGCTTATTTACATGTAATCAATGGCTAGATAAACTCAAGTGTAAATTATTCAAATGCCTTTCCAACTAGTTTTCATTTTGATCTCTTCTTACTCGATCCCCCCAATAATTAGGTTTCAAATTCATCAAAGTTTAAGTTCATAGATCAAGTGACGTTTATGTTTTTGTTATTATCATCAAATTGCATGCTCGTAAATACTATGTAATAATGCTATAAGCCTATATTCCTGTATATTTTTAATACAATTTGATGTTTCTAAGGATCTCATATTATCCCTTGTATCATTCTATCTATGACTATCAACTACTCGTTTGATAAATTATTGGAGACCACTTTCTATTATATTTATATACTAGTCGAGTTCCCAGTAAATATATTTTCTACTTGTAATCGCCAATGAAATAAAATTTAAAGTGTATGTCTACCTGGGTAAAATTAACTTTGATTTAATCGTGAACTTATCTAATTTAATTAATTATTTAATTTTCTATTTAATATCAAAATATTATGTAATGCATGTTGAATTTATAAGATTGTGCCGAGTACTACTATCTCTTTATTAGCAAATAGTGCAACTGCAACAATAACACTCTCGCACTAACACAGGGCCATGCACGCATCGTCAGGGAACAGAGTCCCCGGGAGGACTGTCCCTCGAGAGTGCCGGAGGGAGCTTCTCCCTTTGTTCGCTCTGCGCGTCATCGCGCCTCACGTCCCACTGATCTCACACTACATACGCGCACGCTCATCCCCACTTGCTCCGTATGCGAGAACATTCGTCCCCTCGCTTGCTCATCTTTAAGTGGGGTTTCGTGTGTGTGTGTGTAAGACTGACATTCCTACGTAATATATTCGCATAGTTGAGTGAATGGACATGGAATGGTCCAGCCTGAATCGCAAGCTTGATAAAAAGAACTTGGTCTCGATTCGTCAAAGATAAGATGACATCCAAGAGTTAAAAAGGTGCACAAGCAGGTCTCTGAATTCAAAAGAGAAAAAGGGGCAAAAGGTGAAACTTCGTATGTGACGTGCAGTGAGTTATATCCGATTTTATACAGATAACTGCACTTGACATTCTCGGTAAACATAATCATTTCAAATGTAAACAGCAACATCAGAAACTTAATAAAGATCAATAACAAGATCACTAACCTAATTATGTATTACAATCGAATCATTGCTACGCTAACCTGGAAATTCTTGATTTCCTTTATTTTTCCAATTATGCATTCATTCTTGCAGTGAAGAATCCATAAATATCAATTGATGTTCCCTAGGGTGAGACGAATCGATCGAATAACCTGCAAGTCTATCGAGAAGTCATAACGCAGGTGGCGCATATCGAGCGACCATAAAAGGACTACTTGCACGCCCAAACTCCATCAAAGAAATGGTCTTCTCTAAATGCTCTTCTCACTCCCCTCTATGCGCACCTTTTCTCACGCTTCGTCCAATATATCGCCAACAAATTGAATCTTTTCCTTGACTGGTGCACGAGGGAAGGGACCGAGAAAAGTTACTTCCCGTTTTGTTCGCCGTGTCTGAGTGTATAAGTAGATGAAGTCCATCCGATGCGCGAGGTCTTAGTGAAAGGTGATCCCGGGACAAATAAGTGTGTCAACAGCTTCGGGCGTCGATACGTCGGCACATATATCATGACCCGCTTTCACGACCCCTTAGTAGCGAGCCGAGTACTGAACTCAGCTCGGGCACCGGTTGGCAACCTAATTTCGCTACGCTCTTCATCAGAATGTTCGTTAAATATTCTCAGAATTTACGGCTTAATATAAAAACTAGTAAAACAATGCTATGAAGATTAATTATTGCGTTTTTTACATCGCAGTAGGAATATAGGCAGATCTAATTTTGCGTTATAAACTTCAATCGTTCAAATGCTCTTTTTCTGGAATTGTGTCAATTCCGCACGGTCGATCCACAAATGAGACAAACAATTGTTTAATTTTGGAGTAAATAAAATCACCGTTAGTGGTTGCTGGGATCAGCAGAATTTGCCCAAAGCTCCGACCCTGTCCAACTGTATTTTTCCTTGAAAAAAGCCCCGATAATGCAGACTTTGCCATAAAGCCATAAAAGGTCATCTGACACTCCGCGGTCGACTGGTTTAAAACAATACAATAACACCGGAGCTCGGAACTCTCGTTCAAATATTGCATGGCTTCGTTGGTCGCTTTCATCCCCCATGCTGTTTGAGATTACTGCGTGCATGCGCGCAGCAAACACTTTTGACCAAGCCGACGACGAGTCCTGCAGTAGGATTCCCTTTTAGGTCCCACAGGTGCGGTCTTATCTTGGCCTGTTAAACTATGCACGCGCAGCGAGAGCGAGTTACGTCATTTCCAAGAGGTCGCCGCTGCCGCCTTTTGCCGCGCGCCGTCACCTCGTTACCGCGAGTTATTCAAAGGGCAACAGTTTCCAGCGGCAACTCGTCCACTTGTCGACGTACGAATTTTGCATTGGCTACATTTTCCTATTTTTCCTCCCGAAGTCGAAAATATCGACGATAGTCGGGACGTGGCGAATTACTGATGGGAGGGAATTACCTCAGCTCAGAGCTGTTTATTTTTTTATTGCGCGGCTTGAAAAGGAAAGCTTCGGGTCTCTCAGCTCCTAAAGGAGAGCGTATTCGCTTCTAGTTTCTATTATTATATAAAATTCTCTTTTTAACCCTCGCTGTCGACTTTTTACTCTACTATCTGCAAGATTATTATTTCATAAAAAGAGGGCTTTCGAGGCACAAGACTCAGCCTATTCATTAAAATGCAGGAGAGATGGGCGTTTTATAGGAGGTAAGTGCAATTAGGGCCAGGTTCTATAACCAATCTTTTTTGATGGACATGAATTTTTACAAAAAGGAGATCACTTTTGCAATTGCAATAGTTGTAATGAAGTTCTGATATTGCGATAGTACTAAATGCACTTTTATATCAGAAGGAGAACGTACAAGGTGTCTATAAAAGAACTTCAAATTGAATTTCCACTTGAAATCTATATGAAATTCTCTAAAATTTCCAATGGAGATTTCATTTAAGAAGTTTAATTTTTAGATAGTTATCTCTAATTTCCTACTATTGCATTTTTCATATCATGACTTTATAATAACTGTATAACCTGCGTCAAACCCGCATAAAAGAAACATTTAGTTTAAAAAATATTCCATTTTCTATTTATTCTAATAAAATAAGAAACGATTGACTACATAAGATTTTTTCATTCTAAATACAAAAATTAAAATTATTGTCTAATACCTAAATTTAGTGTATGAAAGAATCACTAAATGCTTTCCTTTATTCGTCTAAATTTTAGGCAGTTTTTAATCTCATAGTTTATGTAACAAAAATAGTTCGAGAAAAAAAAAGGTTAAATAGCTTTCGTGGATCTTTTTTATGTTTTTACTGAAACCATATTTAAAATTTGATTAAAGGATACGAAATTAAATTAGTATTCATAGTAAAATTACATATTTGTAATCTATTTTGCCGTCGCCTTGCTCAGCGGGAAGGGAGGTTGGGGTAGTGTAAAAATAACAATTGCCACTATTGTTGTAATTAATTGGGCGGGAGCACTTTCCGCACAATAATGCTGCACTACCGTGTTTACCGGTTTTGGCGGCGCGCGTTTTAGGCTTTTCGACGGCGCGAGTAATCGCTCGGCGAGCGTAAGGCCCGCCACCACCGGGATCTCGCCCGGACTTCTCTCCCCCTGTATGCAGACGGGCGCGGAGCGCCGGCAGCGAGGGAACGGGCGTTGATGGCTGAGATAAAATTCTCAACCCGCCCTGGAGATTGTCCGAGAGGTCGTGTCGGGGGTCCTTTTTGCAGACTGGCGCAGGGCGCCGGCAGCGAGGACTAAAGGCGGGGACTTAGCGGGCGCGAACGACTACTTCGTCGCGATCGGTCGCGTTATGGCACTGGTCGAGGCGGCCCCGTGAAGAGTATCGGCGGGGTACCTGGCCGAGTGTCGAACGTCGACTGACTGTGCCCCGCGGTCACCCGTCGCGACCCGCGGCCGCGCCGGGGTCTGGAACAAAGGGCCTCCTCGAGGCGTGTCGATAGCGCAGCAGCGCTATCGCTTCACCGAATTTCGGGCCTTCTTGGATCAGGTCGCGCGTTCGCGGCGCAAGGTTCGGGGAAAAAGGCGAGGCTTATATTTAATATATACAAGTCCGCGGCTGCTGACAGACCGAGCGGACGTCAATTTATAATATATTATTATGAATAAAAGTAAACTAAATAATGCTACCAAATATCTACATGTTGCATATGTAGTTCTATGAATTTAAAATTGTAACATAAATGTATATATTATTAATACTAATATAAATACAACTTTCTTACAAATTTAGACATTTTTTCATACATGCCTGCATATACTGTAAAAATATGCAGATTGCGTATTAAACAATTATATTAAAATAAGCATTTTCTTCTGCATTTTGTGTTTCTATGTCTAACAACAAAAATGAAAACATGCAACTTTTAAAACGTCTACAGACATACTTTAATTAAGTATGTAAATTCAAAGGTTGCTATACATTGCAAAGCTAATTAAAATAATATTTTTCATCAAGAAGGTGAAAATATGGTGTCACCGTGATAAACATTAAGAATGACAAAAAAGTCAATTTAAGTATTTAAATACAAGCCATGGAATATGACGTTTCATTGGGTTCATTTCATATCAGTGGGATAGCAGAGGTAAAAAAATATTGTCAATTTATCTTGAAAATCGCAAGAGCCTCGGGAGGAATTTCGCGCTCTGTGAATATCAACGAGAATGCTGCGTCGCACCGAATATTATATATATGAAATAAATTGTCGAGCTTTCAAGCCGGTGATAAGTGAATATAAGAACAAATAGTGAGTTTCGAAGCTCGAGACATTAAAAAAGTTAGACGCCCTACTCATAATTCTTTATGCTCGTCAATAAAGCAAGTCGAAGTAAATCTACGCTATTGAACTGCACTGCAAGAGGGTGGAGACTGGAGGTATGGGGTGCAAAAGGGGCGGGCTTGATGCAAAAGATGGAGATGAAAGGAGAAAAGAGAAAACCAAATAGAGGCAGGCGACAAAGTGTAGCTAGGTGCGCATCAAGACTTGAGGAAATCAAGATAAAAGAATATAGAATTCCAGAAATACAAGGTATAAAAAGAAAGGGAATAAGATTATACGTGATGTAATATTCTTGTGCTAATATTGTGAAAAGACGATTTCCAATGACGTGTCGAAAGACCATATTTTGCAACATCAGAGTTGAGAGCATTGAAATATTGCGCGGCAGAGATTTCTTTATCATATAATTTTTTTCAAACTTGACTTTTATATAGATAAAAAATATTGATTGAAAAATCCTTTAATTTTCTACTAAGATTTTCATGAATTTTTTGAATTTTTCTAATATGGCACTGGCAAAGGTACAATACTTGTATATTTGTTTAAATTTTATCCTAAACGTTATGCATTTGAATCATTCATTATAAAAATTAATTTTTGAATATGTGTGTATATTTATATTACATAATTCATATCAATCACAACAATCCAATACTATAAATTCTGATTCCTATAAAACTTTCAAGAACACACACGCGCGCACGCACACACACACACAACACACACACACACACACGCGCGCGCGCGCACGCGCACACACGCACAATTCTTCAATGTCGTGCGGTCAGCTCATAAATTCTATTTTCGATTTCCCTCTTGTCTAAGACCCTGACCCTAAAGCCCTATGTATTCATAAATTAAAAAATTGAAATAAAGAAATTCAAGGTTATATTTAACGGCATTTTTTAAAACAATTTCGGCAACTATTTAAATAAAACTACCATGAAAAGTATGTCCTAAAGTATATTTTTAGCATTTCTTAAAAGAAAGCAATAAAAAGGTGCTTTAACGCAAAGTCCATTAAAACAGGCGATTAAATTCGTGCGTGTTTTCAAGGTGACACACTTGGACAAAATTGAAACATAAAAATAATTGTTCCATACGATGGGGTGGGTCTAAAATAAAGAAAGCTCGCCTTCCTCATCCGACCAAGAATTCAATTAGATTTAAATAAACCGTACAAGTACGCGCGGAGAGTATAAGGGAATTCAATTTCTTAATGGGCTTTGGCTGCACTCGTAGAAGGTGAGTATTTGGAAACGGTCCGGGCCGGCTCGGTTGGAATAAAGTATCGCAGGCGGAGATAGCGAAATTAAACCGAATTAACTGTATACATGGGGGAAGGGGGTTGAGAGTAAGCGAGCTGGATAACACGCAGGTCATAGGGCGCACTGCCACATTATTTCCGCGGAGGTTAGCACGCGGCGGTATAAACAAGTAGTAAAATCCTTGCGCATGGCCGGGCCCTTGGCGGGGCGGCAAGGCAGGTCACGAGGTCCCGGACGCACATAAGCGGCCCGCTTATTTTACAAGGGGACCGCGCGTCAAGTTTAATGAAATTCGCGGGCGCCCAAGTCTTCTATTAACGAACTCGGGGGCCTCGAGCGGCGCACTCTCGGACTAACGCGGCCCTTTGTTCCTGGGATCACCCGAATTTGCCGAGGCTGCGCTTTACTCCCGCGCCTCGCGGCTGCTCCCTCTTACGCAATTCAATTTTTCCCACGGGGATGCGCGAATCCGTTTTTGCTCGGGCACGCGATTACTGTTGCCGAGGTCCTCGAGCCCCAGACTCGGTCCATGTGCCGCCCGGAGATAAGGGGCTACCAAGAGATGGACCGCGGTCGATCTTATCTTTATTCCCGAGGTGAGAGAGTGAGAGCGGGCCAGTCGGCGAAATAGTTTTACCTCCTCCCTTTTTCAGTTACTCGAGAGACTCGGTATGGGGCTTTAATGGCCAAACTTTTATCAGGCTATACGAATGAATATTTTCCTCTAGACAAATTTTCATGCCAAACCAATATGAAAATGTTTATTCGACCATTTTACATACTAAGAGTATAAGAACTGTTTCGGGAAAAAAATCAAAAATAACTACTTGGTTGGGTTTTAAGTTTTCGATGTTTAACTTTTAATCTTTGCGTATATAAGGGAAAATCTCGGGCTCAAGTGCTAACTTTGAAAGAAATAAGAAGTTTCTTGTATAAAAAGTTTCCAAAAGTTGTAAGGTTTTTATTAGAAATTAGCAAAAAAATTAAAGTCTGTTTTCTAATTTATTTAAAATTTTTATTATTCATCGCGATACTTCTAAGCGCCGAAAGCCGAATAGGATTAAATGATATAAATAAATATCAAATAAACCATCAAGTTAAAGACAATTAAAGAATTTCTATAAGGCTGAGGTAGGAGCGAGATATAGGGAAACATTAATAAATTAATGGTTGCTTTCTCTAGAATTTTTGTCCTTCACTTAAGTATCTATTAATTAGTTTAATCCAGAATAATTACTTTTACAACAGAAGAGATATAATAACGGTTGTATATACTACAGAGAAATTCGTACTAAGAGCAGTTTAATTATCCATAAGCATTAAAAATAATAAGTTGAACTCGATAAATTTGGGGCCCCATATACGGTTACGGTAACAGGTTATTGCTTGCCATCAGTGCTCAGTAGCTGGCTTTCCCTTTAATGGTGAAGAGAGGGAGAAGGATAGGCGGTCGAGAGTAGACGACGCGTCGCTCGTATAAGTGTAGCCAAGGGTAGCTGCGGCTTAATGTTGTGATGCTGCGAATGGTGACTGCAGCAGAGCTCTTTCCAGCAGATGGATGAGTAGTAGCAGAGTATACCTTGGGTGATCATTGGTTGGGGGATCGCTCCAGACTTCTTGCCTGCTCCTTAATATTTGTCCAATGCTTTACTGCACGAAAGCATAGAAGAGCGTGGCTAAGGATCTGTAAGAACCTATTAGTGTGTTCGTTCTTTTGTACTTATTTGAGTCCGTTTACCGAGGACCAAAAAGCTACTGTATTGCCTAATGTCTCAGCATATTCGTATAAATGTTTCAGTTTTCCGCTTTTCAAGGAGCATCGAATTTCTTAAAAATCTGGAATCTTCTTAAAGGCTGCTTCTACAACCGAACAGCTATCGATTTCAAGGTGGTTGTGTCTTTGCTGGTTTTCCTTCTTCTACTATAATCTTATCACTATTCCTTTACCTCTTTCTCAGTCTCTCTATTGTTCCGAGTATTCTTCAGTCTCTTCGTGTGTTCCTGCACTAGCAACGTAGTTGATAAAATTCTAGCCTTTACATAAACTATAATACACTAGTTTTAAATATCTGATGCGTGGGTTAGTTTTACATATATTCATTTTAAACAAATTTTTATTCTATAAAAAAATTGCGCAAAATTTCATATTTAGTATTCATTTTGAAAGAAAGTTTTTAGTATCAAATCGTACGGAATTGCAAAGTTTTTAATAAAAAAACTTTTTTCGACGGTAGTTGGAGGTTATCCACTCCAACATACGCTTATATAACTTTATGCTTCTAAGAAGTTTGATTTCTTTTATTTCATTCTTGTGTCTATTTGTACTATTAAAAACCTCTAGTGTTACAATTAAGTGCACAGAAGAACCACTTTAATTCTTCTACTGTAAATTTTCTCTTGAAAACCCATTGTGAACCTAAGTTAAAGTTTGAATAGGATTTACCAAATTGAGCAGAATATCGCATTTGTATCTGTCAGTCTCGCGTTCACGAACAAGAAATACCCGTAGGATAAGTTCTGTTTGGGCGCAGGTGAAGGTATATTATATATCGATAGCATCATTAAGCCGTGTTGCTTAAATTACAATGATTTAATATTAAACGCCCACCAACCCATAAAAATTAGCATGTATTAAAATTAGTAAAGCTCAATACAATTATTCCAGTCATACATAAACATGCATGTACAAAAATTTATGCACGTGCATGGTTTATAACAATGTGGCCTGTGAGCTATCAACCGACCTGGTAAAAATCCCTAACAAATTCTTCGGAGTGCATAACACATAAAAGTGCAGACGGCGGCGTGATTTAGGTGTTGCTCCCGGGGTAAAAAGGCACAGCCACCGCGAGGTTATATAAGCGGGCTTGGCTGCATTGAAATTTAGCGGGGCGCGGCACGGGCTGGCCGCGATGACGGCGATTCCACGCAGGGCCGTAATGGATGGGCGGCGATCCCTCGCAGTTGGCGGAGGCTGCCGCTCGATTAGCATCCCGACGCGTACAGATCGCGGGCGAGCCACTCCATCCCCGTGGGCGGTTTATGCAAAGAACGGGCCCTCGCTTTACGAGCCGCGGCTCGCGGATTTATCCGCTTTAATCCGCGCGCGCCCAATTCGGCCCTCGCGCCCCGGGCCAAAAGCGGCCCCCTTGTCCCCGGTTCGCCCAACTTTCCTGCGGTCCGCAGCTTCCGCTGCACTTGTCCAACTCGCGGGCTTTTTGCACCCCGCCTAACTCGATATCGCCGCGGCAAAGCAGCTGATGGCGGCCTCCGGGAATATGCATGAGGCCGATCCGCGGGATGGGCCGTCGATGGGAGCCGCGTCGACTCAGACGGCCCCGGCTTCGGCTAACGGAATTATACGGCTACGAGGTTGCCCCGCACTTTCTCACCGTCGCCGCCCAGCCGTACCTCCTCTTCCTTTTCGCGCGCCCGACCCTATTTACCGTCCGAGTTTCTCCCGGGAGCTCTCGATTCCTTCCGCCGGGGGCCGGACGAGGATAACGGATGTACCGGAACACGGCCTCCTCCGCGCATACTTCCCCCGACCAATCTCTTAACTACAGCCTTTCCTTTGCAACCTTCAACTTCCAACGGAGTTTACGATATCCTCTTGCCGAAGCCTAATCATAGGCGAGCCTTAAGGTTATTCCTAAGTAAATGAATTTGAATTCAGAATCAATTTCTTATCTATACTTCCAATTGATTAATTGCTGCTCACAACTAACGCATTTCATTTGAACCTCCAATAACATTAAGAAATGTAATCAGTTCGTAAGGAATAAGTCTCATGGAATTTTATCATTTTTTGTTTACCAACCTTAGTACGAAATCATAATATACTTTTCTCTTCACCTGATATTAAAAATGTAAGAAATGATGTGTTTTAAAATTTTACTTTAGTCATTAAATATATAAATAATATTTTCAATAGTTTACATCTTTTATGAAGAAGCGATATGAATAAATTATGTCCTTGTTCTTCTCCTCGATGTGAATAAATGTGTAAATTCTTTCGTGCATAAATATGAATATAAAATTTTCCATGAAAGGTGTACTTTATAATATTTTTGTATAATTTAAACCTACGTAGCTTGATATTTACAATATTTCCTAATCAACGATGTAATTTTGATAACATTAGCCATAGTGCATGTATATTAACGGTTTGTCACTAAAATGTAAACCATACAATGTAGAAAAGATACGTAAAAATACAAGTTACAGTTGCAAATACAACATTGTTGAAATACATATAGGATGCTAGTTATGACTACAAGAGCTTAGGACCTTAGGCGGGAGTAACCGCGTAAGCGTCCCACTAACTGTGCCGAATCAAGAGTCGACGGAATCCGCGACACGAGCAGCAGACCGCGAGCTCGTCTCCCGGCTGCTTTGTGATTCCCCGTAGGCCTGCACTCTGGGACACCCATTGTATTGCGTTTTCCCAGAGCTCGATCATCGCGCCTGCGCTTTCATGCCAAGATTTACGGATCTAGTCTGCTACCGACAAGTGGCTTGAGGTTTGACCTACTCACCGACTCCCCCATCCAGGCGTCAACTCTAAGAGTCGCGGCGCTTTGGCTTCGGCATATATAAAAGCCTCTGCAAACACGCTCGCCTGTATGCCGCGGAAACGTTCGTGCCCGTATCTGTACTTGCCGCGATTTGTTTATAAATCCTCGCAGTACCGTTTCATAAAATCACCTGATTGCTGTTCGGAATTAAATAAAGGTCTTTCACAAATAATAAACGAATCAATCGTGTATGTTAAGATTTCAAAAGATCAGAGTGAAATATACATAATTAATAATATCGAGTAAATGGATATAATCGATGTATGTATATTTTACTCAAAAGTATTGCGTTCGGTATTGCAAAATAGGATTCGAAACATGTATAGACACGAGTCCTGTATAGATAGGAGTACGCGAGGTTTCGTTCGATTTTAGGTATCGCGTTGTCCGGCACTGTCAGCGTGCAATACATAGCGAAGAGTGAGCAATTGCCCCTATTTTACTCTTGGACGAAGACGCGAGTTTCGCGCCTGTCCGAAATTCTAATAGACGTGAGGATGTGTTAGACTATGGATCGGAGCTTTTCGGTGTCATCCTTTTCGACTGTCCCAGCGAAATCACGGAGTTATAATCAGTATATATTTAATTATAATCAGTATATAAATCAATTATCAACTCTTGATCGTACATAACAGACTATTATCCAGTTAATTATTTCACCTAAGTGCTGATTTTCTCATCCTTTTGATTTCAAGTCTACAAATGTATTTACATATTCGCAACCGCTTTATATTTTAGTTATAAATTTTATATTGTAACTTATTTTTTATATTTAGACTAACAAAATTTCAAACGTTCATTCATTTTACAGCTTATAATTTCAATACTATAACTTGTAACTTTGTTTCATTTATTCGTATAGTTGGGTATTATGTTGAGTACTTTAATACAAGAGTATTTGAATAAAAAGTTAATGCGGTACAATTGACAGAAATTTGAAAACTCAGAATGTGCAAGAAGTCTTGTAGACTAAGAGTATTTAAAAGCCGCACGTTTCATTTGCGAGTTTCGCAACTTCGATTTTGCACCATCTGTAGAAACTTTATTATGGTAAGCTTTTAGGTAAGATTCCGATGGAACTTTGGAAAACTTGTGCTTATGATTCGACTCTGATGCAGATATTACATTTGTTAATTTAAGAAACTTTATTGTTATCGTCCTTCCTAGAACTTTCTACAAGAAGAAAAAGAAAATAATGCCCACTGTTATAACAAACAAAACGAATAAACACTGCTTGAGCTACAATCCACATAAAATGAATGAAAAAATAAATTCTGTTGCAGTTCATAAATAAAATAATCTGGTTACTCTATGCAATTTTTCTACCTGAAAAATTTTAGTTTACTTTAACGGTTACATAATGAAAATTATATGTAGCGAATAAAATAGTTGAATGAATGAATAAAGAACTACTTATCCATATATTCCCTGCTTTAGGTGTAAGAGAAAAAAACTAATTTAGAGCAACCATTAAGTATAGACGTGTTTATTATTCGTTTTGATTTTGAGTAATATTCACATCGATACCGATATAAGAGACAGTAAACACCTGGGCGCGAAGCCTACGAAAACTGCATTTTTCACATGTGCATCAAGTGGAAGTGCATCATGACGCCCTCCATCTCAAGCACAACCCCAGTAAAACTCATTCGATTATGTAGCTATAACTCAGAAAAATCTTTTCCCAAAACGTAACCAAGGGTTAATTATGGATTGCGTAGACGGACTGAATCTTATACACTACACCACTGCAATTGTGGATATTGTGCACCCAAAAAATATACTGTTCTCCTCAAGGACTGTCTATATTTCTTTCGAGTTAAAAATTAGTAGATAATTTAATTGATAAGTATACCTCTTTAATAATACAAAAAAACTGTCAATATAAGATCCTTATTAAGACCCCTATATTTTAAAATCTACCGTAACGAAAGCAGGATATAGTCATATCGGAAGTCATACGAGACAGGTAAAACCAGAAGACGTGCAGAAGATCCCCCAATTATTTAAAATGGAATACAAAGGTTTAAGTTATTACATATACATGAATACGAACGCTCTTAAATGCTTTGTTTCTAATCTCGAGAGCCATGTAGCGAAGAATTGAGTAAATATTGACTAAAATTTAAATACCTAACAGAGGAAAATCATGACATATGTAGCGCCGATTATAAATCTCAAACAGAAACAACAACAAATCTCTAAGATCCACTCCAACTCGAGTTTCAGCTATCAAGTGTAATATCGAACGAAAATCAAATCAAACCGTTAAAAAATTCGCATATAAATGACAACAAACGAAATCACTCCGAAATAAGTTTAAATGCACAATATTACTGAATAGCATAAGTAATCCGAGTAATACTCCGAGTCAAACTCCAAACCAATCCGAATCTAAAAATTAAATATCTAGTGTATAAATAATGCTAAGAGTATTACATTGGAATCTAAATAGCTTGCGAGGTCAATATAATTATCTCCAACAACTAGTATGTAAATACGAATTAAAGGTAATACTGCAAGAAACAAACTTGAAAAATAAAATTAATTAAATTTAAAATGTATGTTTTTGTAAGTTTACTCGTTACTTTTAGTCTCAAGAAAACGAAGAAAGCCCGGTAGATTCAAATTCATAAAGTTTGTAAAAATGTATGGAAGTCGGGCTACATCTATGCGAAACCATAAGGTATTCGTGACTCAGCTGTTCCGTACGGACAGTCATAGAGTCTGCCTGAGGCGTTATAGGTCTCGTGGAACTACTCCTTGTTAATGAAGACCGCCCCGTGTGCACATGTGAGAGTCATCTCCATACGTGGCTATTAGGTATCGCGGCCCAACGACTCTCGCGGTCCTTCGGGGAAAGTCGGGGAGACTAAGGGCGCAGGGCTCCGCGGTGAGCGCGAGAAAATTGGGCTACATGCGTAACTCGGTGTTGGGGATAGCGAGCACCGATCGACGAGCGCCGATCTAGGAGCATCGAGCGCGAAGCTCGGACTTTATTTTTGTTTTGGCCGACCGAAAGGATAGGTAAGCGCGAGGTTACCTATTTCTTTGTGTTCAAACCTTTGTTTCGAATATATTTAAATTATAATTTAAATTCAACTGTTTGTGTTACTTTTAAATATAACCATTTCCTTACCCTATTTACCACAGATATGATCTATAAACTAAACGAGATCTTTGTAAATGCTGCAAATAATAGTATTCCAAAAACAACGACAAGAATGCAACAAAAATATACACCTTGGTGGAGCGCAGAATGTGAAATAACAATAAAAAATGCGAAACAAGCTCTAAACTAGTATAAAAAAAATAAAACTCCAAAAAATAAGATAGAATTCCAAAGACATAAGACTATAGTAAAATGAACAGTTCAAGAAACAAAACTTAATGCTTGAAAAGAATACTTAACATCAATTAACTACCAAACTACCAATACGCAATTAATTTAAGCGATCAAAATTACGACCATGAATTTATTGAGTATAAGAGAAATAATGAAAATCAACTAGAATTGGATGACAACTTAAACAAAAATAATTTTAACCCTTTCAACGCACCTATAACAAAACAAGTCCTAGAATATATTATTCAAATCAGCAATAACTCTAGCCCTGGGCGTGACCAAATCCAAAATGTACTACTTAAACAATTACCAAAAAAATGCGACAGATTACATACTTGAAATATTTAATATAATATTGCCAGATAAAGTTTTCCCCGACGTATGGGGACAAACAATAGTGATACCCATAATTAAACCGCAAAAACTCAAATATGATAAATACATCTACATACCTATTTCCTTAACTTGCAGCCTTTGTAAAATCTTAGAAAAAATTATTAGTAAGAGACTACGATAGTGCCTTGAAACAAAAAACATAATAAATAAACACCAAAATGGTTTTCGGGAGAAACACTCCACAAATGACTTTTTGTGTACCTAGAGTCAAATATAAGCGACGCCCTCTAACAGAACTAGTCCGTACTAACTATTGCTTTGGCTGTTGGTCTATGATCTTGTCTGGCGCAAAAGGATTTTAGATATATTAATCAGCCACAAAATCAAAGGAAATATGTTCATATTTATTTTATTTAGTTAAAAATTTTCTCACTGGAAGAAATATAAATTTCGAATAAACAATTACCTATCAAAGCAAATCAAAATAGACAACGGTGTCCCACAAGGATCTATAGTTAGTGTCAAATTATTTTTATTAGCTATAAATGAAATCACAAAATTTATAAAAGTTCCAGTACAATTTACGATATACGCAGATGATGTAACCTTATTTGTTAAAGGAAGAAACCTAAAAACCAGCTACAGAATGATGCAAAATTCACTGAATAATCTCAAACAATTTATACTTAAAACCGGATTTAAATTCTCTAAAACAAAAACACAAGTAATAATCTTTAGTAAAACTAGAGTAAAAGCTGAAGACATCCAACTTGAAATCATGAAGCATAAAATAAACATGACAAAGGAAATAAAAATATTAGGTATAATTTTTGACACGAGACTTACATGAAAAGCTCACATAGAAAAACTAAAAAAGGACTGCTTACAGCGAATAAACTTAATCAAATCCTCAGCATCTAAACACTGGGACTACAACCATCTAGTACTACATAACACGTATAAGGCTACGATCCAATACAAATTGGATTATGGATGCATAGTTTACGGATCTGCCTCTCACAGTGTACTAAAAAAACTTAATCCGATCTTAAACACCAGTATGCGAATATCAACTGGAACTTTCATCACTAGCCCAATAAAAAGTATTATCAGTGAAAGTAATAGTATTCCATTACACCTAAAACGGATGAAGACGGATCTATATTATGCAGCAAAAATACTCTCCTATCCTAAAAATCAGATACACTCAACTCTAAGCAATAAGTTAAACAACAATATCAACAGTAAAAATAAAACCAAAGAGCAAAACTTTACCACAAGAATAAATTTACACCTTAAAGAACTTAATATATCAGAGATCAACTTTGCAAAACAGCAAGAGCCAACCGCACCGCACTGGATAAGAAACAACACAATGAAATCAATCCTGACTCTTGAGGATCCAAATGTTTCTACAGAGCAAACATAACAACAACACCCAAATTTTCAACTCGTACTCACCATTGTAATGAAAGAACAAGAAGTAAGTGAAGTAGCAGTAATAATCGACGACCAGACATCCATTATGTTTAAATTTCCAAGTTACTGCAAATACGAGACTTGTTTAGCATCACTAATAATAGAAATAATCAACAACTGTCAAGAGGATTCCAAGGTAATCATACAGACTCAAATGGGAGTATACTATTATGCTACTCTCATTTTAATAACGAAGTCCTTCAGCAGCTAACAACTAAAGATAAGCTAGCATGCAACCTAACATTCCACAATAGACAAAATAGGATCATCGAGGCGGACATCTGTAAATTAGTTAATGTTAGGATAAATAATATATGGAAGAATACATGGAAAACCAGCACAAACTCAAGCCAACTGCATTTAATCAAACAAAATGTACATGACAAAATTCCTGTTCTATAATTGCCAAGAAGGGATCAAATAGTAATTACAAGGCTACACATTAAAATCAATAAAATTACTCACAAGCATATAATAAAAAAGGAAGAAAGAGAAATCTACAAATGCAAGAAACCAGTAACAATTAAACACATTCTAATTGGATGTGAGAAATTTATAAATGAAAGAAAGAAATTGTAATTCAAAAACGAATTACAAGAATTATTATCCCTAACCGATCAATGTAAATCTACAGTCAAATTCATAGAAGAAATTAAAATGCGAAATAAATGTAAATCGTTACTTCGAGTACTGTAATTACTATTAAACTTTATTTTTATACCATGTTCAAATGAATATATTACTGTAAATCAAGGCACTGTAAATCTTAACAGTTAAAATCGCTACTATCCAATAACATGTAGCATACATGTATAATGTAACATAATATGTAATAGACATAGTCGCTAATACCCTTTTGGGGGATGCGACGGTAAATAAATAAATTAAAAAAAAATGAATAAACACTGCTTGATCTGCAATCCGCACATAAAATGAATGAAAAAATACATTCTGTTGCAGTTCATAAATAAAATAATCTGGTTACTCTATGTAATTTTTTTACCTGAAAAATTTTAGTTTACTTTAACGGTTACATAACGAAAATTATATATAGTGACCAAAATAATTGAATAAATGAATAATGAACTACTCATCCATATTTACCCTGTTTTAGGTGTGAGAGAAAAAAACTAGTTTTTTTTATTTGGTACAAAAAATAAATTTTTTCTAAATAATATAATTTAATTGTTTTAAATTAACAGTAAGTTAAAAATTGATAGGTCTTATTAAAATAAAATTAATTGATACACATATTCACTCACGCATTCTTGCAAAAGTAATCTATTACATGGTAGTTATGTAGCAATGATATAATCGCATATCTATATACACACATGAATTCGAAGATATGTAAATAATAAAATGAAAATAATTTTTATAAGTCTTTTAATCATCCATAACGAACTTCCATTCTCAGTACGTATTTATAGATCAGTAAGTTTCTTAAAGTCATTTACAGATTATGTGGGCGTATTGAGCGAGATTTGGTTAGCGAGACATGGCTTTTGTACACACCAAACATATACACGTGCAAGTGAATGAAATATTATCCGCGGCTGTCTATTTCCATTGAATCCAATCGATATCTGTAGAAACAGATATGTTCATTCCATTGAACAACTATCACATACCGGATACACAATTTAACCTCTAAAATACATTTAAACAAATAATAGAGTAATAGCTTGAACGAGAAAAAACAATACACCACTCTACATGGTACGCAGAGCATCAGTCATGTGTACTAAAGGAGCAATTGTAAATTATACGATAGCTAATTTATTGTACTAAATCAATTGAATAAATTTCTAGGTTTTTATCAATTGCGATCATACTATGGTATCTATTCCGATTTCCATCCCGATGATAGGCTTCGCGGAGTTTGCTCTTTTTAAAATAGGCAGGAATTCCTGTTAATGGTCGTTCATGCGTCGTGACTGAAGCGAGAAGCTTACATCATGTCATGCAAGCTTAACATGGTAGAAAAGGTTAAGCGCGAATCAGACAAAAGTCCGCTCATTATTTTACTGACACCTAACCGCATAGGTGAAAATATAAAATCTTTACATTTTTTTTTGCTTACTCCTTTTGGTTTGATACTTTAATAAAACAAATATATTTTAATATTTAATTAACTATCTTCGAAAAGTTAATGATATACGAATATATTCCTTATATTATCAGCCACAATAAATATACCTCTACAGTTATATGACATTTTCATTTTGTAGGGTAGTAATAGGAAATGTGGTACAAAAAACATTCAATATGAAAATTCAGGAAAGTAATTATGGAAAAAATTACATATTTATATATAATTCTACTTTATTTTTATCATTGAGAGGACAGTAGGAGGTAACCAGATATGTAGTATATATATAATATATCGAGGGATCGGAAAATTAATAAAGTATATCAAATAAATTCACGAATGCTTGTGCTTAATTTGATAGGATTGAATTAACTGAAATTATTGTGTCCTAAAAGAATTAATTACAAAATATTCATATAATTAATGTAAAACTTTAATACTGATGTCGTGTTTTTGAATATACTTCTCAGATGAAGAAACGGTAATGAAAATGGAACGCAGCGGATGTCATGTACATGGGAATTTTAATTAGCATAAATAAAACAATTATAAATTTTTCAATTAGACAATCTTTGTACATCTTCATGGATATGTTTAAATAAATCCAAAGATCTTTGCATAAACCGTCCATAAAAGCGGATACTCGAGTTTGAATATAAATATATTAGCAATTTCGAATCCTAAATTACAACAATTTAAATGACAAACGTAGTTAAAGCCGAAGTATCTCTGAACTGAATATGCATACATAAAGTGAAAATGTTACTGTTAAGACTTTAGGAAGTTCCCACGGGGTACTAAATAGATGAATATGTAAATGAAAAGGATTCGTGTCCATTCATTAACAAACGGAAGGCAAACGACAATTTTCATTGAGAAGCACCCAATAATTTTACGTATGACTTAATTAGGGCCATCTTTACCGCTCACAATTAGAATACAGCAAGGGAAGCGGCTCGAAGAATGTTAATCCGTTAACCCCGACGAATTTTAATCCAAAGCGGCACGTGCCATTCTCCGGGCTCTTTAAGTCCTCAACCCCGATTGTATGAATATTACAATGCAATATCATAGGAAAGCTAATTGGCTGCACTCTAGCCTTCCTGAGCGGACTCGATAAGCCCCTCTACCCTCCCCCACAAAAGCGGTATTGGAAAATGACGGAGGGAATCCGTAATGTATCGGCTGGGCTTGCAGATGCAGTGGCGGCGGCTGTGCACGAGGGCCGCAGAGATCGAGGCGGCGATCGAGCGGCACACGCGGATCAGCCGCGATCACCTGACGCCGGAGCTGCGGCTACGACTCCTCACGGCCGAGTGCCCGCTCTACTGGTGCGCCGGGACCGAGGCACCCGAGCACTTGGCCGAGCCTTTCTGGTCGATCTACTGGCCGGGAGGCCAGGCCGTGGCCCGCTACCTTCTCGACGAGGGCGCCCGGCTCTTCCGCGGCGCCGGTGCCCCGTCCCGGGGGCTCCGGGTCCTCGACCTCGGGGCCGGTTGTGGGGCAGCGGCGATCGCCGCCAAGATCCGCGGCGCCGCCGACGTCCTCGCAAACGACATTGATGAGGGTAAGTGTATTCCGGGCGCTCGGGCCCACTTTAAGCAGCCTGCGTGATTATCCGCGCCTGGGCCGATCGGACGGACCATCCGACGTCACGATTCACGCTACATTAGTTGCGCGCGAGTTTTCATTTGTTCCCGTTTGTCCGAAGACTTATCCCATAATTTAGCTCTGATCATTCATTTGCGCACTGCACCTTGTATCATGTGCAAACTGAGTAAATAATCACTTTGCAACTCATTATGAAATATATTAATTACATCATTATATTACTGTTAGAACACCCAGCTGGTATTATTTATATGCACTACCGTCGCTTTTGAACATTTTCAAATATTTAAACATACATTATTAATAGAAAATGTAATAAATCAATATAAAGCTTAAGTATTTTTAATATTTGAGAATTCATTAAAATAACTAACTTACATTAAATCGGAAGCATTTTAGTAGAAGTATTATGTGAATATAACAGATGATTATATCATTTAGAGCTGTACATTCGTATTTATTTTTTGTAAATTAATGATATTCAATCAAGAAGCTCAATGTTACAGACAATAAATTATGGATTATTTCCATTTATATTTTTTTTATTTCTTCAATTGTTTTAATAGTTTTTATTCATTATTATTTTTGATAGATATTATTAACTTTGAAAATTGATTAACAAGTGAAACTAAAATACGGCAATTTTGTTCTGTGAATTTCCCAACAAATTACACTCAATAGGATACAAGTCGGGGAGCTTCCGACCTTTTCTCAACGGTACGTTTGTCTTTAATTAGTAGATATTCTACAAATGTGGATTTTGTACATTGTAACATCGGATATTGTGCATTTCTGTCCAGCCAAGAAATTATTATTGGTAATAATTATTGGTATTAAATTATTGGTAATTTTGGTATTATATCTGTACTACAATTCAAAAGAGAATACAAGCAACATTAATCTAAATTAATCTATGAAAATCAGTCTTAAACAATTTTCGAACATTGACTAGTCAACGCTACGGTATTGCTCTTAAATTGCACTGAATATTCCAACAAATTTAATTTTTGTTCAGACTGTTATTAACATTGCGAAATCATTCAAAAGTTCATGTACCATTTTCGATCCGAGCTATGCTACTACTTATCGATCATTTACTCGATATTAGTAATTGTGCATTAGTGCAAGCAATGGTAGGCACTTTCTCCCATCGGCAAATAATGCACGCGAGCCCACTTCAGACGCGAACGTTTAGAGGAATAAGGAGAAAAGATCGGGAAATTCGAGTTTTATAAAGGCAAATATAGAGGAATCACGGTAAGAGGGGGGGGGGGGGTTAAAAGCGCCGAGTAAGCGTATGCAGCAGATGAGCGCAAAGAGTTGAGTGGGGGTGCGACGGAGACCCTTAAAATCGCTCCCCACTCGGACGTTTTTCTCGTAGTCCGGACCGCGGCTCGCGCGCTGCCTCTTCAAAGGCTTTTATACTCTCGGTATTATACGCGTCCACGCCCTACTGCACACGCGGGCTTTAATAATGCACCTCTGGCCGCTTGGGGCAGAGATTTCTCTTTACCTCACTGTGTTTCTGGTGTTTTATATATGCGTATGTGTGTACATATTCAGTGTTTACGCACATTCCGCTGCGAAAGTTGTATGCATGCGCGTTGCTGGATTATCGACCGCGGCAAGACACACCGGCAGATAAATCTTTGCCGCTATAGGAAATGCCGAGTCGCACTCGGACTTTTTACTCTACCTCGGAAGATCAGCGGATTCCCGAATTCTTATTGTCTAACTGATTTCTTTTGAGGAATGAATTTATCTTGGATATTTGCTGGCTAGTAACTTTAGTGGATTAAAAAAACACCGAGTAAATAAAAAGAATCAAAATTTAGTTAACTAAAATACATTATTGTACGCATTGATGCAGGTTTTGGCCCTTATATTTAATTAAATTTCAGATGATGATAATCACTTGAATTATAGATCTTATTTATATATCATATAGTGCTTTTGATATATTTTTGAAATGCCATTCATTTTATATATTTATATCTTCTTTTATAATTCTGTTAGTTTTTTTCAAACAAACTAAATATGAGTTAAACGAATCTTCTGTTTATTTTAATTATGATATACAATATATTAGTTTATATATTAAAGAAAATTTATGTAAGTATTAAGAAACTATATCTTTAATGTGTTACAAACTTTTTACTATAATCTAAGTTTTTACAGCCTGACTGGATTATCATAATATTTTCCAGCAGCTTACTTAATTGTAATTTAAGTTAAACAAACGATGAAAGATTAAATTAAATTTTTTGTTTACAATAACGTTTATACTGTAATTTAAATAATATTTTATATAAGTTATCCATATTTTCTAATATTGATACATTAATTTACTTAATTAAATCATATTTAATACCATGCACAATGTACAGGTAACTTTATATCGTTATTAATTAATACATATTTTATTAACAAATCTACTACTGTGCATATATACAGTTTAAGCTAAATAAATAACATTTTGCAATACAATTTATAAAAATCATTTATATAGAATAATATTATGCATTGATTGTTAAAAATAAAGAAGCTGTTCATAGTTATAAGACTGAGGAAAATAAATGCTAAATACGGATTAATAATAAAAGATCATAAATTATAATAGATTTTTAGTATGTAGTTTCCGTAGTAACATACCTTTAGAAGCTTAATAATGTAAACAAATGTGCTAGAGAGACTTGCAAAAATTTTTGGCTATTGGGTGATAGGTACCCCACTGTTCAATTGTATTAAAATATATGTAGACTACTACAGTAACATTCAGTTTAATACTCTATGCTCGCTCACGCCGTATACTTCTCTGATTCACACTTGCAATTTCTATTAAAATTATAGCTGCCTCGAATACTGCTAATATAAATAATGTCGCTGACGAGGATAGTGGTTTCTATATGTGTACAAGAGTTAACGATTTACTGATCTACAGCTTCGGCTACAGCGCTTCTCTGACTTTATTCCTCTTGATCCTAAAATGATTCGAGCGATTTTTCAAAATACTCAGTAAGGAGGAAAGTTATCTTGGGCCACTGTAGTGACGCCAAAAAAGATGCGAGCAAGCAAAAGTTCACGAGAAAATTCTCGAATACAGATTATCAATCTTAAATCAGTGTCGCTTATATCATTCTACATTCGCGAGTATAATAAACCTTTTGATATTTTTGGTTCATTTAGATGATCCACGATCTACTGACAGTTTCGAGAGTAGATTTTCTCCGACTTCTAGACACGAGTATCTGCCCAGCTTCATAACAATATAGGTATAAGAGCATTCCTATTGGTTAATTTGTTTCAAATTTCATAATTTTTTCCTATTTAAGAAAAATTAAAAAAAAAGATTTTTTATTAAACTTGATTATTCAATTAGAATTATGTCTTTACTAATATATTTACTTTTTAATATTTATTTATAGAGTGATTATTGTGATTGTAGAGTGATTATAATAATAGTATAGCCAAATTATCATAATTATCAATTACAACAACTTTACATTTTTAGCTACAATTGCAGTCATAATTCTGCCACTGGATTAGTGAGAACGTGTCGATTTTACTCCTATATTGGCGCATAGTTGTTTAAACAATGCGATTAAAAAGTTATTATTTTTATTAAAATTTATTCATTTGTATTCAAATAAGTACAATGAAGCGCTAAAAATAGTTTTTATAGAACAGACGCAATGTCTAACAAATACATCTCTCTTTTCAGAGTTTCGCGTTTTTTATTAAGAACAATTTTTATATACGTGAATTTGCAATATTATAGTGTACTTATATAAGCAATTGCATTGTTTACCCATAAATATATTTCTCATTGTTGTCATCTGATTTTAATCACAAGCGACAGCAATCAGGGCTATTACTATCCAGCATTGCTATAGAATAAATAAACGAAACAAAGAAAATAAGGAATGGAATTAATCAAGTCAAGTAATTTCTCTATTAAAGCACCAATTCTCTTTAAATTTGTAGGGGGTATTAAAAAGCTATATTCCTACAGGTAAAATAAAGAGAATGCGAGAGGGAATCACAAGTGAGTAGCTTTCTATCTCAACATGAAAAAGTCGACCATTACTATCTCAAAGAGACCTGGAGCCGAGATAGAGATAGAGTAAATTAAGAAGGCATCAGGAAAGCGCTAATGGCCCATTTTCTTAAGTGTCCGAAAAGTCGAGCGGGAACGCCTTATCTGAAGGGGAGCGGTAGAGAGAAGAGGTGGAAGAAGCGTGGAGGCGAATGATCTCGAGGAGCGCTTGCACCCAGATTAGGGCCGAGTGAAAGAAAACTTCGATTGCAATCTATCGAGGAAGTTGAATTCTATTCGACGCTCGTGCACATAAGATTAGAATATATAGGTAGAAGAGAAAGCATATTAATCTGATCTGAGAGAAAGTATTACATAAGGTAATAAATGCTACTGAAAGAAAGGATTATTTAATTACTAAGATAAGATTGGAGGCTTGAGGACAATTATAATTTGAACCAAAATCTCAATCACTAATTCGATGAAGTTATCTATTGGAAAGGAATCGGCCGTTGTTTGAGCGTTGTTCTCGAGGTTGTTCTATAATGAATAAATTTTCTCTCATTGTACGATTTATTGCAATAATTCTGCAAATGCATTGTTTTAGAAATTTTTCTTTTGTGTTCAAATTAATAAATTATGAGTTCAAAATTAAATTAAGGTTTAGTCGGCCTAATAACGAATGTATGACTTGCTCTTACGAAATAATGTTAAAGAGAGTTTGTTCAAAAGGGGATTATAAGCCGATTGTCAATTATCCATTAAGAATACAGTTAATGATAGTAAATGTAAAACCAAGTTTACCATATCATAGAAAGTTATTAGTTTATAAATTCTGCCTATACCATCCAAAAACTCATTTAAATTTCTATCAAAGGATTGGGTAGTTGATAGAGCGGTTTCACTCGTTCTATTTCAATAATACGCTTATTGAAGTATAAGTATAAATTTAAAGCGAAAAAGAAATAGATATTAGAGCTACTAAAGTGATCCTTGATTTATTGACATGCATAAAAGCATAAAAACTTTCATTTCAGCAGAACAAACTGATTTGTTTTGTAATCGTTATATTATAACATGCAAGGACACTTGCTGATATACTCGATCAAACTAGATTCAGGTAACTAGGCAGGAATGATTTAGAGACTTTAGAGAATCTAATGTAGGTACACTTCCTTGACTTTACGGAAAAAGTAGAAAACGAGTACAGCAGAATCTGAGCAAATGGCTTAGACTAGAAACTAGCTAACGTGGTAATGGATAAGACAAGGGTAAGGCGAGTTATGGATTTTTTTCATTTGTCTATACAATTCATTTGTAAAAACAATGCTTTACAAATATACAAAATTTATTTATCAATTTCATTTAATAATACCTTAAAAGAAAAACTTGCGAAAAAGTCCTTAATGTAATATTTATTATTTTGAATTTTATTATTTGAAACATTTTCTGGCGTGTATATACTGACTGAAAATTATTGAAAATGATCAAAAAAGATAAATAATATTTTAACTTTGTTTTAAATCATTTTTTAAAAAAATTTTTAAATTTATTTAAATTATTTAGTTATTTTGCTGACAATTATCTTACGAACTAATTGTCTGACAGCTGTCAAATTAATGCACAAATTTTATATAAATATGAATTCGATTATAATATAGTTCATTTATAATGTATTTTGTAATAAAATATTGAAAATAATTGTTATGTATGCAACATTTATATTGAATCAAATTATCTTAAATAAGCAATATTATAAAATACACTTCTCCACTTTCCTTTAGATTTATATAAAATCTTGCAATATATGTGCTTTTTGTTCTGCTATTTATTATTCTTATATGTACATTTTTATGCAATTTATTAATTAAAGTAATTTAGTTTTTCTGTTAAGAATGACTCAGTAAATTATTTTTTTTTAATGGCAGTGTCTAGAGATAACATTTTTAAAACTTCGTAAAATCTTGTAACTTCCCTAACACGTTTCTGACTGTTCAATCCCCCCTTTGCAGTAACGTGCACATGTTCTCTACACTACATTCCTTTGTTTGAAGTACATAATTGCTTAATTGTAGACTTTGTAGTGTATAACTAAAACTCTTATCTTATGCACATTAAGAAAGTAAGATCTTGAATACTCGACCAAAACTTTTACTTAGGTACGGTCATTATGTACCTGTGGTACAAGCCACTAACCTTGGCGTAATCTTTTATTTGCATAAACACTATTCGCACTGACCAATCATATTAAAGCGTTTGTATACAAATCAATAAATGAACGAAAATATAATTTGAGTTCAGATGTTGAGTGGTTGAACAGAGAAGTAACACTATCTCTACACTCTATACTATAACTATTAGTATCTCTATCTCCTGTACTCTCTATCTTTTATATATTTATTTTCTAATAAACATAAGTCATAATAAACTTTTAGAGTTTTTTAATAATTTATTAATTGTTTGGTGCATCCTATAAGTTTACCTGCACAGCTTACATCAAAAACTCGTAATAAGTGAGATGTCTTTTAATACGCTGTATCAATTAACTGAACAGGTTACTTACTACAAATTTTTTTTTCGTATTTATTATTATTATCGAGCACAGTATTTTTAAGATAACCAATTAATCCAGTTATTCTATATAGAAAAAAACCAACGTAAGTTTTAATCATAACTAATTAGCTAGGAATTGTAATAATAAATTTTAAGCAATTATATATAAAATTTGGATTTGCATACATGGTTAAGTTTTGTAGTATATTAACTAAAATCTGTACTTGCAAACTCATGTTCTTACCGAAATCTGATTTCGAAATAGTATATTTAAGTTTGTAGTTTAGCTAAAACTATACGGCATTAATCAATAGATTAGTTAAAATTGAAATACCCACTATTTTTTTTATGTTTTTCTATGATGATTTTACTTTCTGTGATTTCGGGTATTTTATTTCAACATTTAGACTAAGAAAGAACTATTCTTATCTATAACTATGCAATAATGCGCTATGCAAATATGCGCTAAAATTTTCATTTTGATTTGAAATGCTATGTAAAAAGAATTAATTTCTTAATTTCACAGCTGAATGAAGAATGGCCTTTATCAAATTTGAACGTAATTTAAATTTCATTATATTTATCTACGTAGAAAATGCGTTGAAATATTCTTAAAACTTTTGTGAAATGTATCCAATCAACCATACAAAAGTAAACCAACTTTTTTTTCTGTTACAGTAGCCTGCGTAGCGGCGCGGAAAAATGCTCAGCTAAATGGAGTGGAGATCCGCACCAGCTCGGATAACCTGCTAGACCCGGGTAAAACCGAGAGAATCCGTGAGGAGCATTTTGACCTGGTGCTCGTCGGCGACCTGCTCTACGACGAGGAGACGGCGGACCGACTGGAAAGTTGGCTGGAAACGCAGATGAAGGCTCCCGGAAGCTGCGAAGTACTCTTGGGCGACCCAGGACGCCATGGCCTCACCGAACCGCTGCGCCAAAAGCTTGAGCGCCTGCGCACATATCGCCTTCCGGACAGCGTGCGCCGGGAAAACCACGGTTACGTTGAAGCAGCTGTTTATAGGTTCCTTCCTCAGTCAAAGAGACGAGTTGGGACGCTCGATTTTTTCAGCTATTAAGTTTTTACTTGATAAATGACTCCGTATGGCTCGCAATCTATTGAATTAGAAAGGCTAACTTTATCGAGTCTTTATATTTTAGGTTGTACTTCCATTTAGTAGAAATTTGTATAAACCCACGTAAAATTTTTGTACAGAACCAAACAGCACATTGTATTTTAATGTAGTTATATATATCTAATCATTTTCCATCTTTTCTCTATGTAAAAGAAGGACAATATTTTGTTTACTGAACTTGATTAAATGAAATTTTAACTATTGGATTTTTGGTTCAATATTGTATTTTTATGTAACCGAAAGGTAAAAATTAAAATTAACTATGTAACGTAAAATTGTTATTATTATGTAAAAATATTTTACATTAATACATGAATATAATACATATTTCAACGGATAAAATAAGTATTGGAATATAAAAATGCAAATAATCGGTTCTTTTTTATTTCTATTGTCCTTTTTTATCGTTTTTTTCTATTTTTTTATTTTCATTTCACAAAGCACAAAGAATTCAAATTATCCAAAAAATTTTTAGTTTTATTTTGTGGTAATCGAAAAGTGGTCAAAAGGTCATATAGCAGATGTAGATTAATTACATAGTTAAAGTGCTTATATGAAAAGGATATGTTCTATTTACCATATTGATTACAATAAACTTGCTTTTTTATATTGAAATTTAAAAACATGCGCATTTTATCGGTTAGGTAAAAAGATTGGTTCTATAGTGCGTTATTACTTATTAGAGCATACATCACTCATGGACGTGAAATCTTGACATTGTTCATTTTAATACTAGCTGTATAAAAATCATAAACTTGTACTATATAAGCGAGATTTCGAAGTTGCGAGCTCTCTTATGAACACACGCCTTTACATTTTCAACATTATAACTATTGTAGTAGGGCTATGTTTTAATATCGAGAGGTAAAGATACGGTAAGCAACTTGGAATTGTGTCACTGGAAGATTCGATTGACTTTACTTTTACGACGTTCACGTATTTTGTAGAGGTATTTAATTTGGAGCAAGCACTCCATGTACCTCGCACGAAATGGAAATTCAAATTGGTTAAATAAAATAACAATTCGCTTTAGCAGCACTACGTTTCATAGGGGAGCGCCGTAGTAATTTGTATGAATCTATTTATTTAAAATAACACAAATTAATTATATGGGAGAAATTCTCATAATCGTATGGATTGGAATTGTCCTGCCCTTTCATTGAAATACAATGAAATATATCAGAGAGATATCAAATTACGCAATCTAGATTAAAATTATTTATATGTACTCGTATAAAGGGCGCGCGCATATTTACGGGAATCGGTATAGAAGATTTGTAAACACTTGGGGATGGTTATAAAAACGAATAAGATTTGTAATTATCCGAGCAGGGGAAAGTTTATAACTAGTTAGTGCAGGAAGCGGAGGTAGCGGTTTAATATCCAAACAATCGTCGGGCTTGCGCGAGTGGTCGCCTATCGTATCGCAGTATCGCAGGGCGTAGAGCGCCTGCCAATAACTCGGCTCGCTCGCCGTGGCCCGACAACTGTATATAAACGCCAAGGACAGGGGGCGTATATACGGAGCTAAAGAGCAAAATAATTCATCTCGATAACGCGTCGTTTAACAGCGCTTAATCAGAGCGGAGCCGGGGCGAGCGAGCAATTTGGTGGAATTGCGGATTGCCGAGCCGGCTCGCACAAAGTGGCCGGGGACGGGGTGCGGAATAATTGGCAGGGTCGCGATAAAAAGGGCGGCGTTAGCGCCTAAAGAAGCGCCGGTGCACTCACCTGCTTGCCCAGGTGGGTCTCGAGGCTGATGTTCTGCCCGAGGAGGTCGACGCCGCGAGCGTGGGTCACGTTCGTCAGCTTGACGCGGCACTCGAACCTCGTGCGATCTGCAACAGGGCCGGTTGTACACAGCTGAGCGAGTGCGCCCTCGGGGGAGGGGGGGGGGTACCTTAGGGGGTTACTTACCGCGGTGGGCGCGGACGGGCTGCTTGCACTGGCAAGGCTCCTGGGCTCGGTCCAGCGGCTCGCCCGGGGCCGGGCACTCGAAGGCGCACCCGGCCGCCCCGCAATCTGCGAAGGTCGGAGGTCAGCTTGGGAATCGAGCGTTGCCTCGCGGCCACCAAACTCTTTTCCGGGGGCCAGGGCCTTCCGGTCGCGTGGACGCGGGGATCGATGCGACTGGCTGCGCTCTCGATAGGTACGCGCGCGCTCCGTTATTCCGAGAATCAACCACGTGCAGTGGCTTGTTTATGGGGCATTAAATACAATAGCACGGTACTTGGAGCAACAATAAGCCGGCGGAAAATCGCGGGAAAAACACGCTTGAATATCGGAAAGGGCATAGAGGACTTTATTCGACATTCGGCTTCTATGCCCGAATGCAACATTAATATATCTATGATGAGGTTTTTATCAACGTGCAACACGGAACGTTACGATTCTTTACTGCCCAATGAAAATACTTTTATTTGTTCATATAAAATGCAATAACCGTATAACGAAAGCCGGTGGCACGCAGCAGTTAACGGGTGTAATTTATTAAAAGTTTATTCGAAAGGCACGGGGTGCAGGGCGCGCGACCCGCAAGAGGTCAGTTGCGAGTCGGCTGGAAGCCCGGCCAAAACGCGGGTCCTCGTTTCACGCTCGTGAACAAAATTGCAGAGTGCTCTGTTATGTCAACATTGACTCTGCGTCGAGGCGTCGCGGGCGGCGGGGCTTCGCCGGCTGCCCTCCCACGCACACGAACACTGGCCGGGCCAGGGGTCGCGCGGGCTAGGCGCATCGCGCCGCCCCCTTAATAAAGCGGCCCGGGGGCGGTGGTCTGCGGCGGACGCTGGCGCTGGCCAGGCCTCGGGGAAACAAAAACCAAGGGCACAAAGGCCGGGGTTGGCGCCCTGCGTACCTCTCTCCTCCTCGGCGAGCGGCGTCGAGGCCTCGCAAAAGTCCCCGTAGAAGCGGGCCGGGCAGGTGCAGCGGACCGCCGCGGCGCCGACGTGCCTGCAACAGAATCCGGGTGAGTCGGTCCAGCGCGCCTTGGTGCAGGCCGGGCGATTAGCGGGGGAGGCCGGCGATCGGCTGCTTGCGCCAGGCGACGCGGCTACTCGTCCCGGAGCTGAGCCGGGGATTCGGGGGGATGCCGCCCGCGCCCGGCCTTCCTCCCGCTTTATCGAGGAAAGTTTTTCTCGCGCCCCGCCCAGTTACGCCTAGGATTGATCCAATGCGCCCTACCGCACCCTCGGCAATCTTTCATTTACATCGGAGGAGGCTCCTACGCCGGTGCGCCCCTGGGCCAAAGTCACTTTTACCGCTCGGCCCTTCGGATTAACGCTTAGAAAAAGCCCTGATCAAATTACATAAGGCCGGATGGTCGCGCGCGGGCCGCTACGTCACCGGAGTTTTTTTCAATTATCATATAATGGCGGTGTTATGTACCAAGCCGAGTAATAGTATTACGAATGGGCGCCCGGGCGTCCATCAAAAGGCAATTACACGGGCAAGTACAGCGCGGGCCCGTTGCAAAAGAGCTCCAGTTTACCGGAATTCATCGGACAGGCCAACGGAATTAATCCTCGGCGACACGCAGCGTCCGGCCTCAAACGCCCGCGTGAATCAATGGAAAAAGCTCGGGCACAAAGCGCGACCGTGGTAACACCCTCCGCAATTCCGAACCGTAATTATGCACAAAGCCACCATGGGCTACGCGACTCCCCGTGTGCGAGTGAGCATGTGTCTACGTACCTGCAAGTTCCTCCGTTCTGGCAGATCGGGTTGCCCCGGTCGGTAACACAGAGGGGCCCGTGGCCGCAGTGCCGCCCGCCGAATCCTTCGAAGCAATCACAGTAAAAGGTCCTGATGGAGAGCATAGGCTGTCGTTACACTCTGGCTGCCTGCGTGTTGGTTACGCGCGCCCCTCCCCCGCGGATAATGAACGCTCGCGGAGAGACGAGTGGACCGCGTGCCCACGCGCCCACGCGCCCCTACGCCTCCATTTCACGGCTCGCCGTTGCGATGCTCGTCGCACGGTCTATTCGCTCCGCGCTTTTTCCCGCGAGCGGGTATTTACTTTCGAGCCCCACACCCCTTTAATTGTTGTATCACAATGATGCTCGCCGCACCATGCAGTCGTCGAGGTGCCTTTGAAAGCCGCCCCGAGAGCCGCCCATTTCACCGTCAAAATGTTTGCCATTCGAGACCCAACCCTTTTACACGCTACGCTTTTTCCGCGGCATTCCTACTTTCACCCGTTGCATTTTTTATTCAGTTGCTTCAATTTTTTTAATAATGCAAAAATGCTACAAATGTAATGGAGTACCTTAAACGTTGTACAATTTGCACAACTCGAACAATGCAGCCAATTCGATTTTTTATTTTTATTGCATATTTGTGATAATTTATTTATTTATATTTAATGCCAAATACCCTAACAACTCATTATACATACACTTTATATATATATATATATATATATATATATATATATATATTAGTTAGTTGTATTAATCGGTTAGGACTGGGGACTAATGCGGGACTTCTGAATTCTATCCAGAGTCCTGACATACTACCGAATGAGCCACTGCAGGGCTTAATCAATCCGAGTGATATACACCAACATTTTCCTGATTAATTTTAAAGATCGCTTTAATTAAGTTATTGGCATATTTAGATATGTTGTATATTTCCATATCATAAAAATAATACTAATTTATAAAAGTTAATCATCGAGTACTAATATAATTTATCTAAATTAATAATCTGTGCGATAAGCTTTGAAACATCATATATTTTAAAACAATACCTTGGATGATGCAAAAATTAAATAAAAGCAACAGTATTAAATTATACGAAAACTATTTAAGTAATATAGTCTTTTCTAAGTTCTAAACTCAAGTTTGGAAAGTTTTGAAAATGGTGTTTATAAAACACAAGTAAAATAAAAGAGTAAAGTGCCCATTTCATCTTATTTTAGATGTATCTATTATTATAATAAACCTGTCACTTACAGTTTTGAAAAAAAATGTACCATAAAACCACAAAATGTACAAATATAATTTTTATTTTTCCGAACATTTTTATGGTATATTTAACTTTAAACATACCCGATTGTACATTAAATTAGTTTTCTCGAGTCTGATACTTAACATATCATTAAATTTCAAGTCAAATAAGTTTATTTAAGTAAACAGGTGTATATAATCGTATTCGAAATGTTGCAAATTCGATTTCATAGAATATAAAATAGACTATTTTACATTTCTGTTAAAAATATACTGGAATGTCTACAGTACTAAAGTAATTCTAGTATTTGAATTATAAATGTCAATAAATAAAAAAATACTATTTTACAGTTTTTTGGCATGTAAAATTAGGATTTAAAATTTAAGCAAAACGATTAAAAATATATATTATACTTTGTTTAGAGGTAAAAGCCGACCAATCATTTTAAACCTGAATATAAAGGAACATTGTTTATTATTATCGTAATGATTGATGAAATACACGTTATACACGATCAATTATGAGAAATTTTTTGATTTCTATGCTTTATTTATCGTAGTGATTATTTATTTTGACAAGTCATATGTTACTTTACAAAGCATATATGACATTATTCATAATATCTAATCTAATTTGTAATAATACTCGTTGAAACATGATATGGATGGCATAATATTTTAATAATATTCAACGGTGTCTTAAAGTAATATTTTATTTATAATCGATACAAGTTGAATTATTATCTTGATTTTGATTAGATCGATACAACAAATTCCGGATAAAACGTGAATTTAATAAGTATATTTAATTTCTTTATTTCACAATCGTTTTTAGGGCTTTTTCTTGGATAATATACTGAAAGTCAATTAAATGTTTATACCACAATAATGTAATATATAGTAATAAAGGTAGATATATACATAGTTAAGGTATTAAGTTCACATTTCAGTAAATTTGGCGTTAGAAAACAGTTGTTTGATACGTGCATAAATTATAACGCCAGTTTAACTATTTTGTCGATTTATTGCATTAAGAATATTTGATGAGAAGATAAAAATATATTTCCATAAGGTAAATAATTAACAGTTTAGATATTTAATTAAAATCTTACTATTCTGTTGATAAAGTTTGCTAAACTACTTTTATTATTCATAATTTCTTTATTTGGATCTCAAAATATTTATTATTATGTTAAAATTAATGCTAGATTTGATTGAACCCAATGTCTTTTACAATCATTACACGATATATGAAGTCGATTAAGAAGTTCTTTTAAAATAATTCTTGAGAGCAAACTGAAAGACAGAGTTTGTCCTATTTTAGATGCTTGACCAAAATCGCTATGGGTTACAGGCGGAGCCTCTATGAGTATACGAGTATACCTATAGAAGTAAACAGCGGCGGTAACAATACACACATGCAATCACTCCGTACACAAACACACTGTAACCTAATTTTTTATAGTATTATTAAAATATTAAAATAATAAATTAAACAATACATCGTCACAAATAATTTTAATAGGCAAATAAATGAAAAATAAATATTATGAAATAAATGTAAAAGTCAAATATTCTTTATGAAAACTATTGAAAATTTATTTTATATTAAATGGATTAATTGAACTTTTGTGTACGATATCAACTTATTTGTATTTTTTAAATATTTTTCGATTAATATATACATAATTAATAAGTACTTTAATATACAAATTATCAAAAATCAGAATTATAATTTTTTATTTATTCGACTAATTCCACGCGAATTTCGCGCGTAGAGCTGCTACTTAAGCGCAAAACTCTTCACACTGTTTAAGGGCAAATTATGTAAGTTACCGAAATTTATTCAAATAATTTATTTGCTGATAAATTGAAAATTTTGTTACGAGTCCAATAAAATAAGAGGAGCTGAAAAAGTAATGAAAAGAAGTAATGTAATCATACGTAATTTGTATGATTATAGAGCCGGATAACACTGCACTTTGCACGAATTCTTTGTATGCAACTCTATTTAACGTGTTTATGTAGATCTGCTGCTTATCAGATTTAAATGGAAAAGAACCTTTCTAAGGAGAGTATATACATCCATGCAACAGAGATTGAAAAAATTGAAGAATTTAGTACTTTCAATTCAGTTCTAAACGTTAAACAAAATTATGTTCATTTATTGCAATTATACTTTTTATTCTATATCAAAGCTATAATTACGGTAAAATTAAATAAGTAATATACGAATCGTGTTATATGTATACATATTATCAAATGTTTAAAAATTTATAAATGTATATTGATGCTTTATTTAGTAGTTTAGGCTTTGTAAAATGATAATTTTCTTCGTAATCTTGTACTGCCGCAAAAATAGTTTCAGACAAATCAACCCCAAATATCTGTGTAATCAATATTAATTTTACTTGAGCTCAACGGGAGATTACCACGCAAGCATTCGCTAACGATTGCCGTTGCCATTGATAAAATCAAATCAAGAGGTGCAGTCGCGCAAAGCTTGAAGTGGCTTTATCGGATGCGCGCGCACGGTTGAACTTGGACGATTAAAGGATTTGCGTTGGTTCCACTGTAGCCCACCTTACTTATATCCCCCGTAGCGGCACTCTATCTGGTCGTTCGCGATTAGAAGAGAGAGCAAGAGGAGAACGGAGAAAGAAAGAGAGAGGAAGCCATCATGCGAGATACCCGTACACCGGACCGCAATTCACAGGCCATCCAGTGCGCGGATGAAATCAAACGTGCTAGGAAATATAGGATTTGCCTGCAGCCCTCGTACGTGGATATCCTCTTTTACTATATAACGAATCCGCTGCGACGATGGAGGTATCACATATGCACGATGAGATTGCGGTGCACAAAATGCAAGTACTTTATCGTTCGGCTCGATATCCGGATGGGATTGTTTCAGGGAATGGTCATTAAGAGAACGCATATGTGGTGTAGTATTGCGTTTATTGGTCTTTTAGGTGACACGATGACATAATTGCGGTACCTGTATAGTCTGCCGGTTATATCGCTTGTTAAAGTGATATTCTATCACTTTGCGACTTAAAGTCATTTACAAATATCTACTTTTACAACTTCAACTTTTTTTTTAACATTGTATAATTTAGTCAGAATATTTTTTCAACTTTTACTATAATACTTGTATAGGTAAGCAATAATTATTTTATGTATTCTGCGAAATTGCTGAGTACGTCAAACTGCTTGAGATAGGTCATGCGGGAAGTGGGTTCAAAACATGTTATACATATATGGTACTTTATTGTTATATATGTTTTGCTTTCCATATAATAATAATAAGTGTACAGTATTGTCTAATCATTGAAGGACTCGATTCCATGTATGTTCTATCTTTTCCATTATTGTAAGGGATAGCAATCTAATTAATCATCAAAAATGAAAAATATATATTGGAAAAATGCGAGAGAAAATGATATATACACGCTGAGAAATAAAAATTGTAATACATATTGTTTATATTTTTAATATTGTAAACTAAAGGGAAAAACCGCCGTAAAACGCATGTTGTTATTTTTTAGTTTTGATATTTAATTTACTAAAATACACAAAATGATATTGAGATCGATTGACTCTTCTAGATCTATTTCTAGCATCTTGAGGCGATGAAATATGTGGTCGAAGTGATCGGTATTACGGCCTTGTTTTGGTGAAATAAAAAGACTTGCAAATCTTGAGCAAATCTCGTAATTCAGTACATTTTTAAAAAGGGTTGAAAATAAAGGTTTTCAACAGTCACGAGATGAGAGACGTGAGGACTAAGGTCACGGGGTTTTCACCCCATGCGCCAAGGAGGAAACGGGCCCAAAGTTCAGCGGCGTGACAGATAGGGACGAGAGCGTACCGAAGGCACTCAAGTGTTGCGCGGAGTGGGGGTCGCTTGAACATATTTTTGAATTCGCCAAAGCAACAGGCGCAGCCCACTTCATAGTTCAAGCTATCATCGTAGAAATTTATTTATTTCTTTGTCTTATCCTGCTACCAGTGAATTACAACTATATAAAAATATCGGAATATGATCAATTTTTATGATTTTTTTTTGCAGATTCGTGCTTATAACCAATTGAATGTGAATTTTGATTTTGTTGGAAGAAAAGTTAAATAATTCAATGAAAATTCGATTCATCAAATTCAATGCGAATTCAGTGAATTTGTAAATAATATCAGTTTTTTTTATATGAAATAGGAATTTATTTCAGAGATCATTTTTCCCTTTTTTCAAATTCATATAGCATTGTGCATACACAATGAGCCTTAGGTAATCACAGTTTACTGATGTGTATTTGATAAATTTCTAGAATTTCAATCGACTTGTCATAGTTGTTTGCAAAAATACATATTTACATATAGTTGTATCGAAAAACTCATTTATATATATTGTACACGGAATATTAATCTATTATTTAGTTGACAATTAATCAATGATTCTTTGTTTTCAAACCAATTCCTTGATTCTTTGCTTCATGTTATGATACGAAAGCAAATATTAGATTGATTTTCTATTATAAATGAGTAATAAAAATCAGACGAAATATTTAAAAAGAAATTTTAAGTAACTATATTTAGCGCGTTCAAAGAATTTCAGCTAATATCGAAAAATTAATATTATTGAATATCAAATGTAATCTCGAATGCAGAAACTTTGAAAATAAGTCTCATTCATACATATAACCTCAATAAATCAGAAGGAAAAATTGAGTATTCTTTTAAATAGCACGAAGCACTCAACATGCGCAAGTTGATTAGAGTTATTGCATAATTTCAAAATTATTATTGACAAAATTAATAGTAATATATAAACTGTTGAAAATCTTTTCTACGGACGATCTGCTTTTTAACAAGTCAAAATGAATCAAACGCAGTGTTATAAAAATAAAGTATGTCTAGCGCTGTCTTAATTCTAGTGTAATTCAGGTTAGTAGAATAATTTTATAGTAATCAGTGCGAGAAGGTGAAGAAATTATGTATTTTATTTCACGAACGAGCGGTTCGGATAATTTAAAAAACTCTCGTTGACCTCACAGAGTTTGCGTGGGCGTGAGATTATTAAAATCGCAAATTTGTTTGCAATTGCAGAGAGGCCGACGCAGTAATTAATATTCCTTGATAATGGGCGGCCCGGGTTTTTACAAGCGGCCCGGCCCTCAACGCGCGGCTTTACAAAAATCCCAGGGCGGCGCTCGGGGTCAAAGAAAGCATTGGATTTTCAAGGCGGTGCAATGAAGGTGTTGCGCGCCCCGGGCGCGATCGATAGAAATTTTGCGCCGGCGCCGCACGGCGCCCCGGAAGATTGAAGAATCACGGGTCAACGGGCCCAGCTGAGATAATAACCCGTCCGACCAAAATTACGAGCCGAGCAATCTAAATTACTAAGCCTCGTGATACCGCGGGGGACTTTTCATCTCCCCGGCCGGCACCGGAGCTGTTCTGCCCGGCCGATAATTAATACGGGGTGCGCTCGTGCCTATCGACTCGGGCGTTGGCACCCGGGTCGTCTATTTTGTACATCGGCGCCGAGTGCATGTGTCACTCGCAATTAAGGCGATAAGCAACTCACGCAGGCCGCCTTATTTGGGAGTTGACTCGGTGCCGCGGCCGTTTCTCTTTTCTATACTCTTGTGGCTTTGATGTCACGCGATTCGTTTTCGACTCCGTCTCGCGCTAATTGCTCTTTCCACCTCCGTTCACCTCCGTTTATAAAAATAATAACCAAAAAGGATTTGTGAAGCTATTCGAAGTGCGGCAGGTGATTTCGATGTGCCGAAATACGAACGAGTCAGTGGAGGAAGTGTCGCATCGCGCCCCTGCAGACGTGCTATATATAGCCTGTCTCTCGCTTCTGTTACGTACTCCAATATAGTAATTTTCTTAGGATTAATTATGAATAAAATTAGTCGAGGATAACAAGATTATCGTCCCTCCCATATAATAAGAGAGCTTTGATCTTATTGCATTAACCGTGCAGATTAGTTCAACTTGTTAATTTACGAACATTCTTTATCGGTTTAAAGTTCTGCTCTACGTGTATATCCCGCTCTACAAATAAATTACAAGCCTAAAAAACACCCAACGCAATCGCGAATTTCGCTATATTCCCTACACCAATATTACATCTCGGGCACATTTTCGTGTGGGATGCAATAGATTTGGGGCCGTTGACGTAAGCCGAGATACAGGCACAGGCATAGCCAGCGCGGGACAGGTGCGTGTGCGGCAAATCGGGTACGCGTGCATTCAACGGAAAAATTCGGAAAAATGAGACTCGGCTGCGATATCAGGAGCAGGGAGATTATATAAGATAGGATAGGTCGGGAGGCGCGCGGGCGCAGCTGCGAATCGTAAAATCGTATCCCCGTTAACTTATCGGCGAGATATTGGTGGGTCGGGGCCCCTTTCCTCGGATGCATCTCCCGGGCGCAGTTGGTTAGAATGTCGGCGCGGCAATTCGGCCCCCTCGACTTGGACGGTGAAAAAAAGGGGAGAGGGCGGTAAAGTGGCACGCATTCCGCGCGAGAGTGTCCGGCCTCGTTCATTAGCTCGCTAGCTTATCCGCGATCGATTGTCGTGGGTCATACCCGCGGACCTCCACCGGTTTTTATACGCGCGCAAGGCGGAAGGGACTGTCATGTCACCGTTTAATTAGAACGGCTCGCGTGTGAGCCCTGCAGCTTTCCATTAACGCGAATTTCGCCTCGACTTTTTTTTCAGGGCGCCCGGTGTTAATTGGATAATAGGGGGAGGGGGAGGGCGCTCTCTCGTCGCTGGCCCCGCGGAAATAATTGGACGGGCCAAGTGAATTTGAGCTGGAAATGCAGCGAACAAGAAATATCGGTTAAATATCTATATTCGTCGATGTGTAAGGGCCCGGGTGAGGGAAGTGCTTTTATGTTCAAATCTGAATTATCGATCATCCTAGCTAATTGAAAAAAGTGTGTGTGCACTGTCCGGCAAGGCAATTCAATGTATGACTGTCACGTTTTAGTAAGATGCATGTTGCCAAATGCCCTGCATTCCACGTAGTTGCCATAGAAATTCGCTACCTGGTTTATATTTTTAACACTGTAACGGCCTGATTTTGATGTATTTATTGACGCGCTTGCTTTCCTAAGTGCGACGAGAAAGATCCGTAGCAAATACATAAATATTGTCGCGACACGCTCTTCGGTTTTTTTCGTTCCCGACGACTGTCATGCGTGCTTCGCCTGCCCGGCCCACCGACTGCGCGAACTCTGGCTCACACCATCCCGCTTTGTATACCGGGAAGCTTCTCGCTCGTCCGACGGGGCCAACTCCTGCGTTGCTATGTACTCCCTCGCAAGCGTCAACTGCTCGGAAGTATACAGCATTAAGAGGAGCCTTCCAACGGACATCCGACGTCTAAGGATAACGGAGGGATATTGATAGGGTTGCAGAGCGTAGTCGTAGCGGCGAGCCGGCTAGGTGCAAGGGTCGACCACTCATCGAAGGTCATCGGGGGAATTGGAGCCATCCTCCTATCCCACCTTCGACTCGATAAGTATTTTTATAATCCTCGCGGATCTAATAGTAAGTTCGACCGAATAGCGGCGGTTAACAGGCGAAATTTCTGTATGTAAATAACCTTTTCATGTTAGCTTTGCAGTAGTATTAATAAATTGTCTTCTGTGATCTAAATATATAAATTGTAACATCATTTTAATTTATCCCTCGTTCTGAATTTGCCGCATAAAGTCAATTTTATAGTAGTAATGCAATATTCGGTACAGTTTTGTACTCAGAATATTTGTGAGCCCGCCTTTTGGCCAAGGCAATAATGGATAAATTTCACAACGTTTACAGGGTAGGGAATAAAATGAATTTATTGGCTGACATAGCATAAAATATCGATTTCAAAAGCCCAAAATAAATTGATCCAAGGTCTATTTTGCTTGATTTTGAACTTGTATCAAGCGCTTTACGAGTGACGAACTATAACCAGCCATGGGACCTTTGCACCTAATCCGAGAATACGATCGATAAAATGGATAAAACTCGTTATGATTCGTGCCAGAAATAAGCCACGAGCACCTTCGAACAATTAATATTATAACGCGAGTAATATAGGCTGGAGCGGGAAGCGCCAACGAGGGAGCCAATACCCACAACACACGCGTAAACGCGGGCTAATGGCGGGCCCGAGAGACTCACTTGGCTACCCTCAATATGAAAGATTGACGCGCAGGAGCGTTCGCACCGGCTCCCTGCTTACAAGGGTCGGCGGAATTCGCGGGCTAATTGCCGACCCGAGCGGCCGTTAAGTGGAGTTAACCTTGGTGCGCGCAGGTGCGCTCATAAGACGGGCGGGGCGCGTTCGATCGCGTGCGACACACCCGTTGTCGGCGTGGGCGGAGCTCTTACGGCCTCATTCGCAGCGCAGACGGCGCGACGGACGGACAGACCGACAGCCTCGCCGAGCAAGAGCCGCCAGCCTCCGCGCCCGCACCGCCTCAAGATGCGATCGGCCCTTTAATCCGTAAATCATGCCCTGTGCGATATCCTGTGCCTCAGTTCGGGACATTAAAAATATAAAAAAACCGTGAGTACGGTTAACGGCTGTAAATAGGAATATTTTAATGAGGATACTTTTTTAACGACAGCAAAGTGTAAATGTTATAACTTTTATTACGAGATCGGAGATTCTGTCGAGATTCGAAGTTCCTCACATCAAAGAACTTTTTTATGTAAAATTTACTTGAAACTAATATTTAAATGATGTTAAACTGGTAGTATAATAATTCTTTATCTGTTGTATAAATATTTCTAACAAAAAATATATTAATATTATAAATCTGAAGTTTTTATTCATATGTACGATAAAAATGTTGTTCAATGAGACCTATTACAGAAATCTATATGCCCATTCAACTATGATTTATGAACTTTTTAAAATTTTATATTTGTCGTTGACTGTTTTTTGAACAGTTGATAAATTGTCAAAAATTAATAAATCAAAGTTGAATTAAAATACAGACCCCTCATTCAACTACATTTTTTATTAAACATTTCAGTGAAAATTCTCAGGTTTATTCTATTTATATGTTTTTTGTTACAGATATTTGAATAATAGGAAAAGAATTATTGGCAAAGAATTAATTGGCAAATATATATATATTTCCATACTTTGAGTGGAACATTTTATCAAATACAATTCAACTAGAGAATTCCTTTTCTCTACCTCTTGACGTATCCTACGGTCGACATCTTGACGGATCCCACGTAGCGTCAATCTATCAAGCAGGGTGAGATAATAAAGTAAAAGTCAAGTTTTCAGACACTACTGTGCAGATCACGCTGGGGTGCATATGTCAATCAACAATTTATACATACACACATGGTTGTATAAAAATTGTATTAATATTCTAACAAAAATAAAATATTAAAAATATCAGTTTTAATAAAATATATTATCTGATTAATAATACAATTTAACTTTTATTCGAAAACAAATGTTATACTTTAGGTAGTACACCTAAAAAACTAAGTATTGGACTATAAATATTCTCTGAGGGTATGCCCTCGGGTATGTCACTAGAGGATCTAGTGTTGGTTTTGATACTTAACAGTTATTTGTTTTTAGCTTTGGCATCTTATGCAATTGTTTACATAAATTTGACGTAGTTACTGCTTTTACGTTTAACGGTGTGTAATCTGACTCTGAACAAGATTCGCTCGAATGCTCTGTATATTCAGCGTGTTTCAGTGTAATATTCTACATACTACTACTTTCTGAAAATTAAAATAAAATCAATTCATATATAATTAAAAAAATATTCTGATATATTATAAATGCACGAATATAACTATTTTGATATATAATACTATGAAAAACAATAAAAATAAAAATAAAGATTGCCGATTCACACAATGTATATATAATATACCATATTATTTTAAATTTACATTTTATTCTCCATTTCTGTCCAATATCTATCAAAGTCAAAAAATTGAATATTAAAAGTTATCCTAATTGTAAATATATAATTATAATATCTCCTTTATTAAGCGAGTAGAATGAAAACTAAATTTTTGAGAATTAAACAATTTTTATATTCTGTATACTGTAGACGGGGATGGTTGAATGCTCGGTATAGAGCAAATAGGGGCACCGATCTTATAGCTACAATTAATTGGCACTTTACTTGATCTGTATTGTCGGAGAGGAGAGGACGCTCGTGTATCTATTCGCGTTCTAGACTTAGAGAAAACTCCTCGCTAATTGTCACCTCACTGTACTTCTTCCCTAATTTTCTAAAGTATTCTATAATATTCTCCATAATTTTATAAAAAATAATGTGTATAAAATGAATCCAACTATTTTCTATTTTAGTACAGTGTAATTGGTCCTGAAGATAAGGTCATTTGTACTGCATAAATGTATCAAAGGCAGATGCATCAAAGAATCTTAGCAGGAATTCTATAAAAATTAAAGAATAATTCAACTATTTCTGTTTAATAATTTTATAAACTTTGAAAATAAGACTAAATTCTATAACGGCTCTATGGAAATTAAAACAAAATGTGTTTTTAATGTTAGTTTTTATATTATTCAACGGACGAATATCTTCATTAAAAAAGAATTTTAGTTCAAATTCAATGCTTAAATCAATAACTTGCTTAGGAGTAAGAAACTAATGTGTGCCATGGCAGTCTTATACATACACCGTTACATCTAATATTGCTTCAAATTTGATACTTCCACATAACTTAATTTATGCTTCCAACCTCTGGAAATCTATCACCAACTTGTGAAATATCGAACTTCATAATTACGTTATATAGAAATCCATCCTCATCGCAAACTGCTTGAAGCGATAATTTAAACATATATGAATTAATTGACATCGTTTACAGTAGTATCTGAGGTAATATTTATAAAAAAAGAAATCATATCTACTGCAGAGTTTAAAATAAAAATATTTTGTTCATTCGTAATCTATAAAATATTTCACCTGCTGGATGCAAGAAGATGCTGTTTCAAGAAAGCGATGAAAAAATGCCATTTCAAATATAAGATGAAAATGTTATTTTAAAAATAATATTCAAAGTTATTTTGAGTTGGTAACATGTTTAATTGTATATATTATAAAAGACTTGTATGTATAAATACTTATAAATTACTTCAAATGGATTCAAAACTATGAAGCTATCATGCAGGAGTGTCCGATTTTTAGAGGTAAATTAAAATGCTGTAAAAATGCTACTACATTGAAAGTTATTATAGTTTTTGAAGAGCCCTAGCCTCGTTTGTTGATTTTGGAAAATAATTCTAGTTACGAAAAGCTTACAAGTTTTTCAAAAAGTATGTGAGTTTTTTTACTCTTTCAATGCTAACACTTGTATGAATAGATTCATACTTGTCTAAGAATTGATAACAGTTTTAGATACACGAAGAAAAAACATATATTAACGTATGCTTATTTTTAGAAAACCATAGCGTAATAATGTTTCAGATCTATCAGTGTACTAATAATAGTGTTGGATTGTAGTGATGCACGCGTAATTAATGTAAAATTTATAGAAAAGGAACCAAAACATTTTTTACGCACGCACTCTCAATTTTTTAATAGTATTACTATTAAAAGGTTAATATTAGGGTAGTATTACTATTAAAACAGAATCAATTCTTGAGAAATGCCATTATTTTTATAATGATTTTATCTGCTAATGCAATAAACAAATAAAAATGCATCAATCGAATCCGCTGCTTTTTTTTATCGTTAGTTGTAATGATACATATTTATTAAATACTTAAATTTTGCAACAAAGTAGACCTTTTTAAGTAAGTGTAATTTTATACATAGTATGATATATCGTATAGAAAAATATATAAAACAAAAATATGTATATAATTTGAAACGAAAATTACCTATGCCAAATATGTTACTGTAAAAAAGTTATCTTATGTGGAGAAAATCCAATTTAAAAGGAGCATCGAAAATGTTATACCATTATTTTTATCTTCAGCACAATTTACATTTATGAAGGAGCTATTGCCTATATAATGGCTTCTAAAAAATAAAATATCGGCGTAATCGGTTTATTTATTTGACGTGAATATTGCATTATGTAATTTATACAAGTAACTTTTAACGTGATTGTAAACATATTACAAATAACAATATGAAATTCCAGGAAACTCTTTATACTCGTACAATTTCTTTTATTTTTCACTCTTAACGCCAGATTTATAATTTACAAAAAACAGCAATATTTCAATTTCTACAATATAAAAAATTTAATTTAGGACTCACGCTTGAATTTGAAAATTAGTAATTTTCTTTATACTTCTCGGTGTTATTAAAAACGATCATTTTGTGTTCTACAACGGTATTTGCTATAACGGTAATTCCTTTTGAAAAATCGATCTCATTTCTTTGCGGCTCTATTTTAATTACTTCACGTATGTGCGTTACAACAAATTTTCAAAAATAGATAAATAAAGTGGAATATCCAACGCTCATGAGAACGATAAATTGCTTTTATCGTGATCTGAAATCAGCATCTACGTATATGGTGGATTTCATTACTTTATTTGTACGCATGTTTCGTAATTTATAATGCAGGAGTATTTTGAAAGTTGGATTTAAATAATACAATGTATCATACGGCCCGTTGAAATATTATATTATGGTACTATTATGCATGCAAAATTTCATTTTTAAGTTATTCCCGAATTTACCATAATGGACATAATGATAAATAAATTCAGTGATTTTTTAATAGATTAGATTAGTTAAAGTGTTAAGAATCATAACTTATTATTAATGATAATAATTAATAAAACATATGATTAATATAAGAATAGGATCTTTGTTTACATACTATTTAATCAAAAAAGTTTAAAATTTAAGTTTCAAGTTTGTTTTTTTCCTTTATTCAATATGAATGATTGTTTTTTGATGAATAATTTTTAATGAAGCACAGCAATATTTTAGCAATATTTTTAAAGAAAATTTCTTGCAAAACAATATCATCATTCGATATTCTGAAAGTGGTAAATCATTCATAAAATAAAAATTTTTCAATAACTGCTACTGATTTTCTCGTCAATCCTAGCAGTATTGATTTTAATTGGTGAACATACAATCCAGAAGACTATTGATAAACAAAAGATTTCTGTATAAAGAACAAGCCAGAGTATGATGAATGTTTTTGCGTTTACCCTTACGACCAATATCTACTCGTGCATAGAAATACTAGACGCATTAACTTACACGACCGAGTGGATCGAGTGTGTATTGCAGTGACGACGGCTATACTCTTTAACAGCATGTCCGAGCTTTTATAGTGTAGTTCTTTCTCCCTTTCTCAAACTTTTATTTTTACTGTTTTCTTTTTCTGTTTCTTTTTTCTTCTTCTGTTTTTCTCTCTCTCTCTCTAAAATTTTATAGCGCGTTGCAAATAAATGAATATGTATGTTTCATTTTTTTCTGGCTTGTTCTTACGCACATTTATATTATATTTATTTACTTTTTTACTTATAGTTGCTATGCAGTTTTATTCAACTCATTTACGTATTCTGCCTATGTCTGCATAACCATAATTAATATATTTTAACTAACGTTTAATAAAAATACGAGATTTAAATTCTATTTAATTTTATAATATTATCATCTGGTCTATGCAATGAATACTTAACAATGATGAAATTGTATAATATTGTTTCAAAATCTATAAAACCAATAAAAGTATAAAATATATAATAATCATTATTCAATTAAATGCATAAATACCTTTATAGTTGAATAGTTAATGGAAAAAATGAGCTAGTATTTTATACTACTGCGTGTCTGACATAATCTTGACCTTATCACTTAAATGAGATACTTTCACATCTCTATTTTTACGGATTGCACTTTTTTATATTGTTCATTATTTTATTTATATTTTTATTTATAATTATGTTCATTTATGATTACCTATCATATATTGCCTGAAACAATTATAATTTATCCATTATTTAATGATAATCAATTGTTATGTCTAATTAGAAATTGTGCCTTTTCTACTGTTTCACTACTACTACAGAGGTAAATTGTTCCTTGTAGTTATTGAATTAATGGCTCAAGTTTAGAGAAGTACAGCTTAGTTGTATAAGTTGCTAATTCATGAATCCAGTAAAGTCACGTAATCTTAAAAATTATAACGTATATGATAGATGCAATATGTCCACATTTCTAATCAATACATTTTTTTAGCAAATAAAAATTTTTAATAACAAAGAATGTTTTCACTTTGTGAGTCAAGTATGAATTTGATTTTATGTCCAATTTTTTTTGTTTAGTATATTTTCTATTATAAAGTATATCAATTAACTGTTCACTTTAATTTCCAGTTAAAATAAATCATAATGTAATTTTATAATTACGGTAATAGTGTGTTCATTAATTCTCCAAAAGTCAATGCAACGTAGAAAACTCGTTGGCAAGTAATGTCAATATAGTAGCAGAACGTTGATCATATGATCACCTATTACGGTTGACGGATAGGAATGATACTTCAATAGCCCGTAACTAATAATTTCCATGAATTCATATGCTAATTTAACGAACATATGTATAAGGTATATATCGTGACGGTGTAGGAAGTCGGCAAACTATGCATATGTATGACGCTAAGGCATAACGCAACCGTTCAGAGCATATATCTATATATATGTATAATTTATTTAAAAAAAAGTTAAAAAAAAATTCTTTTAAACTATTTTTAATGATCAAACTACATTTAACGCTAATGTTCATGTTATCATTTAATTGAAGTAGTCTGGTTTAAAAACAAAAAAAAAACCATTTAATCTTCTGAATATTAAAGTAATATTTCTTTTGCACGTGTGCCTTTGTAAAATAATTTGCTTTTTATTAATGAACTGAAATGAAATGAATGAAAATGCTATAGGTATGCTGTTTAAAAGGAGAATAAATGTAGAGGCATTATCACGGTAAGGAAATCGTGTAAAATGAAAGTTTTTATAGATTTGAATACCAAAATGTATTATTATATCGATATATAAAAACAATATTTGTGTGTAAAAATGTATGAAGAACATTTTATCGTATACTAGATTCTTCAGTATAAAGCAGGTATCATTTCTTCCGTCAAAACTACTAGACGTGTCAAAGAAGTATTCGACAGCTGTAGCAGCTCTCATGGTAATTAGGCGAGCGACGCCGGCTAGATAGAAGAACGTTATTATTGAGAATCCCTCCAACATTCCAACGCGGTGATACAATGGGCGATCCCACTAGCCCTGAGGTCCGGAGTACAGCAAAAGCCCCTCAAAGCAAGAATCCGTGCCCCGAGGAAACAAACTGTCGTACACCTAGGTAACGATATATTCGAGCTGTTCATTGCGGAGAGACAATCAGTGGGAAGACGCGGGCCATTATGCTGCCGAGCGGCGCAGCGCCTCTTTTTCCAGCGACAAAGCCGCGCGCTTTACGCTCCAAGGAAACAGGAGCCCTGGTATTCCGGGGCGCATCATAGTTATATCTGCTGTCCGGAAATCGTCAGCCAGCGAGTAAATCTCGTCAATTAGCGTCGTCTGCCGGCCAAGTTTTAACCTCGGGTCTCATCCCGGTGGCGCGTTATGCAACGTCACGCGAAAGAAACACGCCTGCAACTTCCCAATTCGAAATTATAAAGGGCGCGTAGTATCGTGGTCCGTCAAAAAGATTGTTGGTTTACGCGCGAGCGTTGGAATAATAGATCGCGGAAGGAGTGCAATAATGTGCGAGGCGCACGTGACGCGCTTCTCTCAGTACAATGAGAACAAAGAGCGACTCAGCCTGTAAACGTAAAAAGTTCGTTTGCCTTTCAATTTTCGCATTCATCAATCAGCAGTCAACTAGTATATAGGTTGATTGTTGGCTTTTCCCGGTTTCCATGCAGCGTTTCTATTGTTTTAACCAGGCTCGCAAACCAGTGGGTGCGCTGACAGTGAGGATTTTTATGCCGCTGCTTTATTGATTATTATATTCGTAATGCATGGCTTCCCTTGATTCCTCTCTAGGTTAAACTTTTGATCTGATCGAGTCGACGAGCATCGCAAACCTCCGCGCAAATGTTACCGACGCGAGCAGTAAACACGGGGACTTGGAATTGAAGGGCGCTGGAAGAGCGCGCCTTAAGGCATCCCCGTAAGGCATCGGGTTACGGATCCGCAATCTCGAGCTTATCACCCCTCGGGCGCAAAGAGCGAGTCGCGGAAACTGGTCGTTAAAGCCGGGCGGCCGGGGCAGGCATTTTTCCGCGCAGCCTCCGCCCAACCGCTCGACTGCGCCGGCAATCGAATCGGACCGATCGAGTAGGGAGCCACACTCCCCGGGCACTCACGCGTGGTCCGCGGCGAGGAGGCAGCTACCGGCGAAGGAACAGTCCTGGAGCGAGCAGGCGCTCGGGTTCTCCGGCCCGAGGGCGAACTCGTAGGTCAGGTTGAAGCCGTAGACGTCCAGAAGCCGCTCGAGGACACGCACGTGGTTGCCCTCCAGGCTCTCCAGCCGGAAGTCCACCAGGAGGTAGGGCCGCGAGGTGCGCAGACTGCGCCGTTCGAAAGCGTTGCCCTCGTCGACGGCCGCGAGGACCGTCGCCCCGAAGCTCACCGACTCCGACTCGTAGTAGGCGTACTCCGTGAAGGTCAGGCCTCGGTAGGCAAACAGCTGGCTCAGATAGACGACGATCGAGGCGTTGCTGTGCTCCTCCGCGAGGGCCGAGGCGTCCAGGAGCCACCGGCAGTGGATCGGCACAGGGAACGGCCCCGGGAACTCGGGGGTCGACAGGATGCCCCACCGCTCGGTCAGGTGGCCCCCGCAAGCTCCCTTTCTTGGACCCTCCGTCAGCTCCACCACCGGCTTATCCGACGCCTGCTCTTCCTGCTCTTGTGGCTTTTGTGACACTTTTTCCTGTTGCTCTTGCTCGCCCGATGCTGAGATAAGGAGTAGTGCCAGGCAAACCAAGATCTGCCATGGCTTTGTCCTTCGACATCCCAACATCTGCAAACACACAAAACCAACATTTCAATGTTTAAAACCTTCAATCTTTACATACTTGTAGAATCGTTCTTTAACCGAAACAATATTGTTAAACAATATCGCACAGTTTATAATTTTAGGGTAAGTTATTTGGGTAAGTTAATAAAACGTTGATCAGCGATACAAATCTGATAAATAGAGAATTAAACGAATTCGTACAAAAGGTACGAATTCACCAACTTAATATATAAAAGCAAGAGTTAAACTCGATCGGTCGATACAATGGTGTAATGTGTATTGGTATAAATATTGGTATAGTTTTCGCGGAGTGCTTATACACTATAAAAGAAAAGCCCGGACCATGCAAAAAGTTAGTCTCAGTGTTTCCACTGTATATTCAATTTCCATTCACTCCTTAAATCGACTTCGTGTCGAGAAGGATCCGCGAACTCAGAACTCAGTGCAGTACTAGTCCGTTCATTATATTTTATTAGTTATTATCTACTGTAATTTTTATAATCAACAAGAACTACAATAGCAGAATAAAAAAAGTAAGTAAGAAACAATTCGTAAGGTCAATATTTAACACAACCAAACTATTCATTCCTTATTTTATATGTTCCACATTATTCAAGGTTTTGTAAAAATAAATTTTTCTGCCTCTTCCCTAGCTCTTGTGCTCAAGCACAAGCTAAAAACGAGACAATCGTCGGGTTAAGTCAAACTTAACTTGTCGAAAGTGTGACTCCCATTCTCACAAGGGACGGACGTCATACTACAAATTAGAATCAATGGTATATGCATTAAGGACCGGGCATTACATAGCTATTTCTGATATTGAAAAACCATCCATAGTATTAATTATTATCAGTAATGTAAAATAAATAAAATAAAAATTATGTAAAGGAATCCTTTAATAATTATCACGAGTAATACGAAGCATCTAGTCTATAAACATCTTCATTTGTCAGGGTAATAAATCTCTATTTGCTTTATTCAAAAATAATTAAAAAAATGTTATACCTACATATTGTTATATATCATAGATATTAAAAATTAGAATTCTATTTTTTAATTTTAAACTAAAAAATTTATAATTCTACATTTTTCTAAGTCGTTTGAGAATCATTTATTTAAATTGGTATTTTTTAAGTATGTTACTTTTACGATGGTGATATCGTATTAGCGTAATCCTACGGTTCGCCGATATCAATAACCGGAGATGTGCACAGGTTAACACAGTAGGACGTTAACTCCTGATAATTAACCCTCGAAGTGATATTGGCTCATCACTTAGTGTTCGTAGCATCATGGATAATATCGACCAAGGTATTCTATGTAATTGCCATGCATATGGCCAGCAGCAATATAGAAGATCGTAAGTGGTTTCCAAGATTCAATTTCCGCGATTCCAATGCAGATTGATTCGATAGTTTTTATGTATCAAATTCGCTGTCATTATTTGATAGAATAAGTATGAGTTTATGAAATGTTTAAACTAATATCATAAGTTCTGTTTACTGAACTAAGAATCTTATATTATTGTAATGATTGTATAAAACAATGTTATAGATTAAAAGAACAATTTTATTAGTATTGAGAATAATAAGATATCTAAAGATTGAAAAATGAATTATTAAAATTATTTTTGAGTCTTGCAGATTTTTAAGAAATTATATGGTACAAAATTAAGCAGTGAAACTGCTGAGTAGACCAGTTTTTAGTCAGTGCTAACTAGCCAGTCTAAAACAGAGCTACTGCTCAAGCACTGCCCAAACATGCGTACAAAACTATATACCGCATTGCACGAGCTGAACTCCAAGTTGATTCACTTGGATTTTCCTCAATTTGATCGATATGTATATATAATATTAGTCATTATAATTACAGTTATAAGTAAATTATTTATAAAGATTTTGAAACTTACAAAATTTATTTTTGTACAATTATTTTTCTCTAAAAAGATAGTTAATATCAAATATTTTAAATAATAATGCTATACTAATTTCTTTAATAATTTATACATATAATAAGTTATTTATCAAGTTCGATTTTACTTCATTACAATATGCATAAAATAGATAACATATCTTAACTGTGATTTATCGACTACTGTTTGTAAAAAGTGAATTTTTAAATTTTAATTGTGCAATTAATAGAATCGAATGTACTCATTTTGATTTTTATAATATCTAATAATATTGGGTAAAGAGTTTAAGAAGTTGCATTAACTTCTCTATATGGAATGAATTTAAAGAATTGGAAAATATTTTTAGAAATTATACTTTAAATATTGTTTACAAACAAGGATGAAAATTATTTTTAAGAGATAGAAAAGATTGAAAAAACATTATAAAAGGACACTGCAGGCAATCATCCATGTCAATTGATTTGTTTACACTGATTCATGACGTAATACGATTGATTTTGAAATCATTTCAAAAAGATAAATGTAGACTAAGAGTTCGGGTGAGGATAATATATGTACACTTGGATCCAAAAGGCGATGAAATGTTGTTTAATATTAATTTATTAAATATATATATAAACGTGTAGAAATACAAAGGTATTTGTGGAGCGTGCTGCTGGTCCGAAGTTCGTGAAAACAATGAATATTTTGTCGTGCACGACAGCTCGCGGCTTTTCTCGTGCGCCGTGCCCTTTGTCATTGAGCCTACGTAAACGCCAAAAAAGCCGTGCTTCGGGAAACTCCGCCGAGTCGCGCCTCCTCACTTACGCGCCTTTTCCGCTCGTCGGGAAAGCAGAGGAACGGAGCGCGGCAAACCCAGTCGAACGGAGTTCCCCCACCATCGCGCCGCGTCGACTAAGGGGAAGGCAAGGAGAGTCGCGCACCTGTTCGTAGCATCGATCGACGTATAGTCCCGTCGCATCGCTCCGAACTCTACTCGGACGGGCCGCGTACTCGCCCTTTTTCCCCTGAGCTAAGAATGGTCTAGAAGTGCTACTCAGCCATCTTTTACATGCAGGATTGAACTCTCAGGGCCAAGTCCTGTACAATCTTGGTACAGCCTAGGAACGATTGCGCGCCCCTAGCTGATTGGATAACACGGCCAAAAATAAGTATGTACGATGACAGCTTAAATTATCAAATGGGCTTCGACTGTTGTTTTGGCGAAGTCAAAAATGTATCCAAACAATATCTACTCCGCGCAAAATTAATGTGATTTCAGCCCGTTCTGACCCTACCTGTCACCCTGTCTTTAGGCCAATTCTCGCGGCTCTTAATTCGTGACTTATCTATTTTCCAAGAAATTCCAGTTTTGTCAAAAATTTATTAATAATTTGTGGACCTTCCTATTTCAACAAAAATATGGTCGTGGGATCGAATTCTTCGGTTCCATATACCACCGACTCAAGATGCTAGGAACACTTCCAGGAGAGTCAATCGATCGCAATATAATTTTGTGTAATTGAATAAATTAAATATCGAAACTAAGGCAAAAGCATACATTATTGACTGACAAAGTTAACACCTTACCATTTGATGCATAATGTAGTACATGTATTATTTTCGCCAATCTATATTTTATTTCTTAATAATTAATAAGACTGCTATCCTTTATAATAAATAAGTTTTAATTTAAACATAATAATTATTTCAATTTGCTATAAGTATTATGCAGTATTTATATAAAATTATTTACTGTATACTAAGAAATGCTCTGAAAATGTGTTAGCCGTGAATTAGTAATATAAAAATATGACTTTCGAATAGAAATTCGGAATGTTTCAGTAATCATTGTATTGCATTGTAATCAGTTGTTAGCATTTTCTTGCGGCAGTATCGCTTCCTTGACAGCTTCCTTCTTCACCGCCGGCCTTCCTCCGAGGCTTTCATGCCAAGTTGGCGACTTACAATTTTTTTATATTATTTTTGCATTCAATTGTTTGGGTTTGAAGTGGTTAAAGTTTTAGAAGATATATTAATCAACCTTTGCTCCGTTAGGTGAAGATCTCCTACTACGTGTCTGAAGTTCCAGCGACCGTAAAGTCATTTAGATTAGAGCGCGAAGTAGACGCGAGAAAGCTAGTAGGGAACGCGTCTTTTGAGAGATAATAAAAGGTAAAGCGGGAAAGATCGAAAACGGGTAGAAAGGGACTAAGCAAGTCCGTGGAAGAACGTAGGGACGATACAGAGAGCTGCCAGCTTTCATAGGATGCGCTATACTCGGCGTTGCATCAAGAAGTTTTGTACGCTAGAGCAGATTATTTATGTGCGCCCAACGACTGGAAATGTATTTAAGAATTAAATATACAATTGTAAATGAAATAGATTTATAGAATTTTTGTTTCTACTCGGCAGTTGCGCACAAAAAAATTTTTTAAACTTTAACAGAACATCTGTACGTACTTATTATATAATATATTATACGTTCGTTATACTTATATAAATATATTATACAGGTTGAAATAAATTTTGCACAATCAATACATGACGATAGAAACAAGTTTATCTTTATAGGATGCCGTATGATATAGATAAATTCAACCCCTTAATTCGCGACTATAAAACCTATACGACACTTTTTAGAGTTTCATAAATCAGAATGATTAAGCCGAAATTATTTATTTAATATAATAAATAATAAAATATTTATTTATAATTAAGAATTAAATATTTTTTTTGTTTATATAATTATGAATAAAAAACTGCTTTGCATATTTATTACATTTTTCAAGCGTATGAGGATTTAAAAAAAGCTTATTCGATAATTTTTACGTGTATCGTATATCATATACATAATAATCTTTAAATCATAAGCTTCTAAGAAATTCTGAAGGGCACTGCTAATGGGGTATAATGGGTAATATCATTCTTACAATCATTTTATCCACTTATGAGTTCTTATTAAATCATATGTTGAATTTAAAAAAATGTCACAAACATGCATAATTTTTATTTCATAGCTAGATAAAATATTTAATAATACGAGAAATAATCGTTTTCAAATAAATAAGGCTCAAATTTATAAAAGTGTATTTTAAAAACTTTGAATGAAATTTCTGATGTTGCTGAGTGTCAAATGAACGAGTTTCAAACCTTTCTTAAAAGAAGGCTTCGTCCATTAGCAGTACTCCTCATAATTTTTTGTGGTCTCATTTTAAAGCTAATTAAATAAGCTTTCTTTTGAATCTTTAAATGGACGAAAAAGCGAAGGAATTGAACATTTATACGAAGCATAAATTTTGTCCAATTTTGTAAAATAAATAAATATTTTAAGTGTAAATGAGGGGAAACTTTATCTTTTTACTAATATAGGTTTTATACTAATACAAAACAATTTAAAACAGTTAAATTTTTGTGGACTTTAATATTTTGTCTTTAAATAGTTAAGAAATTGTGTAGCTATGTTTCAGCTTTCTCATGAAAGCTAATAAACCACAAATGCTATAAATCCAATGTTATGCCCCCATTAATGCTATACACTTAATAAAGTAAATGTGGTTTATATTAAAATCAAACTCATAAACCGTTAATGCAGAGACATTACATGAAACAAATCTGTTTATCGATGTAGGAAATAAAATTAGTAAATAGAGACTGTGAAATCTACTTCTTGATATATATTTGAAAGGCAAATTTATTCAGGTCTTGAGAATAACCAAAGGAAGTACGAGATTGGCCTTTACACAGGTGCGCGAGAGGAAATTCTAATGGTCAAAGCTTAAAGGAATCCATGCCTATGCTAAACAATTCATAAATTAATAATAATAATAGTAATAAAAGAATAAAAGTTTCAGGATCCTTGCACTGTTGATAATCTTAAACCTTTTGTCAGAAAGCATAAAATATTTCATAATAACTTACTTAATATAATAAAAGTTAGCTAACTAGAATATTATTTATCATAAAATAAATATTTAAATATAACAAACTAAATATATTCGGGATCAGCATATCTGCAGACTTCCTCGGGGCTTACCCGAGGCTTAAAAGACAATCAGCTCCTGATTAAGACATAAGCATTAATCTGGTCGTCCAATTCTTGACTGTTTTGGTTCATAACTAGGTGCAGTGCTATTAATCAAGAATTTGAATAAAGTATAATATGTATATACTAACATAATGCGAACTAATAAATATATTTTAAATAATTAAGTTAGATATTTCGAAAATAATTTTGTCCAATTAACAGGTAATAAAATAATAAACTTTTATTAAACATATTATTAGCATCAAAGCGTTCATTGTCTTTACTGACTTGAATGAATGTACAACAATGACTGTAAAAAAATAATTTAATTTTCCGCATATCTATATATGAAAAAAATAATTAAAAATAAACCACTATCAACTTTTTGCATACTAACTATATAATATTTTTTACTTGTTAGTAAAAATTAATGTACATGCCAGTATATGTCTTTTAACAACCTTTTCTTGAATTAACATTCTTTATTATCACGTCTATATAAGCGTCAGATACTTAAGTACCTTGTAAATGTTTTTCACCCCTTGCATCAATGCATTTAATTAACATGTTATTGGGGATTAGGAAAAAACACGGCAATAGATGATGATGCATGTCGAAGATAGAGATTTGGGTCTGACTGAACTTGTACTTTTTTACTTTAAATTAAATTACTTTTTTATGGTTTATGTAGTAATTTTGCAGTTTAAGTGTATATCTCAATAATTTATAAGAATGTATGAAATATTTCATTATTGGATTCTCTAACAAATCGTTTATAATTATTTTTAACAGTTAAAGGCTTAGTCGATACATAATAAGTATATATTAGAAAGCATAAAGATTATCGCACACTGCTTTTTTTGTCTCCACCAATAATATTGAATAATTTAAATATATTTAATTAATTTAATTTCTGTCATTACATATATCGAGATATACGAGTATATGTATTACTAATTATTTTTTTTAGCTATTCACTGTCTATTACATGTAATATTGAATGATATTTTTCTATTATTATAAAATAGGATTATGATAAATTAATTAATTCTATTTGTCTTATTTCAGTACTTTTTTAATACAGAATTTGCAAGAATTTTTTATTTAGTAAATAATTAACGATAAAATTAAAATATTGATTATTATTCTATCCAATATGTAATTAACGTAATTAATAAAAATAGAAATAAATAAATTTATTTACCCGACACCAATTGATTGTAATTACACCTCTTCTTTCTTTATCTTGACCACCAGTTTAAATGTACTTCGGCAATATTTTTTATTTTACATTTGACAGGTAAGTAACTCAATCTAACTGTTCTATACATGTAAACTATATTTAATTTAGCGTTGATTACGATCTTTTATTATTGAAATTACCAAAAAATCCTTGACATAAATTTAAGGACATATACGTGGTACGTCCACAAAGTATTCAAACTGCTTTCACATCTCCACATTGAAACTATTCTTCGTTACTCAAGCCATAATATTCTTTGAGGTAGTCATAATTTGATTGAACCACATGCCTGCAACGTTTTTACAAACACGATTTATGTATAATAAAATAATTTTTCATTCTGTTTTCTTTTCGTTAGATATTTTTTAAAAATGAAAATATAAGCAAAGTTTTATATGCTGCATAGGGCTCCATGCTGCGTAGGGCCGGCGACAGGGGGGTGTAATTTGTAAATAATGCGCCTAGTGCAGCTAGAATTGTAAATAAATGAATGAGCAAATCTAGTGTGATCTCTAAAACTAGCTGGCGCCAAATTTAGAAATTTAGAGTTTATTAATACACAACGTAGAGTTTATGTATTTAATTTATATATTTAAGAAAGGGGTTTCTATTTAACATATTTAAAAATTATATCTTTTAAGATTGAAAATTAAATGCCGGCGGGATTTGCACCACGGCCGACCTGGTGTGAGCAGAGCCTGGAAAGGTTATTTGTGTCTGTTGATGTAGGTAGGCCTTGCAGGCCTCCTTTCTCTTAAAATTATACATCTCTCTTTTATTATTATACGATGTAAACTGTCTAAGGGGAGTCCGGTGGACGACAACGTTGACCGCCTAATATTGAAATGCGCCGTGTTTATATTACAGTACTTATATTACGTGCGTAGACGCTCGACTCTCTGATAAACAAGCAAGCCTTGCTTGTTTCTCAAAAAGCAGCAAAGGTTTAGTTCGAGCGTAGACATTGAGAAAGAAAGAGCAGGACACTTTAGATCCTGGTGCGCAAAGTTTTTGTATTACACTTAGTTCATCAATTATTAAATATTGTTATATTTTATATTTTGTGTTTTATCTTATTCACACCCCACAACAGTGTCGAAACAAAACCGCGTTTTGACTCGTAAGGAGCTTACTTGCAAGTTTCCTGGGTCATGGAGTCGGTGTGTACGGGGCCGTCTAGGTCCCGAGGCCACGTGGCAGTTTTCAGAAAGGTCAGCAAATTTCTCCCGCAAATTGTTTTTAAATTTCTAAATTTAATCTTTTTATTGAATTTATTTTAAAATTCGGTCGACGGTTTTCCGTGAATCGATGGCTGCGAGGCGCGAAGAGCGCCGTTCCAAGAATTGCAACCGCCACTTCGGGTTCTCCGAAGGCTCACAAGGGTCCGAAGGGGGAGTCACGCTTAATGCATAAAAGGGAGGGGGGGGAGAGCGATAGTTACTTGTGATAGTTACTTAATTTATATATTTTTTATATCTTAATGTATGCTCGAGCACTAGAGCAATTAATTTAATTCATATCACGAATATTTGAAGTCGAAATGACAAATTGTTTATCATTCAGTAACTTTTTGTGTGCTGAAATCTATTGATATGCTAAAACTTAAGTGCTGTGAGAATTAGCATAGGAGATTTAAATTAGTGTTCAATATGCATTTTAGAGATTAATATAATTTGTCGAAAAGTAAATATTATCTTGAAAGTTGTATGATTTAATTCCTGGATATTACAGTTTGGATTTAGTCTACTTAAACGAATTGCTCGTATAATCTGCAATATTTTATTTTGATCTTATTTTAATTACACTATAGGGAATTTAAAACACAATACATTGTATTTTTTATTTAGTTATTTACTTGGATGTTCAATCAAAAATTATGTACATACATAAACTAAAATAACATAAGATCAGTTTAGTGTAATGCACCATATATTATTTCTGTTGTTTACTGGATAAAATAATGGACTTCTGTTACATAACCGTACATAGATTTGCCGTAAGAGCAAAATATGTAAAACATCTCGTGCGGCAAAAGCTGATTAAGAAAATCGCTTAACAAGATCGAACTAAAAATCAATATAACTATTAGCATGAATAATTTTTTGTATTAATTATAAAAACAGAACGTAAAACATAAAAATATGTTTAATATAACAATTAGTATTTTATAAGCCATCAACATATAGTTATTTTGTAACAAAATGATTATTGTAAAAAATGAATTATAGTGTACGATATATATCATATGAGATTCTTCATCTTTTTCTTTGAATTATTTTCCTCCCAATAGCTTGTCTTAGTCTTTCTCTTGCTTACTAATACAAATGAGTGTAGAAGCGTCGTGAGAAAGTCACTGTAATTACAGTGGCAATTGAGTTATTGAAATCTAGTATCAATTCGGGAAGCGCCAAAGAAAGAATATATTTGGAGAGACTACGTAAGGATTGAGAATCATGGCGAGAGTGGCCGAAAAAGACCGCCACCCATTTGAGAGCAAGGCTTGCCCGTCGCGTCGGCAGAAATGAGGTTCCGTGGAATTTTCCTTGGCTGAGCATCTAAGGACGACGATGCGGTGGGTGAATGTAGTCGGTACGAAGCCTGCTTTAGGAGTTGCAATTGTGCCGCTGTATTGTTACGACGGCAGCATGCAAGACTAAATTCCAGATAAAAGTCGCAGGAATGAGAAAATCCTGTTATTATTAGCGATCTTAATATTTTAGAACATAGTATGCATTAATACAACTGGGATATAATTGTATTTAAATTGAAATTATAATTAAAAAATCTAATTAACTAATAAAATAATTTATTTAATATATTCAAATTGTTTAAAGTTAATGACTAAGATACGCCAAAGAAAAAGATAATTTTCTACTATAACTATTTCTCATTTCGGATAATACAAAATATAGTGGTACCGAACCGTAGGAGAGTTAAAAGGAATATTATTGATATAGTATTGACTTGAGCGTAAAGCTCTCGCGACTCCATCCTTGGTTAAGATAATAAGGCCCTAAGTCGTGCTGCACTCGAATTCTTATAGAGTACCACAGACTTCGGTTTGAATCAGGAAAGTATTCGCAATTAGAGGGCACAGCACGGTATAAAGAAAATTCATATTTTTTATTATTGTACCACTGCCTCACGATTCTTTGGATCAGTAAGAATCCGAGGTCACTGTAAATCTCCAAAAAGAGACATTTTCGAGGCATTTCTCACATTGACTTGTCTAACAGGCTGGGCTTTACCCGCAGTCATATTCACCAGATAGCTATTCAAACTACCATTATTGCTACATAATCAAACAAATTAATAAAATTTGAATTTAATACAAATCAATTTCAAGACAAAATAAATTATTATTTGAATACAATCTGTATTTCTATATCAGAATAAACAAGAAATCATAGAAACAAAAAAATATATGTTAAAATAAAAAATATTAAATGAAATATAAATTAGTTCTTTAACACTTGCAATATTTCTTATTATTTAACTTATTATATAACATGGATAAAATAGTTTGGCAACTCCCGTATTATATGATTCTTAATACCTATATGGACGTTTTAGATCTGCGTATAATTGATTTAGTTTTACACAACTTCCTATACAAGGTGTTTTTTAATTCCTTGTCTCCAGCTATACCACGCGATAGCTGAAGCAATTCTAAACATTTTTTTTTGCGGTCGCGAAATTGTCAGATGCACCCCCGCCAAGATACAAGTATTTAAAAAATGGTAAAAATCCAGCCCGCGCGGTCGAAAAGCACGGCCTATTCGCCGCAACGTAGCCAATCAGAGTAAAGGAAATAGTCAAAGGGAGAGAGTAGTGCGGAGTTATGGGGGCCGTAGGGTGTGCAGCGGATCTGGCCCCGCTCTCCAGGCTTAGACGCGTGCCAATTTTTCAAACGTCGAAATTGTTGAAAAAAGAACGTCGGGCCCTAGCGAACCGTCAGAAAGGGGAAGGGAGGCCGCAGACCGGTTCGGTCGCCAACCCCCCCGCCGCGGTACTGTTGACGGTCCGCAGATGCCCCATGTTCTTTTGTTAACAATTTCGGCAGTCGACAAATCGGCACGCGTCTAAGCTTGGAGGACGGGGCCAGATCCGCTGCTCATCCTACGGCCCCGATAACTCCGCACTACTCTCTTCCATTGACTATTTCCTTTGGGCGCACGTAATTGTACAGCGCCGTCCGGTCTGTTCACATGCGTCAGTTAGTGCCTCACGGACTCAGTATTGCTGTAAGTGGGCTAACATTATGTTGATTGGTTAAAAACAAAGTTCATGCCAAACCTAAAATTTTGAGAAATATTTTTATTAAAACTTATATTAAAAGTAAAAGTAGAAGCCTATAGACTCTTAGTTTGTCTCAGTTCACAAGAAATTTATGAATATTTTTTGTTGCAGCAATTTTCACTGTAGACCAAGGATAAATGTGAGCCCCTTAATCTATTCGCTTTATTTTAATTTATATAAGCAATAGATTTCGAGCATTCGTTCAGAATTGTTCCAGTGGAATGGAGAAAACCTACAAAAGGTAAAATTAACCCTTACGAAAGTTTTTAGTTGTAGAACTCCTAAAAATTTTTATTGCTATGTACATAATAAATCAAGTCAAATCATTCATTTAACAGTGGATGCTTTATTTAATTCATCGATTTACACACGTCAATTAGTTACATTTTTTTCTCCGTCTAAGAAGTATTTGTAAGGCTTTATAGATTCACAAATTATTAGAGCTTTGAAATTATAATAATATTACTCTACAGATTAAGTATTGCAAGACATACAATACAATTACATGTTGGGAATTTTTTATGCTGAAGAATGTAGTCTTGAGTAAAATAAGGAGTAAGTTTATAAGAGTAGCTCTTGTAATCCGTGGTTACAATTTTAAACTATTGTCACGTACACACCTTCGACGCAATACGTGACGGAGCCGCTAAGTCAGCGGCTCCGATATCCGCTACCACGGAGAAACCGGGGGCCTTGCCCTCGTACCGCGGGGTCAACCTCAGCGGAGCCACGCCGAATTCTCGAGGCTAGCGGCTCGAGTAACCGCTGCTCGAGGGAAACTGGCGGGTCCGCGAGCGGCCGGGCCACGGCAACTGCAAGTTCGGAGCTGATTCGCGATATCGGCAGATCGGGTAACAGCCGATCGAAGGAAACTCGCGGCCCTCGAACTGGCGGGCGATCGGCAAAGCAGAGCAGGCGGATTATTCGCAACATCGGCAGCTTGAATACCGATGGGGGCATACGTGGAATCGGGCAGTTTGGGAATCCACGGGTGGAGAGAAGTGAAGCCGAGCAACTATAAAAAGGGAGGATATCGATAAGGAGGGGGTCCGTTTGTCATCTATCGTCCGTGCGAGCGACACATGTCGGAACATTGCCTCTTCTTCCCGACGATCTATAAGTCTGATCAATAAAGTATAAGCAAGTACGTCTACCGCAACTTGGTGAGTCAGTCTCCTCGTTACTCCTCCAGTCTCCAGTCCTTGTCGATAGTTCGACTCACACCACCGTCCTCCACTCACGCAGAGGCGCGCACCGCCACCCTCTCCTCCCAAGCGCGTACGTAATACTATACGTAATAAGTTTAATGCTAAAACAATAGTTAAAAAATACTGGCAGGAAAATCGCATTTGATCCTCAGTTGTTAACCACTCCTTGCAGGTTACGCGTAAAAATCGTTTACGGTTAGTACCCGATAACTGCCAGTTTCGTATTTTTCGACTTTTTATGAAATGCAGCGAATATTACCGAACAGCAATGAAATTGAAAATTTCTTTAAATGCGTGTCTTTACTATTAGAGTAAACTCGCGATTTCTTTTCATACTTAAACATAAATAAGTGTAGACGGTTCTACACAATAATATTCTGGTATAATATTCTGCTTACACAAACACTTTTTAAGTTATAAAATCAGAAATAAAACTTTGAGTCGTTGTATAATAGTTTAAGATAATGAAGATAGTACAATCGAATTTCTATCAGGGTTGTTCTACCACATGATAATTCGATTATATTATGTATGTTTAATTCAATAATCTAATTCGTATATAATAATAGCATCCTATTTAATAATATATTTGGTTAATTATTGTGAATTCAAATTATGTACATATGTATCTTCCAGAGCCCATTAGCGAATTTAAACGATTAGTTCTAAATAAATAATAAATAACTAAGTTTAAGTTTTTAAACCATTTTACTTTTTTATTTAAATAAATTGCCTTAAACTATTTCGATTTATTGAACGGTTTTTCAATACCTTTTAAAATATTAATATTTCGGATTTGTTTTGTATTTAATTATACTCGTATGCTTAAACTATTTTTTTTAATACTGACCTAAATGTATGTAGCAAATATATTATGTATAATGCTACATATTCTTACAATAGTTATGATACTAATAAAATTATTTGAAAATAAATGCAGCATTTAAATAATTATGCTTAAATTACACACTGTAATGAAAAGTAAATATAAAATTTTTAGTCTTTAAGCTGATATTAGTACATGTTATAACAATAGAAAAGTTTAATAATGATGTTTTAAAATATTTCAATAAACTGATAGAAATAAGTAACAATAAATAAAATAACCAGGAGTAGATAAATATTGTGTTAAACAATAATACATATGTGAATTAAAATTTTAGTATTCGAAAATTACTATAAAATCCAAAATGAAAATTTGGATTTTAAAATTTGGTTTGTGCATTAGGTATACTTTTCGAGATATTTTAAAAATATTATCGATGGGATTTCGAATGATTTACGCTATTTTTGGCTATGATTTGTGTTACTTCAAAAATGATATATTTTCTATTATTTCTAAATATTCTAAGTTGATCCAAATGTGTTATTTTACCGTTTGTACAATATATTATTTAAAACACGCACTTATTAATGCTACGTTATTAGGAACATTCTCAGTATTCGAAAGAATTATGCATATATCTATATTCTCATTAAATGTGATTGTTATGATATATAGTGTTTTGTTTAAAACATTCGAAGAAACAGTTTATAATGAATTACAGATAATTAAAGCGGATTTTGATAAGTTTCGATTATACATTGATTCCTCATGGATTCATATGAATTTCAATATTTTTATTCTACTTTATCAATTATTAGGATTAATAAAAGTAATATTTTACGTTATGTTTTACTGTTATTTAATGAACAAAGGCTTTAAAAGTCTTCCATTTTTACCCGAATTATGGTGTTTGATGCAACCGATAATAACAGCCATGATGGTTGCTCATGTGTCTACTCTACTAATATTATATAACTATTACAAAATACTAAACAAAATATGTAATTTATTTGAAATAATTAATTTTCATGATTTTGTAAAAATTAATTTGGTAACTACTGTAGGAATAAATCACTTCAGAATTAGTCGGTTAATAAAAAAACTAGTCCGCAGTCAAACTTTTATACTCAAGCATTTCTATCTTACAGCCTTTTGTCGAGTTGTATTACTAGAATATATATTTATTAAAAAGTTCAAAAGCGTAGGTATATCTTTTATTGAATACATGAATCTATTCGATATTCTATTTAATTATATAATACCAGCATTTTTTATAACCAAAGTATATGATTTAATAAATCAAGAGGTAACAAGATAATTTTACGAAATTCAAAATCTTTATTGTTTGGATTAAAATCATAAACCAACTTTTTCAGAAACTGAAAACAGCAAATGCTGGACAAAAACTTTTTATGTCAAGTGAGTTCCTATATTCGCAATCACCTGTAAAGTATGTCACTTTATATCTATTGGAGCAACAATATGAAGATATTAAAAATAAAAAAATTTACACGTATGTGAGTAATATGTATCATATAATTATTAAAGTATATTAATACAGCTGTTTTCTCTAAAAACTGAGTGTCAATTACATACTTTTTATAGTTTATGAATGCAGTTTTTAGTTACACGCTGATTTTACTTCAAATTGAGTTTTAAAATGAATTCGAGCTTGATAAAACTTTTTACTAATTGTTTTTTTTAAATGCCAATAAAATAGTATACAAAATCATTACTGTCGAATTTATTTATTGAATTATATAATTATGTTACACAGTACTTAAGTGTAATATGCTCAGCAAAGATTGATCTAATAATTTTAATGGAAGGTTGCACGATTTAAAATAAAGTACGAGATAGAGATCTGTGATATACTCGTATTTAAACTATAAACATATACAATTGTTCTTGAATTAAATTTGACCTGGAAGTGAGTACGAGATTATAACACTCTTACTGTAGTTCTAAGTTATTTTTTATATTATTAAAAGTATACTATAAAGATTTTTTCAATATTTAAAATTAAATCAAATTTTTATAACAAAAGTAACATAGAAAATTAATTTATTATTTTAAGTTCTTTTTTTATTACTTATTTAGCTTTGAAATAAACAATTATAAATGTTTTTATAATATTATAATTATCTGTTACGAATAGAGATTATAAATATACTTGCATCGAAATTGCAAATACACTTGCATCTAAAAGCTCGTGACGGTATCTAGTAAAAAGGGGTGAAATGTTAACTTCTACAAGATTATCTCAGGGACAAGAGGACCACGAATTTCCTTATCTACGTCGTATCTCTTTTACTGATCAGAAGTGTTTAAATATGATTTGATAAGAGTTGAGAAAGGAAGAGAAAGAAATATATTACTTTATTTCAATTTATTCAAATATTTTACAATTATAATCGGTTTTTATAATCGTTTTTAGATTCTATTACGTTACAATTTTAATTAATAATTGTAGCAATTAGAAATCAATTTTTGTCGCGACATAAAGCTACACAAGTTTCGCATATATTTCTTCGTAAGATGAATTTTACAATATTACTGGTCTCTCCCTACCGACAAGTTATCAAGTTGAGATACAGACAAAGTAATTTTTTATATGTAGATTTACAACCAGGCTTACAATCGGGTATCTTGTAAGAGACCAATCCGAGAAACTAAACCGATGGTTGTAATTCCATATACATGTAAGGGCAATTTTGTAAAATTCTGGAATATTCTCTACTTAGTGCGACCGGATTGGGGATGCTGGTTCGGAAATTCTCGTAGAATATCTTCGCACAAAATATACAATAAAAATGATCACAAAAAAAACGAAGCAATAGTATAGTGCCTTTAATGACTGACGATCATACAATCTGCGCAGCGCCTCCCCAGATAAATAAGTTATCTGATTGCTTCGAATATAGTCTCGGTCGGCATTTTATCAACAAACCTAGGAGAATGTTCTAGCAAGATATATGGTTGCTAGTGGAGAACTTTTAGACTACAGATAGCTAGTTTCACTAGGGATATGTAACCAGTCGAAGGTTAGAAAATTTTTGTTTTGGGCTTGCACAAAACCAAGTGTATAGGGTTCGTTGGCGCTGGAAAACTGCAGCGCTGCCGATTTCTCGGAAAAGTTGCATGTGGAGGCGGCGAGGCACAAATCAGGGCGCGAGTTCTCACTCCACTCGCTTTTGGTTCTGAATTTTCTAGGATGATGATCTCTCTTTTGTTCTCAGTTTCTCTCGTTTAACCCGACACTACAGCTTTCTTCGATATTACTCTAGAAATAAGAAAATTGAATAACGAATAATAAAAATAATATTGATAATAATTAATATTTAAGGCTTATTTATAGTATAATTATTATTTATTTCGCTAAAACTTGTTTTAAGTTTATTCGAAAAATAATTTAACTTAATAGTTACTGCTAATTGTTAATTAATTGGTACTAAATTAATTAATATCAAAAATAAGAAACATTGAATTATTATTAGACTTTTGTGTAAAAGCTATGATTTTTAGCTATTTTATTAGTCAATAATATTTAAATACTATAAAGGAATATTATTTTTGTATAATATGCTCCAATTTTTAATTTTCGTTTTTAAATAATTAGTATACTTGTGAGGATTCAATCTAAAGAGAAAATTATATATAATTCAGCCATGCTTAAACTTTAGCTATTACATAAGTTTATCAACTTTCATCACGAAAAATAGAAAATTTAGAATGTTAAAAACTTGGGGGAAGTGCAGTTGGTGGTTGGTCTTCCGTTTGAGAGCTTAAACATCACATAGTTAATATCATTATATTTTGATAATTAATAATTACGTTGCGCAGGATGTAACAAGTAATTAATGCCGAAACCATATGTAACACCGATACTTGCAAAAAATAAATATAATGATAGGCTTACGATAGGTTCACGAAGTAGTAGCAGTAAGTCTCCGGAATGTAATGAACAAACTCGCTCGACAGGACCCGAACTATTTTAAGGAGTCAAATAATAGAAAAGGACAGCTTCGCAGAATGATATCAAGTGAGTAAGGAATAAAAGCAGAGGTGAACAACTCATTGAAAGAGCTGCGTTTACACATTACTCAAGGTGCCTTATTAGTACCGCGGTAACGTCAGACCAAGCAGAATGCTTAGCTTTGAATCCATTGAAGTAAAAGTAGTAGAGAATAGTGCCATGCTTATTAAGACCTTCCAAAACTAGCGGAGACATATAGGAGATGCAATATCACGAAGTGATTGGATCACGAAATTAAATCGAGAAGTAATTTTTATTATGAATTATTAATTATTAAATTATATTTATTAAATCAAATGTTTTGATACAATTGATGTGAATAAATTAAAATTCTTTTTAATATGTTTTTTTCTTTTTTGTCTAACTGCATTAATTAAAATTCTTATTATTAAAAATGTTAATTTAATATTTTTAATAAGGTAAATATTAATATTTACCTTCGAATCTGTTTTTGATGAAAAGATTTGAGTCATTGATGTGGTTCAAATATACATTAACATCATCATATCTTTATTACCTGGATGATGCAGTATGAAGAAGCACGAAACTAACACAAGACAATTTTGATTTGAAATAGCTACCTCGCACTGGAGGCCGAGAGGGAGAGAAATCAAAATATGGACAGTGCGAACGTGCCAACGGAGGTCATTTATCAAAAATCCCGTAAAAACTGTGATTGAGGATAAAGCTATCAGTTGAGGCACGGCGGAAATGCATGCGTAAATAAATTACTATCCCGGATTTATGAAGCAGAAAGTTATAAAAAGTGTTTTGATAGTCGACTGGATCCTGATATACGATCTCCAGGATCCAGTGGTAGTCTCCTACATGAGTATACACACTGATGCGCGGATGCTTGATCCATGCATTTCACCAACAATAACGACAACGTCGATTTGTATTTTTATTTGTTATGTCATGTGTATGCTATGTCAGTGCGGTACTAAAAAGACGATGTCAACGGGTCGTTGAGGTCTACTGTTAGAGCATTTTTAAATAAATTTCGCTCATAGCTATTTTTGAAACATGACATCTCTAGCATACGTTTATATCTCACCCTGTAATATGTAATGTGCATCATCCTCATCATTTTTTTATCCGCAAAATTTATCGTAGCTTCACCTACAATCACTCTGATTACTTCAGTACCATAATGATTCACGTTGCAGGATTTTATTGCGATCCTTAGCGTCTTTACATCAGGCAATATTTCAGTTCTGCTCGTTTATATTTTTGAGCCACGTATCTATACAGTTCGCTGCATCATGTTCAAATACTCAAGCATAATAAATTTTTTTTTTTATATTAAATAATTCATAGTACTATCGCCTTTATACAACCTACAAATAATCAAAATAAAACTTGTAGAAATGATCAGTAATTAATCTACACATTTTTAATAATTCCTATTATAATCAAATGCCGGGATAGTGCATTTATTATAACTAATTAAATAATATTACTTAAATCCTGACGCAAACTCAAATAATATGTAGCGGTTAAAATAATCGTCTAAAATTAAGAGCGATATTCTCGGATATTGTAGTAACAGGTCATTGAAATGCCGAATAAATTACTCTGCTGTGTAGACAGTATGAATGCATTTGTTATTGATTATGGATCGGCAATAATTTTGCTACGGAAATTTAGCCTTTTAACAGCTGCACCGAATCACATGTTTGTGTTTTTTTCATTTATTTATTTAAATCTTTAGTTTTAATTTTTCGAATACTACTATTTAATAGCAGAAGACTCTATAAAGGTTTTAGGGTTAGAGTTAACTCGATATTCGCCAATGAATTTAAAGCGACGCTTGCGTCGAGAAGAACTGCGCATTTCTTGTGTCGTTAGTGTTTATCGAGGTGTTTATGTATTCAATTGTAAAGTGATACTCGAGACTATGTAATCGCATGAAAAGAATCACAAATCTTATGGGTCGCACTATTTTTTTTTCACAATAAAAAAAACACGGAGATCAGAGCACAGTCTCTTGTCTCTTGCTATGCGGCTTTCAAACGTGTAATATCGCCTATAATTTGCATCTTTCAAAATTTATTAAAATAGATTTATCATGTATCAAATAATTCTGTTTTGATGTCATAAATATCCATATCCTACGCATCATCAATTTCCTGATCACTCAAAATATTTTCTGCTATCAACACTATTCATTACTTAACTATTCTATAATTAAATTCAAATATAAATAAGCTTTTTGTTCTTCTATTTTTGCTTCGGATTACATAAATTTTCAGGAAAAAGTTGTATAAAACTAAAGTTTTGTACTTTTTATGCATCTTGCGTACCATATGTATACTGTATTTACAAAAATAAGTTTTTTATTCAATGATAATAATAACAATAAAATTTATATATAAGTTTTTATAATTAAATTAGTATTAATATTTACTTTATATGAAAATAAAAAATATATTATAGTTGATAAACCATTCTAATAGATTTTTTATATTTTTTTTATTTTTTATATTTTAGATTTTTTATATCAATTGTCAAATTTAGTTTTGTCATTTAAATATTTTTTGTAAATGTAAATGTTTTAACAAATATATAAATTCTCGTACATTGATTGACATTTCTTTTGGCCCATGAGATAGCAGGGTATTACCGCTATTCAAAATATTGAACGGATCATTTATGGATGACAATTTTTTGGATTAATCATGTATGGTATATCGAGTTAGCAAGAAAAGAATTAAAAAAATTTAATTTATGCAATTTTAGATATGCAAATGTACAATTTTAGTGTGATAAAAGTAAATGCGTTAATTCGCAGTATTGATTCATAATTAAGCTACCAGCACGAAGTATTTCCAAAAATAAGGGTGAAAATATCTAGTGCCTATAATCAGTTCAAAGGCGAGGGCAAAGAGAAACTTCGACACCCAAATCGTTTATTTAAATACGTTGATTATTCATGGGAGTTGTACATGGAGCTTTACGGTGATGCACCGGGGCAATTTACTGCTATGCTTGGACATCGCTGCCGTAGTGCACATGTCCATCGCGTCAATCTCTGCAGAATGAATTAAATCCTCGACGATTTCGACAGCTGACCGCCGAACATTTGCTAATGATTTATCAGTACAATACAAGTTAGTCAAATTAATGCCTTAGTATGGAATACACATGGGAATTTTCATTCATAATTGAATGCAGAATTATTTGATTTTGAACAGTATCCTAGTGCACGTGTCTACGGTAATAATATACTGAAAGCAGAACAATCAAAGCAAAATCAATAGTTTAGTGAATTTTTGTAACACTGAATACGCAGATAGGAGCTTATAGAATAAAAGGCAGGCAGGTGAGGTTGTTATTCGACGAGATGGCTGTTTGAGGGCTGTTCGCTTCTGATACTTCTGTGAAATACGACTCGTTCGTAATATGAAGACCTTAATTAATTGATGGGCCAGGGTGAAAGCTGCGTCGGTGGATCATACAAAAGCGAGGACAGGTCCGTTAACGGATATACACTTACTCAAACATGTGTGCCGCGCGAACCCGCAATTTTGAAAAGTGCAAGTCAATGATGACTGCAGCGCTGAACACGTACACTGTGAAGAGAAGAAAAAAGTTCATGCAAGAGGAAGCACTTTATTTCGTCTTCGTGAAAACTGTTAAGTGGGCATCTCATTAAATCGCTATTGCTTCCATTTAATTGGTACAACTGAATTGACTTCGTGGAACTTGGTAGCTCTTCCCTTTTACCTTTTTCTCTATGCTACTGTGCACCATGTAAATTGGATCCGTTTCTTTCAAGAAAGTTCCTTGACGATACGTGAGGGGCTCGAGTGATGACTTGTCGGAATACTCTGCCAGCGAAGCAACAATTATTTCTCCGAACAATTATTCCTTATCATTATTCTTATCAACCCGAGAGCTCCACAATTATAATCTATAAATTAACATAGGGCTACTTGGATTAAAACAAACATTAATTTCCTATAAACTCTGAAGTATGCGATTACTCTACGTGAATTAAAATTACTTATTGTCCCGAGCGTTTAGATGCTTTCAGGGACTCAAAATTTAAACAAATTACAAAGCAGACATGGTCGACTATTTAATGTAAGTCGGAACTACATAGCAGTATATTCTTGAAAAGTAGTGCATAATTCTACCACAAAGTTTTAGTTGTTACTAGTTTATAACGAAATTTGCTACATTGATGAAAAATATTAACGTTTTTTTAATGCATTGTTATATTATCATTTCAGGTAGTACAGAGAAGGGATAGCCGCCAAATTCAATATAAAAAATTTAATCATATAGAAAAGTATAGTAATCATTATCTACCAGAATAAGTAAATTGCTAATGATAAAATTCGATAGGTTTTATTTTCTAACTTTGTAGGGACTGATTAATTAACTAGATGTAGCTTTCATACAAGTTGGGTAACCTGTCTCTAAAATGTTAGAGAATGAGTCTTACCGAATTTTATCGTTTTGGATTACTAATCTTAGTAAATGTATCGGTACTATACTTTTCTTTCTGTGAAAATTTGATATGTTGCTTTTCACTAATTCTTTTAACTGGCGACTTTTATTTTTACTCGTGTCACGTCTGGCAATTTAACATTTGATTTATTTAGGCACAAATTCTGCACCGAATTTAAAATGTTTCTCTAGGAGACGCTACACAGTTACTCACACTTTAATGGAAGACTGAGTGCTGCTTTTGCCGATTTTTAGGCCTAGGCTTGGGCCCAATAGCCTGGGAACAGGGCCGAAATTGTGTAACCATTTTTTATGGTATACCTTGGCGAGATTATCTCCAAGGCAAGAGCCTATGGATTTCCCCAAGACATGCCCTCTTTTTATTTAACCGAGAAAGCCTTTCAGCTTATATAATAGGAGGTTTTCTGAATGAAGAAAAAGTAGTATTAATTTGAAGTTTTAGTTTATTGAATTTTAATAATGTGGTTTACAAAATTTTAACAATGACTTGCGGTCTTAATAAGTTTCGTACGGCGGTTGGCGCTACGCATTAGTTACATTACAGTTCGTTATAATTCGTTAATTCGCAATTCGTATTCAAAGGTGGAAATAGTAAGTATTGAAACAATAAAATAGTCTAGGGCTTACTTTGAATTTTATCCATACGGCGGGTGCACGAATAAAGGCTTGTCAGATTTTGGAAGAACTGAGACTAGGCCGTTATTCGGATGAATGGCTGATTTGATATGGTTTAAGACCAGAATCCTACTATCCCATATCAAATAAGTTGATACACGGCTAACTTGATATGGTTTAAAGCCAGAGGCCTACTATCCCGTATCAAATCAGCTAGTGTACCGTCAACTTAATATGATTTAAAGCCAGAGGCCTACTGTCCCTTATTAAGTTAACGAGAAGATCCTTTCTGTAACTAGTAACTTTTTATTGAGAAGCAGTACCAGTCAAGAGAACGAAGCCTTCTGATTTTTCGTGGGTTATGCAATGGCTTTTATAGGGCTAGTCGCCGCTGAAAACTAGCAGCGCCGTAGGTTTCTCGGAAAAGTTGCGAACGGAGGACGAAGAGCAGCGAATCAGGGTGTGAGTTCACACCGCAAGGTCCTAGCCGACGATTTTCCGGCGCAGCGGAGGCTGCGCAAGACGCATTTTACATTTGAAGCCGGTAGTAAGAGAGAGAGAGCATATGGGAAATAGGCGCCGGGCTCTTGAGGGTATTCTCTTAGGCGTGGGCGTGAGGGAGAGACAAAAGAGGCGGCGCGCGGTGCTGCATCTCCGACAGAGAGAGGGACGGGTTGGTGGTAAGGTAAGCGTGGGTGCCGTCTACTGAATGTACAGGGCGGTTGTTGTAGGGGAAATCTCCTTTGGGCTATTTTCTCTTTAAGTACTGGTTGTTACATAATATGCGTATTGGTATGTTTTTCTTTTAATAGAGTAATCTCGTTTTTGAATGGCACGGATCGGACCATTATTAGTGTTTCTTTAGTTTTTACACTTATTTTATATTATATCTTTCTATCGCGTGTGAGGTCTTTTTGGAAAGGGAAAATTATTCTCTGTTGAACTGTATATATGGTTTTTATATAATAGAACATCTATGGTAAAGAGAAAGGTTTTTAGGAATAATGTACTTATAAAAGGCTGTTATTTTGATCTGCTTCGGAGTGTGAAAAAGGGGCTCGGAGGTGCACGTGCGTCGGTCTCTTATAATATATATATATATATATTAATTAAAAATAGTGAAGCGTTACGCAGGACGTAACACTCGTTTTCTCAGTACTAAGAAACTTTTTCTTGTATAGTCACTCTATAGACCATATTTTTACATGATTCACGAACTTTCGATAAAGAATTTAGAAACACTTTAAGTAAAGCATACTTTATAGTTTTGACTGTTAAAATATAATTTCCCTTAAAAATACTAGATTAAATGTTAACTAGAATAATATTTGATATTAAAATAATAATAAAAAGTTTTTAATAATATAATAAATCGTACATAAGTTGATTTAATATTACTGCAAACAACTTTATTGTAAATTGTAAATATTTTTAATTAATTCAATTTGAGTAGTCAAATTTTTTTAATTTTATCATTTAAAAAACAAATTCTTAAGCCTTAAAATATGTGAACTTATATTAGTTTCGCCTATAATTTTTTACAGTATTATTATTTAATTGTATATAATTATACAATAAACAGTGAAATAATTAAAATTATCGATACGAATTTTATTAAGATTCGTTATATTTAGGTTTTAAAAAACAATGAATCTATTTGATGTGTATTTAAATTTTTAAATTTTTGTTATAGGATAATTTTATTTTTAACATAAATTCAAAAAAAGTTTACGAAAAAAATAATTTGACGGGATCCACTCACACCGACGAAGTGTCTCCACGTCATAAAAATGCAACTGCACGGTTCTTCAGCGGATGTTTTACAGCTCAACCTCTACAGGCTTTGCCTTCAGCTCGACAGGTACTTTGATGAAACTTACATTGTTCTGCGGACTTTTCATTGCCACTTGCGTAATACATTCGCATCCGCTTGCAGAACGTAACGTGCCCTCTTATTACACATAACGCAGCGCCACCTTCGTGGATCCTAAAAGTTTTCGCATGCACCTTCTAGAAGGAATTCCGTAAATGTGCTAGCGTATGCGCACCTTTCTCTCTGCAAGTATATACTACTAGTTACTCGAGCAGTTCCGAAACTAACGTTCGGGCAATGATTACATACATTTGCGAGCGTCTCTCGAATCTCACAGGGATATTCTAGTCTTTCCACTACCTCCGCCATATTCCTACTCTCTCTACACATGTACACCGGAGGGCGGTAACCGCACCCGAATTACCACCGCAGACGTAGTATTTTCTCTACGAGCAGAATGATTTATTATTTAACCGAGTTGCAGTGAATACGAACAATTTCGTGAACTTACAACATTTGTATGTGCGTCTGCACTTGTTTTTAATATAGTTGCGACACTGTACATTTGTTATATATATTATACTGTTATGATATTATTGTATCCCATCTCTGCAATTATACCCTGAAATGTAAAATCTATAAATTCAACTTGTGTGCTAAAATACTATTTATAATTCAATATATACATATATTTATCTTTCTTTAAATGTTATAAATTATTAGTACATTTATTCTACAAATTCTTTTTCATTTTTGAATAAGAATAGAAAGATATAAATTACTCATTTGTTTTGTAACGTAAATGACATTTCAAATGCTATAATTTATTTTTCGGAATTGTATAATGCGTCAATTAATGATACTGTCAGATAAAGAATGTGTTTATTTGTGTAAAATATGCTCTAATAGGCTTTAAAGATGCTTATTTAAAATACCAGAGATTCGAAAATATTTAGTTCACGAGGATACTATATTTTAAACACATTGGATATCATTATATAATATTTAAGTTTCTTTAGTATAAGATGCATAATATTTATTTTACTTAAAGTTTATTGAGAATTATGATAAACTGTAGTGTAGGTATCAGGAGACCCATTAATGTTGCTTGTGCTTGCCGCATCAGTCGTAAAACACATAAATTATTTCTTGTAGTGAAACTAGCAATACATCTGCTTTTTTACTCAATACTTTAAAGAAAAAGAAAATTTCTACGGGATCTATTTGTATGTATATAATAGATTGGTTTTTAACTCAGCTCAGTAATTTTTGAAACAAATTATCTCTTTGTTATCACATACACACATGTAGTTCTCTATTTATTTTTATACATAACATAAAATAAGTAACATGATGTGCATATAAGTAATAGAAATTACTATCTCAAAAATATTTTTTCTACAAGACCAGTGAATTAAATAGACCACTCTAGGTATCATATATAATATGGAAAGAAAATAAATACTTAACTTCAGTGTGGTATAATGGTTAAACTCGACTGAGAGAGTCCGCCGTGGGAAAAGAAAAATACTCGTAATGTATAGATACGACGAACGAGGGTGACATTTCTCTCTTGGGACTGTACAGTATCGGTAGAGCACCGTCGACATAGTTGGGATCAGTGTGCTCGAGGTACGCGTATGTTGCAACATCGTAATCGCGGCTCGAGTCGCGCTCTTCTTCGTGAAAGACAGAAATAGTTTTGAGACTATCGGTGAAAGAGTTAACGAGGGCACGTACGTTAACAATATATTATATTGGAAAAGTTTTACTAAATAGTTTATTGTGCTGTGGATGCTCAGTTAATTATTTCGTAACTCCAGCTCTTTTCTTTTTTTAAATTAATATAAAGTATTCATCTCTGTTAATTGACTGCTTATTATCAAACAGTCAGACATAATTGGTTCCTAACATGCTTTTAAATTAAATTAACGAAAAAGTCTACTATAACTTTATTAATTACATGTTTAAATTATTAAACATAAAATAATAAAACTCTTTAATTGGATAGATTTTGATTCCAAGAGGGTACACGATTTCCTCTCCCGGAAATAATTTTTAACGGGAATTGAATAGCCTCTCCAACTTCTCTTGTAACTTGATAGCACCTTAAAGCACAATCACCAAACTTCAATGTAGATCTGCTGTAAAATCTTTAATGTTTATTTAGATACTGGGATACATTTGTTTATTATGATATCTAGAATAAGACTCATAGGAAATTTTTGAAAATATTTTTTGAAGACGAACATTATAGAGTTATGTCTTTTTTAGTTTACATAAAAGATATACGATATTTTATCAGAATATCATGTATAAATAATGTTGTAAGAATCATTACCAAGACTAACAACAATAAAGAGTAATTGTGTGTTTTTATATAGTATCCATCTTGCTCATATAATTTTGTACATATAACTCCTATCCTAGTTATAATTTTTACAGTATTCAGTAGTTAATTAGTTTAATTGTTAATTATCATCTAATTTAGGTTTACGATGACTATAAATGTTGAAAAATATAATGTTACGATGTAGATATACTTTGAAGTTAAATTGATAAACCTATAGACTGGGTGTGCTGCAGAGTAAATTATTTAATCTACACTGGGCCACTGGGGTTGAAAGCATCAGATAATAGATGAATTTTTTCTTCTTTAACAGCAAATATTAGTGATTAAAGTATGTTAATACAATCTTTGATCTTTTATGTGGTAGAAATAATTTTATTAATATAAAATGATAAATATACACCTTCGTCACAAACTTGTACTAGCCGTTATTAATATATCTTAGCCGGTGATCTCAGTGATTAATTTTCTACTACACGTATTCCCGTAGATTTATGTATTGTTTAATTTAACTTAATATTTATTTATTATTTGCATAATAATAGTTATTGAACTATTTCACGACATTTTTACATTACATTTCCATTTAAATTTAGTTTAACTGAACCGAAAAGTGTAAATAATATTTAACAGTTTTTAATATGAAAATGTTGTAATTTCGTTGTTATAACAACGTAATTTATAATTTTATATTTTTTTTCACAGACTGAACAGGTCGTGTTTATTACTTTTTTGAGAAATATTTTTTGAGATTATTGCGTTGGAGCGCTGCGAATATTTCTGCTTGTTTACATGCATTAATGAGGCTTTGTTGGGATTTAGACTTTATCTGTGACTAATGAGTGTGTATACGCAAGCGTGCTTGAAGTGCAGTTAACGCACGCCTTATAAAAAATGTCAGGTGTTTTCAGCAGTATCTATAGTATTTTAGCTTACGAATCAAGATATGAAATATGTTTAATAATTGAGTCATAGAAAACTATTAATAAATGCAATTTCTACTGAAAACTACAATAATAACAGGAATAATTTACTAAATTCTTTATGTAGGTTGTTCTTGATATACACTAACTAAAACTTAAAATTTATATTGTAGACTCCAGAGTTGTTTTATTGCGAATCATTCGATGCTCTCTAATTTAAATAATAACACGTTACTGTAGAATTCAAAATTTTGCTAACTAATATTAAACTATGATTTTAACAGATGCACTGGTGAAAATAATTTTGAATCGTGTATATATATTTATTTCGCTAATTTACAATTATTTCGAAAATTTATTTCGCTATTAGTATCAATATAAATCACAAGGTAAAATATATAATGATGTTACAATAGATTCATAATCAGAATCTATTTGACCCGATCAGTTTCGTGTGCAGTACACGAGTGGGACAACGTAATAAACAATATTTGTTATTTTAATACTCATACTTATACATTACAAATACAATTATTGCATTTATGTATAATAAATGCATGTAAAAAATACTCTTTATTCATATTTTTTATATGAATTTACAAGAAATATAAATGTAGGGAGAAAACCATGTTTATTTAAGCCAATATTATTTTTGATATGTAGAATATCTTTGGTAAAATCAATAAATGCGAATACTATAAAATGTTTACAGTAAAAACAAAAATAGTAATAGGTATAATAAGTATTAATACTAATCTCTGTAATTATTTGATTTAAATTATAATAGTTTCATTAATGCCAAAAATCAACAAACATTACGTATTTTAATTAATTTGATTAAATGTGTAAGTAATATCGCAATGGTGAAGAACGACTGCCACGTTTTAACCTACATTGCATTTTATTGGTTTTCGGAGATAGGAAAACGTATAAAACTCAGGTCTTTATATGTTGCGAATCTGTATTTTATCTGAAAGCTGCAGGTTGTCGAAAAATATTATTGCTATATCACGTGCTATTTCGGTTTAATTATTATCAAACATCGAGAATCCATCGGTAGAATAAAAAGCTGCAGTATCAAAAAATTACTATAAATAAAGTAATATTATTATAATTAGAAAGATGAATTTGCAAAAGAACAAAATTGCGGTAATATGTTACGTCGGTCTAGGACAACCTAAGAAAAAACGTCCAAGAATGGAGAGGCTTTCTCCTTGGGTGAGCTCGAAAGGAAGAAAAAATAAGGCAAGGCGAAACTGACGATCTCCATTATTGTTTGAAGCCGAGGATAATGACAATTGCGAGCTGGCACTTCATCATTGCAGCAAGCGCGGAAGGCCAAGCTGGGCAGATGGGCTCTGGGGCGACAAGGCGCGGCCGAGACGGCCCGAGAGAATGCGCGGACGGGAAAAAGGCGAACAAAGGGGTAATAAAAAGCGAGGGACTCCTCTAGTGCGCTCTCTCCCCTTGATATTTGGTTTTGCTCTTAATCAGCCCGTGAAAATTTAAATCTCCCAGGCTTAGGGCGGGCCGGCGCGCTCGGACTCTGTGGCCGCTGACAACGACGCTTCCGTTCGGAAGGAGGGCCACTCGGGCCAACCGCGCACTCCGCGGCGCACTTGTGTACTCGCGAGGCCTTATTTTTCCGCGCACTAATTGCACGGCGGCGCGGGCGGGCGGAGGTCGATGCGCGCCCCTCGGCCCGCTAATTGCTCGGCTTCTCGAGCCCGCGAATCCGCGGGCGCCATGCGCCGCTGACGCTGGAGCTCAAACTTATTAAATACATAACACGGCCGGCTGGGCCCGTTATGTCTTGGCCCTGGGCGCTCGCCCAATTGTATTAACTAAACGGCTCGAGTGTAAACAAGGAGCCGAGTCGCCTCTGCGTTATCGCCGTGACTGCATAGTAATCTTATTATTATTCTCTTTGATGTGACCGTGGCTGCGGTCGCCCGCTCGAGCTGCCGCCCGGAGCCGCGTCCGCGATTGACCCCACGCGAGTTTCGAATGGTCCGGGTCCAGCTCCGCAACCCCTTTCCTGGCGTTGGAGTTAAAAGGCACGACTGTTTGCCAGGTCGATTTGTCGCGTGATCGAACGCGAATTGCCTGTTACCCGAGCGATCTCGTGCGATTTAACAATTACGGTAAGCCATAATCAGAAGGTTACGGTGAAAGTAATTGCAATCTGCGTAATATGAGCCAAAGAATACAACTGAGCATTGCCCTTCTGTATTCATGTGTAAATATATTGAACGTGTAAATAAAAAATTAAACGTGGGTAATATAAATAATAATATCGGTAAAAGGCATGTAAGAATACATTTTCAATCTTGTCTGATTAAACCGGCTCTCTATCTACTTAGAATACAGTGTATGTCATACAATCAACATTAGTATTCTTATTGTCGGTATTTTTTTCTTTGTAATCCTTTTCCTTGACATTGATAATGTTTTTCCAGACTTATTAAAACAAGAAAAATCTTAAAAACTTTTTTGATTTTTATCAATTAAAATAATTTTATCGATTTTACATTTACTCTTATTAACAATAACTAACATAACAAATACTTGTTTTTTATTTATATGTCTGTTGACTCAACACAGCTGTGTATTCGTTATTTGTAAATAAGTACACAGTTCACCTGCTTTGAAAATGCAATAATCTGTATAAATAATTCAATATTCGAAATGATATTATAATTAATACGTCACTTTTCAATCATCTCATTCATTTATAAAATTATTGATTATTTTAAATTATGTTAATGAATAAATATGGTGTATAAATATTTGATTAATTGTAGTAATATTAAAATAGTTTTATAACAAAATCTAAAAAAGAAATTGTGATTATAATGTCACACAAAAATAGTCTTAACTATGAAAAAGAAGTAGCGGAACAGTTATATTTATAAAATAACTTAATATAAAAAAACTTCTCTCATATTTTTAAAAGTGAAAAGCTTAATTTTATCATTAAATCTTCATTAAATCAATTCGTTATATTAAAAACATACTTGAAATCTGCAGAATTGTAGAATGTGACTATTAATTCTAAAGTGACTATTATTCTCCATCACAATTCAATTCCCCATTTAATTATTCCAATCAATAATAGTTTTGAACTGTAAAATTGAGTTCAACCGCATATGAGTAATTCAAATTAAAGGGAAGATCCGTGCTCGGCTAAGAGCCGCGAATTTGAAGTACAATTCATCGATACTCAGGAAATATTCGAAGATATTGCACCGACACGCGTGAAATACCAGACGATATCTGAGGCGCGCAACGAACAAGAACTATTGGAGTAGAACACGCGTTCGCGGGCATACACCTGGATGTGGAACATCCGCGTATACGCCATCAATTCGGAATCACTCAGCCCACAGGGCGCCTATCTACGAGGATTCGGAGCGGAGTTAATTCGAGCGTGGAGATTAAAGAGGGATCGCACTGTGTGAGAGAAAGTGCTTAAGAGATGGATAGCTTGACTACAGAAGAGCTTCGCTTAGCTATAACTCGAAGTCCTCAGAGTTGAGAAAAACAGATACTGCCAAGTCCCCCTAGCCGGTTTAATTCGTTAAGGCGAAGCCTTAAAAGTAAGATTCTCTTGGCAAACTCAGTTAGAATAATTATGAAAAATAATCAATAGATTTCTACCGTGAATAATTTTGCAGTATGATATAACATTGTGATTTCTGGTAAACTGGATAATTCTATACAGAACTCACATTCGCAGTTTTTTATTTATTATGTTTATGTACTCGAGCACAGATATCAGGTAGAAATTTATGTCGCATATAATAGTTTATAAACAACATTTTGTGGATTATGTTTGCTAGTTATCATGCGCTTACACGAACAACTTGGTATCAAAACGAGCAAACATCAGCAAGAGATGTAGGAATGGAGTGGAATGCTTGACTTCCGTCTAGTGCTTGTATATAGAGTATAACTTTTGAGGTCCCATCACAGTACATACAGTATGTCTATACATATATCGATGCATGAAATTGATTTCTTTGGTTACCCAACCAAATAATGACAAATTCTTTGTTGCACGGATACACAATATTGAATGTTTTCATATATTGAAATGTTCTGCGAACATTTGTGCATCCTATAGTATAAAAGCTTTTATAACGATCTGCTTTATTCATACTGATAAAAGAAAAATGTGATAAAAAGTTTGTATAATAACACAAAGCAATTAATATAATTTTGTGTGCAATAAATATTTAATAAAACATTTACAATATGAGCATATATCACAAGCAAATAGACTATTAGAGTCACAAATAAAAATATACTCACAACTTAAACAAGTCTAAAAACTATACTTGGAAACAATTTCATTTCGAGTTTCAAAGTTCATAAATATTTTCAAGTATCATTTTCAATGATAAAAAAGAAATTCATCTTTCAGACAACACAAATGAAATTTATACTGTACTGCAGAATCACGAAACATTCGTTTACGGTACGTATATACAATAAAAATCAAATAAATTTTAAATAAAATAAGTTTTTTTATCTCAGTATAATTTACTTTTTATTATTAAATTAAAGCATATTAGAACTTTGAACATTACCTTTACTTACAAAATTAATATTCTCTCAATTTTTTATTTCTCAATTAATTGTTTTATTTTTCAATTAAGTAATGTTTTTTTAGAATTGGCTTTATTTTGTCCACTTTACTTGACTTATAATATACAGAAACCTATAATGCCATCGTTATAGGTACAAGATAAGAGTATTCGAACTGGCTTATGTGGAAGCCCAAAGCGTGCGGTTAAACATTTAAATGATACCCGATATCGGCTGTATCAGCTCTTCCTATTATAATAGTTTTTTATTTTTTAATATAAGTTACTAAAGATAATATGATTAGTTTTTTTTAATATTTATAATTTTTCATAATTAATTAATCACAAAACTATAAAATAAATAATTTATCTTATATTGATAAACGTAAAAACAAGAAAATTCAGTTCGTGCTTTTAAATTTTAAGATGAAAAGTAAGTACAAATCAAATTCTATTCCATTGAAATTACGTTTTCTTGCGATTAAATAATGAGTAATAAAAAGATAAAAGGACGAAATAAAACTAACACGTTAATTAGCACTTAACAAAATATGTAGCGAAATTATCATTCTGTTTTTATTATCCAAATTAAATATACAATTTAAATGATAAATAATACATTGCAGTAGCATTAAAAATATAAGGGTAAATAGCAATAAAAACCTACTAGTGTTAAAATTTTTAATATTTTTAAAAGCAACATTCAAATTTCCGTCGAAAACGTCACCCCAGTCATGACCGTCTAAATGTGCATTGTAAATTACCTTTATATGCTTTTAAGACTTCTCTCAAATTAACTCTTATATAGTATTAAAAAGTATTATAGTTTAAAATACTTATAGATAAGAGTTTAAAAAAAATTACATTCATTCAACCGAGCATTCAAGAGCTAGTCTATCTAGATTAATTTAAATTTATCTATTTCGAAACTTGTTTCTTTATGATTTTCAAGTTTCTCTTAAGCAGTAGTTGATTTAACAAACTGATGAAAATGATACATCTATTATTAATAGACACATACACACTGCTAAATTCACTAGTCACTTCATATTTATTTAAGTGTTAACAGCCTGGGCATTTTAGACCAATTCTACCACCGCAATCACCCATGATCCATTAAAAGTGTTGATTTTATTGTTTTTTTTTTAAATTATAGTTTCATAACAAAATTTTACAGGGATAGAACAATAGATGTGTTATTTACAGCTAAAATAGCATATTAACAATCAAATAGAAACTGTTTGAGATTTGATAATGAAAGAAAATGTGCTTTGTTATTAATTCTAAAAATTTAACAACAACGGTATTGAATTTTGCTTCGTCTCTAGTAGAAACGCTTCTATTTTCAGGCTAGTTTATAGGTATAAAATAGTGCACTTGCCATTTAATGCTTAGAAACTAGCCAAAAAATAGAGGTAGTTGATGAATTTCTACTATAGGAGTTCTCTTCTTTGAAATTCTGTCGATTTGTGCTTTACAAATTATTTGGACATGTAATTTAGAGTACATTATCAAAACTAGGCGTACAAAATTCACTGAATTATCACATTTGTGTGTAAACCAAGTATCGCCAACTAAAGAGATCCACCAGGGAATTGCAAGGCTTCCTTCGTTCGCAGCACCCGTGACGAGTTGCCCGGTCACTCAGCTGCGTGGCTGTTGAATTTCGCCCGATAAACTCCCAGTCAGTAACGTCGTTTTTTTATTCCGTCCTATACTCCTTTAACTTTCAAAATTTGAAATGCACATTTATGTTCTTATCTCTTTTAAATAATCAAGTGAATTAAGAGAATACAAGAGAAAGAAAGAAATATCGATCACTAGAAATTTATTCGCATACGAAAATCAGTACAGATTTGAGTCACATCAAATTATAGAGTTTAATGACGTCAAATAATTTATAATGAACTGCATACATAGAAAAACGTAATATTAAAAATGGAGAAATTGTGAAGTATAAAATATAAAGTATAAAATATAATGGAGTATACAGCTATATAAATAGCTATCATAAGTAATACAGGGGTAAATACGAAAACTAGATTGATAGTAATAGAACTAATCTTGAATAATAAAAAGAAAATGACAAGAAGAAACCGAGAAAGAAGTGAAGAGGGAAAGAGAGAAAGAGAGAGAGAGAATCAGCAATTAAAACGAGTCATCGAGGAGCACTAAGTTTCGAGGACACGTCAAATTAATTGGTTCTTTAGGATGGCGGTCCAACCCGTACGAGCAGATGCAAATACCTTTACCATATACACGCACATTTATATAGCTTGCATAAAGAGCAGAAGTCAGTTCAACTACCTTGCCTCTAGCACGATAATAACTTCTTCACTGTAATCTCGTTTTGCACGTATACGGACTATTCTATGTAATGGGCGCTTTATTGTAGCTGCTAGATTTTTTAAAATAAACGATTTGCTTTAATTTTGGTAGATTTCTCTTATGCAATAATTAAAAGAGTTTAAAATAAAACTTTAGAAGAACCAATATATTATTTTATCTGTTGCTTAAAAGGTTATTTTACATTTAATAATTAAAACAATAAAATCTATGGTGATGATCAGTTAAAAGCCTAGGTATCTTTACATCATGATTATATGTACACGATATTTATTATTTGATTTACAATATTCATTATTTATCATACTTTTTATTTAAATGTTGCTAGTTACTAGATTATTGTTTATGTACAAAAGAAAAAGCTAATCTATAATCAAATATCGTTTATACACTTAGGGGAATGTAGCTATAAATAAGTCTGTGTTGAATTCTTCACGTTTACCCACAACACTGTGTTACAGATTTTAAGTCGCTGTGGATAGTGAAATAGATTTAATTTTTATAACGAAAGACACTATTTCGTTATAAAGATTGGACGTAAATATATAAAACGATAGACCGGGCACAAATTGCCCGGGGCACAAATACAAACCGGTGGTATAGAGGAAATAAATAACGGAAATTGGGCGGGGTAGTAGCGAGTTGACCCGCGGGAGCCGAGATCCTCCCGAACTCGGATATAACACAAGCTAGCCGGCAGTCTCTTGTCCAGTTGCACGAACGTTTGCTAGGGGGCCACGGTGATCTTTCAGCCATTCATGGAATAATCGAGGCCGCGGGCGTAACTAACGCGGAAGTATCCGTGTACGGAGGCCGGCCTATAGGTCGCGCGCCACGGAAACATAGCGACTGCTACGACTCGTGCACGTACGAGCCGTGCATTACCCGGGATAACCGGTTCCATTGGCAAGGGGCTTCCATTGCCAACTATGCAGAAAGTCGGCACTCGCAGAGACAGGCGATGAGCGCGACTCATATATGCGGCAGCCTATCCGGGTAGTCCATCACCTCCTGCTTTGGGAAAAGAGATTAAATGCTTCGATCCGGGAGCGGCTAAGCCTCGGTCCGGCCTCTCCTAAAGCCGCATATTGTATGCGCGGCCAACGAGACTGTATTGCAACGAGAAATTTATGCCGCGGCTTTCGCGAGTCTTACCCTATATCCAACCCTTGACAACAATAATTACCATCTCATGATATCGAAGCGGATATCAATAATATACCTTGATACTATAAGGGAATTAATAAACGGGTTGATTGATAAGTCTTATTAGAAGCATGTTCTATATTTACAGTTTGTATTATAAATAATTAGCAATTATATATGCACACGTTTTTCTTTCTTTTTATAACTAAAACGTTATTTAGTAAATTTATCCTACGTATTCAAGGATCTGATTGAATTGTATTTTAATTTAAAGTTATTTTAATATTATCAACAGCCATAATTTAAAAATTATACATATAAGATTCCAAATCCTAAAATTTATTGAAAATATTTTTTTTTTAATTTCAACTACAAAACCTTTACGATAACTTTTTTTTGTTAAATTAAAAAACCCTTAAAATGTTAAGTTGAGTAAAATATTATCTTTACTGATTACGGATTTTTATCGTTGCATTTTATTTTTAATCAGTTAAGCTATAATACTGCGAACGTACACAAATTTATCTTTAAGAGGACGGTTTTTATTGAGTTTACTTTTTACAGTGAGCTTATATTGTGTGAAACAATATTGTAATTTCAGTAGAGCATAGATTATGTAAATTTAATATTGCTGCAAATTAAATCTGTAATAATCTTACAATTTGTTTAACTTTACTAAATTTGACCATAAGTGATACTTCATATAAATATTTCATACTTTTTCAAATTAAACTAATCTTGACAACACCTGAAATTGATAAATAACTGTTATTGATTAAATATTTAAAAAAGAATTTATCTATCGTTCTGTTTTCATATATCCCTTATTGAAAACTACATTTAATTTTTATAATATATTATGTATAATACTGTGTTTAGAAATTATAGTAATAGATTATAAAGTTAATGATTTAATAAACTGTTCACTGTTTTGTAAACTATTGGATGAGAATCATGTTATAAAACACGCACGCACACACACACACAACTTAAAAAATTTTTATTTTTATAATTGAAAATATTTCTGCTGTAAACGATAATATTTGAAATAGAAATTATACATAATAATACTTTTGAACGTACGTCTCGAGGCACACCTATTAATACTAAATTAATAGGATAAAGTTTTAACTATTAAACTGTCAACTATTAAAAATTGCTATATAGTAAATAAATAATTTCTACAGTATATATGAGTTTAATCATTGACGTAATACTGTAAATAATAGTTATATCATTATATATAATTTGATAATAAACCAAATGAATATTTTTGTATTTACAAATAATGGACTTATAAAAATATATAAAACTATATTATATTATGTAAAATTTTTAATTTTTTTCATAAGGGAACTATATTTTTTAGCACATATTTCGCTTGTGCATTTTCTGCATGCCTTTATTCTTTTGTTTTTTTAGGACAATTTGTATGTGAAAAGTAAATTTGCTGCTAGACTTGGTTAAAACGCAATGAAACTTTAATGACATTTTTACGAACTTCTATTCGACTAAAGTTAAATTTAATTAAAAATATAACTGCTAAGAATTTGCAAGAAGAACTTTAATTAATTTGTTTATTATATTTGCGTCTATTGAAAAGTTTTATCCTATCGAGTACATTTAGAAAAGATTGATAAATAATCTCGAACTCGAGGGAAATTGAAAGAGTAAAATTATGATTAGTTATGATATAAGGTTGTATATATATCATCTGCGAACCGATGAATAATTAATCGATCATATTCGTAACATCGTTAACAACTGGTTTGTTATAATTTGGTTTGTTATAATAAAAATTTGCTGTCTCGTGATGTTTTCACTGGGTTCGACGTTGGAAAATGATAGCTGATTGACATTTTTATCAAGCAAGTGATGCATTATTGAAGCGATCCATCTTGCTAAAATTGCACTAAATGAATTCCCGAAATGCGCAAGGTAAGCCAAGCGCCATGAAAGTTGGCAATAAATCACCGTTTGCTTTCGGGCCGTTTAATTAAAGCATGTAGAGAGCTCGGAAAGGGGCCCTGGGCGAACGAGTGGAAAGAAACAGTTGTCGGGAGCAGGGGGGAAAGAGGGCTCGGGGCAGGGGCCGAGCTCGGGGCTTGGGAGGGCCGGCTGCCACGTGGGGACGAGTGGTCGGACTCACCTGGTGCTCGGCCTCGGGGCAGCTCAGCCGGCGCGGCGGCGGCCCCCAGCGGCGGGCATGTCACTCGCGGTGGCGGCCAGCGGAGCGCCTCGACCTCCTCCCGTGCGACTCGGGCCGCGACTGGCGCGCGCGCGGCGCTGCGCGGGGCGGCCGCGGGGGCGGCGCGCGCAGCTTCCGCCCGCCGCAGGCCGGACCTGCACCCGGGCCCGGCCTCGCCCGCCCGGTCCCCGGGACTAGACCCCGTCTTATTGTTTCCAGGCGGGCTGGCCGTTCACGCTCGCCGACGCCCGCGCCCCGATCCAATCGTCCGCGATGTTTACTACTTGCGCGGCCCTCTCGCCCCTTTGCCAACGCCCCTTTGCCCCGTCGATCGGCAATCCGCCCTTTACATCTCGGCTCCTCTGATGTCCGCTCGTGCCGGTGTATGCATTCGGCTCCAAGTCGAAGCCCCGCTGCGGTCCAAGGGCTCCATTATATACATATAACTAAGTCCAAACACGGAGCGGTAAAGCCCGGGGAGCCGGGCGGATGGAATTGAAACGAGGGAGAATTTGAAATTCCCGAAAGGAACGCCGGCAAAAAGGGATCGAGGCCCGTCGACTCGCTGAGGGCTACTCGGCCCCGCCGCTTACATACCTGCACCGGATACGAAGCCGGGGCGATAAAAAAGTGAAAGCACCGAGGCAAGTCAGGCAGTTCGTATAGGGATTGAATAGGCCCGTTTTAAGGCCCGCGCCCAATTGTCTTTATCGCGCAGGCCTTATCCAGTCGAGAGCGCGCGGCAACGCTTATGCGTGTAAGCGCGAGAGGGATTACGGCGGGTGCGCTCGCCCGCGGAACAAAGGGCCGCTGCGGTTGATTCAGTGACTCGGCTCGCCCCCCGCGAACCTTCCTTCATCGGCCCGATAAGCGCGGCCATTTTTGCCCGCGGAAAGCTGCGCTATTTCGCTACCGGCCGTCTGATTAACGAGGCCGATTACGCCCCCGGGGAGGACAGAGCGCGCCTCGCGCGGGTTGTTAGTTGCCGGCAGCGGCAGATCGATCATCGCTCGTTCGCGCTGCGGCTCACCCGTTACACCGGCTGCCCCTCGCCTTGCGGCAAAACTTGCGCTTCCGTGCGCTTTGGCCAAAGCTCAGAATGATTTTTCAGGCCGCAATAGCGGCCCATTAATCGAGTCGCGAGCCATCTCGCGCCGTCCATTACTCATGGTTATATATTGCCATGTAATCCCGTGGCCTATTGAGGAGCCAATGGACCTCTTGCCGTTTAATTAAACGATTCATCCGCGATGCGCATCCCTTACGGTATAAATGGATTCTGCAACACTTCGTTTGTTCGATCGAATTTTCGAGTTTCAAGCTTTTCTTTCAATGCCTCCACGGATATACCGCGGATCTATTGTTCACGGCTCTCTTCCTTTCAATCGGGATTACATTACAAAATGCCCACGAAAAAGCAACAACTCTCCGTACAATCGTTTAACAAGAATTTAACTATATCAAACTATATAACTATTTTGTGTTTCAAATCGAATGAGCTTCGAGGCTGACATCAATTAATTGACCAAATTAATTAACATTCTATTTTCAAGTACGCCAAACTAAAATTTATTGTTAAGCTCTATCTAATGATGAAACGAAAATTGAGTAATTAATTAACTGCTCTAGATTAAGAGAAGATCTCGAGAATCGCACAGATAAAGAAAATAATTCACAAAATTATTTATAAAGACATAAACTAGACTAGTTTATATTTCGTAAAAATGTACTATACATTATTGTTTAAATTTATAAATGTTAGTTATATAAATAAAGCTCTAAGTTAGGCTCATCTAATCTAATTATTTTTCAAATTTTAATGAGTTTCAATAGAATGTATATTATTTTTACCAATAAAATTTTTATCAATTGCACTTATATGAAAGATTTTACAAAGTTTTTAACAAGATTCAATATTGAAAGATTCAATTCAATCGTTGTAAACATCCTTTTTATCTATCGCAATTCGATAAATAATTTTATGATAGATTTTGACTCTTTAATTTCCATAAGTTATACAATTTCATAAAAGCTTTAAGTATCAAAAGAGCATTCAAATTGTGATGAGTTTGAATAACATTAATATACAATATCACTGATTTATAAAAATTGTTTATTGTATTATATCTTAATTTTCTTATGTTAGGATATCTCATTAATATGTTTTGATACAACTTTCATTTAAATATAGTTGCATTGCCACTGCTTTCGATTTATGCCTCCTTTCACTTAAAACGTCCTATTTTCTTGAGAATCTAATTTAAGAATAAGTATCTAAAAGTATGTTTGATATAAGGTTAAAAGTACTGATAGCGATTAAAAAGATGATGATTTCAAGTTCAAGTTCAAGTTCAAGACAATTGCTAAATAGATGACATAATTTTAATAATAATAATATTGTGTAGATAACCGGCAGTAATAATCATCAATGAAATTTAATAAATTAATTAATTCTGCGAGAGAGACAGGAATAGAGAAACGATAAAAACAAGGTATGCATCATAAACAGTTTTTATTTAGTTGACATATCTTTAACATTTTAATAATTCCGTTGATAGTGTATTTATTTGCAGAGCAGAATGATTGAACTTGAAAGCTTGACATTTGAAAAAATATTGCCGAATTTTCATGAATACATATTTGTGATTGTTTAAGTATTATTTTTCTCGTATAATTTTAACAACAACTGTCAATACATAGCAATCACGTATCCCAGAGTTAATAATTTTATTCGTTAAGAAAATAACACAATACTGATTCAAACCGATTACGTAGCATTGCTGTTTTGTTTGCTTAATTAGCAAGGCAGGTCACGTTTATCTGTTTTTGGTAGCCGGAAGGGCTGTGCGTGCGCCACACTCATTCGAATCTCGTCCGCAAGTTTAGCGTTTAACGGACAGTTGTTATTCAGCGCATACGAGTTGAATATCCAGTGTTAATAATCGGGTTTGCATCCCCGAGCGGCCTTTCCGGTTCAAAATTCAAGAACATTCCGATACCTTAATTAATATTTATGGTATCTCGGTAGTTTTTTTAGCAAATGAATTGGCATGTATTTATTAGTACACACGCGCGCGCGCGCATACACAACATATATATAATTTTTCGTTTTATCATATTAGGTTTTCCATAAAAAACGTTTCAAATGTACCCACATTTGATCTATTGACATAAAATGTATGTGCACAAGCATCTAAAGATAAGATGAACAGTGGTTTTGTTAAAGTCACACCTTTCGTTGTTAATGAAGTTGTATTTAAAATTTACTTATTTACAATATCACTGGATGCTATGTGCTATTTCCCGCGGTATACTGTTATTAGAGCTAGTTTCTTGACGGACTTTTGTTAACTTAATAGCTGAAATGTTATTTGTTACTTGCCGGGTGCATAATACCTATCAATATTATCAAGCGAGCAGAAATTGGAGGATTCGTTGAGTTAGCGCGCGAATCAGAATGCGCGACCTGGCTCGGGGCCGGGGATAAAGTTTTTCGCCGAGTGGCCGACAACTCGAAAAGCTCGGCCTGTCCGGCACAAAGGCTCTTGTTGATTGAGAAGAGGCGTGGCCGGCGTCGCCCGATTAAATTGCGGAAACGCGAGCTCGCGACGCGGCAACTTTGGACAAAAGGGGCCACGGAGGAGTGCAATTTCCGGGGCTATGGAATTAATTAGCGGGCAGGGCTTCGGAGCGGCTCATGCCCGCAAACCCCAGGACACTCGTCCTGCGCCTGTCGATCGGGTATGTAAGCACGGCTATTCAATACAGGCCAGTCTCGTTATTTCCATCGACCGAGGGCTTTAAACCGACTTGCTCCGATTACCTCTCGATAGCAAGAAGAAGCGCTTCCTTCGCGCAAGGAAGTCGACTATACTGGTTCCCCTGCGCATTAGCGCCGATATCGGTGCTTTCTCACAAGCGAGGTGAACTTTGCCCGCACAGTCCCGGCGGATTCATAATTAACCGCCCTGTTTACCGGGCGGAAGCTTAAATTAAATCGGCGTGACGCGCATTACTCTTCGCCGCGGCGCCTAAGCGCGAACAAGAGCCCGCTGCGGTTGGCGCGATGACGACAAGCTGCAAGAGACACGAAAGAGACCGCAAGCACATCTGTAGCGATCCGTATAAATCGTAAACGCATCTTCATCACCGCTGCTCCGTGGCCTCGTTTAAAAATACGTACTGCGCTCTCTGAGGAATATCACTGCTCGGAAAAGGACATGTACCTCCCATGCGATAACTTCCACTTTTATTATAAAGATATCGTTTTATATTCACCAAGTTCTCAAAATCTTGTATTGATCGACTCAGTACATTGAGGTAGATATTTTCGATATGTATGTCCACATTATTCACCGACTCTCGTTAAATTATTGTCTAAATGTTAAAAGTGATCAATTGACTATCGCACTCGCATGATTTACCTGGCTATGATTTTTCTTGTTTCCAAAAATTGAATATCCCTTTCAAGGAGTGCACCATGATTCGATTGAAACCATAAAAAGATACGAAATATCAATCCCATAGAAGCGTAAAAGCAGTGTATTTACTAGTTGTTTTTACTTTGTGTTTAATATCTTTAATCTATAGTTGTATCTATAGTTTATTTATAGTTACATATAGCACTGTAGTAATAACAAGAATGATAGCTATAGTGTACTGATAACTACTCTACTGTATTTTTATTTTTCCCTAGATATACTGATTCTCTCTAATCGAAAATTTCGCTAAAAGTTGAGACTTGAAAATTATACTATGATTTGCAAACAAAATTCAAACGGTTTAACTGGGATGATGTAGCTGAATAAAATCAAATTATTCGCGCATAAGCCAGGATTGATGAGCCGTAAAATTATACAAAGCCTTTGAATGTCAACACGTGAATTACAGTGTAATGATCATGAAGAGTTTTTTCAGGCAGAAATGGCTACAAAAATAGCAATATACCGCTAGACACATATTTCATCAGTTATTGGCAAAGGTTCGCCTATTATAAAACTCTAAAATTTGATTCACGTTCGAACGATCAAAATTTAAATAGGAAGGTTGATGTATAGAAACTTCAATCTAATTTAAATATATGGATAATAATCTAAACCGTAACATTAACAAAAATAATAGGATAAAGAAATATAAATATGTGGAAGATCAAAATAAAGTAATTAGTGCTTCTCGCAACCAAACGAAATGGACAAGAAGGAATCGGAAAACTATTACCCAACTTGAATGTGCAGGATAATCCAATTTCTAGTTATTTTGTTAGCGTTAAAAATCAATATTCATTATACTGAATGTTTTAAGGGTAACACTTCAAGAGAAAATAATAATGTCAGTCCTGTATAATGTTGACATACATAGTAAATCACTTTTGAGAAAATAATTTGAAAAATAAATTGCAGGCAGTGGATGACTTTGAAAGTCGGATGAACAAGCGGTTATTGTGTAGCAGCAAAGCAGTTAATTGACGATTCAGAAGAATTATTGTATTAAAAAGGGTAATTGTGAAATATTACGAAATGTTTTATTTTCGAACGAGCTACATTGCAAATATAAACTGTCGTTCACATGTTGAATGCGATTTCAAAAATAAACCAAGCTTATTCGATTTCGATAAGACATAAAACTTTAGAACTGCATTTAGATTATTTATTAGAAAAAGAAAGATTATTTTTTGTGTAGGGATATTGGAAGTTAAAGGTTAACGTGCGTACAACCGCATATTGAAATAGAAGATTCAGCGCTGCATGAACGGAGTACAGCCATATTTATGCAAAATGATCTTAAAAAATTTAAACAAAAAAGTGCGTTTGTAGTTGCGAAACCGTAGAAGTTATTTGTCTGATGTACTATTCCATGCATGCTTCTGTCGCATGAGTTTTGTATTTTAACGAAAAGAAATGTAATTGAAAAAAGTTATGTTTTCTGTTAAGGGTAGATTTTGCATAAAGTTCTAATAAGATACAGTTTGACATTGATTTCTACCATATACCACAGTCCAACATGCCAAGGTTAATATGAGTTAGATTGCAAGCAGGTTGTATAGAAATTCCAATTATAATCCAGTCGGGTAGGCACGTACTTGCTAGTACACACCTATTTGAATTGAACGATTAGACAGAACTGAGTCGTTCAAGCAAATAATATATGACCATATGTTGTATACATTTACATACCCTATTATGAGCGCTATTATATAATGGCTGCATTATCTTTTTAGCTAACAATATTATTAAAGATGTAACAATATAATAAAGAAGAAATAATTGACGTTATTTTTCTATCGAGATAGACGAAGAATTTTACAGCGTGAATTTTTCTGGAAAAACGAAGATTTGAAAAAAATTGATATATCCTTGTTGCGAAAGAAGCATGACTGGCAGTAGGATGTCCCTTGGGCCAAGGCAAGCGACGCTTCACTTCTTTACACACTGGTCGAGTAATCGGTGTCTAGTGACCCGCGCAGTACAATCCGTCAGTCGGAGACTAAAGCTCGAGGAGTAATTGAGTCGCGTGTGCAGCCGGAAAAAAGGACGAACCGACGCAAACAGCGCGGGAGTTGCGAAGGGCAAAGTTTCACCGAGGGGAGGGGGGTCAACAATAGTTACACGGGCGGCGCGATCAAGTTGGGCCGCGGCGAAGGGCTACCAAGTCCCCCCGGACTGACGTCGTAAGCGCAGGAGCCACGTGGCCCTTGGCGAGCAACGGGTACGCCGAAGGCGTCGCCAGAGGCGCCGGAACCCCTCGTCCCAGGGACTCTACAAGATTGTCAATGCTTTGAAAAGTTTTATCACCAAGTTTTCCATTGTACACGTTTGAGCAATCCCTGCGAGACTCTCGATATAAATGGAGTCTCCAGGCGCGCGCGCGCGCGGAGCACCGTTCATACCTTGTCAAATAAGGGCGCGGCATCAGTTGGCCGCGAGTAGGTTCCAAGGCTTCGCTCGCGCGGCAGTCTTTCAAAAGAAACTAGGCAGGCTTTTCGGGCACGAGGTCTGGATAACAAAGCACCGTTGGGCTGCATCAAGGACACCTCGCGAGGCCCGTGCCGCCGAATGAGATGGTCCAAAATGGCAAGTCTCCCTCTTCGCGAAGTCCGTTCATTCGCATTGGCGGCGGACCGATACACTAAACCGCACGGCCTACGTCAAGCGACGGTGACCAAGTTTTCAAATGCTCGTGATCTTTGAGCGAATTGCAGCCGTTGCCGCGCTCTAATCAGCCCGCTCATTTCTCTGCGCGCCTTCCTTCTCACCCCGAGCGCGCTTTTTTACCGCTATCTCAGCCGGCAGCTGTAGAGGCCGTTGCAGCTCGTTACCTTCCCGAGTAGTCAGGCGCGACGTCGCACAGCGTCGGAAGCGTGCCGGGTCGGAAAATCACCTACTCCTCAAATCGGACAGCGAGACCTTGGAGCGAGATGCTCGCATTTCAACGCGCCGCGCATCGCTGCACTGTAAGCACTCTATGCACTATGAATGCAAACCGTCACATAATATGATTGTAGGATCCTTCTGGGCTCGTCGTTCGTGTATGTGTATTCGTATGTACATATAATGCGTAGGCGACTTCCAAAGACAATTTTTGTCTTAAGCCCGATGATATAGGAAAAATACCCGAAGTTTTCAAAATTGTATGCGAAGAGGTATATTATACTAACATACGCATTTTATGCCAGAGCCGATACCGTGAAGTGCCTTAAATGTAAAATCGAAGGCCAGTTAGAAAGTATACAGAATTCGGAAATAAAGCGTTCCGTCCATTTAAACTTACAGAAACGTGCCGAATACAGGATAAATTAGACAAATAATTAAAACCTGTTAAAGGCGATCTCAACAAATCAAGCATCTTACTTAACTATGTGCAACTTAAAAATTTACTAAAAATACTCAGAAAAACCTATTGATTGAGGATTTAGATACATTAGTTTGTAGATTTATGTAGTAACCCCGTTCCCCTCGGTTTACCCAAATCTGAAACACAGTAGTATTAAAACAGATTCATGAAATTATTAAATAATATTACCAAAGCATTTAATACATTTTGCCCACAAGTAATTAATTGAATATTAAAAAAAGATATGGCTAATGTAATGCTGTGAAATATAAATGGTATAAAGAACTAGTACGAACAACTTCAAGAACTAATTATCAAAGAAAACCTATATGTGACATGTGCGCAAGACACAATCTTAAAATTAAATCAATCAATAGAAATAAATAACTGTAAACTGAACTAAACATAAAATAAACATATAGCAGCTTAAATAAACTATTAGATTATTACAAGCACTGGTTATATCCAACAAAATTTTTTGAAGACGTTAATATTAGATTTTTAATTTATTTAAATTTAAACAAATGTAACTTTTTAAACACATATCATACGCATTGTATTAATAAAGCGCGCTCTCTATTATGCTTATGTAAATAATTTTTATATGTATATTCAAATGCTGATCGAACTATTATACAACCTAAAATTGAATAAATAATGCTCATATGTAAATTGTACTAAACTGTAACCTAAAATATTGACAATACCCTCTGAATTTTTATACCCTTTAATGTTAAATAAATAAATTTAAAAAACTTCAAAGTGAAATGAATCTGTTATATACAAATTGTATAATTTCTAAAATTGTATTTTATTAATTTATTCATTTGGTAAATAACCTTACTATTCAAAAATAGATTCTGCACTTATTTTGACAATGGCACGGTCGAACGTTAATATTAAATTTTTTTTTAAATTCCATCAAATGTTAAATATTAATTATATGATATATAATATACTTATAAAGTATGCTTCAGAAGTTCATTCACGTGTAATCAAATCCAAGACGTATTTTAAGCATTTTTCAATTTTAACTCTTATAGTGAATAAATTAAAAGAATGCTAAAATGAAATGCATAATTGAAGCAATTTGAGTGAATATGTATTACGTGACGTTCGCGCGCATCCCTTAAACCAATAATTGGGTTAAAAGTTCAGGTGAGTGCATGCTTTGTTGTCCTTCAAGCTACTAGTCGTACGACACTTTCCGACGAAGAAAATCAAAATTGCAAAGTGCGTTGCTTACCACGAGTCCCTTTTCTTTTGCTACTGTGACTACTTTTCAGTCGAATCGTTTACCATGCAAATGCAAGCAGCATCTTTAATTACTAAGCGCCGTCACTGTCAGGAGCGAAACCAGGAGCACCTCATCTCTGCATTCATTCCTTTGTGCATATTCCGATAATCACCTTACAGCGTTGTTAAGATAAATTTAATTCTTTGTTCAACCATAGAGCTTAAATTAAGTAGATTATTAAAGGATTCCAGACAAACATCGTGAGCGTTTTTCTACAGGTTGCAATTCACGATCGTAATTTGAGAAATACCTACAGTAATATATAGAAACATTGTGTTGAAGCTGACTAGAATATGTATATTTATATATATATTGGATCAATTTTTAAATTAAATTCTTTTTGTGTTATTTTATATTTTGTAGAAATTTGGTAGTTGATGCTAAATTTTTATTTACGAAAGGAGCGCATTTTTCCCTTGATTCTTCCTCTTAAATGTGAAATTACACCTCTTAATTGAAAAAGGAATAAATAACGTTCAATGGTTATTGAAACTACCGACAATGTTAGCTGAATTTACCTTCCTTTTTTCTAAGTAGGATCAGAGCAGGCGCAGACTACAAAAATTTGCAAAGGCGTAATATGGCATGCAGTGACTTAAGTTGCATACTAAAGTATTATAAATAATTATGAACGTTTTGATTTTCTACACGATTTAATATACATTTAAAATATACTAGTAAATACATTTCTATTTATTGAGTAATAAAAATTTAAATATATTTGTAGTTTTTTTAAACATGAATTACTCAAGAAAAAAATTGGATAATTTTAATACGTGCACGAATAAAAATTATTCAAACAATGTATGGCTCATAAATTTAATTTTACTTAAACTGAAGAGTAGCTTTGAGAAGTCGTGAAGCATAATATTTAATAAAGTCAATATGGAAATCATAACTTTAATATTTATTAAGATAAATGAATAGCAAGAAAATAAATTTCAACCGTTGAAATATCAGCACACATTTTGTATATTCTGCATTTTTCGATTTACCATTTGTCACCTTTCAGTTATTTTATGATCTACAAGCTCATGTTTTATGTCTTTATACTTACGCATGTATATCACTGTATAGAGATGGAATCTGGTTTTCAAAGGGCAAACAAAATTTTTCGATATGCTCTTTCTCGTCAGACTATTTTTTCTGATAAATATCCACTACCTTTAAAAATATTAATAGACTTTGTTGAATAATTGAAACATTTTTCAAATAGTCTAAACTCAGTATATAACAAAATCTTATCAGCAGAATTTTAACTTAATCTACTGATTGAAAATCGTATATTACCTGGAGTCAACAGAAATCATGATTGGCATAATTCCGACTATTGGAGAAACGCAAGATGCTGAATATTGAACATACGTGAACTAAAAAAGCCGAGGGTGGAAAGTTGAGAAATCTAATTTGAGAGCTCGTCCTCCGCTAAAGCTAAAAGGTCTCATACATTTATTCTGCCTTCGCTCTGATCTTTTCATCAGTAAGATCATCCGCCATTTATTCAGATTATCGATGAGCTTATACTCAACCTGTAGTTCCTCTTCGTCAATTCGCAGAAAGTAAATTCATTCTTTTCCATTCGCGCTTTCATAATAATATAGTATTTCGTAATATAATAATACATCCACCGTATCACGATGGTCGCGCTTTGTTTTTAGGTTTGTAAAATTTAGTACTTTGTCTCTACAATATTTTTACGTAGCGCTATATACATACAACGTAATCCGTCGGCGCGGCTTTGGTTTCTTCGCGCTTGAAAAACTATGGAGAATGTATAGTTCAACAGTATAAATTATGAAGTACCATGTTTAAATATTATTAAACTAAATCAATTCTTTTAGTTTAAAAATAAAAATCGCATTTTATTTTTAAACTAAAAGAATTGATATATATATATATAAGCTGTTCCTTCACAAAAATTATGTTCCAGTTTTAATTCTGTTAAGTTTTAACTTACATTCTTAGCAAATTTATCGAAGCTGTCAGTGGTATGCATTTGTAAGTATTCAAAGGAAATACATAACATCATCTTGATATAATACGATATCAATTATGAGACATTAATCAGTTACATTACATACGCGAGACCTTCGTCGATCCTGGATATAGAATCTATATATCACCTCGCATTATCTACACGACGGTAAAAGTGATCAATGTTTTAAAACTTTATATCCAAACTTGGATGGTAATCTTCACAAGTTGTAAAAAGGGAAATATTTAACGGTTTTAAAGCGACTACATCACCGAATCGGCACACAAAAGTTTTGAGATGAACTAAAGTACTAATATATCTTTTAAATCCATCAATAAGTAAAGAATAATGGTTATTATATTATTCTTCCTTTCGATGATTTTTATATTCAGTTGAAACTATATAACTCTACAAATATTTGTAGAATCCCCCAGGCAGTTTAACAATATTCTGCTTGTTGCCGCATTGAACAGTTGAGCTACCTTAAAATTAAAAAAGTTCTAAAACTTTATGAAGCCAACCAAGTGGTATGTCTCCCCAGAGTCCATAGCTAGCTTGGAATCTCTATCACAAAGTGTGCATAAATAATGATTTCATTTACTTTAATTTTCAAGACTAATTCACTTAAAATCAAATTTATAACATTGTAAAATATAATAATTAAATTAAAAACCTTTAAACCTATAAGCCATAATATTAATACTAATATCTTATATTTATCAAATAAAGTTTGTCAACTCTGAATAGAAAAATATACGGTAAAAGCATTTCTTGTGTAGATTCCATTATTATAATTGTGAATTTTTTTTATAATTAAAGATCGGTAAGAAATGATTTAAAGTTAGTTTTATGCGAACTAGAAATTGAATCTATTTTTTTAACAAACTAGAAATATATAAATTCAATTGTAACTCATGTAATAAATTTAATTATGGTACAATATAATTTTAAATCAATGAAACGTATACATCTTATTATTAAAACTTTTAATGGTATTACTTTTAGGAAATGAATGTTATATCTCTATAAAAATCTCATTGATTCTGCTATGAATTGAATCAATGAAATTAAAAACATTTTATTAAAATTTGTAATTTAAAATTTGAATTCGTTCTAATCCAATTTTCTGGAATACATAAACTCGAAATAATTTTAAATCTAGACTATAAGAGTCTTGATACGTTGAAGAAACTTGTTTTATAGAAAATTTAAGAAATTCTACACTAAACTAAAGTTTTTGACGCGAGCATATAACACTAACTTAGTCGTAAGTACTAGCAGTCTCCCCACTAACTTGTTCAAGAGAGTAACACCTCTTGCCTAGCTTAAATTAAATACGCTTGAAAAAGATTCTGAACAAATAGAAATAGGGACTTTGGGTCGGTCTCGTTTGACGGGAAAAATTTAAATCTCTCTCACGTAGTTAAAACTTATGTAGAATTGACGAAAAGTTCCATCAAAGGTGCAACTGAAGTTTTCATACAGGGAATTTCTTTCCTTTTTCTTGTAAAATCTTATTTGAATTTTAGATGTCAATATATTAAATCGATTGGTGTAAGCGAGTAATCGAATATCATCGATAACTATACTACTATCACTTACATATCGGAATTACTTAAGTAGTATCAAAAATTAATTATCGAGAGTTTCCAATAAACCCAATACACAAGGAATTCAAAGTTAATCTTTAGATAGAAGCATTCAATTAGACTAAGTTTAATAAAGTTAAATTAAAAATGCTCATGATAGATGTAAGTTGAAAATGAATTTGAAAGAGTTAAATAAATTTTATAAATACAATAAATATAATTATATATATGTTTATAATTATTTACAGAAAATGATTTGTTCAAGTAGCAGTTATTATAAATTTACACATAAATTTACTACTACAATGAAGTCTAAATATAGCCATGGAGTAAAATTCATTTTCTTATAATGTGTCATAAAAATTAAAAATATAAAAATTGACGAAAATTAGACTAATTCGTATTCTTTCAAAGATCATTAATTTAACATAAATTAAAATTAATCTTAGTTTTATTAGTTATCGCTAGCAGATTAATATGATTAATCTATAGTATTATTTGATAACGCTTATTGATTTGTTTCGTAATACGGTCTTAATTTTTTACAACTGATTTTAAAATATCAGTATTTTCATTCTACTTTGTTAACAATTAAGTGAAGTCAATAAAATTTCTATGTATTCAGAGAATATAACAGAGTATTTATACAAATTTATAAACAAAATCTATTATTTTTGTATTAGATCAAAAAATCGTTGAATCTAGCACCTGGTCAAATTATACTATTCTCTGCACTGGATGGCCTTCCACATGTCTCGCATATAAATTTATCCCAAAACTAAATTTACGCGGTAAGGCAATTTCCAAGCTAATATGTTGCGCGGTAACACTTACGATCATCTCTCTTGATACTTTTTGTGTTTCATATACAAATTGCTACAATCATTTTAGTAGAATATTTTCCAGTCATGCTACTTGCATTGCATCTAATAAATATAAATTACATTTACAGGCATTGAGCTTCAGTTGTAGAATTGAAATTTGAAAATTATGAGGTATCTTGTTTTCTTAAATTTATCAAATACATATTTCTGTAAATTCAATTAATTAAGCAATGCTTCTTATAACATATTTTATAAAAATCAAATGATCCTTCGTGCAATTTTTTGATTACTTGCATAATTAACATATTTTATCATAATATTACATTTTTATGTAGAATATGTTATGTATGTAATCAATATTAACTGTCGCTGGAACTTTAACCAGGACAGTAAATAATATATGAAATAACAAAGTTATTTTGTACTTATTAAACTGAACAGAAAATTAACAAAGTATGTACATTTGAAAAACAGGATGTTGAACATATGCTATACTTCTATATTTAAATTTAACATGAATTTTATAATAAACTATATATAATGTAATACCTTATAAGTAGCATTTTTATTTAAAGTTATATGCACAAAGAATTGAATTTAAGAGACAGTTCTAATCTTTTCTCAAAAATTTACAAACTCACAACCATTTTCTCATAAATAATTTTAAAGTTCAGAAATATTGATTTGCAGGTTTTAATTGAAATCAAAATGCTTTTACAAAAAAACCTCGAAAAAGTTATTATAAAGCACTAATTTTTATTCCTTTTTTTACTAATTTTTACAAAAAATATTTATAGTGTCTAACACGTACCGCAAAAGATATCAATATCGTAGAATTAATCGTACTACTTGTCTTAGAGTATCTAAGGTATTATGATATGTTTATTAGTCTAAAATCAAAAAGATAAAGAGAAATAGATTGGGCTTTAATTAATGAGAACGCTGGTACAAGTCGTTGTAAATCTATGATTTGCTAGTATAACTATCCAACTCTCGCCCCGGAGGCAGTAAGTAAGCAGACGTCAGAGAAATTAATCGAAGCTTAATCACTCTCAAGGCGTACTTACCAAGTACAAACGAAAAGAGCAATCAGGAGGGGTTTGGGTAGGTTCTCCGTGCGGTTCAAGGAGGCCGCTGATTATCATAACTGAAATAAGTACACATGCAGGTTGCCTGAGTAACTGAATGATGTATTAGGGATCTACGCTCCGGGTTTAAACTAGAAGTGTGGGAGACGTAGGTAGCAGACGTAGAGGGAGCTGCATGTAGCAATTACTCTTGGTTTTCTCTAGCGCACGAGTAAAGTTTCTCGTAAAAATTATCGTTACGTTCGTGCGATAATGCGCAAGTATAATGACCAAGTACCGCGAAAATTACCCTTTAAAGCACGGGCAAGAGCCACGAGGTAACTTTATGAAGATTCAGCGGATTTCCTTGTTCTTTTTATCGCACTACGCCTTCTTTCACCGACAGCTCTATGTATTGCGTAGGAAACTTTCTCGCAGACAACGCACCACCAACTTAATATATATTTACACTATATATGTTTAATTAACAGTTGCTCGGGAAAGTGCGTAGGCTAACATAATAAAATTTATTTGTTTAGTAAAATTTAATTTCATTATTCAATGTAATTTTCTTGGTGAGTGATTTAATAATTCCAACGTTCTCATAATTTTTTATACCATTTTTATTGTACGATTTCTCTTTAGCCTCAAAGTATGCCTTAGTTTTAGTGAGTGTATCTTCAACGTGATGAATTTCATTAAAGCGAACATTATTTTAGAGTCTGCAAAGAAGAAAAAGTTACTGGTGATCCTAATTCGAAAGCCTAATTCATTCAATTGAGCCATTCGAGTAAGACCGTTTCTCCTGATTTCATCTCTCAAGCCCTTTTTGGGGTAACCAATTATTATTATCTTAAAATATTGATGTCATAAGCTTTAGATTCAATTGATTGCATTGATTCCACTCAGCAGACTATCGATTAACATCTGGAATGTAGTGCTGGAGCCATGCTATATCCATTGTAATATATTGACAAAAAAATTCATCTTTATTACGGTTGAACAAGTGGGCTTCCACTTGTCCAACACATTTGTTTGATATCTTCATAGTTTCAACGATCTTCAAAAACTTTATTTTACGATCAATAGCTTTTTTAGAACATCCACTTGCATGATTTTGAATGCTTATTTCGCCTGAGTTAAATGTAGAAATCACTTCTTCACTGTTCGATAATGCAAATCTTATCTTCTAAAATACATTTCTCGCCAAAAATTAATGCTTCATTAACGGCCGAAATTCTTTTTTCTATTTATTTCATAACAACAAATGTACTTTCGAAATTTCAATTTTCGAAAATATAGAAACTATACAGTGAACTTATCGTAGGTCAATTCAGGTTCGCTTCGATCGCACGATAATGCTTCTTTATACATTGTCACGTAGTGCTTCCAGCCCGAGAACAACGAGCCTCGGAGGGGCCTGGAGCACCCGCCACTTCTCCGGTCGCGCCCGTCTGCTCGTTATGCAGGTTCGTGGTCACCCCGGAGGGGACCTGGCCGGGCTAGACCCGGGCGGCTGGCCTGGACTAAGCCGACGCGGGAAGGGATCGCAGAGCGAGAGGTGGTCGCAATAATCTCTCTCGGGGGAGCTCTTGGGCAAAAAGATGTTTATTCGGGCTCGGACGCACACGCGCATGTTTACATGGCACGGCAAGGCCGCCCGGGCCGCGAGAGCCGTCGCCTCGACCCGGACTGTTCGTCGGAGTTCCGCGGTGGTGGCCGGCAAGTCCGCCAGGATCCTTCATCCGCGACCAACCGCCGCATAGCCACGCACGGACGGTTGAGGTTCGCAGGGCGACGAGAGCCCTATATACCGCCACGAACGACACGACTTACGGTACATGTCGAGGCGGATTCGCGATGGTGCGCGGAGTCACCTGTCGCTCGTGCCAGTCTCGCACGGAACTGTCGGGCTGTAGCGCAGTATAAGGCAATAAATAAATATATAGATACATAAAATTACAGTTTACATTATCTATCAGTTAGATTACACTCATACACACTTTCAGACAATAAGTGGAATTAATGTATTTATAGTATGAACTGAAGGCTAAACACTAAAATGATACACATACTCGTGACACATACATATAACTAAATTTAGGGCGCGAATTAAAAACAAGATTGTGAGGACGACTGTCTAGAGTTATCCGTAATTGTGATGTCCCGACCCCTCAAATGCTCTACCACTAGCCCCCTGAAGCGAGAAAGGGAGGATGCATTTCTTATGCAGGGTGGCAGTTTGTTCCAAAGAACCTTGTTAAGCCCCTTGAACAGAAAAAGATCCAAGTCAATGTAAAGGTGATGTAAGTTAATGGATGAAATATATCAGCTATCTGTGTATCTCTATAGATGGAAATGTGAGCTTAGATATCGAGCATATTAATATCACACCCCAGAACTACCGAAGATGTGGAACATCATCTTCATAGCATAGAAGGAGTAACATGGACTCGTGACTAATTATGTCGATGCATTTTAGCTGTGAACAAAAGATCAATGGACTATATAAAAGACCCCTGTTTCTAGAATTAAAGTTGATCTCTATATCAGAGAGCGATCTTTCTTCGTGGTTCATTACCAGAAGAAAAACAAGATTTATGGAAGGATTGGCAATTTGATTATTTCAGTGAATCCTACATATCTACTTCATAATCAAAAAAAATCAATCTTGTATGTAGTGGAGACTAGGTAGAGTTTTAGACGCCCATTCTAGATACAGTAGTCAGGTGCAAGTTGCACGATCTTTATGAACAACAGCATCCTCAAGCGTAACGTTATGCAAATGTCTACTTCCATGCATTGGTGAGTATAAAGACCGCTGATAAAGGATGCTCATATAGTGTAATGTCGGTATAACTTGATATGACGTATGCTATGTATTTGTTGCCCGCTTCCCTCTCGCAATAAAGTTAGTATAAATATGCTGTGCATGTTTGCAGACTAGTTTTCTTTTTGTATTCGAATTTCGAATGTCATCAAATGGAGAAGCACGGAAGTTTTCTACATATAGAATGGAGTTGTTTATATAATCCCTTTTCCTTTCTTTTCTTTTAAACACAAAAAACTATTTGCACTTGTTGTAGTGCAATTTGAATTGTATTTACCTTAAGTAATACGACCCACGTAAAATCATAAATTCTATTACCTAAAATATTTGAAACAGTATTTAAAATGTCAAATTATCGTTGTTTTCTGTTACAAATTAAAACTTTTATTTAAAATGTAAGGAATAAAAATATTTCATTCAAACTATTTTCCATATTAACTTTCTCCCATTTTTCTGATATATATGAATTTCTTCTGATTTTTTTATCTTTTTCGTAAGAATGAAAACGCAGATCAGCTAGGCGTGTGCCATCAAACGGAACAAGTGAAAATGAAAAGGGGTATGTCAGTTGTATCAGATGAATAGTTAGGTGAATATCAGGTTCCAAGTAAGTTTTTGTTAATTTTGTATCATGAGGTCGAGTATTGTCATGTAACAAAATCAGTTTGTCGTAATCTTCACTCGTGTAGCAGTCGTTTTTTATTCAGGACTGAACTCAAGTGCATCAACTGAAGTCGATAGCAATACCCAGTGATAGTCTCATTTTGTTTCAGTAGCTCATAATATTGTACACCCTCCTGATCCCTCCAAATATAGAGAAAAAGCTTCAAATCATGGATACTTAATTTTGCAGACGATGCCGATGAATGACCGGGATGGTACCTCGGTTTTCAACGTTTTGAATCATCGTAGTATATCTAATTCTTGGCTAATCACAATGCGGTACAAAAATCCTTTCCTTTTCTCTTATGAAGCAATAGTTCCAACATAACAAAACGCCGTTCGACGTCTCTAGGCTTCAATTCATGCGGCACTCAATTCCGTGTTTCTGGATGATTCCTAATATTTTTAATCATTTTGAAATAGTTCTTTGTTTTCAAATTTTTTCATTACGCTAGAATGTTGTGTCTTCTCAAATTCAAAATCATTATTTTTGAAGCGTCGAAACTCGTTTCTACATGCCGTATTTGACACAGCGTTGTCATGATAGTCTTAACAAGAATTCTATGTGCTTTATGATACTATGTATTCCATTTCATAGCTTGTTACAATTTCATTATAATAGTGGCTAGAGAAAATATTTTTTGCATTTATAAGATAATCGGTATAGCAAAAACGTTTTCGGTTTTTCTAGAGAACAATGTAGCATCGTTTTAGTTATGGAGGGTGCATTTCTAATGTTCATGTATGTGCCAGGCCTATAAAGTTCGAAGACTAAGCCGCAATGTCGTAAACAATTTATTAATTTTTTAAGCTCTTTCGATATTTCGAGATAACAAAAATAATATAGTTATCGTTGTGGAGAGTACATATCTAATGTTAAAGCATGTGCAAGTCTCACAAAGTTCTAAGTCCAGCCGTAAATGTCTTAAATCGATTTAATGATTTATTAAATTATACTTCTTAACATGGTTTCTGTTATAAATACCTGTATTTGCTTTTTCAAACTCATGATTTTTATTCTACAAAGTTTCATACAGATATATAGTTTTATACTTGCATATCCCCACGGCTCGTGTTTAAATAAAAAATAAGGTTAGATTTCTGTCTCTTTGTAATTCTATTATTTTAGTGTAAAATTGACTTAAATATATTACACAATGTTTATTTTAATGTTTCAATTTATTTTAATATGTGAATAAAATGTAAACGAACACCTTGATAAGCAATTTTCTTAATGTCAGCTTTTATATCCACTGCGTTTTCAATTATATTATGTCCTCGCTCTTGTCCTCGAAGAAGCTAAGTCGACTGAACAAAAATGTCGAAAAACTGCAGAAGATATTTACGTAGAATGAGAAAGAAGGCGGCGGACCAAACATCTGACAAAGAGAACGAGCCACAGAATAATGTTGAGGATGTCGAAGAGGTTGCAAAATCGAAATGTGAGGACGAGGCACAGATTATGATCCAAGTGCTGAGAACGAAAGAAGACACAATTTAAATTTAGCTGCAGAAAAATTTGAAAAAAAGGAGCCGTGGAAAGTTATACAGAATGTGAAAATCAATTTATTTGATCTTATTTTTTAAGAAAGAAACCTAATGGGGTATATAGGTTCATACTCAATTTGAAAAGACTAAATAAATATGTTATTAAAGAACATTTTAAAATTGAAGATTTTAAAGTAGCCGTACAATTAATCCAAATTATTTCCTTTATATTTTTTTCAAATTATTTCCTTGCATCTACAACATGTTTATTTTCTCATTTCCGGTTGAAAAGAATAGCCGTAAAAATCTAAGATTTTATTTCAAAGACACACTATATGAATTTGTATGCTTGCTTTTTGGTCTTTGCACAACCCTATTTGTTTTCACAAAAATCATGAAAGCTGTTATAAAATACCTTAGAATCCAAGGATTCTTGTCTGTTATACTTAGACGACATACTATGCATGCAAAAAGTCAACAAAACAGTGCAAGTTATAGAAGAGTTAGGCTTTTGTATACACTGCAAGAAGTTAGTGTTAGTGCCGTCCATGAAATGTAAATTTTTAATATTTATTATAGATATAGCATAATATGCAATAGAATTAACTAACGAAAAACATACAAAGATAGGTAACTAACTCTCGAAATAGCTACATAATTAGGGCATTTGCATAGTTAATAGACAAATTAATCGTCCTGCTTTTCAGCAGTGAATATGCTTGGATATACATGAAATTTTTAGAAAAAGAAAAATTATTTGAGCTTGTATTTAGCAATAATTGCTATCACAAAATTAATTAAATGAATTAGAATAGTGAAAAAATAACCTAAAAGATAGTGTGCATTATGTAAAAAAGGAATCATAGAGAATAAAAAGGAAGAGGCAATGGACGTTTATACGGAAGCATCATCCACGGGCTGGGGCGCCTCAAACGGTATTAAAAAAATCTACGATTTTTAGTGTTTAGAAGAAAGCAAATCGCATATAAATTATCTCAAGTTACTAACTGTAAAAATTGCACTAAAACATCTAGAATCAGAGATAAGTAATGCACAAATACTATGAATTAATACTTATCTTGTATTAATAGATGATAAGACGACAACTCTATCATATAAAAATAAGATGAGCGGTATTAGATTCGACAAATTTGCAAAACTAGCGAGATACTCGTATATCAAGGATAGTAAACTTAACTATTAAAACCCTAACTTTACTAGCCTTAAGTACTACTGGAAGAGTTCAAACGATTCAAAAATTAAAAATAAGTATTGCCAAGGGTTGGCAATAATCAACCTGTATTACAATTGCCTAAGTTTATTGAAAATCCACACTTATGTGTTGTATCTACAGTCCTAGAATACATAAATAGAACCCAGGAGGTACGGAAAGTCCATGACCAATTAATGATTTTAATAAATAAAATAATTACGGCAGTTAGTACATCAGCAATTAGCAAATGGGTAGAAAGATGCCTAACAGGTGTCATTTACACTGCAATGTTCACAGGGCACTTGACGCGCCACGCGGCCACGTCTAAAACCTTTGAAAAAGGTATAGATTTTGATACGATTAGACACACTGCTGCAGGATGATCAAGAAAATCACAAGTATTCGCCAAATTTTGAAGTCGAACATTCGACTCCTTTCGTAAAAAAGTAACTATTATACTGGATAGGCTCTTCCTTGATTATAGACGACAATAAACGCATGTCCCTTGAGTTTTTGCTGTGGTTTTAATAGTATCAGAAATAGATGCACAAAATTCCAATGGTCAAAAAGCCGCTGCTCTTACGGCCCTGGGATGTCGAGGGGGCGCGCTCTCTCTCCGCGCACGCATAAACGGTTTACCAACCTGACCGATGTGACCTGCTGGCCCTCTCTTCCGATCCCCGGCCTCGAGTGAGGCAGCCGGTCTGGCAGCCAAGGGTCCACGCCCTAATAACGGCCCTGCCTAGGTCTCCCTCGGCGGCTCCGCAACAACGTATAGACAGTGCGCTACGCACCCGACGGGAGTGTGCGTCCGGGCGGGGACTGTCCTCCCGAGCGCGAATAAACATGTGTTACCCCTAGAAGAGCCCAGAGTAATTATTGAGAGTACTCCCTCCCTCCGCGATCCCAACCCGCGTTGAATGCCGCGAAGCCAGCCACCCGGGGCTAGACCGGCGGGACCGAAGAATGGTGGGTGCTCCGGACCTCTCCAAGGCATATCAGGCCTCGGGGAGGAAGCACCATGTCACACATTTTTTGACTTGTGACGTAGCTTTATTATGTTCTTATTTACAGCATTTATTGGTAATTTTGATTAAACTTGGTTTTTCACAAAGTCTACGAAATAAAAAATTGTTCCATCGTGCTCGTAGGTTAAAAATAAAAGTGTTTTTACTTTATATAATAACCGAAACTTTTCCCTTCAACGAATAAATGTGGAATTTATCGTAAAATTAAAAGAACTCTGACTGAGTGTTATTAAGTATATGATAAAGGGCAGTAGTTAGAGCTTTTGTATCTCGTTCGCATGATTTGGAATTATATAAACGAATTTACGATAGCTGAGAGAGTACGTAGATGACTATTGAATAGGTCGATCATAGATCGGTAGGTTGACTATCGATCTGTGTCTGTTTCAATTACATTCAAACGTCACTATAACTTGCTGAGTAAATTCCGATAAAATTCTTCCCCAAAAAATGTAATCCCTAAATAAAAGCTGCTTCATCTACAGATCTATTCAAATTTCCTTGAGAGCTTTCATAAAGAAGCCTAAATTAATATAAAACATCATCATATGCGATGAAATCTGGATATCCCAATAGGATGTTAAATCTCAGCATCAGTTTATTCACTGGATAACTTCTATAGAGTTAAAAATGATACAAGTGAATGTCAAAATCGAAATTTAAAGCCATTCTAGTTGTTTATTTGAAATCAACAGCATTGTGATGGGTGAATGAGTTTTAGAGATATAGACTGTAACTGCGAGTTCATAAGAAATGAGCTCATTAGTGAAAAAACAAGTGTTAGATCTAGCACCAGTGTTAGCGATGGATTGGAAGGAGAGTGAAGTAATAAAAGAGGTGATGCATTGTTTACGCACCAGATTTACTAACTTTCCGAATCCCGCTGCAACATCGCGCTTTCTCTCTATCTCTCTCAGTCGAATAATTACAATTAAATGATATCGCAACTCATTGTTGATGGCGAGACAAAGTCCCTGATTTATTCCTCGCTTTTTGGAGTAAGGCCTCGAATCGATAGTCCTTTTTAGCTGTCGGTAATAACCAGTATTGTACACACCTACCCTTAATGCGCTACCTATTTTGTGTAGCGTTATTTAAACTCTGGATGCACTTCAGTGCTCAAATACACGGTGTACTCACCGTATTTTTATTTCATACAGAAATAAAACTGAATTCTCATCCATTACCTTCGCAACAGCTCGAATTGTGAAAAAGGAATTCAAAATGGTATATTAATTGTAAGGTTAAGTAACACAAAAAAAACTTGTCTAGATGTCGATGATATTTGATACACTCACTTGTTTCCTTGAATCGTTTGTTTTAATTTTTGTCATTGATAATTGTATTGTACAAATTTGTTTTTGTTCTAAATTTTTGTTATTTTTACAATGAAATCTGTTAGATCAAGGCCCAGTTTTGTGACTTCCGAAATAAGGACTAACATATTTATCTAACTTTTGCCAAGGACTAGCGAAGGATGCCTGGAAAGTTAGAGAGTGCAATTCCAAATATTAAGTCTCTGCGTTAGAATTAAATAGAATTACATACACCGTGATAAAGAGAAGTCAGCTTCTCTGCGTACTGTTTCGCAAAATTACCCGTCTCTTTAGAGTGATCCCAAGGACACCGCTCTTCACAATTATATTTCTAGACACACGGAGTAACCACCTCAAAAACGGCTTCTACAAGCAGTCCTATACATTCGAGTGTCAAGCATATACTCTAAATACTTAGAAAGATTTTTTCCCGTCGCATATTCTGAAGTCACACTGTCACGCATGACAGATATATCTATATTACATACATAGATATATTCCATAATGTCCCGAGTGTGAATCTGATGTAAACAAATACCTTTCATATTAGCAACAAACTCCTTTCATAAGCTAAAACGTTGAAAAACCATTCTAATACCCTAATATTATATGCTATAAGATTTAAGTGAATGTTTTTAACTTAGAAACAGTTCTGCGTACAATGAGCAACTGCATAACGTGTGATGGAAACATACATGGACGCTAGCACCCACAATACGCAACGGGTGCAAAGCGAGATAGAAACCTAGTAACCCAGTTTGCGACCTAGGCCCGCGATTGCGTTCTCAGATAAGTGTGCATGCGTATGTGTGCGTGTATGCATGCCTCGAGGTGGTTCAGTTCTTCACCTTCTGCAGTGGATTAGTTTACCTTCAGTTAGGAAGGGTGCGTATGTGTGAGCGACTCCAGTGTGCTGGATTATAGTTAAATTAGCATTGTAGTTAAATTCACTTCCTCTCCATCTAAAATTGGTTATATATTTCCGAAAACAATGGTTTTTGTAACAACATTCTTAAAATTCTCTCGTATAAACACATTACCGCTCTCTGTAATATCTTTGATGTAATCATGCGCCATCAATATTTTTCTGCCACTGGGAAGGTTACCACAGCCGTAAATCTTCCCTATACTGAAATGTCATTTTCTCATTCCAACTACAAACCTTTGAGCCGGCTGTGTACCGTCAATAACTTTGTTGAAAGCGTTGCTAAAGCGGCTCTTTGACTGCATCTCGATTTGGCTACATCTTTAACTAAGGCTCACTGCTAACACGGTACCTGGACTCGAAACGCGACTACTTATTAAGTTATTGGTATAAAAGAACATATTTGCAACGGCTATAATAAACGTTGGTACTCTGTAAAGCTTCTTTTCGATGTCTGAATGACCTTTCACAAATATTGCGAAAAAACGCTCTCTTAGCTCTAGAGTATTTTGCAGGATTTAATACCTAACCCACTATAATATAACATCTATTCAACAATATCCTTTTCTGTAAACGCATTATAAATACACTGCACGCAGACGATATTGCGCTTATCAAATCTTCTAATCGAATTGACACATATGTCAAATATATTATTTTCTTCTTGCTAATGTCAAATTCCACCCCTAGCTAGGTAAAGAGTTTCAAAATTCCTAAAAGTCCGTACACTACCCCGTTTAAACTTCCGATCTAAATAGTCTAAAACTCTCACCAACCCAGTTGCCAGACGCTCTGCTATTTTTTACATCTGTCACGACGATCACCTTAACCCCGGTGACAAAGCCTTTCTAAAATGTTCCTCTACATAACCAGGAAAAGCAAGCTCTGTTTCAGTTTATTTGTGAGTTGGAAATACTTTCGATGATAACCAAAATTAAACTTGAATTGAATTTAGGATTAAATTTAAAAATTAAATTTAAGATATAAACCATAATTTCCTGAGTTATTCACTCAGGCATTAAAGGCTGAGAAACATTAAAATGAAGATATTCAGTCAACTGATCAATTTTGACGTAAGAAAAAGCACTGTAACTTCTAAGTATTAAAGAAAAGCACACAGGAGCAACAGGGGAACTGACAATTGGCCAGAGCATATTATCCAATTTCAGCAATCTAAATTAGGAACGGCCCTTAACGGCGAGTATCAAAAAGTCACGGAACAACATACCACCAACTCAACGTGATCAAATCAGCTGATGATGATAAGAATTGCTTGATAGGCTTCCCTCATCTAAAATAAAACGAGCGGATTCTTGATTTTTCATGGGAGCGTACAACAGAATGTCTCAAAAAGGCCTTCTATTCGGAAATCGTTTTTCTTGAAGGGTTTGTCATCGATTGCCTGAAAAAATCCAAACTTTGCAAATTTTGATTATATTTACCTTTGATAATCCGACTAATGACCTTAAATTCTATTACTCAAACCAAAAGAAAAAGCATTTAAAATATAATTTGTAATAGATTTTAATAATCACAAATTATGTTGTCTTCGTTATATTATGTAGTCTACAAGATCTCTAAGGTTATACTAAACTTTTAAAACCCTCGAAACTACAAGTATTGTTTAATCACAAATACAATCGACAGCATGTATTTCGTCTTCTATAAATTCATTGTTATAGTTGCTAGAGAAAATATTTTTTGCATCTATAAGATAATCGGTAGAGCAAAAACGCTTTCGGTTTTTCTAGAGAACAATGTAGCTTCGTTTTAGTTATGGAGGGTGCATTTCTAATGTTCATATATGTGCAAGGCCCATAAAGTTCGAAGACTAAGCCGCAATGTCGTAAACAATTTATTAATTTTTTCGATTATACTCGTGAGCTTCATAGTTCTGTAACAAATATCGTACTCATTTTTTCAAACTCATAATTTTTATGGTATAAGTAGATACGTAGTTGTATGCTCGCAGCTGATATATAAACAAAAAAATTAAGTTACATGACTATTACATAGTAATTTCTAAGTTTAAAAATATTAAAAAATATTTATTTTAATTCTGAGTGAATGGGTTATAAATAAATATCTTGTAGAAAAACTTTCTTAATTTCAGTTTTTACGTTGACTGCGACCTCAATAGTGAAAATAGAGCCTAATCCTGCTTTCTTCTTTTTTTACTACTATCTTTTTGGTAACAAATTATTTCAATTAATAATTTATCGTAAAATTTAATAAATGAATAGAATTTATTAAACAATGAGCAAAACCTTCATATTTGACCGAACTTCATGACGGATTCTCTAACAATAATTTGACGATTTATCATAAGAATTCTTTTACTATTTTAAATTTTTGCCAGTCTTTGATACACTGGAGCGTTTGACAAGCAATAATTTCGTCATTAATATCGACGATTTGGAAAAAGCTTGAATTACTTACAATTTTTCTATTTAAACTAGATTAAACTAGATAAGCTGCATTCTCGAAATTGAAGGTGATTGGTTTAGAAATATCCTTATTTGATTTTCGATAAAGTTTATGATCACTCATACGGTGATCCTTACAGATCCTTATGCCTTACCCTTGTTTCTCCGTAACTCGCGTTGCTATTTTAAAAAAAAGAAAGCGAAAGGTGACGTAAAATAAAAGGATGAGACAAAAATAGGACTACTTAATACTTCTGAAAATTGAGATGTAGTCAAAGGAGTATATAAACAATGTAAAATTTATTTAGAAAAGAGTAAGTCGCCGCCGTAACAGTGGGTCGGCGTCAATGGTTCAACTGAAGTGCAGCTTCGTTCTCGCGCCTATGAGCCGCTCGCCTTACCGCGCTATATCGAGCGACCGTTCACTGGCCAATGAACACAACGCCGCTCCAATCGCGTGGCGTTGCGGATACAAAAGCACGCCCCGATCAGACGCGGTAGCCACGTAATTTCATATTTGAGGAAACTCTTACTGTAGTACACTACCTCCTAGAGTGTCCCGCATCCTCTATCTTTGATTTCACTTGAGTTTTCAACAGATTAAAATGATTCAAACTCGAAAATATTCCTTTCGGACTAAAATTCGATTCACAGGCAATAATTGCTAATATCTGAATTAGGTATATAATTCGATAACTTGACCAGTTCGAGAAAATTACAACAGTATACAATCTCTGATAAGAGTCTCTGATAAGTATGCAGAAAAAGTCAATGTGTTTTTGCGTAATTTGGGAGAGTAAATTTAAATATAACTTTTTAAAATATATTTTTAATTCAAAACTATATATGTCAATATTTCGTCAAAGTGAACGCGATCTCGAAACGCGTTTTAGTCATTGTTGTTTAAAAAACGGATTCTTAAAGCTTAGCTTGAAAGAAATATTTCCTAATTTGAATCATGAAAATTTGTTGAAAACTCCAGAAAAGCCATAATTGTTTATATTTTTCCAAACGGATCCACAATACGTCGGATAGATCTTTAAAGTATATACACCATGTACCTCCTTGAAACCGTTAGCTTTAGAAACGACGGTTGTCTTCCTGAATACTTGCGGCAACTTTCCTCGTAGGCCAATTTATACATTTTATGCCACTTGAAATTATTACACTTACGCGCCATGTTATTTTCTCCCTATACGTATACGAGATGCAGTCATTGCTGGTCAGTGAAAAGACAGCCTTTTCTTTACCGACAACTCAATTTTTTAACATAGGTCGTATGCATAAACCAGGAATTAAAGCATTTAGTCTGAGATTTAGTCATATTTTTACATTTGAATTCTATTCATAATCCATCGCTAATTAGTACCCTTGTAATTACATAAAATTACAAATAAAATGAAGTACTCTGTCGAGTGAGAAGTAAAAACGTTTATTAATGCGATATTGTACCCGTTGATACATTTTTTTTAAATCAGTGAAATTCTTAGGTATAGTTACTGTCGCAATTTGTTTGTATAATTAAGTCTACAATTAGTCTTCTATTTTGATTTTAGGAAAGGGGCAATTTTACAAATAAATTATTTATTGTGTTTTACAGCGAAAAGACAGTCAGACCTTACGCATATTACCATTAATTTATGTTACAATAAAACAATATTTAAAAATTGGATTGTCACCACATTCTTCCATAATGTAATATTAATAGTCCTTTTACATACACTGTAGTTTCAATACATTTATATTATGCTATTATTATATAATTGCGTATAATAAGAATATTTTTAAAATAATTTTTTTTTTAAATAATCATTGATTTGATGACAATCAGTTATTCATTACTGATTTCAAACCATAGATTAATTAGAAAATTGATATTTTGTAATAAAACAAAAGTTCACTACATGTAAAATTCTAAGAAAATAATATAGAATTAATTTACACAAATAAATAATTTATTTTAGACATTTAATATATAAATATATTTATAAATAAAAATTAGCGATTCAGAGATGCACATAAATATATTATACATATGCACATGTAATATATATTATTTTGATTTGTTAAAGTCATTTTTTAACTGCAAGCAATACTGATAAATATCCTACAGACGTTTTTACGAGCTTAAATAGTATTTATGATAAATAAGAGTTAGTTAAATCAATTGTCCTGTTTTCACTTATAAATTAAGACATTTCAGAAACAAACTTACAGTTGCGTAAAACATCTGAGATAATATTACAAATTTTCCTGCACTAACTTCAAATGGACGCTGGGAGCGCTGCATGATAAGCATGAGATCATTGACATTCTTAGGTGCTAGATTATACCATTCACAATTATAAACCGACTGAGATATTTCCATACTCTTACATAAATATTTAGATTATAATTTATTTACAAATCATCTAGATATTTGCTGTTAACTGTCTTGTTTTTTACCTTTTTCTGTAATGTTTCTGCTAAAAAACAGTGTATAAACATATCTACTGATAGGCATGTAACGTACATAACCAGAAAAAGTAATTCGAAATATATAGTTCCCGTTTTTGATTGTGTTCCCAGCTGTACATAATATCATTAAAATAATAAATATGTTCTTTTATTTTTACAAAATTAAATTAATACATACAAAAATTATTCGATATCCTTGCACACACATCTGCGTAACTGCACCAAACACTTGTACTAATAAGATTTGATTGAATGTTGTCTCGATTGCTTCAAAGTACCTTAAACATCGATATTTTTTAATTATATGCATAACGGTATATATTTATTGTGAAAAGACGGCCATTTCAATGATTAATTAAAACTTTTATTAAATTACGTTTATTTAAATATTAAAACTTAAATTTTTCACTTCAATATAAATTGTATTGTGTGTACTATTTAATGAAACCAAATTGATGATCTGAAATCATTTTATAATCGTAAAGTTGTTGAAAAGTTTTCATTAAATAGTTTTATGAAGTAGGTTATTTATTTAAAAAGATATAAATGCACATTATGAGTAACTTGATACACGAATGATTTGACCGTCCTACACACGTGAGAAAAAGAAAGATCATTAAACGGAGCACTACTCAGTGAGTTCATTATGTCTTTTAACGATTCGCTTTATTTCTATCTGAATAGATGCAATATTATTTTGAGAATTAATACAATCCAGTTTATCTTTGAGAATATTTAGTTGACCACAAAGATGAAGTATTATAATCATGAAGAACCCAGCAGTTGACGCATATGTACCCGTAGTACCTAAAATGCAGACGGATTGCCAAATGCATGTCATTGCAAAACGTACAGATGTACTGGTACAATAAACAGGGAGATACATCTGGTAAAGAAAGTAATCAGTGGTAATACGTCCTGTCGTCAATCTAAACAACTGTATAATTATATATAATGAACAGGTTGACACTGACGCACAGTTATAAAATACAGCCAATTTTCGACTAAATATTGCGTTTTGGCGCATCTTTTCTTTTTCAATAGGCGTGTGTAGTTGCTCCCAGTCTTCAAATAGCTTCTTAATTAGTTTCTTCAGCACTAAATTATAACTTTTATTAAAATACGATTCAAAGTATAAATTATTATTGTATAATTGTGCGCCTTAACTAAAAAAGGGTCATAATGTGCATGGTGAAATCGGAATATTTTTCAGATGTATTTAAAAAGATTTCTAAATTTAAACTTTGTTATTTATATTACTGTCTACTCAGTGCATATTATAAAAATAAGTATAAAGACATCCTACTAAAGCCTCTTAATAATTAATTAAAATAGAATAGTGAATGTAAGATTAAACAGTAGTCGTTGTATGAATTCCAGAATTTAAAATTTATTTTAGGTAGTTTTGAAATACTATATAACTAATGTAGAATGATGCCTGTTACTAAAAACCTATAAGGTCGATAAAACATTAAAGTAGAATGAACAATTAAAGAGACATGGTGGTGATTATGCCGTTTACTTATTTTTCATAAAATTTAAATGTAAAAGTATTGAAAGACGTTCTAAGAAATGCAAATTTTATTTTTATTATTTTAAATGATTTTCACATTTTATGAAGACAAAAACGACTTTTAAAAACTACAACGCATTTTCATGTAAAAACCAAGCCAGTAGTAGACCAGTAAATAGTCACACAAAAAGTAGACATACTTTGTTCAGTCTGTTAATCATGCGAAATGTATTTTCAAGAATAAAAAACAGAAAAATGCAAAATAAATTTTTGGTTTCGATGTATATTGTGCTTAAAAATTATTATTATTTACAATAAAAAAGATAATGATAATTAAAGAGTATCATTAACATTTTTTGGCTTTACAAATGTTAGTATTATTGGCATCCTGTAAAACGTTATTCCAGATTTTCTTTTTTGTTTTGAAAATTAACAATAATTTTTAAGCAATATTTACACATATGTCAAGATTCTATGCATTTTTGTGTTCCTTATTATTACAAATACCAGTTTTGACTGACACACCATAAAAAATAAGTTTATTTTGATGTTTCCCGTCTGTAAACTTTCAAATGAAAAATTAGTCTTGTTTGAATGAAAAAATTATGCTATATCAGAATAATCATAACGTTACCGAGCATGTTGTTGATGGATGCTCAGGGGAATGCAATCAAAAAGATGTAAATTTAAATTAGGTGTTATATTTCTATTTTTCTTGCTTCAATATGAATCTATGTAACGTTATAAATGCGCCGTTTTTTAATTATACTAGTATATAATAGAAAGAGCATGTCATATCGCTAACGAGAAGGTTCAGTAATTTCTGATACTTAACAAAAAATAATGAGTGAAAAAGTAAACAAATAACGTGTGCAATTTTAATTGTCTATTAGTTTGTTGATAGAATATCGCTGGATAAACCCGATTTCACTAGTTTTCAATTATTTTCTAAAATTTATTAGATAAATAGTTTCACTTAAATTTTTTATTCAAACAAAATTTCGTATACTAATTCATACAAAATTTAAAAAAGGGCTCTACTAGAAACTTATGTCAGAAAAAGAGGAATTCTGAGTTTAGTAGAATAAAACATCATATTTTAGTAAAAGAATGAATTAGTCAACAGCTCGCCAAAGCTCTTTGGGAGCAGTGTCGGCGAAGCTAATTACGTCACCATCGGAATACACATTCAAAATATAAATCAGATGATGAGATATAGTGGGACAGGTTAGAGAAATTATATATTTAGACATAATATAGAATTTAAGGTCCGAGGTATTAATGTTTCATCTTTAAAATATTATTTAACAATTTTTTTAATATCCTTTGATTCTATTAAATTATAAAAATAAATATGATTCTTTCAATTGTGCGGGCATAGTGCAGTCAGTGGTCACAATTCAAGTGATTCATCGCGACCTTGCAACTCAAAAAACTGTTAAATAACGGCCGCATATGGCTAAGAGAAAAATTTTTGTTCATCAAGACAATCTGTCGCCTCACAAATCTATGAAAACGATGGCAAAATTGTATGAATTAAGCTATGATTTACTTTCACATACATCATATTCTCCAGATTTAGCTCGTAGTGACTACTGATTGTTCACAGACTTTAAAAAAACATTCGACGATAAAAAATTTTGCTGAAATTAAAAGGTTATCGCTGGAATTGAGATCTATTTTGAAGTGAAAAAATATCGTTTTCCAAAGATTGTGTTGTTTTTTATGGAGATTTTATTAATGAATAAAGATAGTTTTGAACGAAAAACCGTTTTTTCTTTATTAGACCCGGGACTTTCAGCCCTTTTGTTATATACTTGGTTTTTGTTTTGCTTGGATGACCACCAACTTAACCTGCTACTAGTGGATCTGTGTTGTTATACATATATGTATTCTAAAACAGATCGTAGTTTAAATGCTTTTAATACTTTTATTAGCAGTGAATGACTGTCTTTTTTATCCCTTTTATCCGTTGCAACTTCTAATTCATCATTCTCTCGAGCCAATTACTGTATTAACTATATTTTTTCATAAGATTGATTAACCTTATTTTTACGAAAAATCAACAGATTTGAAAATGGAATTTTTCCCTACATATTCATATAGAAATTAGTTTTAAACAGTTGTTGTTTATTTTCTTTTCCTGTCGTAACAATGCAAGAAGATAATAGAGTTCCATTAATTTTTTTTAGTATTTGCCTTAATGGTAACTATAATATATTGTATTTTATTTTATTATACATTTTATTGTATTTAATCATTCTATTTGAATACCGATTACAATTTTCTGTGCGATTTAAATAATTTGTTATTATGTAATAAAATATTTATGTTTATCGTCATCGCTTGTGATTAAGGGGTGTTTAATTAAAATACTAGTTTGGACACATCTTTGTTAAAAATTAGCTTTATAATACATAATTTTTATGTTGTAATAGTTCCGAGAATAGTTCAAACATTTAACTCTATAATATTCTAGAATTATCAAAATCTAGCTCAGAGAATAGAAATAAGACAAAAAATTCGAAGTTAATCTATTTAAATATGTGCTTTTATTAAATATGTCAAATAATAATGAATTTAAAATAAGCAAAACTTACAAGCTATTTGTTAAATGTGTTATTAATTCGTTTAAAAATTTTGTAACAGTCTCTAATTGCTTGATTTTGAATATAACTTAAATTAAATGAGAAAATACGTGTTAAAATATTTTTAAATATTTATGAATTTTATAATTTAATGATTTTTTTGGGTATCTATTTCATGCTATATATTTCTAAATAAAAATGTATATTCACATAATTTTAACAAAATGCGTATTTTATATGCGTTTAATATACGTAAGAATACGGCAAAAATAGACATTATAAATATGTATTTTACATACTTTATACACCTATTTCTTTTGAATATGGTGATTTATTAAAAAAGGTATTACCGTCTGCATCATATCGTAGCCCTCCTACTTTCGCTATACACATGATAACAGAAATGTCCATAAGATAAAGAATATGAACTATATTATCGATATTGCCGTTAACCATAAAGAGTTGTGTAGTCTGCAGTACCACATTTGATATCAAGAAAAATAAGGTGATATAGAACAATATTTTAGAACATATTTCGTAGTACCAGGATCCATTTTCATTCGGCCATATGCCGAAAGTCATCAAAAAATATTTAGTAACTTTTAGCAAAGATTTGGCCTCTAAATATCGTAGAAAGTTATAGAAATTTTAGTATATTTTTAATAAAAAATTTGTTGTATGTTAATTATACTATGAAATATAATATATTTATTTAAAAGGAAATGGTATAAAAAAATTGATTACACATTGCTTTGTACTTAATCAAAAACGTTGTTTGTACAAATTCAACAGTTAACCATTAGTTACTTTACATTAAACGTGAGAAAACAAAATGTAATACAATGCTTAATTTTCAAGACTATAAAATGAACAGAAATAATACAATAATATAAAAAGTGTTCGATAATGTACTCATCTTTTAGACCATTTTATTTTTTTATAAAACTTTTATATATTTATTGATTATCACAATTTTTTTAAATAAAGTATTTTTTTATTTATTACTATTTTACAATAGAATATTTCTACCTTCCATCTGCAGATACTATGTTGACTATAACTTCGAAACGTATAATCTGTTCCGATAAAATGTGTACACTGATAGAGCAGCATTTCTTTCAAAAATGATTTTGTATGTCGTAATCGAAACTTACTTATGGAACAAGATCTATTTTATTCAGTCCTATACTGAATAAATAATAAAGATACAGCTTGAGGAAAGTAGCGAAAATCGATCACAGAAGAACTATAATGACATCAAAAAGTGTCGGGAAACAAAAGAATCACCATTAAATTTATACCATTTATACGTATAAATAAACTGTGTAATGAAAATTCTACTATTTTTACTTAAATAGTAAATTAAATTATATCGCAAAATGAAGTCCATAAATATTCAAATTTATGATTGTAATTACCAGTTAATATTTCTGGAACTAAACTAAAGAAATTAAACTTAATTTTTATCAAGTATACTTATATTGCTTCAATTATGATTTTTATTATTTTTCTTTTTTATTTTTGTCGTAATTAATGCATTAAACAAATTTCTAATGTTTATTATGTTTATTTCTTCGTGTTTGGCGTTGATTTGAATCGAAGAACTCGAGAAATTTTCAAAACATGGACGAAATAGAATTTCGTGTGTTGATTAAACATTATTTTATGAAGGGTGTATCACCACAAAAACTAAAGAGAAGCTTGATAAATATTACGGTGACTCTACACCTTTAATTAGAACAATTTATTAGTCGATTCAACATTTTCGAAGTAGTCATATGAACACAAGTGACGCTAAACGTTGTGGACATTCTGTTTCAGCCACTATTCCAAAAATCCTTGATTAATTTCCTAATATGGTGATGGATGACAGAAGGATGAAGGTGTGTAAGATTCCTAGTACTGTGAGCATCTCGAATGAATGGACATATTATATTTTGTACCAATATTTGGGCATAAAAAAGTTATGTGCAAGATGGGTACCGAGATCGCTCACGATTGTTAAAAAACGACATCGTGTGAAGTCTTGCATGGATGGTTTGTAGCTGTGTAGTGAAATCTGCAGGACTTTAAGCGATGTTTCATGACTCTGGATATTACATGGATTCACCACTACACTTCTGAAACTAAAGAATAGTCCAGCAGTGGGTTCGCAAGGAAGAATCTGCACCAAAAAAGACGAACACTGATCATTCGGCAGGGAAGGTTAAGGCAACTGTCTTTTCAAATTCGCAAGGAGTATTCTTTATTGATTATATGGTAAAGGGTAAAACTATTCCAGGTGCATTTTATTCATCGTTATGAGATCAATTGCATACCGAGCTGCAAGAAAAAAGTCCTTTTCCGCCACTGTTTAAGTGCTACTACATTAGTTCTAGTACAAGAAGGTTCAAACCTCTCACTGAAAAAGCTATGAAAAAGAGAAAACAGCTAAGAATTAGAAGGAATGCATTACAATAGAGTGTATATATATAATACCGTTTTAGAGTTCTGAATCTTTTAACTTCTACATAACAAATCAAAAAATTAAAAAGTAAAAATTCATATACAGCTTGTTTTTTAATTACTTGTCTCTAACACTGGATAGCTGGGCAAATTCTAAACATTTTTCTTGCCAGTCGCAAAACTGTCAAATACACCCCCGCGAAGATTCGGGCCTTTCTCGCCGCAATGAAACGAGGAAAGAGTCGATGGGAGATAGTAAGGTGGGATTGATGAAGCCGCAAGACGAGCAACGGGCCTGGCCGCGCCCTCAACTAAGTCACTCGAGTCGAGCATTGTCAAAGAAAAAGTGTACCCGTTCGAGTCCAATATCATGGGATCCTTACAAAATATCTGTGATTGTAAAAAATGTTTTGAAAACGTGTTTATCTCAGTTTCTGAATGCATCTTCAACGAGTATTTGCGATTAAGAGACTCCGAGATGCCAGCGATTAAAGGATGCAAGTTCATGGCTCGGATCAATCACTCGAGTTGAGCGAGGTTACAAAAAAAGTGCACCCTTTCAAGGCCAATATCATGAGTTCTTTTCAAGGTATCTATAAATGTAATTAATTTTTCGAAAACGGCGTTGTCTTAATTTTCGAAAGCGGCCTACAGCTAGATGCTGCGCTTCATAGATTCGATTATATTATCGATTAAAACAACGGGGGCTAATGCAATGTTATCTACAACCGCCATCGCAATTTGTTTAGTACTGTCGCAGAGGAAGTGGCGGCTGGTCTGCAACGCGACACCTGCGACCTCCCATTCCCCCATATCCGCCCTCTATCCTCTATTTTTATTCGTTGGGCTGCGGCGAGAGGCCACAGAGGCATGCTTTTCAGTCGCGGGGACTGAAATTTTACCATTTTTAAATGCCCGCATCTTCGCGAATGTGCATTTGACAGTTTCGCGACCGGCAAGAAAAATGTTCAGGATTCCCTCAGCTATCCAGTAGTATAGCTAGAGATAAGTAATTCAAAAACAGGCTGTAGATAAAATTGAATAATTTTTAGAATTTGTTAAATAATATTTATATTATATGTTATGCAAACATGTACATGAATCATATTGTAGCTTAAGAAAATTTAAGTTTGTATTACTTATCTTTACCAAAACAATGTATTTATACACTTATTTACCAGCAAATAATAATATAATGAAAGAAAGCACCTCGCAGCTTTCGATTCGCGGAAGACCGTCGGTCGAATTTTAAATAAAATTCAAATAAAATTAAATTGCGAAATTCGAAAAAAATTTGCGGGAAGAAGGCCCCATACACACCCACTCCATGACCCAGGAGACTTGCAAGCAAGCTCCCTAGGAGTCATCACGCGGTTTTGTTTTAACACAATGGCCTCCACAAAATACGCACGGCAACGTGGACATAGAACCTTTCCAAGTTCTGCTTACAGCAGGTCGACCACGGTGCAATTCCCGCCGGCATTAAATTTTTAATCTTAAAAATAATAATTTAAAATTTGTTAAATGTAAATTCCCGTTCTTAAGTATATAATTAAATATATAAATTAAATTAAATACATAGATCCTACGTTGTGCATTAATTAATTTTAACACCGCACCAGCTACACTGGGTTTGCTCATTTATTTGTATACAATCTCGCATTTTGACCGTGACACATTATTTCCGATTACACTTTTTCGGAGTAGTTGCACTGGGCGCTTTATTTACAAGTTGGACCGTCGTGGCCTTGAGCTCAGCCGTTCGGTCTACGTGACCTCAGCCCCTGTTGCCAGCCCAACGCAGCATGGAAGTGTACAATATTCAAAACAAAAATATTGCGCTCGGACCTTTAAATACTAATATGTATCACTCTGCTTATATTTACATTTTAATATATCTTACGAAAGAAACAGAATTAACAATTACTTTATTCTAATTAAATTGTGTCCGTAACAGTTACATACTTTATAATAATGACTTATTAATTATTTTAATAAAGCCTACAACGGGGAAAGCGGGATTACATATACCCGGAGATGCGCGGTAAATAAGCCCGCAAAACCTTCCCTCGACTCCTGCGAATGTTAACACGAGAGGATACAGCGACCACAGGAGTCGGCCCACGGTGCGCAGCTGAACAACACACAAACGCGCAAAAGTGACAGTATTCCTTGAATAGGAGTATTTCCTTAGACCTTTACGAGGACACAAGAATCTCAGAAGCATCAACCGCGTCACTTTACAAGAAGAGCATCTTTTCCAATACAGACTTATAGCTCGTAGAGAACACAAGCAATAGTGTTATCACATAATGCACACCGGTGGTCGAAAGTCGCGAGCGCGGATGGTCTAGCCGGGATAGACAATGACAAAGCTGAGTCGAGAAGGAAGCAAGGCTACGCCCCAAAGAGAGCGAACGGCGAGAAGCGGTTCGAGTAGAGCGGCCAGTCGCACTAGTCTTCGCATCTTGGTCTATTTCTGTATCATTTTCATTCTAAGCTCGGGAACCGTGAGGATAACAGAGCAGCCGACGGATACCGCTGCCTCCGAGGGAGCTGTTACAGAGCGACAGCTCGTATCTGAACTACAGCCAGGCTCTGCGCATCGTTGGTTACGTGGTCGGGAGAACTTGCACCGTATCCCCCGAGCGTCAGAAAGCGAGCGCTCGCCCGGACATGGCGAGACGATTTTCACCCCGTTCCTCGTCACAAGCCATAATTAGGTACCTATATAGGCAAATGCCTTATAGAACATATGTTTTTGCAGAGCTATTGATAAGACAAATACTATTTCAATACAAATAATAGTGTAGTAAGTTTTTTATTAAGTTAGGGAACTATTGATATAACATTCCTAAAATTTTAGTTTATTTTTTAATTTCAACGTTTTTTTAAGCATCAAATGAGATTCTGAGCTATTGTGTTCAATTCTGTATTTTTTAAAACAATTTTTCTCGACATCATACAAATTAGTGCTTAGTAACTGAATGCAGTGTTTATTACACGATTACCTTTATAAATTTTTTTATTAAATTTAATTTATGTATTTTACAGTTAAAAATATTAAAAATAATTTCTTTTTCTAAAAAATTAGTGATTTTCAAAATAATATGCATAATCGTAAAACATTTATTAATAAGATTTTTTAATATTTCTTTTATTTCTTTATGTAATAGAATTAATTCAAGAACAGCAGACCAACTTTTTTGCAGTGTATTTTGCTGATGAAACGCATCCTTTGCAGTTCCTCCATAACATGCAATAAAAATGAACATGTTCACTATGAACATTAAATTCAATTTTAATGGTTTTGATGTTATTATTGCTTCAGTACCTATCTAATACGATATTGCCATCACCGACTTTGTTGTGCTTGTTTCGAATTTTCCTAAAAATAAAATATTCAATATTATTGGACAGGATTATGATTGCAAGTATTATCGTAGTTAATATACCTTCGCCGATAAATCTGGAATTATGTTAGCGACTAAAATGACTCGTATTTTTTTTTATTTTATTTTTGTAAACATACTCTTCTGTAGTTTTAATAATATTCGCTGTCCATTATTATTTTTAGTATCTATTTCATACGCTATAATAATGATATATCCCACGATTCGGAATACCAAACAATTGAGTTACTTCTATTCCATGGATATACATTCTGTGATCTATAAATAACATTAATGTTATTTAATGTCTGTAACGAAAAAAATATTTTTTTTAATAAATATATTTAAACGTAAAATATTTGGATCAGTTAAATTAATAGAATATACACATATTAACTACTTAAATTAAAATAAAATAATATTAATATTAATAATGAAATATTTTATAATATGTACATTTGAATATTTTTTATTATAAATATAAATATTACCCATTTTTCCTTATATATGTTTTATTCATGTCTAGGCTCAGAAGGAGGCGGATTAAGATGAGGAAGATGCAAAAAAACCTTAAATTTAATATATAATTCAGTTACATGAGTAAATAAAATTTCAGTTTTTCGTAACTGAAATGAAATTAATGTACAAATGCATGAACATTCATGTAAAAAGTTTGTAAATGATTAACATGCGTACTGAAATAATACATATATATAATTTGGTTTGAAGATTGAAGCTACGATAGCGGTAATGGGTTCTCGAAATATATCTATTTCAATGAGTATGATATTTAACAGTTTTAGGAACGTACAGTTATGTATATAAGAACTTGCCTCCAGCCCTTTGTCACGCGCTTTACATTATAAACATAAGTGCATTCCGATACTTTTATCCCCACCCTGTCACTCTTTCTTTCTTTCTAAGGCCTTCAAAGCGTGCGCGATCGTATTTTGTTTTATAACACTTGTAGACCCCGCTCGATTCGGTACAGTGAAAAATTAAAACAGTAAAATTCGACTACAGACTACAACTGCTATTTTAAAAATTAAGTGCATAAATCACTAAACGCATCATTCACAAGGATTCCCAAGGATAAGTAATAGTAAGCAGCATTCACAAGGATAAGTAATATCCCAGGTGTCATACAAAAGTAAGTAATATTTTTGTTCTAATTTTTATTGGCTATGTAATACTAGAAAACTAATTTTATTGCTTAAAGTTATTGTGTATTTTAATATTGTATTATATTAACAAAAACCGATCTTAAATTCAAGTATTAAGTATAAATTATAAATAAATTTCAACCTTTTTTTGATTTTGAATTTTTTTAATTGCTTTTATGCAAAATGCTTCATTAAAGATATATATTCAGCATCATACATATCATCAGTGCATAAAGATGCTTACCATGAAATAGATTTAGTTACAGCAAATAATGAAAGTCACATTGATTTTGAAAGTTTTCAAAATAACAGTTTCATAAATAATGAAGAATATGAATTCAATACACCATCAAATGAAGTGAATGAAAATAGTTATGAATATTCTCCAGATAAAGATGATTTACTTGTTACAAATATTGCAATGTTTTATTTAAAACTAGAAACTGAATATTTTATTCCATCATCAACCATTCAGTATATATTGACAGCTATACATAATATTGAATTACAAAATACAGTAGGCATAATAGAGAAATTACAACAATATCTGTCTAAAGAAAATCTTTTACCAGATAAAATAAACAAAATTTTGGAAGAAATTTCAAATTATTACCCTTTTGTTTATAGTCATAGATTTTTTAAATCAAACTATTTACGAAAAAATTATTATAAAAAAAATTTCAACTAGATTGATCCTACTTCTATAGAAATTGATAAATTAAATAAAACGTTTTTTTCATATGTACCGATTATAAAATCTTTAGAAAATATTTTTTTAGATAAATCTATTGAAAATGAAGTAAAATTTTATGTAGAACCTAGGCAAGATGGTTATCTTGAAGACTTTACAGCTGGAAGTGTTTATAAAAATAATTGTCTTTTTCAAAATAATCTAGAAACTTTTAAAATCATATTATACCAGGATTCTTTTGAGATTGTAAATCCTCTAGGAGCTGCTAAAAAGAAATATAAGATCTTATGCGTTTATATGAGCATAGGTAATATTCCTGATTATCTACGTTGTCATATTAAATCTATAAAATTGGTTGCTTTGTGCAAAGAAGTGGATTTTGACCACACTAAAGTATACAGAAAAATAATAACAGACTTAAAAATAATTGAAAATGAAGGAATACTAATTAATGGAAGATATATTACAGGTTCTGTAGTATATATCGCTGGAGATAATTTAGGAAGTCATAGCCTAGGTGGATTTGTCGAAAACTTTGCAACGTGAAAATATTTATGTAGATATTGTTTAATTACTAGAAATGAACTGCAATCTCAAGATGACTCGTGCAAAGAATATAAAGTAAGAACAATTGAATCATACAACGATGCATTAATTTAGATTAAGAATCAGACAATACAGAATAGTTTTGAATGAATTAAATTTAATTCTATGTTTAATGAATTGATGTACTATCATGTATGTTCTGGTTTGCCTCCATGCTTAGGGCATGACTTATTTGAGGGAATCGTTGCATATGATATGAAACTCTATATTAATTATTTTATTGAACATGGTTGGTTTTCATTAGCGCAACTGAATAAAAGAATTGATAACTTTCAATATTCTGTTGAAGACCTTAGAGACAAACCTTGTACGATACTTGTTAAAAATAATAGAATCCATGGAGGTGCTTACCAAGTTTGGAATTTCCTCAGGCTTTTTCCTCTTTTAGTATTTGATAAAATTTAAGATATCAACAATGAAATATGGAAACAAGTAGTTTTGCTAACTGAAATTATAGAAGTAGTTTGCTCTCCAAAAATTCACATTTCAATTTTATCATATCTTAAGAATATCATTTGGGAGTATATTTCAATAAGACAAGCTGCATTTACTACTGATAATTTACGCTCAAAGCACCACTATCTTTGTTACTACCCAAATTTAATTAATCGGTTTGGTCCTTTAATAAAAGTTTGGACAATGAGATTTGAAAGTAAGCATCGTTTTTTTAAAATAAGTGTTAGAAATATTCTTAATTTTATTAATATTACAAAATTTCTCAGTGAAAAGCATGAGCTTTTACAAAGTCTTGTTCGACTAGGTTCGGATATTAGACAAGAAATTGAATTACATGGAGTTATTCCTTTTCAAATGCACTTATTTAATGAGTCAATTCAAAATGCTATAAAAAAGCTACATTAACTATCAACATACAGCAATATAATAAAATTACTTTTAGAGGTACCGAATACAAGAAAGGATATGTACTGGCTTTAGATGCGTGTAACTATCGTCATATGATCATTTTTGGAAAAATAACTTTATTTTTCTACGATAATGCAAGAATATTAATTTTATTTGAGATATTAGAAAATAAATATTTACTGCACCTTTGTGCTTATGAAATTAATGAGACTCAAAATTATAAATGTATGTTCCTCGACCAATTGATGGATTTTAAACCATTACATATTTATAATATAGGAAAAGCAGTAGTTGTTAAGCCCTACCATGGGTTTATTTCTTATCCACTTTAATAAAATATAAATCAAATATAATTTTTAGGTAATTTTCAATATATTTTATAAATTGTACAGAGACTTTCAATAATTATTTTTTTAAATGAAAAAATACTTAACGGCTTATTAATTGTTATAATTTTTAATTATTTTAATTATAACATGAATGTTCTCATCGATTTATTAATAAATTTTTTTAATTTAGAATGCCATTGTTCAAAGTTGTAAGTGGAGACTCTTCAAGAGTGATGGTTAGAGCTGACACAATTGGAGAAATCATTAAATTTTCTATTAAAAAACTAAATTTAGATGAATCTGGTGATTACAAGGTAAAATAGCAATAGTAAATATAAAATTTTGTAAAATAGATAAGCAAAATCGATAATGTATTGCTGAGGCTAGACTCAGAGGGAGCTAGGAAAGGAGCGGACTGGCTGAATAAAGTTATTCTCCAACAAGGTTCCTTTTTTTTCACGCGGTCGAGCACTTCGGCGCTATTTCCTCGGACTTCGAGGCGCAGGGGAACGCGACATTTCGCGAATACGTGTTCGCAACCGCGCGACGGACGGTCGGTTAGGCAGGTTAAGGACGCCGCAGGTTTGCCTCCACGAAAACCTGGTTCGCTTCCCCCTTTATGCTCGTGAGGCGGCGTCGCCACAAGCGAGGTATCGGGTCAAGCAAGATAGCTCGCTGCCCTGGGAAGGTCCACGGTTTTCCCCTTATGCGTCAGGCGTAGGATTCGCCTTGAGCGGGATAATAGCCCTTTTTGTCGGTATAGCAGAATGCTAGAGGCGAGGGTTCGGCGTACCTAGGCTCGGGAAGGGGTTTGAGTGCTTCGATAGATGATCGTAGCCCGCGAGTTGGGTCGGGGTGCCAGATCGAGCCCGGATCGACAGCGACTGACGCACTCGTCAACGGCGGCCGACCGGTCACCTCCTAAGGAGACGCTGCTGGGGAGGGGAGATCCTTTGTCCCGCTCGACGAGCCCAACGTCGGCCGTGACTTCTCCGCTTGCCCCTCATGCCGATACGGGAGAGAAGACGATCACGCTTCCAAGGTTACGCACATCTAACGTACCGCGCGTACATCTATCGCACCGCACGTACCTTTCTTCGTACCGAGCGTACATCAGTATGTATGTTTATTTATAGATAGTTTTAGACAGTGATGGAACTGAAATTGATGAAGACGAGATTCTATTAGAATATGCTTTACAAAAGAGTGCAGAAATAATTGTCTTAAGAATAGTAAATAATAACATAAACCAAAGAAATAATCTAAATATTAGTAACTTAAGTATCATTAGTAATCAAGGTAAATTAAAGTTATATCTTACATGTTTAATTTAATAATTTTTTTAATCAATTGTATATGCTTGTAAAAGATTTAAATAAAAATACGTCAACTGCAACAAACTCTACCAGTAACGTTTCAACTATAAACAATATAGATCTGGACCAAGTTTTATTAAGTAAATTAGATAGTACTCTAATTGATAAATGTGCATCAGAGCAACAATTACATCCAAGGGACAGACGGAATATTATAAGTATATTATCAGATTATATGGTAAAAAACATTCAAGATACAAGAAGATCAACGGCTGGGAAGATAGCCCAATTGATTTGCAAGAAGTACCCCAAAACATTTTGCGATAAACTTGCGACAAATAGTGATGATTGGGGAGATGGCGTAGATACGGTTCGGTTGCAAATCTATAATGCTTGTTTATATAAAAAAAAACAAGTCAGTTTCGAAAACGGAAGCAAAATCCTGATAGTAATGACGAAGATATACGAAAAAGAGAACGTGAAGATAGTATTACTAGAAAACAAGATGAATATGGCTGTGTAGAGTATAATCCGGACTTACCTCTGACAGAGACAGCAGATACGCAGGAAGAAAAGCGAATACAATTGCAGAAATTGTACATTAATGATGGATACTTATACACTTCAAAGAGCTGTTCTCAATAATAAAATGAGAAACATAGATTTGATAAATAAAGAATGGCCATTTTTAAAGCATTCTACTTGTTTTATTAATCATGGTTCAAGATTACTTGGGAAAGAGGTTGTTGATTGCTGGTCTATTTCTCTTGCAACAAAAGGCAAAGTGATACGACAATTTTTCAAAATCAGTAAAAATATTGCTAATAAAGCTGAACCGGAAATTAAACTCGCAGTTTTTTTAATTGAAGTAATCGCTTAAAAATTGCGTAATTATGAATTAAACCTTAATTCAAGAGTGATTTGAACCAAAAGTGGGGAAAAGTATCTAACCTTAGAGCTGTATATGCATATTTTCTTCTTTTTGTTAAGTATAGAGTGCGCTCGACGTGCATACCAGTAGGACATAGCAGTCAAATTCTACGGGACTTACTAGAATTGGATTTCATCCGGTGGAGCGTGGAGTTCACCAAGTGTCTTGGCTGCGCACCCTTATTCACGTAGGGAAAATCAATCCTACAATGAGCAAAAAGAATATTCCCAGAAAAATTATGATACAGGTATTCAATTTCAACGCTTGTTTAGTTTGGATTAATTTTATTTATTATAAAAAATGCCCTCGCTGCGCTCAGGAGGACTACGGAGCGCGGGGCAAGGGTGGTGGGGGAACCTATTCACTTTTTGTGATTATACACCGACCTACCATCTTCAAACCAATTCCTATAGCCCGACCTCAAAAGGTCCACAGCAGACAAATGCACAATCTTCCTAACTGTCGAATTCGCGGACAACGGGACACAGCAGGCCGCAAGTCTAGGGAATGAAGTTTACAATACAATGCCGAGAAGAATAGATAACGCACAACAACATAGATGAATAATGTTCGCAAATTGAAGAAGAAAGGAGACGCATATGGGTAAGAAGTTTTTTGCCGGCCGCAGCCGTGCGCCCCGGTTCATCTACTTAATATGGTTAAGTTGAAGTAGATGCCGTAGAAGTATATAGCTCGAAGTAGCTCGGCTCCGAAATTTGCGGGATTATCAATTCGCCTTATGCACGCGCGGCCGCCAGCGGAAGAGGGGACGAGTATTCCCTTCAGGCCAACGCTTGCCCTCGCTGCGCTCAGGAGGACTACGGAGCGCGGTGGTGGGGGAACGTGGGCCCGAGGTCCACTGCAGTCGAATTCGCGGGGGACACAGCATCTAGCAGCCGAGCTAGACGCACGCATCCGGCCGCAGCCGTGCGCAGGTTAAGCCGTCGTCTTTGGCCTCGCCGAGTGCGCCCTTCGCACATGGGCAAAAGGTGCCGCGCCTTCCCATCGCACCAAGCGGACGTCCGTCCGCTCAGGGTGCATAAAAGGGGGCAGATCCACGAGCACTCCCTAGTGCTGCAGATCTGCTGCGCGTTGACGGTACGGCTCATACCTCGACGCACTTTGCGACGTATGCCGCGCCAAAAACGGAGAACCGCGACGTGACGCGAAATACCGTATTTACGCTTTCTGGGTTCGATCCGCGTCGAAATTGAAAAAAACCGCTCTGCTCGCGTGTTTAATTGTTGCAAAACTACGTGGGGTTGTAGTGTTTCCTTTTTATTCATTTTCCCATCCTCGCTGACCGTCTCTCCCTACGAGCACCTGTCCTCCTTAGGTAAACTTCTACCGTTGAGCTAGCGGCGAAAGACCCTGGTGTCGCCAGCCCCTCCTGAGCTACGTCAAAATTTGTAATCGGTTCATAAACACACGCACGCACACAAATAATCGTAATTATTAAGTAAATAATTGTAAGTTAAATAATTGTAAATGTTAATTAAAAAAAAATAATAATAAAACTATGGTGATGTGCGCAAGTAAACAGAAAATCAATAAAAAAAATATCAATAACCCGCGAGCGGAGATAAAATCGTTGACCGCGAGTCGACTTTTAAATGCGACGTCAGAATTGCAGGACTTTGGAATTCGCTCGCGCATCCGCGGACGCTCGAGGCCACTCACCCGAAAACTCTGCGGCCAACAGGCAGCCAACCCTACGTCGGGGACAGTGTAGGGGATTGCGGCGCAGCGCCCGTGAGTCTAACGCCGCGGTCACTCGTCGTTCAGCTCTCACCGGAGTAGATATGCCTGCGTCTCAGTATATAACGAGTATAGAGACTCATCTACCGCCACGTACGATCTTCGCACAGCGAACCCCTTGTTTCGCTAGTGTACAAAAAAGGCAAGCCTGAGCACGCTTTTCAAGCGTCCCTCAGATTGCCTGGCGAGAAAAACTCTCTCACTGCCTTTAATAGTGAGGCGGACGCTGATTCGCGTTATACCCGCGAATCGTCGTTAATATATTGCTCACGATTTACACTAAGAATTGTCTGTGAGGGATGTAAGGTTATATCTAACATCGGCACAGTAAATTTCTCATTAGACGGAGTGATGGTTGTAGAGTGCATGTTGCCTCTAAGGCGGAAATCATTCATCTTTTTTTAAGTATATTGCTGACGGGCCTCTTCAGCCCATGATCCCCAGTGATCTCGTTACTACTAACTCTTCCACTACTCCGCGAAGAATGAATGTGAAACGGAATACGGATGACGGACATGGTAGCGCATGTGACCTAATTATCGGTGCAAAAATTAATGATGCATAATTGGATCATATTTAAGACGTGGATGGCATTAATAGCCGGAATGTTCATGGATGTGAAGGCGAAGTTCACTAGTTCGAAGTATTTTATTAAGAAATAAAATACGCATTCGAGTTAGGTGGTTCTTGAAACGTCCGTCCAAATTGGTGGTTCTCATTCTCAGCCATCGAAATAAACATATTGATATATAGACTTTAATAACTAATAGCTTAATATACTAAGAAATTCTTCAAAAGTCGCTAGTTCAAAAACGAAAATAAATTACAAAATATAATTCTGATAATGCAGAATATGTAGGGAAAGTTCAGTGCTTTTTAAATTTTGGTATATTTTATTTGAACGTCGAAATGTTTATATGTATACAAATAGTCTGTAAAAATTTCAATAATAAAGTTAAATATCATCAGTTTCAATAATCCTGATTTTCGCCTTGTTTTTAAATAACTAGTTTACGGTATAATTCCATAATGTATATGATAGATGATACTGATAAATGTAAATATCTATGCCTCCAGACAGTCTTTGTATTCATTTTCTCTATCAGTTGATACGAAAATCACCTCCATTGACAAATCAAAAGACTGGTTTATTTGGTTTTGTCCTGGTATAATCAGGCTTAATATGATTATGTACGTTCATCATCATTTTCTCTAGGGCTATAAATAAATCGCCTAATTTAATAAATTATCCATCTAATCAAATCTCTGTTATTAAACGTTTTGTAGCTTAAACAAAAATATTAGTTTTCTTAAACTTAATAGCAAGTGCAGATTAGTGTAAGCCAAAATCTTACTTTGAATTAAAATCTGAAGCTTTTACTACTAAAATAATGTTAAATTAATCATTTTAATAAATAGTGTAAACGATATCTACTTTATTACTTAAAAGCTTTAGCTTTAAATTATCATTTTACATAATTTTGTTTTTTTATATCTCAGTGAACACTGAATTACCTCAAATATGATAAACTCCAAATGTTACTCGATGCGCCATCTTTGGGCCGTCATTCTCTAGTGCGAAGACTCACCCTCCATGATGTGTATAAAACCAGATCATAGCATGTGATCATCAGCATGATATTATGCATAAATTAGCGCGTAATATCCAAAATATGTAATAATTTAGACATACTAGAAATTCATATTAAATACAAAAGTTTGTTTCCATTTTATAGAATAAATTTTAATAGTTTTCAAAAATCATTTGGCTTTTATATCTATTTTAAAATATTTGTTATTTATGTATTCGTTTGAAAAAGTATAGATATAATGTATTATTTTATTTATTATTTTAACAATTTATTCAATAATATTTAATAAATTATTATTAAAGTAAAAATATTATTTGCTATAAATAAATAGTTAATTAAAAATAATAAAGACAATTTTAATAAAATTATTTCATTTATCTTATGCATATAATCTGCACATTCTCTTTATCTTGTCAATTTTTTACTCGCGAATCTTGAAATCTAGTTTATCCACGTCGCAACCGACAGAATTGGTCCTTTGGCTTTATGAATTTTGACACTACTACATCTAGAGTAAATACCAGGTGTACCGATATGAATAGAGCACTTTATTGTGAAAATAAAACTCCAATTTTTAATGGGAAGTGAAAAACATTTTATTCAAAGTATTGACTATTGTTTTCTCCACATTTTGACTACCTTTCTTGCAGTTTATGAATATCACGTCATTAGAATTGTTTTTCGTTTGAAGTAAACCAATCAGACACTCCATTTGCAACTTCCTCGTGAGAATCGAAGTGCTGCTCAGTCAATGTGTGTTCCGTAGATGAAAACAAATGGTAGTTGGAAGGACTCAAGTTTGGTGCATACAGCTTTGATTATATTATAAACCGGTTTTGCTTTATGTGCAGATGCATTGTTACGAAGCAAAATTATCTTGCCGTATTATGACCGATTCTCGTCGTTTTTTAATCAATGCATGATTCATATTAATCATTTGTTGTCGTTAGCAATCAGTATTAACTCTATCACCAGATTTTAACAACTCATAATACATCACACCACTCTAGTCTCACCAGACATATAGCATTGTCTTTTTACCGAGTCAATTTGGTTTTGCAGTCGATGTTGAAAATTGTCCCGGATTATGGGGACCCATGGTTTTTTCCATTTAGTATTGTTGAAATAGTTCTAGTTTTTATCGCCAGTAGCAATACAATACAAAATTGATTTTATTTTGTATCTTTGAAGCAAAATTTCACAAGTGTTTTTTCGGTTTTCCATGTGCTTTTTATTTAATTTATGCAGCACCCATTTTCTACACATTTTGATCTTCCCATAGTTTTTAAACAGTCAGAAATATTTTGTTCTACAATATTCATGATGTCTGCCATTTGCTTTTGACTAAACGTATCATCTTCATCTAATATCGTTCGCAATGTGACTTCTTCAAACTTTTTTAGTGATTTTCCACGTTCTTCATTCCTTACATCAAAATTATTTCGAAACCGTTGAAACCAACTTTTGCATGTTGCTTCTTATAGAGCATGATTAAAATATGCCTCGACAAGCAATCGATGCAACTCAGCAGCACTTTTCTTCAAATGAAAACAAATAAATAATGCTTTCCGCAAATTATCACCTGGTACAAAATTTGACATTTATAGCACGATACAAAAATATACTGTTGTTTGTTCAATAACTTGATGTATACTTAATATACTTGATAGTTATTATTGCAACCAAACAAAAAAAATTAAGGCTTGTTTACAATAAATATTTCCTATCGAGACATTTGTATCTTGAAGCTCACTTCATAGGGGTATACCCGATACATGGAATTATCACAATTGGCTTTTATTGGCTTTACTAAAAGAAACTCATTTGAGATGTGTTTGTTATTAACATTTATTTAACTCTCCATTTTGTCTAAAAATTCACCGTATACTGTTTTATAGACTAAGATAATAACGAATCTGTATCCGAAAGTTATTTATATAACTCCATGATTAAATTTTAATACTGCAAAATACAAACAATTGACGTCCGCGCGGTCTGTCAGAAGGCGCGGACTTGTGTACATTACATGTAAGTCTCGCTTTTTTCCCCGAACCATGCGCCGCGAACGCGAGACCTAATCTAGGAAGGCCCGAAATTCGGTGAAGCGATAGCGCTGCTGCGCTATCGACACGCCCCTAGGAGGCCCTTTGTTTCAGACCCCGGCACGGCCGCGGGTCGCGACGGGTGACCGCGGGGCAGAATCAGTCGACGTTCAACACTCGGCCAGGAACCCCGCCGATACTCTTCACGGGGTCGCCTCGATCAGTGCCATAATGCGACCGATCGCGACGAAGTACTCGTTCGCGCCCGCTAAGTCCCCGCCTTTAGTCCTCGCTGCCGGCGCCGCGCGCCAGTCTGCATAAAGGACCCACGACACGACCTCACGGACAATCTCCAGGGCGGGTTGAGAATCTTGTCTCGGCCATCAACGCCCGTTCACTCGCTGCCGGCGCTCCGCGCCCGTCTGCACACAGGGAGAGAGACGTCCGGGCGAGATCCCGGTGGTGGTGGGCCTTACGCTCGCCGAGCGATTACTCGCACTGCCGAAAAACCTTAACCTCGCGCCGCCGAAAAACCTCAACATCGCGCCGCCGAAAAACCTCAACCTCGCGCCGCCGAAAAACCTTAAACTCGCGCCGCCAAAACATGTAAACTCGAGATCGCCGCGAGCACTGCGCTAGTGTATCATTATTGTACGGAAAGTGCTCCCGCCCAACTACTTACAACAAAAGTGGCATTATTTATTTTTGACACTTTCCAAGCCTCCCTTCCTGCTGAGCAAAGCGACGGCACAATATATATTTTACAACTTTCAATTAATTAAAATACTATTCGTATGAATCTTTTTATTGCATTTGCTATTCGCAATCTTGCATTTTCTAGCAAGATAAATAATGATTATTTTAACAGACAAGTTACTTGAAGCTGCAACTAGGGAGAATAAATTTTTCTAATTAACAATGTTTGAATATAACCTTATTTTGAAAATATTTAAAAAATTAAATTAAAATAAAATTCGTGCATTCACTGTGTATCTTAACTAAACATGTTATATCGGATTTAAAAAACAGAAGCTCATTAAAGGAGTAGATTCTTAATGACTAATTCTAGAATATGCTTTTCTCAAATTAACTTGCACAATTGCTAGAAGTATGGTAAAAGTATATACACATATAGCCTTAATACCTAATATAACATCTTGATTATGGAAAAGACAGACAACTGTTTGCAGGGTCAAATGATATGAATGCAGAAGCTTGCATCCTGATCATAGATTCCTATTTTATTCATAGATAAGGTGGTTGAATATAGCAGGCGCAATAATCTAAAGTTTATTATCGAGTGCGACGCTAATGCGCATCATGATGCATCGCACCGATATCAACGCCAGGAATGAAGCCCTACTAGAATTTATTAGTAGAATTATTAAACAGGGAAATGTATCAACCGTTGTCACAACCAGCAGAAGGGAGGTCCTAGACCTCACCCTGGCCTCCATCGCTGTCAAAGAGGTTATCCATGGATGGAGAGTAGAAAATGAATCATCCATGTCGGTTCATAGAACCATCACCTTTGGGATATTTTACATGAAACCAAAATTGAACTAAAAGAAGAAACCCAAGGACACAAATGGGAGGATTTTAAAAATGAACTACAGCAAAGCGTGATCCACGTTAAATTCGTATATGGTACCGAGTTTGAGCTGGAATGGACTTTATAACAGATTCAAACAACAATTATCAGAACATACGAAAATAATTGCCCATTAAAGCCTGCAAGACACTTGGAAGAACTCCTTGGTGGAATGGGAACCTGGAGACTCTTCGAAAGGGGCCTAGAAGGGCAAAAAAGAGAAACGACTCAGAAGGCTGATTAGCCTTTGATCAAAGAAAACAACAACAGGTTACAAAACCTGAGGAATGCGTCAGGAAATTCAGTTAAAATAGAAGAGGATACCATATAACTCCTCCTAAGAACCAACTTCTGCTCATGTAGTGCGCATATGATTTTTTACTATTTGGTATAGGGATATTGTCGACACGCGGCTGTGATTGCCCTTCTGAGACTCTCCCTCACTTCTCGGTCGACCTCTGTGCTATGCGAAAGGATTCCGTTTACACTGAGGTCCACGTATGATGTATTTAGTACTGTTAATCTGACATATACGTATAAATATATTAATAAAGGAAACTTCTACAAGAACCAGTATTTATTTATTTATCAACATATGAGAAGGTGGCTGGGAGCCGGAACTCTCGAACCCAAGCGTTTTGCAGAGGTGGATATACATAATCTGCTTTCTTATTGTAAAGATTCAGGGATTAAGGATGCCTCTGAGACCTATCCGAAAGATAGGGATACAAAGGTGATAATCAAGTGTTTCTGAACTTACTACCAGGACGATTAATAATAATAATATATCAGATTGATTTTCTGTGAAACGACTTCTTATAAATAAATTAAGGCTAACGTAAATTGAGATTTTAACAATAAAAATCGTTTCAAATAGTTAGTTTTACAACGTTTTCATTTAAACGGCAACTTCATAAGACTCCCCTCATAGAAGTCCCCCCTCCTTATTTGCGAAGAACTCGGACATCCACTTTTCACAAGTCTCTTTTGAGTTCAACTTTACAACACTAAGGGCGTTCGTCATGAACAGGAACAGGTGGTAATCACTCGGCACTATGTCCGGGCTATATGGTGGATGCGATAAAACTTCCCATCCGAGCTCCCATAGCTTTTGACGTGTCATCGACGAAGTGTATGGTCTGTCCTGGTGGAACACTACACCCTTCCTGTTGGTCAATTCTGGACGTTTCTGGTCAATCACCTGCTTCAAGCGGTCCAGTTGTTCGCAGTAGATGGTAGAATTAAGCGTCTGGCCATATGGGAGTAGCTCATAGTAGATGATTCCCTTCCAATCCCATCAAACACATAGCAAAACCTTCCTGGCCATCAATCCCGGCTTAGCCACTGTTTGGGACGATTCACCGGCCTGCACCATCCGCTTTGAAAATGGATCGAGTTCTTTCCGTTCCAGTAGCATATCGCAGGCGTTGCTTCGATCCAGGTTTTTTTGCGTCAAATCATGCGGCACCAAAATATCAAGCTTTTTTTTGTATCCAGCCTTCTGCAGATGGTTTAAAATGGTTTGGTGACTAACTCCCATCTCCTGGGCGGTGTCAAGAGATGCCACGTACTGGTCTAACTCGATTTTTTCCATGAATTGATCGGTATTCATCGTCACAGATCTTCCGTCGGCTGGCTTATCCATAGAGTCGTTTTCACCGGCTCTGAATCGTCAAAACCATTCCTCCGTGGTTCAAAGTGATAGAGTACCATTCTCCAAAATACCATTAATCTCACGGAACATTTCTTTAGCGAATTTGCGAAGGAAAACTTTAAAATAGCACGAATTTCGGCGTTAGTGAACTCCATGTTTACACATCTATAACTGTTGAATGCAATATCCAAACTACTCATGTAATACGTCCGACAATATTTACACGTGTGCGCAACTCATCTAATTATCTCTCTCTCTCTTTCATACACTCGCGAGGCGGGCTACTTGCGCGCTACAATTAATTTGTACATAAAACGCTACTTACTGTAGCAGCGACGATTCTCAGCTTGGCGGGAGAAATTTCGACCGACCAGTTCTACTCAAGCTCGAGCTATGACCTCCTCGACCAAAAAGGGGATTATATCTTAATATCTCGCGTTTTCTCTCACTCTCTCTTTTTATAAAAACTTTGATAATTCGCGACGCGCCTCTCGTTGCCCCCCACGCGGCTCAAGGTCAAGCCTCCGAGCACGCGCTCAGTACAGCGCCGACCACGACGAGATAGTCGTCGCAACAGATACTCGTCGCGTAAAAATGTGACGTGTGTTATACGGATGAGCTGTACATTCAAAAGCTCTCATTATGACTACGCTCGAAAAGGATCTTCATTTTCGAATTTCAAAAAAATTCAAACTAGTAATGGGATTTTCGAAGAATAATTTATGCCCTATCCAGTTCAAATTACATAAAAACTTCATGTAGTAAGTTGTTGAGATTAAACAATGGAAAAAGACAGAGATGATGAGACCGCGATATACACGGCATGTCGCACGAAGCAAATGTCTACAGGGCGAGTGCGAGATCCCGGTAACTATAGACGGGAAAACCGAATCGATGCGGTTTTTCATTTGCAAAGATCTCGGCTCGGACGTGACCCTCGGGAAACCGTGACTTAATGCGCAAAAAGCCGTTGTCAACCACGACTTAAACTGCATCTACATCGGGGTCGGTAGCCGCCGTCGCATCTTCTTAAGTCGTGAGAACACGCGCTCGGCGGGAATACAGCCGCCTCAGGATCTTTTCAAGGACGTGCACCGTGGGGTGAGTGGAGCGCGCGCGCGTGAACGCGAACTCGTATACGAGTATATCTCACGATATCGAGCCATCCGTGTCCCCGTTTAGCTCACCGATAGTAATGAAGGAGAAACGGGACGGCTCCTTACGGTTTTGCATCGATTTCCGGCGATTAAACGCGGTTACGAAATCCATCGTACAAGTGTTGCCAGTGATACAAGAAGTGGTCAAAGACATCGGCGATGCGAGATACTTTACCACTCTCGATCTAAAACAAGGATACTAGCAGGTCCCGCTGTCGGAGCGCTCGCGGCAGTACACCGCGTTCTCGATTCCCGACGGCGGCCTGTATCAATGGAAGGTCATGAGCTTCGGCTTAAAAAACGCGCACGGATGCTTCAATAGTTTTATTACGCAAGAAGTTCTATGTGGCTTCATTAATGATTTCGTGCGCTCATACCTCGACGATTTCGTCATTTATTCCTCCACATCAGACGAGCATTTATGCCACGTACAAAAAGTATTCGAGAGACTGCGCATTTACCAGTTAACCGCGTCGATCGCGAAAGTTTTGAAGACGGGACGATTCACGTTGAGGACGGATAACAAAGCCATCACATGGCTAGATAAGATAAAGGATGGGAAAGGGAAATTATATCGTTGGACGCTTTACCTTCGAAGCTTTAATTTCAAAATAGAGCACGTTGCGGGAAAAGAGAACGAGCTGCCGGACGCCCTCTCTCGCGACCCGGGCGACGAAGTCTACGAAGACGCGCAAACCGAGTTCGAGGCGCTCCTACCTCCTGAAGTGATCGAAATCCCAAACCTGGTGTGCGCCGCGACTCTTACTGCTACCGACCTGGCCGATAAGGTTAGGCAGGCTCAAAAGGAGGAGGACCCGAGTTGCCGTGACGTTGAGCGATTTCTGCAACCGGCTCAAGCTCTGCAGTCTCTTGACGAAACATACTACATTTGCGAAAACGACCAAGCACGGCGAATATACGTTCTCGAGATATGTCGCGAGGAAGTGATTGCGTACTTCCACGAACATCCCCTTGCATACCATCCCGGGGTTGACGAGACCTTGCACGCGATCCGCTAGAATCACTTCTGGCCGCGAATGCGCCAAGACGTGCGGCACGCCCTTGCCTACCGTGTCACCTGCCAGCGGAACAAAGCGTCGAAGCCTGTCTTGCACGGCGAGCAACGCGCGCGAACTCCGACAGCGCCGTGGGAAACGATCGCGATCGACTTGATAGACCCCTATCCGCGTACGTTGCGCGGGAAGCGATTTATTTTGGTGGCGATGGATATTATGTCGCGGTGGACGGAAGCGTTTGCGATATCGAGCTCGGAGTTGTCGGTCATCACACCAATTATAGAACACGAGGTGTTCATGCGCTGGGGATACCCGCGGATCCTCCTCACGGATAACGGGCCGCAGTTTCGCGGACCCGCTTGGCAGAAGCATTGCCGAGCCTGGGGCGCAATCGCCCACTCAACGCCGGCCTACCATCCCCAGGCGAATCTGACAGAAACAAGAAGCCAGGAGTTGAAGAAAGGTCTACGCTTGAAAATTAACGGCCGAGAGCAGACCTGCACTTGCCATCCATTGTATATGCAACTCGAAGGCGCGCCAACCGCATGACGGGCCAGACGCCAATTCAGATGCTCTTTGGCAGCAATTTGCCTCGTCCCGGCGAGTGGATTTTTTCGTACTGACGACGCTACGGACCAACGCATCAGCCAGGGGCGGCAGAGACAGGCGGAACTTAACGACGCCCGCCCTGTAGACGGCGACCACGGACTCCAGGCTGGAGACTTAGTCTACACGCGGAACTTCGTCCAGTGTAACGCGGTGGAGGCCTTCAACGCGAACCTGGCCGAGCGTTGGGACGGGCCATATCAGATAAAGAACCAGGAGAGCAGCGACGTATATACTATCGACCGTGCCAAGCAAGGCCTTATCAAGCTGCACTTGAAACATCTGAAGAAAGCTCCCCGACCGGCTGAGCGCGCTACGGACGAAGCGCAAGACAACACCGGCGAGGAGGCAAACCGAGCAGATGACAAGTAGGTCCACGAAACCAGAAACCGAGCAACGCCGGCGTCGTGCTAAGCTGGCGCGAGAGACCCAGGAGTTTCCGAGCCGCTACTTTCTTCAGTCCGGGAAGGAGTGAGTGTGCGGGAGTCTAACATATTACCTTATTATACAAGATAAACGAAAGGATGAGCGAACGACGACGACCGCGAGGAGGGCGAGAAGCGAGGATTCGCATCACCCTGGACATATGCCGGATGGCATACAAGCAGCGAGGTGTCGAGAAGAGGAAGCGGGCGCTCGAAACCATCTACATGCTGTTCGAGGTAAACCCGACGGAGCTCACGCAGGAGGGAATCCGAGAGAAGAAACGGACTCCCGAAGAAGACGGGGTGGACACCCCCCTAGACCAAACCTCGGACGAGGTGCCTGGATCAGCCCAGAAGAAGGTGAAGAGTGACAGTGCAAGTGAGTGACCGAGCGGATGCGGTTAAATTGACTAGTTTATCGTTTATCGTAGCATTTACTACGGTTAGTATATAAGTGCGTGTTTCCGATTGCGTTTTACATTTGGCGAGAGCCAAAATAGTTTTACGTGCAAGTGTGTGCTACGTGAAATAGTTTTAAGTGCTATAGTTTAAGTCTAACAGTTTTTTGCGTTTATAAGTCAGATTGTATCGAGCCACGAGAATCGATCGCGATCGATAAGATCTGAGGACAATACGAGATTTTAGTCCTATGTTTTCTAATTTTGTGTTTAACATTTTTGTGACGTTCTGTGTTAAAATTTTGAATAAAAAGTCGCGCCCAAAAAGCACTATCGGTCGGCGATCATATATATAATTATCATTTTAGTTTAGAATTTATATCTGCTTTTCAGTTCTCTTCTTTTTCGTGTGACGGGAGAAAAGTCGTCCACACCCGGGGGGAATTAATGTACGCGCGGCCAAGTGGAACGACGCGATCGTCTTTTCTCCCGAATCCGTGTGAGGGACATGAGGAGAGGACACCGACAACCCTGGGCCCGCCGAATAATAGCTGTCCCCTCCTTACGGCGCTGCCAAGAGAATCGACATCTTATCCATCTACAAGAAGTCAACGAGAGTTGCGCGGAAATTCTTTGACACCTCCTGCGAGTCCCCGATGCTCTCAAACTGCCTGCGCGAGTGCTTCGAGTGAAAACGATTCGGAAAAAGACCAGGAGATCAACATGGCGAATCAAGAAGGCAGGGAAAACGCGCATCTCCCGGGAGACAATAGAAACCAAAATCATCTCGTCGAGCATAGTGCACCCCGCGCGGGGAGCAGCGATGCCGCCTGCAGCTCGCACCCGCCACGCGGCAGCCAGCACTGGAAGTTATCTTGAAAAACTGGTTGATTGGTACTGGAGTGGCACTGGAAACTTTATAATCTATACTCTTGTAATAAACTTTAATCGATTTTTTGTCCAACGCAAATATTTTCTTGTGGCCTATTTATAAGCAAGATCAATTAAATTAATTTTCAATGTATTTATTGAAATGAAAAGTATGAACATAATAATATATATGAATATATTCATATGTGAGTAATTGTACTAAAATCATTGAATTGATTGATTGATTCATTCTAGTCTATTATATCTACATCTATATCTTTTTTTTATTCGTAATATTAGTTTATAGATCCGGTACTAAGTTTGAAATAGTTATATCTTAATAAAAATAATAGATTCGCGGTAATTTTGTACATGAATTTTGGATATATGCACTAAATGTACTGAAAGTCTTTAACTTCATGAGTGTTGATTCCTTTTTGCTTTTCGGCAGTATGCTTAAAAATTCTCCTTAATGCAATAATTAATTTTTACAGACAGTATTACAAACAATTGCACATGTACATTTACAAACAATGGAAAATCAAAATCAGACTGGTCTAATGTGTAATAGAGTTTAACGCACTAAAGTAATAGCATGCCCAAACAATACATCACATACATGTGGGGGTTCCGCCGCCGTCGGTACATCATAGCTGAAGGAAGTAGCTAGTTCCGCATGCAATTGAGCCGTAGCGCTGATCATCATTCCGCCATTATAGGCGTTCCACGCTCCCCTCTAGCCGCCATCTTGAGTAGCGGGAGAAAAGACGCGAACCAGGCAGAACATGAGAGACGAGCGAGACCGCCGGACGTGCTAATCGCGGAGACTCGCGAAGTCAACTCAGCTTGTATTCAATAAATTTGCATTCTTCGATGTCAAGCGTTTTTATTTTCGGAGCCCTCCTTCTGTATGTAGAGTCGTGTTTATTAGCTGCAGTTGGGAGTGAGGCCTGGTGCAATCAACCCCCTTACATTTCTCTCCAACTAGAGAGCTAAATACAGATTTACATACTATCTGATTTATTAGAAAACGAATACTATGCGCGGCATCACGTATTCTCGGAGTAAATCAAATAACAACCAAGTGAATGCCTTCGGTCAGGCCCAGAGCGTTGCCATAAATTAGAATGGTTTCATTTTTTTTCTTCCATCTTCATCGTCGAGAGAATATCTCTAAACTTGAAAGAAGTTGTCGATAGCAGGAACGTTTTACGGTCGACCCTCAGATATACAGCTAACTCCGTCTATTTCGTATGGTAGCCGCCAGCCTTTGTGGTAAAAGCTCGAACGCTGTTGAAAGGAGCAGCAATCTACTGTTTCGAGGATCGGCAATGGCACATTACGATTTCAGTGCTGTATTACACACACACACATGCGCGCGCGTCGGGACAGGTTAGAGGCCTACTCGGCAACATTAGCTACAAGTTATATTTTGTAGCACGTCGCTTTCTTCTCGTGTAGGAGAGGGGCCCTTCCGCCTTACGACTGTCCAATGGGTCGGCTCACTGTATTTATTAAGGGCGCCAAGCGAGCCACGCTGGCTAGTTCGTAGAGACTCGGTCTCCTGAGGGGGGTCCCGCAGGCTTCGGCGGGAAGGCGCTGACACGAGTACGCTCTCGTCTTCGTCGGCTGCAGCGAATAAACAGGGGCGGCGAGGGACGCAACAATTATTATAAAGAGAAGGGGGTTAGGGGAATCACAATGAGGACTCGCTTTTCTTTATTTTCTCGAAGCACTTTATTTCCTACCAGCTGGGTACAATCATAGGCCCTACGCTAATCCTCAAATAGAGATATCCTCGCGTCGTGTCGCTCGGGCGGCTATAATATGTCGCGGCCTAACCTCCGCGTGCACGTCGGCCGTCTCGTAGCTGGCTTTGCTCCGTCGCATCCCTTCGCTTCGCGTACGCGCAAGCACCCCGTACCCGTTTCCTTTCGACCCACTCACCCCTGTGCGGGTTGTCTTCTCGCAATCTCTGGTGTTGATGGCGGCGATGAAGGCTGGCCGGGCGGCGGTGACCTCCGCGGGCCAGAGGTGGCGAGCGGCTGGTGGCCGTCGGTCCCTGGACTTGGCCTCCCGACGGCTGGTGTATCGCGTCCGGGAATTGGCGATGAAGTTTCGTCCGGTAGTGTAGGTCGCCGGTCTTTGGGCGACGGCGGCGGGCGGCTGGAGGCGGTGAGGGTGGCTCAGGGTCGTCCTTGGGCGGGGCAAGCTGGCCCGGCGGGACGTCGGTGTCAGGAGCCCGTCCCGATAGCTCGAGGCGCCCTCAGGTTTTGACGGCGTCTTCGGCCTGATTCTTCAGGCGGCGTCCCTCTGCTCTAGCGCACTACTCTGCACTGGCTTTAGCGTCCGGGCGTCGGCCCCGGGCTCAGCGGTGTCTATTCTGGTGGCGACGTGGATGCTTCTCTAGGTTCTCTCGCGCTACGGCTTCAACGCTCGACTTCTTCGGAAGCTTCTCGCACGCACGTCACGATTGTCGGCGCTCACAGCCGAACAAAATCTATCTGGCGCGGTGGTCCAAGTCGAGTGGCCGCGGGCCCTCGCGGGTTTTCCTCCCTCTCGCGGTTGCGTGCGGATTTTCGGCGGCACGCGTGGCGTCGAGGCTTCGGCCGGGCCCTCGTACGAATTCCCGCGCCGTTCCTTCAATATTAACAATTAGAATGCCTAATCGTCTTAAGTCTACTTACATATAAATTATATCACATATTCGTCATGATCACAGATGTAGCGCAGTATATGGCAGTAAATAAATAAATAATTGATACGTAAAATTCTACAAATAAGTCACATTTCTCTCAGTTTACATTGTCTATCAGTCAGTTCACACTCATACACTCTTACATACAATGAGGGTGCAAACTAATATAGGGTGCAAATTTAAACAAGTTTATAAGGACGACTGACTAGAATAATCCATTGTGATATTTTGAACTCTGAAATGCTCCATCAGTAGCCTCCTGAAGCGAGAAAGAGTGAAGGAGAATGAGGAAGAGGGGAGCAAAGCGTAAAGGGACAAAGGAAGGAGTGTGTTAAAGTCCGTATCATAAAAGGTTAGGTTTATTCTTTTACTATAGGTTTATTGTTTTAAATATTTTTATTAATCGTAATATGTATTTATTGAGGGGGCCAATGCCCCAGATCATTAATCCCTTAAGAGGCCCAAAGAAAAAGGGCAGAACGAAGAAAACTAAAGTAATGGTAGCAATGGTTAGATACTATCGTGCTAACAAATTAGAGCATTGTAAGTTCAGTTTTTGAGTGAGCATCGCAGCGAGCACATCGTGAAGTTTTTTGTAATGCTCTAATTACGAACTCATTTACCCTAAGACACTATTTTCATTCGACATAAAACAGTGAGAGGATGAGAGGTAGGCGAAAGGGAGAAGGCGCTTAGGAAGTAAGTATTGGATTGACCATTCAACAAGACAGATATGGATGTGTAACTGAGTAAACAAAATATATTAAGTTATCAATCATCGCAATTCACAAACATCCCACAGTATTTAGGTCAATTGCGCGTGACCCGCTCTTTATACAACGAAGAGGTCTCCGATCTCGATCACAACGCGTATTATTTATGTTGCTTCGTCCGTCTACCGTTTACTGTTGAGTAGATCCTGCATGTAGCAGTTCTTTACTAAAACTGCCGCTGCGTCGGATTTCATTGCTGAGTGTAATTTCGTGTTTCGGTTTTTAACGTAAAAAGCGCTGCACATACTACTGCGCGTCCTACATACTACCGGCCGCATGAGAAAACAGGTTGGCGCGAAAACAATGCACCGATCGCCAGATGACCGCTGGCCGCGAGCTATGGTATACCCCTGTTTAGTTTTTCCCGTGCGGTCTCGCCAGGAATGTCCGTCGCGTTCGCGTGTCTTTGGTGACCATAATAACCCGCGGCGCGACCCCCCCCCCCAGTCCTCGAGAAGTCCAGGATGGATGCGTTCCCCCCCTCCCAAGGACATCCAGCTACCCCACCAAAGCCGGAGTCTGCAAACCGCCGAGTGCCTTCCGACGACCATCACCGGAGGCAACCGACCGGAACCGAAACGACATCCCGGAACAGGCGCCCGACGGGGGGAAAAGCGCTGCGCCTGAGAGTGCGACGGCTAAGCCATGCGAGAAGGTGCGTGACCGGGAGAGAGAGAGGGCGGACCGACCGGAATAGGGAGAGCGTCACGATAGTAGAGCGCTCGAGAACTCACTCGAGCTCAAGTCGTCGCGGCCGGCGGTCGGCTGCTGCCGGCGGTGCGCGGAAACGACCGGGCGAGACCGACAGGAGAAAGAACCTCCGAGCTCAGTCGGTCTCGGGACGTCGCAGCGGATGACCGGGCGGGTCCCGAAGAAAGCAGGAGTTGATGCACCACGGTGGGAGATGCTTCCCCGCGGACGATGCGACACACAGGCACGCCCGCCATTTTTATCAATAAGTTCTCACAGAGCCTGCGAATTCAGACCTTATCCCATGACGAGGGCGAGCCTTCAAATAGCCTTTCGGATGAAGCTTGATAAACTGGCGGTGCGAGGAAGTGCCTATCAGCGCGTCCGAGAGACGCGCAAAAGCGCTCCCACGCCATTAAGGTTAGCCTGGTGGTTTTCCCTTTTTCTGTTTTTTTTTATTTCATGTAGAATGAATAGTAGCCTCATAGGAAGGGCTACTTGAATAGAGTCGCATCGGCCGCCCAGGAAAGTCGGGGGGTAGAGGCCGCCTAGCGTCTGAATGTATTCCCGTTAAATAATATTAGATCCGTATAGTTTAGTGTTCGCCAAATGGGTAACTAGACCATTTGGTTAGTGTAGCTTCTGATAAATAAAAATTGTTCTGTAGAGCAGACTACCAGCCTTTCCGAAGACAAGGATTTTCGGTCGAGAACGTGAGGCTGGTGAGTACGTAAGAAAAAAAAGGAGTCAATAGCTGTAGACGGAACTATAATTTTGAGTCTCCCCCCTCCCATCGCGATCTCAACCCGCGTCGACCGCCATGAGGCTAGTCGCGCGGGGCTAGTTCGGCCAGGCCCCCTTCGGGGCGACCATGAACCTGAGGCACGTAAGCCTCGGAGAAGAAGCACCCGGTTACACATTGTACTTAGATAATAGTTTAACACAATACGGCTGTCCTCTTCGGAACCAGGGATGATATCCTGGTCATGATACCAAAACTAGTCGATGATAAATAGTGGAAGAGGACATAGAGATGGGGCAACAAAAAAAAACTCGGGAAAAAAATGAGATATAATTTTTTCTTTACGGTTGGTCTGAACCTTGTCGTCTCAGACAATTGTTCTAAATAGATTTAAAAGTCTCAATCACTTGATAGCAGTTTCACTAATCTTCTTATTTTTTTGTCGACGCACTTTCGAGAGCAGTATTGGGAGAGTATTCTCTTGACAATATCTAAATTGTCGTGGACTTGCGGGATATGCTCTGTTATTTTTCAAATCATCTTTTCACAATATTTACAGGTGTGTTTTTTTAATTTATTATTCTTGCTTGATTACACCACCACAGAATTGCTTTGTTTTGTTATTTTACCCACATAACTACTTACTGAAACATTAATATAAATAAATAGAAATGATGCATTCTGACTATTCTCAGTAGAATCAAGTATTTTATTATTATTGTTTTGTAAACGAGGTTTTGTTTCTACATTCATATTCATCGTCATCTGACATATCCACATCGTCATCTTCGTAATCGGAATCTTGTACATTACAGTTGAGATCATTTTTTTCCTCGTCGATATTTGAATATTGTGTGTCACAATCAGAATCTAAGCTTGACTTACATTCGTTGAAACTCATTTTATTTAGTTTTCCATCATGAAGTTCTGATTACCGAAAGTGTATAAATTAGAAAAAATGATACGTTATAAAGTAATTAGAATTGAAAGTATGATTTCTTGATAGAATAAAATGAAAAAATGTTTAGTTTACGGCACTGAAACAAACAATTTAAAACATAATTAAAAAGTATATATTAATAGTAACAGAAAAAGAAACAATAGCGAGGGAGTCAATAAAATGTGGGAGAAGTAAACAGTAATAATTGAGATATTTATAAATGAATGAAATAAATAAATTTAGAAGAGAAAGGTATAAAAATAGAAATAAACGGGATAAATATTCTATCAATAGATAATGATGTTAAGTAAGAGGGCACTGTTTTATGTGGTTTCAGATCTCTGTAAGCCTTATATAATTTGATAGACATAATAGTGCGCGCATTACATATACCATGTACAGAATACGTTGCACATCTCTATTACTATATACATCACAGTGCTTCTTAGTTCTTCCACCACTCGAAAACTTTACAAAAATTTTCGATCGGATTTCGGATCATTAAAACGAAAAAACAAGATTTATAATTGTAACAGGAAATTTCAATTTTCCAAATCCGTTTTCAAAATTGTAATTGAATAATCTCACAATAAATGAAATATTTTGCAATATAGAAACGGAAGAAATTCAAAATACGTTTGCGTAATCTTATTTCGGTACGGGGCGCCCATGGTACGTACTACTGATAACGGTACCGAGTTCGTTACCAAGTTTCGTCAATTTTATTTGGGTTCAGTTGGAATTTTACGTTTAGTCTGTACAATAAGTTAACGTCACGGTACGCAAATGAGGAAGTTTACCATCTTTATCTCTCTCACATCAACCGCAGTCGATAAGATAGTACTTTAGAATATAAAATATAACATGGGCTTTTTAGGGTGGGGGGAAGGGTTATGAGAAACTGAAGAAAGCGAGAGTTGCTGAGCTCACAGCGAAGGGATGAACAACAGCGGAACTCATTCTTATCGCGGCATACACTTACAGCGCGACTAAGAGCTTCACGTCGCGCCGCGTCAAATACTTGCTCACCGCCGGACGACCAGCTTAAATTTCCGAGGTGTGAAGTCGAATGATGTGGACATCTACGCCAGAGTAAACGAACCGAAAAAGAAGTGTTGCCGAGGATGAGGTAGCTACCTCATAAAGCTGAGTTCTGTGAATTGTAGTAGCAACCTCGCGTCTACCATTAGGTAGCGTGATGGTGCTTGCTTCAGCAACTTAGCGAGCCGGTGGTAGAATAAGTAGTCTCGTTCTGACACTCTCTCGCTAACCGAGAATCTAGCGAGATGTTTACCTCGACAGTCGCGATAGCTTAGAATTCTAGGCTATCGAGATAGTCGGATGTGTCGATTTTCTTGTGTGAGACCGTCCGACCGAAAGTCACCTCGCCAGTTTTCCCCCTTCGTGTCTCGGAATTACCGTTGAAGGATCACTCGCACTAAGCAGAGCACAGCCCAATTTTAGGCACTAGCCACCGAAAGCGGCTCGTATAAGCGTTAGTTAATTTTCTAATTACCAAAGCCTCGAATTAAATAATAATAACAAGTCGGACGGAATCGGTGCAAGAAATAGCAAGAGGGGAGTGAGGTGGCCGAGGCTGCAAGAGCCCAGCGACCGGTTTTTCGGCTCTCCTCTCTCCAAGGCCAGCAAGTTCAGATAAGGAGTGTCAATAAGCTCGGGCCGGAACTGACGCGCAGCGAGGAGGGCGAGAGGGTGAATGCTATGCGAGATAGGTTTACGATCGGATCGCGCGGCAAGGCAAGCGAAAAGACTATAACGACAGCAATCATCATTAAAATGTCATGCAGATTTTGAGTTGCAGGCATGCTGTCTGAAATATTTAAACGCAGCCCTTCGTGAAACAATACCTGCGAGAAAAATGACCTTTTATTCGGCCTTGGAAGCGACAAAATTACATCAACACTGTCCTCATCGGCTGATGCTCAGGAATAGTTCATCCTAGCAACTCGGAAGATTACTCTATGAAAAGAGTGGAAAGTTTTTCTCTAGGAAAACCCTAATTTTGCGTTTTTATTCAGAATTAAACGGTTCCCAGAGCACGAATCGATATGATGATGTTTAATAGCCATTCTTTAAAGAGTATGGAACAGAATCATTTCACAATTAAAAAGCAGATACTTGCTATCGTCTGGGGCTATTTCATTAACATTACGAGTCATATCGATCATCCAGCCCACATGTATCAAATAAAATGCCGCTTTAACAAGGCTCAACTCTGCCGGTGAGATTTGATTTTGCAGGATTACTCTATCGCTACGCAGCAGATAGCTAGCTAAGCCAACGCAATGGCAACTCACTACCTGAGTCGATAGCCCTTCATAGCGATGAACGCGACGGTATAAATGACATAGATATTGCACAGATGAGCTAGTGCATGATTCTAAATTGTGTCAAAGCCATATCTCTTCGGCGACGCAGTCAAGCGGAAACGTTACAGCTTGCAGTTGAACGTGCCCCTTAAGATACATATCACTGCTGATAAGATAGCTGCCTAACGAATTGGCTATCAAACTCGATCACGATATGCACGAATTTTACAGACCGAGGTATAGACGTATAGGTGCTGACAAAATATTTTAAATTATTAGCGAAAAGTGTATAGTTTGAAGCTTTATTCAACGCGATTTGAGGAACACAATAGTGTTTATATTTACGAAACCAGACTTTAATGAATTTACACATTTTTAAAGATACATTGTACGCGCCGAAAGACAATGGCTCAATTGTATGACTATTGTTTTTAGGCAGTTGACGGCTCTGTCATTAACGAGAATAACTCTTTTGCTTAACGCTTAACGCGTGTAAGTTCAGTTCGTGACGGTGATTCGAAAATTAACATTTCATTAAGTTCTTATTATAGGAGTGGAAGTACACATACGATTGATTAATTGATTTCTTGAAATATATTTGGCCTTAAGGTAATCTGGTACTAGAGAAAAAATGGAGAAATATATAAAACATAATTTTTGCACAATATAATATAATAAAGTTTATTAATAAACATTGCAAGTGTAGCGAGTCTAATAAGAAAATAAGCCACGCCGAGTGTTAACTTGATAATAAACGAATGCATCTCCTATTCCTTCTAAATAGTCCTCATGAATGAAACTCTACAAACTGCGCAGTCCGAAAGGGATTAATGTAGCCTATTTTTCCTTAAACTTTCCCAAATTTTCGAAAGAAAACAGTAATTAAAAAAACATTATATATTTTTTATATTTAAAGTATATGTATTATAAAAAATTGTCTATAAATGATAATATATATATAATATATAAGTGAAATAATTGTAATTTAATCGAATTAAATTTATTTAAATATAAAAAAAATAATTTAATCAAAAATTAAATTGACTAAAACTTAAATTAAAATCTTAATATTAAATTAATATATATATAAATATTTTTTACATTATATTATTATTATTGATATATATATATTTAATTATTATATATTATTATATATATTATAACGGGCGCTCGAAAATTTCCCGATTTTCCGATTTTCCCGAAAATGTCCCGCGTATCAGTCCATGGAACTCGAGGTTAGCGCGGAGCTAACCTAAAATAGTTGCGAGTACGCGTATGCGTAGTGAGCATGGTCAATTCCGCGTGAATTAGGATCCAGGGCGAAAGAGCACATGCGCAGTGCGAATTTGTTTGCGCAACGCATTTATTAAAGCGTTTTATGTACGCGCGCGACGCGCCGATAATTGTCTTCACTAAATAAACACATTTTGACTTTTTCGCACGAAGCCAACAAATTCATTGTTTATTTATTTATTCCGTCGCTGGCGAGAACCGGTCCCCGATCTCCCTCGCCCTTTTTGAAATTTTAGATGGAACGAGCGGTTCCAAGGACCACGCCGCCTCCGCGGGAGTTGCCTTCGGCAATTTATCAGCTGAGCGGCTAGCAAATTGCCACGCGACGTAAGTTGCACTGCCGAGGGGCGGGTTATACGGCACTGCCCGATAGCACGTGAAAGTAAGCGACGCTGTCGGTGTCGCTCATATTGTACATGGCCGGGTCGGAGATATTCTCCCCGGATATCCCCGTTACAATATATATATATATATATATATATATATATATTATTTATTTATTTATTGCATATTTATTTAAAAATTAGTCCTATTATCTTTATCTATTGCATTGAATTTAGATATTTAGATCAAAATCTTTATCCATTTTTTTTCCCTCAAGAAGCTGTCAACTTCGTCGACAAGGTTGATTACATCTTCCCATCAATCGAACGGGAATGTAAGCAACTATTAGCACGTCTTCACTTCCTACCTTTAACGAGTAGCGAGAAAACAACATCTGCTCGTCGGCGATCCGTCAAGGACAGCTTCCTTCTTTCCATTCTCTACATAGGAGTGATCGATTTTCCTCGGCCTAGTAAATGACCTCAGCTCGTCGGCCCAGCAAGAAAGAAGCCCCTCTACCTTATTCCAAACTGCACCCTAGAATGCTCGGAAATACAGCTCTTGCTCGTGTGCGCCGACTTAAAAGAAGACTGGCCTGACCTATCTTACCGACATCGCCGCGAAACACGCCTCCACCATCCGCGGTTCTCTCGCTAACCACTCAAATCCCAGGGTGCAAGCCCTACTCGAGTACTCTCCCAAATCCTTTGACCTAGTAACCCGACACCGTAAACTGGGCTCCTGGGCCTCTCAAGCTTCGCTAAAAGCGTTATACAGGTATCGTTGATACTCCACGATTACCTCTTCCTACTCCTCTTAGTTCATTCCTTCCTTAAGCTTTCCCCTTCTCACCAACCTAACTAGATTCTTGGGCTAGAAGCTAGTTGGCCTGGTGCCCTCAACTCACGGAGGAGTGTTTTGGTCGATAGAAATCCGGCACTACCCACCTGTTTAGCCACCATTACCGCCTCCGCCAATGTTGACCCAACGAGGGGGTGTTTTTAGAAAATTTTCAACCTCCCAGTGGCTTGCCTTCTCCTGGTCTCGAACTGGACAGACTCTCCCGAACCCACTAGCTAAGGCCAGCGCTAAGTGGTAGGGACTAGGGAGGCCAAAGAATAAACGAACACTTCCTCGACATCGGTATTTTATCTTTCATCAGCGACATACCAGTTTCCCCGGGACAAGCACCTCCAACAAGAGACAAGCGGCAGGAGATCCAGATCTGAGGTTGAATCACGAACGGGGAATCGAGAGGTCCCATCGAATAGTGCAACCTCGGATCCCTCCACCGGCATGAAAGACATGGCCGCATGGGACCGAAACGACCCTGGGTCTCACGCCGGCTAAACCACCGCCTCCGTCAAACGATCGAGCAAACCGAACCTGTCGCCTCCGTTTGCCAACTCCTACCTTCTCTCCCTTTCGTAACCACAGTGTACCAAATCGGTCTTTTTCAAAGATATCTACTAACGTTAGGCTATTTAGCAAAAAGTGGACACTGGGCACCCGAGAAATGCAATCTCCCCCTCTCTCAGCTACAGCTGTAAAAATGCCGGTCTGATGCTGACAAAGGCATTCCGCCCTCCGGTATGGAACAAGAAGCAACCTCCAGTCCAAAGTGATACCGCAAGAATGGGGAAAAGAACCGAAAGCTCTTTAAAAATCAAACATAAGAAGAATCGTGCAATAATGTTTAATAGTATGCAATAATATTGGTTTCGTATAATTAATTTTTTATTTGTGATATGTTTTCTGATCATAGATATTTGATGCAGAATGTAGAGAGAACGAGATTTAATTTGCAATTAATATTTTCCTATCGTTATTTAAATTCATTAATTGATTATTTAGATAAAGTTTGCGCTTAAAATATAATTAAGATTGTGCATTGAGAATTGAATATATTATTGAGTTGGAAATTTATTACCGAGATTTACATTCGCACGAGTGAAAAACCGATTTTGACACCTTCTTTTTCCAAGGTTCTGATAATTAGCGGAAAAGTTAGTTAAATTCCCGGGGCCGGGGTAAAACGAAAACAATGCTCACTTGTCGCCTAACCGTTTAGCTGAACAAACTAGTTAGCAAGTTAAAATGTCTTGATAAGAAACATTTGTTGTGAACGAACCTTAATTTTTTTTAATTGGTTGCTATATTAAGTGTCAAGCATATTTAGTATTCCAGTATATACATAGTATCAAGCGTATTTTAGAATCAAGTCATTGAACAAACAACACCATATTTTTTCATCCTGTTAAAAATTTCGAATTTTGTACCAAAAAGTGATGATTTGCGAAAAACATTAATTTTTTATTTTTATTTGAAAAAAAGTGTTGCAGAGTTGCACCGAATACTTGTCGAGGCATATTGTAATCATGTTCTATAAAAAGCAATATGCAAAACATGGTTTCAACGGTTTAAAAATAATAATTTTGATGTAAGAAATGGCGAATGTGTAAGATCACCAAAAATATTTGAAAACGCCGAATGGTACAAATGTTAAATGTTACACAAAAAGTACTTTCTTGCCGATTAAAAACTACAGGAAAGATCCAACAGTGTGGAAAATGGTGCCACATGAATTGAATGAAAAGCATGCTGTGCGCTAGCTTCAGAAGGTGGCGGATTAGGGTGAGGACGGTAAATAATTAGCTACTCTCGTTGTATGATTTTTGCGTTCAAGCACTTCTATATACAATCTCGGTTGTTCGCAACGACCGGATTCGCGACAACAGAGGTCGGCTCAGGATGGCCGCGGGTGGCTCAGACTGCCTCCACAGAGCTTCTCCAGATTCTCCATTTTTGCTCGTGAGGCGTGCGTTGCTGTGAGTAAGGTAGCGGGTCCAACGAAGAACTCACGGCCCTGAGAAACCTTCCGAGATTCTTCTTTTTGCACGAAGCGGACCACTGCCATGCGCAAGGTAGTGATCCTTCTTGCCAAGAAGTGACAGGCGCTAGGAGCGAGAGTTCGATAGACCTAGGCTTGAGTGGGAACGTGTCGGTGGGCTGACCGTGGCACCGCGAGTTGGATCGGCAGTTACCGGATCGAGCTCATTTAGGTGGTCACTGATGCGCTCACGGCCGCCGGCCAACGCGACGATCCGTCTCTTGCGGAGGCGCTAGATCTTAACGGCTTTTCTCCCGTTACACGATAAAGAAATAATAAAAAAAAAAAGACAAAAACCAATAATGAAAAACGAAATAGCATAAATTTACTAAAGTGACATTCTACACAATCGAAGCGGACGCTACTTCGCCGACCGATAGTGCTCTTGGCGCGAACATCTCTTTGAAATTTTTAATTACAATTTACAAAAATATCTATACAATAAAAAATAGAAATTCCTCCTCGCCGGTAAGAGATTGTGCTTAGGTTTTTTACATGCAACTTAAAAGACCTTGCCCTGCCTGGTCGATGGTACAGATCCCCCTGTCTCCCTCTTGCTCTCCTTGTCCTTTATTGAGTATGGACCAACCCAGTGTTCGGTCAGGTTCGCGTTGGAAGCCTCCGCCGCATTAAAACTGGTTCCCTATTCGGAGTCCGTGGTCGTCGTCTGCAGGACGCACGTGGTTAAGTTCCACCTGTCTCTGCCTCCCTTATCTAACGTATTGATCCGTAGCTTCGATCAATAGCTTCAATCTATTTCAAGGATCCTAGACGTAAAAAATTATGGATTAATCCGAAACAACTTTCAACATCAACGGTAAAACCAGATCGAGTCGAAGTTGTTAAAATCTGGTAAAACAGTTAATACTTATTGCTACTAACAACAAAAAATCAACTTAAATTATGCATTGATTGAGAAATAACTAAAATCAACCAGAAGAAACTGCAATATAATTTTGCTCCATGACAATTCACCTGCACACAAAGCAAAACCGGTTAAGGATGCAATCAAAGAATGTACCAACCCGCTGTATTCATCAGACTTGACTCCTTCCGACAACCATTTGTTTTCATCAATGGAATACGCATTGGCTTAGCATTACTTCTATTCCTACGAGGAAGTCGCAAATTAGATATCTGATTGGTTTGCTTCAAAAGACAAACAATTCATTAAAAACGTTAAGATTAGTGTTTTCTTTTCACAAAAAAACGCTTACTTCATACCGGTACACCTGGTACTTTCTATCTTGATGCTACAACGGTCTGGAAGGAAATTCTAATTTATAACAAAAATTTTTTAATTAATATCATATATAAGATTTGATTGATACACTCGTAGATGGCTACATAGCCCGGTACTCCTAGAACGCGATAATCAATCTTACAATTCTAAAGAAAATAGCGCGCGCGGCTTAACGGGCCAAATCATTGCAACGATCAGTGCAAGGCATGTTTTCTTTAGACTTAAGAATAGTTAATACTTATTTTACATTACTAACAACTTTATTCGTTATAGTACAGTGCTTATAAGACCAGAAAAGAAGCTAAAGTAACCATATAGCCATATACAGCCTATCTTTAATTACTTGTCTCCATCTATATCATGGGACAGCTAAAGCAATTCTAAACGTTTTTCTTGTCGGTCGCGAAACAATCAGATGTATCCCCGCGAATATACGGGCGTTTAAAAAATGGTACATATTCAACCCCCGCAGCCAAATAGCGCAGCCTTTCTCACTGCAGCGCAGCTAATAAGAGTAGAGGAAACAGTCGATGGGAGAGCGTAGGGCGAAATAGTCGAGGCCGCAGGTTTGGCAGCAGGCCTGGACTAGCCATCCAGGCTTAGACGGATGTGGGGGAACAAGGGGTCGCAGGACGGCCCGTCTCTCTCCCCGCTATGGTACTACGACCCGGCACACTAATACTCGGGCAACGCAAAACGAAATTGCAATGACGGCCGCGAATAACATTACATTAGCCCTCATTGTTTTAACCGATGGTATAATCGAAACTATAAAGCGCAGCATTTAACATTTAACAGCATTGCCAATATCTCGGAGCCCCTTTACCACAGCATTAAGCTGAAGGATGCATTCGAAAGCTGACACAACAGCGTTTTCGAAACACTACATTTACAGATATCTTGTAAAGAACCTATGATATTGAAAAACTGCACCCTTTCGAGCCCAATATACTCCTCACTACTTATGCGCACAAATTACAATATACAAGGAGTGGGGAATAAGACTTTAGCTCAACTTAGCTGATCGTATAAAAGAAAACAAATCTCGATACGAATCGATCATTACATAAAATTGAGAGCTAATACTCTTCTGTTTCAACTTTCTGATCAACATAAAATTAGAAGAATCGAGATTTTCTTGTAGTAAAATAGTCGCAATATATAGTTATGTTAAGGATCTAACATTTAATTAGTTTGAAGAGAATTTTCTTAATTATTTTCTTATTATTTTAGTTAATTTTTTTATTGTTCGTTAAGCTAATTTTTAAAGAAGTTTATTTGCAAATTTATAAATTATTTTATTAAAACTTAATAGCTTACATAAACCACTTTCAATACTTAAAAGAACTACGGTTGATCATCTAAATTGTTTTATGGGCGAAGAGTGCTTATTTTCAATGTATTATTAGTTTGAAAATGACCGTCCTCCTCGAGGTCCTCCTTTACAATTAGTAACCGATATTAATAGAAATATTGCTAATGCTACACAAATGTCAATTAATTCTTTTTCTATAATCCATTGTAATAAATATATTGGAATGATTTTTTCATTGCATACTTTTTCCGTTTCTTTTAAATTATTGTTATTTTATAGTTTTACTTTTCTTTTCAATTCGACTCCAAATTCATTTTTTAAGAATATATTAAGTGATTTATTTCACTTTCTACTATAACAGTAAGCTATTATTTTACAATTTCAATAAATTTCAATAAAATTTGAAACTTAAAAAAAACAAATTACATCTTTCATACATAAGTTAGCTATAAATACTTATAAGAAAAATTTATATTTCTTACACTCCTCGGATTAAAAGCTTTAACTTTTATTTAAAACTAAATATTGTACAATTAAATACTTACAATTACTTGTGATAATAATATATTTTCAATGCAGATTACATAGACAATATAAGGGTGGTCTAATTAATTTTTGTTGGCTTCATTGTCCGGACTTCCTGTATTCGATCTAACCAAAAAGTTAATTTTTATTATCAAACATATAAAAATAAGTATGAAGAAATAATGGAACATAAAAAATTATCAACTTTAGCAAAATTATTTATCAAAGCTGAAATTTGTTGAAATTAGTTGATTTCAACATAATTACAACAACATTTATGAAAAAATGCAAAAAAATATTTCTTTATATTCAAATAAGACAATAATATAATTTTAATTTATAAATTATCTAAAATAAATAAAAGTTATAATCGTGATCAAAATTTTTTATAAACTTTTAAATAATTAATATTGTTTAAATCAGGTTACTTAAATAAATAATAGAGTTAATATTAACAACTTTCAAATACTACTTATATTTCAACTTTTATTCGGGCGTAATGTTGACTGTTCAATACAAATAATGCAAGAAAATAGGATAAACCATCATAAAATCTGTATAAATCACAAAATAGTTATGGATAACCTATACATTATAAACTAACGTTTCTAGACGATTAAACGAAATTAATGTACGATGTATAAAATTACTTAAGCTATTAAAATTTCTTCGATGGACATGCTGGGATGCTGATCTAAAAACCTTCTTGATAAGAAATATAAGATTAATGTTATATTACACAAACTTTATATATTTCCCTCAAGAAAAGCTTAAAATTAATAACGCATTCAATATGCAACCGAAGGATTTGTACTGGGTTATAGAATCAACACCCTCATTAAAATTCTAATTACAGAACCTAAATTTACCTATACCTTTATTAAATAAGCAGATGCCTACACTTAACTTATTTATCTAAAATATTATCTAATGAAAGTGCAACTGATTAAAAAATGTGCAAATGGATGATAATGCAAACAATGCAACAAAAGATTTAATTAATTGTTGACGCGCTATATTTAATATCACCTATAGCGGCTTCCTTGTATAGAATGAATATGAAGGATAGTCCATCTAGTCGTAAGGATAATAAACACCAACATTTAAATCATATTCTATTTCAATGTTCATTGCACAATATTCATTGTACAATATTCAAAGATCAAGGCCAATTAATGGCATTCGAGGACTTGAAACAGCTCAATAAAAAAGTTACCTCATCTTAAGTGAAACTTATTAAAATTATATTAGAGTATGAACTGCAATTCATTAAACTTAAAAAGCATAAACCAATTAATCTAAATATAAAAAAATTACTATTAACATTGTGATAATTTTTTTACTTGAAAATATACAACTCGTTTACTAAAAAATATATTCATAAATGTGCCGTTTCGTAAAACGATGTTTGTTTAACACCAACTCGTTTCAGAAGTGATAACCATTTTTTCATAAATCATAAATAATAATAATAAAATTATAAATAGATTTGAAATTAAATATCTCATTGAGTAATCAATTTAAAATCTGTGTATCTATGTTATAAGTACTTACCTAAAATTCCAATATTACAAACAATAAATCCGAGAAATTCAGTCAATAAAAAGTATTATATGATTTGTTAACCGCATCATTTATTCTTAAATATATTACAAAATATTAAGTGTTGTAACTTATTTTTACAAAAAATAAACTTTCATAAATTAAATAATTCAAATAAAACACCAAATATATTTTTGAAATAATAACATTCTTAAAACACTGTTTTCAACGAAAAATATATAAATGAAAATTTATTTTGAATGTTATTACATGTATGAAGATTGAAAAAGCAATGAAAACTTTTATTTTCATAAGCACAAAAGAAAGGAAATTATAACAATCCAGAAAATGAAACTAACTTGCTATCATATTTCGTATTATTTCTGAGCACCCACATACTATTATTGCTATTCCATTGTAAGAAAGGCATTTATAGTTAATATCATTTATATATTAATTGAAAGGCGTGTATGCAATCACTTACGTTCAATCAACTTTCAATTATATTTATATTCAATCGTTGAATCATCTATACTCATAATATATTCAGTTACAAATATGATTGAAACTACATTATGACGTTGACAATATCTCAATCGTAAGTGGATGTTAAAAATAATTTAATTACACCATGAATAATACCAATACACTTCTACAGAGGTCAATAAAAATGGTTGACAATTCATAGCTATCACAATTTTGTAATTTTTTGCCGCTTTTTACATAACGTACAAACATAAATGGAAAATTATTAAAAGAAACAAAAAGAATGCATAAAATATGACCATAAATTGAACAATCCCTATATCACTAACGAAGTATATTTTGTTGAGCCTCAAGAAATTAAACATTGTTTTACTTTTTTTATTTTGTATTTTTCAGAATTTCAATTGCCCAATCCCTACTTCGTAAAATAATAAAATGAACTCTTCACTTTTCCTAAATCTATTTTTAAGCAAAATAAACCATTTAATTTGCTGTTGCAATATATAGGGTGTTCTTAATTGAAAATCATAAATTAGATGATATGTAAAGTACAGAAAGACGCGCATCATTCATTAATCAACATTCAACCGACTCCATTCAACTCGAGTATACATAAGAGTTCTATAAATTTTGCTCTGCAAATACTCCTACTAAAAATTAAAGACTTCGATTGTAATTTATATACAATTTAAGAGTGTACGGTAAGGGCAGTTGATGAATTTTTTCCTTCATGTAAGATGATAAAGCGTTTGTATTTATATAATGGGCCGTACTATGATTGTCTGCGGAATCAATATTCCCTGTCGTACTGCATTTACAACAAGATTCACACTGCTCAGTATCACTGCATTTGCTTGACCGTGGAGTTGATGGTGTAGGGCGTTTATGTTTGACAGGTGTCCCACTACTAAAGTCCGAATCTGAATTAAAACTCGCTTCATCATTACCTGTACAACTGCTGTCGTCGACTATGCCACTGTCCTTTTTACTTTGACGACATTTTTTCTTACGCTGGCGAGATGTCGACTGCTGTTGTAAAGGTGAACTTGAAACTGCACTTCTGCTATCATCATTCCTGCTCTCTTCGTCTACCTCAATTTCATCCTCACTCATATTCGAATATGTTAATAAATCTAAATTGTTGGATGATAAAATTATACGTTTAATTTGAGAGACTAAAACAAAAAATACTAAAACTATTGAGAAAATGGATAATTACCAATAGTTGATCCAGGCCTATCATCAAATTTCTCACTAGCATTATCAAAAATTTGATCCTCTGACTGCAATTTGCCTTCAACAGTGTTGGAGATGCTATCTGAACTCTGACCTTCCCTCTCGTCAAGTACGATATCGCTATCTATCTCTTCTTTTGTATTTGATGGACCTTCATCATTCAAACAATTATTATCATGATTATCATCCTGATCTGAATCGCTTTCAACTGCTTCAACTTCGGCTTCCTCGGCCTCCTCATTAGTATTTCGTTCAAAATATCTGCGCACGATTTGCATCGCAATGGCCCAGTGACTATTTTCTGTCTCTTCGTCATCATCCGAATGACTTACATCCGATTCCTCACCATTATACCATATCTGAATAAAAAATTGGCGCTCAGCACGATTTGTTCGAGATTTATTTGATGAAATTGACTTGTATGTTTTTAAGTCTGTATGCTCCAATCTTACAATTTCCCGTAATGCACGTCGAATTTTACTGCGACAAAGCTCTTGCAGAGAAAGAGGATCACAATTAGCTGTAAATTAATTTTATTGAGAATTAAAATAACAATTTTACTCTTAAATTTAAGAAATAAAATATTAAAAAGTAAGAGAGTATAATTGGGGAATACCCTAACATCACTAAAACTAAGAATCAATTAATTTCTATTGACACTAATAAACTTTTTTTAACAGGATTTATTTATATACTAGGACTGTATATGTACACAAAAATATGTATATATTATATTTATTCAATTATTTAAAACAAATTTATATTTATACTAACATTTTCATTATTATTAAGTAAATATGATTTAACCTACGTAAAGAACAAGTTGATTCAGATGTGGTTGGTTCTATTAAATTAGTAAATAATACAGGCATGTTAAATTCATGTGCCCACGTGGTTTCATCAATTCTTTTAGCTTTTATCAACTGACCATCAAATGGCATGACTAATATTCCACCAACTTTTGTAAAATCTTTTATTAGAGCCTCATGAATCTCTGGACATGTTGCACCACAATAAACTCTGTCATAACGTCTTCTTGGAAATACACTCAAACAATTTCCTACAAAAATAAAAACTAATGAGAAACTTATTGGCATACATTACAAACTTTATTGATTTATTTCATTCTGCAAAACATACCTTGAATAAAAACTGGCTCACAGAAATCAAATTCATCTAAGGCAGGAGATTTTTGCTTAAATTCATCAAGCCTATCATATGCATATCTGACACAATCTTCATGGATTTCAATGCCATGATTGATTCCACTTTGAGCTACAAATGTATATTAAATATGGATCTTACCAGTTAACCAATAATGTAAATTATTTCACTACAAATATTTTAAATTCAATAAAATAATCAAATAACTCAGAATATTTTTATTCAATAAAATTAATTTTGCATCGTTAGATTTTACTACATAAACATCTGCACATATATTATGAACACAAATACTTACTTAACAACAAACCAGCCATTGTATTTAAATAACCAGTTCCAGAACCAAGATTTAAAAAACTCAAGCCAGGTTTTAAAGCTAATTCTTCCATAACTTCAGAATATATACATGGTGCCGATAAATGTAAATTTCCATGTTTCCAAGCAAAGTCTTTATAAGCATTTTCTCTATGAGTTGATAAAAAATAATCACCTCTATCGACAGCTCTAAAGACTTGTTCAACTGTTTTTGATCTGATATAACCAGAATCAATAAGATTATCTACAAGTTCATCATTGTTTTCCCCAGTACTAATTGCATCACCCATTTTTAAATATAATTAAAGTTAAATTGGTAGTGATTAAATAGGATAAATTATCCATCCAATTCCAAACCTAAAAATAAAAATATAGATTTATGTAAGCTAAATTTAAAATTTAAATTACAAGCTGATACATTTCATATAAACTATGACATTTATAACGAAAAAAAAAACATTACTAAAATTAATATTTAAATATTTGATACTTACAAGGTACTCTAGAATGGAGTCTATTGTTAAAAAATTAAAAGTGTTTTGCAGTATCTAAAAAGTAATAAGAGTGAATGAACTGAATATAATGCCACATACATTCATTCGTCAATTTACTATTTTGTCACTATACTTAAAGGACCTAAAACACTTAAATCATTAATTCTTACATAAATATTACGCATTAATTATATTCAAAAGATCAAAGTTAATGATCCGTCTAAATTATATTCGCACGTTATAAATAGATGGTTGCATTTCCGATGCATTCCTTATATCAGCTTATATTGTAAAGAAATAGTAGAAAATATAAATGAAAATGGAGGTACAATACTTTAATGGTTTATGAACAATAAGGAGCAATAGTAATAATATCTTACTTTAAATTAAAATAACATCCACTAAATGTAGCAAACCGCATGAATGATATATTTGGCAACACGGCATTCAGGTTTTTTTTTTCTTTTTGCCTAAATAAAAAGTCTGACGCGGAAAAAGTAAATCAGCTGATATATATAAACATCAAATTATCATTTTGCCTGATTTTGCCTTTTTTATACCCCAGTAAACACTGAGTTATCTTTAATACTCATGGCCTAACCTGCTTGAAGTTTAACACCAATAAAAATCGGCGTTGCTAACACCGAGTATATAAAACCCAGTTAACATAGAAATATCTTGAATATACCTTTACAAATTGCAAATTCATTTCTAACCAGACACCATAGTGACCAAACAGATGTAAGATCTCTCATAGAATAGTTTAAACGTGTCTTAAGATATGTTTTATTAATATCTTAAAAGTAAATATAGTTATGTTAGAAACTACATTAAATTTCTTAGTCAAATAAGATATAGCTTCGTACAAAATGTGATTATAAAGTACATGATCAATTTTTATTTGAAAAGAAATGTACAGTGACTGTACGATAAAATAATGTGAAGAAATCTATAAATAAAAAAAATTTTTAAACAATAAAAATTAAACATTAATATTTAAAATTCTTTATCTGCTTAAAATTTTACATAACACGTTGAAATTTTTTGAATACATAGTTACATATTTAGATAATCATATAGTGATATTTAAAAATGTTTATTTCAAATTAAGAAGTGAGAATTATTCGGATTATTATCTTATTATTATTGCCCATTAGAAAATAATGTGATGCAACGTTTGTGAAATATGGAGATATTTATGACAGTATTAGATTAAAAAACTAAAACACTACTGAGCACTTAAAATCTTGCAGGGTATTATGTCTTATTTTCGCTCTCATTCCAAATAATTGTTTCTCTATTAAAAAATATTTTCAATATGCCCTAATATGCTCATACGTAGAGGGCGAAGCGGTGATAGGGACGCTAATTGTATATATTTATATAATAATCATAAAGAAATAACTGCGTTCGCTTTTTCGCTAGAATTATTCTTTTTGTAATATTGTTAAATGTAAAATATATGTAAAAATTAAAATTAATAAAATGGAATACTTTATTTATTCAATTAATTTTAATTACAAATTCAAAGTTATGTATAATCCTCATTTAATTTTGATTAATGATGGTATTTTATAAATACATTTAACAATATATTATATCTTAGCACAAAAAGTGAATGATACTAAAACAATAAAAGTGAATGATTTATTAAATTGAAGAAAACGAAATTTTATTATAACTATCATTTAATAACTTTTACCTTTGTTAGTTCTATGTATTTACACCCATATTTTAGATTACTTGCACAAGAGCGATTCCATTAGGTGTGTTAATATAATCTTTCTTGCAGTGAATTTTAATAAGCTTCTAATATCTAGACGGTAAATAGTCTGTACTATAGCTATTTTATGCGTACAAATACACTATATTTTAGTGATAAGGCCGAGTACAAGCATTAGCCATCAATATAATACAAATAAGTTATTATAAATTGAAACGCAAAAAATGTTATCGCCGTAGAATTACAGTAATTATAGAAATGTACAATATTATTACAAATTTAATCATATAAACTAATATAAATGTTATATATAAACTTATATTAGAACTGATGCGAGAAAAATAACTGTTGTGTGCTAAGCCATTCTACTTTGTAGTAATTATAATTGACTCATTACAATAAGATATTATAGTTCATCCAAAAAGCTAATTTTCAAATTTCTCTTTAAAAATTTAATTTCGATTATCGCATGAACTCTGTACAAGAACTGTTTAATACGGATTTATGTTCTAACAATTGACAGCTCTGATTTAAAAAATGTAAGGTACATCGATACTCAAATTTTGTTGTACAACTTTTTACACAATATCTTTAAATTGCACGTTATTACAATCCCTTATATCATAGTATATAAATATATAAATGGTCTCTACGTTTTACACATTTGATTGTTTATATGTTTTAATGAAACAATATTTTAAACAGGAGGTTGCACGTAATAAAATAGTTGAGAAATATTATTCGGACGACAATTTTGATATTTAATATGTACAAGGATTGGATATACACGAGATCATTGTTCCTTTATAATAATCACTTTAAAGGAATTGAATCATAAACCAATAAAATGCTAATGCTAACTATACAATTACTGCATTTTAAATAGGAATTATTAAATTTGGTATTAATTTTGTCCTCGAATTTCACTTTGCTCAAGTATTTGCAGCAATTTTAATTCGACATTAGTCTTGAATAAGAAATCCTTAATTTTAAAGGATTTATTGCAAGTGCAAATAAAAAAGGTAAAAGAAATGATATTACTCGTATTTTCCTCGATATTTGCTATACGGTAGCTTAAGTATGTCCCCAATTTTACTGTATCATATTATTTTAAATTTACATCTGGTATCAGCAGCTTTGCAGGTGAGAGCCACAGAACAATCCCTACGTATGGTAAGGGTATTTCTCGGGATATGAAGACTCGCGGCTCGAGTGGGTCTGAAAACGCATAAGCCCGTTTCTCTATAATAGCGAGAGCGGTTTGATAAGAAATAGTGGACTGCTGTCGCTGATGCAGATACACGTACACGTAGTGTCGCGCAGCGTGCCCAGGGCGCGTTCGAGAGCGAGAGCCAAGAATCCCCGGGGCGCATGCGCAGTGGGAGGGCCGTAGAAACGTGCGCGCAGTGCGCGCTCGCAGCATGTACAGGCCGGGCAGCGGCAAGCAGCTCGAAGCAGCTCGCGCACACGCACGCAGCTGCGATCTGACACGGGCACTCGGCGGCGCCAACCGCGCGCGAGGAAGGACGGCCGCGGCTCGGGGTCGGGAGCGAGAGAGATAGAGGGCCAGTGCGGCGTTTGCAGAGAGGCGCGCGCGCGAGCGATAGGTCCGATGGCGACTGACAACTTTAAAACGTGAGCCCCGTCGGCGCCCGGCGTGTCGTCGCCCTGGCAGAGTGAGCGGCTTCCGGGAGGCGGCGAGGAGCGGCCGCGAGGCCCAGGAGGACCGGCGCACGCGCCCCGGGCGTGCAGGAGGACTCGCCGCGCTAACGGCCCACTGCCCGTGTTTTTCTTTTTTTTCGATAGTGAGCCCTTCGGGGTTCGCGAGGCGCCGCTCGACCGGCGAGCCGCAGACGCCCTCGCCGACGCCCAGAGTCGGCCGCAGTGCCCCGGAGCTCGGCACCTCGACCGCGCGCCCCCGCTGCGCGAAGCTTTCCTTTTCATTGATAAAGGCAGCGGGAAGCTGGCCCGCCGAGCGGAGGCACCAGCTGACCGGGGATAACGCAAGTTCGGCGGACGAGTCGCGCGCCCACCAGCCGGAGCTTATCGCAAGTGAGTGCTTACAACCTTCCCGCATCCCGGTGCGTTCGGCTTCGATTATTTCCCACTGCACTGCGCCCGGATCACCTAGCCGCGGGGCTGCTGCCCGCGACGCGCTGCCCATCTACCTCGGAGATGCTCCGCCGCGACTTGCCTGCAGTCGCCACTCTCCGAATTTCAAGAGTTGGCGGTTCGTTACCGTCACGTACAAAGCACAAGTCCCTATACACCAGCCGTACAATCGCGTAACGCTCTTTCCGACGACACTGAACTTGTCTTTCTTGGGGGCTTTTTTTCAAACGGTCCCGATAGCCATTCGAAAGGTAACAGCCCCTGTTGCTGTCACCATTGCGACGGATCTACTTGTGTTTCCTTGGCCTCGTGCAAATTTTCCCTGCACCCCGAGTGTTCCTTCGCGACTCGCAGCTTACCTACTCTTGCACTAGCCCTAAAAATACTCAAAATTGTTCCTGTAAGCCTCACGCCCCGTTCTACCATAAACAGCGAACAACTGCATCGCTATATTTCAATTTTATTTTTCTCGTCCCTCGCGATGCACCGTCTATCTCGCCTGAATGCAAATTATATCAACAATTTTGCGCAAGTACTGCGAGACCATCGTGTGTGCGCGCGCGCGCGTCTATTCGTGTAAAAGCCTGTAGGGATTGCTGCTCGGATTGGTGTATAGTTAGGGTCTGGGGGAGTAATGTGGTAATGAGCGGCACAGAAACCGAGTGGCGGGGGGAGATGCGTATACACAGCAGTCTAGCTGTGGAGGGGGCAACTTGCCGGGATCTACGAGCGGGCTTTTTTCACGATGCGTGTTATGTATCTTATACCTACACTTTCGCCACTACCTAGTTAAGACGCGGGCGTGGAATTTCGTTTCAGTTTTAATTTTACTTATAAAGAGCCACTAAAATTGTCCTCGCATTGGCGATCGCGAGTGCAGCAAGAGTTGAGTACTTCGGTGGTGAGTTATTTAACTCTTTGTATTTAAGAAATCGTAATGAGAGCAAATGCACGACGTCGTTGCAATCCAAAGTACTTAAATGGGTGCGCAAGGCAGGAAGAGTTAGCTGCTCAATATATTATACGTAAATACGGACAAATAAAAGTATCGAACGATTGAATAGTTAAAGAATGCACCATGCGTACTAATGCATAAACTTGTTCATTTTTTACATATTTGTTTTTTATTTTTATTTTACATATAAATTATTCTGTCTGTTAGTTTTGAATCGATTGATTATAGTATTAAAATTAATTAGGAAAGTTTCGAAGCGAGAACTACTTGCTTTCTTCATAGAGTTTTATATGGTTGAATGGCGATTCGTAGTCTTATGATCTACTTTTAATCTTTAGTTACATATTATATAATATTGTTATGGTGAGATTGAAGATTTTTTAACGGTGATTATTTTAGATACACTGCAGGGAAATATTTTTTGTTTTTATACTTTTATGTAATAATTTAGTTTTTATTTTTAAATAATGCATCAACAAAATATTTATAACTTTTTATCCAATTTTATTAAATTAAAAAAAGCTCCAGTAGATCAATTAAGTTTTGAAATTTTGTACACATTGAACTTATTATATACAAATAAAACTTAATTATATGATTTTAGGTTAGAATGAATATGGGAACATGGAATTGACTTTAAATACTTTTAGAACTCGAGCTTAGGAGAAAACAATCTCTTGAAATTATAACTTTATTACACATTAAAATATTAATGTGTGCATGCATTTTAAGCATTAGAATCGATGTTTTAGATTTATAATGATATTTTCAAACTATACAATCAAATCGTTTTCGTGTGAACCGCGTGTATATGAGTAATTTCATCGCATAAGAAATGGAGATATTAAATGTATTTAAAACTAAATTGGTTATTGTATGTTAATCGATAGAAATACAATTGTAATATATAGCTCTAGAACTGTATTAAATAATGTTTTATCGTATCGATTTTTCATGAAGTAATCGATGAATTTTATTAAATGAGATAATCATATCACAGTATATAAATTTTACGCAAAAGAAAGTATATTAATAAAATAACTTTTAATAAGTGTAGGAAAAAAAGTAAAAATAAATATAATAGAATTGTGCTCAACTCGTGAGATATTTATAATTTAAAAATAACAAATTTCTTTAATGAACGCATGTCGTATGATATTATAAGGCAATAAGGCCAGCCATTAACTCTTAAAATGAAGCGATCGTTATATACGCATAATGATTGATGAATAACACATAGATAAATATTATGTACAGTGCTCATTCATAGTAAACAAAATTTTCGAATTTTCAGATTATAACTTTTCACAATATACTTAATAAGCTATATTTTCTGTTTAATTAAATTATTATATTGTTATTTAGAAACATGTGTAATGTGACTTTTGAAGTGTCTTAATAATAAGGATATGTTATCCATTGATTTAAAAAAATATATATTTATAACAAACTAATTTTAAATAAAATTGCATACGCATGCTAAACATTTATATATAATTTGCTAAAACCGAATCACGATATTTTTGAGGTTAGAATGAATATTGCTTGCGACACGTCTGCGCCTTCCTGTAGATAGTCAGGTAGTCGCTCACCGATTTCGTCCTCTCCGTACACGTGCGATTAAACTTATAACTAGGATCTTTCTATTCTGAAAAAGCTATACAACAACATGAACTTGATTTCAATGAAATTTATTTTGTGATATTTATTTACAAAATCAATTAAAGAAATTTTTCAATCATTTAAATTTTGCTCAGTAGTTTCGTAAAACTATTTATGCACAAGAATATACTATAATAGTGACGCATAGAGAACATATAATTATAAGACGGAGTTTAGTTGGCATCGGAGCAGCGTCGATCTGTGCTCCCCACGCGACCGGAGCACATCCTTTGCCCTCGAATCAAATGAGTACACCCTTTCGAATGTACCTCCTCGCGCACAATCCACCGCAGTCGACGAGAGAAAGGATTCGGTGTTCGCGCCCCGCGACCTTGGGCTCGCGGTGCGCGCGCTACTTGGGAGTTGGGAGTCGGGAGTCGCGACGTACCAATCGATCGTCCCCGGGACGAGAAATTCTCTGGCACTCCATTGGTCGATTAATCGGCTCCGGCGGTGGCGGCGCCTCATCGCTTCCATGAGAACTGAGCCGGCGGCCACAGCTCACACTATCCCCGTCTCACTCCTCTCGCACTTGCCAAGTGCATTTTCGTACACTGCAGTTTGCTCGAAGGTTGGATTTTTAGGCTGGCTCGCGAGTTTTGAGGTGCACCTGCAGTTTATAAGCAACATTGAAGATGTTTTATCAAGTTTCTCTCGAGTTTTGTTCAAATTACATTGTTGAAATCGGTAGGCTTCTGTGCGCTTGGTATAGCCGCTAATAATAAACAACTAGTTTTATAAATTCTATTCTTAAAAGTTATTTACTAACAGTATACTTCTCATTGGATATTAACAAAATGTTTCTTCTCTTAAAAATACGTGAAATAACGAAAATAAACTATAAATGTTTATGGAAAACCCTTAAGGAACTTTCAATCATTTAAGACTTATCTCATTGTCATCGAGGCGCTGGCCTCTTCATCCTATCTCGGAAGATTTTAGAAATTAGAGAAGTAATTTTGTAACTCATTTTTTATTCTTAATTGCTTAGTTTGGTGTATATTGTAGATGGATACGTATAATACCAAAGTATCGTAAGTAAGATATCGCATGGATAATTTACTAATTACTTTCATTTGCATTAGATTTTATATTGTATTAGGTAATAAATTAAAAACGACATTATTATTTAATCGGGTTATGATATTTTAATAATAAAAACTTGTTTTTATGCAATTATGTGAATTATATTTTTAAAAGATAAAATATTTGGTTGAAATCTTTTTAATACTAAGCGATAAGCCGTGAAAATATATTTCAATTAATTTTTTTTACGTTTTATTACTCAATACGCATCTTGCAATTATTGAATTTCTTTCGCTTTCATTAAATGAGTGTTGCCTGTACACATACACATTAAAGTACTGCAGGTCCTACATTGTAACCGCTAATACATTTTACCTCCGTCCTGCTCATAGCGCCATCTATAAGAGCTTTGCAGCTTACACTCAGGCATCAGTTACAATTGGCGAACTCTGGTCACTATATTGCGGGAATAAAGTTTTTATTCAACTATTTGCATATAACTGCATTTAATGTTAACAAGTAATTATTATAAAATCTGTTTTTCACAAACAACGTATAACACAATAGTTTATGACCATATTACCTGAAACTTATTTTTAAATACGTAAATATTGATTGGATTACTTTTACCAAATTTTTCATGATTATATTACGAATAAGATGCTTACAGCTAGGTGGGTTCGGAAACAATACATTTTAGATTCGATTTCATATTCTTATTACTTTCCTCTTATTAATGGAGGAAACTAGTTTTCATACATCGCACGATGAGTTGAAAATGAAGTTGTATGCAGGACTAACAAGTGACCATAAAGCTAAGTGTTTTCTTATCATTCGCGATAGTGCTGTCCAACGGTCGAAAAGCGAGCCATTTAAAACAAAAATTTGAGAAGAAAATAAAATTTTTGTTTTGTACTTGCAAAGCTCCCTCGTGAACCGTAGAATCAGCCATAACAGATACGTTGGGTCGAGGAACGAGTCGTTCCGCGATCCGAACGATCCTCCAATTCAGGCCAGCCCGATGCGCAGGATCACGCGGTCGGGCGCCGAATCCGCCGGCGGCCATCCTCCAGTCGTTCCTATCCGTTCCTAAGAGCAGATCTCGGAACCGGATCGCGGCCTTTTTGAAATTGGCGCGCTGGCGCCGGCAACGCCGCTCGGCGCGAACGGTTGGCTAATGGGCGGCGCAGGAACATGGAGGGCGCATGTATCGCCTTGGCGGCTGCACGCGCGTGGCTGGCCGATCCGCCCACACCTATCGCCCGGGGCCAGCGCAGCTGTTCGCAGGGGGCAGGTGTGTGTGGGGTGGGGGGGGGGGGGGGGAGGTGGTGTAAGGCGGGGAGCGGAGCTACTTCCCGAGGGCGCGAGATTCGAAGCGCGCGCGGCGGCCGTCACGCCTAGGGTCGTCTGCGCCCGCGCGGACGGCCCGTGCGGGCATCGATTTGCCGGGGCCCCGGGAGGCGGCGCTCACCTGCTCCTGCGGCGCCTTCGGGGCGCGCGCCCGCGATTGCGTAATCTCCGCGACGATCTCGCGCGCCGCGCCGACCATATCGATTTTCAAGTTCGAGCGGGTCGCGAGCGCTCCATACGGGCACGCGGCCTCTCACCCGACGTGCATGCTTTGGAGGCTCGGGGCCGCACGCGCGCAAGCTACCGTCTTCCGATGGCCCGCTCGGGATGCAGCTTATGCACCGCGTTAACCCCTCGCTTCGGGAAATGTACTCGGGAGTCGATGCACCCGGACTCATCGGAACACTCGACCGAGTGTTGCCTACGCGTAACACGTCTATGCCGTAGCTTAACGGACTCGTATATTTTAATCGCGGAAGCGGTGGGGGGTTTCGGGTAAATAAGCAATTTAGGTGGAAAGGGTACTTTTCCCTCAAAGGCTCTACAGCGCAATCTGCAGATGGCACGTATGTGGCGCTCCTACAGACATTCTCCGTAGAGGAAACCCGATTCCCAAAGATTATTGCTTCTAGATCGGAAGCGTTTTTCTCTGTAAATCAAACGAGCAATCTGGTAGGCGAGGGGCCGCGTAGAGGTAGAAGGCTATGCGGAAATGATCGAGGAAGGGTTCGGCTGGCGCAGGTGTCTCGAACAAAGGTTTACGCCTGACATTTTGTTTCATAATGCAGAATGGAGGAGATCTTGGTGGAGGATGTAGGAGACAAGTGCGCTACGGAGACAGGTTGCGCCGCAGCGGGCAGCAAGAGCAGCAGCGGGGCCGCCTATGCCCCTGGACCCGGCGCCCCGGCAGCGTCGGCCGCCCTCGCCCTCGACGACCCCTCGAGCCGCGTGATGTCCATGCTCTACATCCAGCAGGGGAAGCTCCAGACGACCAATCAGACGAACAACAACGGCTCGACGAGCCAGCCGCTCTTTCACGTAGTCAATAAGTCGCAGATCGCGGCGTTCAATCAGGTGAGAGCAGCAGCCGCGCCAGGCGCTCCAGTCCCCAAATCCGAATCCAGAGCCCGCAGCCGCGTGTCGGCCACTGTTACAAGTGCTATAAGGGACGCGGGCAGCGGTTCCTCGGCGCGTGTGTATAGCCTCTTTCGGGGGCTCCCCCCGGCCGCCGCCGCCGCCGCCCCCCCCCCTCCTCCACCCTCTCCAGACACACACACACCCCCACCCCCCTCCTCGCCCCCTCGGCAACGCCGTCGGCCCGTCCCTGCGCCGCGCCGGCCACCGTGTGCCTGCCGCTGGAGTGTGTGCGTAGCCGCGGCGACGTGCACGTTGATTTGGTGCGCGCGGCGCGATCGGGAAGAGCCCGCAGGCACCGCAGGCCGCCCCAGGCCGCACACTGCATTATAAAAAGAATGTGTGCACACACACGCACGCATCATAACGCGCGCTGCTGCTCCGCGGCTCTCCGCACGTCGTGTGCCTCGGCTGCCTCTATATAGTGCTAAAATGGAACTCGCTCGCTTTTCGGTAGTTTCGCTCGCCCCTTGAACACGCTCTCGTAGGCCAATTTTTTTTTATCCCCGCGCCCGCTTTCCTCGTGGGCCAAGAAAAATTCCTTGGGCGGACGCTATCGCATTGTATCGGGACTATTGGCTCCACTGTGTTATGTAAAGTTCTGTAAACAGTGAAAACTGTTTAACTCGACTCCCCTATTATAGAAATACAGTGTTTTTATGTGTGATTACAAAATAGTGATGCGCTTTCGTCATTACCTATTTTCCTAACGTTTCAATACATTCCTCGGGTATTACATTCGACGCCCAAATCTCTCGAATAATGTCTTATTTGACAAACTACGTACGTGCTATCTCGGCCTTTTAAATGAGTTATATCAATCGTTATTTCAAAGTGTAAAAAATTCAATCCTACTGTTTTATTTAACTATTATAGCCAAATGAACGACTATTTCAGGTATTTAATAGCCTTTAACCTATTTACTGTTTTTCCTTTACTTTGTATTCAAATTCTTTTTATATGAAAATACATTTATAAATATATATACTTATATATGTACATATATACAATCATATACAAAATGTTGTACATATATATAGCAGGTGTAACTTAAATTCTCATTTCTGAATCTTGGTTTCTTTCTTACATTTTCTTATAATAATACAAAGTATTTTGATCTATACTTATTTATTGTCTATTAAGATTATGCTAAAATTTATGCTAGTAATTTTGTTTATGAATAAATATTTTACTCACAGTAAAGATTTTATGACTGAAATAAATTTTCATTTTTTTTGTTTTTTATTGTTAATATCAGAAATTGTTATTAAACGTATTATTTTTGTATATTGTTAGATTTTATTTTAAACCATGAAAAAAATAGCCATTCATTAATTCCATCCTATAACAATAAGTGATTTTTATGATAATTGTACATACCTACTTGATACCTTACATTAAATTTATTATAAATAATCTATTCAAAAATTTCTTTGAAATTAGTAAAATATTGTTAACAATCTACAAACGAGGGAACATATATTTGAAATCTATTTTATTAATTCACAGATTGTGCTTCAAGGACTTGGTCAAGTTAATCAAGCTCCAATACAACAATCTATAAGTATTCGACGACAGATCAATCCAGGTGTAAATTCACCATCTTCAACACAAGGACAAAAACACATTTTAGTTCGAAAATCTAATGCAGCTGGTACACAGATAATGCAACTCGGTACTGCACAAGAAAGTTCAGTTCCTACTCAAATAGGAGGAAAATCTGGGATTGCTTATTTAGGAAGAATTATTAAGCCTAAACCTAGAGAATCAGTTGTGATTCCTACAGGTACATTTATGATAATGCATTATATGATAATAGTTTTTAAACTTTAAAAGACTTTTTTATATATTAATAATGATTTTGAAAACTTAGATTTCCTCTTGTAATATCTTAAAAAATAACAAAAAGTGGTATTTTAATGCAATTATTTTTTATAAATATTTCTTCAAAATATATGAAAAATTTTATATTAAAGCAGGAACAATAAGTACGAAACCAATTCCAAAATCAAAACTAGTAATTGCACCGGTTATTTCACACGTTGCACAAACAACAAGTAATACATCCAGCAATTTGCAAAATCAATCTTCCAAACATATGACTAACCTCATACTGCCTGTGAATATTCCACAACAGAGTGCCTCTGCTGCTAAGCAAAGTCTCAATTTTAAGCCCAGTTTTAATTTCAAGTTCAATAACGGACAAATTAACTCGGATGCAAAAAGCACTATAACAGGTATATATATGTGACAGATATGTATGTCAGTCTATATGTATCAGTAAATTCAAATACATAATTCTAATTAATAATTCAGGCATAATTGTACATAAAAGTATTTATATGTGTGGAATTGTTATTATATATAAATAAAGTACAATTTATAGATTAAATAGATAAAATAATATTCATTCTTAAAATAAATTATTTCAACATTTTACAATTATATATTTATAATTTTAAAAAAGTATCGTTTTTGTGAATATTTTAGTGTCTTTCAGCATCAGCATGCTCTTAAATTAATTGCTTTTAATTTATTAATTATATTGTATTAAATTTAAATATTTTATTAGTTTTAAGAGAATCTAAAACATCAAATTCAACAACAAATCCACCACCGTTACATCCAATAGCAAAAATGAGCTTGTTAAATGCACCAAAAAGTTCTAGTAATACTGCAGATAGCATTAAAATAACTGAAAATCCTGATTCAGCAGTGATAACCCCAATTCCAAAAAAAGAGGACAGTAATCCTCCTGAAAAACGAAAAAAAACTATAAGCAATATTTTAAGAGGCTCAGGAGAAAAGCGAATAAAAAAACAGAATTTGTCTAAGTCTTCATCGCAAGAAACTAGTCCAGCAGAAGTATCTACTTATACATTAAACAATTCAGAATCTGAACATGACAAAGATAAAAAAAGGGATAAAGAAAAAGAAAGTGATGATGACATTACATTAATAAAAGTTATACCTAGTGAAGAAAAGAAAATAAAACGAACTTTAGCATCTGATGATATAAAAATTGAAATCATCAAAGGTACAAGTCGAAAAGAAGTTGAAGTGATAGAAAATTTCGAAAAGATTAATGGTAAATCAAATAACGATGAAATAAAGGATCAAAGTGTGTTGCATCAAAATGACTCCAATTTTGATGCAACAAAAGTTTTAGATTGGAAGGATGGTGTTGGTTCCCTCCCTGGGAGTACTTTAAAGGTATTTCAATTTTAACACAAATTAAAATTCAATATATTTACATATTTTTAAAATCGCTTTCTTTTAAGTTTTGTATGAACGAATTTGGATTAATGGAAGTTGTCGAAGAAGATGAAAATAAACAAGATAAAGATGAAAATGTAATTGACAAAGAAAATGTATGCTTAAGTCAAAATTCTTCAAATCCTAGCACACCAACGATTGTGAATAACGAGAAGAAACCAGAAGAGAAAAAAGGACGAACAGTTTCGGCAGATACATTTTATCATTGTGAAGGTTGCGGTTGTCACGGATTAGCTTCCGAATTTGAAAGTCCTAATTCTTGCAGTCCGTCATGTACAGAATACATAGAAGTAATGAAACAACATAAATTACGAAAGGAAAAAGAATTAAAGTAAGTTTTAAATATTTCACGTTTTTAAACATATAAAAATATAATATTAAATTATAAAATATTTCTTAGTAGTAAAGAAATTCGAGCTAAAAAGAAACGTAAAAAAATGCTTCAAGAACAACAAGCAAAGGACAGAGAGAAGAACAAAGAAGTGAACTCAAAACCGAACGAGTTGGATGACAAAATTAAGAACGAAGAAAAATTAGATCAATTACAAGATAGACTAAAATCTGAAACAGATGAAGATACAAAAGATACTAATATTACTGTGATGGATGAAGAAAGTCAAGGAGAAACTGAGTCAAAAGTTTGTTTTTAAATTTTATCTCTTTTTTTAAACATTAAATTTATTATACTAATATTAATTTATTTCAATAGTATCCATGGCAAACAGGAAAACTTGGTTTTTCTTGGTCAAAATATCTTGAACATACTAAAACAAAAGCAGCGCCAGTGAAATTGTTCAAAGAGGCATTTCCATACAGTAAAAATAATTTTAAAGTTGGAATGAAACTAGAAGGTATTGATCCTAATCATCCTTCACATTATTGTGTTTTAACAGTAACTGAAGTTGTTGGTAAGTAGAAATAAATTGCTGATATCAACATATGTTTTGATAAATTTCATTTTAATTCATATTCTTTTTTGACAGGCTATCGAATTCGATTACATTTTGATGGATATGCCGAAAATTTCGATTTTTGGATGAATGCAGATAGCATGGATATATTTCCTGTTGGCTGGGCTGAAAAAAATGGACACAAATTACAACCGCCTAAAGGATATGTCCAAAGTAATTTTAGTTGGAATGCTTACCTTAAAATTTGTAAATCTGCAGCTGCACCAAAAACCCTTTTCTCAAATAGAAATGTAAGTTTAAATTTTGAGGTCTACTGCGATCAAAAAATATCGATGAATTATTAAATATTTTGTTTATAAACTTTCTGATAATAAAACTAAATTACTTCAAATTATAAAAAATTTTCAGTCTATGCTTCCAACTGGCTTTCGCGTTGGTATGAAACTTGAAGCAGTTGACCGAAAACATTCTTCATTAGTTTGTGTGGCAAGCGTAACAGACGTAATGGACTCAAGAATACTCGTACATTTCGATTCTTGGGACGATGTTTATGATTATTGGGCAGACGTTAGTTCGCCTTACATTCATCCTATTGGTTGGTGCCATCATAATGGTCGTAGTTTAACGCCACCAAATTGTAAGCATTTAAGTTTCTACACAGAATTTGAATTCATTATTTTCTTATATTTAACTTTATTGACATAGATTACAAAGACCTTAAATCGTTCACATGGGATGCATATTTAAGAGCCACCCAATCTGTTGCTGCTCCTGCCCGAGCTTTTAAACAGCGACCACCGTGTGCGTTTAAACGAGGAATGAAACTTGAAGCTGTTGACAAACGATTGCCTCAATTAATAAGAGTAGCAACTGTTGAAGATGTGAAAGATCACATGTAATAAATAAATTAATAAAAATAATAATAAATCATTAATAGCAATTCCATTCTAAATTATAATTCTTTATAACAGGTTGAAAATAAGGTTTGATGGTTGGCCTGAAAATCATGCATATTGGGTTGATGACGATTCAACAGATATACATCCAATGGGATGGTGTTCAAAAACTGGACATCCTTTAGAAGCTCCTTTAAGTAAATATTTTGTTTCAATAAATTTATAAAAGTTAAATATTTAACTTTAAGTTAAAAATATGTATAACCTTACACAAATAGTATAATTTATTCATTTGTTTAATTGTGTTTGTATAATTTCCGTCATTGTTTTTTAGCTCAAGACAATTTAAATGATCGTGCTGAATGTGGAACGTTTGGTTGTCGAGGCATTGGACACGTCAAAGGACCCAAGTTTGCGACACATAATTCAGCATCAGGCTGTCCATATTCAGCTCAAAATATAAATAAAACAAAAGCTCTGGCAGATCGATTAAGCTTAAGACACGAATCAAATGATTTTGAAGATGATTTTCTACTAGAAAGAATAAAGTCTGAAAAACCTGATAAAATTAAAATTGAAAGGCTTGAAAAAAGATTTTTGTCTTATGAAGATAAATCAATAAAAGTAGAAAATATAAAACAAGAAGATGGAGATTTATCTGATAAGACTGATAAAGTCGAAAATTCCGAAAGGTATATTCACTTTGTTGAACATTAATAATTTTCTTAATAAAAGTGTATAAGTAGTAGAAATAATAATATAATACATACAAAATATGGTAATTCTATTATTTACTTTCTACTTATTTTTAGGATCAGTGGTAAATGGCGAAATAATAGTGACTGTCAATCGGACGATGATGAGGTTATTAAAAGACGAAAAAAACGGTCAGTTAAATTAATAAAGATTACAAAAACCATTAAAATCAAATCATATCTGAATTGTTTAAATATTTTTTAGAAGACATACGAACGATGAATCAAATATTCTTTCCATACTGAATTCAAACAACGATTCTTCAACCACTCAAATGCCTTATGCTTCAAATATACCGGATAAGCAATTGCGATTGGAACTGTATCATTCTGTATATAATCCTGGATACAATCCTCTACCAGATGCACCACACATATGGGCTAAGCATAGTAATGCTTTGAACAGAGTTGTCTCAAAACAAAATACAAATCCTCGTCGATGGTCAAATGAAGAAGTTATTAAATTTATTCAAAGTGTACCAAATTGTAAAGAAATTGGAAGTATTTTCAGAAAACATGTAAGTTATAATCAATCTTGTATTTGTGAAAATGAATTAAATAGAATTATTTCAAAAAATAAGAATAAGAATAAAATATTTTTGTTTATATTATAGAATATTGATGGTGAATCATTTCTGATGCTAACACAAGAAGATTTGGTATCGATACTTGGTTTAAGACTTGGTCCAGCTATAAAGCTGTACAACAGTATTGTGTTGTTAAGAAAAAGAGCAACGTGAAAATTTCAATTAAGAGTGTTAAAACCTAAAGTGAATATAGGATAAATGATGTAAAGTGAAATTTATTGAACATTTATGAATGTTCGCTATTTAATTTTGTGGTTCGTCCAACCTACATTTTTTGTCAGAGACTAGCCAAAGTCTATTTTATAAAGACGAAAATTTGTAAATTAATGTTGGACTAAACAGTGTCGTTGACTTTGTTATGCCGTGAGACTACATATACGTAAGACATGTACTTACGCCTTCGCTTAAAATCTATTTCCTTCGAGCTGGCGAGAGCGCATTCAATCATGTACAAATGTAAATATGTTTATCTAATAATATTATTAAAATATTGTAATATGAAGAATTCGATTCTTATTATAGTTTATAATTATGAATAATCTATTTTAATTTTTTACACGTTGAATGTTTTATTTATATAAAAATCAAATACATTACAAACATTACTATTTGTAATCCTAAAAATTTTTGTTGTCTTTTAATTTAGTTAAAAAATCTTATGAAATGAAAGTCTATTTAAAATTGAAAATTTTTTTTAATTTGTGCGAATTCTACTTTATCGGCCTAGTTTTTCATCTTCAATTTTTAGTTGTAAATTTGTAGAAAGTAACTATATGAATCTGAAATTTTGTTTTGCAAAACTGATTATTTAGAATAAAATCGCTTAAGCTCGTTTAAGGTATGTGTTATACATCTTATGCTCTACGTATTATAAGTAAACAAATAAGTAATAAAGTTTTTCGATATAATTATTAAGATAAAATTTATATTTTACTCTATATCATTTTTTTTATTCTCATGTAAAAACATCCTTTAAAATATTTTCATGTTAATTTTTTAACAAAAAATGCACTTTGAAACAAATTCGAAAAGTGCGTCTTTACTTATAACTGAAAAAAAGTGCGTCTTTAGTATAAACTTGACAATCACTAGTATAATTTTTAAATAATGTAAAATAATATAGCTATTATAAAATACTAAAAAAAAATTTTGTTGAAAAAAGCATTTGAAGCATCTAAATAATTAATTACAATTAATAAATGTAATTATTTAAGTTTAAATTTAATTATTCAAAGAATTTCTTCAAAGTTTCCATTGATGGTATAACAGAGTATTATTATCTACTCATACAGGAGTAAAGTAGGAGAAATCTTGTTGAATATTGTTAAACAATTTATTTAAATAAATAACAAAATATTTAAGTGTGCTATAGTTCAATGTTAGACAGTAAGATAACAATCAGCTCCTAATCTGCCTCTAATCCGGGAGCATTCATCAATTATACACAAAAAGTATGAAAAATATTAGTTAACATGAGGCGTTCGCTAAAGATGAGCTGGAGAAAACATCGAAAACATTCTCTATTCTATCGACACACGAGACATGCTGATTCCTTATATTCGACAATTACTGGAGGTCCGATCATAATAGTGCTCGATCACCTGTTATGTACATCTCCCGTTCTCCATCAAGGCCAAATCGGCAAAATGACATCTTGCACACTATCACGATGGCATCTAACCGTCGCACGTTATACTGAAATCCGTCATCTTCTAGCCTAAGGTTTATGTCTAATTTATTAAGTTGATCTTCAAGGATTTTACACCCTGTTTAACCGCCTGGTTAAAAATATAACCAGTTTAAAATTTGATAAACACACAATTTGGGTTAATCTCAAAGGTGTATTATTGATCTTCACTTACACTACCTGCAACCCAATTTTGGGAGGACAGTATACAGGTGTTATCCACTATCCTTCCCTCGCTGGAATTAGATCTAATTTCGGCCTCGTCAACCAGTCCAACGAGTTTGTTTTCGTGGTCCATAAGGGTTTCAATCATTTGAATACACAGGACATAAAATATTTGATTGTCTTGATTGAAAACTGTTGAATGACAAAAGTCATTCTTTGAATAAGTAGAATGTGTCAAGTTTTTCTGTAATAATTAAAATGATTTTACAACTTAATAATTGTTTTAAAATGCATTTTAGAAAATAATCCAATTACAGAATATTAAAATGATAACGCTTTACTTCTATCAGAGATACTTTTATTTAAAGTCTAAAATTAACTCTTATGAAATAAAAATATTAACATAGCAATATTCTTTAAAGATATAGATATAATTTATTTTCAAATGTAGTAAATTTAATAATTTATATTAATGTTATAATTTATTATAAATTATTATAAGTTGTCATTACAAAGGTAAAGGAACCTGTAATTTAAAAGTTTTTTATTAATACATTTTATGAAAGATAATTTTTAATCTTTTAGAAAATAAATATTATATTTATAATACAAATTAATTAAATATAAAAAGTATTAAAAAAGTTTTAAGATTGACCATTAAGCTCGTCATTCAATTAAAAACTATTTACATTTGAAAATTGGCATGAGATCACTAAATCTCGTATTGCACGGCCGATTTTTCTCCGCAACCGCCCTAGTTTTGCAAGTTGCGAATTAGCATTAATTTACATGAAGGTAAACTGGTTAGATTTAAGGAATTTTAATATTATGGTAAAACGTCATCTAATTCACCATAGTTATAATTGTACATCATATGTATAATTTCTAGCGTATAAAATAGTTTATTCATATCTTAAAATTTTTTCTCTTATCTATTTATCTAAATAAACAGTTGAACAGTAATTAAAATGAGGAAAAACCAGAGAACGCACCAGCTTATCCCGAAGAGCCTCCATGGTGTACTGACGGAAAAAGCGTAAGCTATATAAAACTTGGTTGATTCTTTTACAGACTTATTCAAAACTCTTATACAAGACTCTTTACCGTATCGGACAAAGGGACTATCACTCTTCGAGTTCAATGTAATCGAACCCTTCCAAATCGATGTCAGAAAGAAATCTACGGGTTTCAAAAAGAATTGCAAACGTCTTTCCAACATTCAGTGTCAAAGATGCGGACGAAGCCCAGTTCGATACAGCCCACGCCGCAACCGCTGTGTTTGGCCAACCTCCAGGTTGTCCCTAGAAAAGATAAGATAAACCTGGAGGTCATCAGCATATAAAATATGTCTTACACCCATGGAGTTCAGGGCAAGACCTAAGGCATTAATATAGACAGAACAGTAAAAGTCCCAAAACGGAACCCCGAAGAACACCAAGTGTAGTGGAGAACAGGAAAGATTTATTATAAGGCCGAATCCATGTTATTACCCCCCGTGAGAAGCCCATTCTTTTCATACATTCTAAGAGCTGGATAGAACAAATAGCATCGAACGCCTGGCTAAAGTCAAGTAGTAACAGTAGCGTCACCTGTTTTTTGTCAATAGCAGCACGTACGTCTTCTATTAGTCTTAACAAGGCGGTTTCAGTAGAGTTATTGCGTCTATATCCAGTTTTGAGTGGGTCAAAGATATTGTGTGACACCAAGTGCTTCATAAGTTAGTCGCATACAATTCTTTTAAGAACTTTTGAAAGAAAGCAAAGCGATCAAATTGGTCGAAAATCATTAGGTCCAGAAGATATTCTAGATTTCGCCATTTTTTCAGGATTTCGATTTTATATTTAGCTTATATGCAACTTATATTTAAATTACATATACTCATTACGATACATAAAATGGATGCAGTTTATATGTAGCTGTTTACATGTAAGTTATATTTAATTTTTGTACTTGGGGAAGCTTAGTTGCCAAATGATTTTTAAACAATGGACATGAATTATTTAAGAGCACAAGGAAATGTATAGGTTCATAAATAGATTAAAAACAACAAGCATAAGAAGATCAGATGTTTTTGAACTAAAGAGAATTTCATTATAATGTAGTTTCGCAAAGAAATTACAAGTAAAAAATATATAATACGGCTTTTCTTCCTGAAAACCGGCAAAACCGTGTATTGAAGACTGGCGTTATCTCTTTCGCATGTTCGTGGGGAATAACGTAGATCTACCAAAGTTCGCGGGAAGTGAACATGAGGACCTTTAGATGTGATTGCGAAACCACATTAAAGACGACGCTGCGAGATGGTGTTCCATTAACTGAAATTTAAATATAAATTGGATGTTATTCGCGGCCTATTAGAAAATAATCATACGTCGACGAGCGTTCTTGGAGCAGCGACTCTTGCTAGCGTGACGCCTACATCCAAATGTACCTGAAAATCAAATTATTTATGCCCGACTTGATCTTTAAGGCGGTATGGACGTAATTGCGAACTACCAGCGGAATCCGTATCGCTTCAGCTAGAGTATCGGACTCCTTCATAAGGTATTTACCTATGGAGCATTTAAAGAGTCGGGACATCACAATGACGAATTATTCTAATCAGTCCTCCTCATAATCTTGTTTTAATTTACGCCCTAAATTTAGTTGTATTGATGTATCATGAGTATGTGTGTATTTTAGTATTCATCTTTGACTTTGTACTATAAATGCATTTATTTCAATCATTGTATGTAACTGTGGAGGATATCATATCATTTATCATATGTATATATAACCGTACATATACTTGTATTTATTGTGTCAATGTGTGTATGTGTGTGACTCGACTGATAGATAATAAGGAAAATTCAAGTAATATATATGCCAAAACTGCGCGTCATCTATAATTTGTGATACTGTGCAATCATATTTATAAGTAGACTTAAGATGTAGCGTTTATAAATGTATGTTTTGTGCAATATTTTGTAAGTCATTTACAAATAAAAATTTATCTATTTATCTACCTATCTATCCGCAATCCCAACCCGCGTCGACCGCCGAGGGGCTAGCCCGGCCGGGTCCCCTCCGGAGCGCCCACGACCTGCGCGACCGGACAGTGGCGGGTGCTCCGGGTCCCTCCGAAGCACGTCAACCTCGAAGAGGAAGCACCACGTCACAGTGTAAAAAGTTGTTTAAAAACGAAATTCTGTTAAAACAGCATGTATCACGAATACACGGTTTGCCTTTAAAAATTGAAAATCCACATGTTTGTTCAGATGCTAATGAAAGAGGGAAATATATACGAGGTGTGTTCAAAAAGTAACGAGAATTTTGAAATTTCGCGGGTTTGGAGAGTCCGCCTGTATAAAAATTTTTTTTATTATATTGGTACACATGCCACTGAAATACGATAAAATTTTCAGCAATATTCATTGCTTACTTTTTAAGTGGCAGCCGCTAACGTTAGACGTGTTTTTTCGAGCTCGGCGATTTTCGTTTGTGAAAAAAAATGGATCAAAGAATATGTATTCAATTTTGCGTAAAAAATGAAATAAAGTGTAGTGAAGTTTGTAAAATGTTAACAAAGGCATATGGTGAGTCTGCTATGGGTAAAGCAAGGATTTACGAGTGGTATAAGCGTCTCCAAGATAGCCGCGAAAATGTTGAAGATGACGAACGACCCGGACGCCCAAGCACATCACAACCGATGAAAACGTGATAATTTAATGGGATAGTGCATCATGAATTCTTGCCACAAGGTCAAACAATCAATAAGGAGTACTACCTACAAGTTCAACGCCGTTTGCGTGAAGCAATCCGAAAAAAACGCCCGAATTTGTGGAAAAACAATTCATGGCTTTTGCACCACGATAATGCACCTGCTCATGCTTCATTACTTGTTCATGAATTTTTGGTCAAAAACAAAACTGTAACGATGCCTCAGCCTCCATCAGCCTCGAGGATTGGAAAAAGCGTTGGCAGGAGTATATTATATCCGAGGGGGATTACTTTGAAGGGGACAAAATAGATATTCATGAATAAATAAATATTTTTTTCATAAAACAAAAATTTTCGTTATTTTTTGAACACACCTCGTATGTAATGTACAATTCTGTAAAAAAGAATGCGATTCTTTTACAATACTTTTAAAACATTTGAAGTATTATATGAATAAAAGAGAACAAATTATAGTCCATTCTATTTGTATAACAAAAGGTATTTTTTAATTTCTTCTTTTACTTGACATTTAACAAAAAAACATCGTCATAGTTACAAAAAAATTGAATACAATCGTGATGAAACTATTATTGGATTCAGTAATAATGAACAGGCATTAGAAAATTATGAAAATCAAAATGTAAACTTTAACACAGATAGTAGAAATCAAGATAATTTTAATGCAGTGTTTACAGAAACTGAATCTAATAAAGAAATAATTGAAATTATACTAAATTATTTAAATTATACTCTATTTTTGAAAAATATTGCTCAATTTTTTTTTAATCTATAAAGTCAGTTACTCTTACCCATATCAACAATTCAAAGTATTATAAAAGAAATAAATACTACACATCATGAAGGTCAAGAGATAGTAAAAAAAATATTATTACATAAGTTGAGGGCAGAAGAACCGGAAAGATTATAAAATATTTTAAACGAATTATTTTCTGAATGTCCTTTACTGTGTAGGTTAATAAAACTTTAAAAAGTGATTATACAAGAAAAAATTTTACAAAATGTATTTTGACTATATATAATCCAAATATATATTGATTGATAAAGAACAGCAAATTATTGTGCATATATACCTATTATAGAAACATTAGAATATTTATTATTATTATTATTAGTACATAATCCTGTACCTGTCGGCTTAGGACTTCTTATCTATATACATTTAGCACCTTACAGAATTACGTATTACATTACATAATTACATATTACACATTTATTTGCTTTATGTTTATTGCATTCTTTCTAGTTTCTCCCATTTCGTAACTGCTGCTATATCATTAATCCTGTTCCTTGCTCATCCAATAGCTCCTCGATAGTGTGATCTGTCTTTACTCCATTTTCACATTCTGTGACCATATGTGTAGTTTCTTTTTTATCTTCACAAATTCTACACCGCATTTCATTATCATCTAGCCAGTATTTGTTTGCCTTTTCTTCATTTCCTACCCTAAATCTTGCTATTAAGTTCCTATCCTTATATTTCAATTCTTTAGTTAAGTACTTAGGTCTATTTATTGTTATTATCTTTTTGTATCTAGCGCAACTTCTTGATATTTCTATCTTTTCTCTCCTCTTTTCTTTTTCTATTCTTATATACCTTTCCCATATTTCTTTGGATAGATCGTTCCCTTCATTTCTCAGTCTATCTCTTTCGCTTTTCTTCAATCCGCCTCCTTCCCAGCATTTTTCTCTTTCCTGTTCCCATCTTTCTTTTTCTTCGTTTCCTTTCTCTCCATTTCGCGTATGCATTCTTGTACCAATTTTTACTTTGATTTCCTTGCCTATTCTTTATATGATGCCGCTCTTTTTATGGCTTTTAAGCTTGTTGGAATCTCATTCGTTTCCTCTGTCACCAAATAGTCTGCGGTAGTTCTATCTAATCCAAGTGTCCATTTAGATATTTTCTTTGAATTCTGTCCAGTTCTATCCCTCTGCTCTATACAGTCCCACTGATTCTACTAATGCCTTGCATAGTTTTACTCTTCTATTATAGCTGTTCTTAAACAAACTTTGCCTTATGCTCCATATTTTCCTCATTATTAATTCTGCCTTCCTTTTTAGTTCCCTTAACTGGCTCTCACTTCACCCATTTTTTCTTAGCATATTATCCTAGATATTTTATCTACTTCACTTCTTCAATTTCCGCGCTTCCCCCATTTCCTTTTCCTTATCTTTGTCTTTTCTCTTGCCTTCTGTCTTTTTCGAACACCACTATTTTTTATGTGCCTGCACTTAGTTCCAATTCCTTCTTTTTAGATACCTTTTAAACCGTCTTATCATGTATTCCAATTTTTCCTTACTTTTGGCTATTAATGCTATTTCATCTGCGTAACTTATTGTGTATAGTCTTACTCTCTCTTAGCACTACTCCTCCTATTTGGCCTTCTTTCATATATTCTTCTACATCGTTTACGTATATATTAAATAGAGTTGGACTCATTGGACAGCCATGGCTTAACCCTTTTGTTCTCAAAAATTCTCCAACAACTTTCTTCTTCAATCTTATCTTATTTTTTGTTTTCTCAAACGTTTCTAATATTCTGTTTTTTAGGTTTACCTCTATTTTCATTTGTTCCATTTTCTCTTTTAGCTTACATAATTACATAATCTATTACTAAACGGGCTATAATTATAATAATTATATTAAACGCAGATAAGGAGAAGGGAGAGGAAGAAGAGTTGACGTACATAAGAGAGAACGGATGCTCAGTGATAGATTACGTAATTACAAATGGGGAAGCTAGGGAGAAAATGAAAAGCATAAGCATAGAAAGTAGATCGGAGTCAGACCACTTGCAATTGTTAGTGTCATTAGAGGAAGAGATACCAAAAGAAGGAACGGGAAGAAGTGAAGACAAGAACCGATTAGGTAGAAGAAGGAATAGAAATATATCAAGGTAACATAAGAAAATGGAGATGTAATAAGGAAGAGAAGAATGAATTATGGAAGGATATGAAGAATCATATCAACAAAGTAAAGAAAGTAATAATAATGAGAGAACATACGTTGAAATCAGGTCACAGAACATGGCACGATCAAGAGTGGAAGAAAAAAAAAGGCAGATAAGGAAGAAGCTGAGAGAATTTCAGAGTGGGCGGGCTACCAGAGAATAATATTTAGACGAAAAGAAGAAATATAAACAATGGAGTGAGAAAAAGAAAAAGAAACATAAACCACTAGAAGAGGAATGGGTAAGAAACATAAAAACAGAAGCGGAGGCATGAAAATATGTTCATTAGAAATGAAAGGCCTCGTACAGCCCAACACGCAACTCGAAAGAGCATCGAACCCCCTTATTTTGAAGGCACGCCTAAGTCCCGCCACTAGCGCTTGACGCTGTAGGCAAAAGGAACCACTACCTCGCGCATGACGAATAACCGCCTCGCGCATAAAGGGGAATTTCTGTCCACATTTCCAGGGCAGAGTGAGCGCGAGCTCAATCGATTCGCCCGTTACCTCGCTCGCAGCAAAACTCTCCTTATGAGCATAAAGGGGAAAAATAAGGCAGAACTCCGTGGTCGCAAATCTTCAAATACCTGCGCGCCCGGTCGACGCGAGCGAAAGCGACGCGACGTTTCGTCATAACGCGCAAGTGCTCTGCCGTGCTCGTAACCGCGTTAACTATAATTATAATTATAACTTAATTCATTTGCACCCAGCACCTTTCTTCTTCCCTGAGCCAGCGCACAACAGAAGAGAGAAGGGATAGACGAGGATATAATAGAGAAAGAGTGGAGGAACCATTTTATGAACAGCTTGGAAGGAGAGGAATGTCAGAAAGTGTGCAACCTAGTAAATCAAGGTGAACGAGAAGAGTAGCGAGACATACTAGACGGAGATTTTGCGAAACAAATGCACAAATTAAAGCAAAGGATGAAATAGAGACTGAAGCATGTAGCGGTGAAAATGTAGCGGAGACTTATAAAGACTAGTGAGAGCGATCTGGAAAGAAGGAGGGATAGCAGAAGACGAGAAAGTAGGAATAACATGCCCAATCTATAAAAAAGGAGAAAAAGAAAAGTTGGAAAACTATAGAGGAATCATTAATAATGGACACAGCATACAAAATATATGCTGAATATTGAATGAAAAATTGGAAAAAGAAGCCGAAAAACATTTGAAGAAGACGCAGTTTGGTTTTAGAATATATTAAGGTATATAAGAATCGAAAAAGAGAAGAGGAGGAAAAGATATAAATATCAAGAAGTTGCGCTAGATACAAAAAGATAATAACAATAAATAGACCTAAGTACTTAACTAAAGAATTGAAATATAAGGATAGGAACTTAATAGCAAGATTTAAGGTAGGAAATGAAGAAAAGGCAAACAAATACTGGCTAGATGATAATGAAATGCGGTGTAGAATTTGTGAAGATAAAATAGAAACACTACACATATGGTCACAGAATGTGAAAATGGAGTAAAGACAGATCACACTACACGGAGAGAAGTTTGCACGTTAAAAACCAGCACTACTTTGAAATAGAATCCTGTTTTCTAGTGCTAGAATACTATTTTCTAATGTTAGAATGCTTTATTTTATGTCTAGTACGTAAATTTAAGGTGCTAATGATACCATACTTTATGTTGGTACTGCACCCGTAAGTTTACTATACTAGAAGTTCGTATGTCAGTGCTATAGCATTGAAATTTCAGCTACTGACTCTACTTAGAACGGTTTTTTACCGTTCTAGAATCTAAAGTGAAGGCGCTGCTTGCAGCAGTGAGCAGTGTTTACATAGCTATAGCAGAATCTGTTTATAGCATTGAGCAGTGTTTGCCGGCTTCTGCGAGGGCTTCTGCGTATAACCTTATGTTTTTTCAACATGGATATATTTGTCCAAAATATTTTAAATGATTGGGGATTCAGTGAGGTTATTAATTTATTTAAGTGCAATTTATTTAAGTGTATTAAGTAGTCGATAAACCTAATATTAATAAGTCAGTATACACATAATGAACTCTTACCAAATTATTTAATGAATATTAAACTTAATTCTACTCTTTAGTTATATGCTTATATACTTAGATATATACATATGAGTGTGGGGAGGGGTATATACATGCAGACGGATTTTTCGATTAGAAGTAGAACGGGAAAAAACCGTTCTAAGTAGCAAGAATCTATATGCTATTGAATGAGTAAGGAAGAGGATTGATGATATAGAAGCAGTTACGAAATGGGAGAAACTAGGAAGAAGCAAGCAGCGATGGGCCCCGAGAGACAGCAAGCGACGGCCCCCTGAGATCGCGGTGGGCCCGAAGGGTGTGCGACTTCCTAGGGCTGTCGCGGGCTCAGTCTTCCCCCCCCCCCCCCCCGCGGGTAGGCGATAAGGCGCGGCCCAACGGAACTCCCCAGGAGCACCATCATCTTCGAGGAACTCTTCGGCCCTTCTCAGGGTCACCTATCTATTGTTAGAACCCAACACATGGCTCCTCCTATTTCCTGTTTGTTCTGCCCGGACCGGAACAAGGATAGACCTATGGTTACAGTATGTTTACTCCACGGCCCTTGCACCCTACTAGCGTCAAGCGGCCGGCTGGTTCCCCCCTTCCTTCAGGCCAGGCTCGGCGCGCCACTGAGTGCCGGATGGGTAGGGTTCGCCATGCACTCGGAGCTAGCGTTTTGACGATCACCGGCCTGATGCGCCGGGGAGAGCTCATCATTGTCGGACCTTACCAAGGTCCGATCTTCTCACCTGCTAAACTATCGGCCGGAGTCAGCCGTTCAGATCTATGCATTTCGTCATTTGTCGCGATTGCGGAAGCGTCTGGCTTTCTTCAACGGACCTCGCTCTGCATCATCCGAAGTTTTTCCAGGTCCCGAATGCATCCGGGCTGAAATGGCATTGCTGGAGGTTATTGATCAGCTCGCCTGGCCAACAACCGGCTGGGGTTTTACGGAATTCTGGCCACTCCAGACTGCCACCAATCGACGTCCCTCCCTTCAGCGGGTTGCAGGACAAGTGAGAGACTCTTCCAGGCTATTATCCATAACGACCGGCAGCTCATGATGCCGAGACATTGTATTATCTAAAGACCAGGGTGCACGGCGATGCCAGGGTCGCGCTCGACAATCTCCTCACCACGGCGACCAACTACACCACCACTTAGACAACCATAGAGTTCCGCTACGATCAGGAATGCTTTCTGGTCTAGGGCCATCTCAAGGCTGTGATTGATCTTCCCCCTCTTGAAGAGGAGTCGGCGGTCGGATGCAACGGCTTCTCGACACCCTCGAACGCCATCACCGGCAGCTTCAAACTCTGGGACGACCGGTCGACGAGTGGGCCGACTGGTTTGACACAACTGCTTCGATGGCAATGGATCCAGCCACTCGTCGAGCCTGGGAGCAGGAGCTTCGTGGGGGGATAGCCGCATGCGGATCAACTGCCCTACATTCGTGCAACTGACCGCTTTCCTCCAGCGGCAGTGCAGCACGCCGAAATCGGTCCAGCACAGCGAGGTCACCACAGCACCACAGCCGTCGCTCTCAGCAGAGGTTCACAGAAAAGCCTTCCATCGACGACATGCCCACTCCGGGACCTCACTTCGACCATCGAGCAGGCGTCTCCCTGTCCGGCGTGCGATCAATCGCATTATCTGGGGCATTGCGAACGCTTCCGCACACTCTGGACGCGCCAGTTTGTCGCAACCTTGTCATCATGTTTCAACTGCCTACGGGTCAACCATCTGGCCTCCAGCTGTCCATCAACCTCATCGTGCCCGTCTCTCTCGAGTAATATTGAGTAGTTGTCCCTCTGTCGCCGCGCCGCGAAGGTCAGGCCAGATTTCGACAGAGGGAGCTCGCGTTGCCGCCCAGCTGAGCATTGCGGCACCTGCCCCCCCCCCCCTCAAGCCGGGGGCTTGCCACCTCGCAGAACTAGACGCAACTCCACAGCCGGAGGGCAAGGCCCCATCCCCACCACGGGAACCGGCGTGCGCGTCAACTAATTCAATTTTATTAAAAAGTACCAGTAAAGGACAAATAACCCAGATAGCAGCACGTGCCGAGCAATATCGCGGCGTGCAAAAGTCCCTCATATACGATCAATTTTTCAGCGCGGCTTTTCGCCGGTAAAATTCCAGCGCAATTGCCGCGCTATCAGCCTCAAAATAGCGGCGGATTTCGAGCGCAATTAGATATAGCAATAAAAAATTATTATAATATATTGTATTAAATTAATTATATACAATTACAATTACGATTATGTACGAGCAATAATTGCAGTTTTATATTTTGTATATACTCACAATAATAAAATTTTTAAGTAATTTTATATGCTCAAATCAATTAAGGCGCCAATTTGCGATCAGTTTGTGATGGGGCAAATAACATCGGCGCGCGCGCGGAGCCGATCTCGCGAGGCGCTGCGGCCGCGGCCGAACAATTGATGCACGCGGGCCCATAGCGCCGAAAAGGGGGAGCTATCGGCCCGCGGCGCGATCGACAGGCGCGAATCGATGCGCGGCCAGTTTTCGCAGGGCCACGACCGCGACCTGATTATCTCGGGTGGTGCTCTTCTCCTCGCGATACGCGCAAAAACAAAGGAAGTTAACGAACGAGCAGCGCGAGGCGAGATAACAAGAGAGATAGAGAGCGACCGTAGCGAGCGCCGCGATCCCCAGGACATCGGGGAAGCACCAGGGTCAGCGTTCCCGGCCGGTCTGTGGCCGGGAGAAACTACACCGCGCCGGCCGGGTAGGCTGGACTGTGGACGCCCGCCCCAGGTGTAGGGGCTCTCCGGAGCCCGCCACCTGGGTGCAATGCGCCCGGTGTTCCAGCAGCGGCGATCCGGCTATAGGCGTCCGTGGAGGGCTCTGCGAGAGCCCGGGCGGACGTCCTCGGCGAGCGCGCGTGACCCCGCGGCACCCGATATTTGTATCGGAAGTGTTTTGTTTTGTGAAGGAGGCGTGCGGCGAGAGGGTGTTGTCCTCCCCGACCGCGAATAAAGCATTTTGTTTTGTCAAAAAGAAGTGCGGCCTCTTTTGTTAATTCATCCTGACATGCCCCCTCCCTCCCCCGATTACAGACCGCCGCGACCATCGTCGGCCAGCCGCCCGGGCTGGCCCGGCCGGGTCCCCTCCGGGGCGACCGCGAGAGCCTGCACGTAGGCAGGACGGCGCGACCGGGGAATAATGGCGCGGTGCTCCGGGTCCGCGGGAAGTCTACTGCTTCCCGACGGAAGCACCACGTCACAAGTTACAGATGCAAATGAACATATATATATATATATATGATTCCGCCATATTATATTTCCACTCTCTTTGTTTCAAACAGCTTGCACTGTGCAAAACAAAAATCATTAAATATATGGATTATTACTAAATAATAGTTGATTATCAATAATTATTTAGTAAATTGATCATTAAATTTATTTGTTTTTGATTATTCTATTTGCAGATTAGCTTTGGTAAGTACAAAATCGGTTAATTATTATTACATTTATAATTATAGCTTCATAGTTATAACTTTTTTCATACAGTTTCAGTTATTTTCAAATTTTTTGATCTCATTTTTTGATCAGGAAGCATCTTATTTCAGGTATATTATTTTATGAATAAATACGTGTTACGCACGTGTGTGTAAATCGTAAAATGTGTATTGATAATTGTATTGTAGTGCGAGTTGTAATGTATTGTACATTTATTTTACCGGACCCTCCCTCCCCCGACTTCACAATTCTTTTTAATTTTACTTTAATTAATATAAATGTTCCCTAACCTATAAAAGCAAGCGCAAAAATTAGCTTCACAATTCAAACTACCAGCTTTTAAGACGCTTATAAGCGGCATCAAAGCAGATCAAGTTCCGCTTTTTCCGGCAATTTACCGTCAAAAAGCTGGGGCATACTGCCGGAGCAAAAGCCGTTCGCGTGCTATCGTATTGCCGTCTTATTGCGGGCCCAATGTTATCTGGGAAGTTTATCAGACGTATAATATTCTACCACTACCACTACTACAGTAGTAAAAAATTTGTGTAAAATTGAGCGTATGGCGTGTACAGTAATAATATTAATTATGTATATTGGAATGATATATATACTGTAACGGGCGCCAGGCACTAGGCCCTTCAAGACCAATGCAGGCCAAACTAAGTTTACCTGTAAGGGTAAACAAAGAAAAGGCGGGTCAAAGATTGAGTCCCGCGAATCAATCAAAGTTTAGTGTCCTCTCGGCGTCCGAGAGTAACGAACGCCGCGAAGCCGGCGCGCGTGAAGTTTCCCCGAAAATCTCCCGTGTATCAGTGCAAGGATGCGTGGTGATTGCTGTGGCAGCTACGGAGTTTGTAAACGAGACTTTGTGACGGTACCAGGAGCTGGGAGCAGTGCAGTCTATTGCTGAGAGAGCAATGGTTAGCCCTTGGGAGCACGACTCGGAGTGGCACCCCCCCGGGTAGCCTGTAGCACGAGCGGCGTGTTGATTAACAGGGAGGCTCGTGGTTCTATCAGTGCAGTGCGCGGGAATCAGCCGGCGGTTGGCGCGAGAGAAAAGCGCCGATTGCGCGTGGTCCGCGACGGAACGTCTCCGCCCTCATGTATCAGCCCGAGGGCCACTAGTGCGACCGCAGCCGTCCGTCACCGACGACCGGCGGACGTAGGCCGACACTCAACACCAAGTCCACTGTAGCGTCCCCGCCCGGACGGGGACTGGCCTGAGTTCATCGCTGGTGGGTTGTGGGCACGCGTGCGACGACATGGTAATCGCGGTGCAGCGGCGGCCCGAACAGTGCCAGCGGGCGAACTCCGGTGACCCGCCGGTGACATTTGTAGTGGGGCGCTGCTGCGCCCCCGTCGGGAGTATGCGTCTGGACGGGGATTGTACGTCCGGGTGCGAATCAATATGTGCTTCCCCAGAGCCCCGAGGTATTAATTGAGAGTGCCTTCCCTCCCATCGCGATTCCAACTGCGTCGACCGCCGCGAAGCTAGCCGGCCGGGTGTATTCAAACTTTTGTTGTAGCTAAGAAGTATATTACGAGTTAATTATAACGAACAATTATCGAATATTTTAGATTTCATAGTAATAAATTTATTTTTACAGATTTCATCAATCTATTGGGAGCACCTTGTGGAGGCATAACCGGACTTCAACTTCAGAAGGTGAATTAAAAAAATGGGAGAATCTAATAGTTCTGGTGTACACTATGTAATAATTTAGTTAATAGATAATTATTTTATTAACTATAATCTTTTTCTTATTTTTAAATAAAATAACACTGTACGAACGACAGAAGTCATTGGGTTAAACACCGTGCAGTTCCTTAAGGCTGCTCGGTCGATCTACTTCTTCTGCGATTAGCGGGTAGCCACCTACCGGTTGCGCGACTGAAGCGCGGCGCTGGGTAGACCGAGCGCTTGCTAGTTTCAGAGCTCAGGAGTTGATGCAAAGTGAATTATTGAATATAGCGCACTAGAACACAATCGCTCACACTTCACTGGGGACACCATGAACTCGACTCTAATGAAGTCGATTAAAGCAAAGGGATGAGTGAGTGATTAAGTTTCACAAATAAAAGACTAGTGTCGCGAAAAGTCTAACCTCCTGCGAGGCCCCCGTTTCGTTATAATTTATGTTTCAATTAAAGTATGATATCGTTTCTTGATTAAAATGCCTGTACTGACTTAGTTATACTTACTTATGGTTCAATTATAATTATATTAGTTATATTAAACAATAATTTTGTTTATTTATATAAATCACGTAGTAAATTTTCTAAAATTATAATAAATTTAAAATCAAAGAATATTTATATAAATTTTTTTAATTTGAAAGGTTTTTTTTATGCATTACATTTTAAAACTTTTTTAAAACATTAGCGATAATACTAAATTTTCTTTATTTAAAGCTAATACAATCAAGTTCAATACAATATATATTACTATTATGATAAATTTATGTTTTAGATACTTGTTGTAAATATAATAATCTTGCGTAAAATTTATTGTTAATGATTGTTAAATCTAAAAATATAATTAATAAACTAATTTTGGATGTCAAAGACACCACTCAATCACTCTTAAAACTTATCCCTTCATCCCTTTTTCGTCCATCCACATCACAAGGCAAATCCTTTTGATTCTATACCCTCTGTACATTTCCTTTCGGTATCATGTACTCGCACACTCGCTCGTATGTTGTGTGAGCTGCTATACACCTTAGACTCTAGGCAAGAAAGTTTCTCATTCCCCTTGCAAGAACTTATAATACTTTATTCAAGATGAATCCACAAATTCCTAGTTATTACTGAAAGGTTAATTACTAAAATAATAATAATTAAGGATACAATTTGTATACGCGCACAATTATTTATGCAATAAAAGTGTTTTTGTTAATTTATTAGTATTATTATTACATTAGTATTAATAATAGTTTTTAATTTTAAATTAATCATTGATCCTTTTCACTTTGAATTTCTACATCTCGAATTAAATCCTCCGTAGATATTTTTCGGATTTCCGAATTAATCTCAATGCAATTACAATCTTTACATGGAATTGTTAAAGGGCCATTACCATCTCTAACTTCTTTAATTACTTCAATATTATCTCCTTTATTAACATCAAGAGAACTAAAATTACAAATTTCAATTATAATTTTAAATTCTCCATCCGTTATTGCTCCGCAGCCGTAAGACCGACGTAAGACATATTTTTGAATCTGCTCGAATTTAAAACAGAATTTGTTCTAATAAATTCGTTAATGCTAAAAAAACAAGTATAATGTCTTGTATACTTCACCTATTATATAATGAATTTATAATTACTTACTTATTAATGACTTCATTTACAATTGATATAAAATTATCTTTTTAAGATATATCCAATTTTTTTTAATATTATTTTTTTGATTAAATTCCTCCAAATTTGCAAAAGTGGAATTCTTTTGAGTTATTAATTTCAAAGGAATCAAATTGTTAGCCTCTTGTATGAAAGATAATTTTTTTGATTTTATACAACCCATTTCAATGTATAATATCTAAAAAGTAATTTAAAATTATTATTTTTAAAACATGAATTTAAAACAAATTTGATTTAAAGCAAAATTGAAAAAATTTAATTATTTATATTACCCAACCTCTTGCATTGCGTAAACCTTGTCGACAAATCCAGTAAATTATCAGAAAAAATAATTATTTTTAAAGATAAATTATTTTTAGATCAAGTGATTAAACTTACTAATTATTATTTTTATTAATTTGTTATTTAATTACAAAGTTTTAGTTGATAAATTAATATTACTTTTTAAATTAAAAAATTAAAATAACAAAAAATTTTTATACTTATAAAATATTGTAAACACTAAATAAACTATATTATACTAAATAATTATTTTTTTATTTTTGTACTTATATTTAAAAATAAATTGAATTATTTTATTTGATCCTTATCTAATAATAGATCAAATGAAATTTTTTTTATGTAAATATTCGAATTTTTAAAAAAATTAACGATCAGTATTTAGATTATTAAACGGTTGTCGGTTATAACGATAAACTACGTGGGTTCTACTTAACAGATAGGTTAGAGAAGATTACAATAAATACAGGATAATAAAAAGAAAGAACATAAACTGTAACAACAAACCATCTTCATAGTGTACCACAATATTGAAAATACGTTGGATGCTATTCATTGCCCCTTGAAACCACCTGGATCAATCAGAATGCTTTTTTGTCTTCAATTATCGGTTATCGCTTTTTTGTTAGAGGAAAATGTGATTTTTCAGTATAGTATAATATTATAAAATTTGTAGTGAACGAAACCTACGAGGAATTCGCAGAATCGTTCAATTCGTTAAAATCGATTTCTTTTAGATTGGATTCAAAACTAGTTACTTACAAGTAAGCTTACTGAATATATCTTTAAACAGGTTTTCGTTATAACGTTACATTTTATTAAGTGGTGTGTTTGGTTATTTAAAGAGTCGATTAGAGCAATTGTATATCGCATAGTTGGTAAACTCTTCGAACTTGTAAATTAATTAAATTGCTTTCACTTAAAGGACTATGAATCGAAGCCCGGAGTTATTGTTATTTAAAAATGAGTCGGTCGTTTATTTATTATTCTTAAACGATTGAAAAAAGAATAGAAGCTTATAAAAGAAAAAGCAGGAAAATTGAATAACGGCATGAGTGCGGCAGCCTCGATATCAGCATGAGCCCAGGACTCGACCCAGGATCATATGCGGATTGCGGTGAACGCGGAGGTGCTCGGGAGGTGCGGAGTGATCGAGGGGTAGCATCGGGTACGTCAGAGGCGCGTGCAGGGGAGTGCCCCCACTGAGGCGGCGGGCACCTGCGGCTCCCGGAGGCATAGGGCCGTCTCCGCTGGGGACTGGGGCGGGCTGCGTGAGAGGCGGCCAGGGGGGCGCCGGCACGGCGCACATAGGCACACGGCTCTCGCGCCGGCTGCTGTGTGTGTTTACGCCGGGCCGGGCGGCCGGGTTCAACGCGCGAGACCACTCAGTCTGTGCCCGTCCGCCGTCGCGCTCGGTCGCGGTCGCTGCTCTCAGGGCCGCGGTATACTCCGCGTACAGAGGAAAGCGCGTGTGACAAGTGAGAGCCCCGAAGCCGGCTGGACATGTGAGCCCCGTGAGGTGCAAGCAGCAGCACCGGTGACAGCAGCAGCAGCAGCAGCAGCAGTAGCAGCATCAGCTGGGGAGCAGCGCATGCCGCCGGTGCGGCCCCGCCGACCCCATGGCCCTCGCCGACTGGCGGCGCGCGGCCTCCGTCGCCGAGGATAAGCGGCCCGTGCTCCTGGAGTCCGGCCTCGGCCCCGAGGCGGCCGCCCCGCCCGGGGCCATGCCCCGGGCTCTGCCCGCCCGCAGGGCGCTGCAGGCCCTCGTCCTCCTCCTCGCCACGGCCTACGCGAGTCTGCTCCTTTATCAGGCGGTCGCTCCCCGACAGGTGAGTCTCTGCGTTTGTGTCCCTCGCCTAATCACCTGCGGCCCATCATTCCAATCTAAGCCTCTTCGCCGTTTATCGCGCCAGCGGCCCCGCTCGTTTCATTTTGGTTGCTCGGCCTGCCTTTATTTACTTGTCGCGAAAATTACCAATTCTAATATTTGCCTCCCGTTTCGAGGTAGTTGAGCGATTTTAGTACCAGCTCCAAATCGAACGTTTAATGTTTGCTGCGAATATTTATCGCGTTGCCCGTCTTTGGACCAGTATGCGTTCAATTTTTAATTGTAAAGCCCATGAAGTGTAGTTGAAAGGTTGCCACTATAGTTTACGGTCGAACGTTTTTATGGTCATACTCTATCATCGTTTTTGGCTTCATTCTATTCGTTCATTTTTTGTTTATTATTATTACATTTTGAAATTCAAATCATACGTCATTCATATGTGCAGTATTCTATACTGGCATTTAATTATTAGCTCTAAATTTAATTTAATTTTGTAACAATGTACGGTGAGTTGTTATGAACATAATCAATTATGCTAAAGTATTGTTGATTTTGCACGAGAAGCGACAATGTAATACAATTAAATGCATCATGAAATTATGAAATGTGATTGTGTGCAATTGTTGGAATTCAATTGACTGGAATTTAATATCACTTTTGAATACTAGTGTGCTTTTACGAAATCAAATTAAACAAATAGTTCCGGTGATATCTTCCATTTAAACTCAAATAACTCTATCACGACTAACCTGATTGCCCACGAAGAAATTATCTATATCAATAACCGTATGCCGACTTGATTTTATAGCCAATAATTCTGCATATAAAGTAAAAGCAATTGCTACAATGTAGAACTTGTTGTGAAAAGTAATTTGTCAAATGCCGATTATGCGATGATTAATGTATAATAGCTATTTCAAATCGAAAAATCAAATGAATTGCAATGTTTGTACCGGTAGATTGTTAAAGCCTCATCAAAAACTGTGATATGAAAGGAAGCTATTGCATCACCTATAAAATTATAGTGGCAAAAAAAACTAAAAACGATCAAGATAGTGACAAATATGTATTATTATATTTTACTACCATTTATTATTATTTCTAAAGTCACGAGTAGATTATAAGAAGCCCCGCGCACTTTGGCTATTTTGGATTCGTTAAAAACCACAATGGGCATTACATTTAAATGGCAAACTATCATATTACCAGTCAAAACAAATCAACTAGGCATAATGCTTATTGGTTCGCGGAATCGATCGGCCTCTCAGCCGCGTCGCGCCCAACTCTGCAGGGGCTTTTAAAACGCGGACTACCCGCGGGGCGGTTGCCAGGAGGGTGGCGGTCGGCACGCGGCGCTCGGTTCGTAACGCGAGGGAGGGGACAATGCGCCCGGGAGCAATAACTAACGCGTGGGCGTTTGTCGTCCCATTGTTGGCAGTTCGAGGGCCAGCTCGTGGAGGAGCTGAGCGTGGAGACGGCGCTGCGGGAGGTGCCTCTCCCGCGGCTCTACCGCATCGCCGGGGTGGCCCTGGTGGCCGCGGGCGGACCGACCGAGGAGGCGCCCCCGGTCACGCCCTCGGTCGCCACCGCCACCATGGCGCCTTACTCGACGGATCTGCGCGACCTCTTCCTCAGCGTCAAAACTACGCACCACTACCACTACTCGCGCCTGCCCGCCATCATCGGCACCTGGTTCCAGTTCGTCAAGGAGCAGGTCAGTCACTCCTCCTCTTGTCCTTTGCTTCCCTGCAAGTTTGCATGAATGACTCATTTTTTCTTGCGATTGGTAGGCAATTGAGTAAAATATACAAATGATGGCGGTCTGCATGAAGAAATTTATTTCTAGATCGTAACCTATAATCTATGCCTTTTCGTGACCAAAAATAGTATCAGAAACCGGTTTCTTCATGATAACTTGGATCTTTTGTCTATAGATTGTTTATTTTTTGGATTAAATAGTATCATATCGTTATTATTGTTATTATGAAAAAATGTGAAGCTTAATTTTAATTTATCTACTCAATTAATTACTTCTGATGAATGTTAAACTTTTATTTCGCTTTCTGTTTATTATGGCCTATATAGACAAGAATTATACGTACGGTAATTTATGATAATCATGCTCCTATAGGGTAGCAACGTAACCGTACGCTTTACTATTGAACAATACTCGAGGCAATACTATTCCATATATACGCGGTTTACTGCGAGTATTTGAATCTCCGCAAGAATTCAATCGGCTTCCTCCATGAATTAAGCTACGTCGCTTCGAAGATACACGAAGCTTCTATTGCACTAAACCTAAGGAATAATACATGGGACCGCTAGTTGCGAATTGACTTGGCAGTACCAAGCACCGATTGCCGATTTATTACAGGTAAACTGCTCGCGGTGCATCTCAATTAGTATTGTGCTATCCTTCATCAAGTTGCAACGGCAACTACGCTGTGCCACGAGACTGTACAAGTGAAATGTTAGAATACGGTTGAATCGATACGTATATGGATACGTATATAGGAAGCGTTTTACTTAAAATGCGTTCTTACCGCTAGGTGTAGTTCGGAGTCAATGGCAGGTGTGCCCGAGTCCAGGGTTACACACGTGATCTTGGCAACTTGCGACGTGACCGTTACAAAATGCTAATTATTGAAGCACGGTTTTACGAGTATAACATGTGAAAAACGATTGTTTGGAAATTACTTCCGAGTAATAAACAGTAAAATTTCGCTGAAAAATGTAAACGAAATGACGAGTTTTACTGCAAATGATCCTAATCTCATCAAATTTGAGCCTAAGTACGACCGCTGGTTCTGCACTCGAAATTCAGTACATAGATATACACAGAGATGATTCGGTCCAGCAGTAGTCACTTTGTAGTAAAATAACCTTGTCGCCATATATTTTACAACGTACTTTGGACCTCTCTCATTCGTTATGTCATCGCGGCCCAATTGAAAATGGCAAGTACCTGGAAACCCTTTGACCAGCTGAGCGGCGGCCAGGATTGGCCAGGCGCTCGGAGGTTCCGCGAGGAAAGGCTCTTATCGGCGGCCCTGGGGACGTCTTAATGAAGCCGGCGGGGGAAAAGCCTGCCGCGGTATAAATCTCAAGTTCCCACGAAAGGCGCGCGCGCACGTGAGAAAAAGCGCGAGCATGCGTGTAGACAATGGACGGGACCGCCTCCTCCCGCAACCGAGGCGCCGCGCTTCGTTACCCTTTTCCCCCGGCTGCCCGGGTGCATTGTACGACGTAACGCGCGCCCGCCAACAAAGGGGATCGCCCCGGCTAATAAGTCCCAGCGCGGCGCCGGCGAAGCGCCACTGAGTTATGAGCGCTAACGCTAAAGTTAAGTCGCGTATCGCTCGGCTGCGGAAAAGGGACGCGGCTCCGCTGACCGGGGACAAGCCCTTTTCCCCGGCCAACTCGGATGATTATATTGCGCGCCCGCGCGATCGTTCGAGTTAAGTATGCGTTATGCGTCCACTGCCGATGGGTTGAAAAGTGTTTTTTGCGAACGAACGGTTTGTCCATTTCGATTACATTAGTTAGTTCGCTTGTTTGGCGTGCGCTCTGCCAGCTTCGGCAACTCGTTATTGCGTTTACAGTTCTCACCGAAGACTCGATACTAACTTTTTTATCCTTCTTTTTCGCTTCGGATGCTTTAAAATTGAATTATTGTACATCAGGTTGAAACTTTTTGAAAGTTTTCTTGAGTAAACTTACTCAAATTGATGAAACCTATAGTTATTTACTTTAACGCTATATTCTTATGAAAAAATCTAGTACACTACAGACTCTAGTGTATACGTTCTTGCTGTAATAATAATGTTTATCAATTATTGTCATCCTGTCGTATTATAAATGGTAATTATTAATAAGCTATAATTGAACGATTATTACACTAAAAACGTTTAGGGGTATATAATAATCAATTAAAAGGCGAGCTCGAATTTCTGGAGTCCTAGAGTCGAGCGCTTTCATTTTTTACTCTGTATTATAAATAATATTTATTAGGCATTTAACGAAAGCTTCATTAAGCGATCTGCCAGTACTATTATTATCATGTTTCTTTTTTGCTCTACATAAGAAGCCAATCAACTTTATGATTCGTTAAATTAGTTCTGCAAATGCGACAACAATTACTAATTAGTTTCTAATGGCAGGGTTACCGGACATTTTTATATTATATAGATTATAGAGTTTTTTTGTGTTTTTTTAAGATTATCGTCCTCAAATTTGTGCTCCTCAGCTATAAATTATTTTACATAATAATTACAAAAATATTTTTTGGAAATTTAATTGAGAAAAACGGTCTTGAAGAAGGAAAATATCATGGAAAATATAACGCAATGTGAGTAGGAATAATAACAGATTCGCTAGTAGTGCACGTTGTTAAAATTTCACGCGAAATAATTACACAGAGGCACGTGCGAAATTGATCTTCCGTAATTCGTACCGTTACGCTCCAACAATGTTTACTCTCCAGTCAACTTGTTCCACGGTTTCAATCAACTTTGCTCCAATTTTTGTTGCAACATTTTTTTTCATTCCACGCAGTTGCACTGCGTATTAAATTGCTGTGTATGTCCTTTATATCTATACATCTGTTGCTCTCTTTCCCAATACTCGTATGCACTTTTTCATTCTCGCGATGACTATCGACACGAACAATTTCCACGATCGGCTAATTATGAGCATTGTCGTACGTCACACAAAGCTAAAAGAAGAGAGAAATTCCGCTGTGAACGGTTCGCTTTTTAGTATTGGAAGTTAGTTAACCATAAAATGATACTGCACTAGATAAGTAATCGGAGTTTTATTAATTTACGAGTAACGATAAATTGGTTTTGATTCCGAAGATCAACTGGCAATTACGAGTTTCCGATTGTGGAATAATTATTGCTCTTCGTTATTATAGGTAAGCGGATGACAAATTATTTAGAATTATCCTCATGAGTTACTCGATGTATTAACTTGAAATTACTAGTTTGGTTTTAACGTATAGAGTGATTGTTATTATCGACAGATGTATATTATTCAAATGGATCAAATTATTATCGATAATAAATGTAGATTCAGCTGGGTATGCAGTACATATGTATGACATGTTGTATATAATTCTCCAATGAAGAATAAAGTCTATTGTCTCATCGTGCTCACGAATTAATCGTACATTGATGAATAAAAGCCCTGAATGCAGTCTATCGCGCACCATTTCGCGCCGAACTTGACGCGTCGATATAAAAACAGCGATCATCACCTAGAAAATACGAAGCGTAATGTGAATTGGCAATCTTATAAACAGCAGGCGGACTTTAGTCAAGTGCAAAAAGCAAGTACCAATGTATGGATCCGAGGAAGAAATACAGTAAAGGGGAAGGTGTCGCTGACAGAGGGATCGAACGCGAGGGCGAAATGAAAAAGGAAGGAACGGGGGCTAGTCTCCAGAGCGGGTAGAGATAAGGCTCCGGGAGAGTAGACGCTGGACCGCTCGCGTGCGCAGTCGGGCCCCGAGGATTGGCGTCTCACGCGCGCCTCGATACTCGTGGCGGAGCCGGCGCCTCGTGGGAAGCTCTCACGGCTTCACCTTCGACCTCTTGGCGCGCGGGTCGCGCATTAAGCCCGCGGATAATTCGGCGCGGGATAATTAAGCTATATGCCGCGTCTCGAAGGGCGCCGCGAAAATTGAATGCCGACGGGGCCTAATGAGGGGTTCTCGCCGAGGGCCTCTCTCCCTCCCTCTCCCCCTCCCTCGGCCCGCGAGCGCGCGCCCCGGCTTTCCGCGCCCGCGCGGAGCTCGCGGCTTTAATTAGCCCGTCGTTATTCCGCGGCGAGCGGGGGGGGCGGGAGGGGGCGTCCTCCGCCTCGACCCTCAGCCTCGCACCGGCGCTCGTTGATCCACTCGGGGCACCGCAAAAAAAAAATGAAAAAAAAAAAACGGCACAAAAGAAGTTGGGTCGGGCGGAGGAGGGGAGGTTCGCGCGAGTCATGGCCGAAAGCAGTCGGCGGCCGCCGGTAGCGCCAACAATGCCAGGGGAAATTGTATCTCTCTGTCCGGCGCGTACGCGTCGCCGCCCGCTTCCCCAGAGTCATTCCGCGTGATTGCCCGCGGCGCTGCGGCAATAAACCCGGCGAATCCGATAAGGGGAGGCCCAGTCGCTCGGCGATCTGCCTCAAAGCGCGATCATCGGACGAGCGCCTTGCCTCTGCCGCGGCACTTCGATCCCCCTCTCTTGCAGTTGACCCGAACTTTTTCTTTTCGGAGTTGTCGCGTCGATGCGTCGACGGGTTACCCTACCGATTAGCTCTATATACACGTACATATATGTGCCTGCGCCACCTTATAGCCCAAAACAATCTCCTGGCCTGCGGGCAAAAGATTACTAGGACGAACGAGCAAGAGACCACTTCTCGCGAAGACTCAAACTTTCCAAATCTCAGCCCACCGCCCGTCCGCGACGCTCCCCGAAAGAGAAGAAAAGGCCGGGCCGCTGCCCCGGTAATTTTCACGGGGCTCTCCGGAGGGGCCTCGCCGCGATAATTGGCCAATTACCCCGGCTTCATTTGACCCCCGCTTCTTTCGCCTCGGCCCTCCCTCCATACCTCTCGCCAGCCGAGGAACGTCCCTGCGATCCTTCCTGACACCCCGCAAGAGGAGTACGCACCGCTACCGGTCGGCCCGTATCTGAATGTTCTTTCCAGAGAGTGTCTTGTATGAATAACTAATCTCGCGAGCACCACCGACGCCCCTTACGTACGCTCCGACCCGGGACATATGCTTTCGCCAGGCCTCTCTCACAATCACTCGATATATCTCGCGATAATATTTGGAGACAAGCGCCTGTGGACCGTCTCCTACAAGTATCGTGGAATTCGCGAATTGTTGTACGCGACTCGAAATGCATGTTAGACGTACATTGTGAAACGGAAGAATATCAGAGTTTCAAGAGAAGGAAGAGTGATAAGGCTTTATAGGGAAGACTTCGAGGAAGATTTTGTCTGAGATAGTCAGGCTTCTCGTTAAGGATCTTTTTTCCAAGCGTTTTTCTACTGATTTAATGTATTCGGGAGGTATCGTTGGGTACAAATCGCTCGACAAAACCTACACTGAAATCTTGAATACATAAAATGTAAGCGTTAAGTTATTGAAACAACGATTAGTTTTATCTGATTTTTCTCTCACCAAGTGCATGTTTTCTGCATGCTTTGTAGGAGATCTTATATAATTAATCTTCGTTTTTAGCTTCACCGAGTACGCATTCAATGTTCAGTGTAAAAAACAGATTAAATATATATTACCATATTAACTATACCTGGGCTCGAATAAAAGCAATTCTTTTTCACGACGTAAGCAATTCTTTTTCCGTGCGTTGTTTAGCAAGAGCTACACAACGTACGGATTAATAATTGATTTTATTAAAGTAGCAAGCGAGACTTAAAGTTGTCAACCGATAACGGTCTAACTTGTATTCTGATGGATTTATACAGACGGGGCATTTCAGCACATAATTCCTCGAGCACGAAAAATACCGATTACAATGATAGCTTTGTCCCACGCAATCGTGTCGCGTTAAAAAGCGATCGGATTTGAATGCCGGCCCGACAGCCGCACAACGCGGGCCCTACGCGTCCGAAAATGAGGAATGCCTCTCTCGCGCAAGTGGTCGCAATCGGCGTTATTAATAGCGCGGGCGTCTCGGCACGTGACGTCAGCGTGGCGCGAGCCGCGAATGCCGCTCGTTAGCGTTCCGGGCGCTTCAGTCTCGCTTTCTTTCCGCGAAGCCTCGTACCAGCCGCGCAGATTCCGCCCTCTCCCCACCCGCGCGGCTCCGTTTATTGCCAGGCGCGCACCGCGAGCGCCGCGCAAGCGTCTTTATTGTCGCCCCCGAAATGTCGGCCGGCCCGTCGGAGGATCTCTAGGCCCGCGCGAGCCCGGATCGCGGCTGCCTCCCTCCTCGAATTCCTGCGTAATTTACGAGGCTTATTTTTTTCTTTTTTACCGATTCCCCACTATCTCGCCTTCCCTCTCGCTGCCCTATCGCCTCGCTGCTCGCTGATTGGATTATGTTTCAGGCTTTATTCTCAAACTCGAATGAAAACAAGCTCTTCTTTCTTTCCAACAGTTTATTTAATTACATTACTACTATGACCAATTCATGAACCGCTGTATAACTAATTTTCTCCGAGTGTCTCGAGTTTATCTCGGTGTTTATGCAAAGATTAATCAAAATTTAATGTCTTTTTATAATATATTTATATCATATATTATTTAAGGATCTGTTATACAAAATATTCGAGACAAAGACGTTACAGTTTCCCGTTTCAACTCTCATCTGATACATTAAAAATAACCAAATCATTTAATGTTGCATAACTTTTTGATTGTACCACGTTTTTTCGTTTTGTATGCTATTTAAAACCATCTTCAAAATGCAATATTCGTAACTTGCATCTATACAACATCTTCTTATATTCTTAGTGTTCGCGAACATTTTTGATTTACATACCATAAACTATATTATGCTACTAAAGTTGATTGGATTGCAGTAGTGGCCGGAATTCCTTTCGATTGCAAATGTGCCGTATGCTTTGAAAATCCATAACATTTTTCAATCTCGAATTTTTCTACAATTAACCACGAATTTACGTTTGTATCTTCAAGTAATTAATTTTTTAAGTATACCCAAAACTGGAAGAGGGGCAATTACGCGAATTTACTAGGCTCGTTAAAAGTAATATTTGTTTAGTATCTCGTTGATACGCGGCATTAATCCTTTACCACTCGGGTAGAAAGGAATTATCAATAAATTGCAGGCAATCGCACTGATTAAATTCTCTAGTGTGCTACCAGGAACAGAGAACAGTGGACTATGGATATCCTCGGCACATAACATAGACTCTCGGCATATAAGAGCCGTCTCGATTCACTCGGCACGAATCCCCTTGCGAATGTGCAACGATTTTTTTTCTCTGGCTGGCTCTCCCGTTCCGCCAGGGCGATTCTGGCGACATTTATGTGCGCCTCGCGAGGTGTGTTTATAGAGCGCAACGACGATTTCATCCGGAGGACAGGACACACCTGCCGGCGCGTCTTCGCCCGCGGGAAAAAAAGTCCCGGGTGACGGGCGGGACTCGTTTTGTGCCAACGAGTCCCCGTGAATAATTGGCAAGGCGACGGGATTGAAGGGCCTGGCCCTTTCCCCCTTTACCTCGATATCCGATCTCCTGATAAAAAGTGCGAGCGTCTTTCGAGAGGCCCCACCGCGATCGCAAGTTCCTGCGAGACTTATCCTCATAAGAACGACTCGCAGTTCTTTTTTTCTTTATTTCGCGGTTTAATTAAATTAAATATTCATAAAGCTTTAAGAATAACATTTTTCATCTATACGTAGGGCCCAGTATAATAAAAGCATTAAATCGCATCATTTTACTGTAGTGTGTATACGATTAGCCCTGAGTAGTTTTGAGGTTATCAATTTTCAAAAGCGGAGCCTGTGGTAAAACTCATGAATAATTTTTAAGCGAGCAGATGGTAATTAATATGTTCATTTATAAATTTCGAAGATGGTGCAACGGAGTTTCTTGCACGTGTAATTTGTGCCGGTTCCTTCCAAGTCGCTTAACGATTTTGATAAATGACTCATCTGCGAGAACGTCGGCCGTATATTTCTTTGATCCACAATTCCTTAACAGGCTGCGTCTAAAAATAATGGCTAATACTCTTGGCTGTAGCGGTGCAATGGGCGCCCATATGGTGAACTCTTTAAACGCGCAGTGAAGCTAATTGTACGCCTGTCATCTGTCACTTTACAGTGATAAATTCTGCGGAATGTTGATTTACTTTCGGTGGATTAATTTTTATGATATAATTGTGGAGCGTTTTCTTTGCAATCTTTATAATTTTTCTCTTGTTTTTTGCCTGTTACAGACCTGGTTTTTCACGGACAAGGACGACGCTTACTTTCAAAACCAAACGAGTGAGTCTAAGAATGAATTACAACTACAGCCCGTACTCGCGGAATTGAATTACTCGTGTAATCTTGCGACAGACTTTCAAACACTCTCCGCAACTATTTCTTTAAAAGAACGACCTGTATAATTCATAAAAACGAAACAACAGCGACGGTATAGCAAATATGAACTTTATGGAAGGTACGTTACGGGAGAGGAGAACAGGTGGGTCGAACGACCTTTGCCTCGACCGAGGGCCGCGTCATGTGCGCGGGAGTCTCGTAAAACGGCTGTAGGCGGAGGAAAGTGATATAAAGGACGAGGCGTGACGATCGGACGGCGAGGCGAGCGGCCCGCGTGCAATAGATGACACACTGACATGGATCTCCACGTGAGCTTCCTCCCCTCTCGCGCTCTCGTGGAAGAGGATCGGCGCAGGGAGGGGGGGAGTGACTGCGCGACGGTGCAAGGTGCATGGAGAGCGCAGCACGCGAGCCCCCGGGGCCCATCCGGCACTTGACCCCTGCTCCACCGCCTCCGCGTGCATATACATACACGCGTCTATGTGCGTACTGTAAACACGCAGTTGCCCGCTGCAGGTAATAGAATCGCGTGGCATCCCCCCACGGCGCCGCGACAATTAATCGACCCGAGGAGTTAATCAATTCTTCACGCGTTCCAAAGACGTTTAATAGCAGCCTGTAAGAGCAGAAGTTTGTCAAATTCTTCGATCTTTTATTGAAAATTGAACTCGAAATTGAACAAATTTATTGGGCAACGTGAATTATGGCGATCGACTCTATAAATAGGTTCTGTTAAAGTTCCGCGAAGAAAAATGCTTTGTTTGAGAGTTACTTTAAATCACAAAACTTTTATAGTCATGAGAAAATTATTGAGAGAAAAAACTACTATATTATAATATAGCAAATTTTTAATACAGCATATCAAAATAACATCAGTACAAAACTATGAATAATTTTTATTGGACAAAAATAGTAATTTGCTGTTAAATTTACATTTTTAGATTAAGCCTTGTCTTAAACTCAATGCATAAAAAATGATGATATACATTTTTGTAAATTGGCTGCAAATCGAAATATTAACATTGAAGGCAGGATTCGAAACTTGCAAAACTTCGGTAATTACTCGCTCGAAGGTGCTCAAATGCAGCCGCTCAATAATCGAGGCTTCTGCAACGGCCTGATAACGGTAATCCTTAGCGTAATATCAAACACTAAATCAAATAATAGCCATTATATATATATACTCTCCTTAAGCTCGATCGTTCTCTGATGGATTTAGCCAAACCCGATCCTCGCCCTGCTTGATGGAGGGTCGCACAATCGCGCGTGAGGGGCTTAATTAATTAGGACAAGTTAGTCGGCAGCAAGTGCATGACGCGATCAACGCCCAGAAATTGAGGCGTCGGACCTGTTAAGCCCTTGCACAATTAATCGGATTAAAAGTCAGGATTCGTCATTTTGACCCTTCGTAGCAGAACATACCTAATATAATTACACCGAATTTTCACGATTAATATGAAAAAATTTGATTTGTGAGTCGCCCAGACGCGTTAAATATTAATAACAACTATAAATTTATTGTTATCAAATTGTAATTTAATATATTACAAATTATAAAAGATTATACTTATTTGGTAGCTGCAAGGTAGAATTTGCAGACGCGATTGCGGTAATTTATCACATTGTATCTTGATTACCTGTACAAATTATCAATAATTATACAGCAATTAGAGCATATACCTAAATGCACACGGAAATGAAATTATAAAATTCAAAGATAAAATAAAAGCTGTTTTTAAAGTGATCGACTATCGTTAGTTTTCGTACATAGCTTGCAATTTATATAAATTTTAATTATGTTTTTAGGATTATTTAGTAAAAGCAGCTCTCTTAAAAATCTAAAATATGATAACGAAATAAATTCAGTGTAGTTGCAAAATTAAGACTCCTTTCGCTCGTAATATTTATAAATATCTTAATAGTTGCAATGTTTATTAAACATATATTATAGTTGTCAAAAAGTTTTTCCCCTTCGGAGCCCCGCTTGGACTACGAGTCATGTAACCAAGAATCCTGATGAAATTGCGGGTACTTGTTAAGCGCATTAGCATGATAAAAGTGCGCGTGGGCCTTGTGCTTTTATTCAAAAGTGCCTTTTGTTTCGCAGACGGCCACATGATCAACACCAAGTGCTCGTCCTCGCACAATAGACGGGCGCTCTGCTGCAAGATGTCCGTAGAGTTCGACACGTTCCTGGAGAGCGGCCGAAAGTGAGTAATGACAACATTTTTTCTCCCTTCCGCCCCGGTCCTATTTGCCAGCGGCCCAGTGTCCATATACGTGCATACACACGTACGCATACATACACACACGTATATATTTTTGCGCGCGATCGCGCGCGCGAGTCTGGGCTCGAGAGCTGTTAATAGCGTCGGGATCCTCTATGAATATTAATGACCGTTTGGAGGCGATCGTTTGGTTTACGGTCACACGTGGAATTTTAAAGGCCCCCAAATGAGGTGCTTTGCATTTTTTTATCGGCCAGAGAGACAGTGGGAGAGGGCGCAGGGGCGCGGGACGGGTGGGGGGAAAAGAAAGAGAGGCGCAATTTATGATGTTTTGTTTCCTTTGAGGAGTTCTTTATTGCTTCCCCGCAGAAAACCCGAGAGCAGCTTCACTTTACTCTCGCTGCGGCTTTCGGAGGGGGAACGACTGGACGTAAACGTCAATTTTACAAGAGTCTTGTGCCGAACATTCCGATTCGTTCGAAAATTAACTAGCGGATGAGCTTCGAACGTTAATTTACCACCCAACGACTCCGACTGATTAGCTCTTTTAATTTGCTTAGTTTGGATCGTTGTAAGTGGCTCGCGTACCTTTATATCATAAGTTTACTGCTCCTCATAGTTTCTTGGTTTAGTACTTGTCAAAATCTTGATGAGACCTACAAATCACGTACTAATTAGATGCTTTTTGGATCTGTGATTGATATTATTGCTTTATCTTTTTCGTAGGATATATAATTGACCGTTTTCATTAGCCTATTCATTATCCAAATAATATGTATAAGAGCCTTACGGTAACTCTGGAAGCTGTGTCACAACTGATACCTTCCAATTATACGTAAAAGTAACGGCCTTCGTTCAATTAGCGTGTTAGTTGCGATGTGAATTAATAAACTTTTGATTGTTAATTCCCTTTCCTCAAGCATAATTTATTATAGGAGATTGTAATATGTCTAATCGCGCCAATTAATGAATAGCGCACCGGGACATACTTCCTCGATTTGTATACATTTAATCCACAAGGTATAGCAGTTAGTAGCCGACGGATGCGTCGAAAAAGCGAGCTTATGTCCTTTCAGTCCGGGCGATAAATCGTACGGCCGCGGAGAAGCCGAAAACAACATCATATCTCACTTGAGCGGATTCCCCAGGGAATCAGCGTGTACATAAAGTCCATTCCTGGCGGAATATTCAGAAATGAAACAGCCTGTCCCCAGTGCCGATTTATTTGATTTCCGTAGGCCCGCAATCGGTATGCCCGCGGTATAAATTACACCCCGGCACCGACGAAAGATTCACAAGGTGTGATGTTTTTTATTATCGGCATTCATTCTCGAGGCTTAATAGTCCGGATTCTCCGAAAGGACTTGGAGCGTCTCGTGAGATCACCAGGGATCGCCAGGACCCGTGAAATCCCGCGCAGTTACGCAAACCGCGACCTGTGCCCGCGCGGCCGCCCGTTAATTGGCGATTGGCGACTTAATCAGCCGCGGACGGACCAGTATCCCCTCCTCAACGCGATCGTTTTTTCTCTCCCTCCCAGCGTAGGAGGGCCGCTGACAGGGCGGCGCAACTGGCAACAGGTTGATCCCTCGCGCCAGGGGATTTATGTTTCCGCGTCCGGAGGCTGCCTCGCCGTCGTCCCGAGCGCTCAAGCCCCTTTCGTTGCTAACGAACCAAGCGGACGACGCCTTTGTCCTGAGTCCACGATCTGTCTCTTTATCTGCCCCTCCTCCGTCTTTCAGCTTGGATGCTGCGCTGCTGCTACGCGCGCCTCAGACCACTGACTGCTTTATATTTTCGTCTTCGGCGGAGCCAGGAGCGTCTCGCTCCTCAAATATGCTGATCAAAATTATTATTCATGCGTAATTATTCACTGCGGTTTTCTCCAGGCTGCACGGGCTACTGGACGCGTGAGGCCCCGGAATCGATTACCCGCGATTTGCAACTTTAAAAAGTTTCGCCGAGGGGAAACTCGCTGATCATTAGGCTCATCTTTTTACTGCGCCCGAGCGTCAGCATTTTTCCAGGTTTACTCTCAAGCATGCGTGAATTTTATCAAGCAGTCAATGCACCCAGATAATGCATTCGATCTTTTTGCCCAGAAGATTATTTATAATAAAATATTGTATTAAACAATTAGCTAAAAGTTTTCAAACTTTCATTTATAATTAAATCTTGAAAGATCTTACCACACTTACACTTAATATTATACAATAACTTTATTTGAATGTATCGTGTTGTGATTTAAAATTAATTGATACTCGTGCTTGAGCTCGATAGAGGGTATTTTATAATTCATTGCTTTTGAAACGGATTTCGGGACGAATATCTGCATAAGATTTTAATTCAAAAACCTGGGCGGTACGTCATCATTTCGATTCATATATATCCTTAATATCTATGAGATGGAAATATTCGTATGTGTCCGTCAGGTGAAAGACGAATGAAAGCGAGAACTTCACTGATCCAGGCCTCTAAATGGCTCATTTTGTAATTCCAAAGACGTCCTCCTTTCAGACAAAACCTTTTGTGAAAATACGCACAATACCGGGTGCGAAAAAAAGTACGAGAGATAAAGGGACAAGGAAGAGAGCGCATTTAATGAGAGCGACAAAAGAAGAAAAAAAGGAACACGTACCGCGTAACATTCGAGAGACTAAAAAAAAGAATTAAAAATAATCTGACAGACAAACAGCGGACTCGATACAGAGGGTATGGATGAAACTAATGATACAGCAAGGAGAGTTAAAACAATTTCAAACAGCGAAGCATGCACATCAAACTTGTTTTATTTATCTTTGAAGTATCTACCTTTTGTTCTGTTTAAGCATACATGTAACGCATGTAACGTATAAAATGTTTAGATATAGACATAGAATTTTTCTAAAATCATAAATTGTACGATAATAGGTTAGCATTTAGTTGCTTCTAAGAAACTGTAATTCGTATATTTTAAACACAACATAGGTGTATTACATTGACTATCTGTGCTGAGTGCTGTTACATAAATTGTCTGGATTGAAAAACAGTTACGCCGGTGCACTGCAAATTGCGCGATCCGACATGAAATCTTACGATGGACAAGAATCACGGGGTTGACTGTTCGACAGGCAGCCGCGTTCCCCGAAGAATAAGGAAGGCAGGTCGGGTGCAGCCGAGGGAGAAATACGAAGCGCCAGCTGTGCGCGACGATTCAATTTTGAGCGCAAGCACGGGTCGCGACAGAGCCTCGGTGCGCTCGCCTCGGCGTATATCTTTTGTCCCCCCGCGCACAGCCTCTCGGCCGCTCGCGTCTATGCCACCCGTGACTCATTCCGTATTCGCGGCGCGCGCCCTCCCGCGCATAAGGATGCGGGCATCTCCCTAGGGCGAATTCGATCCGCCGCCGGCGCTTGCGCGCGTCGGCGAGGTGCAGAGTGCCGCGCGAACACCGGATTTTCTCGGAATTCCGAGCGTCTGTGAGAGGACCGCGGGTCAACTGCGTCTCACTTGCAGCGAGCGCTTACTGATAGGCCGTTGTATGGCTGAGCTGGGAGAATCGAGGGAATCGACGGCACAATCAGTGTTGCTTGAGTTGCCTCCATTGGCCCCGGCAAATATACTGGCTGTAGCAAGCGTCATCGGGCGGGATCATGAACACTTTGATTTATCCACCTGATAACTGATTTCATTTTTAAAAATACTGTTTGTGAAATTGAAATATCTATTGTTCATATATTTGGTGGTTCTTCAAACCAACTATCCCAAACGAAGAATATACGACATTATTCCTTGTTATATTTCACACACGCGCGCGCGTGTGTGAATTGTAAAGCATTTCACTTAATATTTTAAATTTACGGCGTATCTGATTCTATCTACTATAAATTTTCGGATACCTCTTTAAAGTTGGTCAAAGGCACTCGAAAAAAATTTCAAACACGACTTTGAAGTATCTTCTCCTGCGAAACTAAGGATAAATCAATACTCGCTAAAGAACGATAAATTTCTAAATGGTTCAGGTTAGTGAAATATATATACGCATACGTACAAAATAAGACATCAAAGCTCACTCACCCACGTAAACCAACTTCTTGGATTTATCTCTTGGCACAAATCAAGATCGTTATCGAACGCTTCCAAACAAGCCCTAGACCCCTACCTGTTTCTATTAATTATACTGCACTTAAACAGTCCTGGTGTGACCCCCCGTGAGGCGACAAATGTCCCGTGGCGCTTCCACCCACAGATTATTTACCGCAGATATTTATTGGGCAAATTCCGCGGTGCTAAGGTCAGCCTCGCAATGCGATAACAGCCGCTAATGAGTGAGGGTCGAGCTCCCGATCTGGCTTCCGGTCTTACGAGTCACTTGACCCAGTACAGCGCCTTGTTTAGAACCGTCAGATTTGCCGCACTTGTGGCTTTGTTTGTCTATGGGTGTGGAACTCTCTCGGTTCATTGGACAGGAATCTGCTCGGATATTCGAACCCTTCGTGTTTGCCGATTTTCTACTACAGTGCACATCCGGGCTGATCCTCTGTGATAATGATGTGCGTGTGTGTGTGCGTGTGTGTGTAAATGAAATGTTATAGGACCCATTACAGAAATGTATATACTCATGTATATAAAAAATATTAAAAATTTTAAATTCAATAATTCGAAAGTCGCAATAAATCAATCTCGATCAATCTTTTTGCATCTATTTATAAAGATTTTAAATGAATATGGCGAATATTTACTAGGAGAATATCTATATTTATATTGAATTTGTATTTCGTCCATAACAATTTATTGTACTATTAGTAATTCTATTCTTCGTAATATGATTTAAAAGTGAATGGCAACTATTATAAAATTAGCATTGGGATTGAAGACTTTTAAAACTTTAAGACTTACATAATGTTATTTCTGATACCATGCTTACATCATTGCGGTGGGACGCGCTACTTGATACGAATTTGTAAATTTTTATTAAACCTAAGATGAAAACCAAATTTTGTACGTTTTGTACTTGAGTAGCAGTGCCCGAAGAAGCTCTGGGGCTCTTAGAGGCGTGCGCTCGATGAAAGAAAAATATTTTGGGACACTAAAGTCCCGTGCTTTAAAGAATTATCAAATTTTCGAGGGTACGACTTTTTCCGCGCGCTCTTCTTTTCATTACGGCGGAGGTGAAAAAATCCGGTGCAATTAGGACTCGGGGGGTCGTTCGTTTCGCGGTAATGACGCCTCGGCGGCGCCGTCGCGACATGGGAGGGAGAGGTCGGGAGGCCGAGAAAGAGAGCAAAAGCCGTCGCGGCGCGGCGCGTGTATTATAAGCAGGAGAAAAACCCGTCCCGCTCGGCGCTCTCTCCTCCTTTCCTCTCCTTCACTCTCCTGTCCTCCGGTCGAGTCGGCGAACGGTCGCGTGACTCTGGCATTATATATATATATATATATGTACGCATTTGAAGGCTGCCCAGTAATGCTGGATAATAAGCGTTTAGACACGACGAAAAGATGCGCCTCTTTCTTTCTGGTCCCTCTCTTTCTACGGGCTGCTGCTGTTGCTGCTGATGCCGCCGCCACCGTCATCGTCGCCGTTTCTTCTTTATTCCGCGTGCGGTAGTTCTTCCCCCTTTTATTCCTCTTCGCCGACCACGCCTCTGTCCCTCTCACTCTCTCCCTTTTTTTCTCGCTTTTTACACGCACTTCTTCCTTTTGCCCGAGTCATCGGCAGTACTTATGTTCCGTCTCCGATTCTAAAACGCGAGTATGTATACCCGCGTTCGAACGCAACTGCCTTGCTCGTGTACTTATCTCTGTTGATATACCTCTGAATGCTAGTAACTTTGCTTCTAGCTTTTTCACTCAAATCAGTACATTTGTACATAATTGCACCTTTTATAACCTTTGAGACAGGTACAATGCACATACCATTACTGCGCTCTCTAACTTTTCCTCTTTCCTTTTATCTTGCCTTTCTTCCCTTTACACGTAAAACTGACACACATTAAAAATATTAAACAAGTAAATCCAAATATGTACAGTGTTTTGAAAGCAGAATAAACAATGCTTAACAAAGGGTTACTTACGTCCACCCGTATCTTTCGTGGGTATAGAGCAGTTTTGATGTTGTACCTAGGTATAAAGTTGTAACTTCGTCAACGTCTCTGGGCTACGTGCACTCGTGCAATCTTGTCCACTTTGTGGTTCCTTTCATCCTTCCCTGAGGGCCAAGCTCAGGCCGAGCTGAGGCCGAGCTCAGGCTTCCCCGGTCTCCGCTACCCCTATGGTCATTTTTTAATCCTCTCCTCGTTTTGGGCGGCTTCCCCGCCCAGGTGTGTACGTACATGCGTGTGCGCGCGGTATGTCTTTTTGATGGACGCGCGCACACGAGGACAAGCGGGACAAAAAAGAAATCGGCGAAGAAAAAGAGGCATCGCCTCGTGAGCGTACATAACACGCCATGTACGCGCCGGTGTAATAGCCCGAGTTTGTTACCGTACATGCATGCAAGCGCGTACACTTGTACATGCACGAAAGTAGGCTCGCAAATCGCAGAATTTGAGCGATTGCGCAAAAATTATTCCGTTTGCATTTTCTTACGCGCTCAGTTTTTTGTTCACCGCGAGCGTACTTGCCCGGATATTTGCTCTTCCCGCCTGCATCGCGTATAATTACAACGATTATATATTCTAGCAGCCGGTGCACGGCCAGGCGAGCCTAAGTTTTCAACCTTTTAATTCAAGGGGCATAATGTGCGCGCGCGGGTCCCGGTAAAAGCGCGCGCTCGTTGGGCATTCAAAGCAGACGGGGCAGAAAAGCGAGACGGAGCGGCGAAGGTTTCCGAGGTTCCTGGGGCACATGGGCGCGTGCGCCCGAGCGAGCGAGAGGACAAGGGATTAGCATGACAACGCGCGGCGTACCACAGGTGAGCGGAGAGATATAATGCCGCGCGGTCGAGCAAAAGGATATCGCAATGAATTCGCTCGCGCGCGTGCCTCGCTGAATTTAAAAGTTGTACGGAGTCTCGAGCGCACGAGTCGGCGATCCGCAGTACTTGACTTTGCCTTCCATGAGATTCGCGGGAGCGCCGATGCACCGGCCACGCCTAGGCAAACGAGCCCTTTGGCTCCTTGGCACCTGCGGGCCCTTCGGGGGTCCAGGCGGAAGCTCGGCCCCGTCGGGACTATTCCTCCGAAGCGATTATGCGCTTGAATTATTTAGCCCGCTTTATGGGCGCGCTTTCGAGCGCCGTTTAGCCTTGGAATCCAACCGCTCGACGCTACCGCTCACGGGAGAAAAATGCAGCGAATGACCATCGTTCACTTGTCGGTTTTGCCTTTGCCTCCATTGATCTCTGCATATCCACCCTTGGGTAGCACGGGCTTTTTGTACGTGCATATTATTTAGGATCTCCTCAGAAATGGAGGCTGAAGGGTACAACATGTTAACGAAAAGATCGAGTTTTTTAAATACACGTTTAGAAAGAAGATATCAAAACGAGCATCAAAAAGGTATTCACTCGCGTAAACCAACTTCTAGTACCTATCTCTCAACGGAGATCGAGATTGTTATCGGGCGCCTCCGAACGAGCCCCGTCGTAGACCGCTATACTTACCCGTTTCTCTTACGCCCTCGCGCCGTCGTAATTAATGCAGCCAGGGACGTCCTACGGTGATCTTATACTACAGCTCTTGTGTAACCCCCCGCTAGGCGGCAAATGTCCCGCGGCGCTTCTATACCTACAGATTCTTTCTCCGTATAAGATATTTATTGGGCGAATTCCGCGGAGCTAAGGTCAGCCTTGCAATGCGATAAGAGTCGCTAATGAGTGAGAGTCGAGCTCCCGATCTGGCTTCCGGTCTTACGAGTCACTTGACCCGGTACAGCGACTTGTTTAAAACCACCAGATTTTCTGCACTTGTGACTTTGTTTGTCTATTAGTGTCGATCAAACTCTCTGCTGCTTCTCATAAAGTATTCATTTAAAACGTTATTTTTTCTACAAATTTAATCTTAGAAAATAACAGAACTAGGTTTGCTTAATACAATAATGGATGGAAATAAAAAGTATTTTAAGACAGCTACTCTTTTGTTATTTAACTATCGAAAGAAAAAGATGACAGTAATCTACACCTAATATTGAAATGGTATTATTATACAAGCATCAATAAAAGCGTCAATGAAAACTAAAATAGACCTTATTTCATATTTTTATATTGCTAAAGCAGAAAGTACAAGAAAAAATGTTTGTATATAAAGTAGAACATCATCACTATAGTTCATTCACGAATAATTAGCTTGAATGCAAAATATGCATATATTTAGTATTCGTAATAATGGAGCCACAAAAACTCAATAAAACCGGAGCTTCTCATTGAGGTCTAGTGAATTCAAACATGACATATTCATTGTCGACGCCAGCACCTAATTTTTACATACACTAGATTTATCAAGGGTTTTATCCACGAACTCAATAGCTGTAATTTTAAATACATGGGTAATTCAACTGTAAGTTTTTCGAGAAGGAAGTTTTTGTCAAATTTGAATTTAAAAGTTAGCAGGATATAACCGACTTTCCTTTCTTTTATGTTGCAAAGCCCTTTAATCCCGTATAATACAGTATTTCAGGTTATACTATATTATACTCGATATTATATTTTTCAAGTTTCAATAGAAATTCTTTTACAAAAAAAGGGCATGCCATTCTCCTGATATTATTAAAACTGCTATATCACAGATGGTAAAGCTTTACATGTAATTCATATATTACATTATATGGATCGACATGCCATTACATTATGCTTAATTGTAGAAATCATAGATATTATACATAAATATAATATTCTATTATATTATGTATAATATATTTTATAGATTATAAAATGTAATTATTGCGCATTTATACACTTAAGCAGGTATTTTTAGCGAAACATGAAATAAGCTCGATATTTATTAAAGTCAATAAATATTGCAGTATAACAAATTATGCGGTGTGCAAATATGTGCGTCAAAATAGACATATATTTATCACAATTTTAAAGAATTTCTATAGTAGTATTTCATCTCCTTATTGTAAATCATATTTTATGAATGTGCTTTACGGTGGCCTTAAAAATATAAATTTTTATTTTTCACGCATGATGAACATGTTACCTTTATTCTCGGACCGAGTCTCGGACGTTTCTTGCACGTGATGAGAATACGCGAGAAGATTCACAAAATTGTACCATTCCGAAGAAGTCTTTCGTTTTAAAGATAAGAGCAGGCGATGAATGAAGTTTTGCTATTCCTCACAAGCTGTGTTCACGAATGCATCCATTTCCATCCACCAGAACGAAGAAGGAGGGAGTGGACCGCGGCTTCCTTGGCGAGGGCAACGAAATATTCATCGCGGGTTCCGCGCGAAGAAATATCCAGCCTCGAACGGGCTCCCTCCCATTGTCTCCCGGCATTGTCGGGCGATCGGCGAAAATTCCACGGAGCGTCTGCCGACGGCCCTCGTAACTCGGCCTCGCGCTCCCGACTCTCCCGCGATAAAAGCCTCGCGAGCGTGACGGGCGGCGGCCCGGCCAGCTCCCGATCGCGAATTTAATTTCACCCTCGAGCGGGCGGCTTAAGGAGAGGCGGACCCGCGAATTTCCATGCGCTACGCAGCCTGTGAAATTCATGAAGATGGGCCCTCCGCGTTCTCGGGGTGGCTCCGAGTCAATTCGTTCCGCGTTTCCGCAGGAGGAAAAATACAGAGCCGATGCGCGCGCTGCTCCGTTAGTTCCCTACGATTAGTTTGACTCGAGATTAGCATGTTTCCTCCCGGTGAGTTGCCGCTCGACTTGCTGCCTCGGCCTTCGGAGAAGAGCGCGGGGCTTGTACATGCAACTAAAGGGAGTTCACGCGCAGCTCTGGGCTGCAGATGGAAATTTGAATTTCTGAACGATTCGGGCGCTGCTGCAATTTCAGCCTATGCACGCGCTATGGTTAAAAGGTTTACAATCAATTATTTTTGTTGGGCATAGCCTTGCATTATTCGAGGTGTTGCTTATTTAAATTAGCGTCTACTGCCCAAGCGTAAATGTAGGCTTAAAGTACAGAGAGGCAGTAATGTCGAAGCTGCTACGCGCTATACCGCTATACAGCCTATCCGTTTCATGCATTGGACCGCTTGTTTGGAAAGAGTTGATTGATCATTTACGGAATAACTTGATGTATGTCAGTTCTCCCAACCGAGTCCCTTGGACTCTCACGAGGAACCAGTTATATTTTTCCTCGGTTCCCTACAAGGCGGTGTAACGAAGGAAAAAAGGCCGGATAAAAAAGGTGAAAAGCGGAAAAGGAGCAGAGAAGAAAGAGCGAGCGACTTTGATTCATTTGATGCTTGTTCGCGGCGGAAAAAAAGGGAGCCGGCGAAAAAGCCCATCGGTATGCCCGCGAAGCGGCGCACGCGCCCGAGAGAGCCGTACATACACTGTAAACCGCTGATCGCGGAAAGGCCGGGGGGGAGGGCAAGGCGGCAACAAGGCGACACCGCGCCCGCCGGTCCCATTACAAAGTCAACGAGTCCGACGCGGTATCGCGGCGCGCGGAAAGCTTATCCCCGATTTTCTCTATATTAGGACAAAGCCGCGCAACCGGCCGCCCGGCGATAACTGCGCGCGGCATCTCGATCGATCTTCTTAATCGATTTGACCCGGCGCGCTCGATTAGCCCAATTGATTTACGGCCGTCGCAAGCGGCTACAAGCCGCGGTCGACAAAACACTTGGGCTCTTCTCTTTGGGCTCGATCTTCTGGCTGGCTGTTAAGAGGCAACAATTTTCGGTATAATGCCGAATGTTTTGTTTGCGGTCGAAGGTGTTTTCGTCTCGAAGAGGTTTCTACGAGAACAGAAAAGGTTGGAACAAAAAGACAACAAGCTTGCGTCTAATGGAAAAGTTTGCACGTAAGACTTTACAAACTATCGACTTTATAAGTTTCTCGTGACCGGAGGAGACTCGGCCCTTGAGGCCTCGGTAAGCCACTTACAGGCGGTAAAGTTCCAAGCCACTAATTGCAATTCATTTTCAATTAATCATTAATAACCGTGGAACGGTTCGAGCGACTGCGGTCTTGTCATTTGGAATCGATAATACGTCGAATGGCTGCACGGATACATTGTATTATTAAGTGGCTTCAACTCGCGACGCCCACAAGCGGCCTCGTTATTAATCAGCAGTCCCAATATATTTACGACGGCGAGCGTCGCCCCGGCAACGCGACGTTCCACCTGCCGGCACAGTCCCTGGAAGTAGAAAACCCGAGCAGCCGGCGCGGAAAAACATACGACGCAGGCGCGACGCCCACCCGGCGTCGATCGTGCTCGCGGCTCGGGTAACGCCGGCCCGCCGACAAGTCGCCGCCCTTAATCGCGCCCTTGACATATATCTGATTTCGCGGTTTCCCCGATCGCTGGAGGCCGAATCGGACCTCGGCTCGCCAGTCCTTTTTTGAGGAAACTCTAGAAGAGGCCCGAGCTCGCGTGCACGTGACGCGCCGCCGATTGGCTCTCGCGCGCTCCGCCCGGGGCGCCCGATTCCCCCAACGCTCGAATTCCGCCACGCGGGACATTTCCTCGCGCCGGAGAAATCGGATCGCCGCGCGCGCCGTTCATTAATTGCGCCTCTCCGTGTTGCAAGTGCAACGCGATGCTCACGGCGATACACAACACGGCACCGGTCCGCCGACCAACTCGTGCATGTGTGCGATTGACCGCACGATCGGACAAAACTCCACGTCACCAGGTGTTGTACTGCGATATCAAAGCTACTGGTCGATGGCGAAAGACCATCTGTTCAATTGACGCGCGGTTGCACCGTCAATTGCTACTTCTACATGGCTGCGTACCACATCCACGCAGAAACCGGGCGATAATACTCGGACTTGCAAAAAATTCCTTGACGAGATTTTTATACGCTGTAGCCTGCAACCGCGAGGCAACATCCGTTACCGATCAAGAACTTTCAGCAAATGTTTACAGAGCTCATATTGGCCTTCTTTTTGAAAGTAAACTTTGAGTCCAAGCAGCGATTCACATCGTAAACATAGCTAAACTCCCATGGCCATAGTCTTAGATGATTTTTTATTGCATTAGCGCATATATCAATCCGAGTAATTAAACGTTAATAGGCCATCAAGAGTCTTACCGGAACTTATTGCCCTCAACGAGGCGCTTCCGCGCCTATAATCCCCTCCTGGGCCCCTCGCAGCTCTATAATAAACGCCGCAGCCTCCGCCAGAGAAATCATTAATTTGTTATTATATGAGAAGCACCGTTGCAGCCGATCCCTTCCTCTGTGGCGCGGCGACGGCTCCTCGCCGAACAGGTTTGCACCTGATACCCGCGACTAGCGATCGAATGACGGGCCCTTCCCCGCGCACGACCACCTCCGTTTATTTCTCATCGACATCGTCGGTGCGTGCTCGCCTCATATGTGTATACAGGCAACGCGAGGCCGCCTTCAATTTCACGTGCACGCGAACCGAAAAATCGGGCCGATTTATCCCTCGGCCCGACCCGCCGCCGGCACCTCGACTTTTGTTTTGCTCGCTTTTCGCGTGCGGATGGGATGCAGGCCGCGCACATCCGCCTGGGATGCCGACTCGGAGACGGGCCGCTGGTGTCGGCCGCATCCTAAACGGCAGCCGATATCCTTGCGCCGAAACTTGTCGTACATCTTCCCTCAAATTAACTCCTGATTATGACGTCGTATGCCTCGGCCGAGCGTCGGCGGCAAATGAGGCGCAGAGGGAGATAAGGAAAAGGAGAGAGAAAACGGCTGGTATGCCCGCATTTATAAGTTTTATGAATTCTTCGGCCATTACTTCATAAAATTGTTCAGCTTATAAGTGCGTAAAGTATAAATACGAAAATAAATACGATTACTCAAAAGCACTTATCAGCGCCTTGATCTGCGCTGCATGTTCCATTTTTTATATATGTTTGATCGTCGTCTGAGCTCAGCTCTCCATGCATTATATGTCATACCTTTCAATTGTTGACTCATTAATTGTTCAACTCTTCTTAATGCTAACTGTATATTCGAACACACGTAGAGTCAATTAAGAATTATAAATGTGCTTTTTATTTTTTAAAGTTATTTAGTCATGAATACAATGAACAACCATCAATAACTTATAATTCAACTTTTTGCTTAAAAATAAACTATCAAAGTAACAGGTTTTCATGTAATTAGTAATTCAACTAGTAATAAAGTAATGAATGAATATGATCCAAAAAACTGATTTCTCGTACGTAGAATATATAGTAAAAAAGAAAAACTATATATCAATTTTAAAAAACTGTAAATGCAATTACGATATACATGGACATGGATGAATGACCGTCCATTAACTCACGAGCAATCTAACAGCAATATTTTAACAACAGCTGAAGTTTACATTCATATGTAATGTCGTTTGAGAAAAACCCTCTCATATGTATTTATTTGTGTTTATTTTTCTATGAATGAGGTTTCCTATAATTGTATATGAGCGCAATATTATTTATTATTCTCTTTATTTCACTTTATTCGTTACTAATTTTTTAAAACATATCGGATAAAGTTAAATGTAGCGTAAAGTACACGTAAAGAGCATACAATTTAATCGGAATATCTTAAGAACATTTATCTCATTCCGCCTCCATACACTTAAAAGGAGAGCGACGATGCTCCTCGTTGCCGTCGGCGCTCTCGTCAGAACGTCACCAGTAGCTACACAGTGATTACGGCGTGGCTGGGTAAGTCAAGGCCCCAGTCTACGTGCCAGTTCTCGTTATAAATCTCGGGCTTGGGATAGGCCATCGTACTTGAGAGGGGAAGGGAAAAAAACCGGAGACGGAGAGTGAGGCTAACGACGAGTCCAGTCGCGCTTAATGCCCGTACCTCACAACTTCCCTAGGGATCGGTCGTGTCGGTACGAGCGCATCGTTAAGTGAAGGAGGAAGAGCAGTTGCAACTCGTGAGACGATAGGGGCTCCGTTTGGGAGAAAGGTGTGCGATCGTAGACACGAATAGTGACATCTAGACCTAAGACGCTTTAGTTTGCAAAAATTACTTACTTAGCATACATATCTAGTCAACTAACTGTCGATTGAAATTACTTCAAGTGTTTAATCATTTAATGATTAATAATCAAAACGCATGTTGAAGTTTCTTTTGATAATAAATTAAATTTGCCCAAATTAATGTTTATTAAAAATATGATAGTTTTCTTAAAATTAACATAAATAGAAATAATGTACGTTATTGTAAGTTGAATGAATGCCAATTAAAAAAGATAAAATTAAGTTAGATAAAGATTATAAATTTTTACAGATATTTAAAATAATTTTACAGATAATTTTATGGAACTAATTATGACCTCAATTTCATGTTCATGTAAAATTTTATCGCGAACTTTATTCATAAAACAACTTTCGTGTTGAACAATTTTCTGAAAATGTGGTACTATTAACTATGATTTTATATATGTGAAATTTAGAGTCGGTGCGCTTTCATTTTCGAAAGTATGATTTTTTGTTATTTTACAAATAATAGAACAATATTTAACTTCTAGAATCGTTTACAGTTTTTACTACAAAATTAAAAAATTCAATTGGTAAAGTATATAGCAGCTTCTTGTGTAGTTGCAGTATCTGACATTTACTCGGACATTCATCATTCGTTTAAAAATGTAAAATTTTCAGTTTACATAAATGAATAGAATGTTTTTACATTTTTGATAAGTCTTACTACTGCTAAGTCTTGTTACTGCTTCCTCATAAATTGTACAAGCCTTATATGTACATTGTTATGAATTAATTCTTGTATTCATATATTTCATGGAATTGTCCAAATCAAAAAGATTCATAAAAACATTTATTAGAAAAAATTTTAATTTAGTGAAGCTTGATTAATCACATTTAATCTGCCGATTTGAATTTCTATTAGTTGGAATATTTGCTTTTAGATAAATGTAAGAGCCAATTCACTTTTTACCCGTTTTTCAATAAAAAAAATTTTCGGCATACACACATGTATAGATGTACACGTGTATATATACTGATCGTCTAGCTCGTCACAAGCTTGGAGCGGTACATTCACTTTCAGTCTAGTCCTGCTTTGCACTTCTATTTTACCTCCACTATCAAGCCTCGTGTGAATGCCATCCGAGACGCCTGCACCATCCCACATAACCTAAACTTTCACTTCGCTATAGGATTAAGATATCTTTCACGTGGGGTCAAGAGGTAACCGCTACAACGAAACTCGCGCGTATACACAATTTTCCGTTTGTGATTTTCAGTGATCGAACTCCGTGATCGCGCTTTCGGTTAAACACAAATCCAATAACAGAAACACGCTGTTGCTACGATGTAAGACGGAGATCAACAGTCTGGGTTCGATGCTCACGTAGGCGGACAGCGGCGAGGACCCGGTTATTTATATGCGGCATCCTGCAAGGGAAATGTATCAAGCCCTTGGCGATTGAGGACCAAGAGCCAGATATTCTGGAAGAGCCTCGGATCTTTATTTTTTTTGCACGTGCATTGTGGTTTGCTTTGCTTTTTCTGAATCGGAGAACGGTGCAACGTATGCACTCTTGTCGAGTCTCACTTTCTCCCTCTTTCAGATTCTGTCAACTTTCATTACTATTTTCAAAGCATGTAGATCCGTTTGTATAAGTTTAATTTTATTTATCATTAAGAATTAGTATGCTTTACACATTTAATATTTATAATCTATTAAAATAACCGTGCATAGCCTGCGTGAGAAAAAAGTACCTTTGAATTGTTGTCTGCAATAAGGTCCTTATTATCAAAGTAACATGCTAATAAATCTGAATTGAAAAAAATTATTGCAGTAAAGTTAAATATAGTTTAACATTTAATATACGATATGTATATCGATATGTATACGTATTAGTATATCGTACATTTTCGTATACAACTTTCGACAATTAATTTACATATGTGCACATTCTGAAATTTCCGTCTTTCACTACAGTTTCGCCAGTTAGCTCAGTATTATCTTTATCTTCACCTTGTAATTTAATTTTCTTATAAAAGTGGATTTAATTTTTATCAATTGGTAATGTGGTATACAATACAGTAGAAATGGTTGTGTATAATGAAATTTCGGTCTTGACACCTGAAATGATCTTGAAATGATCGTGCTGTCCTCTATCAGTTAGTTCAGCTCAATCGTTTGAGTTGAGCTAAAGCGGTCAAACGAATTTTGTTGATTTGTCTATTCAAACTATTTATAAAAGCGGTATAGCCAAGCAGAAATTCAAATTGACTTAATTTGAGCGACTATGAAATTATGCTGTTTTTCGTACAATGCGATGAGCGATACAAATTCATCGACGAAGTCCTTATTCGAGGAAAATAACATGTATAGATAACAGTTTTGCAACATATTTGACCGTATATATCGTAATACGTTCTATGTGTATATACTAATAAATATTTTAAATTACACTATAACAAAACATTTTGTACGTCTTTTTATGTTAATTTAGTCATTCTTATACAATATATATATTTATAAGCCGTTAAATAACTAAAATTAATTGCTAATTTAATAAAGCCATATTGCTCTGCCATTTTGAATTTTGAAATTCTGACCGCAGATTCGATTTTAGTGACCCTGAAAACCTCCGAACATTAGTTTTCAAGTCGATTTGTTACTTCTGGCATTTATTTCAATCGTCACAAATACCAATAAATGCCAATAATCTGTATGAACTTTTGTAATTTTTCAACCTAAAATTGAAAAGTAAATTTAACTGATTTGTTATTTGATACAAATGCTATACCAATTTAAAATCAGTAATCTTAAGCTTTAATTTTCTGTCTTCAAAACGTTATTAAAATTAATACATGAAGAGTTATTAAAGAAAGAGTCATGACGAGTCAACTCGTTATCGTGCATTTTCGACCAGTCGCGTTTTGACGAGTTAACTCGTCGTTGTACGCAGGAAGGTTAAATATATCTCAATTACTATTTACACGGGGCGTTATCGAACTAGGTGTCATTCCAGAGCTTTGTACCTAATAGATGAAATATTATGTACAGTGATGTTGTGGATGACCAACATGAACGGATAGGGAAAAGGAAGAGTTTAGCAACCACAGTTCGTTTGAGTATTGCGGAGGTGAATAATGATTCTATATAGCGCTTAGGAGAAAGACCTAGGGTCCAGGGATTCCCCCGGAAACCGCTCGTTGGCTCCTGCTGCTCGCGATTCATTGCCTCATCCGCCGTACTAGTCGGCACATAGGATGGTACGCATTTGTGTCGATACAGCGCATTGTTTACATATTTAAAGTAAATAAATATTGATCAATAAACTAATCCGAAATAATCAATTTTATAGTGAATTTTCAAATGATCACTATAAGCATCGCATTACTACCTGAACTGTTATAAATAAATTTATTGGTGATAAAAATCTGAATTGTCTTGATTATGTAACATTGAATTTCAATGAATTTAATGCAAACAAACTATTCTTTAATACCAATAAAAACAATATAAAATATGGCATTTTCTGGTTGGTTAATTCATTTTAACATTTGGTATCAAATTAAAGCGAATAAAACAAATTAATTAAAAGTTTCGATAATATCTTATTTCAAATTAAATAAGCAAACTTTCATTCATTCATATATTTATCATGAATGTGTTCACATATTTTTATAGAATTGAAAACTACAATACAGATTTTTTATAATATATTCAAAGTAATAAGAATTATTTTAAATATGATAAAGATACAAGTTTTAGAATTGACCTTATATTATGATTAGACTCATGATATGCTACTTTATTTTCGTAGATTGCTATACGCATATTATTGTATGCGTGAGCATGTTTTTAAATACATCAAGTTACCTTTTGAAAATAGTTTTACGCGTTATTTCCTTTTTTTATGTAAATGGTGTGTTTAAGCTAAAAATATATAACTAAAAGTATGTTAATATTTATGTAACTCACGATTCCGCAGCGAATGCTTCGCCTCATACAAATTTGGATTAACAAGAGTGCAAGTGTAGTCTAGAATTAAAAAAACTAAGAAAATTTATTATTCGAAACTGGTCCGTTTAATTATTAGAATGGACTACTATCATGTTTTGATCATTTATATTTTGGCGATTTATTTAGTTATTTGTGAGTGTACAAGTTATCAAGTTATTTTTAAATCTAATATTCAATCAATTACACATTGTGCTAATATTTTTAGATTGGTCATTACTAACTTACCACGAAGATGATTTTTCTGGAGACGAAGAGGATTATTCGGACGATGATTATTAGAAGATCAAAAGAAGTCTAAGAAATAGTGTTATCGGTGTAGTCGTGTCGAGTTTTACCATGCTTACACGTTTTCCGAGGATATGCACATATCGTAGAAAGTGAAATACTTGTGATACATAGTTATAATATCATTTAGGAGTTTCAAGTTAGTTTTTAGTTAAAATTTTCATTAGATCGACATTTTTCATTTCGTTTTCGCAACTGAATAAAGACTGTATTTTGGAAATAATAAAGTGTGCATATGTTAATAACCTACGGTGAAGCAATATGTGGTGACAGTCGTAGATGTTTTTTCGGATGATTTTTGTCGAACGATCATTTTAGCAGGCGTATTATTTGGGAAAATGGACCGCGTTCGTCCAGCGTTCATCGCGCGAGTCGAGGTAAACGCCGCTATGAATAATCAAGGTTGCAAAGAATATCCGGCCAGGCCGGGGCTAGAAGTAGGAGCGGGGCAGGCGCGGAGGGGGAGGATGCGCGGCTTGGGCCTTGGCGCACAATGCACTGCGCAGGCGAGGGCGACAACGGCGGTGGGCCGGGCGCTTTTTATGCAGATCGCGTCCACGGCGGGCGCACGCGGTGCGCAATATCTGCTGAATCAGGCCGGGACGCGCATTATTCGCGGGCGCGAGGATTTATGGAGGTCAACGGGCAGGCGCAGGCTCTCGAGGGCAGGCCGACTCCCCGGACGCAAAGAAACCGGACGCCTAATGGCCGGCACTGGAGCGACGGCTCCTTCGGCCGCCCGCGCGATCGATTAGGCCCGCGAAATTTTCGGGCGTCGCGGCCCAGGTTCGTTGCGAAAAAGCGCGACGCCGGGGGAAAAAGCCGGGCCGACTGGCTGGTGCAGGGCCGGGCGTAATAATCAATAATTTGAGCGAGGGCCAGCGGGCAGACGCGAGCGGACGCGAAGGAGGAGAGGAGGAGCAGCGCGGAGGCGCGGGCCGGGTGTATACCTGTAGGTAGATGCGGGCCCGGGCATTAGCTGCGGGGGCCGCGCGCGTGCGGTTGCGCAGCTGCGCTCCTTCGCCCGCTGCAGACGGCGCGCGCTTTTTGCGGGGCTTTTTAACCGGCCGCGGCGGGGCCTGTTTTTCTGCCGCGCGCATCGGCCTCTGATTCGAGCGGACCTACTTCCAGGTTCACGGCGCTCGGCCGCGCAATTACGCATTCCGCAAATGGCGCTTGGTAGGGATGCACGAGTGCGGTACGTGCGCCGAGGGCCGCCGTCGGCTTTTCCGCCGCTGGAAAACGGAAGAAAGCGGAGCGGGGCGCGGCCTTTCTCCCGAGTGGCCCGGATTTTTGCGCCCCGGGCCAAGCGCCCCGGAGCCGCCTCGCTCGCGGCTTTCGACGAGAGACGCCGCTTCGCCGCCGGCCGATCGATCGCCGCGCGCCCGTGCGAGAACGACCGAGTCCCTTTGCCAATGCCTCCTCCGACTTGCCCTAGCAATTCAAAGGGGGATCCTGGATGTGGATGCAGCCGCGACTGTTCAAATATGCAGAGGTTCAAAATACAGTTTTATTTTCGCCTGGTAGTCGACCGCTTGAAGGATATTTTTGCTGCTTTTCTGCTTTGGTCCTTCACTCAACTAAATCACTTTCCGAGCTACTTATTTTATTTATAGGATGTTCGATTGGAGCTCTGTCAATTTTTCTCGTCGCTGCGTTATTGATCCAGGTCAATCGGATAAGCACCGAAGACCCGAATAAGACGGAGCGCTCGCTTCTATTTCGTCAACCCGCGCCGAGGACTCGAGTGTAAACTTAGATACACTGTATAATGTATACGCAGCAGACTTGTTAGCGATTCGTTAGAAAGTTCGATCTGTTGATTTGTCGCCTCTAACCTGTCGCTCGCTAATTGTCTTTGAAGATATAGATCAGTCTTTAATTAGTGTCAAAGCTTTTCCCTCCCTTTTCCAAGCGGGCGATCTAGTAGAAAAGTCCCAGGACCTGCTTCCAATAGTAGAATCCTGTTAAATTACTTTTATATGGCGGATTAACCTTTTTAAACTTGTATCTGGAGCTGGTCCAAAACCGCAAAGATTCCGCAACTTTCGAATTGCTCATTATTAAGATATAGTATATGCACTAAATTTACTCATACACGTGCACGCGGCTTGGAACTAAAGGCGTAATAGGAATTTGTAAAAAACGAGGTAAAAAAAACACGAAAAAGTTACAGAACTGTAAAAGTTTATCGAATGCGTTATCTTGAACATTATTCACAAATTAAATAAGATAGGAAAAAGTGAAAGAATGTCAGCCTTGGCCTATCACGGAGGTGTAGTAAATGCCTGTTAACGAGGCAGACGGGGAGACTCGGGCAGGTGCGATAAAACGTTACCGGCTTCGTTGAACCGTGCGCGATGGCACCTCTTCGCACGTGTGCATGTACCGCGCACCTGAAGACGAATTATCGCGGTGCGATCTTTTATCGAGCTTACGCCTAAACGACCCGAGTTCCAATTCAAAAAGTATATACGGGGGAAGGGAAAGAAAGAGGGTAAGTCGAGGAGCGAGTCTATATATACACGCAGAAAGCGTTGCGTGCGTGTTATGTCTATAGAAAGGAAAACTTTAGAGAGGTTGTTACTCGAGCTGCGAGCGCTCCCGAGTATCTACTTACGCGCACGATAAACCGAGTACTGCGGGCGTCGAAGCGCTTTGGAAAAATTGAAGACTAAACAGTTAAGTGTGACACTGCCAATGTTTGAATTGTCCAAAAAAGCGTACCGATCCTCATTGTTCGCGGGTATGTCATTGTCCTTGAAGAGTCCTCGGATGCCGCCGCCAACTGACAAAGTTACACAGAGAGTGACCCTGTGCGGCGGATAGGGTAAACGAAAAGACATTATATCCACGTGCAGCAGTAGGCCTCGTCAGCGGCACGCGCGTACAGGATTTCACAAAACATAGGTCGAAAGTGCCCTTGGAGTGAGATGGCGAAAGTTCATTTTTCCTCGGCGCCGCCTATATTTCCCGCGCCAGCGCGGCCGGATATTTGCGAGGATACATGTTTGATTAGTCGATCCACGGTTCATGTAGCTGTAGGTGACGGATACGCGTTTGGATGCGCAGGCAGCCAGCGCCTAGGCTCGGATTTCGGCGGCACACGTATCCGCTGTGCTTGCAGCGAGCTTGGCCTGGTGTCGTGTGACGCACGTGGGTGGCACGCGAGGCGCACTTCCCCGTCGGCCGGCCGGGCAACAAGCGGGAAAGTGGACGGGCCCTTTGTGGAAAGCGCAGGGACACTTGGCGGAGTGGAAGGAGGCGCGTGCCTGGCCAAGGGGGGTGGGGGCGGGAAGCTCTTCGAGCGTGCCGAATGACATTGCCGAGGGCATTCCTCTGGCGGGCGGCGGCGCGCGCGGGACAAAGGCGTAATCGCCTCGCTCGCCTAGGCCCGGTATGGCTTATTAATTCCGGCGTGAAATTGCCTCGCGCGCCGCTGCCGATTGAGCGCCGCTAAACTCCCTCGACTCTCTGGCACCTCGGGAAGAACGGCTCCCCCGGGGAGAATGGACGGATGAGGTTTGGCGAGCGCGAGACGCTGATCGCCTCGGAGATGTAAGCTCTTCGGTAAGCACGGCTCTCTCGCCGGGCGCTGGGCTAATGGAGCGGCCTTTAACCCCGGGGCTCGAGTCGGCCCTCGTCCGCAAGTCTTCCCCGCCAAAACGTTCCAGTAGGTATGCGCACGGCACGCGCACCCAATGACTTCGGCCGCTGCGCCAAGCTTTTCTCCTTTTCTCGCTGCCTCCCTGCGAGTCGCGGCAGGAATTCCTCGGGGCGCCGTTGGCTTTTTTTTCGCACGCTAATCCCGTGCTTTACCTAGCCTTTTTCCCCAGCTTTTTCGAGCTCGTGAATACTTCCTCGTTCTCTGGATCCAGGTTGTCCTACCCGAGGTTGATTCTTTTTCTTATTAATGGACCATTTTCGGTCAAGGTGCAGGGCATCAATACACTATCCCCGGGTAGTTGCCTTTCCTATCTCTGCTTTTCCCTTGGATTTTCCTACTTGCGTCATTACTCATTTTTCATTGTTTACTCTAAAACTTATGGAGCCGCTTAAAGGGCGTAAAGATGCCTTTAAAGAATTTCCTTCTTCTCTGAAAAAGTCCAATTATAGCATTATAAGCACTTGCGAATGACGGCTCGATCGAATGCGGAAAGACCGACAACAGAATTACGCCTCGTGGGCGACTTTTTGAATTTTTTCCTTCGCCAAAGGAGTTCTTGCAAAGGCCCTCGTGCGAACGAGGAGGCTTCTTCCAAAAAGTACGTTATACCCTGTTAAATGGTTTTCCAGGGGGGTCGAGTCAACCGCAGGCCTGGCATACAAAGCTGCGGGGGGATCGCAGGGCACGAAAGCCGCAGGAACGAAAATCCGGGAAACGTCAGGACGGCTCGTTGGCCTAACGGCCAACCGAGGCCCTCTCCGCAAACTCGCATAAGCCGCCAAGTCGTCGTTACGGCGCCATAGTCCGCGGGAGCGAGGCCAAGCCTGATTTCCGGAGCACTAACAGTCCGCTCCAGAGACCCGCGAAATTAGGAAGTAGCCGGGAAACAATGGCCGTCACGGGGGCCGAGTGCATTTACAGGGTCCGCGTCTTGCCGCAAATTGCCCGTAACCGGGGCGACCGCCGGTACGTGCAACCTTCAAACTCGGCTCCTTTCCGATAAGGCGCCCCGAAGACGCCCCATGAGAATAGCTAGGCCCTCGGGCTAATTGATTGGGTGCATGGATTTCTTGGAGAACTAAGCCCATCAACATCTAGGGTCGGTAATGGCAGCAACCCTATCGGTTAGATTTAGCCACTTTGCGCTCGAGTGTACGTGTATTTTGTGTTTGGTGTCGATTGCAGGCCGTCACGGTGTATGCTCGATATTAGATTAGTACAAATGTTGCAACTCCTGGTAAAATATTGTCGGCTCACTGATCAAATTAGAAACTTATGCACCGATTTCGTTGTTATATTTGCGCGGTAAAGATTTTCCAATCTCTCTTTTGAAACCTGAAACAAAAACAAATAAAGGTTTTCAATATTCGAAAAAGCAGAACAGTTCGATTTATCTCTGATTTATAATAAACTGTCAGTGGAGGATCCATTGAAATTCATGGGCAGGAGGGTGGTTGTACGGCTTATATGAAAAATGCAATCAACGGATGAAAAACAACAGAACTGAGCGATGCCAAATGCATGTTTATATGCATGAGCTGTGCGCGGTCCACATGACAACGTCGCAAGTTTAACTTTCTTTTTATTCCAGCACAAACGCGGACAAACTGATATTACTTGTATTATTAAAATACGTTGTCCCCGTCAAAGAAACTGTAAGCGACGTTGACATATCCGATACTAGCAAGTCCAGTGGCTCTGAAACTCGCTTGAGTCGAACCGTACGTACAGCAGTCGAGATTCTATATAGCAGTAGTCCCTCAGGATAAGCAGGCGAGCAAAAGCGCGCGTCGGCTTCAAGGTCCCAATATATGCGACGAGTGCACTAGCAAAGGACATTAAAGGTATAAATGGCTGGAAATTTATTCGACCTCGAGTGCTCGGATTATTCCCGAGCGCGGCATTTATTCAAGCGCGCCGAGCCCGCGTATGTAGATGGATGCAGATCGCTATGCGAGACACGAAGCAGCCCCGGCAATCGCACCAATGCCAGCTGTCCCTTCAATCTGCAATTTCAAGTGGCGAGAAAAAAAATGTCCGGCGCGCTTGCCCGCAATTTCGGGCAGAGCGAGCGGCGAGTCGGCAGGCAAGAGCCGCGGCCGAGCGATCCGCGGGACAACTTTTCCACTTTGCAGCGCACCAGAGCTTTTCCCGGCCCGCCCCAGATGGAACTTTACCAACGGCTCTATATACGTGCGCTGGAAACTTGGGCGCGCCGGGAGAGAAGGAAAAAAATGGCACGGGGAACGGCATGTCGGCGCGCCGCGAGCCCGGAGGGAAAAAGGAGCGAGCGGCCGCGCGTACCGCTCGAGCGCTATCAGCCTCGGGAGTTGTTTCCGAATTGCCGCCCCCGCCGGCCCGCGCTCCCAATTACTCATCGGGCATGTTTTGCGACGACAAAAGCGGGCCTCGGCGAGCAGTCGCGCGCGCTATTAATTGCCTTTTAATTCCGCGAGCGCCATGAGAAAGCGGCCGAGCGATACCGAGGGCAAGACGCACCAAGGGAACGAGGCTGCGCGCGGTACAAGGGAAAAAAAAGGCCTAATTTATGTATGCAAATTAGCGGCGGATGACAGGGAGGGAGCGACCCGCCGCGAGCGCCAGTTTCCCCGCGCATTATGTCGGCCGCGCGGCGCGTTGTCCTCTTCTCCCCGAGGCCCATCCGTCGCGGCCGCCTCCGCGCGCTTTCTCGCCTCGACCCGCGTGCGCACGCCGAAAGGAGGGAAACTCGGAGGGAAATGGTGCTTTTTCCAAGGCACGCGGCGCGGGACGGGATGGCTCTCGAGACCGAGGTGGAGACCTCGGAGGACTCGCGGGAGACAAGGCCCCGAGCGATGGTCCCCGTCAAATTGACCCGCTGTTTATTATCGGATCGCCGGCCGAGCATCTCCCGAAGTCATCCTGTCGTCGATGTAGAGAAAGCTCGCGTCCGACTAGCTCCGCGTGGGTGTTAATGGCCCAACGCGATCGACCCCCCCCCTATCGCCGCTCTGGCCCACCCGTCCCTCTGGCCTTCTCCGCGCGTGCAGTCCCTTTTTAAGACCCATGTAACACGGCAAAATCTTTGTATCGCTCCTCCAAGGCTGTATCGCGGCAGTTTATTTTTATTAACTGTACAGGCTCGGCCGCGATGTTAACATTGTCGTCACGGTTATGGCGACATAGAAATACTCTTGGCCATCTATGCAACGTGAGCCCCATGAGCCGGAAGCCGAGGCCCGCGCCTATTTCATCCGATAGACATTGCATGCCGAGGGTTTCATTAAATCTAAATCCGAGATGGCAAAATAACTGTTGTTTACCAATTGAAATTTAATTCCTTGGATAGCCCCGTGTTCTTGCATATTCAAGGTCACTCGAGAGACAACATTTGCAATAATACGGCTACAATCCAATTGTGTAATATGCGCAAGGTGAGCCGATGCTAATGGAATTGCAGTCCCTTACAAATTCCAATCGAATAAGAGATGAATAGACTAGGGAACAATTCTACGTTTCAGAGCTGCGCTATAACAATAATCATAATAGCGGTAATAACTGTAGGAATAATTGAATAACTGCATCTAGTGCAAGAAATTAGTATAAAAAATCATTTTGCAAGATGCATAAAGTTAAGTGCCAGCATTTGAAGGATAGCTCCGATTGCATAAAGTACTGTTCTAAGCGGGGCTTTAAAGCTAATTTAGAAATAATTCTTGTGAAGTGGAAGAGGCGGAAGGTCCCATAATTCAGCTTAGTCGCGACTCCTCCATCGAAAGCGGATCATTCGAACAGACCGAGGGGCAGAAAAGGGGGTGTTGGCCTTTCCGCGGTATTAATCCCGGGGCGCGGCGGTTGGCCTGAGGCGCGGCAACTGGAGCAGAGCGAGGAGACGTCGGGAGCCGCAGGGACAGGGGGGGGAGCGTAATGAGGCTGCGTACCGAGGGCTCGCGTGCGCGCCCGAGAGCGCGTGGCGTGCGGGCCGCACTTAGGGGCCGGCCTTCGCTCGTACGCGGAGGGCGCGTGCGTGCGCTCCGTCTCCCGGGGGGCCGCCGGAAGCCCCGAGGGCCGTCGTTTTGTCCCGGCGCCGGCGGACGCCCGGGATCGCCGTAATCGCCGGCCTGCCATTCGATCCGGCGCTCCGGCCGCTCCCGGTGCGAAAGCGCTCGAGTTTAAACTCGGCGGACTCTCCGCGCAGCCTCGACGGATTCTCGCGGGCTTACATTTATCCGCCCTCGTTTACATTAGAATGGAAGTTGCCGAGTTTGTACAGTTTTCCTCATCTGCATAGAGCTCCGCAAACAGCGCGTACTGCCTGCCTCTTGTAATCTCGAGTCTCTTTATATTATACAACGTTACATTATGCGACGTTGCATATTGCGCGTTATTTCGGGATATTTTAATTGATTTCAATTACGAAACAGTTTACAAGATGTTTCAGAAACAAGATTTCAGCGGATATTTTTGCGTTTACTTATTACGGAACGGAGAATCGTTACTCATTCAGTCGAGCGTTGGACAAGTGTGAGCCAGTCACTTCGGTCAAGCATGAGCAAAAAGAGAGGGAAAAAGGCGAGCCGAGTGGACGCGAAGCAGCCGCGGATCGATGCCGAAACAGTGAAACACGGACGAGAAGCAATTACGAGCGCGAAAGTGATAACCTCTCCCGGCCATATAAAGGCCAAGACAATAAAATCGAACGTGTTAACAGGGGGCCGGGCAGGTGGGAGCGCAACTCGTAGAAACCGCCCGTCGGAATAAAAATAAAAGCCCTGGCGGGGGAGCGTTGGGATATCGGGTTGAAGCGGGGACTGGGCGAGCGATCCTCGCTGCCCGGCATTATAACCACCTGCCACGTTTTTTCATCTCTTTAATTATATTCCCCGGGTCGAATTGACGCGCGGGGGAAAACCGGGCGACTATAAGCGCGCAATCCCTCTGCCGACGGGTAGGTTACGTGTATACATACGCACGGCGTGCGTGGAATCGAAACTCGTTCCCGCGGACGCGCAACCACCGACGAGAGGATATAATACCGTTGGAGCGGGGGCGGCTTTTCACGCGGCTTCGATACAGCCGAGTTGGAGGGTGAGTCTGTTGCCGCGGCGCGAGTCGATTCCCGGCCCGCGCGCAAACTGAACGCAGGAGGCGTAATTGGCATTGATCGCGGCCGGGATCGGGCCTCAGCCGCTCTAACGGACGGCGACACTGTCCGTCCCGCGGACCGGCCGCCGTTCGCACGGGAGCCCGAGCGGTAAAAAGCGGCCGGGAGATCGGCCGCGATTGCGGCCGGTGTCCCTTTCCGTAATTAGTACGGTAAACAGCCGCGGGGGTATATTTGTTCCGGGCGGCCTCGGCCCTCGGGCCCGTTGTGTGCTTAGCCCGGGAAGGAGGCGGCGCGCGCGGCCTCGCCGATGCCCCGCGCGGGGAATTTAAATTGCCGCTAATTCCCGCAGCGGGCCCCCCGCCCAGGGGACGGGGGGGGCGCAAAAACGCCGAGGCGGCCGCGCAAAAAGCCCGGCGGGCCCGTACTCCTGCATACGCCTCTGCCGGTCCGCCCGTCCCGGCGCCGCGGGCCCGCGCAATTAGCGTACTCGGCCGCGGCCGATCGCCCGCGAGGAATCGCCGCCCCGGGGGCGGAAGCCCGGCTCCGCGCCGCCCCGGGGGCAACGCACGCGGCCCCGCTAATTGCGCCCCGATTCACCCTCACCGGGCCCGCTTTGCGCCTCGCCCTCTAATTCGCCACGGCTCGGCCGCGGTCTCCCGGCGAGCCGCCCCTGCTGCCGAGGCCCCTGCACTTTGATTATTATTTATGCGCGGACCCTTGATTAACCTGCCGCTTGGCCTTGCCCGCCCTCTGCCCCACTGTGGCCCTCATACAACTACCTATAACGCAGATTACGTTACCTTCCAAGGGCAGTGCTACACTTGCTCCTCACATTATGCACTTATACATATTTGAACCGCTGCATGGAAAGGATCTTGATGCGTATATCCAACAGATAGAGGTCATTTGCGTTACGTGTTTAGTCTACATTGAAATGGATTGACAAGCCTCTTTCTTCCGACATTGTGCATCGATCTTCTGCGATAGCTGCTTTGAATCAAAATGTCCGCCATTACTTCAAATCTTTCAATTGACCAATCAGGTAGAATATACAATTTAATGCAACAATTGCTTAACGCGTTAAAAATGCTGAAGGGGCCTCGATTTGGTACCCTTGCAGAGAGACCGTATGAAAAGTGCCTACGCGCATACTTTGACTCCGGCACGCGTTCACGACTCGGTTGCCTGCAGATAGCCTCGGTGCAGGGGTCCAGCGGCGCGTTTAACCCACTGCCAGGTGGAAGGATGCAGATCGGAAAACGCAGATAATGGGAGAGTGAAAGATTGACTGATCGGTTGATCGATCGATCAAGTGGGTGATGGCCCGCCCGACGAATCGATCGATTCCTTCCATTTTGCTCCGTCTAGTGGGATTCTTTACAAAGTGCTTTTAATTTTATACATTCGCTTTGAAACGCTTGTAGTGTTCGTTGGCGCTATTCGGATGATGTATGGAGCAATGCTTCCTCTATCCAAATTTGCATCGTTACATCTGTTATAACCGCTATTACATGAGTTAAAAGAGATTCGCACAAAGCCGAGTAATTTAACGAAGGAAATTACACCTGATTATAAGATTCCCGCTCCGTGTCGTTATACTTCTTTTCTAGTCCGCCATTACAGGGCATTCGCACAATATAATTATAAGAAAAAACTGCATTCGCAGATTCCTTATCCGGCGCATTAAATGGATGATAATCTCGCGATGTTTTGAAGATGTCATTCATTAGATTAATTGCATCGCTCGCCTCGTGCCCGGCAATGCGAATTATCCAAATTATTGATAATTACACAGGAAAGGGAGGCGGCGGGAGGGGGCAGCGGCATCGATGTAATTGCAGATCTGGCAAAGCAGCGTGGCGATCGCACTCGGAGCGGAAGACTGACACAGGGAGCGCGGGGCGCGCAACAGCCGGACGCCGGCGAGGACGCCGGCGACGTCGGGGGGGCGCTTTGAGCGCAAAAAAGACCGGGGCGAGCTCCGGCCGGGCACGGGATGCTGGGCTGCCGATTGGAGGAAAGCCGATCGGCCGGACTGCCACGAGCGGCGACTCTGCCCGGGATCTATAATTTCAGTGGGGAGCATCCGGCCGGGCCCCGGTGTCCCGTGCGGGCACCGCGACCGATCTATACTGCGAGTAACGAGGCTGCGCCTATGCTATTAGGGCCCGGCGCGGGCGCCCTATACCTGCCCATCGAGCCGATCGAGTCGCGATCGATCGCGATTATTTTTCCCCGCTCGCCCTCGCGTCGCTCCCCTGCCGGGCCCCCGGAGCATTATCGCCGCAGGTGCTGCCGGCCGAGCTGCCGCCACCATCGTCTCGACCGTCGCTGCGTTAAAGTCGCCGCGCGAGGCGCACCGAGCCGTCCAAATTACACCTTCGGGGGGCCGGGCGGCGCTCGAGAGCCTCCTGATTATCTGCCCACTTGCCCTCGGCTTGCCAGCCACGGCTATCGCGAAACGGCTCGCTTTTTTCCCTCCGACGCGAAACGAACCGCTTCCTTATTATTGTTCTCGTTCAATCAGACCTCCTGACTTTACAAACTTCCATATTACTGAATACCAATTGCACGAACGATTTTTGAATTTGTATAACCGGAATCACCATGAGACTTTCACTCTACATAAACTATCGTCTGTGTATCACAAACTTGTATGTCTTACAGTCACAAAGTCACACGCACGCATTTCCAGACGAATCGGTTGTTGCCCTTAGAAAATAAACAAATAACAGCTAGTTTGGTTCTCTTCCCTCGCTCTACGCTGCAACTTAAACTCATTGGTTAAAGCTTATCTGAATGGATCCTCCGAATCATATACATATAAATACAAGTTGTTGTTATTAAATGAGAATAAGATTATTAATTCCTGCGTTTTTAATACTAAGCTAAATTATTTTACAATATTTACAATGTGCACAAAACTTTCAATTAAAAATTTAAATCATTGTTAATAAATATTATTAAAAGCATACAATTATATACTTAAGGTATATTACAAAAGGTTTACCAAATGTATTTTTTAATACATTGTCGTTCGTGATAAACTGTACTAAATAAGGCTCTGGATAAGGTTCTTGAAACAGTAGAAAAGATTGAGAATGTTTATGTAGAAAAAAGGTATAATAAAAATTTTGTCGGAAATTACTCCCTAAATTACCATTTTGAGTGAGCTGACAAAATAGTATACTGGACAATAATTAATCGAAATCCAGTCCCGAAACCCATTCTGTTGCAGGGCCTTCATTACCGTTCCCCTTAAGTTAGTATATGACTTCCAAAATAAAACTTTCAAGAAAAGAGAGCGTCAAAGAGAAAGAAAAAGAAATATTTTTAGAATCCCATTAGCTGTGACCATTATTTAACTGCATCCTTATAATTTTACAGCTTTATCTCGGAATATATTTATTACGGAAGTAAACTTGAATACCATGAAGTTTCAATACGTCTTCAAAACGTATTATAATAACATTTACTACATTTACAAAAGAGTCACACAAAGTCTCGCAAAAAGTAAAAGATGCGTTGAACTAGAGCCGAATATTAATTTACCGGGTAGTCATAATTATCGGTGCCCTTTGGCTGCCTGCGGCTATCCGCCGTGCGAACAATGCTCGCACGTGCCTGTGATAACTTGAACGTGCGGCCCTTTGGTTACCGTTCATAGTACTCGCACTCAACATTGCCGATGAACAAAGGTAGGAGGGTGAAATAAGTTAAGTCGCACGCGCCTCTTATCCACGTGGCTGAGTTATATATATATACGCGTATGTGTGTATTTAAGCGTAGGTTCGGTGCGTGTATATATATAGAAGGGGAGCCGCGCGAGTTTCCCACGGTTGCACGGGCGCCGACAACCCCCTCGTCACCCGTTGTGCACACGCGCGCCGACGGCGCGTGTGGGAGCCGTCGCAACACGGAACCCATAGACTTTTCGAGGTTTCTATGCGCTTGCACACGATGCTTCTTTGTGTTCGTTTTTTCATATCGACTCGGCGCACATTTAGCCCGTATAGGCTCGGATTCGTGCTTGTGTTCAAATTGCCTTGAATGGTCTCGTTTTGAAACGATTATCTCCATTTCGATGATTCACTCGGCTATATAGAGAGGGTTATGGCGACGCATCCCGTTGAGACAAAAAATCTCTAATTAAACGTAAGGGTGAAATGACGGAGAAAACGAGCTATTACACTGAAATGAAAACGCAACGCAGTATATCACGGGGACAGTCTTAATTATTTTCTTATGTTACATGATGTTGTTGCAGAGCGCGTTTTATCAAGGGGTGAACAATTTATCTTTATTCGAGTTTTTATTACGCTGCAGTGTACATTAAGCCAAAAAAAGTTTTAAAAGTTAATCCAGCGAACAATATAAGAAAATTGGCAGCGGGCGAAGGCGAGCTCGTACATGTGACGTTCCAGGAAGAATCCTAACAGCCCGTTCCCACCTACTGGCGCGTGCGTTGATTATCTTACGATCGCCGAAGATTATATACTTTGGCTTCGCAATGAAGAAACTTAAGTCAACATAAATCTATTGCTTTGCAACCTCACGATAACAATAGCCATATAAGCGCTTTAATATTAAAATACACTTTGTGTTTGTGTGATTTTTAAATTACATGTAATCAATGTACATAATGCAATACAAATAATTTAATATAAATCTAATCAACATTTGCCTTATTTCTTTGTTACAGATGGTTTTGTCACTTTGACGACGACAATTACGTAAATGTGCCTCGACTGCTGAAGCTCCTTGACAATTACAACCCTCGTGAAGATTGGTATCTTGGCAGGCCATCGATACCGACTCCTCTCGAAATTGTTCGACAAGGATCGAACTCATCAAAAAGATCAGTAAGTCAGCTCTTGTTTCTTATCCTCTGGGTGTTTAGCATTTTCATTAGAAAAAGATAAAATTAGTATTTTCTCGCATTACCGAATTCGTTTAATATTAAAAATACAATATCTGCTTCACGTTTATACTCTAATGAAGATTTTCTTGAAATAAACGATAATGTTTTAATTAAATTCAGTTGTATAGAGTACAGCCTCGTCATTTTATCTCTAAACCGAATAATAGGAAAATGTTGGTTACTGAGATTGATTATACCACCATGTCCTATGGAGATTGATGTGAATTTCTCAAATAATAGTCGTCATTCTTAAGTTGGGTAGTCTAACCTCAATCGGACTGTATAATGCAGTAGTAAATTATTCATCCATATAAATATTATAAAGCGGTTATTGTTGCTTTCATATTAATAATTTGACTGAATTACCTAAATACAAATATTAAATTGAAATTAAGAGTTAATTTTCAAAAACTCTATTTTCTCCTTTATTAGTCTATAAAATTCAAATTTACGGCACTATAATAACATATGATCACACGTAAAAAACTTTATTTATTTCTTTATGTAGATTGAAATTTTTAATTGAAATCATTATTCATATTGTACACTAAGTACATATGATAACATCAAAGTAACTTGATAAGAAGGGAATCCAGACCGAGAGACGAAACACATGTTGTCTACATTTATTTACTTTGTCGGCCTCCGATATCGCGATAAAAATTCTTCCCTGAAAAACTGAAATATAATAATTTTATAGTACTGTATAAGTTTTCATATTAAGACAATAAGATATGGTTTGCTCTATCACTCAATTCTAACTCATTCATAATAAACGTTTTGTCGCCAATGACTAGTATTGAAAAACTGGCGCGCGGCTGAGGCTCTGAGCACAAAACGCCGATAAGTAATAATCATCGAAGCTTGACCAACCTTGCTCCCGCCTTCCAATGGTCGGCCTTCCGATGTAAAGGAAAAACAGCTAATACTTAGGAGAAACCTAATTTCTTCTTGAATAACTGAGGGGTAGTACTTCAACGAGTAAATAAGGCAGGGAAAAACAATGAAGGTAGAAAAAGAAGAGTAAAACTCGGAGTAAAATTTATCGCGACCGCAAAATTGGACCCACAGGAGGATATCTATAGGGTGGTCCTCAACAACATCTTCCGATACTCAAATGAAACGTACTTTTATAATTATACGGTTAGATACATATAATTAAAAAAGAAGGTCTATTTTTATGAATAATTATATTCAAACTTTACTTTAAAGCAAATAGTTATATAATTTATTTTCTATGGAAACTAAGTAAACTATACATTAATTCCTTAATTGGGAAATATTACATCTCTGATAATCGTTCCCTCAATCGTTCCGTCTTTTAAAAGATTTTTTTCTATTTTAGGAAAAAACCATTTTTCGATTTATAAATGAAACTTAATATTTAACTCAATATTGGAATTACTGCATATAGTTAAGGTGTTATATTTAAGTTTAAAATTCATTAAATTAATAAACATTAAATATTAAAAAGACGGGGTCTAAAGTTATTAAATGTAAATTATCAACAAAACTAGTTATTAGTTGTAGACTTATTACATATTCTGCCTGATTAACTTAAATAAAAATACATGCACCATTATTGGGACAGAGATATGACTTTCGTGAACTGAATAATGACGATACCGAGAAACATTAAACATGAATGATTCCTATAGAAGTTCCTCTGTCCGTCCTCTTCACGAGTTATACGGGATTCACAAACAATAAAATTATTGAACCTGTAGCCGTTTTTCCCCTGTGTAATCTCACCTGGTGCAAATACATCGCTCTCCACTTAGTGGTTTCGACGTGTTCCGTAGTGGTTCATTGAAGGGATGGGGCCAGAGAGAAAAACACGATGCTTCTCAGACATAAAGTTTGTCTCACTGGCAAAGCAGAACCAGTTGGCCGAGCAATTCTACGAGGATCGAAAAATCGCGACAAGTGGAGCACCAAGCTAGCTCGTATGAATCCTTTACACACGCATATAAGTCGTTGGCTTGTAGTATTATTTGACTAGCCACGAATATATTCAGTTGATTCAATATCAAGAATATACCCACAAATACGTCAGGCTCTGAGGCGCGAGATCAAGAAGAAAATGAAATTGGTAGTACACTGCAGGCTATGCGCAATTAGAATCTTCGACGATTTCTGATTCGTCAAGAGTTCAAAATGCATTTTTGCAAATACATTCCCTCGCATTAATGCATAATACAATATGATTGTATGAGTCTTGACATCAATTCTTGTTTGGAAGATTTCTCTTCTCGTTTGTCAAAAAGACCTAAAAGTCTTTTAGAGAGCATTTTATTGGCGTTATCGACGTTATCGACAAGACTTCAGACAGGACTCATGAATAACGCTTCATCGTTCACCTGAGACATATTTAAAAAACATTGAAATATCGATACTACTTCCTTTGTAAATTCCCTAAAAATTTGATAGAATGCGAAAGGAATGTAAACAATATCGCTTTAAAATCATATTAAAATAATATTACAGCTAAATTAAAAATGCTAAAATTCCATCGATTGGCTTTACTTGCAATCTACTAATATTTTGAAAAATGTATGCTCCGCAAAATTAAATGAGCTTATAGATTTCTAATATAGGTTGCATTCAATTACAACAAGATTTTAATACACACTTGGAGTAACAAAGCATTTCTTGCTATACAAATATTGCAACGGTATTTATAGCATCCCCGGAGACAATTAGTGCAGATCAGGTCTTTCAACACAATAATGATCCTTATTAGCCTACAGGAGATAATGCTTACGGTACACAGAATTTTCGACCTACCGCAAAATAGCAGTCGTGGTTCAGTGCTAATTTTTAACGGTCGCGTCTGCCTGCAATGGAGTGCTCGTCCGAGTCCTGCAGTTATATATGCAAGGCGGCAGGGCGTGTTGCGCTCGAGGTTGCGCTCGGGAGCAGCTGGCAGCAGCTGTACTGCTCGCAGCTACGGTTCGCGGGGCGCGTGCGTGCAGCGCCGGAGCGGCTATGCCCCGCGGAGGCGCGTGTCCGCGAGTGCCAGCGGCCTATCGACCGGCGCGATCTGCACCGCTCGATCTCTTCGGCGAGGGAGCGAGAGAGACGGAGGGACGGGGGCATCGTTATGCGCCAACTCCTCCTTGCCGCCCCCCCCCCCATCCTCTATCCTTCTGCTTTGCGAATCGTTTTTGCGGACATTTTGCATGCGAGGGTTATAGAAATGCAGGCTTGCCGCTTTGGCTGCTTTGATGGTTACTTTGAGGCTCGGTTTATTACGCGTGCTAAAAATAAATGGAATTTAATGCCGACAGCGCCTGATCCGAGTACCTTACGCCAATAGGCAAGGGTAGTATTCACGTACGCCCGGAGATGCTTATGCGATAGAGACCTCGAAGGAAATGTGCGGCGCGTGCAAAATCTAATGAAGAAGTTGATGCCTCGAGGAGAAAAGGCCTATAATAAAAATCCTATTCGAATGGCCCTGTATCCTCAAGAGTATATATTGACAATGTAAATTGTTATTCTCCGCTCGATATGACACTTTTATGCAGCTATTGATTCGTCTTCGGTTTTTGAAAACGGGTGAGTCAAGGGATGAGCAATGCAACTCTTTTCGTTAATCATGCTAGTATATCATTAATTAGAAATAAAGAAAGTGATGTACGTAACGGTATCGATATGAGGGATCTCTTAAATATTAATATCGATACTGATCGAGGTAGACATTTAACCGAGCATTAGCCATCCCATAGCATCCAAACCGACAGGGTATAATCGAAGGAAACTCCGTGACCCGAAACTCATCAATCAACCAGGGTTTTTCAGATAAAAGGAAAAAGTCCGTCGACGAGCCCGATCCTCTCTGACCCGTGCAATACACGTATTCGTATATGCACTTTTGTACAAATACACGAGTACGTAGGATCGTCGAGTTATCGCGTCCGTTTTAATTTTCCCCTTTTGAAAAATCGTCGGCTCTGCGTGCCGCGGCTTCCATTCTCCCTTTCTCGCTCTCTCCGCTTGAGGTATGCGCCGGCGCGGCCTGATGGGAAAAGGAAAAAAGGCGGGGAAGGGGAGTTTGAAAAAAAGGCCCGGGGATAGGTTGTACGGCGGTGCGGCGGCGCGGCGGCACGGCGGTCGAGCCAAGCAATAAAGTGCCGGCGCGCCGCGGCCAACTCGTGCAGATAATCCGTAATAAGCTTCTAGTTTACTGCTCGTATGGCCTATGGACGCTCGCCGGCGCTGCAGCTATGCAGCTAGTCGAGAACGAAGACTCGATCCGAGAGGGAGCGGCGTTACGATCGCGTATTAAAAACGGGATTTTCGTTATCTCCGCGCCGAGGTTAATGATTGCCGCGCAGCGCGGCGCTGCGCCCGGCAAAGAGCTGCCAAGTGCACGGCGCACGTGCGCGGGCCATTTCTCTCTTAAACCGCTCTCTAATGTTTATACAGCTTTCGAGGGCCGCCGGGCGCATGCCGACAGGTGCGCTCCAATGGAAATACGGATTGGGAACTAGAGGATGCTCACAACCTGCTTATTGTACCTTAATGAGGATCGCGCGAGTAACAAATTTGATAATTCCTCCACCTGAAAAATCACTGGCTAGCGTTATTAGACTCAAATGATGTTAGTGATTCTTATTCGTGCGTTCCCTAAGATGACGCAAATACTCGACAGATAAATGTAAAGTTTGTAATTTACTGAAACTTGTATTGCATTAAGATAAATTCAGCCAAAAATCGACCATTCTTGACAGCTTTTTAAAATTTAATAGGTATGCAGTGATTTTTAAGTAATACGTGACATGCTATCTGAGATAACGCTAATAAGTAACTTATCTTTTGGCACTATGTTATGACAAAACTATTCCTTCTATCTACATTATATGTTATTTATGGCATTATGAAACAATGAAAATCGTTTGTGTCACTAGAGTATCAAGTAAACTGAATAAAAGCTATATTTGAACTATGATTCAATCATTCTGTAGTTCTATTATTAACTATATAAATACTTATTAAAAACATTGTGTTCATAACATATAGATGACATACTGTATAATTTCCTCGTTCTGGTGAATAGTTTCATTAGCGAATAATAGCTAGATATACAACATCATATCCCGCAACCGCAAAATAATCAAATTTCAGAATCACGAATGCATGCTTACATGTAATTCAAAGCAGTATTGTGCGGGGATCACAAAAATAAAGACAAAAATGGTCATTTGTATACCGTAACTGTTATTCATTTACAGATTGATACTATATCTCGAGTCCACCTCGGAACTCTTCCCCCTTCCGAACCCTTTTCTTCCATACTCTTTTCTTCCACCATTATTCCTCCTTCGGAAAACTTGTGCAATATGACTTAATTATCTCTTGGCCTTCTTACGCTCTTTCCATCCCGCTTCTCCCAATTTCATTTATTATTGCTGTATTTTTACTAGCTTCAACTGCTTATGTTTCCATTCCTTCCTTCTTGTGCATTCTTTTATTTACTTCTTTGTATATTCTTTTTGATTTACAGCTAATGTATGCCTTGCTCTATAGTGTACATTATTATCTAAAGTTTATAAATTCTTACACTTAGTACTTCTTAGAATTTGCAAAATACATAAAATATGAAAATGCTATAAAGGCGTCAGGAAAACAATGTATAATCCAAGAGAACGATAGCGGCTAAAAAAGATGAATAAAACTTTTAAGCATAAGCTGATTAAGAAGAGAACGCAGGAAGACTAGCAAAATATTCAAAATTCGAACTCATCATTTATTCATCATAATCCCAGGAAAAGTAATATTAAAACGAAATTCTTTTATACAATCAAACGAAACTCGTTGTCACATTCAATGGTTTACTCAAGCTGCTACGCAGTTGAAGACTCCTCAACGCCATTCGCGAGAATTACTCTCAAGTGCGCGTAGGTGTGGAAACACCACTTGACTTTATGCCTCGACTTTTTTTATTCCGCCTTTTTTCTTTAATGATCAAGATCAACGAAATTTTAGTCGATACCTCTGTACAAGCGTTGCGGCAACGAGCGGCTTGACAAATTGCTGAATGTATACGGTATCGCTCCCACGCATGACTTCCGCGACTCGGTTTTTTCGCAATTCCCGTTAATTTGAACTTATACGAGGATGTCGCATTTGCTCCAGTTCACAGAAAACTGCCGTTTCTTCTCAGTTCAATCAATTATAGACGTGTTGCAAAGATACATTTATTAAGCTTCTTTAGGCAGATATCACAATAGTCATTTTGGATCAAAGAATTAATTGGTAAAATATTTTTTTCATTATTCAATGAGTAAGCTATTCCAGATCAAAGCTTGTTGATACCCAAGAAAATAGTTTATTATTTAAGATTTGTTAGAAGAATCGTCTCAACCGAGTTGAAAACATAACGAAATCTAATTAAGGGGGCATTATGAATATATCTATAACTATACTATATGTACAACATTAAGCATTTGATAGAAATAGTCGACATCTACGTATTACCCACATAGACTAATTTAAAACGGTAACAATTTCTGTTACAAAATTTTTTCTCGTAAATCGCCCATATGTATATATATATATGTTTTTCTGCGACCTTGCATTAACTTGACTGATGAAGGTTTAATTAAATAAAGGTTATTCTGTTTGAGATGAAATTTGCTCTATATCTTTATAAAAAAAGTTTGAATGTTGTATTTATATGAAAATATATAAGTCTGAACTCTTTATACTTCTTCAAAATCATACATGTGATAAATAGATAGTCATCTTAATTTTTTTCAACACTCCATAAATTTGGAAAGACTTTACAAAAAATCAAATTCTTAAGCTTTTAATAGTCTAAAAATGTATACAATATATAATAAAGGTGTGTGTACCGTTACCCTAACAACACCGGCAGCTCATTAAAATCGTGAGAGGTAATAAACGAGCCCGGCGTTGTTTCATTGGCGGTTGCTGAAATCCTTCCATTTTACCGCACAGACAGTAGCCGAAAGAGGCGAAGGTCGACTTCTGGTATGCTCACATTTAGCCTCAGATTTATAGCATTTACAGCATTTATAGCCAAACGAATTTTATTCTGTTTGAGTAATAACATCTATTAGCTTTCCTAATTAATAAACTAAAACCTTAATACATATATTTTAAAAGTAGTATATATCCTTATGCAATATATACTGACTTAATATGAAAATAATTCGGTCAACGAATAAGACGGGGATCAAGCATCTTCTATACATTAACTTTTTTACATGTAGAGGGGAGCTAGATTCGGGAGCGATAGGATACTTTGGTGGAAGATGCGGATAGAAAAAAAAGTTGGGGAGTCATCGACAGAAGTGAGGAGGAGTGAAGGAAGAAGGATGAGAGAAGGAGCGAGATATTCTAACTGAGGAATGTGCGACATGTGGCGCGCATCCGCGTAACCGCAGGCCTCGTGAGTGCGATTTTCTGTCAGTTCTCTTTCTCCTCTTCTCGTTCCCTTGCGCAAAAAAAGCGGCCGACTATGCCTTAAGAAACGCACGTAAAAAAGGACACTAAAACAAGGGAAGACCTCGCGGAGAATCTCTCACGTAGACGCCGCAAATTAAAACGAGTTACGCGGGGATTTTTCTCCTTTGAATAGCAGGATACTTTGGTCTAGGAGGCCGTCGAAGCCGCAACCAGCAGCTGTAGCTCGTTTTTTATTATTCCTCCCTAAGGAGGCTCTTTTTGCGGGCGTTAAGAATGCGTAGCAGAAGCCGCCAGTGGATGTTTGCTTGCTTTTGAAGTATTGACAGAAGACTAGTAATTGCGGCTCAAATATATTTGTGTTTCACTTTCGAAGAAAAATTATTTCTGCTTCTGGAGACATAATATACGTTTGTCATGATGTAAATTCATACAAAACGAATTTTATACTGTCATTAGTTAACAAGTTTTTGTCCTCGTTTTTGTCTCGAAGAGCTGTCACTTTCCGTCTTCTCTCAACAAAATTAAAAATTCACTTATTCTATTGTATATCTTGTGTATAATACAAATAGTCATGTTTTTTAGAATGCATTTATAATTGTTGCAAAAAACTTGCGAGTACACGTAAAAAGCGTTCCCACGCACTTGCTCGTACGCAGCTACAATGCTCATGAGAGCGCTACTTTTTGTAGTAACAATTTACTCACACACTGTGTAACATGTGTAAAATCTAAAATATTAAACGTGTAACTTATTGTTATAAACTCTTTTTAATTTAATATACGAATATACTTTTATTTTCTTAACTGGCTAAAAACAATTAGGCGTATACAATTTATATCATACAAGATGAATTATTATAGGTTATCAACTATACGGTGATAACATTATGCTATACATGAAACAGATTCCGAAGAATTAAAAAGAGCGCTTCGATTATAAGGTATCGGCGATCTTATTGGCTTCTTTCTCTTCCGCTGATACCACAAGACAAGGTTCATCGGCGAAAAAAAAGCAGCGAGCGGAGATGTCCCGCGCGCATGTCTGCTAGTCTTCTATTGGGAGGCTCGCGCATAAAGCTGACTCTTCCTGCGGTTTGCCGCACAGTGGCGGCTTCGCCGGTGGAAAAATCGCCGGCAACCGAGCCATGCGGAAAATTGGATTTCGTCCCAAGGCCGATTATACGGGTATTCTATTCTTTTTCGCATGTATACACGCACACAGCAGGATGAAAGTCTTGGACGGGTCGCGAGCTGGGCGGGGATGGATGACGATTATGGGCCCGCAGGTCTCGTATAGCATTAATTTCAGGATAATTTCGCCGACGAAAGTGATCCGAGCTCGGATTCGAGCTCTGAGCTGTATTGCGATCTCCCGCTCGGGCGGAAAAGGCCGCTTGTCCCAAGACCAGCTTTGGTCGAGATCCGAAGGTTCTGTCGGATTATCGATTGCTGAATTAATTCGCAAAAATGTAGCTCTAAAACTTTCACGGGGTATAATGTAGGCACTCCTCTCGCCTAGAGACTTGGCGGCCACCTCTGAACGGCATTCCCTCGTAGTCTAGATTCAAGGTCAATAATATTGTTGTTATTATTATAGCATTATCATCAATATTTGGACCTATAATAGTAGCTCGGTTAATGAGAAATGCCGATCATCTTGAATATTATTTGCGAACACAGCGGTGAGCCGGGGCAGAAAGTGTGGCAGCCGACATTTTTTAAGGAGCTCTCGAAAGGAGCCGAATATATAAACTCGATGGGCGCGACTGACCCTCCGCTGTACGCGAGATTCGAGAGAAAAATCAATTATTCATCGGGTCGGGTAGCGAAAAATTTATGCGTTTTATAATCTGCGCGCGCGCCCATTCAAATGAATCCTTCGGCGTGTTTCGATCCTTTCTCCTCCCCCCATTAGTCCTCCCGTCATTGCTGAAAATAATGAAAAAAGCGCTACGCAGCGCCGAGGCGGCGGCCCCTCGTCCAGTGTATCCGGGCCGAAAAACAAAAAGCTCCGGTATAAAAGGCCTCCTAATCTCGGCATAGTAGGGCCGCCGCCGGCGTGTCATATTCTTAATAGCGCCGCGGATTTACGGGCTCTTGGGTGATTAAAAATTCAAAACGGCGCGCGGCCCGACCATGAGATAAAAATAGAGAGACACGAGAACGCACTCGGTCTTTTGAGAATCGATTAAGGATGCACCTATAAAAAGTTCGCGACTCGTAAATTAGGGGCCTCGCCGCCGAGCAGACCGTCGCGAGTGGCTTTACCTGGCCTGAAGAGGTTATCCGCCAGGTGATGAAGTGTGCGCGAGGTAATTAGAGTACCGTTAAAGCTTTATTGTGCCGCGGTGAAAAGGATACGGGACGAGAAACTAAGACGATAAGCGGCGTCGCCCTCTGGACGAGGTATAAATCTCCTATTTCATCTCCATTCAAGCCCGTCGTTTTGCGACTGGCAAACATTTGATCGGTAATTTAATGGTACTCTTCGTACAATGTGTTTATTGCGTAAATACAAGTGCAATAACTTTATTAAAATAAAGTCCTCTGGTTCAACAGTCTCGCTTACAAAACCTACAAAAACATTTACGAGGAATATGTGGGCAAACGATAATATATGCTCGTTTAGTTCAAGGGACGAGCGTAGGATCAAACATCTTGTGTTTCGGGAACGAGGGCATGATAAACGAGCTAGCTCTTCGGCACTGCGAAATCGAACCATTTATAAGTCTCTTGTATAAATGCAAATAAATGTTTTATATCTTATGAGAATGGCATCAAAACAAAATTTCTTTTCTACACTTGAGTATTTTTAATAAGCGAATATGGGCAATAAACAATAGCGGAAGAAAATACATGATTTTATTAGTCGATTTTGAAGCGTTATATATAGTAATATTATGTAAGAGAAAGGAGCCGATAACCGGTGTATTATAATACTTTGATTTTTATGGGAAACGTGACAGCATAATAATTCAACCAAAAATTACAACTATTTTCACCTTTTTATGCCTTTTAAAGTGTCGAGGGTCATATCTACATATAAATGAAAAGTCGATGTTTCCTGAAAAGTATGTGGATATTGATTAATTAATACAAGTTATAAATCTATTTTATAAAAAAATGTTTTCATAAAAGATTGTATATAAATATGTGATAGCGTGCAGAAACGACGCTTGCGGTTGCTATATAGAAAGCGTACGACGAAATCGAAACAATCCTCCAGTTTTAAATTAATTTCAAAAGTACTCGACAGCACATCATTCTTCATTTATTGAATTTTTTTGGTTTCAATCTTCAAAGGCCGAGTGCGGAAATAGCATTTTCTCCTCGTCATAAAGATAATCCCGTAGCAATTGTTTTGCTATCCGTCAATCATGGGGATTAATAATTTCAAAAGTACTCGACAGCACATCATTCTTCATTTATTGAATTTTTTTGGTTTCAATCTTCAAAGGCCGAGTGCGGAAATAGCATTTTCTCCTCGTCATAAAGATAATCCCGTAGCAATTGTTTTTGCTATCCGTCAATCATGGGGATTTTCCGCTTTGTAACAAATATAATATAATTCTTCATCTTTTGTTTTCGAGCATAGTATGTATAGTTAGCATAAAATTGCATCCAAACAAACAGCACGGAAACCCCCATTTAAAATGACATTCTTCCAATGCCACTTATCTTCGTAGCAGTGCGTCTAAACGCCTCCCGGGCTCTCGTACCTGGCACGGCACCGGGGAAAAAAGCGTTAAGAAGAATACGTGTACATGTAGTGCGGGCCGCGGTAGGAAATAATGCGAGGCGGCCGAAGCAATAATAAAGAAGTGTTTCGACTCGAGGGAAAATAAAGAAAGAGCCGAGCGGCGGGGCGCGGGGCGCACGTAACTCGGCAATACCTGCGGCGTATGCGGAGGCTGCATCCTCGGCCTCCCTTTTCGCGCAGCGACTCACGTGCTGCGAGCGAATGTGGACAGAGGGCCCATAACTGCACTGCTTAACCGGTCGAGGCGCTCTCGGCCCGCAAAGCCGTGCCGAGCTGTACCTGCACCTGGGCCCAGGCCTCCATTGGTTCGATGGTACATGCGATAGCCGTCGGACGCGACACGCCCTCATGTCTGTCCGCCAAAGCCCCCTACGAATTTATCCCCGAGCCTGAATCGCTGGTATCATCCGCAAGTAATGATCACCCCTCGTGGTGCGTTTCTCGCGTTTTCCGCGCCCAGACCACGCGAGACGAAGGACAAGGAGCGCGTGTCGAGAAGGCCTTTTTAATTTGCCGAACCCGCGGGTACGCGCTGCTTTTTGTTTGAGCCCGCGCCTCGTAACGACGCGGTAGTTAGCCTCGAGGTTGACGCGCACATCCCTCTGTTAAGATGACAAGGTGAGTCGCTGTCTTCTTCGGGAAGAAGGCCAAGTGGAAACCGCAAACTCCGCCGGGTCGCGGCACTTTGTTCCAAGTCACCGGCGTGTGTTGGGCTCGAGGCACGCGCGGGATCCCCGATCAAAGTATACGACAGCGCCGGGGCTTGCGCAAGCGCCAAATTGCCATTCCTTGTCGACCAAACTGCGAGACTGCTCGCGGAGGCAGGAACGCTATCGGAGACCGCCGATTTGACGGAGGAACACGGCTGCGTCGCTCGACGAGACTCACCCATTAATGACTTTTGGAGAGATGACAGAGAGCGCACTCTTCCTCCCGTAGGAAGTTCAGAGCTTTTGTACCCGTGCTCGTCTTCCGGTCCAGCGCTGCTATTGATTTCCTAACGCTAATACTATAACGCCGCCGAACTCTTTGACTTCGTGCTTTAAAGCCGTATTGATCCCCATGAGTTATATTCTACGATCTTTAGTGATTTTAGGGAGCTCCGGTCTTTCAAAGTTGGTGAAATATGAACAAGATACTGAAGCTTGGATTTATCACTTGCTCTACTTAACAAAGTCTAGCAGTTCCCTGTTGGAAAATTGACTAGTTTTTATGGTCAATGTGTTAATCGAAGGAAACATCTATGAATTAATTAACCGATATAATGCAAAAAATCTATTGAAGATCTCAATTACATTTTAAAACCTATAAATTAACCAATACAATTTTTATTAAGTTTCGAGTAGAAACAAAAAAAACTAAATTGTAGTTTAAACATCATAACTATCAACTGGCAAGAAAAAGATTTAAATTTCTACTAGTCTTGAGTAGGCAGTATCATCTTGGATAATTGGAATAATTGTGCATTCTTGAAAATCCTTGCATCTGCAGTTTGTCTTGGACAATTTTTGATTCTTTCCAGAAGAAAAGTTTTCCCTCCTGTGCATCCTGCACTCGAGTTGATTTTCCTTCGAACCGATTAATAGAAAAACCGTCTGGCCGGTACGTTCCGCGCACACGAGGCCAACCGTGCAAAAAGGGCGAGTTCCCAAGGAGCCGCGCGCGCTCCGGTCGATTTTCGGCCTACCGTGCCAGATCGCCGCACATGGCCACGAGTGCGCAGAGCAAGAAAGCTCTTCGCTCAGAGATAAATGAGGATAAGTGAGCTTCTTCCCTCCGCGCGCGCCTCTATCTCGATCCGGTGCTCGGGCCCCATATCGGCCGATTTCTTGCGCCCCTGAGCGTATATTTAAATGCGCGGCCGATTTATCTCCGATCCGTGCAGCATCTCCGCGGGGAAAACCCGCGGAAGTGGATAGTAATCGGTCCGGCGTCCCCCGCACCAGATTCCCCGGTCGGCCTGTTCTTTTTTCCCCCTAGTGCTCGTATCGAGATATCCGAGGCTATCCGTCCTTTTCTCGGCTCCTTTTTGCTCGGGATCGCTGAGATTTGCGCGCCGAGCTTTATTTTTTTCCCGAGGACGCGCAGCAGACGGTGGTTCTAGCTTCCAGGTGAATTATTGAAGGTCCTCCTAGGAATTCGTTTTCGTAGGAAGCGGACTGCAGAGCAAACAAACAGTTTACTGCTTTCCTTTAATGGCTGCAAAGTTTATTTGAATAGTTCTTGACAGTGTATATCGACAAACATTCATGACTGGTTAGAGCGAGCATTAATATGAAATAAACGTGATAGGTGCATAGACTAACTTGCGTACAACATACTTTGCTAGAAATCTCCGTTTAATTGAAGAAGATCAATTAAATCAGAGGATATAAGTTGTTAAAAACGACAAGTTAGTTTTTTCCTGTTCACTCGACTAGTCTTACATTTAATCCAGGTCTTTAAGGTAATGTGAAGCACTAGCAGTCTTCTATGTCTTCTTTTAACATATGTAAGACATACGCAATAAAACAGTTAGACAAAATAAAGTCCAGTACCCGTACGTAAGCGTACACACATCTCTTTGGGGTCGATTTACATAGGCCGGCGAACAAAAAAGTTAAATATGCATCCTTACATTGCAACCAAACAGAATAAAAGGGTTTATGGCAGAATAATTCGCGTATCTCTTGTCGGTGAACCAGTTCTTCGATTCATTAATAAATATGATTCCTCCCCCTTTGCTCTTGGCGTACCTCTTACTCCCCATTCTATGATATATAGAAATGATTCCTCACCCCCCCTAATGATTCCTATGATTCCCTTTCCTATGATTGATTTTCCTTTCCTCCTCCCGGGTAATGCAGTTCCCTCACTCCTCCCTTCCCCCACCCCTTCCTCCCATAATTCCTCCCCCCCTTAGTTCCTTCCTCCTATTTTTCTACCTCCCTCCTTATTCCTTGTTATGCTTCCCATCCCAAATTATTTCCTCGCGATTTGCGTCACGCGCATGTATGTTCTCCGAGTCCATCCTCCACAAAGTGGCATAGTTACCTACTATGAATTTTTGATTGGTGCCTCCGCCCTCTGTATTCCTATTTTCCTTTGAATTCCTCCACCCGCGCATCCGTGCACCCTAAAATCCTTGATTAATCGTATTCTGCCTATGATATGCCATTCACCACCTCCGTTGATGATCGTAATGATTATGTGCGAGTTAATTCCTCCATGATTATGATAATGATTCCTTTCCAACCCCCTCATTTAAATTTAATTATGATTCCAAGTAAATATGGATAATGATATCTTATCATTATTATTCCCTCCAATGATTCCTTCCGTGGATTTCTATGTCTAGTCCCTCCTGCTCTACCTCCCCCTTTCTTCCTCCCGCTGCTGCTTTCCTTCCTACCTCCGTCTCCCCAGTTGCCTACCATCTTACTTCCACATCTCCTATTCCTCCGTCCCATTTCCAATAATGATTCTTCCTTTCCTTCCAATGATTCCTCCCCCCCCTTGATTCCTCTCTGATGCCGCCTAATATTATTATGTTCTTTTTCATCCTCCCACCCATTATTCCTCACTCCTATGATTCCTCGATGCCGTCCCCAGCGAAAATATGATCGCATATAGTGTTATCCCTCACCGATGGATTCCCTGTTGTATCCTTCCTCTCCCACGGGACCAGAGTACTGATTGGTTCCTAATGTGGACACTTGAGATGGATTGATGAAGTTATTAATGTTATATGTTAGTCCTCACACGGATTATTTAATCACCATTCTTACTCCCGCATTCTTTCCGCGCATTCTCCTCCCCCGACGTACCTTTTGCTTTCATCGCGAATCGCGAGCCAAGTATTCGCGAGAGCAACAACAGACGCTGCAAGGCGCTGCAGAACGAGAAATAGAAAGGGAAGGGAGGAGCAATAAGCGACGGGGGGAGAAGCTGCCGCACACTGTTCGATTTGCGGCGTGGAGCGGTCAGCTCGGGGGCGCGCCGCCAACGCGAATGAATCTCGTAAATTATACACTCGGTAAATATCCTGTCGAGGTGCCTCGCGCATGCTGGTTATTCTTGGACACGTTTACCCCTAGAACTGTCAATCCATACCACTGCCGCGAAGTAGATCCTACTTCATTGCTTGGTCAGGTCAAAAAATTATGACTACAGCAGAGCTGTTGTTTTACAAATTAACGATGAATTGAAAATAAAGTTGGAATCGATCACGTACACCGATTTTATTCAACTTTAATAGCTAGCAAGGTATGGGGATATTCGGAAACTTCAAATCAATTAATACTTACACGATTAAGCTAAAATTGGTTTGAAATACACCGTTAAAATCAATCACCTAATCATTCGCTCCATTAGTTATTAAGTATAGATTACGCGCACTTCTTCAGTTACGCGAAATCTAATTCCCCAGGTTGCATTTCGGAAGCTGGGACCGGTTATTAATTTTCGAATTCAGTGCAGGTGCAGGGTTAGGAGGAGGGGCTGGGCGAAGAAGGCCGAGGAGCCACTGATGTTTATCTCCCGCAAACCTTGAAAAATTCACGTGGGTCTTGTGCGCCTTATTTAAATCGTTGCAGTCTCTTGTAACTTATAAATGCAGGATATTTGGTTCTCGTGTAGTGCATATATGAGATGCACGCGAAGAGTCCGGGAATGATTTAAGGGGTGGATAACAATCTCGAGGATTGAGTTTCACTTTTGCTACTTCCTTTTTTCCGCGGCATGTTAGAGGAAAAGCTTCCTTTCAAGCCGATGCGTTACAAGAATGAAAAGGGGTTGTGCAAAAGATTTACGCACATATTAAAGGGCAACGATTAATTGAACCTTCACACTTATACGTTTATTTGATAACACGCGTATATATTTCAAATTGTTTATATTGACCATATTCTTAGGCAACAAGCTAAATTGTTTTGTCTTGAACCCCATACGAGTTACAATGATGAAGCTTAGCAATAATTTTTTTATAATAAAGAATTATTTAAAAATATTGCTATTATGAATGTATACAGAAATATTTATACAAGTTTGCTTACAATGAAAATGAAAATATTCGTAAAAACAAACATGTATATACATTTATGTTTTATGGTGGAATTTGAATTCAATTATACATACATACTGCAGTATTTTTGTGGACCGTCTCTGTCGGCTTGCAATACGAGGGGAATCGGTAATATTTGTCTCGCGGTATATGTTAATATACGTAAATAATAATGCATGAGTTCACATATAGCGGGCAAAAAAGTAAGAAAGGAGTTTTACAGAAAGCATGCATGAAGGTGGTAGCGAAGAACAGAATGCTTGGAATAACGGAGGCCGACCGAGAGAAACTGTTTGGGCGAATAAAAGGGCGCCAGTGCTACCGCGAGAAGTACAGAACAACACAAGGCTTGCATTTTGATATACACGTATGATAGGGATCGGGATGGCTATCTTTGGTGAGATCGAGCTTCATTTCTTTAGAAAAACGACTAAAAGATATACTGTAAAACTGTTGTTCATAGTATACTCGTACATATGTATACAAAGAAATGATCAAACTTTTTACTAAAAGTTGTCTGACAAACTGTCTGTAACATATAATAACAAAATATCATTTACCTAATCTGTAAATTAAAATCTTTACAGTAAAATAAAAAATGATATATTAATGTAAGTACGATAATAGATAAATTAAAAATTGATACTAACAATTTTAATTTACATATGAAGCAAATTATGGTTGGGTGAAATTTTTTACAAACTAACACTGCTTTCACAAAATTTTAAAAATATAATATGCTTAGTCGATTCTGGAACATGATCGCTGAGATAACTGCTTCTTATTTTCAGTTATAAATATACGCATATTATAAATAATACATACTTTTATTATTAGTATATAAATCAAAATTTTCATTGTAACAGTTTTTAAATTAAATTTTGTATCGAACATTATCTTTATAGCTACGACTAATCAATTCTACTGATACTAAAATATTTTTTATTAATCACACGAATGCGTTACTACACATGATAGAGTACTAGTTGTTGTTAACATGTATATAAAATTTACATTCTTAAAAGTATGATTACATTTGATTAGTTTTAATAGCAATCACAAGGACATTTTTTGTACATAGCATATCTGTGTATAAAAATTCAAGTTTCTTTCGGAAGCATAGTAGTGAAAATTCGTACGTGGATCGTTTATTTTTTTGGCATACATATCAAGAAAAAATTATGCATTTTACAAGTGCAATGTTTTTTTTAATAGTTACATTTTTTCTTTTTTCGGTAAGTACTGAAAACTTATTATAATTTTTAAAATGTGTGTAACGTTACTCTCTTTTTTAGTTGAAATATATAAAGAAATATTTTAAAACATTTCATAGTGTAATTTATATGTTACAAATTTTATTTTAAAAATAGTTTATTAGTGAAATAAATGCTTAAATATAATCTCTATTTATTTTAAATTTGCATGCTATAATCTTTTGTTTTATTATATCTTGTAGTTATCAGAAGGATTTGCAGTAGATTCAAAATCACCGGAAATCAAACCAGTACCTACTAAACCAGAAGAAATTCTAAAGAATGTTGTAAGTTGAGCGACAAACGAGAGTAAAAATGTTTATTTTTTTAAGCAAATAGTAAAAAAATATGTCATATACTTAATTACAATTAAATATATGTATTAATTTTTGACATCCGGTAGAAGTATTAAGTGATGCTTATCTTATTTTTTACTAGCTTAATAAGAATTAGCTTTTTTAAAACATTTTTACAACTATTTTCTGTTAAGAAAGTTGAAACATGTATTCAGAGGTAACAGTATTGTAAACACTACATACACAGCATTATAATGTAGGACTGCTAACTTACACATTGAATTTGATATCCATAAAGCAAATGTAAAATAGTATAATATTATATTATAACATATTAATTAATAGTTTCTGACATAAACATAATTGAAAATATAAATAATATGCTACAAAATGTAGCATATGACATATGACATATGTATATGTTTTGTGCTACAAAACTAAACCATGTCAATATACGAAGTACGAATACGTACGAAGTACGAATATTGAAGTACACGTAATTTCACAGAAATATTTGCTATAAGATTTGAAATTACTGATTCTCAAATTTATGTGCATACTAGAGAAATATGTAGCATTATAAATATTAATATGTAGCATATGAAGTAATACAAATTTAAAAACGTGTACACTACCTAAAATAACGATTAGGTATATGCTTATAGGATAAATCAAACAAATTCGTCCAAGTTCTTGAAGATAAACAGACAAGAATAGCAATCGAAAATATAATGACTACTTTGTCAAACATTTTGCCAGTTGCTAAAATCGATCGGTTGTTACCGTTGCTACCAATGTTACTGGAAGTTATAAACATGTTCGCCGAGGGAGCAGGTAAATCGACAGAAGCTCGAGTGCTAACGCCGCGATAAATCGAAGTCATAGTAAGCACTCTTGATCGAAATTACATTTGTGGACTTTCAATATTTCAAACTCCATGGAAAATACAGTATAAATTTTTCTAACAATTTATGTATTAATATTGAAGCTCAAAACATGTATTGGTACAAAATGTGTAAAACATAATAATTATATAATAAATAATAAAGTATTAATATTAATACGTATTGTGAACAAGGTAAATCACGTTAAAGAAAAACCGGCTCATGTGTTTTTTCATCTTTTAATAACAAAAGGTGTTTGAAAAATATTCATTTTGGCTTGAATATATTGCGATAACGACATTTAGTGTCTTTCAAATGCGCCGTCAAGTTATGATTATTGATCGAAGGAGTGCGTTTTGACGATCGCGTTAACTTGGAAGATGAGCTAATTTTGGTCGAGGGTGCGCGATAAGGTGAAACGTCACGAAGCCGGTAATAACATTGAGTATCTTATGTAGGCCGTGGGCAAGTCATCTAATCGAGTGCGAGGCGGTGCAGAAATACGGGGCAGCGCTTGAGAAAACGGGTTGAGCCAACGCGGGTGACGAGGCAGGCGATCGAAGCCGCGGAGGGCCGCGTCTCGTAGAACCTTGGGCGCGTCTTGGGACTCGCGCCGTTTGGACTTTACGAGTCCCCGGGCCGCTGGCCTCGCGGGCCCTCGGGGCTTAACTGCCGCGTTTACGGCTCGCGCGCCTCCCGCGATCCCGGGGGAGCCGAGGAGCTCATTAAGATCTCGGGCGCGCCGGTGATTACCGGCGCCGAGCGATCCCTGTCGATTTTGAGAAGGCCGCCGCCCGCGCGACGCCCTATCACCCCGGCATCGCCCGGCAATTAAACCGGTCGCCCTAATCGCCGCCGGGCCGCCGTTTCATTAAGGCGCGCGCCCTGGGATCCGCCCTGGCCCATTAGCCCAAGGCGCACTCGGCGGCCCTCTCGGCAGCGATTCGAGGGCCCGGTGATTAATGCGCGCGCCTGTCGCGATCGCGGAAATTAATCTTACGCGGCTACTTTAGTGGACCGCACCTGCGCAGCTTACTCTAGCACTCGGGTCTCCAAGGAGACGTGCTTTCGGGGATGTTCCCCGTCGCTAATGGCTCCGTGCATAATACGCGTCTGATATTTTAATCCCACATGCATTGTACATCAACTTTGAAAGGAGGTATTTTTCGACCGTTAGCCGTCAAGAGTTATTGACTTGATTATTATATTCCAACAACTATATCTTCATTGGAATTCCGATCGGAATTAATTTAAAACCTGCCAAGTATATCATTTTAAACGCCTTGTGCGATAATGTTGTTAATTGCTTTTGAACTCGATCCAAATACAACCGAGCCTTCTTCATGGAATTAATCGAATAATGCAGCGCATTTAATGAAACGAAGAAGCCGTTTAAATGGTTTCCAATAATGCTACAATTATAATATATTACAATATAATTATAATATATTAGATGGAATACGTCAGTTTGGTTTCAAAATACAAGCTCCGTTTTCACAATCATATTATTTAAGAATCTTTCAAAATACATATTCATATTCCAAATTAAATTACTTTGTAATTAAATATTATTTAATTGTGTATACATGGAGGTGTCCCATTGAAGTGTGGCTGCGAACTGAAATTCTGTTCCACGGCATTTTTGTATCATTTGATTTGAATTATGTGCTGGTGCTATTGGCATGCATGCATAACAAGCATACTTGACTGCGCATATAAATATAAAATAATTGAATACCGGAGCAATTGGAGAAGCTTGTATTACATATTCTTAGCCAATATCAAAATACAGTTAATCGATAACAATCGGAACACAATTTCGTTTAGAACAAATCAGTAAATAGAAAATGTTCCTCTCGGGCAAAACACGCATATAACCTCGCATGTAACGAGCAGAGAGGGCGTTCCTTGTGCCGAGCGGAGTTATAGTCGGATGCCGGACGTTTCTGCAGGACGCGCGAGCGCGTGCCAGGCTAGCCGGCGGCGGAGATACGCGCGCACGTGATCCTCGCTTGCGGTAATAGCGGCGCTCTGCAGACTCAAAGTGCAAAGCGTCCTATAGCGAGGGCGCGAGTTCGTCACGCGCAACAATACGGCCGGAGTAACCGCCGTGCGCCTTTTACATCGATCAGGGGAATAAGGCACGCGGTTCTCGTTGGCTCGCACCGCAAACTCGCAGGGACGCGTTCGAATGGGCGGTCAAAGCTCGCGACGCGGGGCGATTCGGTTTATTAATTCGCCAGCCGATTTACTGTTGGCGTCCGCTTTCCGAAAGCCACGGCTTTGGGGAATCGGAAATATTAATATCCCGCAAGAGAACTGTAAATCATTGGGGTTTAATCACTCTCGTAAATTAAACGATCTAGTACATTGTACGGCGTGTAATATAGGCGCTTTTTAACTACCCCATAAATTTCGCGAATAATATCTCCCTAGTTAAAATCCGAGGAGGAGCTGCCAGGCCGGGCTCCTTTGGAAAACTTTGTTGAACAGTTACGAGCGGCCGATGCGCTCGCGTGTGTACCAATGCCACCGGCAGATTATCAATTGCCCTTGTGCCGAGGCTTGGGCCAGCCGCTTGCGGCCACACCCGCGCGGGATCGCGCTCTCGAGATACCCCGTGCGCCCGTGTCCGCGGGCAGTTTTCCCGGCGGGCCGAGCGATATCGAAAATCCGATCGCGGGGGAAACCGCCTATAAAACTGCGGCGCATAGCTCGGCCCTCGGAAAAAGCCCGCGGCCGCTGGAACGGGGGCTCGGGGGAGTCTCGGCCCGCGGGTTTATCTGCCGCGCGCGATACGCGGCGTACACGCACCGGGCGTCGCGGCCCATTAAGCCCGTTCCGCTCGAGGGCGAGTGCCGCGACTCCGCGAACCGGGCCTTTTCCCCCGCGAGCTTTCCCCGGGAGTCCCGCGGAGGTTAACGGGCGAGTGACGGTCAAAGACCCCCGGGGAGCCGACACCTCGCCGCCGGGGAAAGCCGGATAGGATCGCCGGTGGGCGCGCCGGCGCGTTATCGCCCGAGCCAAGGCCGAGCCTCTCCCTCTGTCCCTGCCCGCGGCAGCCCGTAAACCCGGCCGCCCCGCCGCGGCCGGACCGTTAATGCCCGGGGCTACCGCGCCGCGGGCGACGCTTTTTACGCGCCCGCCCGGGGCTTCGCCGGGAGCGCCCGAGGTGCGCCCTCCCCGCGTGATTCCTCGCGATAAACGCGCCTTACCTGGGCATCGGGCCCGATTGTTTCGCGGCCACCGCGCATAAGCCTATGCTAATGCGCCAGATTCCCCTCCCCGGATCCTACGCGCTCCAAATTACGTGTACGAGCCGGAGCTTTTCTCCCGCGGGAGATTATCCGGACACTTAGCTTGCCTTGTTAGTCCGCTTATTAGGCTGCGCCTGCAACTCTGCAGCCTCGTCTCAAGTGCAATTGTCTTGAATTATTTATGAAGGAGGCATTCGAAGATGTGCATACGAGTCGCGTACTGCAATCGGATTACTCGGTCTTTTTCATCCATTCTTCCGTACAATATTATTCTTCAATTTTTCCGTCTGTATGAATATTTAGTGTGTGAATTAACGAGATAATCGATTAAAAACCTGAGTGCTGGCTGAGTGCTGAGAAAAACGTATTCTAATAACCGCGATTAGTAAACAAAAAACGATGAAAATCTATAAAATTCATTCCCTATAACTTTTTACGAACTAACTTTTTTATCTGATTACACAGAGCTTTTATAGTAGTTAGGTATGTCTCTAAAATGTTTGGGAATGAGCCTTATCGAATTTTATCCTCTTCGGCTTACCATTATCCAGGTAATTAGTACTGGACTTTTCTCTCCATGTAGAAATAAAACACGAATAGCATTTTTACTTTTCAGACTTCGTTTCGGTAGATAAAGGGTAATGAACTAACGTTTTGAAGTTAACCTTAATTGCAACGTATGGAATATGTTTTATTAGATTCGTTATTAAATCTGAACATTCGAAATGTAATCATCAATAAATAATTAATTGTTAATATACATTGAATACTTCATTTTAAAGTAAAACCAATACAAATATCAAACAGATCTATATCTATTTTTCTCTTGTTTGCATTGTAAATGTTTATGTTAGGTTTACAATATGATCTACTTTTTAACAAGAACCTTTACAAATTTGCTAGAATATAATCGTAGTATTTTTTTGTCAACCGATCGATATTTCGTAAAGAAATCTGTGGATAAATGCTATTACATTTCGATACCCGGCACGTATTGTAAATAGAACAAAAGTAAGAAGAGAGTCTCCGTTGTCTGCATGTAACAAGTTTATGTTCGTGAATTTATTATATCTGATACAATAATAAAAACGGAGATATCAATTTAATATTTAATAATTTAATAATTTTAACAATTTAATAATTTTATATCTTCTTTACTTCAGCTTGATATATAAATTAAGATACTATTAGAACATTATTCCTTTCTAAAGTTAATTATTTCGTACCTTTTACAGTTTTTAAGCAAGAATACGATTCCGCTTTCGTCCATAATAATATATATATTATTTAACTACAGTTTTAACATAGATCTCATAAGACTTATATGTACGAAATTCAGGATTTTCAACAATTTTTTATCTTGGTAAGTAGTTAGGTAATCAATATCGAGTAAAATTTTCAAATATCACTTAAAATATGAATTGTAGTTTCGATCGTGTTTAAATCAATCTACAATTTTCGTGTTTCTAAAGGAACCACTTTGTTACATATTTCATTTCACAAATACGCAAAACTATTTCATTCTGGTTTCTGTTTGTATGTCAGATATTTTTAGATTACCACTCGGCAATCAGTTGATATGATGGATCGTTTTCAATGCGATTCAGAATGTAGATTACCATTGCGGCTCCGTCGAGCACCTACATTTTTTCTCAGAAAAATCCATGAAGATACATCTCTGATAGCCAGACAGCTATCCATTCTCATGATCGGCTTGAAAGACGTTGATCGACGTTAATTCATTAAAGTAGAGCACAAGCTTATTCATTGAGATGTGTTTTAAACATTTATAATTTTAGCGCGCGTACTAGTATATACTATTAAAAAGTGAAATTTTTTATCATATATTCTACGTATAATGTGAAATTAAAAATCAGTTTTAGTTTTGACTTTTATACATAGATAATAATTATATCCTTAATCAAGTTCTGCATAATCTAAATAAAAATTGAGGAGAGACATTGGGGCGGCAAAAAGTCAATGATATCGATCGCTGGATCGATTAATTTAGTGCAGTGCTGGGCGGTCGCCCTTAGCCATTGTGCCCACGCAATGATCTGCAGCTCGCTTCCTTGACCATGATTAATCGTTCAATCGGCGCCCCCACTCTTGCACACATAAATCCATACACCGATTCGACCGGCAGATAATCCAATCAGGGCGCGCAAGACCACGGCTAATTTGTCAATAACTCCTTCCTTTTTGAAGATTCAAATACGTACATACGAATTGCACATCATATATATACATATATTATAGATTCTCATAAATGATGAATATTTAATATAGTTATTAAATGCGGTATTGTTCACACTTCTTAACTATGAGTGTGTAGACGATTTTAACGTTGCTGCGTAATAATATTCGATAAATAATCCTTTACATGTATAATGTAGCCGTCCTATAAAAAATACCAATTACTGTGCAGAACAAATATATTTTTATACTATTAGTTTCTTAACATAATCTCATGTGTCAATAGTAAAAGACACATTATGTGTATTTCATTTTCGATCGAGAACTAAGTTAAAAATACATTATATCCGCCTTTGTTATTACTATAGTATCAACTGGGGATTACACGGCCAACAATCGCGCGGCATTAGAAAAGTGGAAAGGGCGAGCCCAAAGCCCGGCGGTCGTCATCGAGCGGATCGGCAAAACAAACCGGCTACCAGCGAAACGTGGCCGAAACGCGCGTGCCATCGGCTCCCGCCGCGCACCGACACACGCGCCCGCGCAAAAAGCATTCGTCTTGGGCGCGCGCAGCGCCCCATCGGGCGCAGGAGCCGTAGGGAGGCTGCAGCGCTTCGATCTCTCATCGTCGAGCGGGCGCGTAAGAAAGGCCCGGGGGCGGCCGCGAAAATTAATCGAAGCCCCGGGCCGGGGGCGCGCATAAATTCACCTGGCGTGCGCTCGCGACACCGACTGCCCCGGGCGAGGCCCCGGGGGCGCGTACGTGCGCAGCCCGCCCGAGTGCCGGGGAAATATGTTTTTGTCCCCGCGCCTCCCGCGCGCGAGTATCGCATTAACGAATCTCCACTGACGCTCTTGCTCCCTTGTCTGTTGCAGCAGAAGGTCCGATTCTGGTTCGCCACGGGTGGCGCTGGTTTCTGCATCAGCCGGGCCCTCGCTCTCAAGATGATACCAGTGGCTGGGTAAGTTCTCATTCATCCACTCTACGTATTTCAATCTTTTCAGACTTTCCCTCTCCTCCTCTGCTCCACCCTACCTCTCGCGCCATCTTTTTCATTCTGCATGCCCGACTTTTCCATCTTCTCGCCTTTATTATATTCTTTTATTCAGCTTGCGCTCGTAAGTCCATTGCTACCAACTGCTTGCTTCATACCTACCAACATGAGTATTTTTTTTCTAGATCATTTATGCTTTTATTATAGAATCTGTTCGTTTTCTTTTTGCTGTCTGTTCGTGAGCTATTTCAAGATTTCCCATTAACCATTTTTAATGCCTAAATGACCGTGCTAATGACTTAACAGCTGTTACTTTTATTTCAATTATGACGATGATTTCCAATGCATTTAAACAACCTAATTATTATTAATTAAGGGTTTAAAAATATTTTGTCTGCTATGTTAAAAAATCTAATCATTTGTAGAAATTTTATTTGACAGTTAACAATAAGTTTATCGTTATATTAAACATGTTTTAATTGAACACGTAATCATACATTTATTTTATGCTGATAATAAGATTTAATGCTAATTTTAAACGATTGCTATACTTATGTTAAATATTTAATCATTAGATTAGATAAATAACATTCCTGTAAGAAATAAAATTAAGTAAAGCAGACTCATTAAGAATGTAACTTTTTGAACAGTAGTAAAGTTAATTATAGTTGGTTAAGTAAAGTGATAATTGTAATTTGAAAACGTGCCAAATTGTCGAATATGCATAAAGATAAGGCACACATTGGTAATCCGGTCGAAATGAGACGTAGGAATTTTCGGCAGGAGAAAAAGGAAATAGATAGATAGACGTATAATTTACTTTGGACACTTAAAACCTTGTCCAAAAAAAGGATCACGTGTGCGCACGCCTGGGGGAGAAAGAGAGGGAAAGAGAGAGTGAACGAGAGAGAGAGAGAAAGAGAGAGAGAGCTCGTGAGTTGCCGGTGAAAAGCAGTTTCGTCATCCTCGCAAATGGTGACCAACGAAGTAGCTCATTTGTTGAGATTAAACACTCGACTTGTACAAACGAATATCTTCCTACGTCGCCGCTACGAACTCGTCGAACACAATGCGAGCGGACCTTGTGCAAACGCACTCCTTGCCGTTGTCTGGTCCTCGTATACGAGCGCCCGGAGAAAAGGGCAGTCCTGACTTTTTAATGCGTCTAGGCGCTCTCTTGAACTCAGGACTCACTCGATCCCCTTGTCTCTTTGTTTAAGTAGCTTCCGTCGAAACATCTTTTCGTCGGCGACGTAGACGATTTCTCGTCGCCGCCTCTCGACGTTACGAGTAAAGTACTTCTTTTCGACGAATTCACTGGGTGAAATTAAAACAAGTTTGAAAACAGGTCAAGTGTTATTCAAACGTCATTCTTCGTTTCGCATCAAACAATAGTTTTCAAATTAAATGTCTATAATTTCAATCTCGGTAGTATTTGAGGCAGCACCAATTACTACCGAGTGAGTTTCATATCATCTACGTTATGTAACTATTTTATACATAATTGATAATTCATTATTCGTTAATTAATGTATTTGTTACTTATTATTTTGCGTTGCCATACGGAGCGCAAAATGTAGTAATAATTACTACATTTATTACATTTATTACTATTATTATTACTATTAATGCTTTTTGCCGGAATTAGTAAACTCGATAAAGTTCGATAAAACTATTATTTTCTAATGTTTTAAAGATTAATTAACTAACTTGTATGAGGTGTTCTATCCATACATAAAAATTTTATTTTTCTTTTCAAGTGGCATAAAGTAATTTATTACATTTATTTTTAAATTTAAATTTAATGATATATAAAAAAATTTATAAATGGTTGAACACGAAACTTTTTAAAAACTAATCCTTAATTTTTTTAAATATAATGTGCGTATAATATAAATTCAATAATACGTGAATATTATGTATTATATAGAGAAGATATAATCCAGTGTGGTCGCGTTTTCAGATTTTAGATTACTAACTAAAGAAAAAAATTGACTAGTTCACAGTTGATCTATCTCGCAATAATAAAAAGACACGCAGCTTCTCAGTCAAAAAGTCATAAAAATATACGAGACTTAATACCCGCATTTGTAGTCGATTTTCATATTTATAAGGCAGGTTATAAAAGGCCAGGATTGTAGATGTCATTGGAATCGCATGAAATTGAATGTTGGTTTTTGCAGTATAGGAAGATGCATGCACCGAATGCTTGCTTATATGATCAATCGTTGGAAAGGAATTAATAGTATAAGAGGAAATTGTACGGCTTTCGTGAATTTTAAAAATTATTAAGAATACATCTTAATTAAATTTGATCAAATTTTACATTATTTGCGATCGATCTTTTCCTTCTTCATGTAATCGGCATACGTGCCAACTTGATTTGCTTTTCTTTTTAAGGGTCGGAACCTGGTAAATCGAGTTTCGTCGCGTAACTTTACGCCTTGCGCTGCTTTCTCCTTGGTTGGCTTGAAATTTGAAACCACATCGGAAATTTTAATATTCTTTATCGAAAATATGTCCGAGTATTATTTTATTTTTTTTTGTTTTTACAAATTCAATGTTATACCAATATATATACATATATATATAAATAATTGTAACAAATATTGTGTTTACTTTGAGCCGAGCTGTACTGCATTCAAACTTCCATAGCAATTTCAAAGATTAACTCATACACGACGTTATTGCAGGATTTCAATTTTATACAAATACCTGTTTGATTCGCAAATTCGGCTCTGTACCCCATAACTGATTCTCGAACAATACTCGTGCAAATGCAGTTACCCTTATACCCGTCATTGCGAGTACATGTCGGTAAAAAGTAATTTGCGGTACGAGGCAATCAAGAAAGCGAATGAAAAAAGCGGTGAAGCCTTTTTCCGGCTGCATCTTGATCCATCGTATAAATACAGGCTCATTTTTTTCGGTAATGAAGACGTGGATCGGCAGGAGGGTCGAAAAGGAAATACATAAGTTACATATTAGCAATAAAGCCTGTGCGGGGCCGACGGGAGAGGACGGAGTAATAAAGCGGACGCGCGAGGGGAGTGGGCGACAATGGGGATGGATCGAGAGGAGGAAAGAGGTTGATGCACGCGATTGCGCGGCTGAGGCGTCGTCGAACAATATATACCTGCGGCCGCGGGCCTTATACACGCGGAGATATGGTGTCGGTGCGAGGGCCGCATTATACTCGGTGAGTGCGCAAGATGTCCGGAGAGCCCCGAAATTGGCAGTACATGTAGGGGGCGCGGAGAGAAAGCGCGAGGTAGGAGAAAGCGGCGTGTAGGGTAATAGGACAGGGGGGACACGCGTGCAGGGCATCTTGCTCGTCGCGGGCGAAAACAACTGGGTGCGCAGTTCAGTCGGGCGGATATGCGTTCAACCAAAGATCTCCCTCCACTTATTAATCGATTTCGGGCAAAAAGCCAAGGCGGCGCGCTCGGCTCGGCCCCTCCGCGTATGTCGCTATGTGTGTGTATCAACCGTCGGTGCAGCTTCTTCCCGGGATTTTTGCCGCGGCGCGTGTAGGCGCGCGTCCGGTTTTCTAGCCGTGTGGGTGAGGGTATATCGATGACGAATTTCTCCCGGTGCCAGATCGCCCGTCCTTAACTTGACCAGTGAGTACTTTTTCGTGTTATTGAGCCGTTCGGATATTTCCCCGTGGCCTTGTACGAATATACGAGGAGCGATAATGCTATATAAAAACGGCGACGTGTTCGTCGATTATTTTCTTTTAATGTCCACTTACTTTGATGAGATGTAGAGGAGTCCTCTCTCGTGTCATTAGTATTACCTGTTGCGCAACCTCATGTGTACATTTTGAATAATATTCTTTATTAAATTGACACTTCATTTTTAGTAAAGGTATATAACCTTTTATTCATTCATGTAAATTTTTATGTACTGAAAGTTTTATAAAACTTTATGTTAAAAAACTCCATTATACAGGATTATACACTTATCTTAAATAGACGTAAAGTGATACTGGTTATTATGTGATAAATGTTATGATTATAAGGCGTCGAAATATGACCTAAACGAGTAATTTATATGATCATAGTAAATGAATTTTTAATCACATTTCAGTCTTTTTTTAACTATTAGCGAAAGTAATTAATTTAGAGAAATCATAAATTATCAAGTGTTGTAATCATTATAGGCTTAACCATGTAGGATTTAACATTATTATAATAGATGTTATAATAAATGTACAATAGTTACTTTGAATTTTATATTACAATTCTTTATTTCGATTGGATTTATTCGCATTATCTTTATCAATGTATCACTTTTTTATCCTTTGAAATTTTCATTGAATTCTTTTGTTATCCTATATTGATTAAATGCACTATAAAAAAGTTTTATCGGCATTTAAAAATTGGGTCACTGTAGCTCTTGAACAAAGTTTAACGCATTGATTCTTCATTCTTAAATGGCTTCTGATGCTTAAGCCAAATTGAGAAAAATTAAAAAAATCCAAGCAATTAATTATAAATTTTATATCTATGATATTCCCCTTTCAGTATTATTGGTATTTTATATCGAGAATAGTAGGCACTGCCTATACCAATATAATCTAGTCTATACATTAAATCTCTCTTGAAAGATCTCAACAGCATAAAGTTTCCTAAGGAAATTGCATCCACGTATTAAAATAAATAAATATTTAATGATGAAATTTGCATTTTAATTTAACTGTAATACGTACATACTCCTACTAACGCGGTGACTGTTCACTTTTACAATAATTACGTTTACTGTAATATATAGTGGAATTGAAATAAGTTGAAATGAAGAGAGGAAGCTCAGCGAATGGTGGCCAAAGAGTGCCGTTTGTCAACCGATTTATTATATTCTCAGCGCAGACACTCGGGCTCTGGCGGCAAAGATCGATCGGGTGAAGGTCTAATAGGCCGGGGGGATCGAGCGGGCCCCTCAAAGCCGTGACAGGGCGCGCACGCGGGGAGGGGGAGGGGGGAGGGGGCGGGATCGCGCGCGGCCGTCAGGCCCGCGTGGCGAGGATCAATCAGCGGCTTACAAGCCGGGCTTCTTACGAGCGGCCGAAAATCTGGCTCCCCGGCGGCCCATGAAAGCCGGGCTATCGGCCGATCTCCGATCCCCGGGAGATCGGGCGCGATATCGGCCCCATTAAAGGCCCCCGGCTTCCGGAATATCCGAGTGCGCGCCGGCAGGACGGCCAACGTGAGAAAGACTTGGCGAGCCGCGGTCGAGCGCGATAATTGTTGCGCCCGCGTAGGAAACGGCGCATCCGGGGCGCGCGTAATTGCCGAGGCGCACCGCGAGGAGGCCGTGCCGTGTGGGAGCCCTCCCGAGTCCCGTCCTCCTCTTTGCTACGTCAACTGCGAGGCAGCGGCGATTTGAAGGCAGCCGGGGGACAGTGCGGCTCGCGCGAAGGTGACGGTCGATACTGGCCTGTAACGATCTCTGTTATCACGTGGATATGTAGGAGTCAAAAATTTATGAGAGGGACGTTGGAGGAAAAGGGAAGAGTTGAGAAAAGAAAAAAAGATTTTTGATGTCTATCTTTTCGATTATGATGTATGGTTATATTGCAACGATATTAGGACTTGGTTTTATTTTGTTTAGCGATGAGCGCTTTACCGCGTGCTCTTGATACGGTATTAACTTTTTGTCCAAAGTCATTTTTTACGTTCTGCAACAAAGATGCGACTCATGCAATCCGCCACGGCTCTGTTCCAAATTAGATGACTCTGATAATTTTCAATAAACATCGGTGAAAAAGAAGCGAATCGACTAGCCGCGCGGCTCTCGCCGAGGAGAAAGGTTAATTGGATAAACTCCGAAAAATTGCCGGCAAAAGGGCTTGATTTTTGTTTATTCCTCCGGGCGGCCACTCGGCCGTTAGAATCGTTATACCCGATCCAATTATTAATTACCTATCCTTTTTTTAATACAAACATCATACAGGCACTGACTAGGAAGAAAGTATCGCGTTACAGATAATATCTAAGGGGTAATCGAATGACGATAGGTGACGCACAGTAGGCGAGGCCAATGAGCCGCTCGAAAAAGGATGATTAGCCCAACTGTTTTGGGATTCTAAATTGGTGAATCGGCCGATAAAGCATCCGCGTGTTACCTCAAATCTGCCGGGTGGCGGTTAATATAAATTTCTAATGAGCCGGGACACGCATACACGCAAAGTCCTCGAATGGATTTACGAGAGTGCCGGGCGCAAACTGAAAGCTCAGAAGCGACAGAGCCTCTGCCGCGGTGCGGAGACGAGTCCACGGGAGGGGGAAGGGAGCCGAAATCCGGGGCGATCGCGCCGCCCACGAAAGCCCAGAGCTTCCCATAGCAAGGCATTCGGCCGTTCATTAGGGCCCGGCGGAGGCCAGGCCCGCGAGAAATGTCGCTCTCGGGGAATTCGGCGGGCGCGGGATCGCGCGGCGATCGGCCTTTAAAGTCCGGCCGCTCGGGCCCGATTTACGCCCCGGCGCTCGCGCCCCCTCTTTTCTCTCTTTTCCGCGGTTTTCTGCAGCTGCATCCGAGGCCAGCAGTTTTATTGGCCTGCCGCCCAGATTGCCACTTGATAAATTACACACGCCCGAGTGGAATGATGCCCTATCAAGATGGGGATAATTAATGCCCAATCGGTCCCGGCGCGCCGCCTTTGCGACCCGCCGCACTTGCGCGTCGCCCGATCCTTCCCGTGCTTTTTAATTAATCCACCCGTGTGCCCCGATCGGAGAGCCGCGCACCTTACCTTTCTACATTGTACTGCTTTTTACACTTATATCGAAATGTAGTAATGATTGCTTACCGGGATAAGTACACTGAAAACCATCGAATTCTATATATGCTCTCCAACTTTTGAGGGAGCGATTACCGAATTTTTAGGAAAACTACATGTAGTTAGGTGAAATCATTAGTTCCTAAAAGGTTTCGAATGAGTCTTTTTGACTTTTATTCTTTCCGGCTTACAAATCTTGCGGCAGGTAATACTAGACCTTAAAGTTAGATAGGAGTTTTCATGTGGTGATAAGAAACTGGGATCGTAATAGTTGAAGGGTACTATTTATTTGTTTATTTTAATTCACAATATATGATATCATTGTAAAAATCCGTAACAAATGCACCCCTGGCAGTTAGATTACTATTCAGCATCTATGCATTATCTAGTTTAGCGCTAAGCGTACTCTTAAGTCTGCAATATAGAGTCTAGCTGTTGCAGTAATGATTTATGAAGGATTATCCAGACTGCACATGTACTGATGCAGTGAAGGATGTGTAAGTTTGAGCGAGAGGGCAGACAGCGACAGACAGTTGGGGGGTCCGGTCATCCGGAGCAGTGGCTCTCGTCTTCGGCAAGAGAAAAGGAACAGCGAGTCGTTCGGGGGTACGGATGAGGGCTTGCGCCGGCCGATTGAAAGGGAGCTGCGCGGGCTTTGGTTTTCAACTGCCGCGGGCCTCGGGGCGCATGAAGGCTCGAGGGAGTCGGGCGCGCCGAGAGCGTCGCGGTGGGTCTTAATTAGTCGCGAGACATGGCCGGTGAGAGGCGCCTCCTCCTTTTTCCCCGGCAACAATGGCCGCGCAGCTGGCCGCGTGGCGAATCCCAGACGCGGACGCTTATGCGCCTCGGATCGGTGGCGCTCATTAGGGCTCCGCGGCTCGACTCGGGCCGGATTTTCAGGTGGCCGCGAGGCGCTTCCGCTCGCAGGACCGCAGCCGATCTATTAGCCGGGCGCTACCGGGCCGATGGTCCAGCCCCCGAGCAGCACTCGGTAGGGGATATAACGACCCGGCGAGCGGGGACTCGTCTTCCGCGGGATCCGCCGGCAAGCCGATTGATTTATTTCGGGCGTGTGTACACGGCGGCGCTTTCGGGGCCGGGGCTGCAGCGGACCGCGCTTGCGGTCGAGGGCCGACTACCGGCGGATCCCGGGCGCGGCTTGTGCCGGCGTAGGTAGATCGGGCCGAGCCGATCTCGGGCAGGCTCTCCCCCCGGGGCCCGACCCCCAGCCCGGGCCGCGCCGCCCCCGGAATGCCCAAATTGGTTTTACGAGCCGCGGCCGCAATCGGCCACGACGAAAGGAATCCAATTAGGCGAGTAATAATGGAACGATCGGGCCCCGGCGGACGTACTGCGGGGACGCGGCTCTTCTTCCCCTCGTTTTTCGATATTGCGCCCCGCCGCCGTCGGCCCGGCTTTCCCTCGGCCCGCCTCCCCGGCCGCCGTCTATCTGGCCCTCCGGATCTGCGGTCCAATGAAAAATTGCACTCCCTCTCGGTGGCCGCCGCTCCCCCTACCTCTGCTCCTCGCCGCGTCTGCACGTGCCACTTTTATTGCTATCGCCTCGCCGGCGCACCGGTGAGCCGGCGGAATTTTACGCCGCCCTCGGCCGGAGACCTCATTGATATTAATCGCTCTTTTCATTTCGAATAGACGAGAGCTGCCTCCGTTTTTTAGCCCGCGGCCGCAGGCTAGAGGTGCCAAACCTACCGAGTCTTTTTACATTCTCTAACCTCGCAACAGGATATTGCGATACAACTCGGGGGCTTTTAATTCGCTCAAAGTCACCGATCCTACTGTCACTTCTATATCGCTGGTAACCGGCTTATTTCGACGGTTTTCTTTTTTAAAACAACAGTAAAGTTTGACAACGGTCATCGCTACGTGATCGTACGATCTGTATGTAATTTAGAAAAAAATTGATGTTTATTAATAGGCTTCCGTGTCAGTTTTTAAAGCAGGGGTTCTCTGGTTCTCTATCTATATCGTAGAAGAGACACAATTATTTTTTACCTTCTATCAATTGACACTTTTTCATACACAAACCTACGTTCAGTTAACGAAACTTTAATTACTAAATTTGGATACTAAATTTTTAAATTACCTTACAATTGATAAATACATCTTACTAAGGAAGCCCAAATTGTCAATTTGCATGATATTAAAGCCTTTTAATTTTGTTTTATCTTATTTTGAATTTTCAGTTTTTCGTTACGGCGACAAAAATAAATCAAACTTCAAGCATTAAGTGGTTCGTTATCCATTTAGTAAAAACATTCGGCCCTGGTAATAATATGCTTCCGTTGATTTTGATTTATTGAACCTGTCTGCGAAAGGTTTCTTATGCGGCACCTTATTTACCAGTTGATCTTAAATCGAATAATCGAAGGCAACACGTGCTCGTCACTTTGGCACCGAGTGTACAGCCAAGTGGTTTTTTGCCGGTTTTTATGCCCCGGCTACCAATTCCGAGGCCGTCGACGCAAATTTTTGGGCAGCACCGGCGAGGGACTGTACCTTTAATGACGGAATCATGCTGACAGGTTTATCGGCAAAGTTAATGAGGTCGTTACGGAGCACGAGACACTGAGATTCATCGTCAAATCAGTTCTTGCGAAAACCTTGGGGTTTCGCGGGAATCGAAGGCCGTGATTTAGGCGGGCCGCGATTCCCGAGAGCATAATAAAATACGCGCTTGCCAATTTAATTGCTGCGGTGCGTCGCGGTTAATTAAGCCGAGCGTTGTATTTAAAACAGCGCCGGGAAATAAATGCGACGCGCGTTCAGCGCATTACACAAATATTTTCGTCACGTATATATCAATGACTGACAGTCGGAGATTGCGAGATAATTTAATTAGATAGATTTGCTTGATTTATCATCATCGCCGAGTCATATGCCGATTAAATGTACTTGCGCAGTCATTCATAAGCAGGGTTTAACGATATAGAGAAAGGCTATGCGGTTTTGTAAAAAACATGCCGATCGTATGAAGAGTTGGGGACCGAAGGTCCGGTAGTGGAACAGCTTCGGCAGCAGTGGGCTCTTGAAAGCCGAGACTTGGTAAACGGATTCGCGCGCAGAAGGAAAGGAAGGCAGGATCGGTGCGCGCGGTAAACCGCGCCGGGCGATTTAATTAAAGCCCACAGGTCGCACAAAGACATGGCGCACCGAGGGCGAAGGAGCCGAGGCAGAAGAAGCCGTTTCGGCGCGTATTGAAAAGTAAGAGCGGGCCGGGCGGCGCGGCGTGCCGGGCGGACAGCGAAAAGGAAGAAGAAAGGCCCCGGGCGAGTCGCCGCCGCCGCCGCCGCCGCCGCGGAAAGGGAAAGAGAGTCCCGGGCATTCTGCGCGCCGCGGCTCGCGCGCGCCGGGCCAGTTAACCTCGAAATTTCGAGCGCGCCCCCGGTATTTTAACGAGGCTTCCCGGGCCCCCGAAAAAAGCCGGCGACCGCGCGCGAGAAAAAGGCCCGCGCGGATTTCCCCGCCTAATCCGGCCAATTAAGCGGCCGCCGCGGAAATGATCGGCGGGGCCCCCGATAGCCCAGGGCCGCCGCTCGGTATTCGCTAATGAGGCCCCGGGCCCGCTGCGGACGGACCAGCTCAAGCGAAAAATGTTAATTAAAGCGCGCGCGTCAGCGATCTATCGCCCCGGACTAGGGCCCGCCTCCTCGCTGCCCACGGCCTTCGCCGCCCTAATTGGCAGCTCCCCATGGAAATTCGGGGAGCTTGCGCCGGCCCAGGGCTCGGCCCCCCGTTTTTAGGGCCTGCCAGGGCCGCCCGACGGGACCCGTCCACCGGTCTACCCGGGCCCCGGACCGGCCTCGCCGCCGCCGACAAGCCCATCTATCGCCCGATTCCGCGCCCGCTCGCTCCCGTTTTTCCGCCGCCGCGACTCGCGCCGCCGTCAACGGCTGCGCGTCCTCTTTTTGCCTTGCATCCGCTGCCCGACGCCGCCCGATTTCTCCGTAGCTTCATCTAATACCTACCGAGTGACCGGTAAATTACTTGCCGAGTAATCGATACTGTAGTTTTTACCTTAAGGAGCTTTCTTCTCGACTAAAACAAAATTCATGCATTTCAAAATTTCATATTTTTTTACAAACATAATCTCTTATTATTTTTCCAGATATATAAATATATTGCGAACAAAATGTGAACCCATTCCTAGCTGCGATATCGGTATAGAAACTATGCATATGCCGTCCTTGGTAAAATTCTTGAACATGAAATGAATTTTTAACACATGTAGATAAACACGTATAGATGCTGATAAATACCGCAACCTGGCGACATAGTTATGAGCAGAAAAGTCCTTTGTTGTATGCCCAAGCTATGCTGAAGCAGAGAATATACAGAATTTACGCTAATTCTACTACTACTAGACTATACTATTTTTATAAATAGTATTTTATGTATAACAAAAGAATGTTTGGGATTTATTTCTATTTTTTGCATTGCTTAAGATATTACTTAATACTGGTATCAAATCCTTAGTAGGCTTAATTCTCGGGCGAGGTCTTCAATAGAGATCATAACTAAAATTATGAAGCATCATAGAATATTAAGTAAGCTTCTTTTTTCTTACAATATTATATTATATAAATTGTAAAAGTTCGAACAGAAGTCAACTGCATTACTAAATTCTTTCAAAAGAATGCTTTTGTCATACACATGTATATGATTTCGATATTACAAAATCTTTACCTGTAGAAGAATATCATTTTTGAACTGAAACGAATGGAAATAAAATGGCGAAAACAAAGAAACTCGTTAAGTATTCACTTATAGGCATTTTAGGGTTATGCGCGAGCATGTATCTAATATTCAGTATAGTATCGGCATAATCATCATCCCTTTACTATTCTGATTATACCCAAGGTAACGGTCATCAGCATGAGCATTGGCCATAACTTTATGCCAAATTTTCTACCAGGGCTGTTAATTCCAAATCATTTTTTTATTTCCTATTTCTGATTAAATCTAAATAAAAGTTTCAGAAAAAAACGTAATTGCGTATTAGTCCGTTAAGTAATTCAACAAATTTAATAAATAATTTATTTAACTTCATTTTACTGTAACTCTCATTTAAGTATACTATAATACAATGATTTACGACTTCTGCAGTGTATAAGTGTCGTATTAACATTTACGCACGTGAATTTGTTTAAAGCAAGGTTTTTTAGGACAAATGTATTGGCAATGATTTATGGCCTTAAGAGGATTAAATAGTAAGTTGCGTATAGCATTGAGCCAAACCAAGGTATCCTTTTCTCTCGCGACTTTATTTAAATTTGGCAAGAGTAGACTCGATCGTCCCGAGAAAGTTTGAATCCCACATAAAGGAGGTACGCGTGTAAGGCGGTTTTTATGACGAAACATTCTTGCATTAATTACCATAAACATGGCTGCTTATAAATAGTTGATATTTATTTATTTCACTTGTTATAAAATTAAAGCCATTGCCGTTATCTGCCTAATTTTAAATATTTTCTAACAAGCAGATCTGAATACGTATTATATAGGTCCGAAAATTCACCTCTCATAGAAATTAAAATTCTTATATTCGTTCCTGCATTTGACGCATTAATTATGTATGCGAGTACAGTGGAAAGATGCTGAGGTATCTCAAACGAGCCAATGGACTCATCAAGCGTTCAAAATCTCAATGTTAATTAAAAGGGGAGTGCAGATATACACAGGACGCCTCGTCTCCTTTCTGAGCTCCTCTCACAGTTCGCGCATCCTTCCCACAAAATCATAATGAATGAGAAATTATTGATCAAGCCAACACTCTTGCAGCACTATATACAACCTTAATTAAAAGCAGCTGCGATGGCGCGCGTGAGCGGGAAAGAGAGATACAGTCCAAAGCACCGGCGGTAAGCCGACTTGGGTATTACGCATAACGGCGAAGATCGCGCCCGATTCGATCCATTAGCGATTAATCCGCGGCACATGTATGCGCGCACACCTGTACAGAAAGGCGGTTCGGCGGTAGCTCTTTCGGCAGGTGCGAGGCTAATCTCCATACGCTCGCGCTCAAAGCAGGAATGTCGCCGAATGGAGCCGGCGGAATAATTAAATTCCGGCCGCTCGCGTGTCGCGGCCCCTTTCCTTTTTCCCCGCCGCCCTTTTATCGGCCGGGATTCGTCTCTCGGTGCTGGGCGCGCGCCCATACATATCGGATCCTCGCGGGCCCATGCTTGTTCTCCTAACGAGGAGTCCGTTCCTCGCGCCGACGGCCATCTCGAGGCGGCCACTCAAACTTGAAAATTAACTTTTGCCCCGGTTTAAGGGCCGAGGCCGGTAGGGCCCGAGGAATCTCGAGGGAATCCGTCCATAAAAGTTTTAACGCCGGGCTGAAGCTCTCCAGTGATCGTATCAACTTCGTTAAGGCGACCCGTCTTTCGAATTTTATACGTAATATTTACTTTTCATTTTCTATGCTCCGCCACTGGTCATCTTAATCCCGATCTGCAATACCAGCTCGGGATTCCCTCTTAATTGGGAAACTGAAACTGTTAATAAAGTATGTGGTCGATGTCGTGGATTAAATTATTGTTTACAGCTTAAGCAGTCGAAGCGTCCGACTAATTTTAAATTTGCATATAACCATCAAGGAAGTGTGTATCGTTATTTTTTCTAACTTCTCAGCTAATTTCTTTTTAAAAGCAATTCACATTGTATCAATTGAATCAATGTCCCCGATTAATCCAAGAGCACGTAGCTGCAGTAAATAATCTAACACTCGGTTGTTTTTTTTGTTGCAGGGGAGGTAAGTTTATCACGGTCGGAGACAGAATCAGGCTTCCGGATGACGTGACGATGGGATACATTATTGAGCACTTGCTGAAGAAACAGCTCACCGTAGTCGAGCAGTTTCATTCGCATCTCGAAATCCTTAAGTTCCTCAACAAAGACACCTTCCATGATCAGGTGAGTTTTGACAAAATCAACTGTCCAAATCATATTTAATTACACTAAAATAAATCGAAATGTATCTATACATTGCTCAAAGTATATTAAAAAAATGAAAACGATTTAATTTTGTACACCTTAAAACTTATTCGAAATCAGTGAACTTATGCCATTGTGTTGTAATTGCATGCAGGCTGCACAAGTGTATGTTAGCATCCGAGTGATTCTGGCCGCTCTCTAACGGGTATATCTATATAGTAAAGTATGTACGACGACCGCCAAGTTCAAAGGCGTGCCGAGCGCCAGCGCGGGTATATTTTACGTATATCGGCATCCCTTTCGGCATCTGCATTCACGATCGAGACGTCGAGATAGACGTTGCTCAGAGCTCGTCTATTAAGTTCTTTAGCCATGGCTCGCTCGGTACGTCGCGGCTTGAGATGCTACAGTTTTGATAAGCCTCTCGGCCCTTTACATCTCTCCTCCGCGATCCCCGGCAGTTTGTCAAACATCAATGCTTATACAGCCGACCGCTTCTTCATTTATCCTTGTACTTTTATACGCGTAGGTAGCGCATTCATGTACAACTTGACAGACATGAGCAAGCAGAAGAAATAGATAATTAGTTGCAGCAGTCGGATGTGATAAATGCTCAGATCAATGACATTATGATTCAATTTATTACGCATAAGTGATGAACGCTCGGATGAACATGTAGTCTGATAGAGTAGATATTTAATAAGCATGAATTCCTAACTCTTATACGACATCAAAGATCGTTATTTTTTCTAACTTCCGAGCTAATTTCTTTTTAAAAGCAATTGACATTGTATATTATTTTCAATTAGCGTTTTCATGAATTATTTCTGGATTAAACTATAGCGTATACAATACCATAGTATAAAATGACAATAATAGTAAAAATAATAAAATATTAATAAAATAATTGCAATAATAGTTTAATGCCACGTCAATATTTTTTTAATACATCGAATTTATGGTGAAGATAACTTTTTACTTAATTAATCTAATAATTAATCTACCTTAATGAATTAAATGCGTCAAGCAAAGACTTCCGACAACCTATTTGCACATTCATAAGCAAAATTTACGCGATTAAATAGGCATTCGTCCTATTAATGCTACAATGAAATAAATTGAATGTAAAGACTTAATGCCTAGTAAGATTCTTTGAACCGTACGCTTCAACTTCACTTAATAAGCGAAATACATGTATGCGACGATACGAAAGATGAGCCCCGGAGACAGCAACTGATATATATAGAGAATATATATGATGTAAAACGGTGTATGTTAGTAGAAAAATACGAGACGCCTCGCGTAGGTTTAGCCTTAGCGATTACTTTTTGCATGGCTCAGCGAACTTGATGCAGTGTATAAAATTTGAAGCTTTTTTAGGTTCCGAAAAAACAATGCCAATGCCCGCATAACTACGATATCAGTTTATGCTGGTAGCGGCGCCCGCCCCGGCGTCCGAAGTACGCCGCACGTGTACACTTTCTCGCGATCCCTTCCTCTTCCGAGAATTATGTGCGCCCTTGTAAGATGTGTGCAATAAATGAACGGCTCTCTTTTTGTTCGTATTGCAGGTGTCGTTTAGCTACTCGAAAGGCGCGAGGGATGACTGGAACGTCGTCAAGATTGACGGCTACAGCACCAGAGAAGATCCGAAAAGGTGAGATGATTATTCAATTAATAATACGATTAATCTTTGTACCTCATAAATTTTAATCTTTCATTTTAAATAGAGCGTAAATGATGTGTATAAAATGCAGTGATTCGGTTTGATCTAGATGTTAAAAAATTGATTTGAAAAAACAATTAAAATTAACGTTCTAGACGGTATATCATTTTTAGATAGAAAATTAGAACTATTTAATTTTTATATACAGAATAAAGTGTATAAATAATCTGTACCAATTCTTAAATTATTTATGCTAGTGTGTGAAGTTTTTGTTAATACAAAACCATACTACAAATACTATATAAATTATATAGATATTTTCGTTTGTGTTTTTATTCACAGTATAGAATGAAAATAAATTATTTAACTAATTACAATATCAGTGAGTTATATAGTAAAATCGAAGACACTATTTTGTCCCATCTAAGTGAAAAAATAAAAAACATAGAGGCACTTGCTCTAGGCATTTATATAATATCGCATTTATAATTGCCTTCTCTTGGTATTACTCCTATAATAGTACGTAATAATACATAACAAGGTGAAAAAAGGGTGCACTTTTTCGTCGCATCTTTCCTGTAGACATAAAACGACCAAAAGGGCGATGGACGGAGAAGTTAATGGCCGGTAAAAAAGGAAATAATCGTGAAATCGGTTGTCAGTTATATGCAGTATTTAAAAGAATTAGAGAATTAAACTTATTTCAATGTCTGTTTTTGCTTTACACGAACTTTTTTCTTATAAAAGTGTATCTATAGATAGGGTACCTATACAGTTTTTTATCAGTTTCTGACTGAAAGTGGCTATAGCTCTGACCTCTGGCAAAAAATCTTTACAACCGTGTCCAAAACAGATTTTATCTATAGGCATATTTATACGATTAAGCTTCTACGCGTGCGAGAAATTAAATATTTCGTTTGCTTTTTGTTTACAGGTTTAAATCATTACACTGTCATCTGTTTCCTCAGACACCTTATTGTCTACACAGGAGATGACGGGCGCAGATAAACTACGATAGAAAACGAGTTGCATCTCAACTTCGACGATCTCTGAGAATCCACGAGACTTTCGACTTTCTGAGAGGTGCTAATCGTAGCGTGGAAAGGGACTCGATATAACGAACCCTTTACAACAAATCCAATTGAAAGTGATTTTCAGATTAATCGAGATATGTATAAAATAATTGATTCGAGTTTTGCGAATGCTACAGCGTGACTAGCTGCGGGCATTGTTTGCATACATTGCGCGGGAAAGATGATACGGCAAAGATTAAAGCAGTAAATTCTTTTTGGCTATAGATTTATGATTTAAATGCGTTTAATTGCTGTGAACTATAAAACGATCGGTAAATAATTTAGAATCATTATTTTTAATGAGATAAATATATAGTAAAACATGGATGAGTATATTTATAAGGATATAAATAACCATTCTATATTTTATGGACTGGTGAAAAACTTAAAAGAAGAGCAATTGAAAAATACTGCCCCTTCGAAAAGTTTCATCAATAGGCATTTAAATTAGAAACGGTGAGTGTTTATTAAACTTTGAACTGACAAGCTTTTTCAGGATTGTGACAGCTTTTCGTTATAACTGTATATTCGTGAAATCTTTTTACAAAAATAAATGATCAAGCTTAAAAAGTTTATTTTTGTTACTGTATAAAAAGTTTAATTACCGTTTAATTAAAATTAGTTGCAATTAAATTGTTGCAAGTTTTCGGCTATTTTGCACCAGCTCTTTTTTTAGTCATACATTATTCAGTGCCGTCCTGTAAAATATTTGTTAAATGTTGACGAAAATGTTTATTTTTTAGTTGAATGAAAGCGACTTCATATATAGTATAGATTGTATTACTTTTATAAGATATTGTATGAAAAATTTAAAGATTGATTTCATACTAAAAATTATAGAATTATTATTATATTATTCTAAAGTTTTCTTACATGAAATGTAATTTGAAATCATTACAATTTTCGTATCAATTATTTTTGATATATATTAAAAACAAGTAATGGAAAATAAAACAAATTTTTATAAAATAAGAATTAAAGTATGAAATAACATTACTATGAAAAGACTATTATATAGCATATACATACATATGTAAGTTTATATCCTGTTGTATTATATTTGAACACTAAATTAATATTAACAATATTAAATTTGCTTTTGAAAAATGAATCATTCAAGTTTAAATATGGCCTTAAAATAAAAATGGATAATTTTTCGTTTCCTTGTCAAATTTCTTTTTTTTATTAAATGTGTAAACAAAAACATATGTATATATATCATACGTGCATGCTCGCACTACTCAAACAACTTTCGGTTTCAAACGAGAGTGTGATACATATCAAGCTTATATAAGTGATTGCATATATCCTTTAAAAACATTTTACGTTTTGATATCAACTATTAATAAATAATATTTCGAAATTTACTTTTGCAATCTAGCATTAAATCATAATATTAATTTTATTTATTATAAGCATAAGCTAGTCCTTTCTGTCGTAAAGCAAATAGCTATATACTAAATGTGATACGAAAATTATGCGAGTGCGCGAACCGACAATAATTATATAATTTTGTATTGTAGCTATTATTATTAATATTATTATTTTTTGTTACCTCTTTTTATATTTATTTTTTCTGGAATGTATGATTGTATAAATGCGTGCGATTATATTTGAATATGTTTTATGTATAAATAAAAGCGATAACGGAATTTAGTGTACAGTGATGCTATAAAATAAATGGAATGTGCGTTATTAGTGCAATAGTTTGATCACTTTATTTCCGTATCATATCGAACTTACAAAATATATTTTTTATTTTAATTACACTCATGTAGCGATACTAAATAATAATCTTTGGTATTTCTTTTTCGAAATTATATTTAATGTTTTTTATACGTAAAATATACAATATAATACATATTATTATTTTCTTATATTTTTATTCCTTATTATATCAAATATAATAATTGTTTTAATTCTAATCAAATTAGAAAATCAGTGCATATATATTGAATTAAATCATTAGGTTAAAAATTTTCTGCCATATTTAAATGGAATGGATGAAAAAATTAATATTTAAAATACATTGAAATATTGACAAGCCCCGTTTCTATGTCACACAAAGTATTTAGAATCTTGTACGATACTTAGAAAACTATACTAATTTAAATTTACAACATTAATCATTAAATTAATAATTATTAGCAAAAAAAATTTGTTTTTCATTTTTAATCATTTAGTTACATCATTCTTTAATTATTTACATTTAATTATTGAACAAATTTTATTATTATTTAAACATAAATATACTATATTTTAGTATGTATATTTCTTACATTTGATATTTTTTAAATCTTACACGTAATTCAAGTATTAATTTTTGTGGCTTTAGTAATTTTGAACACGTGTCTCCATCTTTCGTAATTTTACTTAACTAAAGTTACCGGTAAAGTAGATTCCTGAATATTAAGTCGAAAAGTGCATTACTTCAGGTAAGTTATGAATATAGAGTGCACATAAAATTTTAAATTATTTAATTATTTAATTAATTATTCCATTTTTGTGAAAAAACTGAGTAGTATATAAAATTTTAAAACCAATTAAATTACCGTTATAGTTACGGTTATCATATTAAATGATTTGGACATAAATGCTGAAAAACATAAAAAGCGAAAGTAAGTATAAGTGTATAAGTAAGTTTTAATTAATAAAGGTTTTTAAATTCATGATTTTAATTATTATAATGTAATATTTCACAAAGATTATTCTATTCATTTCCATAATCTTAAATCAGGACAGAGAGCATTATCGCATAATAATTATTATTTTTAAAATGATTTATTATAGTTTTTATTTAATTTATTTTAAATTTTATACTTAAAAACTTTTGTCTTAAATTTTACTCCTTTTATGATAATAAAATAAATAATTACTTATGTAATTAATAACTAATAAAGAGTAATTATATATAATGTGGTAAAATATAACAATCCAAATTAAAATACAGTTGTTTGTGAGGTCCATAATTCATTTAGGATAAATGTAAGGGCGTCCGTCTTCTACAATCCTAAAATCTCTTTTAATTAAGTATGTTTTATGTATCAAAGCGAGGAAGGGAGAGAAGTGCATGATAAAACACGAAAAGTATCTAAACATCTATTTTGAATTATTCATAAATAAACTTACCAGAAAAAGAACACTGTTTCATTATTTGAATTATTTAGAATTACTACATATTATCTTTTGGACAATAAATTATATTAATCGATAGATTTTATAATGTCACAATACTTGTTTTTGTTGAAAGGGTTCGGTATATCGTGCTATTTAATTTGATTACTCGATCTCCCAGGTTCTTGAGATACCACCTGGAGAAGACCTGACCGGATCAGTCTCAGTATTTGGTCTATGATATAAACATAGTTACGGAATTGTAGAAAACAACTGGAGCAACAAAGACTTCACTTTATGCTTAAAGTATAGAAAGTTTTTTATTGTCAGTGAGAAATTTCCTCCCATTTCATAGGGTCTCTTCATTCGACGACGAATCAAAAAAGGGCGCTCCTGTCGCCTTTCTCTCGCTTCTTTTACGATTCCAAGTGACAAGGCCCTCTGTCAGGCCAAATCAGGACACCTTCAATGCTGCATATATCTGCCTAAAAATTCATCATTTTCATACTAACTTTCAAGCATGAGTCCGAAAGTAATAAATATATAATTAACTTTTATAATATATTTATTTAGTAAGTAACTCCACCATAGATGAATGGCAGATGATACAAGGCAAATATTTGAACTGTCTTTATATCAGGTAATCTAAAATTGTTTTTCAAAAAGTGCAATAGTATTGCATATATGTAAGAGAAAACCTATCCTAAACTTCTGTGTGCCTGCAGATAAATAAATAATATTAAAGATAAATAATTTGGTACTATCAGCGTTTGCAACAGTACAAAATATTTTGTGCGAAAATATATTTATTGTTTACTTGCTTATAAATTTAAAAATTCTAAATTATTTATATATATACACCCACACGTGTTTATATATATTAAAAGTGATGTACCATATTCAATGTATTCAATGAATCCATTGTATTGTTCTTTAGTTTGTTGCATTTTTATGAAGATACAATGGATAATTAATTTACAATGGCATCTCAAATAATACCACATCAGACTGCCTTCGATCAGATCACCATTGTAGAAAAATAAAGATTAATAGAATAAAAATGAAGTGAATTTTCTGTACATAAAACAAGACATCATTGCTTTATCACTATCTATATTCTTGTACATATACAATTTCTTGTTAGAGTCCTATTCAAGCTAAAGTTGAGAACATTCTCAGATAAATATAATAAATCTTAACAATTATTATCTAAACAAATTAATTTTACAATTAACTCATGGATACAATATACTAATTTATAAACCACATATTAATTGATTCACAAATAATTGTTAATACTATATTCTCTAAATATCAACATCTGACCTACATTTCAACAAGAGAAGGAATAACTATAGACTAAAGGGCCCGGCGCAGTCATTGAACAGTCTGAAATGGGCATAGATACACGCCCCTGAACGTATACAGGAAAAATGTTCGCCACGTCCCAATTCCCGAGGAGGTGGGCGGGGGGCGAAGCGGTGGCTAGGGGTCGGGGGTAGAGACCCGGGGAGGGGTGGAGGCACGGGTAGAAGCGTCGATGGCCCGGGGCGCACAGCCCCCGCAGTCGGTCGCGACCCCCCGAGATTCAGGTCGTGGCACTGACAATGCGACCTACATGCGATTGCGCGCGGCGCCCCGGTGCGCGGAGCTGTGGTGCTTTCCGCGCCTCCAGCGGCCCAACTGTCTTTACGCGATTCTTCCCGGCCGGCCTGTTTCTTTCGGAGCCCCCGCCCCTCTCCTGTCCCGGCCCTACTGGATCTTTTTATTTCCTTCCACCTTTTTGTCTCGAGTCTGCTTTTCAAAGCCTGCGAGCACCAAGCGTGTAGCGCGCGCGGCTATCGAGGCGCTGCTTGCTCCCCGGAAAATGCTGATTGGGTTCACTAAATACTCCGAGCGCCAGAAGTTTACTTTATATTTCTCCGACTTTTCCAGTTAATATTATCGAGCGATCTAGGACGCGAAATGAGTTTTTTTATCTCTTCCATATGATTGACCTCTATTACGGTGCTTACTTTAGTGGATCGTAAAGGGCGTTTAATTGTGAGAGGTGAGAATATTTTCTAGCGCGAGCTGCGATGCACACTAATGATACCACGTGAGTAAATGCACGTATTAAAATTTTTCAAGATATACTGCAATCCTAGAAATCTTGAAATTAGAATATAAGTAATATGTTAGAGGATTACAGAAAATATCGTTGGTGAAACAAACGTAACTCGATTCTCAAATTCTGACGGTACTAATGAACACACATCGACTAAAAACTTAACATTTCGCACTGCTTGGTAATACTTTGCCTTGAATTATCAGGTTTCTTGTAATCTTTCCTGCAAGAATATGCGTCACCAGCCTTAGCCTCTTCCATTTCAGCAGTTGGGTTCTGCCACTTGCACATGCGAGCCTCTTCTGCTTGGTTCGCAAGTCTTCGACCCTTTTTTCACCAAGTCCTGCACTTTCACCCAGAGCCGCCCGCTTTACTACAGGGGGCCGCTGGGGTATCAAATTCTTACGTCATTGGCCGCGAGACATTCTCTAGGGAAGTGCACCCATCGCACCAATGAACCCCCGTGCTTCATTCCATTTTCTACCGACAGCATTCCGATTTTTGCTCCGCTTGTGTGGGAAATATGCTTTTCAATTTCGTGAAATCGAGAGAACTGAAGCCAGACCTGAAATGAGAGTGAAAAAGGGAAAAAAGGCAGACCCTCAAGAATTATTTTGCTGTACATGATGTCTGTATTAGTTTCTTTCACAATGTGTTGCATGTATGTACAATAGATTACTTTCTAAATCAAAAAGCAAAGCTCACTGTGTATATTTTTTCATGCTGTGATTACGTTGCAGCTTATTCAATTCTGCAGCAAGAGTATACGATGGAAAATGAAATGCCTTTTATCTTTTAAGTTCAAAAACGTAAAATAAACTAGTTTTTGAATTTATGACTTTTTAACGACTCACCCGATATACCGATAAATGACAAATTTGCACGTTATAAACATTTTGTTGCTATTCGTTATGTAACTTTACAGCTTACTTGAAAATTAAGCATTTTCAAGATATTTGATAAAAGTACTATGACTATAACTATGTACATTTTTGTATAGATTAATCTTTTATATTAGTCTAAAGTATTTAAATTAGTAAATATTAGCCTGATAGAAAATTAATGGATTTCATTATCTAATAAATTAATTAATGATACATACATATATATTTCCCATCGTATAACAATTCATCTTAGATAAACATCTAAATCAAAATTATAATACTATAGAGTTGTGCGAACTTATATTTAAAATATTATAACTTAACTATTAATCTACTCTAAATATATTGTATAAAGTGTTTCAAAATGTCGCACAAAACAAAGAAAAAAAAATAAAAGATAATATCAAAATTTAATGTCAAAGTAAGTTTCCTTAATTTTCATTTATATTTCTCTGTTGTGATACAATACATATAATTTAAAGTATGGAGCATTATCTGTTTCTTGTATGAAAAAATTCCTTCAACTAGACTGAAAATAATTTTTAAGAAATGATACTAAAAATGTAGGTCAGTTTTAATTTTTTCGAAACAAAACGTTTTTAAGCCTTCAATTTGCGAAGTATAAAAAAAAGAATCCTATAATAAATTATTTTAAAATATATAACACTTGCTTTGTTGTAAAATAGTCGTTTACAAGAAATTATATAAATAAATTTTAATATTATAGGAATTATGGAAAAATGTCGTTATAGGATATAGAAAGTAAATGATTTTATAAATAAGAAGCTAATAAAAAGTTAATGTTATTAAAATTAATATTTTAATTTTTATAACAATTGAAATAAACTGGTTCATTAAACTTATATTGGATAATCATGTAAGAACTAGTTTATGGCTATCTTTAGTAGAAATAATCAATAAGAAGAGCATCTATAATGTTATAATTATTTATGAGTAGGATTACAGCAATTATATGAGGATTATATGGTTCCATTCAGATTATCTTAAGATAAGAAGCTATAAGAATCGATTCTGATACGAGTAACGGTAAGTTATTCACAGTAATTTTGAGATGGATGAAGCATCAATGGCGAACGATTTTCATAAGTGAGTGCTTTAGTTACTGCTTATTGCCGAACATAGAGTCCCTTGTTATTACTTTCTCGAAGGACGTTAAAAGAAAAAGAAAGACTCTGTCTATGTTTTGACTGGAGGTTCTGGATCTGCTTAAATTCCAGAATTACGATTCAGTAACAGTAATTTTGTTAAATATCTTGCAGCAACATTGTTATATATATAAGCTTCATTAGTCAGTAAATTAAATCCCTATTTGTAATCTTTCAGTACACACTTTCTTTTCAAATTAAATATAAAACGATAAGATTTAATCTTGTTAATGTGCTTTTATAAAATGAACAGGATTACCACTTTAAATATATTGGAATTCTACTATAATATTACCATTAATATTAAAGTTATAGCTATTTTCGAATATATTTAATATACTACATCACTTGATATTCAAATGAAGACTTATAAATTATTCTAAAAGAAGATATACTTTCGTAAATAATTAATTTCTCTATTATGTTATAAAGTAGTTATAAAGTTTTAAAGTAGATAGATTATCATCAAAAACACCGTATTTTTTTATGACAGTCACTTGTACAAAGAATTCTGTTTGATGTTAACGAAATATATGAAAAATGAAGAGAATATTATTTCAAATGAAACATGCTTTGATGTAAAATTTTGTTTGACTTAAATATTCAATGAAATCTGAAACTGGGTCGCTTACAGTTCAGTATATTTCAAACCACAAATGTCTGCTACGAGTGCGAAGGGAAATTGAGCGGATCTTTAACTGCGTACATGCAGAGCAGAGCGCGAAAGCACGTCTCTCTCCTGCTATCACTTCGCATGCATACATTATCCGCAGCTCCAGCGATAAAGAAAGGCATGGGGACGCCGGGAGGTAATGATCTGGCTGCCGAGCCGTCAACTACGTACAGCATCGCATGCACTAGTTCTAATGAGGTTTCACCATACGCACATTAAAATTTATCCTCGCATCATTTGTACGTTTCCATCAATGATATTATTGACGGTTACCCGTTTCTGTGAATTATTATTTTAATATATAGGTGTGAGAAATAAGCAACTATTCTGTACACACAACAATATCGTAAAGTAAATAAAAATTTCATATATGTCTTTAAATAAGAAAGATCTTTAATAAATGTGCTTGATTTTAGAGTATCTAAAATATATGACGTACAAAGTAGTCTTGTACGCCTCCGCGCATACTTGGAGCGGCGGCTATCAAGCGTGAGATCTATCCAGCATTGTGCAAAGTAATGGAAGTATCTCATTAGTATTTAATATTTATTGCCTGTAATTGTACGTCTGCTATTTATTTTAGCACTAAAATTGTAGGATACATTCAATGATTGTTAAAGGCTGTTTGAAGGGAGAAATAAAAACAGTATTATTTAGATTAATTACTAAATTACGCGTGAGGATTAATGATGCGAGGAGAATAAACACAACCTGAATGCACTCGAATGCATTAAAATCCCGTGACCTATGGTCTCGAATAGTAATAGTAAACAGCCATGTAGGCTTCTCTATTGAAGATTGATTCTAGCCCCATAACGTAAAATCTTTAATTACCTGGCGATATTATGGAGGATAGTGTCGTAGGGAGACAGTTTTCCAGACCGAAACGAGTTACTATCGAGATGGGCGGTGAAATGTCGACTCAAGATGAAGTGCAATTTGATAAATTATCGGTCAGTGAGCTGGCACTTCATTTCGCATCTTAGCTTATACGATTTGAAAAATTGCAATAGACAATTCCTCTGTTTTGGTCTTTCTTAAGACGGAATAACTATCTTTTCATATTCGTTTTTGCTGCTATTTTTATCATTTCAAAAAATATAATTTAAATATCTTAATTATAATATTATAAGTTGTCTTATATTGTATACTATTATAAGCCTTATGTATCTTATAAGAAATTTTACAATAATAACATTGTTTACAATGAATATAAAAGCTATTTTTACACAAATTTGTCGTTTAAACTACGATTCTATTCGCTCAAATAATAGTATTTCCTCAATTTCCTTGAACGGAAATCACACAGAATAATAGAGCGTGAAAAACTATGTCGATATTATTCAGTGAGAAAGTCAATTTTCACACGTGGGAATTGAGGATTAAAGTGAACATTTCGTTCAAGTATACCTTTTTTCCATTTTTTTAATATTCTCATAACGCAGGTTCGATATACTCGGGAAAAAATGTTAAAAATCGTAAAAATAAAAAAATGCTTCATAATTGCTAACATAACAGATGGGTTCTGCATATAGCGTTTTACATTTTTACACATCTTTTGTTATAGCGTGATTTTATTTATAGCGTGCGATTTCATTAGCGAAAAATAAAGCGATAAGGAAGATCTAATTTTTTCTTAATTAGTATCAAGCATCAAAAACTGATTATTTTCCGGAAATAAGTGTCGTATCTGAGTTGAAATTGATAGATACATTGATATTTGAAACTTTAGTTTTGAACAGTTTTTATTCACGAAAAATCGATTGTCAGATATCTTATTCTGTCTACGTACGTATTAAAACTATTCAATAAAATACATCAAAATGGTCATCGGTTTAATATTGCTATTACATATACTATTATACAAAAGATTAAAGTCAGAAATTTTTTATTTTTTTTTGAATCTTACAATCTATTATATAATATAATCAGTATCCAAGATGTCAAGAAAGAGTCTGACAACTGAATAGTATGATCGAGAGTAATGTCAATGTTGGAATCTCTGTTTCAAAATTAAATATGTAGTTTGAAGAAGTATAAGTAAGACCTATGTTATGTTGTAAGAAAATGTTATCTTCTATATATGTCCTTTAGATACTATGCAAATTTATTCTCTAGTCACCGGTTTGCAGCCCAATCAGAAGGTAGATATGACCAATCGTTTTCAATTCCTAGTTGAAGAGAGACAAAGAGAGATTTGAATTACTGACGCGTCGATTTAACCATCCAATATTGACTACGACGGCTTATAAATGAATTAAACTCTGTTAAGCGACTTGCATGGAGTGTCAACGCTGCCTCGTGTTTCGACTTTACAATCTCAGTAATCCTCGTGCAACTCCTCTCTGCCTCCTGATGAATTGACGCTATTATTGTATACTGAGACAGAATGAGTCGATTCGTCCTTCTATATTTCCCTCTGGGAGGTGATTTGAGATTAGTTCCGTAGAGAGTAGATTGCATTTACTGCATCGTTAGAATAGAAATTACGTCCTATTCATTTGAATGCCATTCTGTACACTTGAAATTATTATTGTTGAGATGTTTTGTGCATTGATTTTTTTCTATACGAAATATGATAAATAAAAAATTTATTAAATATAAAAACGAAGAACAGACAAAAACTCATATATTTGTTATTGAAAATTAATAAATTAATACAATAACAATTACTAATATATAATTTAAGTTTGTGTGGAGTTGTAGTATCTATATTTTTCATGTATATGGAAAATTTTTCTCTTAAAAAATTAAAAAAATTTTTTTGTTTTATTATTACTTAAAGTTCAATTGATTGCAATGAATATAATTTTCTACATTTTATAGAATTTAATAATTTTCATGGACATCTTAAATTTAATGGTTTATATACTACGTATTTCTACACACTAAAGTATAAATTAAAATCAGTTTTTAACCTGTATAAAGCTAGAATTTACAATCTAAATCAGTATTTGTGTTTATATTTTTACTCCTTAAAGTCAGTAAATAACTATTAAATAAATTATGAAATATCGCCATAACGTACATGAAAACAAACAAGATTTTTTATCTTTTATTTGTTCCTTTAAACTAATTCTTCAGTCCGAAAAAAAGCTAAAATTAAAGCATTTTGAAATTATCTTTAGAAGAGCGTTGAACAATTTTCACTCTCCAAATGCGCAAGATTATATTAATTATTATTACATTCTAAATATTTTTTGTCTAATATAATTCCTATAAATAGGGTATTAATTAATACCATTAAAGTAAAAATTAATAAAGACTAATAAATAGACTAATAATAAAATTAATAAATTTTATAAGACCGTACAATAAAATGATTAGTCAATTATTATTTTAGACTGCTGATTTTTATAAAATAGTTAAGATTATATTGATTATAGCTTGAGAGAAATAAAAAATATCATCCAATACATTGTAATTATTGATGAAAAATGCTTTGAAAAACACAGTTTTTTATATGTAGTTTAATTTACTGAAGAGATTTTCTTCGCATTAAATTGCACATATCCAGAATCTTGAAAGTTATTTTTGCTATTTATGTGGATATGTCTTTTCTGATTCGACACTATTCAATCTCAGGTGGTATCAAGTCTTCTCCGCAAATACCTAGATACCTTGCATTTCGCATATCAGAAATTTTTAGCATGTACCGTATGACTAATAGCAGAGAAATTTATGTATTAAAAAGCGGTTGTAAGATGATCGAATACAATAATTATTTTGTAGATATAATTTGGGTTAAGTAGAATGAATGCCTTTACTATGGAAGCTCTGCAGTTGTTCGGCGGACGAATGTATGATTCGTGAGATTTTTGAGAATAGAGGATGGAAAGTAGCCAATATGAAACCAAATGTGCAGATAGGCGGTATCTTTTATTAATTCTTGTGGTAGCCAAGGAGAATGTTATTCTGACTACGAACGTAAAAATGGATAAGCTGCTTTCGCTCATGAAGAGTCCTTCGAAGAGTCTAAACTTTCCCCGCAACAAGCCGTATACTCACTGAATAGCGAGGTGAATTAGCTATCCCTCTTTTGTATGAGACGGACGAGGTCCGCTCTGAGCAAAGGCAAGACAACAGCCAACGGGGTTTCTTTTGCTTGCGTGAGGAAGCGTATTTAATGAGAACGCGAGCTCAATCTAGTCGACTTCTAGAGTCGCGAAATAACGGTGCACTGAATATTTGTGGGGAGCTATGTTTTCCGTTTGCGGCGTATCCGCGCTGCGGCGTTACCGAATGTAGCCTCCGAGTAGTATGGCGTACTCATTAGCTGCCTTACCATTGGTGACTGGGCTGGTTATATGCTCACGCCCGCAATTTTGAGGCGCTAGACGAGAAAAAGGCACCTCCACGGTGTCTTCGACGAAGTCACTCTCTCATCAGTTCATTACATCTATATTCAGGTCAACGCGCCTCCTATATCATCTCATCCTACGCCCCACCGTTTAGCTATTACCTACTGCTTTCCAAATTCATTTTATTTCACGACTTTCGATTCTTTGTTTTTTGCTCAAGATGATTCGAGAAATTTTTATATCTTCTAAAATGAATATTACGAGCAATATTTGTTAACTCAATCGAGTCCCCGAAAAGTGATGCCAAAGCTAATTAAGCTGATCTTGTATGTACTTACTTCACGATCCAGGATACTGTACGCTGTAATGAATAAAAATTATATAATTAATGTTTAGATATTAATGCAGGAAAGACCATGTCACAAATAATAATTTTAATCATAAGTTATTTCGATTGTTCTACATATTTTATACACTCTCTTCGCATTTGTAAAGGTTATTACTATGCAAAAAAATGCAATTATTGTAATAAGACTTATAACTTATGAAACGACAACACACTCAACACACCACATTCACCTCACTCACTCTTATTAATGCAATGACACTCATTGATATACCGTTTCAACCATTGTCTAAGATGCTTCACCATAGTCTGGTATGAACGGATTGTCTCGACTAACACAGCTGTTAGTGCTGCGAGTGTCAGCACTGTTCACCGAGGAAGATTTTAGCGAATCGCGATTGTATTAATTAATTAAAATGTAAAGTGAATCGAACATTGAAATAAATAAATTCAAAACATTTATTTTACTTTTAGCTATTGTATTTATATCTAAAAATACTTGTAAATTACATCTTTTTATATAATACATTACGTAATGATATTCGTATTTATTAAGCAGCGCTATTGCCAAGTTACGCGTTAATAGTTACATTTGTTTATGTTCGCAATAGTATGAAATGCATTCAAACTCATGTTTGTATATTCCGGATGACTTGAATATTTCGAAGTCTGTCTCATCAGCCATTCTGGTAGTTATTCCGAAAGGATCGGATGCAGGAAAGTAGACAACCCTGAACTATAAACTATATGACACATATCCCTACTCTCTTAGCATCTCTGCTTGGTAATCAACAGAACTCAAAGACGCTCCATGCACCGGCAACACTCGGTACACATGAATTCACGTCATTTCGAGAAGTAATGTTTGGTCTTGCTTTTGATATTACACTGCCATAAGATACTTAGAATCCTCTCATGCTTAGATGATGCACTAAAGATAGTTACTAGACTCTATTTCTTCTATTAGCCTTCCTAACTTTTATTTTGTTTCGTTATTCTATATGATATTTAGTCACTTTCTTTGATATATTTCAAGTATTTTAGGTGATTCAACGAGTGCAAAATTCAGACATTCTTAGGATCATCATCGAAGCGGATTCTCGAAACAAGGATTGTAAGCCACAAGAAAGTAAACGAGTGCTGAAATTTACCATCTGATAGCCAGCTAATATCTAACAATGTATTTAATGAACCGGTATCAAACCATGTCTTAACGGTAGCAGTGATGGAAGTTTGTAGCTCCAAGTTCCAGCTCGTACCTCCAGGCATTTCCCGTGTCACCGTGTATTCAGAGCTAGGAGTTTCGAAGTGCTTGAATCGGCCGATACGAAGTACTCCAATCACTATATAAGTAATTGAAAACTAAAATAAATTAAGGATAGTTCTCATGTCTTAAAATCATTTGGAATGTCTACGAAATGGAGAGGCTATAGGCATACAACGACTTAAATAATAATATAACAAGTGATTATCGATGCTGCAAATTTTTTTAAAAATTATGAAGATAGGCTTATAATCTAAATTCATTTAGCGTATTATCGAAAAGTTATTATACAGCTTATTCCTGTATTGTCAAGTGCATAAGTGACAAAAGAGCTCATAGCAAAATAATAAAATTTGTTTCTAACTGAGTCAGAAGGTAAGTCGACGAAACAACGTACAATTACAGAGCACACATGTGCAGTACCTCAGCACGCAGTATGGTGGATTTTGCCATGTGAAGGAAAGTAATATTTAAAAATTAATTACGTATTTATCATTATTTTTTAATAATTTACTATTGAAGGCTATTTAAATCCATAATCATTATAATAAACTAGAAAATGCAATTACTCCCAAATACCTTTAAATTTGAATATTTAGAAAAAAAACTGATGAGAAAAAATAAAAAATAATGAAACAATTAATAATTAAAAAAAATAAAATAATTAATTTTATTATAAAAGGACTACACTGTTAGTAAGGTATATAGAATGCAAAAAACGAATACAAGATTTATTATTATGTGATTTTGTTAAAAATTGTATGTATTCACGAGTCGATGTAGCTGACAAATGATGCAAATCTGATTTTGACATTTGATCGATTATGCTAGGGTAAATCTAGACTTTTAAAGATATAGAATTTTCTCCTGATTCCAGTTTAGGTATGTCTGATATCTGAATTTGCGATATGTACATACACGTAAAACGAATAATCGTAAGTTAACGAATAGCGCTTTACATTTGATCACTACATAAAAAAATAAAATGACTTACTTGATGTATATTATACACCTAGCCGCAGCAATAAAGAAGTTAGCTAGTATTTAATCGATAACAAGTTTCGTAATAAACTGAGGATATTCGTAAAGAAGAAGCGCTGCTTACGTCTTTGTGTGTTGCGTAAGGTTTTCGAGATCATGTATTGTTGTAGTATTTTTGTTAATGTCTCTATATATAAAGATTTATTCAAACAATTTATTAATATATTGTAATACACAAGAATGAAGAAAAAAAAATTTAAACAAAGCGATAGCAATGAAGTTCTCATGGAGGTCAAAATAAGAAAAGTACTAAAGTCGACAGGTTTTATGCTCAGCGCTAGCGTACAATCATAACTCCTCAATCGAACTACAGCCGAGAGCTAGAGCACGTATTATTATCCGGCACACGTTAGTCCGATGCGCAATCGAGTAGAGGGTAGAGATCAAAGAGAGAGGGGATGGGAGAGGGCGAGGGGTGAGGGGAATTTCATGCGCCGGCGCTCCGTGCGCATGCATTCGAGTTGCCGCGGCGTGACACTAGAGCCACCCCCTCGCTCCCTCCCACTTTCTCTGGACTCCCCTCTTCTTTCCCCTGCCTCTTTATATCGATCACTGTAGCGCGTAGCCCTACAGCATCTCTACTATACATACACTCTCGCAGGGGTAGCGTGTGTGTGCGAGGTCCGTGTTCGGCTTCGCTTGATTGCTCGCGCTGCGTCTAATTCCTTCCTCCAACTTGCGAATTCGGGATTGATTTTTTAACTTTTCACGGAACGTCAATCTCTCGATAGCCGGCAAAGGGGGTAGGTGAAGGGGGGCTACCCTTCACCTACCTTGCGCGCGGCAATAGAAAGTACGTCACGGGAAAGATTACGCAATTGGTGTCGCTCTGCACTATGTGTTATACTTTTTCATAGCTATTACCTGCACGAACAATGAATACTACGATCTACTATTGAATCGCAGAATTGTTTGTCTTTTAGAGGGAACAGGCTTTTACAAAAATATTCCATCTGTCACCTGATCGAAAATTAATCGTATATAGTTTTGTTGTAATGTGTTAATAGAATTGAATGTTAAATGATTGAAAGCACGAGTAAATGTATCGCATATCTTATATTACATACCTTACAAATCTTTATAATTGAAACTTTTATTTATTTCCGAAAGAATCAGATTACATTGATTTATGTTCGAGTCCGAACCACCATCGTTTTTATTTTGGGGATACTGGGAGGTCCACAGCATGCCGCAAAAAGCAAAAGCATACATGTATTGGTATGAAATATAAAAATGAAGATAAGTCCAAAGCCTTCCTTACTTTAGCATCTGTGCATATTATGAATATACAATCTTGAGTCCTCTTGTGAGACCTGGACTATCGAGGATTCAGAGTTGAAAAAGTGGCTTTACTCGAGCGGTCGAGTCTTCTTATACCGGGCCGCCAGGGTTCCGAATCAAATTCTCTGCTTTTCCCGTAATCTGCTCACCGCTTACTCTTATGTTCCCTCGCGTTTTCTCCGCGCTGTACTCGCATAGAGAGACGCTCGCGGACATGACACGGAGCGTCAGGCGAAGATAAACGTCAGCCGTACTCTCCCTCTTTTTCTCAATTTTCCACACATTTAGTGGTGGTTTAGATTGTATACCTACGATGACATAGCCGGGTAGATTCAAAAACGCCGAGTTTCGCAGGAAGCAGAGGAGATCGAAAGAATGAAGGGAGAGAGGGATGACAAAGAAGGCGCAAGGGCTTGTACGAGGCTGGGAGATTGCTTCAGACCCAAGGATAGCAAAGGAGTTACGTGGAAGGATGTGTAATTTTTAACTTTGACGGCGAGCAGAAAAGGTTCGCTAACTCGTGTTTCAACTGTTCATTTTGCTGGTCGCGTGGCGCACATTTTTCGAAAGTAAAGGCGGTCGAGAATAAAATAAAAGATATCCTTTTGTATAAGAAAATAGTGAAAATTACAAAATATATGCTAATCGTAACATTAGTTATCATTGTTGGCTTATTGAAATTGGTGAATTTTTATGGAAATATGCAGCCTGTTCCATTGTAGAATAATTAATAATAAGTGACAAAGAACAAAATGAAGTGAAATTTTTGCAACGGTATTCTAAATTAGTTCAATTTATTGAAATATTTATATTTCAATTTTGTGTAATTTTTATTTTCTGATGCATGCAAAACCAATATAAAATTAAAATTCAATTATGATTAAGCGATTGTCAATCGTTTTATTTTCAAAATAAAAAAGTAGAATTTCTATCTTTCTGAATTGATTTATAAATTCGAGAGATACACTTGCTCTCTCGTGAAAAAAGCAAGTACTCATTTTCACTGCATCGTAAAAGCTTTAACTAGTTCACAAAAAAAAACTATCGGAGTCAGTTCTTATGAATGCAAGCACGTTAAAGGAGCAGGGGAAAATAGTAAAAAGGAATTCTTTGGGACAAGATTATTCGAAAAGTTGTAGAGCTTTAAAAAATTGTACAATTATGTAAAATAAATCATTATTACTGATATTATTTATGATGCCCGATAAAATATTAGATTGGCGGACGATCAAAGAAAGTTGTAAAATTCAAGAGGAACGTATACACGGATACGTATATACGTAGTTGGCAAATAAAAAATATCGTCTTCCTAATTTACGTAATGTAGGTACATAAAAGGCACTGATAAAAAGCATAAAAACAAGTTTTCTTATCTCGAGTTTCTCTGGGAATTGAAAAGAGCATTCCGCGAGGTGTGCGTAATTCGATGAATTTCAATGTGACGGATGCAGGCCGAGTCAGACGTAACGAGACGATTTTGAATATACGGCAGGTTTACCCGACGTTTTATTACTTTGTAAACTTGGAAGGCCTTCAATGTAATTACTCGTTCCAGGTGCAGATGGTATTCTTCCAGGTGGATAAATTGTACAGAATATGTAGAAGTCGTAAAATTTGCAAATGTGATCTCTTTTTATGTTGCCAGCAAATAATTTCTCATCGTATTTTTATAGTTACAGCTATTTCCTTCATTGGTTCAAATTCAATCAATGGAGATAAAAAATTATTTATATCAAATCGTAAATTCTATTACATACTTGACTATTATCTTAATTTAAGTTGAATCTTCCTCAATATACAGTATTATTGTTTGTCCTTATTGCCGGTAGTCCTATTTGTTTTATCAACCACGTCAAAAAATGGGTCAGTTTTTATGTTCAACACATTGTTTATAGAAATCATCGAAAATGACGATCATGCGTTGAAGGATAAGTTAACTTTTACGTGTATTTCTTCGAATAGGTAGAGAAAGGTATAAGGATTTTTATTATACTTGAGAGTAAGGGGACATTTAACGAGGGATAAGAGGGATTTTGACAGTCTTCTCAAATCAAAGAAATTACTATACTTGCTGATAAAAATTGCGATTATTTTATCTTAAGTTATTGAACTGTATAGCACATATAAAATTATACGCTAAATCTGAGGCGCATTATCTAAACTTTGACTAGAGAGTATAGGGGTTTCTTCGATTTGACAAGACTATTCGAGCGTAGTTAGATGTCCAGTAAAAATTGTTATTCCGTTTCGCTGGGAGTCTAGCTCGTAAAATTAGTATTTAATTAGGGGTAGGCGAAGAGAACAACTGCATTTGGCGTTCGACTATAAATTTGGCGAGTAGAGTGCGGAGAAAGTCGGCAGTGGAGGCGTGCGCGGGGCTGGGGGAGGTCGGGCGGCGCTTGCGGCGGCGCGGCGGCAGACCCGGGGCCGGGGCCGGGCCGGGCCGGGGCCGCAGGAGCGTTCACCCGGCGACCTTGGGCCGCGCTCTCCCCGGCGGCCGAGATTCAGGCTGCCTGGGGCCGGAAAAACGCCGGCGCCTCGGCCGGCTTCCCGAGTCCCCGGGTGGCGCAGCGGCGAGCTGTCCGGGCGGCAGTGGGGATGGGGGTTGGGCGGCGCGGGCGGGGTGGAAGTGGGTCGGGGGCCTCGGCGCGGCGGCGCGCGCGCCAGTCTCGCACGGCAGGCGTCAGGGCTCGGCTCGGCGCATCTCGGCCGCGAGGAGGACGCAGGCGCGCAGCCGCCCCCGCCGCCGACGTCGCCGCAGCAGCCGCAGTCGCGAGGCGCAGGAGCCGCCGCAGTCGGCCGCCCGCGCGCTACCCCCGCGCGTGCACCTGTGGCATGCGGACACCCGCGCGCCGCCTCCTCGCCACCAGCTCCGCGGGACATGCAGCCCGCGAGGGCCGCCCACCTCGCTCCCAGGTGATTATGCCCCGGGCGCACCTCGCCCCCGGCCTGCTCCCGGGCCCGAGGACCTCCCCGCGCCCCCCGCGCCCCCCGTGCCCCCCGCGCCACCCGCGGCCCCGCGGCCCCCTGCCCCGCCGCCGGACTGCGCCCGCCGAGCCGTTTTTTCAACTGCTTTTCATGCGACATTCCGAACTGAATTATTGTGTTGCTCTTTTAAATCGCGGCTGAACGGGATTAAATGTGCAAAAATTCACGATGGGGATTGCAAGAGCTTTGCGGGGAAATTGCGGGGAATGATTCATATTTTCATCTATCGGATATTATTTACAGTTGCAGGATAATTTCGTACTTCAGTATTATACTCTGTCTGTATAATAATCCCGATTGTCTTTTTGGACCTATATCTAATACTTTATTTTACTATATTATACTATATATAGTACTTTATTATAATACTTTATCAACCAGTATTAATAATTCTGTTTGAACATTTCTAAATATTTGATTTTTTTCATTTTTTATACGAGCGACTTATAAGCTCGAAGCTTAATATCGCGAATTCAATTTACGTCCGACTAGTTTTGGGTTATTCCACTGCCACTATTGTTAAGGATCACTTTATATCTCCGTTAGAATCAACTCTCTTATTGAATTTTTTTAAAGTAATTTTATGTATGCTATATTGTGCAAAGTTTGCACTTATATTACTTAATTTTTCTGTATATCAAGACTTTTTTACCCATATATATTCTACATTATATACATTATATATGCAATGAACATGTATGAGTATATATGCAGTACTACAATTAAATTATACATATGTATATATATATATATATATGCGTAAAGGTTTTATATATAAAAGTTATACAATTATATTTATAAATATAGTACATATTTATCTAATAGTCATTCAGGTCACTATTTGTAAAAATGCTTATAAACTCAACTGTTTTTGTAGGAAGCTTTGTTTTAATCTTGCTTAATTATTGTTACAACTGCAGTAGTGTATATTTTCCAAGGATAGTGTTCCATTAGTAAAACCTTCAAATTAGCAAAAAAACTTAGAATAAAGTAAAATAATTAATTCTGTTATAAACGTTTAAACATCGTTTTAGTTGTTAAACTAATGGAAATGTATTTATTTATTTCTAGATATTTTATAGTTTCAGTTTATTAGAAATATGCAATCAATGTCTCAAAGATAATTTTCGTTTATTTACGACGTCATAGTATCAATATCAAAGAAATGATTCATTAATTTTAGATTTATTTATATTTTATTTACTTTAAATTGTCTTTTGATCGCATTACTATAAATATTATAAATGAAGAACTTTTACAGTTGATCAGAATTATACTTGTGATATCTTCAAATACTATTTTTAGAATAATAAAGAAGATAACTAAAAAATGTTTTTTTAATTTTCAGTTTTTTATTTAATGTCAAACAGTGATGTTAAATAACATCACACACGGTGATAATTTACAAAGAGTGTATTTATTTTATAAATTTTTTTATAAGTGATTGAAGATATCAATATGTTTATTCTGTTAAATATACGTTGTGGTTTGAACTATTATACATACAGGATTAAATATTGATTGTTCGTTTATTACTACAAATGACTTGTTTATAAAATAAGTGAATAGCATAAAACATTAAACTCGCTGTAAATTCGTAAATTCCAACAAGTAATTTTATTTAATCGATATTAATATTGCTTAATACTTTTTTTTAACCTAAAACTTTTTTAAAAATCATTGATCTTATAAATTCAGTTATAGAACTATTGTTCGCTTAAAGACATTTATTTACATATCCTTCAAATTATGGCTTGGATCTATTATTTCATTGTGTTAGGAAACGATTAAGCATTTAAAAGTATTTTAATATTTCTTACGTATTAGATTATTCTACTAAAATTATTATCGCATAAAAAGTTATGTAATAATATAAAATTAGTTTGCACAATTTCAATATTAAAGAACTGATAGATTGCTTCATTAACAAACAATAATAATTACTCTTTGTTATTCTATAAGTATTCTGCGTTGAAGTATTAATTGTATACTGCTTAAAACAATTATGATGTATAGGGAAACTGTAAATTCCCTAAAAAGCCTCTGGATGTAAACTTGTAATGGCATTTAGTAAATCTGTTCAATTTAATAATCAGTTAATAAATCTTTACTTTCATCGCTTGTTATATAGAAGTTGATATTTTCTACCTCGGATGCATTAAATTATAATTAAACGCATAATATGATCATTTTTCACATGGCCGTCGTAAAATAAATAACACATCAGATAAAGAAATGTTTAATTAATCATAAATGAGTGGCTGGCGTGCAGCCTAAGTGACCGGCATTGTGCTCTTGTGCAAATGCAGGGTATTTGTCACAGCTCTATCTGAAGCAGCTCATTATGCGTACATCCCGACGGCACCCGCACCTGTATCCTACAGATGAAAAATTATTCTTTATTATATCAGTAACTTATTGAGCAGAAAAGACAGAGAGCAGACTATTTATTTGGTGACGATAAAAATTAAAATAATGCAGAGGTATTCGTTACGATTCGATTTGGACAGCTAATAAAACCCAGTTAATAAATGCCAAGGTCATGATCGCGCGTGAATCGCTCGAGTACATCGGCAGAGAGGAATTTCCCCGGAGGCAGCGCAGAGAACGGCCGCCAGTGTGCGGCACCTCGAGGAGGAAACGAATTCGTTTCCGCACGAGTTCGCCCGGCGAAACAACGAGTTGTTTATATGATCACCGGTGACAGGCCTATCGCGGCGCGCAGCCTCGGCGCCGTACGATTAGTAAGAGCGCCAGGCCGCGCACTCGGCTACATCGAAAATTGATTTTCGCAGGGAAAGTCTCGGGGGGCGCCACGGCGGCGGCGGCGGCGGCGGCGGCGGCGCTGGTGGTGGCACGCATGCGGGCTGCCGCCCCCGCGGCAATTTTTTATGCGGGCTTTCAGGGCGGAAAGGGTCCGCGGTCGTGAAAAAGCCCTTTCATCCGGCGCCCTGCGAATCGCCCGGGCTTTGTCCACGCATCGATCGGTGCCTTGGCTCGGTCACTCCGCGTCACCTTCTCCAGGCGCGCGAGGGATGCCGCGAGCGCGCGATTAACAATATTTCTCCCCCGAGGATAATGAGGCAATTCTCCGAGCGCGGGATGCGCCGATCAATTGAATTTGAACGGAGGCATGTGCACTGAGCTTGCGCGGCCCCGCGCTCACCTGTGCCGGTGCCGTGGCTTTTATTCTCTGACCACTCTTTTTATTTGCGTACAACGCGGCTCTGGAAGATAAGCTCGTAAACCCCATTTTGAAGGCCAAGAAATGAGGACGAAAATTTGATTTGTCAATGCCCGTAAGAATACTCTGTCAGGTATTCCGCCTCTTGAAGAAAAAAGCTCTGCTCAAAGCAAACAGAATAAAGCGAGACTAAAGTACTGGCGGTTTAAAGAGAAAATAAAGAAGAAAATAAATAAAGAAGATTTATTTGATACGTATTTAAAACGTTTTAGAAGTTTTCAATTTTGAAAATAACTATTCTTTTCATTCGAAACAGTGCCTACAAATTCTCTTTCCACGTTGATTTTTTCTAAAAGCATTATTCAAAACATGATCTAATTATTTAACTAAATTGACATATGTTTACAAGGAAGTTGCCACATTCTTACATTTTTATTTTTTTCATGAAAACATAAAAATACAGTCTTTTCACCCACGAGAGGTTCCAGTGTCGAAAAACAGCTTTTGAAGACTTTCTGAATCTCCGAGAGCAAAATTTCGTATTATTTATTAAAAAATGCCTCGTGGCTAATTTTGTCTCGGAAATTCAAAGAGTTTACGCTTCTTTCTCAGAGTTTGTTAATTTAGTTTGCGTAAGAAAAAGATTTTCCTAAAAATATTACATCTATTAATTATTTTGGCGCACAAGTGGATTTAAAATTTATTTTAATAATTAAGTAGTTAAGTTTGAATGGAATCTACGTTTGTAAGTAGTAAGAATATCATAATATTAAATTATATAGCAATTAATTACTTGAGAAACAACCATTACTGTGTAGCATACTTGTGCTCGCAGGGACTATAAAGTATAGAGAACAAAGGCTAAAAGATAAATTGACAGAAAGGAACTTTTGGGAGATTTTTCATATGTAGCTTCTCCTAGTGCTGGGCTTTTAAAATTAGTTTTTCGCGCATGAAATTTTGTTTTGAAAGATAAGTGCCGTAGTAAATTCAGCCGCGCATTAAAGCAGATAACGTCATCAATTCGGAGCTTAAACGAGTGTCTCATTATGGATCCTTGGAATATTTTACTTACTGGTTTAGACCAAAGTTCCCTTGTGCAAACTTTTAGCCTAGACGTTTATTTACTAAATGGTTACGAAACTTGAAGCTACTAAATTAGTTGTCGAAGATTACCTTAAGAAATTGAATGAAATAACGGAACGTGAAGTAACGGACTACTGCGGCAATATTGCATAATAGATTACCAAAATAGCGGTGGCCCATGACTTAAAGCAGTGTTTGTGTAGGATGTGACGGAAAAGGAAGCCGCAGTGGATGTAGTTCCCTTTCCTTCCTGGAGCATTCGTTATTAACGTTGCAGGCGGCCGGCCTCGTAACTCCGACAAGTTAGTTGGGCGTATCAGTGCGGAAGACAGTGGCACACGGGAGTCCGGGTATCCCCTTTTCAATATATTCGGAAGGCCCCCGTCAGCCGTCCCAGATGCGAGAGCTTTATGCGCCCGCGGGCTCGGAGTCGCGAGTGAAAGGCCGCGAGGCGCCCGCGCCCCAACATCTACATCTCCCTACACTCCGCGAGGCGGCCTCGTAAAGAAAGGGAGGAAAAAGTAGCAGCAGCGGCGGTGGTGGCTGTTGGAGCCCGGCTCTCGCGCCAACTTGGCCAAAGGGAAGCGGACCGCGCGACAAAGAAAAGCGCCCCGTAACTTTTCCTCGCGGGGAGGATCCTTATCTCGGCTGCCTCAGCGTAATTTATAGGCGGCCGCGGCTCGCGATTGTGTTTTCGTGCCCGAGCCGCAACTTCGGCAAAATGGATTTTCCCTGCGGTGGTCCTGCGCCCGATGCCATTGCCCGGAGCACCTACTCTCGCCGATTGCGAGGCGCCCGCGCCTTTCCTGTTTTCCGCCCGGGCGTCAAGTGAGATATTGCAAAACCACTTACTCGAGATCCCGCGATCGAATTTGCCGAGATCGACAGAGCCGAGCCCGGGGCGTTGTATAGCCTGGCGTTATACCTCCTTGCGCGGTCGCGCTCTTCTATCATTTGTACATCGCGCGGAGCCTTTTGCTCCCGCGGAATGCGCGTGATTGGTGTAGCGTTCGAGCACAGCTTCCGGGATTAGTCTACAATGAATTGCATGCAGAAAAACACCGCGAGAAATAGCCCGCATTCATCAGGGTGAATTATGAAAGCGGGACCTTTGCGTTAAAATGAGACTTTTGGCATTGGCAACGCCATACATGCCTATGTGTAAGTCAAGCGGTACATGCTCCGATTTATTGTAAAGCCCTTAGATGCTTGGCAATATCATTAAATAAAACCGTTCATTTTTAATAATTCTAAATAAATATAAGTAATTCACATGCGTCTTACAATTATTGAATACTTACCAAGTGCTTACAAAAAAGAGATTGCGAGATTAATTATAATTATATAAGCCCTGTTCGTTATCAAGATGGAATGAGCTTTTTTACTAATACAAGATACTGCAGTCTTCTAATTAGTGCAGGCAAACGGGCTGGCCGTCACTCAATTATCGTAAATAATTAATATTTTAAAGTTAAAAATAAATTTCTTCCTTCGTGGCATCCAATTAAATTCCATCATCTCCTTCTGCTATGCAGCTATTATCATAAATTCATTTAAGATTTTAAAGTACGATATGCGCAATTCCAGTAACAAATATGCAATTTGCTCGTATTAGAATACGCAATGTTACTTTACATGTAATACTGCAATTCTTGTACTTGAAACAAAAAGCACAATTAGCATGAAACTTGAAAAAAAGCAAATCACTTCTGTTTTGTTTTTTTATTAATAAAGCCGGAACGGTGTATGTGCGCAAATTGTCCGCGGTATAGCGAGTTCAGAAACACATTCTCGAAAAACCTGAAGTGCACTCCTACTGCAATGGACGGGCGCGAGCTTTCGGAAAAGTCGCAGCGGCGCGGAAAAGTTTCCGCATGCCAAAGCTAAAAATCACGGATTACTTGCGCAGCCGAGGGTATTGCAGCCCGCCTCATGCAGAAAGAGTAATAGGCCCCGGCCGAACTTACCCGGCGAGTCCTCTCATCCGCGACCATCCCTCTCTCTCTCTCTTTCTCTCTGCGCTTTGATGACCCCAATTTAAGGGGCGGCTTACCCCCGACTCAAGACTCGAAAACAACCGGGAAAATCCGGGGCGCGCGCCGAGTCCCACGGGGGCTGCCGTTAGCCCGCGAATCAGCGGAATTACTTCGCCAACCTTGTCCTCGGCTGGCGCGGCTGACGGACGACTCCCGCACCCGTGGATCCCCGGCCGGCTTCGACGTCCCTGCGGCTTCGAGCGATAACGCACGACTTTTATGGCCTCTTACCTTCTTTCTCTGCGCTAGCTTCCCCCCTTTGTTTTGCCTCTTCGTTTTATCGCGAATTTGTACTTTCTAGATGTTCTAACGTGTCGAGCGCGATACATCTGGTTTTATTCAAATGCTGCAACAAAAGATATCGTGTGCTTTTAAAGAAGAAGCTGCTGCGACGAAGATTCTAGGCGGGCTTATGTGCATCTATGCAGTTTTACCGTTCGATTACTTATACTGCAAATGATGTAAACATTTAGATCTCTAATGTAGTATAATGTTATATACTCGTACATGCATATGTATAAAAATTATAAAAATTCAGCTTTTCCACGTTATTATTTAAACATGGATGCAGTTCTGGTTAGTTTATTTTCGTTATTTGTTGATTATCTGGATCCCGATTACTTCACCGTAAGTCGAAGTACCGTAGATAATGATCCAATAATGAACAGAATATTATGTAGCATTAAATACCGTTTTCAAACAAGTAAAATGGTCTATCTTGATTAAAATTATCATTATATCAATCTGTTTTCAGTGGTTTTTGGAAACAGAATGTACCTACTGCAAGGAATAAGTCATGGATGAATGTTGAAGATTAAACGTCTTTTAACAAAGGCTTTTTGAAACTTCATTAACTGAATTTGTGGCGTGGGCATACTAATGGCGATAAAGAAGGGGAAACATCTCGAGAGGAAAATGCTCCGTTTTACCAGCATGAAAGGTCAGTATTTTATATGACTATTTTTTTCATAAACAAATTTCACCAGTTTTTCACTATTATTAATCTTCATTATTTTTATCTTCAAAAAAGAATTCTGCAAAGTCTAAAAATTAAAAATTGTCTATACGATTAGAGAATCATTTTCTATTCAAATATTTATAACATAAAATAAGTAATAAAGCAAAAATATCATAATTATAAGTTCTAAAAATAAATATATTTATTATGTTAACACAATACGTTTGCAACACAAGTCGCAGTTGATAACCGCATGAAAAATCTAAGGATTCACTGACTTTGTCATTGTTTTCATGTGATTGTATTTTCGTTTGTCTTGTGTGTTTTCAAAATTTGAATTAATATATAGTTTAAAGATGGTACACACGTGTTTAATGAAAAAAGTTAAATCGTGCATAGTGAAAAGGACTCGAGTTTTTGCTTGCCCGTCTTGTGATTCCGAAAACTCTCCACGGACGACAGCTGTTCTGCATAACCTAATTAGCCGTCTGCACCGCAGCGCCAGTAGCAAATTAAAATCAGTCGTTGCGTAGTGAGAGTGGACGGGTGTTGAGTGTCGGTTTCTGAGCCAACTTGGAGATGAGACTCCAACTATACGCAGTCGTAAGATTGAGTTATCGTGCATTTATAGCCCAATTATTTATGACATTGTATATTTATATAGTAAAGTGTAAATTATTTACGTGTAATTGTGCGCAAACGGATATTCTATACGACACCTCATTAAAAAACATCGTGTAATAGTAATCAACTCTGTAATACGATGTAATCGATGAAGTATGAAAATTGAAAATGTATCATTACAGTTTAGGAATATCACTTCAAAATGTGTCCGTTACAATGCTTACGTGAAGCACTTTGTAATCCAATAAGGGAATAGTAAAAAATCACTTTTTAACACATTACTCTCTACATCAAACTTTTTAGAAAAGTGTTTGTTTTCATTGTCCCTCGCGTTGTGCTTGTTACCATCTCACTCGGTCCACTTCATTTTTTTTGAGTGTTCTACTATTTTTTCTGGGTACTACGTTACTCAAACTCTCTGACCCAAATGACACGTGCACCTGTAAAAAGTTGACTGTAACAAAAATTGAAAAAATAATGCGAAGGTTTTGTTTTAATTTCTACCCTCGTTTTTCTTGTTTATATTACAAAAGGAGACGTGCTGCTTTTTTGGAAAAGTTGATTTAATGAAACAAAATACGCATTTGTATATTAATAACCGTTAATAAGTTTGTCATTGTAATTAAAAGCTCATGTTAGGTAATTAGATTTCATAAAATTTTAATATTTGAGTTTGTAAACTGAACATATAAATTTATTATGGGAAATTTGGTTGAATAATGTGGAAACGCTATATGCAATGCATATATGAATTATGTAACTTTTGTATAAATACTCGTAATATGCGCGTGATTTAATCTCAGATACTTACAAACAAATTTTGTTGACGCAGTTATAATAGTTACGTATACAGAATAGGGCTGGATGCATATTTTATCATAGCCTGCTTTAATCGCGATTTAAGAAAAAGGAAGGGCTGGTACAGTGTCTTAAAAACAATAAATCTAAATTATTATAAGAGAAAGATGGCAAATTTTATAAAATTTAAAAAATTTGCTCAATTGTCGTGATAAAAATTTAAAAGGTTAAGGCGATAAAGGTAGGCGATGGATACTCTGCATTGTATATGTTTCGTTCTATTTCTGCGGTTTTGCTAAAAACTCGGAGCAATACCCCGAAAGTCTCATCTGCCTACGGAATTTCCAACGGCTGAGATAATGTAGCTAATTAGAAAATCAAATGCAGCCCACTATATCAGGGAAAATATGCTCGACGTCTAATCCCCGGCTAAGTGCAAGGCGTTTAAAAAAATGGTTGAATAATAGGAGATCTAGTGCAGGGAATCCTCGGGCGGTAAAGGCGGGAGGGGGAGGGCCGGTTGGGCCGGGCATAATCGCGAGACAGCCGAGCGAATAGCTCCCCGGGGCGCGATCCCGCAGTCTCATTAATTGGAATCCGGGAGTGGAGGGCAAGGGGCTCGGAGCACCAGCCGAGGCTCGGGCTATACATACAACCGAATTTCCAGGATGAAAGTCTCGGGTGAGTGGGACGGCCGGGCGCTATTTTTCCGCACTTTGCATCAGCGGGCGGGAGAGGAATTAGTTGAAAGTTAGTTGGGCCGTCGCGCGGTTCTTGGGAAGTTTCGGCCCCGTTAATCGCCGGCAGCGGCGGCTCTGCGCCCCCGTGGATTTTTTCCCCGGGCCCTTAATCGAGACCGCGAGCGATAAACCCGGGGGACTCGAGTGCGTAAATCTCCGGGGGCCCCGCGCGAGGGAAAAGAAGCCGAACGGTTAGCCGGGCCGAGGGCGGCAGTCGGAGGCGCCTTTGACGCAGCCGAGGGGGCGGGCCGATAATTAAAGCCCCGGCTAATTGGATGGAGCGCAGCCTCCGGACTCGCAGGCCTCCCGGCGAACTGTCGGAAGCGATCGAGGCCGGCGCCCCGGGGAAGAATGCTCGAGAGCCGCGACGTGTAAGGCCGGGTGGAGGCGGCTTTAAAGTTGCGCCTCCGGCTTAATTATCGCGGAAGTTGGGCCGGGAATCGTCGGGGCGGCGCGTCACCCGGAGGCTGAGCCGCGGGCGGCCCACTCGGGGGGCGTCCTCGGGCCGCCTCGGATGCGCGTCAAAGCGCGAGCGCGCGATCTCCCACCTCGGCTCGCGGGGGCCAAAACAATCGACGGCCCGAGTATCGCTTCGGAGATATTGATAAAGTTCGGCGAACTCGCCGCGGGGCGGACGCTCGAGCGCCGATCGATACGGCGGCGGCCCGCGCGCGCACGTGCGCCAAACTTGCGCGGACGGGGAATTTTCGAATCGCGCTCGCTGGGAAATACATCGGGCGGACGGGCGCTTTTGACGGGGGCGGCCTCCGTTCCGGCCCGGTAATCGCCGGCCCCGCCCCCACCTTCCCGTGGCTTTTTTCCTTTTGGAAAAGGCCCTTCCGGGGATCAGCGATAAAACCGCTCGCTTATCGCAAACGCAAGCTGGATCCCCGGCGAGGGGGCCGGATCCGCTGGATAATCTCCCGCCGAGGCACTTCCCCAATAAAATCTACCCTGGCCTAGGCCCGAGCCGGCGATAAACGCATCGGCGGCCGATAAGGACCGCCGCCGAGCGGCCCGCGGCCCCCGTTTCATTACCTAAACAGTCGGAGTGGATAGCCGAGCGCCGGCCCGCGCGCGTATAAACTCCCTCCGCGCCGCCGGATCCAGTCACGGTGCGCCCCCGCCCCCAGCTTTTTCCTCCCGCGACGACTGCCGCTCCCGTCGATAAATAATCGGCCGTCCCGGGCCGGCCTCCAGTCATCGGCGCACCTGAGCCCGTCCCCCGACCCGCCCGCCTACGCCGCCCGCTGAATTTCGATTAAGGAGGCTCTTCGTCCATTTATTATGCGTACAGGCCGTGACCAGGGCCGCCCCGCCGCTTTATGCTCGATCGCTACTGCGTCCCCGTGCGCTGCACGTGCGGCTCGCGAAGCCCGGCGAGCCTTTCGAAAACACCGACCGGGAAAAACCCCGCGCGCCGCCGAGTGAAGGGTCCTGTAAATGAAAGCCTCGCTCTACTCGGAGATCACTCGCGGCTAATTTGCCCTGTAGTTACGCGGCATCCGGATACCCGCGCTGGCCCTCTCAAATGCATGCTTTAGACCTGCTGTTGTTGAATAAGGTATTCTCCGTCCGTTTCTCCCCGACTTTAACGATTTCAGAAGCCCATTGTTACCCAAAGATTTATGCTTCGTATATATATATTTATTACCGATGTTCATTATATAACTGACTCGTGTTTCATCTAAATGATACATAAACAAGTTTTAATACAATATGGAAATGTAGATATTAAGGGAAACCATAGAACCATGTACGAGAACCTACTAATTATTATTAGCAGACGCTTTATTATATCGATGTTGTTCGTTCAACAACTGCTAATTGCAAAGTGTGGGGTTAAGTTTTTTATTGCCAATCGTAGGATTAAATTTAACAAAAAAAAATTGAGTTGGATCTCCTGAGTATTCTGGGATACAAAATGCGCTTCGAAAATACCTCTCGTGGCAGCCCACGGACGCACAGAAGCGCTCGAGGTTTTCCTTTAACTCGGATAACCGAAAGAGCTACGATACAACTAAAACCGAGTTTTTATAGCCATTGTTATTCGCTCTAAATTAAAAAATACATATGAAAAGTCGCGAAAAATTTTAAAAAACACATTGAATTTCTCAATGATGAAAAGCAAACAGTGTATTTTTGACAATGTTACAATGTTAAATGTGTACTCAGGAAAAACAATTCTAGTTCCTGTAAAGTACAAATTCAAAATTTATAATCTTTGACAAAGTATGTAATGTCACAATATTCTACTTCCAATGGATTAAAATTTCGCGTTCGAATACATTTCGAAATAAACCGAGAAAAAATAGTGCATGCGGTCGCACTCGATACACGAGCAAATATTTATAATGCAAATATCACAACATATATACTCATTGATTTCTTATTAAAAAGACAGATCCTATTATTTTGTTCGACAGTTTATTAATATAATGTAAATTATGCAATATGTACAGGAGAATAAATGAAAATAATGCAAAATGATATTAAAATGTAACTTATTCGTGGATTTAAGCATTTACTGGATTTTGCCGTAGAAGGGCTTACATTGTAGATATTTAATAGCGATCATTAAATGTTTACATTGTGTTTATTATCAAAATTTTATTTAATCCAAACATTAACCTGCTTTATTAAGTAAACTTATTCTATAAGATACTGCCTCGGTACATTAAAGAGCCATAAAGTATTTATATTTTAAGCCGTTGTAGAAGAAAATCCACGAAGCGGTTCGGAAAGAAGCCTACAAAGAATGAAAAAAATTTAACTATTTATATTTCAGGAGAAAACGGCCTCTTGAGATTCAGAGAGATTTTATTCCTTATAAATTGAATAATATACATTTTTAAGGCAACTCACTTCCAGTGGCGTATCACTCCAAAATAAAAGGGAGCTTAATGCACGCTGTTATCAAGGAGAAAGCAAACTAGAAACGGAGTCGGCGCGGCAAGCGAACGAAATATTTAACCGAGCGATCCTGAAAAACAAGCGGGACTGCCGGAGGCAAACTTATAACCCGATGGAAATTGAAAATAAAGTCGGCCCGTGAAAATGAAGACGGGCGTCGGTGGCGCGTCAGGCGATAAACATCGGAAAGCGACTATGAAATTGTGAAAGGCCCGCGCCGGGCGAAAGAGGAAAGGGAAAATTGGCGCACGCGGGCCGCCAGCGTGGAAATACATTAGGAGGGGAATTGCGGGCGGCCGCGCGCGCCTGGCCTACTTGGGTGTCACCCGATGCCTTACGAGGGCCGGATCCCCAGCCTTGGGAAGTTCAAACTGCTGGGGGCCAATACCGCGCCGGCCGATAAATCGATCAGAGCGTGTACGCGCGCCCGCCCCTTCGGTCTTGCCCGCTAAACGCCGCCCGACGCGCTCCTCTCTCTCTCTCTCTCTCCCTCTCTCTCTCTCTCTCTGATTGTGTTAAACTGCCGCGCGCCCGGCTTTGAGCCTTACAAATCCTGTCCCGCGGATCCGTCAATTTCAACATCCCCCGAGCCCGCGCGGGCGGCTTTTTTTACCGCGGCTTGATATTTCCCAAATGGATCAGCTGGCGGCGGTGGTGGGGGCTGGTTTCTGGAAATATTGAAGTTTCGTTATCCGCGGCGAGCCATAAAACTGAATTTCAGACGCAGGCTCGAGCGAAGGAAAGCCGTTACGCCGGGCGCTATCACTAAGCTCGCATGAATCAAATTCTTAGCTTATACGTTCTCTAGAGCCTCGCATTGATTTCTACGAAAGTTAGATACATACCTCGTGCGCCGTTCCAAACATTACGATGCCGTAAATTACAACTTGCGCCTCGACGATTTAATCTAAAGGCAGAGGATTCAGATTTTTCTACAAATCTTGGACGCGGGCAATGGAAACTTGTATTTTATTGCAAAAAAAAGAAGAGCAATAAATTTAAACGTTGTAAACAGCCCTGTTCAAGAAATCACACCGATTCAAGAACTTTATGATCCGGAGAGCCGCTCGCCTCTGCCGATATTAGATTTGCCCCTTCCACAATTTTTTTCTGCAATAATAATTTTTTTTGCATTACTGTAAGTAACTAATGCTATTATTATTAGCTGTAGCAGTATTATTATCTTGATTTTATCCTTTTTAATTTCCTGGATTTTTATATTTTTCAAATTGCACGAAGTAATAGCATCTTTTAAAAAATAGTTTATCAAATGCAGCCCGCGAAAATGAAGTAATGAAATATATGGGTTTGAAAATGAAGAATTGTACGATCTACACTCAAAAATTCATGATTGTTATAAGTATTTGAGTAAGAATATAATTTGCTTAGCTTGAAATCACGCTGTACGCGTACCTTGCCGTCGGTGAAAATGTTCGATCGGCAACTTGTTTGCACCGGCGGGAGGAAATATAAGCGTGGTGGGACGGAAAAGTTATGCAGCTTTCAGGAGATCGAGAATGCGTCAAACCACACCGGCATTAGGCGACAGTCGATAATTACGATGGGTGAGGGACGGGCAGCCGGGGCGAGTACGTGTAGGCGGAAGTGGCAGGGGAGCCCCGGAAGGTCGAGTGTCTGAATCGGCTGATAATTGAAGCGAACGTGTCACTCCCTCTGCCTCTCCCTCTCTCTCACCCTCCCTCTCCCTCTCCCCCTTTCTCGTCCAGTCCCTCTGCCCCTATTCGTCCCGGGAGTTTGCCGCTGGGGTTGGCTAACCCTACACTAGTGCAAACACACTTACGCGGCGGCGAGGCGCCGCGCCGTGAGGAGTCTTCTACCGTTCGCCCGGGTTTAAGCCCGACTCGCATTCGCCACTAGGAGCTTATCTCCTTGAAATGTGTCTGTGCATGTCGCTCGGGAGAAACGAGCAATGGCTCGTCCAACGTCCATGTGTTTGCGTGCTCGTGTATTCCACGGTACAAGTATGCGTGTGCGCTACCCGTGGCAGTAATAATATTTTGCACAGATATATCCCGGCGATTGGTTGTTTACATTGCGTCTTTGTTCTCCGTACCTATTGTACACAGAATTTCATTTATTCATTCGTCAATGCCTTCAAAGAAAAATGGTCTACTAATTCTTATTAAAGTAATTAAATTAAAATTGCTCTACATTTTTTTCGTCAAACGAATAATTTATAGTTCGCGAAAGCTGTTTAGTTCTGGTAGAAATCAAACAGAATACGAAGTAATCAGATGACTAGCAACTACTCAAACTATCTACTCGTAATTAAGACATTATCTGGAAACTATATACGTTAGTAAAACTGTTTCCAAGATGATAACAATATAGGTTAACGAGTTTACTGACACAGTTCTATATACTGATTTCTGATCATTTTTTGATTATATTAGAGTTACCCGGCAAAAAAAACATAACCTGGCGTTCGTGTGTACTCTTTCAATTGTTTTAAAGCAAGGAGTATACGCATATCCATATGCACGTTAGTCTACAGTTAAAAAACTGTCAAAATAGGCTTTTTTGACTGAACCAAAGAATAAATACCTGTCAATCTTTCGAGAATACATGTGTTGCTCGAAACAACACCTGTTTCTTTAATTTATCTACTTTAGCAATAGCGTTCGATAATACTGTTAAATTAAATATAACCTAAAAAGAATTACTAATTAGAAAAGCAGATATTCAATGTACTCTTGTTAGGTGTTTAGACGTTCCAAGAACCTACAGACGAGGTTCAGGTGATACACACCTTAATTTTTCATTTTCCGAACACCTAGAAACTTAATGGAGACAGATTATACATCTGGACACTAAAACTTGAATATACAGAAACCTAACAGGGATGACTGAACACCTGAATACGAAAAACTATAGTGAGCACTACCTCGTTCTAGTCTCAGAACATTTTTCAGCAGTGTAGTACAGAACTTTTCTATTGTGAAGTTATACGGATTGTGTATGCCTCATAGGATTTGCCGAGGAATAGGGACAAAATAGTGATAACTAAGTATCTCTCAGTTTAACAGCTATATGTAGTAATAATAATACTCATGATTCTGTAAAAACCGTATCATTAACTTCACTGCACGTAGCGTTACATGCATATATTATTTATGTTTTAGATAATTAATACGTGTTATACGTCATATATTAAAATTTAATGATTTCATTATTGTAATAATTAATTATCGCGCATAATTATATGTATAAACACGTATAATCTCTGATTTGATAATTTATAACGTATCAAATATATATTGAAAATTTTATAAAATTATACAAATTCTAAATATTATAAATCTTAAATTTATTTCTTGCAACGAGTAATAAGTGCTTAGCTTTTTTAGTTGATCTTGTTTTATATTTCAGGAGAATTTTTTTAAACACACTGTTGAATAAAATAGTTTCATAATTCAATATTTTTTAATAAACCAAAATGATGTTTAATAACAGAATCTAATTTGGAATATCAAAGAATACTAGCGTTCTCTTAGTCGACCTCTCGCTTGCGTATCAAATGTAAAACTGATTGCTTTTACGAAACGTTGGTTTGGAAAACTCTCATGAAACGTCGCAATCACATTTTTCGTGCATGTAGACGCATCTATAGAGTTCTAGAAGGATTTTATTGCCATATCTGAGACTTTGACCATTATAGGGGTGGAGCAGAGGGGCCGAGAGAGAATGCTTAATCCTCATTTAAAACATATTTGTCACGTCCGTATGTACAGTTAGTCCTAATAAAAGTCAAATATGGTAACTGACTATCGTTGCTTGAATAGCTTGTCCTTATTTACTTTGTAAATTTTTACACTGCAACGACTAATTGTCTACCAACAGAACGAATAAAATATAGCTTATAGATTAAAACTATACAATCCTAACATATTTGATAGTAGAATCATTTCTGAAGCTTTCTTTGGCATAGTGAAGTATTATTTCTTTACCGTTTGACGATAAAATACATAATGCCATTAAAAAGTTGTTATAAAGAAGCAGCTCTAAACTGAAGCAGGTACAAGGGCCGTCAGTGACACTCGAGTGAAAAATGCAAATGACAGCGGCTGTTATCAAATGATAAATAAACCGCTGGAAAACAGCTGGGCACGAAAGGGAGAAGAGGGAGTTTAGCGTAAAGCGGGCGACTTCTCGGTCACATAAGCCCTGGGTGACGTTTTTCCTGGCTCTAACCCGATCAGCTGGGCCTTTGAGTTGGCGCTTTGGCCCGATAGCCCGACGCTTGCTCCGCCCGGGCTCTGCGGGCGAGTCGGGGCCGCGAAGCCATTATGCGGCTCGCCTCGGACGCGAAAAAGCCCGCGGGCTGACTCGACTCACGGGGGTGACAAGGAGCCCCGCGCGCCTCATGACTTATGGATCCGGCAGCTGCAGAGATACGGGCTCGTGTCGGGCCGGCGCTCGCCGGGGATGCAGCCTTTCATCCGGGCGAAATCACGGATTTGCCAGTCAAACGGCGCCGCGCAATTAACCCCCCGAACGAGCGCGCGTCTGTCTGCCGGGGACCAGGTGTCGCCCGACTGCCGGCAATAACGCGCGCGATACCCGATATCTCCCGGAGCACCCGTTGTTTTTTCTTTTCCCGGGGGCGACTCGCGCGCAAAGCGTGGGTTCATTTGCCAGCGGCGCTCGGGCAAAGGGCTCCGTAATTTCTTTTACCGGCTCTCGAGTGTATCGCGCGTTAAACCGGGCGTCGCGACTCTGCCTCGCGCGGATTTACGGGGCACCCGGGATGATGGGCTTATTAATGGACCCCGGGCACGTAAAAGGGGCTACGAGCGAGTGTTCCACTTTTTATTGGCTAAGCGGGAAATGATAGTTCACGGGGAGAGGCCAATGGTTGCCGCTTGGCAGTGGTTATAGTAGTTATCGATTGCGCGTATCCTGCTCTTGACCGCGCGTCCAGTAGTAAAAGCCTAGTGCGCCCGGACTGCGTTTCAAGGCGTCTTTTATTCACCCAACTCGTAAAGCTCTTTAGATAACGCTATAGAAACACACGTTTACCTTGATTATCAGTCATCCTTCTGATGCAGAAATAGCATTTGGTCCTCTTGTTTGCTCAGTCTACCCTCTCCCTTTCTCAACTAGAGTAGGATACCGCTTTTGATATACAATGCATGTTCTCTATATGTGCGACATAATCCAATTCTTTACATGCATAATTGTTTCATACGTTCTAAGCAGTATCATTGTCAAGTTAATTACAGTATTGTGTGCGAGAAGCGCGTGACCTAGATAAGCTATACGCCACCGGCGTACTGTGCAACTATCAAAGTGATAACGTGACACGTAGCACAAAATTTGTTTAAAAATTTGTGAACTTTCTCTTTTTTATTCTTCATTAATGTACAAAACGACTGTAACTGCCGGTGCATAAGCTCAACATTACGTAGTTGTCCCAAATAACGCATAAAATACATAGCCACACAAATATTGTATGTGCGCTCATTGCGTCTAAAACTCATAATGCAAAAACTAATACAATTTATGATAACAGAATTGTCCATTAAAATAGAAGATTATATGAATACAATAATTCTGAATAGAAATAATTAAAAAAAACTTTCAGAAATATGTAGATAGTAGTGAAATTTATAATGCGGTTCATGTATATAGACTATAGTTTCAAACTCGAGTTTCCGAGCGCGTTATCGCACGTTTTCAAATAGTTTCAATACCATACTCTTGATTATCAAAAGTATATAGAGGGAAAGCTGAGCCTCAACTATACAGACAAATTAGTATATAATTCCTAGCAAAGTATTTGCACTCTGGAGCTAAACTCTAAAAGGCAAAGAAATGACTAGAGAACTTTGGGGTCGCGTGCACGACAGACGCGTTTGAAGTCGGGTCGCACCTGCGCAAGTCCATAGAGGATTCGCGGCGTTAGCTTTTCACTCCGACACGGGATCTGCCTGAGTCGTCACAGCGCTCGCACAGCTTGTTCCTTGTTTACGCAGCCCAGCCACGTGCACTGGCGAACGTAAGTCCCCCGCGGTCGTCTAGACAACGCGCTCCGCTGACACTCGCCCGCAAGAAAATATTGGAGAACTGAGAACTGTAATGGCAGGCGCAGCAATTTGAGGCTCACGCAATTTATTTCTATTCTGGCCCTGGTCTGGTACACGCGAGGGCGCCGGCCCAGCTAATCCCTTTGTTCCGTTTAATATCAAAACTTTCGAGCCGCGCTTAAATCCACTGGCGTTCGAGGCATTATTAAAAGCTCCCTTGCTCCGGCCAGCACACACGTGGCGCAGCAAACAGGATTTCAGTCCGCCGGAAGTCCCCCGGACAAACAGATTATTCCCCGGCACCGCCGCGGAGGCCCGTTTAATTATGCCGCGGGCAGGGCATCGCCGGTGCAGGACCAAGAGACTCGTCCGCGGCGACAGTCGGAGCTCGTGGAAGAATTAGCCCGGGACCCCGGGCGCAAATCGCAAATTGCACCGAGCACCGCGACGCGAATTGCTTTTTAACACGAAGCGCAATTTCGCCCCGCAGGCCGCCGCCTCGATTTTGATTGTTTCCCGGGAAAGTGCCGTCAGGCCTGCGCCGTTCCGCGGAACCGCAGGGCTTTTACGGGTGTCGAATGGGTGCCTTTTCACGGAAGCCACCGTCGCACCGCCCGATCAAATTCACGCAATCGCCTTGCCGTGTTATTCACCTGGCTGGTTTTCGGGCCCGGCGCAATCGCCATTCCTTCCTTCTCGATTGATTTATTCCATCGGCCGATTTGCGATAACGTTAGTTTAGCTTGGATTGTGATGTACTCATTGTATTCGGTGTGTATGTTGACGAGGATCTAATGCGATGGTAGGGAGATGAATACGATTCTTTTTAGCTTATTCTCCGCACCATTTCATGTTTCTAGTTAAATATTCGCTTGGAAAACCATCTCAGTCGCAAAGTTTTTCATTTACTTCTTCAGTTTCAATCTTTCTCTGTTAAATTCCTATTTCCAACATCTTGGATGGTAGATCTCAACTTTTAAACGAAAATTCTTTCCAAGTTAGATGCAAGAAAAATCGTTTTCGATCATGAAATTAATCGTACGTATATTAAATTTTTAATTTAAAGTAATTTTAACCTCACGTTGATGTGGCAAAAGCATAAGTAGAAAAATAATATCGAATATATTTGTTTTTATACATTTATTATTCAATTTCAAAAACAGAAAATAACTACTTTTATTGCGATACAAAAAATCATGTCAATCGAGCATCACTTATGTTATCAAGATTTAGGATACATACATATGCCAATAATTGCATATATTGTAAAATGGTAAACAAATAATGTAGAATGGTATTTTTAAGAAATATAATTTAAGTAGACTCAACGCTCGACTTAAACGAACAAAGAATAAACCAAACAATAATCAGAGAAAATACAATCTTATAAAAACTTTGTCAGTCCACTTTAAACATTTTTAAATTTTGCTCTTTAAACTCCTTTACAGTAGGTAATCGTGTTTGCAATTTATAAAAGGGAATATACATATAAGCTAACAATTTACAATTATAATATACGTAACATTTTTTATTTAAAAACCCCTACGTATATTTATTTAGTATTAATACGAATGAGAATAAATATACAAGTCTATATATAATTCATTATGAATCATACACTAAAACGTTGGGTTTAGTACATACCTTTAAATACGTTATTAACTTCTTCAATACATTTTTTAATATAATTACCTGACAGTCTATGTAGTATTCATTTACAATTTATTTATTTTATCACAAGAGATAAAAATTTCAAATATTTATATTATTAGATATGCAATAAACTACAAAGATTTTAACGGCTTTAATTTCTAATTTTTACTGGATTAAAATTGTTATCTATACATTTAATAAATTTATGAATCGTAATAATTATTTACAATTTAATAATATTACATTGATTGGTGTGTTTTTGGATAATAAAATCAATAAATGTATCTCATAACCTATGGTGACATTTATACATTAAAGTAAATATAATAAAATAGCGTGTTAAATTTATTTGTAAGTGTTTATTAATATAATACACCATTGTGTATCATCAATTTAGTAGAGAAACGATGAAAATATTTATTTATAGGATTTGTCAACATTTCAACTTTCAATTATTTCTCTCCATTTAATAAATAACGAAGAGAAAATCTATGCTAAAGAGAAGCTCGCACGATTTAAAAGCCATCGTCTGCCATTTTTCGTTCACGTTTAAGATAGGCAGCCACTGTCCTGTTCGCCCGTGCCGTTTTATTCATTTAATTATCTACAGCAATCGATTAATTTATTAACTACCACTTGAAGGAATTCTAAAAGAAAATTTGATTCCCTTCGAAAAGAAAATGTCAGTTGTATGTATCGTAAGTTTGAATTTTAATTGAACGAGATATTCATTGTTATTGGTTTTAGGGTGAAATGTGAGTTGATGAGTTTTATCCAAGCTGACGGATTTGCAATTAGATTTCACTTTGATTCGTAAATGAGTTTTTTACGGTGTGCTACAATAAAGGAGGAATGTTAATAAAAATAGAATAAATGTTACTAGGACGAATCAATGGAATTATTGGAAAACCGAACCGATTCTCGTTAATTTCTGATTAGTGACAGAGGTGATTTTGATTCTTAATTCTCGCAACGTGTGCCTGATCGTATATTGTATTTGTATTGCTATTGATGCAATTATATACACATTTAAGCATATACATAAGGTTGTATACGAAAGTCAAATAATTATATTTAAAATAAATAATAATAATTTTTTCCTTTACCTACATTTAAAGATACTGGAGGGATTTTAATTTGAGTTACCAATGCTCAGGCGATTGCTTTGATGGTTTCGCCGCCGAAGCAAAATTGCGATAGCAGAATCCGAGCACTGCCCCATTAGGACGGCGGTAATGCAAAAAACTATAAACATTTTTTCTCTTGACTCACGTTCTCCCTCTCACTCTTTTTTTTATCCCTTTGCACCTGTCTCTCTTTCTCTTTCAGTCCACGTGCCTTTTCTCATTCTATATTCCACTTTTGCCCCTTCGTTATCACTGAAAGCTCTTGGTTTATTTTTCCTTTTCATCTGTATTTCGCGGGAAAGCAGATATGCGAACGTTTCTACTTTACGCCGCGAGTCTACATATTTTCAGACAAATTATGGTGTTTCACAGGATCTTAGTTAAATTCAAATTAATAATTTCTGCTGTATACTAATAATTAAAATCTATTTGTTTGGATAGTTTTATTTGTTATCTTTGTTGATAGAATTTTCTAATTTTTTAATAATTTAAATAAAAAGCTATCGGAAAATATATAGCAATAATCGGTAAGATAAACAAAGGTTTATTAATTAGTTTAAATTAAGTATTTTAATTAATTGATTAATTAGCTAAAAAGGCCTTTTAGATTATAGAGGGATCTATGTTATTGAAGATTTATGATACGAATAATTAGAATTTTATTAGAATTTTTATTAGATTTGTTTTAATCATTGTGAATAAGCGAATAAACAATTGCATAGTATGCTAATAATTTGACAAGTAGATTATCCATCTACTTATTTCTTCAATAGTCTTGAAAGGTTGAAATATAAATAGAGTGGAAGTACTACTGCGGGTTACTGCATAGTTACGTAATCTTATGCTCTGACATAGAGGGCCTGTAAGGCTGAGGTTGCTAGGATATTTAATCTGCTGTGTGCACATGGGTGCACCTCGGCGCCCATTTCTGTCTGTCTTATTCACAGGACCACTTATTAATCCGTAACCCTTGCCTTATCAGTGTGCCAAGGCTATTTTGTGAACTGGAATAACTTTTGCACAATACAAAACAGAATACTGTAATAGAATTTTCTTTTCAAACAAATCTTGTTATAGTAAACAATTCATTATTGAGCTGTATCAACTATATTACTTTTAACTATAATTATTCACCACTTTTTGAATAATTTTCTACGCAAGTTTGTTTATTATAATTACAGTTGGTAATGATACGGTTAGTTCTAAAAAATTTTCAAATCATCTTTAGCAATTTGAAAGAAAGTTTAGTTATTTATCTTTATAGAAAGTGATTCGGGTCAAGTAGCGCATGTTTATTTGTGTATGTTTACACGCATGTTTGTTTGATGGCTTTATTTTCTACTAAAATTGTGCAAACATATTTTTATAGATTACTCAATTTGGGGATTGTAAGAAGACACGTATAAATATATTCAAAAGCCTTTTGTTGATTATTGCAATATATAAAATGTAAGCTTATCACCGAAGAGCAATAAAACCTTTAAGTACCATTTACTCTAGATCTTCGTTTTAAAGTTCTCAGCTTTGAAATATGGCGCTTGACAGAGTGACTGCGGCAACTTTTCGAATCCAAAGTGTGGCCACGGACGAGTGCGGCACTGTCCCACTTGCGCATCTCTTTCAATTATTCGTTTATTGACCCTTGGCGGCTCGGGCATTTCTTTCCCGCGGGGTCTTGCCTTGGCCCAATCGCGCCGACGGTTTATTCAAGAGTCACTTGAAAGTTTGCAGTTGTGTCGCCACGAGCTCGCCGCAGTCGCGAAATAAAACGGCTCTTACTTTTTCCATCGCAGCTCTCCCTCGAAAAGTCATCCTTATTTGCGCAACTCTTATTGCCGACCGCTCGAGGTCGCAACCTTCCAATCGACCCTTGAATAATGGGGCGCGAAAGGCGCTCCGGCACAGGGTTTAATCGGAAATATATACGTTTTCTCGAAGCTGCCGCAACCCCTATATGCTGCCTCGCAGAGTTTCTTGCGTGCGACTGGCATTAGCAGATTCAAGCTTTTTACGTGTGATTTATGACGAAGCCATATTGAATTGCCTCTTTGTTGTAGGCGTTGTGCCATCGGCGACGCCTTCGTAGCCATTATTTTTTTTTGACCCGCACTTTTCCATTGACTAGGGTTTTCCCGTACTTTATGTGGCATTACGAATTAGTCGTCCATATATTAATACTTTTTTACTGCTTTGATCAAACAGCTTCCATAAACCTAACCACCGAATTTGATAAATAATACTTGAAATGAATATCAATTACCTTTCCCCCAATTTTTTTACCCCAAATTCTTTTATTCAATATACAGTTCTTTTAAAAATGGAAAACAAAATAGATTGTAAAAGTTACTTTAAATATATAACAAAGAGAAAAATAAAAAAAATACACGTGCAAGAGGATAATACGTATACGAGTATTTAAACTGATATTTTGTATTTTATACAATTTAATTTCTAGGGAAAAACAAAAGTTGAAGCTTTTTCGACACTACACGAGCTGGTAGGTTCAACACTACGGATTCTCTTTCCCTTCACGTTGCACCAATATCCCAATTTTAGAGACAAAGGACTGCATACAGTGTATCGTGCAGCCCTTCTGGCAAACTCATACGCGTAACAATGCTTAATTTTAAAACACGATTAACAAAGAATTTTTAATGTCCCAATATCAAGACCACGAGTTGACTTATCAGTTTTTAAAAAATGAGTTTAACATACTTAAATTATTATAGTACGCGTATTTATAATTGATCATAATGCAAATACATTATTTAATTCAAGAGAATAATATGTAAATTATTTATTCAAAAGAATCAAAATTATAAAATAAAATAAAAATATTTTACATTACAGCTTACTTTAAATCAGATTATATTCATTCATTTGATGATTACATTTTTAAAAGAAATACAAAACATAAAAGCAAAAAGGTTGGGTTAGGTTTTGTTTTAAGAAAAAAGATAAATATAAAAAAGTACCCATTTAACAATAAATTCGAAATAATTTTTTAAAAATATTTAAAAATGAGAGTAAACCTATAATTGTTATCGTTCTGTGAGAATTGAAGTATACCTTTACATGCTTTTAAGCTCTCTAAAAATGAATCCGTGAAAATTCATCATAATTTTGTAAAAATCAGATGAAAAGTAAATTAGTAATAAATTCATTAAAATATCAACGAGAACTGAAATATACCAAGAAATATCATCGATAAAAATTCATTGAAAATACAGTGTATTTTTGTTGTTTAATTTTTGAAGAACAGGTGCTAATTTTTATACTTCATTTGTCAGATTTCGGTACACTTTTCGTCAGCAACATAACAGGTTTGTCCGAGGATTTGTCTCAGCCGCTCTAAGTCGTCCGCATTTTATCCAGCATGTGCATAATTATCTTATTTGTATATAAACAAATAAAAATAACCGCGTTTTCGTAATTAATTGATCGATGACATTTTCTCAATCAGACAATAAAAAATAAAATTAAATATATTAGTCTATTTATCTTTATTATAATAAAATATTGTTCTCTCAACGTATTCCAGAATTCCTGATCATTGAAAAGAGACATTACCTAATAGCATTGCAGCTTTAATTGCATGGGTATTTGTAAAAGCAATCGAGCCAAAGGAGGAATTTATTAATCGACCGCGGCTGTATACGACGGCCCTTTATCTTCGTCTTAATGACACTTGAATTCCTCGAACGTCCTTCCCGCGACAGGAGAAAGATCCTTTGTGCGTGAAAGAAAGCTCGAGGGCGACCTACTAAAAACATTAAGTGATGAAAAAAAGATGAACGAGCACCGAGGGGCAACTGAGCGGCTGTTCCCTACTCGTTTTGCGGGCTAGCGAGTTTTGCATTCTTTTGGTCGACTTGGCCTATTATGCCGCCTTACATAACGCGGCCCTTCCAGTTCGGCGTCTTCTCTTCGCCTGCGGTGCGGCAGGGCCACTCTAATCCCAGCGGTGATCGACCCGCAGGCCACGCGTCGCGTCGACTCGCCGGGCCTCCAGCTACCTCGTATGCTCCCTTTATTGCCGGACTGCGCGAGCCTCGTGCATCGCCGGCGTTGTTTCCCGCAAGCACGCCCCCGCCCCGGGTCAAGCATGCATCCACGTACGCGCGGGCTGCAGGCACAATGCGGTTACTTTATGGTTTATGGTATGCAGAGGCTCGAAATTTCTTTTTACACCTCGGGCTAGGCATGTTTTTTGGCGCTAGACCACCTCGTAACATTCTATGGCCCCTGTCAATTGTGCTTTTTGTACCTCCATGCGCGGGCCATTGTTGCGGCCTTACGGCTACGTCAAGGGTCTTGTTTGAATTTTAGGCAAACGTCGTCGCTTTCGATTCGTCGCTCGAAATTTTATTGTATTATACACTGTCACATAATTTCTCTGCGTATTCCTGGTGCTTGGAATTGGTGCTTACATAAACCTAAGCGCTATTAATTCTAGAAACTTCTAATCATCTAGCATTTCAATTTAAAATTTATGAGAGAATCCAACTAAAATTAATGAGCAATACAGGGAAATTCTTTTAATCAAAATTCTTTTAACTCTTATTTATAACCATTACAGAGTACTCTTGATGCATAAAAGTAATGCAACAATAACTGAAAACTGCGCGCGCGCGCACACACACACACACACACACACACACTGTAGATTTGAATAATAAATTACACAATAAAGAAAAGTAATAGGAATGGCAGCCAAGTTTCAATTGAAAAGTACAAGAGTAATGAAACAAAATTTCATTGAAATACTAAAAAAATTAATTATTAATGCTTAAAGAAAGAAATAATAATATTACAATAATAACCAGGTATTTTGTATTTTACAATCCAATATGAATGAAGCAGGTCATTATAAAGATATTAATCTACATATAAGTTCGAATATATAGAATAAGAGAATATATTTATTTAATATAGAAATTTTAAAAAGATTGTTTTTATTACACCTCTATATTTTATTTTTATTTTTGTAATTTGAACAAACGAGCGGATAAATCGAACAAAATAGTCACGCGAATGAAAAAAGATATTATAATATCAATAATAACATAAATATTAAAATATAAAATGAAAATGATAAGAACAATAACAACAAGAAATTAAATATAAAAGGGAACGGTATCTGACACAATAAACTCATATTCTTAAGTCGACATGGTACTGTAAACTAAAGTGATTAATCATTAGCTTATCAATTCGGTTAAGCAAGTCAAAACTTTAATGTAATTACAGTTTACAAAATATTTCTAACACTATAAGAACTTTAACCATAATAAGCAATTTCCGTAAATGGTAATTGTTGTGAACTGAACAAAAAAGAAGTTATTTAAATTAAAGGAAAAAAGAGAAAAACATTGAGAATTTAGCCTCCTTTGTCCAGGCGGACTTGATCGCCATCGATCTTTAATCCCTCTCCCCAAATTACGCAGGAACCGCGATTTGCTACGCCAATTGAAGGAGCTCAGAGCTCCGGAATTTTTCGAGCTTTCTCGAAAGATCGTGAGTATCGTGGCGCTGCAGTGTCTGGCAGCCATAAGGAATCGACATTTCTCGTACACAGGAGGTGGTTTTCTTTATCAAGGAGCAAGCTCCACGAGACCTAATGCAACCTCAGAGAGATCCTACATGTCTACCTGAAAAGGGGTCGCTAATATCATGAATTCCTAATGGATTCGCAATAACAAGCAATAACTGATTAAAATAACAATTGAAAAATATATCAAATATCAATATAAAGAAGTTTAAATACTTAAATATTACATAATTTTATAATTATTTTTCAATTTTATTTTAAAATAATTGTTAACGTATATTAATATATTTTAATTCATTTCTTAATTAAATTCTATAAATGTAGAGATTTATTTAAAAAATATTATTATTTCCATTGACACCATTTTAATTCTTGTATTAGCAAACATGTTTTAAAAATATGTATTTAAGCTATGTTGGATATTGAGATTCTTGTCAGCTTGATCAGCTATTAACAATAACACGTGTTTTTCTACAATCGTCGATTTTCATTTTATAAAGTACGAGTAAAATGAAAATTTATGAATCCTGGAAATGTTTCAAAAATGGCCGTGAAGATATTGACAACTAGTATATAGATGATTCTAACACATAATAACATGGAAAAAATACAAAAAAGGTTGCAATTCATCATTATGTTATATTTAGTAGAAACGTGGTTAAATGTATATTAAAAGAGCACAGAACTTCGAATTAAAAAACTCTTATTTATTAAAAAAGGAAAAAGGCCTTTATAAGGAGCTGTCGAACGAGATCTGATCGATCGAAACTATCGTCAAAGACTGCCGGAATCCTCGCACTTCAGCTTACAGAATACATTCGTTTTTTCCATACTAGAATTAACAATACTTTTAACACCATTTGAGTAAAGCGGTTGCAGAATACGTTCGAACTCGTGATAATTCATATTTTTTGCATTTTATACATATTATTTTCTTTTCTATATTATTTATTTATCTAAATATCAGATAATCCGTGAAGCCCAAAAGTCACGAATCGGACATGCTGCAGCCTAGTAACTTATGATGCCAAAAGTTAGAACCAAAACAAAGGTTATGCGTCATACTCGGTCAGAATGTACATTTGGATGGGTGTTGCTACCTCAATGGGTACTTGCTCAGGTGAAAAGACCACATTACTCTACTGTCGATTGAGTATGCGCTATGACTGCTGTGCCGCGAACTTCCTTTAACCAAATTATAACTCCTAGTGTCTATTCTTAAACTCAATGTCTAACGTTTTATTATCTAAATTATCGCACAAAGATCTTTTAATATATAAAATACATTGCTGAAAATGTTTACAGTTATCGCAAAAAACAAGTTCCAGTAGAATTTTGAAGATTGAAAAATATGCTAGTATAACTATATTGTCTAATAGGGATTATTTTTCATTTAAAATTCTATATTAAAGCATTGAATAGGTATAGATTTTTTAATCTTTAACCGTCGTTTTTCATTTAGTATCATTTTAATACTCCATATATTTTTGAGATTAAATTAAAAAAAATGTCGCAATATATAGTAATCTACGAACAGTTGAGCAGCAGTTTCTAGGTCAATTCTTATCTGATGATTCTCGAATTCCATTTTTTTGGCGAGTGAAACTGAGATAAAAAATTCTCTCCGTGTATTAATAAAATAGACGCTAAAATAACTGATAAAACTGGTTGGAGGATACGCAAAAAAGAGTTCCGCTTATTCACAAGCAATAAATTTCGAAACGACGTAAAATTAAAGTATACATTAAAGTTCTCTTTCACACCCACGCTTACCAAGGTGTTCTGCCCTATACGCAACATCAAACTTGGAAACGATTCACCAGATGGTGGGAGTAAAAAATGAAAAAGGGCCGACGAAGGGAGGGCACGCGGTTTAACGACCGACACAGTCTCCCACGACTAATAGAGCGCTGTAAGCGGAAGCTTGCAGAGTAGAGAGGCTGAAGGAGGCTGCTGCTTTTGATAAACGCTCCGCGTCAGCCGAGCCTTTGTTAAAGAATAACTTGGCGCGGTCGCGCGGATCTGCTTCGGACGAGCGGATGATCGATGGACTATGCGATGCGCCGGGAGGTATGCACATGCGACATACTAACTTTGCATTACTTCTTGCCCGGGCTCTGACTGCACATCTTTGATAAATTCTAAAAGCAGTATAGTGTCATATGACGAAAGTCGTTTCTTTTTTCTTTTCGGCTAACTATAATATCAATGGTTAGTTTTAGTATAATTACTAGGTGATATACATTATTGAGATATAGATATATTTTTTTATTCATTGTATGTTATTCTTTAATCATGAATGTGAGGGGCGATTTTTATTTCAGAATATCCTATTTCTGTTCATTTTATAAAATACACGTAAACATGAATTTTCCGTGTAATATAAGTAATTTTTTGACCAAGAGTGTCGATGAAAGAGATAAAAAATTTTACTTACTATATAATGCCCCATAGAAGCTTAAAAGGATTATATTTTCACACCCACGCACCATTATTTTTATACCTACATTAACATGTAAGAAATATTGAAAATGGCATTGATTATAACAATTATATTTTCATTAACCATTAAATAATGATTCTATTATATTCTATGACAGATATATTGCGAATTTTTTAAAATAACTATATTGCACAAAAACCTAAAAAATAATAAAGCTTTACTCAATTGCAATTTAATAGCTTGTTTAATAGTTATATTCAATCATCATTCTGTTGCAATTTCGCGAAGTGAACAATTACGTGGACTCCATTACTGGCAATTCTCAGATTTCCTTTAATTTGCATTAATTATAATAAAACAAAATAAAATAGCAGGGATTCAGATCCTCTCATTAATTATGGTTTTTATTTTATTCTTAAACTAAAGTTGGATAAACAGGGTTCATCTCGGTGAGGTAAAGTAATTGTGGCGACCTTTAGCACGATGTAGCAAACGCTCGCTAATTCCTTTGACTCTTTCCGTCTCGAAGCTTTAGAAAAGTGCTTTGGCATGTGAAAAAAACGAGAGCTGAAAAAGTGAGAATATGTTCTCCTGTGTTCTCTCAGGATAACCCATGTTTGAGCTCAAGACCCGTGAGCTTGAACCCTTAGACTAAGCCTCGGGCGAAACAGGCTTCTTCGGTATGCATGCACTTTATCTTATATTAGGGTTTTCGGACGAGTTTCTCTCTTTTGGGCTTTTTACCCATATTATGACAGCCCAAATTATAACGCTATTTATGTACAATAAAGATATAATCTTTATTATCGTTCTTGCGTATAGCTATAAACACGTGCAGTCTAATAAAACGAGATAATCACACAACAAGAATATCAGATTTATTTATGTAATTTATGTTACGGATCAAATAATCATGTTTGGCTAAGCTGTGGAGAAATTAAACGGTAAATATGATTATTTATGATTCCATAGTTTTGTATCAACAAATATGTTGAAGAAAATGCCAAGAATTTTGGGAGCTAGGCAACAGTAAAAGGTAGGCATAAAGTCGCGCGGAAAGGCATGAAGTGTTGCGCACTGAATGGCGCCAACTATATATATAGTATAAAAAAGTAGGACTGAAGTACTTATAAAGTGGAACGCGTTAGTACACTCTTCAAAGTAGATCTCAGTAATATTCTGCTGTACCCCCTACCTGAAAGTAGATAAGTAGTTTGTTACGTATAAATTTTACTTGAGCGCGCATATTATAATTGTACTATAAATTGTTTGTGCGTGCGATATTAATATACTGCGACACTAATAAATCTAAAGGTCAATCTATCTATGAAAGTCTCATTGTTGAATTCACTGGACAGAATTGTTATTTTATCAAAGAAATTAATTCCATTAGCCATTTGACCAATTAAGAACTAATACTTTGATATTCTAATACATAATATAGTCACAAGCAGCCGAGTTTCCACAGATTATAATTAAATGGTCCTAATACTTGCTGACGAAAATGAAAATCGCTTAAAGATTTTGAGAATGTCGCAGGCATATCGTACAGTAATAGCGAAAGGGACTATTGAGATAGGCGGCACAGAAGAGTTTTGTGTCTCATTAATTACAAGTTAGTAGACGCACCTCAACTCTTACTCTACCAGCTGTCCAATTAACGATAATTAATGAGAATGAGAATTAGAGTAGACTTGTTGAGGGGGGTGAGTGAGAGCAATGGAAGGGCGGACAAAGAGCTAACATATGAGGTACCTTTGCGAGTTTATAGTAATTATTTTTTGAACCAAGTCTTGATAAAGCATTCTTCTAATTGTACAAACAGTGTGTTTCCATAGTGTGGCATACTGTCAATAAGAGAGTCGAAAATCTTAAATATTTTTCGGATGTTTAGCCAAAGAGTAGAAATTATAATTAACTCATTTCACGACTCATTTGAGATAGAAGTAAAATGCTTTTCACTATGGCGATACAGTTGTCAATTATATTTTATTTTATTATTTAAATTATTGGCCTTCAGAACAATTTATGAAAATATTTTTTATGAATATAGGGATTAGCGCAAGTAAAACTATAAATAACATTTTTATGATTCATTCAATAAAAATGATGCATGAAATTGTAACCAAACCTTTTGCGATCATATTGAATATTATATAATCTGAATCTAAAAATATTTATCTTAATTAAAGCCTAATTAAGACATAGTAATTAGATACCGTCATTCTTTTATAAGCTTTTACTAGGCTGATTAAAGTTAGAGTAAAAACCTTAAATGCTGTCGTTAATTTGCTTCAGGTTTAAGAGATTGCACTGATTTAATTAGAATTAATTAGTAATTTTCATGTATCCAAAGACCACTTCAAAATGGAAGCTCATTCAAAATAGAAGCTTCTTGAAACTAAAAGTTCCTTTAAAATAGTCAACATAGTTCAAAATATATACTGTTAACGTAAATTGACAGACATTTAACATTACATTTTACTATTGTTAATAGTAAAATTAGCCCTTTAAATTCAATCTGTCAATTATTACAAGTATTTAATAGTAAAATATGTCAACTCTCAGGATAAGTATATCTTAAGTTTATGGCTGAATAATTATGTATAATGTCTGATAAACATGTGTACACAAATACTAAATAAAGTCTCTCTATTTTGATATTTACCTATATAACTGTTTAACTGGGTATGAGTGTGTGGGTGCGCGCATGTGTGTATTTGATACGTATTATGTGATTGGATGTGTGTATAATTATAAAAACCAATGTGTTAAGTAACAAAAATGCTTTAAAACGTGTTAAATGTTTTTAAGGTGTTGTGTTCTATTATAACTACGTAAAATTCAAAGAAAAGCTATGTTTACGTTAAAATACGAAATACAGTAATGTATTTCACTTTCACTTTTTTCCACTTTTTTTCATTTCACTTTTATGTATTTATAAAAATTTGAATTCTTATGCAAATTTAAATTAATATTTCTCTCTCCCCTAATAGTAAACTTTATAATATTTTTAATTAATACTTCTATGAATTTTGTCCTAGTGTGTCCTTTAAAAAAAAACTACTTCAATAAAAATGTTGAGCAATACTGAATAACATAGGAGGAAAATGCGTATTTTATTTTCCGCTGCTACATGCGTTATATACACAATAAAATCTCAGTTTTACTCGATTTAGTGAGCTTGAACCAATTTTTTGATGTGCATGTGAATTCCTTTTATAAATTATTCAAAGCTATTAAGGGGCACTGTTACTGAGGAAGTTCTTGTTGGAGGTGTGTGGAAATAAGAACGCTGATAGTTTTGTTTTGGTGTATTTAATATAGATCTAAAGAGTCACAAAGGTCGAATGGCGCTCATATGAAGCGATACAATATAAGAAATCACGTGTTGATTTATACACTACTTGCTTGTAAGGCGAGTTGTAGAAGAATGCGGCTGAATGTAAGGCGCGACGTTCGACACCTTTTCCCCCCTTTTTCGGGCCGACGTTTTCGGCGGGAAAACGGAAGACGGTGCGCGGGAAGCCTCGCTGTCCCGCGCTTCTCCAGTATCGCGACTCTTCGAATTTCGAGCGGGCCGCGAAGCTCGCATTTTGCCCTTGAGCGAAGAAGCGGCCTCAAGGAGCCCGAGGGCCCCTTGAGCCGCAGAATCCAACAGTACCTCGAGATTTCTCTCAGGAGGGATTCAAAATAGCCTAGTTACAATTTCTTGTCCCCAGCTGACGGCTAACACAGGCCGCGACGCTGCCTAAAACGATGCCGCGGCAGGACTCGTGCGAACCTGCGCCGCTCACGGAGTCTTTTTCCTTCTCTAAAGGTGGGTCCCCGTTCCGCTCTCCCCCGCATCGTCACTCGCGCCCCGGCTTACACGCACCCGCTCTTTCTTTATATTAAATTAACAAATAATGACAAATCTATTGAGAGATGAGGGCCGCATATAGCGCGTCGGGCACGCCATTCTACTTGCTACATGTCTTTTACAAATATATATGCGCATCGTTAACAGGCCCACTGTAAAGAGAAAATCGGCACTCGGGTTATGGGAGGATTAAAAATGCATTATGATCGAGGAAAGTTGACGACAAGAGTCGGCTGGTTTGCGAATGCAGTCGAACTTTATATCTATGTACCAGACGCAATGCATTGGAAGATTTGCGATATCGATTGCAATTGGAATTGGGCGCGCGGGCGAGAGTGGGGCGTAAAAATGTGCAGGGGTTAAGCAAATAGGGCTGGTTTGTTTATAAATGGAAGACCGAGCAATAAAGGAGGCGATTGGCCGGCGCCGTTGTAATTGGGCTAAGTCATTTCCATGAGAGGGGGGGGGCGCGAAGGGGAGAAAGTTGGCCCCGAGCAAGGGGTTGGGATTCTGCAGGGCGGCCGAATCAATTAGAAAGTTGCGCGAGGGCGGCGCTTAAGCGGGCGGCAAGTAACCGGCGCGGATTCTTGGACGAGGGAGGGCGCGCGCGATCCACTGGCTTGAATAATAATTTGAGATAGAGGCCGGCCCACGATCCGATGTCCAGTCCGAATGCTCGCGTGCCGCAGCGGAGCGCACGAGCCTCTTGTTACTTTGATGGGATATCCCGCGCTTTCTCCGCGCGCGCCCGGCTCTCCTCACGGCGCAGTGGCACGTGAGGCGGCCGGGCCGCTCCCTACCCGAAGCCTCCCCCGCGGCGCTCGAGACCCCTAGGAAGCCCGCGGTGGCCTACCGCCCGATTCGATCTCGGCTTCGGCTCACATTTAACGGGCTTTATTACACCTGCAATCCCTCCTCCCTTCGGAATCCCTTGGAAAAGTCTTTTTATACTATCTTATACTCGGCGCAGAAAAAAGGTCGGCCAATCGCGGCTACTCGAGCTGGTAGAAGCCGTCCTTTGATCCCATGGCGATAAGTGAAAATTACTCGAAGAATGGATATATAACGATGATTTACATTTTATAATATATCCTTTGTGTCGCAAGCACGCATAAGCCAAAAATAAGTCAAATTCGATAAATTCAATAAAGGACATGTTCATAGTCGGTGCATAATGCGATAAAACGCAAATGCTCCATACCATTAAATGTAATTAAATAAATACCTCGAATATCGAGCAACATTTATATTCTTGGCGTAACATCAGCTCAACCGGAAGCTACAACTTGCGTTTTGTACAAAGGGTAGCTTTTAAAATAATTGAAAAGCTGCACATTTTCTATATAAGTCGAGAGCTGCAGCAACGCCTGACTTTCGCCCTTTCGAAAATAAAATTTAAAACATTTGAAATTTAAATTCAACAGAGAACATAATTGAATCTGTCCGAAACGCGCTCCGGAGAAGCCAATTGGATATTATTATTAATGAACGGCAATGTACAGCGGTACTATTGTAAAATAAATGGATTTTCGAAGTGGACGGGGATTTGCATTTGCTAAACAGCGTGGTCGAAGCAGTAATTAATTAAAAGGTCGCTACATACAATTAAGAGCTTGGAATCGGTGGCAAGCCCGCAAGAGGCAAGAGCGAATGCGTTAGCCGCTCGGTTAGCCGTGAAAGGCTACGAGTCATCGGCATCGAACGAGTCTCGAGTAAACGTTGGAAGAGCCTCGGGTTTACAGGGGAGCAACAATAGCAGTTGGGCCGTACGGGCAGGCAGGGCGCAGTGAATTGTTCGGTACGCGCGCCGGCTGGCATCGAGTGCATCGAGTGCACTCGGGCTTCGGGAGCTGCAGGTGCGCCAGGGCCGACGGGGAAAAGTGGGCGGGCCGCGCGAACCGATGCGGATAATCGAGTTGCGGCGATACAGCCTCCGAGCGATAGCATTGGCCCCGACAAAGGCGCAATTAACCGCGGCCTCCGCGAAAGAACGCCCCTCCCTCTTTTCCTTTCGCCCCCTTGCCGCGTGCACGGGCCTATATTTTATTCTCCGCGGGCCGGAAGGAGCGTCGCCGGCAGCCCCGGTGTCCCCGCGCGCCTCCTTTGACCGGCGGGGGGAGGCGCCCGCTCTGCCGGAATAACTTGTTTACCCGCGCACCGGCGCTTCCCTCGTGCCCGCATCGCGCTCTCCGAGTCTTCGCTGCCGCCGAGGCTAGTTTGCCGCGGCAAGTCCTCGCTGCACCGAATCGCCTGCCCGCGATTGATTGAGGCGTTTCTCGCGCCAATAGAGCGCGTTTACCCGCGCGCCCCGAGCCTGCGAGCCGGGCCGACTCGCCTCATTTGCCCGAGATTACGGGCCCAAGCCAATGCTCCGGCTACGGCCTCAAAGCCCCTACAAATATATATATTGTACAAGGATATTTATATTGTACAAGGCGTGCGAGAGACAGATTTCGAGAATTCAGGAGGATACTTAGATCACACAGTAGGCGCCAATTCGTCACTTGTCTCAACACAAACTTCGCAAACCTATACGATCAAGATCATCACTTGTCAACTACAATGTTGCAGTCATCGACATTTTAAACTAAACGCAAACGCAGTTTTTTCTTCCTTTCTTTGATTTTAACTTGCTCGCAATATTATTTGCAGATGTTAATAAAAAAATAACACGAATATTAAAGTTTTTTAATATTATTTATAATGAAATTATTCTGAATAACATTGTGAGTCATCTTCTTAATCTAAAAGTAGTTATTAACATATTCTTAATGTAAACTCAATGCTCTATTTACTTATCATTTTAAGTGTAATTACGAATTTAATACATTTTATGCTCTCGATTGAAAATACTCTCCTGCCTTAGTAACTACAATTTTAAAAAACTATTGGAGAAATTGACGTTTCGCAACAAAACGCTCATCCCGAATTTGCATTTAAACGTTGCGAAATGGGTCAAAAATGCATGCAAATATGGCGGTACGCAGCTGGCGACGCTGAAAAAGTCGTCGGCTCGGGGGTTATATATATATATATATATATATATATACTGTGTATAAGAATAGTCGCTTGCTGCGCATCACACAGCGTGCGCCAGTATTTTCCTCGTCTTAGCTCACCGCATCTAATTTGACCAAGGAGGGAAGCCCGCGATGCGGCCTGGTGCGGCGCTCGGGTCGAAGCAGCCAGTGCGATAAGCTAGCGCGGTCACTCTTGCCTAAGCTCGCATAGCCGCAACACGCATCCTAACACACTCACACTCACACACACGCACGCACGCACGCACGCACGCACGCACGCACACACTAATTCAACACGCATACTAGCTAATTCGTTGTACGGTATCGAGTCAGAGAATATTAGATTCATGACGCCCAGGCTATACGGGATATTTGAGGTTTCAAATGAGCTATACATGGCCCAAATAACATGTATATTTTATTTGATTTAATTCTTTCGATAAAGTTTTTTTTCGTCATTTTTAAACCTATCTGGGCGATACAGTCTAATTAAAGTACACCTGCGAGCGTTAAGGTCACGATTTGTGGGTTTTGGTGAGCTTTCTTTTTAACGGATCCCAATCCTTTTAGTGTCGCTGATTTGTTTCCGTTTACTACAAATGAAAACAGTCAGTTTGCGGGGTAAGCGCAGCTAAATGTACAGTAATCAGAAATAACAGCTCAATTGCGCTCAGAGAGCCAGTCGCATTGTAAACGACGCCGTCGCAGTACAAGGCGCAATTTTTCCAATCAACGTCTGCGTAAAACGCGATCAGGTTGGCTTAAAAAGGCATTAAAACTCACTATACGTGCTTCCCACCCAATATTTATAATGCAAATTTGAATCAGCGTTCAGCATGTCGAGTCAACTTTGATCGCACAAAATGATCAGCTCGACAATTATAATTACTTTGAAATTTCACCAAACTTCAAATTGTTCACGCCATTGCATATAAAACTACTGATTGCTTATTATCAATTGTGCAAAGTATTAGTAATACGCTGTACCATTAGATGATATTTCGTTAATTGAAAGGTGGCGAGTATAATTTTTGCCAGACTCTGAATTCACTTTGATATCTCGTTCGTTAGTGCAAACTGCTAGGTCAAGTCGATGCCATTCAACCGCCAGTTTCCCTCGCCCGAGGCACGGTTACGTCAGAAATGTATCAATTAGTCGATTCGGCATGCAACGTACCTATCGCTGACCTCTGCAGTACAGAGTATAGCCGGGCGACAGGTAAAGGCTCGTTTGACCCAGACAAACGAATCAGCTTGATATGTTTCTCATCGGAATACCAAACATAATATCCATATAATTGCCGTAGACAATCAATCAAACTCATCAGTATCTTGAACTTTTTATCTACAGATTGAAATAAACAACAATATGTTAATTACATAGATTATTGGAAGTGCTAGAGAAATACGAATTGTACCGAACTGATAGTAGAGTAAAAAGCTTCCTTTACCCCTGAGATTTACTTTTTCTAAAAAGTTAAGTATACTTCAAAGAGGAACCATTAACCTCCATCCTGTGAGGTAGAGGAGCTAACGATCAACTGAAGGAGAGTTGTATCTAATCGAAACCACGAGAAAAAGCGATGTCGAAATCGTGAGAGCTTCCTTCAGAGTACGAGTTCATTATTGAATAGAACGCGTTATGTTAAAAATCGAAACACGCAGCCTTAAACCTTCCGCGCGCCTGGAAGGAAAGAAAAGATAAGGTGATAAATAGGCGGATAAACTTTTATTTATAAATATTTACAAAACGATCACATTACGGGAGCAGAGGGAGCCATCTTCTCTTTACTTGCTCCTTTTACTCATGTCAGCGCTGCAGACGATCGAGGAATGAGATATATATTGAGGATGCAGTTGGCCGCACTCAGCCCCGAAGAGAGAACCGAGCCGCAGATAGGATTTAATCCGTCGGACCCAACCGCTACCGGGTCATCGCAGCTGCTTCCTCGATCAGTCGGCACATCCGCCATCGGCGAAGGGCACCGGACATCTCGACCTACCGCAGCGGAATACTCGAAACGGAATGGGCTACAATAGGTTTGCGGCAATGCTCGGTTAAACACAGTGAAAAGTGCACAGAGGGTCAGTCGGCCGCCATTTTGAGTTGCAGGGAAAATCCGGAGACCGGAGACCGTGCAGAACCAGTGCAAATTTTTGAAGGGATTGTGCGACCGACCAAACGAAATAAAAGATACAGGCAACGGTAAACCCTTTCGCAGGGCGGGTTATTGTACCGGTACGCGCAGCAAAATCTAGTATACGGCTTTTGTCAGGTCAATGCTCACTTTTGCGAGAGACCCATGTTGCAACTTTAAAAGTGTTGTTACAACGGATATATAGGCTGCTTTGTCGCGTGCCGCCTCGACGCCCTCGGCGTGCTTTGTGCAAGGGAAAAATCGCGAAAGCGGAAGCGGGGCATAAGGCGAGACAATTATGAAATCATCGATGCAAATGATTCGCCGCCGAGTTGCGCGGAGAGGTGATGGTGACGAGCAGCGATTCATCTCCATCCCTTTGAGAGCCTGCCTCGCTCTCCTGGTTGTCAACTGGCTCGCGCAGCCCCCGCGTTGCTGCGCCCCCGTATACAAACCTTGGTTCAACGCTATTTAATTACGAGTTGATAACAAAAGTGAAAATCCCGCGCCACGTGCCAGTACATGCAAGTGAGCGAGCAAGCACTCCGCGGAAGAATGATAAAGTCGACGGAGAGGAACAAGAGCAAGGAAAGAACTGTAGGGGAAGAGGAAACGCCTACACAAAAGGTGCAATCTGAGCTCATTCTTCAACTACACTGTGTGCAACTGTTTTCTCTACTTTATTCCACGGCCTTCCCTCACTCCGTTATAATCATTGTCTTCCGCTTTATCTGGTTTTTTGGTTTCCTCTAATTCTAGTTTCTTTTGTATGCTTCAATCTTTCATTTCGCTCGCGAAAATAGAGATGCTTCATTTCCTATTTTTTTTACAGTTTTTAAAAATGTTGAAATTTAAAGAAGCTTTTTCAAATCATTCTAATACATTTAATAATGAGCCGTCGCGAAGATAATATTATACGTATGGTATACATATAATAAAATATTGTTACAAACACAACAAATAGAGTAGAACAATGTTTAATGCAATAGGTACATTTTAAAGCCGAAGTTTCGGCTACCGAAATGTAGCTTAATAAGGCTGAGCATAAACGAAAAGTAGATCAAATTTTAATAAACTCCTATACCTCAACATTAAAATAATAATAGTGTATATAATAGATAATAATAGATGGTGGAAGTTTATTATTAAAAAGCAAATTAAATTTTTAATTATTAAAGATATAATTATTAAGAATTGAAAAACATAATAATAAACTGTACGTTGAAATATAGTCTATGGAAAAAACATATTATCAAGTAAAATTTATGAAATATACAAAGAGTGAATCCCTGGAAGAATTTTAATCAATGTTTAAGCCACTTTTATGTAATACTTCACATGTGTGAAGAATTCATAGATTATGTTAGTTTATGAAATCTCATTACTAATTAAATGAAAATTATAAATATACAGATAAGTACATAATATATGGGTTGGCTCATGTTTGTAGTGACAACCTTCAAGTCTGTCATAGCTGATTCTCTGAAATTTCAGCATCACTTTATAAGGATTTCTGTAATATTAGATAATAGACTTAACAAGCAGCTCAGGTTTTGACTCAGTAAATCTTTCTCCAATTAATATTTAAGTAACGAATAAAAGGAATATACAGAGAAAACTCTTCTTTTATACATCGAAAATATTACTGTTTATTCAATTGCATCGACATTTAAGGCTAGACACTTTCCATTCTTGTACGTAAAACGCTTGAGAAGAAATGCACTTTATTTGATGCTTTGGTAAACAATCTTTGAGGCATTAATCAGAATTTACTTCACGGTTCAGTATTTAGGTTTAAAGGAAGGACAAAAGTGTTACGCTGGCTTCTCCAAGTAACCGCGTCTCCCCCATCCCTCGAGAGCATTGCAATCGATTCCGCCGTGGAGCCGCTCGAGCGTATTCCCGCACTCTCCATCGCTAGTCCGGACAGCCGCGCGCCCTACTCAAGGACAAGAGGGAGGGTAGGCCATTGCCGCGCCTCTTTATCTCTTTCTTCTATCCTACCTCCTGTCCCATCCCCTCCTCCCATTCTTTTTTCTCATCTCGCAGTTAATGTGCCGGAGAAGTGCCTCCTTGCCGACGTATTTTTCCCTCGCGTACGTACTCTTATACGGTGGATTTTTTCTATGCTCTCCATTTCGCGCGCCCCTCCCCTCTCACGGCCTTCCGGCACAGAGCCCGAGCAACTGTGAAAACTGCCGAAATACTACATCCCCACTGCTCGAAAAATGAAGAAAACGGGGTAAGCCCGGGTCGCGCGAACTCAGAAGAAAAATGGCGCCACTGTCGTGCAAAGGTCGCCTCGACGCAATATCTGAACTAGAAACGAAGGATTAAGGCTCTAATTTCCCGCCCAGGCCTTAATTATAGGTCTTCTTTCGAGTAAGCCGAATTAAGCCTGCTGTTTTCATCGACTAATTACAGTTCGACAAAATATTCAAAGCCAGTGTCCTCGCTCATGGAAAAACTAGTGTCAGTTTTTTGTTTTGAGAAATCACGAGTTCTTCCGTTTAATAAGCCAAGCAAGCTCATCTTCTATTCTACCCATGGCTGATCCACACTTGACTTGTACTACTTTTCGACCACGTCTAAAATTACACACTGCTTTTTCCAGATTCTCTAACCAAGTAATTATTGCATGACATACATATTGTTATTTAAAACTTTTATTGATTAATTGTAACTAAATGCATCTCAATGTAAACTAAAACTAACACTTATTTAGGATTATTATTATCTGATTAGTATTGATAGTAATTACGTACAATTTTTTCAGTACATATGTATTTAATCAATAGCAAAATCAGGTATTTTAAACAAAACAACAAAAAATACAGAAGCGAATGAAAAAACAAATTAATGAAAAGTAATAAGGTTAATTCTACCAAAAGAGATAAGGATTTGCCATTATTCTGTTTCATACTTTTTGTACTTGTCATTTTTTGCAAAAATATATAAATGACTTAGCAACTTTAATATAAATTACATAAACGCATTTTGTAGTTTTTATATAATATGCTTAACTGTAATTCAATGTGAGTCGTATAATATACAAACTGAGATGATTTATAGGCTATAAGCATATGTATCTGAATTCTAATGCATAATACAGATGAATATGGAGCTTAATTATATCAGTACTTTTTTATAAAAACCATGTTCACATAAATTCAATAATAATAATGAAATTGGCATCTGTGGGGTATAATAAAATAGTGACACTTTTTTATCTTTATAGATTTGTAACTCATAACGGTAAATTTACTGTATTAATTAAATATTTCCCGTAAAAGTGATCAATTCAGTTTTCTTTAAACATCTCAATATTATCGCATTAAATTGTATTTAACAAGAGTTATTAAACGCAATCATTATGCTATAAAATTAATACTCTAACACAATAGAAACTTGAGATCTTTTTTTAAATAAGTACAACAGTTTTATGACTTTAACACCTTCAGAGTATAACATAGGCATATTAGTATTATATAATAATACATAATATGCATTCAAAAGCTAATTAAGTATTCAATTTTAAATATATTATTGTGGCGTTAATAAACAAATATTATTTTTGGAATTTTTATTGTGATTATAAATTATTATTACAATTTTTATAAATTTATCTCATTGTCGTCCATATTGATGTAGTTATTGCCGATTCTATGACATATAAAGAGTAGTTATCTATTTGCCTAGTTTAAAGAATTGGTGTGTAAAGTAGTTTTTAGTGGAACACTCAAACTTAGAGTAAACAAGATATTACAGGCATAAAAAACAAATATAATTAAAAATTTTCTTTTTTAAAATCCCATTAAAGCACAACTTTATTATGTCAACGAGTTATATAATTCATCTTTTAAGTCAACAAACTCAGCATTGGAATGCCCTACTTTACCGCTGCCTCTTACAAATGGTGACTCTCTTAGGACCAATTACTTTGAATTTCAAAAAAGAACAAATTGAATAATTCTTTGCTTTGATGCTGTTAAAAGTCTCGAAGTTACAAGGGCACCACAAGGATATTTAAGAGACTCGTTGGTCTTGGAGTAAGCGTCTAACTAGGCGTCCAGTCAAAAGACGCGGTTCGATTTGGGACTCGAGCTACGTTGGAACGTCCGCGTCTCTACGATTCGCTCTCCAGGCGATGACGCAATCAAGCCGAGCGCCATCGCGGAACATAATGGCGCGAATGCGGGTCGCGTTCTCAGTGTTAGCCCCCGGAGGACGTGACGCCTGCGCGTTGCGCGGCCTCCAACCGCAGCTCCTCTCCCGTCGATCTGCCTCTCGGCTCCGTTCGCTTGTCATCCGGATGCATTGGCCCACTGAAATTCAGCTCATTTCACTTAGCCCGCGGCCCTCATGGCTCGCGATCAATTTTATCAATTGCTAATGGCATCTAAATTTTGCGATAAATGCCGGATTAACAGCCTTTGTCATTGAAGAAACCGCCTCCATTTGCAATTGCACGGCATTTTATCACTGGGCAGCATTTGGACTACTCCAGTTGGATTCGATTCGGCCGGAGATATTTCATGAATTTCGATGTAAAATCAATTCTACTGGTTCGACTGAACCAGAAGGTCGCTAACGAACTATTGCTGATTATACTTATGTGTTCTAAATACATATATTAAATGTAAATCAACCGAACAATTTACATTTAAAGAATATCCTATTATATTATGAAGTACACGTCAATCGTATATGAACCTATGCACCTGCATGTTTAAAAAAGTATTTAAGCTATAAAATGCTGTATGCAATATGCGAAAAACTGGTTATATATACAAGCTAACATAAAAACCTAATTAGTATATACTGAAAGAATACATTAGCAATGAATAATCGCACGATAATATGTAAAATAGGTTGAAATAACTTTACAATTATGATAAAATTTTTTTAAAAAGATCGTTTTTCTCTCTTTTAAAAACATGTTTGTCTGAAAAAGTACGATCTTTTTATTGGAAGAAAGTTCATTCTTTCGTCGTCAAATAGAACTTTATATGGTATAGAAATTGAGTGAAAATTCAAGAATAGAAGTTTTTATTTCGACTTTACTCCCCTATACATATGTGCATTTGGTGGTAGGAACTGATCGGGCCAATGATCCTGCAGGAGGACGGTATAGAGTATCGTGAAGAAAAAAACATGGAAATACGAGGGATGAAAAATGCTACTTTTATCTCCCTGGCATCGCGGTTCGCATGCCCGGGATGCGGTGGCATTGCGTACGGCACACTTGGTTTCATTTTAGCGGTCGATGCATTTAGCGAGTCTAGCCAGACACGGCCTTGCCTCTTCGCTAGCTCTTGCGCATCCCTGTGAGTTAAAGGCCGATCTACGCGTAGTGCACCCCCCCGATAATGCACTTTGTTTTGCTTTTTAAGCGGCATCGCTCGTCGTAGCACTAATAGGCCATCTAGAAGGAACAAAAAGCCAGGCTAACTGGGCGCTGCTCGGAAAATGCAGCAACTGGGCAGCGAGAGAGCATTTTGAAAGGTGCCGGCCTGAAACCAAGTCGAGCGGACGTGCAGATAAATGGCTGCCCGACCCAGACTTGATTGATTGCCAAAATATGTTTACGAGCGTGAATTTTCGGAATTTCACTTACAGGCCCAGTTGCAGTTCCCTTACGTCCAGTAGTAAAATGAAATCGTAAAAATATGCAGAAGAAAGTAATTTCATATTCTTTCGTCATCGTAAAGAAGGTTCAGCACCTTTTTGATTATACTTTACTCAAACGAGATTCCTTTACAGATTCATATTTTGAAAATAGCAATTTTGAGGAAAAACCACCTTTAAGAAAACGCGCATTAACTGTACATCTTAAATTTAACTAATAATAAAATGAAAGAGCAAAATAAAAAATCAATAAATATTTTACACTTTTTAAGCTTTAGTTATTAGGTAAACAACAGATTTTCAATAGCAATGGTCGGACAGCTTTCAATATTTATCTCCTCTAAATGCCCATAGAATCACAATAGAAGACCGCAAAATATTTATTGATGTACTATTTTACTTTTTCATTTTTCAATTTTCAAAATAACAGTATAACCACAAATAAAATATTGCAATATTAAATTAAATAAGTTTAAAATATATTTTATGTAAAATATCATGAACGTCACACTGTCTCTATATTAAATATAAAAGAATTTTATGAAACCAATAGAAATATTAAGAATGCTTAAAAACTTAAACATGTGCATAAAAACTTTTTTTTCTAAAAAGTGAAAAGTGTTCGGAAAAATCTGAAAAAGTAAATTTTCAGGAAATTTCACTATCATACAAAAAATAAAATTTTCAGTTTTTCACTTATTTTCCTATAATTTGTGCAAAATTTTTTTATTTTATCAAGATTTATTACAATATCGAATATGATAATTTTTATCTTTTATAATTTTCGATAGTCTTTATACTCTTCCATATATAACTTTCTTGTTCCATAGCGTGTTGTTGTTCAAAAGTCCTTTAAATCTCTGCTATTATTATTATTACCGGCAGATTAAACAAAACAGAAATACACCACAGCAAATTATTCATCCACACTTGAACAATTTTACGGCCAATTCCAGCAATCTATTCAAATTGCGAATATCTGAAAATGACAAACACATACGTCGGCTGTGACTCGTCCACTCTTTAGAAGTTTCCCTGAAATTCTCTCTATAAAATTCACCATAATATTCCTCGGGAAGAAGAAGCATAAATTTACATAAGAGTGCGGATGGCGTTCGCGCGCCGCCTTCCGCTGCTCTGCAGTCGAAAACAAGACCCGAGTCCAGCGGAGACGATCACAGTCGGAAGAAGAAACGCCGTGCGACTAGTTGAAAGAGGAAGAAATTCATCTTCGCGCTGAAGTTTGCAAGAGCTCCTGATCGCCTACGTTCGTCCACCCTTGTATACGTGGCATATGGGGGGAACACGGCCCGCGAGAGAAAGGGTGGGTCGTACGCGCTACGAGGGAGAGACAAATGCATCGGCTCGGATCGAGTGTCCGAACTTTCCAGAGCGCAATTCGCGTGAGCTCTAAGGATCCGCATGCATAATTCAGAATTTTCGCCAATTTCCGTCCTGTCCAAGACTGCCCCAAGGCAAAAATGCAAGAGACAAGCTGTCTCGTAAATTCGGAGGAGATTGTAATGAACGAGGAGTGAGTGCGCGCCTTGCATTCGCGAGCGCGACTTAGTAGGTTGGACTTAGGCCAGGACTTCGTAATCAGGCCCTGAATTTAAAAGTTCCATAACGTGTTCTGATAAACAATAGAGCAAGAGTAATTTAAAAGATAAACAAAGTATACAGGAACGACCGGAGATCAAATGGTAACAATTGGTGCGTGAATTCACGAATCGGATACTGCACGGCAAAGTTAGGTGAACCGTTCGCAGGATGGTGATAGCGAGCGGAGAGCCGATAATAAACATCTGACGAGCGCCTATATTAGTTTATACTTTCCACGCGAGATGAGCAAGCCGTAGTCTCAACTGCCTTCTAACAATTTCAAACTTAGCAGATATTCCCCGTGGGCTTCTTCCTTTACCCTCACGGACTAGTCTCTTCATCCCACATGAATTCAATCCCCTGGACGGGATTTATGGATCTCGATGGTTGAAAGTGCTTTTCATTCTCTCTTTAAGCTAGCCGTCAGAAATCAGTAGTATCATCTTTTCATGGTTCAACTGATATATAAAAATAAGGTTTCTCGATAGACATTTTTCTTTAAATTCTATTTCATTTAAAATTTTTTAAATATATTTTACATAATAATTAATCCCTGGTAGAAATCTTACCAGTAGCTGGCAAATTTTTACTGGCCAGCTTTAACTCGCATGGAACTGGTTTAAATCTGGGGTTTTGTCAAAACCTGAAACCAGCAAAACATCAATGTTTCTTATTTATATATTGTTTTTATGTGCATTCTTTTACTAAAATTAACTAAAATAAATAAAATTTATACTATAATAAATAATTAAAATATAAAAGCAATGATTATAGTACCTCGTATATGACAGGACTCTAATATAATAAACCGAAATAAAAATCAGAACTTTTCAGAAAAGCATATATCTGTATCATTTTAAATATTTTACCTTTTCTAATTTTTGAATAGAATTTATGAATATTTAATTTACAATTTTACAGAATGCTAAGTTAATTTTAAGATGCTTTGAATTTTGTTACTATTCAAATTATTATTATTATTATTATTATTATTATTATTATTGTAAAGTTCAACTTAAACACTGCGACCTAAATCGTTCTTAATGTACATAATACGTAATACTTAATGTATATCTATATATGCGATCTAACCAGTTTCTCCAAGATATACTGGTCACTAACTGCCAACAAACTGGTATAAATTTCCAGCAGGGATATAGTTTACATTATTTAATTTGCGATCTAAAATTGTAGTTCACATGTTGCAATTAAATTACACATTAAATTTTGTTACATTCATTATTACACAAATTAAAATGTAATGAAAACGATAAAATATTTAAATGTAAATGTAATCATTAATAAATTTAGCATTCATTTATTGTGTAATTGATCTGCAATAATGTACATTAATTTAAATGTTATACCGTGATTACATTTTATAAATGACAATAAGTTTTTTATGATGTAGTGCCTAAAATGATTTCAATGTAACTTAGTTTTCCTTGATTGTTTCAATTATATAATACATCACTCTAAAAAAACTTAACCACAAAACCTTACTGTATGTGTGTTGAATCACACCTTAAAAGTTGAAAGACATTTTTATACTTAGCACTTTGTATAGTACGTATACTTTGTATATAATCTAAACAATCGGCCAAATATATTCCTCGTATTCGCTTTGTGTGTATTAGTACCCTATTATAATGAATGTCAGCTACTGGACGATATTCTGACATGTTCTCATAGGGCTTTAATACCTAATTACTGCATAAAGTAAAATTACCAGGAGGAACAAATATTCAAGTTAACATTGTATTCTCTCAACCCGAATTAAAGTAAATCACATGCGAGAATAAACATCTCATTATTTCACATATTGTTTTGCAATATGTAAAGAGAATCAAAAAGAATTTTGAATGAGAAAATCAGAATAGTTCGATAATAATAATTATTAAAATTAAAAAAATTGCTGAAATCTCTATTGTCGTCAAACCAAACATACGAATGTGCTCAACGTGCGCAGGTGTGTAATTAATAAAAAAATTATTTTTAAAGTTGTTTCTTTGAATTTATCACTTTCAAAGTGCGGTTAAATTATTAAATTTTAAATACCAATTTTAACAAATGATAATTAAAAATAATTTTTGAACATTGCCAGACATCGTCATTACACTTCCTCCGTATAATGAATGAAATAGTCGCTTAAAGTTACATCGACGAGAATAAAGGGTAATGACAGATATTTAAACCGAAGAGAGAAAATTATGGTAGATTCTGTTACACAATTTTTGTAGCAGTATAAGTATCCGGAATGTAAAATTACGCACTAGAGTAAATTCCAAGTATTTTGGCGGTGGAGCTATAGCGAGAACAAGAATAGAAAATAACTTTACGAAATACTTTACATAATTCAAGTAGATAAATTAGTTTATACATGATACATTACGTTATCAGCGTGTCTAGAGTTGTGTTTATCCGTATAATCCTTACTATGAAAATTCCAATAGGTATAGACCTAAGAGGAAATGCAACATATAATGAAAATAAGTAGATGATCTTCCTTTTCGTCCAGCAGCTAATAAGTTTGTTATGTACTTTCGATCTGAAAAATAATTTAACTAAAAATATAAGATCAAAAAATTATATTATAAATTAAATTTTATTCATAAATTATTCATAGGAAAATCTATATTAATCATTTTATTAATTTGATGCATTATTCGACAGTCCACGTAAATTTTAAAGAAAGATATTGTTTCAAACTTTGAGCATTGCCTATTCAAGCTATAACATATGTTATCTGAAATAATAATTCACAAACTAAAAGACTTTTTGTGTCGATAGTTGTATGTTCAAGTCAAAAACAAACTTCGAATATTTACTTACAATGCAATACATAAGAAATTTATGAGTACTACGGATTATAGGCAACTAGTAAAGTTTTAAGCAAATAAGTTTTAATAGCATTTCTCTTGTTAACATTCATATATTAATCTAAATTACATTCAGCTAAGTTTTATAGTATATATTACTCACAAAGTTTTTATTATTTTCTGCAAATAATTACTACGTATTTATGCAGCTGTAGCATTTAGTATAATATTTAAGGTTATTCTGTACATTAATTAAAAAAATAAAAAATATAAAATAAAAATAAATAAAATAGTCAACAAATATAAAGAAATAAAGTATTAAAAGTGACGTTTGAAAATTTGAAAAAAAAATTTCTTATATATTAGTACATATACTTTAATCCTTGGAATAACAGACTTGTCCAAGTGCACCAAAATTATAAACTATAACGATAAGGATATATGTAAGAAATTTAACAAGAATAAGCAATAGAAGAATTAGACGTAGAATTATTTAGCAATGATAAGTTTAATGATAATAATTATTAACCCCAACTATTACTGAAAAATATGAGATTAGACTAGTGATAGATCGTTATTTAATATTTTATCAGTGACATCCAGTACCACTCCCTATATTCTTGTACAGAAATGGGAAAGGAAGACTTCCACCACTTCTCTACCCGCGAGACTCTTAACTTGCTATAACAGCGGCCTGCGGCCTACGCTGACTTCGCTCGTACGGCATGCCTGCGATGCTCGCCTCGAGTGTAGACCCGATTCCTTTCTCCTCAGCCCTCCCTTCTTTCTCTCTGTCCCTTTTGTGCTCTTGAATCTTCATTTTCTTATACTTCTCCACCGAGCTTTAAGAATCTTTAAAGGTCTCGTAATTTGGTCAAGAATAATAATTGCATTTTTTTATAATCAATTTAAATGAATTTTATAATCAAAACTGTTTAGAGTTCATCAATTATTAATCGCTTTTTTATATTTCAGGTAAGGTATAATGGTCCACTATCTCTCGATGTCTAAATATATGCGAGTACAAATGGTAAGTAATAAGAATGTCTTTTGAAAATGTCGATATAGTTATTCTTCTTATATTTCCTCATATTTTATTAAGGCCCTAGACTATGATACATGTGTTGTTAAGATTATCAATACTGTAAATCCAAACAATAATTTATATAATAGATAAAGCTATTATTTTAAAGAAACAGGTGTTAGAATTATGAGTATAAAACAGCTGTAAAAAAAAGATTATTTGGATATTATTCATTAAGAATACATGATTCCTAGAGAAAATTATGTTTAGATCATTTTTAATAACTTAGATAACTTTTAGTAATCTAGAATTGAATAGAAATGAATAACAATTACTAGCAAAATAATAATAACATTTTTAATTTTTTTAAATTTATCGAAATTTAAAGTCCTAATTTTGCACATTCGTTCAAAACAATAAGTTCCGAAAAACTCGTACAAATTTCTAATAGAGTAATATTAAGAGAAATTGAAATCACTATTAATTTTATATTTTATTTAGTTTTCAGTAATTTAGTCACAATATTTTATACTGCCATCGCGATTTTAAGAATTATTATAAGTATCGTGTAATGAGTGATTATAGGAATTATTTTACGTAGTCGAATTCATCAGTACTGGACGACCAAGGTTTCTAATTTTAATCACATTTCAACTTAGTTAAAGTTATTATCAAAACTCAAACGACAATTTAACGAAATAACACATCTATTATATCAATTGTGTAATATAAAGAATTGAGAAACGCTTATATGCATTACCAGTTATTAAATACTACACGTGCGATGAATAATACGTACGTCGTGCTTGAAGGAATCCATTGTTATTATAAGCTCCGTTTATTCAAAATTCAAAATTACTCGTGGATGCACTTTCGACTATAGCTTGCCGTCGTAATCGTCGTTTTACCTTATCTCTAGCACATAAATATTGAAATTTCTCTCCGCAATCTCTTCTGACTTTTTACATACAAACGCAGGAAATGAGCAACTAACGAGCGCGAGTCATTTCAGAGCTTCATATAATATGTAAGCCATATCTAACGGCTTCCCACACACAAACATGTTCATGAAGGTCAAGAAGGCCCGAGGTTTACTTTATGGAGCAATGAGTCCTAGTTTGCCAATGGCTGGATAGACTACTAAACTTTTCTCATAATGCTCCATTCTCTATCTTCTCATAATCCTACATTTCGGCACGAGTAGACAGTATATAACATACACATATCGTGACCTGGACTAATTACGTAAGTCACGTAAATTCACGGAAAAGTGATGTGTTTGTAATAGAGAGAAGAATAATTTCATTTAGAAGAAATTGCTAATTACATTATTTATTTACAATATGTAAGCAAAAGGTTAATTTAAGTATAATAATCACATTGTGTAAATAAAAGTAACAACACGTTATTTGTGTTTGAAAACAATGTTTTTGATTTAATTTAAATTTTCGTGTGAATTTTAAAACTAATAATAAATACGTTTACTTGTGTGTATATTGAACGGTATTATTATGTATTATTTCATTTTTATTGATTCAGTTTATTGTTTTCTTAGTTTCTAAAATTCTTACTTGACTTTTGTTATAAATTCTTCCATGCAATAATAGTAACTAAACTTGGATAATTTTCCAGTACTAAAATTATGATCGATTGAAATAGTAGCAACAGGCGCCAAAAACTAAATATTCTGACTAATAAACATTTATGAATATAAGTTTCTTTATTCAAAATTTCTTAAAACTTATTATGGTAGTTGCTGCCATTGATGAAATTAATTCCACTCTGATTGTTTATACTAAATTACTTTTGTTAAAATTAAGTTGTTAAAATTTCTACGAAAGTACAGTACCGCGAGGAGTGGTGGTGAGCATTCTGGTCTGAAGTTGTCGAGTTGGGCGCAGTTACGTTTTACTCCCGGGGATATTCCGCTAAAAATTTGCAATTTGACAGTTTATAATTACATAACGGATATTGTTTCGTCGACTAACGTCATTTAACTTACAGCCTTTATCAACTCACTATCGAATTAAAAGATTTGTATAGAGGCCCTGCAGAATAATTGCAGTGGAGGCCTGCAATAAAATTGAAGTACGGTTCGGTTCCCATGAGGCCTTAAAGAAACCCAGCGCTTTATATGCATTGCACCTCGAGGACCGAGGTAAAATTAACTAACCAGAGAGGAGGTCGCGAAAGCGAAGCCTCGAGCCAAGCTAATTCGATTGGCGCGGCAGCAGCCCAGCAGAACGTAACTAGCAGCTCGCGGTGCAGCCTAACGCAAACTAGTCGAGGCTAGCCTTTATGGCTGCCTATCTGCGTGCGGACACCAGATCACCAGGATAGAGGTTGCCTCCTCCGAGTTTGGCCACATCAAGGGTTGACGTCGGTCATCAGATTTTATCGGAGGCTCGTTAGTCGGTTTTGTTCATCAAGTTCACCGTCCCGTAATTCTATTAACTGTTGGCCGTGTAATTATAAGTAATTATGTACATATTATGATAGAAAATTACTAAAATTAAATTTGATGGTACAGGCTTAAAATTTAAACTTAAATAATTCAATTATTTATTATGATACGATTTTTTTAATAAATTTATGAAATAACTAGATTACTTATATAACTTAAGTAACTAGATAATTTTATATTTATTTTTATTCTTCATTAACAGTAAAATGTAGTTGTGAAATGTAAACCAATTAAAAACTAAAGTTTAATACGGCGATTTGTTATTAGCATAGATAATTGTATTCGGGTCAGATTCTTAACTTAACCAATTTCAGTATGTATGATAGAAAAAAGTATTGTTGTTATAGTTTTTGGTTCTGGGATTTTAATTAAATTTATGATTATGCAATTGAAGTGACTTATATAATACTTCTTATCTATTCGACAGAAATGACTGATTAAGCATTCTGGCCTTGCTCATAAAACCGGATATTAGCAGCTGTTGTATTATCTCGATGAATGATGGAGAAGCAACGGTAGAGAGAGGGAGAGAGAGAGAGAGAGAGAGAGACATGTATACATCACTTACCTTCTTGGTATGTAAGATAAAAGAATGAAAAAAAAGAGGAAAGCAAAAAAGAGAAAGGGATTAAGGAGGAAATTGGTCATCTAGAGGAACCTATAGTTATGAAGTAAAAGAGGATTTGAACAAAGATAAAGAGGAAAGGTTGCGACTATAGGGGGAAGAGTTCCAGGAAGTAGAAATATAAAAAGATTTCCTCTGGGATTCAATGACAAAGCAGGGGATAATCGGACGCAGCACATCACTCCTTGATGAACGAAAGCTGCCCTTGTAAAAATCGAAGTTGGACTTCTGCCCAGATTTCAGCCAAAAAAAGGAGACAAACCAGGTTTTAGCCTTTTTACCTTAATTAAATAAAAAATTTTGATATGAATAGACATTCACGTATTTGTAGCTTATGTTCCAACGTAGTGTAGCGGTTTTCGATGATTTTTACTGCATTTTCAGGTTTATTTTGTTGATTTAAATTGTATACCAAAGATTCGCCTCTAAATTAATCTAATTAATATTATTTATAGAGATGCAAATCGACTGTTGCGAGGACTGTTGACAGAGGCATTAAATAAAATAAAAATATTATTTAAATTAAATGATAGTCAGTATGAATTTGAGTTAAACTTTCTGTAGGTTAATAATCTCTGATTCGAGCATATTTACAATAACAGCTGAATTCGCTAAATGTTAATTCATACGAAGATTGCAATATTATAACAGATAAACCAATACACAATCAAAGGCATGGGTACTTGTTCATTAACTTTTTGTTAATTTGATGCCGCGATTTGTTCACATGGCCGAAAAGATTACGTGGATAATAAACACGAGCACGAGTTTGCTCGCGTGCAATTTGACGGCTCAGCAAGCCTTTAATTACGAAGCGCGTGCATGCTTAAAATACTTGGAACTAGAACTAATTATAGAAAATTATAATGAAGCTATGAAATTCTGACAGTAAAATTTTTATACATACATGGTATTAACAAACATTTGATACTAGCGTTTATTCAATATCAGTTTCTATCTTCGCTAAAAAAATTAATATAGATGCATATAATATATGTATTCTCTTATCATTAATGTTATTTTATATCCGTTACATTTTTATTGGTAATAATTTTAATGCTTATCAAAATTTTCTATTTAATAAACAGATTTAATAAAATGCTTCATAAAATACGTGTATTCAACTACTTAATGAGAATAAGATTGATGAATGAAAAAAGGAAAACAGAGAAAAAATGGCGTATAATGCCTAGTTCGATTCCGGCAGCACGAGAGACCTAGCGCGGCAGCCACACCACCGACATCTCGGGGCAACGTCCTCGTCCGAAGCCGCGGCCCACTACAGGGTCCAGGAAGCTGCGGTGGTCCTCAAGAGGTGCCGACCTAGGCAGAGGGCAAGCCTAAGGGAGATCGCCACCAGCAAGGCTGTATAATATATTAAATATATTCAATATTAATATATATTAAATATGTACTCAATGAGAAAGATCAACACTAGTTGTTAGAAATTCCATCACGGTTACAAGTTAAACAGCAAATTACAACTCGAATGAAAAGCGTGCCATGTATTTTAATACAAAATGGTGCGAATTCATTTATATTATCGCAGAATTTTTTCAAATCGAATTGGGGTCGTCGACGCTTCTATTTACTTCGACGTTAAGCAAGGGTAGCTGATGGTGTAGAGACACGTTTCTGGTAGCTTGGTCACGGCCATCTATGTCATAGTGCCATCGATGTTACGGTCTCCAAACTTGCAAGACGTCGTAATTAAATTGTTTGTGCTATAATTATTTGTTCGAAATTAGCATCATTAAATTAATTGCATTGTCATTATTTTTCGGAATCGTGTAGTGTGTAGTATACGCATAGCTAAGGCAAGATATGCTTGTGAAAGCCTTACTAACGAATCCAACAGGCAAATCAAGCAAAATAAAAAAAATATATGGATAATTGTACTAATCAATCTTTTCAACGCTGTATATAATATGAAGTGTATTCAATGGCTGACTGCATACCGTTCTGTTCTACTTATTCAAGTTTGTATCTGCTACATGTACATTTTTTTAGCATTGGATAATGTTGACACCACATAATGCCGTGAATTAAATTTAGGTCATTTATTAATATTTTTAATATAATCATACATATTATTGATTCAATAACTACTATACAAAAGCGAATAAAATTAATTTTATTGGTTGCCTCACCAGCCGGGATGCCGACGGCTCGCCGATCAGAATTGGGACATTTTTAAAAGAAAATCGCGTGTTCTTTCTATTGACAATGTCCTAGAAAGCTAGGATGGACTGTTCCCGAGATACGAATGTTGAAGTTAGTGCTGATGGGGCGTAGAGAGCAGTCGACGCTACGGCGATCAAAGTAGTACAGTGTCCTTTTTCGTACGCATGTATAAATTCCTCCAGGCAACTCTTAAAACTAATCTCAAAAATTGACTGATGAATCATAACAATTTTTTGGAATGTGTAAAAGCTAATTTTACTCTTTCAACCGTTCTTTTCATGTTGTAACCTGAGTAAAAATAAAGTCCCTTTTTTTCTGCTGTTTTAAACAAATCTAAAATTTCTTGCGCTAATTCCGTAAACCTCGATCTACATACTATATCTACACTCTATATAAAACACGTTTTCATCAAATCTTAAAAGAATATAATCTAATGTGTATGGTATTAATTATATTATGGTATAAAGCTTAAGCAGTTTTAACATTTTTAAAACTATAGCATATTTGTGTAAAGCAACTATAATGTGAAGAATCAATACTAAACTATTCTACAGTTTATAGATGATCGACATCGAATAAAATATTTTATATTTCTTGTCTAATAATAAAAATTTCTCAATCGTTTTAGAACAATTTACTTTATTAATATTAGTTAATGCATTCTCAGAAGGAGAAATTAAACTCCATGTCTAGCTTAAAACTCCGTACACCTCGTTATGTTACGCTTTATTGGCTCACTCTCGCGTATTCATTAACTGACTTGTTGGTCGCGAGCACTATTTTTTTACTATTATTTAATCGCTCCTAGCTCTACAGGGAAACATCTCACAATTTCATCAAAAAATAATCAACGTGATCTCAGCCAGGTTGCGATAAAGCTTGCGATCAGCAATTTGTCGACAGTCATGCATTGTATGTTATTGGCAGTTGAGTAATTATTCTATTACACAGTATTATGGACAATTAACGGAAACAGCGATGATAATTAAATGTCAATCATGCAAATACTAAGTACAATGCTTGCAGAGCATAGAGCATGCCAATTATGCTTTTTTTTTGCTTACATCATATATCATTACATTTATTTTTCCTCATGACACGAATAATTCTAACTCAAATTGTTGAAACTATAACACTTATTACTTCATTTCTCCTATGACAATTATTGAGCCAAAAATTAATAACACTACAAAATTTTATAGTGATAGTATTGCCGAGAATATTTAAAATTAATTATTTAATTAATTAATCTTTAAATCACTTTTATTTGAAATTTTTAGCTCCAATTAGGTATTTGCAATCAATTTTGTCTTCGTTATCAGTATCAATTTCATAAAAATGGAACGATAAAATGCTTTCCTTCGTACACTATCTATAGCTTAACATTACTCAACTAATTGGCACGTGCCCTTTAGAAAGTGGCAGGCCTTACCTAGTTTGATTCTACGTCGACTCAGCTAATCATACTTTTTTTCTTGAACAACGATCCAAAAAAAATCAAACACGCGCACATATTCTCTGGAATTTCAATCAGGATCCTGCATATCAAACACTATCTATTTTTCAAAACTTTTTATCTACAGGAGCGTAAAAGTTCTGTTCATCTTTTCGAAGTAAAGATTATTTATTAAGAGTTTGCTTTGTTGGAAAAAAATAGTTGTCACTTTATGTCCGGTACGGGAGTATGAAATTGATTTAAATGAATTATTGTAAATTCAATTTCGAATACAATCATATTTTTATTACTGTCTGCGCGTAGCACACGTGTTAAAACATATAACGAGTTGATTTTATAAAATGCAGCACGGTGCTATATGAAAACACTCCGCAAACGATCTGTAAACCCAGGATTTCCATCGCATATCTGACAATTGTTCTCGGCATGGTCTGTACTAAGTAATTAAAGTCAGCCTCTACGCTCCATGCAGATCGAAATGCAGATAGTGAGTACACCTGCCCTGATGATCCCCTTTTCTTTATTCTCCCAGTAAACACGATTTTTTTATTCCGTTAAAATTAAATATACAATCAAAATTCCCCAAATTAAACAAACTCAAATTTCCAAATTAAAGTAAAAATGTAATAACTACGCAAGAGAAGTTTCAACTCGACACTTTAATATAATATTTTTAGCTGTATGTTATACAGAATTCTAACCCAAAAAACAATACTTCATTGAAATAAAAACAGGAAATTGAGCCTTACGGTAGCTTATTTAGTACATTTTCAAACTGTTTTTGACGATCCCGGGTCTGATTCCCAATCTTAACCGATTGATACGAACACCACTGAATTTTCTCATTTTATTTTTTTATTTGCTCTGAATTGTCGAAATGTGGTATATTAAAAAAATAATGCAAAATAACAACTAGTACTCACAAATTAGGTGAGAATGTTATTTAAATTTTAGCACATTTTTTAGCATTTTTTAGCATTTTTTTAGCATTGTTTTAGCACAAGTATTTTTTTGTATTCTAATTTACCAGCAAGGCATTTAGCAACATTACTGCAAGGCAAAAAATCTTATGGGATTATGCATTATGAAGGTGGAAAGAAGCTAATAATATAAGCAGTAAGTGAAAAAGGGGAGTAAAGTAGCAGAGAGCACGTGCGTTTATTTTCTGACTATTAGAAAAACAAGACACGTCTTGCGATACGATTGCGGGCATTGCACTGCGTCATTTCGCTCTCAGCTCTTTGTTTGTTTTTCTCTTACGAGAAGGGATTTGCCGTCCCTCTATTGTTATCGCCTCTCCCTGTCCCGGATCTACGGAATTGAAGTATTGCTGCACATTTCAGAGATGTTTGCTAGCGAACTTCTGCTGAGTCGTCGTCTGCATTGGAACGAATGTTTTGACCGTACGTATATAACATTGAAATGAATGATTTCAAATGCTTCAGCGATTGTTATAGATATGGTATCAACAAGGGTATCAAAGCATTGGTGACATATGCAATAAGAATTATGTGAAATAAAAGTAAAATGCGAGGCAAAATGATATACTACATAATTCAAGAATTAGATTATATTTTGTAGATATATCAAGATTTTGTGATATAAAAAAATTCTACCAAAAACACTTTTTATCGACTTTGGGAGTCATTGGATAAAAAATGCCATTTGTCACGAAAGTAATAACTTTTTTCGAATCTGTAAACTTATCATATTTCGAACTGCACACACAATCAAAAAAAGTATATCAATATTTGGAACAGCTTGCACCCAAATATCACGATACTGCTTAAGTAAGCACTTGTATCTCTGTCGCCTGCCAAAATAAATAAGGAAATGGGAGACGGATAAAGCGAGAAACAGATTTCCTTAAAGCTCTATATTTTGTCTAGAGTGGAAAAAGATGATCATTGGACAGAACTATCTGGATATGAGTTACAATTAGAATGTATAACTGTGTATGAAAACATGATCGGCGTATACATATCGCAAAGATTCATTTACTATAATGCGAATCCATATCCGCTTAGATAACAGAACAATTGTAGGATATTTATGTACTGGTTTATATATAGTCGTTTACAAAGCGGTATTCATTTTTCTTACTATTTCTTCTATCATTATAGCTTCATTCTATTTTCACTGTAACTGATTAAAGTATATTGCATGGCTACCTGCAATTAGTCACAAAAGTTTCTGCTATTGATGGACGTTTAGTGAATAGACGAATAGATGGGTCTTATAACTTGGGACTATTATTCTAAGTTTCTTGGAGTGACTTTAGCATACTCTTGAAGTAAATCTTTTCACCATTTTAAAATTAAAATTTTTAATCTAAACTAGAGCTATTTAAATTCTAAAAACTAAAATAATACTTTCATTAAAAATTATACTTTAATGTTAATTTCTCGGTTAATTTACTGTCTTTAGATAAAATTATAATTTTTAAGAAACATTTCGGATGAAAAGTAAAAAATGTAATATTTCAGAAATTAGCTGCTTATTTGTAAGAACAATAAACTATAAATATGAAAAGATATTATGATGACGTTTATTTCGATCTGCTTAAGTAAGATTAATGATTGAGTAATGATCGCGGTCCGTCAACGGTCCACCATATACGGTCTCAGCCTCGGTCTCAGTAGGAAAACTAGGCGACCATAAAAAGACGGCCATAATGCTCTTCCATCAACGTTCTCCAACACAATTACTTATTATGCTCAACAACTGCGCGTCGCTGCACCCTAGCAAGCCATAGTACTGAGGGAAAATACTCTCACTCGATATTCACTATGTGCTCTAACAGCACCACCGAATCTTGCAGAAAGAAGCATTGCAGCATATTTATTTAAAAAAGTTTAAAGAATAATATTATTAAACTTTAGTATTACAATGTAATATAGAATCTTACATAATAAATCTTTTGTATATTTAGCTGAAAAAAATATTACATAAAGGAGACTTTCTAATTATCCATATGCAATCGCAATTAGTGGCAATTGCATTTTGATATACCAATACTTACTTTTTTATTTAATGAAAATAAAATCATTTATAATTACAATTTATAATGTAAACAGGTATAGAAATAAATTCGAAAAACGTCATTCCCTACAACAAAATAGATCCGGGACAATCAGTTTTATGCTTCTTTAATTTTATTTCGAGTTGCAAAATCTGCTGATGGCTGATGGCAGCCTAGCTTCTCGCGCATTGACAAGTGTTGCGCACTAACACACATCGGATCGTCTCACAAAGGTACTAACTAACAAAGATAGAGAATCAGTACCGCATTCTTATTAGTTTGTTCATCATAAAACTTGTCGTTCCAGCAAATATTAACTTGATATTTTTCGCTGTAACATTATGATATTTTAAAAATATAATAATTTAACATGACAATTTTTACAGGGTTTATTATCGAAAAATTAATCCTTTAAATTTATATTGTTCCAAGAAGCAACAAGCAACGTAAATGCAATGGTAGAATTTAACTGCAGTTTTTACACGTAAAATTATAGAAACGAGAATATTGTAAATGGCACAAAGCACGCGATAAAGGTATAGAGAATCATGTGGTGAGCTCTCGATATCATAGGTGTTGGCGTAAGCCACAATTTCGCAAAGCTAACTGCGTACGGAAATGCACATTTTCTCTAATAATTTGACTATATTTAGTTGAACGCCGCAGGTTTACAGCTCAGCGACACGAGAGCTTATAACGAATTTCAGATATTACTAAATTATAGAAGAATCGATCGTATGTAATGTAATGTACATACATTTTCGTTTTAAAAAATTACGTGAAAATTGGTCAATACTTGTCTCATATTATATGATATCCATTAATTGTCATTGAAAATGTACAAAGATACATAAAATCGAGCATAAAATTGACAATTAAAACTCTTTGTGTAAGTTAATATTTCTCAATGAATAACTCGTAATGCTGATATTCATTATTGTCACTAAGCTTAAAAGTTGCTTTATTTCATCCATATATTTAGATTGTACTTATTATTACACGAAAATTTCTTAATTAATACGCGACGATATAGGCGCCTCAAACATGATAGTCGTCATGTTATGTTTGGAATACTACGCTTTTTCCGTACTCTGGATTTTAAATTGTTATTGGAGCAAGTAATCAGATTTTTCTCGAATTTTCGACCTTGATTACGATTATTTAATGTATTCACAAAAAGCAATCTTTGGTTATACTAAGACTCGTGTCGTATACGAATTACGGCGTTACGAGGACACTTAGAAATTATCAAATAATATCAAAGTAAATTATAATAAAAATATCAAAAAAGTGTTCTCAATACTTAAATAATAAAATTACAGGAAAAAATATTTTTTCTTAAAGTTTCGAAATCTCTATTAATTTATTAAAATAAATCAAAATATTTGTGCAGACCTATAAAAGAATAAATGTAAAATTATATTTATTGATATTGTTTACTTTATATGACTTTATACATTTCATATTTATTAGTAAATCATATTATAATAATAATTATACAATCAGTCACTTAAATATTATTATTGATATTTAAACATTGTATTAACAGTTCAGAAATATTAAATTCTGTTCACTTAAGTTCTATAGATTAACAACATAAATAATTAAAATTGAAAAATTTTTATTTAACATATAATAAAATATCAGTATTTTGTTTTTATACTCGTTGTTTTCAAAGTTTTACACTTCAATGTTATTGTGAATGTTATTTAATGGATTTCATTTTTCTTGATCTTGCCTATTCGTGTACATAACTCATTGGACAGGCAAATATTAACTTTATCCAAGATGATATCCCTTACTGATTGAGAAAAGCCATCTCTATAATAATTAAATCATTAATGAAATTAATAATTTATTATTATAATATAATCTCTCAGGAGAAATAATATTATAAATTAAGGTTACCTTGATGATTTGGATACTGATACAGCAGTTATACAATTATTCAGCATTTCAGTACGCTCATTCTGAAACAATAATAAAAAAAAATTAAATAAATAATAATTAATTACTACAGTTTAAGGTATGATCCGTTAACTTAGAAAATTTCTACCCGAATATATAGGCGCATAAGAATATTATCTAATTAGCTCATTATTTATTATCTTACCAATTTTCCAAAACCAGTAACATCTACTTTAATTATTTTTTTAGTTCGGATACCTGCTTTGTTAGCATTGATAGATTCATCACCTGAAAAAATAATGAAACGTATTGTATTTTATAAATAATTATATGTACATAAAACGTCAGACAACATTATACCCTCACCTTCGAAAATTAATTCAGCATCCATCAATTGTATTTGAACATTACGAATAACTGAGGGTACTTTTTCTGCTATTAGTTCCTTTCTATTAAAATGAAAGTATAGTTTCACATTCTCGTATGAATTTTTATCATCTACTTTTACTGACATTCTTTCGGATAAGCAAGCTAAAGTAATGTTTTAAAATAATATATTATTAATCTTAAATAAAAATATGCAACTATCTAAAAATATTTATCGAGTAGTAGTACTGTTTACAAAAATATTTATATTAAATTAAAGTAATAAATATATTAAAATTAATTGATTGAGATTGAATCAAATATGCATTCATCAAATCAAAGTATCGAGAATATAATTCAAAGAAATTAAATTATTTGACTATAAGCAAAAAAATATTTCTATCATAAAATAAAATACATCATCATAAATTTACAGATGCATATTTATTAAAAACAATTAATCTTTTTTTCGGTGCATCATTTGATAAAATTATCTATGATCTTATAGATATTAGATCCACCTCAACCAGGAGGTATATAATAAACTGAATTATTATAAAATAAATTATCATCTATTTATTTATCTATCTATCCAATATGGCACTTTATTATTTTTGATAAAAACTACTATTATAACAATAATCATACATATAGGCAATTGATATGACAAATGTCAAATCATAATCCTTCCGTCACGAATGTCGATAGAAAATTGGAGAATAGGATATAATTTAAAATAATAAATGGAAATGATTAAACTGAAATAAGAATGTTAAAGTATTATCACAGTACATTATAAACTTGAAAATAAATATCACATGACAGGGCAATATATCTGTCAAAATTGAAATTATAGATACCCAATAATTCAAATGTTTTTGATTACATACATTATTATAAACAATTGTTTTATTAAAAAAACCTACTTTAGAAATAGTTTTTTGAAATAATTTAAACTTACGTATAGTAAAGTCATCAGTTGCAGCTAAAGAAGTGATTGACAAAATTACAAGTACAACCAAATATGTGAAGGTTTTTTCAATCATATTGTTACAATATCTAAAATAAAATAAAACATTTTATTACAGGTTATTAAACATTTAGTACAGGTTAAATTTGATTACGCCTTAATAAAAGTTAAATGACTTCTTATACAAAAGTGTACATATAAATTTATAAATATAAGTTGTTTTTATGTACTTTTTTACTTAATTATAGAGTAAATTAAAAATTATTAACTCGTTTTACTTCGTTTGGTCAATGGAATCAAATTGAAAGTTTCTCCTTTACATGTACTGAAGTTTTAGACTTAAATGTAACATACATTGAATTTATAGATATCTCAGATTTTTACTGTGTGTTAATAAGCAAAGTACGATAAGATATAGAGATACCGCTTAATAAAGACCTTTTATTTTGATTTAATTCACATTAAAACTAGCTTAGTTATGTATAGATATTATTCTCAGAAATGCTAATTTTTATTAGAGGAAAATTAATCTTTTGTATGCAAACACTATACAAATAGATAAATAATACATAATATAGTTGAATTAATTATGTATCTCTGCTATTTAAGACAAATAAATCAGATAAGAACTAACACTCCTACCGCGTTGATAAACGTGCAATGATCAACAAAAGCATACACTAAAAAACAAATGTAGTAGATCGCAAGGTTGTATTCGCGTTGTTTATTATATTGACTTAACTATTAAATTATCTATTGTATAATGTTATTCGTAGGAAGATGTTTTACTCCTATATTTATTCAAAACTATCAATAATTTATGAAAATTAATTTTTTACATATGTTCATCTATTTATGTATCTTCTTATTTAAAAAAAGACAAGGTATCAAATCTGCTACGAAGCGCTTATATTTCCAATTGTTATTTGCTATTTAACTTTTAATATAACCACAAAGGCAAAATATGCGCTCGTTAACTCGACCTACGGGTATAGTGAGGATATTCGAGATGCAATTGCGTGAATATACGTTAAGGGGTTCGTGGTCTGATAGCTGCTGATCAAAATAGGTTTGAAGTTTGCTCGAGTCGTTATTGATCTTACAGACCTTTGCCTCTAGGAATGAAGACCGCCTCCGCGTACGGGAGAAAAACATCGCTACTCTACGATGCCCGTATAGTCCGAGTATAGTCCGGGTATAGTCTTAAAATTTTGGAGTACGTAGATTCAAAAGAAGACTGAGCTAATTTTAGACTTTCCATACAACCAAATACAGGAAGGGATAGCGATAGGGGACCTCGCGCATATTCAATATATATTGTTATGTGAGATTCCGACAAGTAAATTAAGACCTTGAGCTATATATGTATATATATAAAAATTCTGACGACTTATTGCTTGTATTGATGTTTTAATTATAATACTTTGTCATAAATTTATTAAGAAACTTATTAAAATTAAAATTTAAAGTGTACTTTAGTGATAATACCTTTATATTTTTGGCCTATTTACTATGCCGAGAAAAATAGTGTAAAACTAAATACGAGTATATCAGTCATAGTACTGACAATTTTAACTTCGAACCATGCTTCGAACAATTGCTATTATAACCAACACAATTCTAAGCTGCGTACTGCGATGCTTACAGTGGAGATATTGTATAGGTCCAATAAATCATGTGAAATATTTTAGTCTATGCTACTTTTTTAGCGCAGATCATATTGTGTTTATGAAGTTCAAATTGTGATTATATGTAGAACATAAGCTTACAAGAAGAATATTAATAATATGTAAGTGTCAATTACAAGTTGTAATTCGCCAGAGTCTAGTATTACTAATGATTAAATATTATTGAAATATTTCTTGAATAACTGAAAGCATATTTTGAAGCAATCTTAATATAATTATTGATATCGCAGTTTGCATATATATCACGACCTTACGAAATATTTACAGATTATGTATAAAGTTGAAAATTTCAAATGTTTGTGATTTTAACATGCTAAAGGACATGGTACCAATATAGAGTAGAAGAGAAATCACCATTTAAAAAATCACCATTTAAAGTCAAAAAATATATATAGATAAAACTTATAGCGCATAGCACGCATGAAATTAACTTAAAATAATCTGATTGCATATATGTATAACCTTAAAATTAAAATTTTTTATTATACTTTAATAATAATGATAAACATGTATTTAAATCCTTACTAAAGTGTTTAATATCTTTAAGTTTTTTTACACTCCAAATATGTGACTATACAGCACTCAATATATAAAAGAATTTCTGAAAAATTCGAGGAAAAACTGCATTATTTGACGACAAAGATCTCGATATTGTCAAGCGCTAGTTCCACAAATATTTCATAATACTAAGTTTACTTGGCTCTTAAAATTTCTTAAAAAACGGTAATTTAGAAAATTTGAAAATTGGCCTTAAGGGATCTTTCAGTAATAAATGCTTGAGGAAAAGTGAACCTAAGAATGTAAAACAAGAATATATATAGAATACTCTTTTAATCATGCGGCATAGTTTAACTCAATGAACGATAAATACAATACGCACAGAATTGTTCCTAACTTTCCATGTTCATTCAATGTCAAATTTCATGCATATAGATGATTTCACTCATGAATTGTTTTTCCTCTGGAGTTGAGTTTTGATTACCTCCAACCCTGGAACTGAACAAATGTAACATTAAAAATGAAAATCAAAAAATATATCGTATAATTATACAATATTTCTAGTATTTAAACGTATTTTAACTATCTTAACATCTTAACTACTAAATAGACTTTAACTGGAACCATTTGGTGGGACTTATTTGGGCAGAAAAGTTTAATTTATAACTCTTTTAATTAAATGTTTACATATTTCAGAATCTAAATTGACACTTTTAAACTTTCAATTTTATAAAATGATCAACATTTTTATACTATAATGTCTTACACCACTTGACCATAAACGCATATTCAACACTCCATTTATTGGTCTAATTAATTATCATCGGACACTGATTTGAATATATTAAAGAGTTAGAAATATTACAGCACATTATGTAAATAGAAAGAAAAAACCAAAGTTTTTCGTAAAAAAACTTACCTTCACGTGGCATCCAATAAAATCTACGTGTACTTGTATCACCTTAAAAATTAAGACAAAAACGTCGATTCCGTATATTAATGGTACAGTGCAATCTCCGGAAAATAAAAGGTACTATGTGCAAAACCAGTAGATACAGATAGATCGAGAACTCCCAACGTACTAATCGCATAAAATAGCCATGACCCAGATAAAACAGTGGCCCGATAGTTACAAGCCTATCTCCCGTGAGCAGGTGTTTGTTCAATAACGCACGAACGGTTCGACGCTTCATTCATGCGCTGTTACAAATTATCGTGGCTCATCGCTCTTGCGGACTGGTCATCTTGCGGACATCGAGGAATTGCCACCAACCTGCGGCTCCAACCCTATCTCGATAATCCGGGCGATTCTGAACTTCATACGTGCTTCTAAGTCGATCGAGCGGATCGATGATTCTCCACGGTCTTGTCGGTTCAGCTGTCGATGATCCAAATTCCAGGAGGAAATTAACATTTCACCAGCGCAGCCTTTCGCCAATCCCTGTGGGTACTGTGAAAGTTGTAGAGAAAGTGGAAGAAGAGTAGAGGGAAGGGAGACGCTTAGTTTCAAGCGACAACATATCAGTTTTTCCTGCAATTCTCTCCCTCTGATATTCTGATTTATTTGGCACATAACCGCTTACCTATGTACAAACAAATTATATACACTGTACTATACAGTTATCTGTGTACACTATATCCAATTTCAAAGTTGACACGTATTCTAAAATGTAAAACCAATATTTATATTTTGATCCATTGATACTCTAACTACAGCTAAGAAAAATTATACACTCAGATCACCAGTGACTATTTCAAATACCTTTCCGTAGCATTCCGATCAATTAAGAAGAAAAGTAACTAGATAAGCACCATTGGAGTCAAAAAATTTGCAATAAAGCAAATGTGATAATATTTTGTGCAACTATGGAAAAGAATGTTGAAAGAGAACCGAATATATCGAAGTCTTTAATACAAATGGCGTTCGAATCTTCAAACAACGGTCTAGACATGAAAAAGTAACCATCTTACAATATGAAAAATGATGCGATCTGGTTAAAACTCGAGTATCTCATTCCCTATACGGAGCTCTCGGAATAAATTTGACTTGGAAGGTTGGGAGTGACGGGTGGTGCTCGTGCCGGATCGTCGGGGCTCCAAAGTCACAAGGAAGAAACGCAGGCGGCCGGCTCCTCGATATTCCAAACAAACGGGCAAGTGAATAACAAAATCAACGGAATGAACCCGAGACTTGGGAGGGCATAAAATTAGGAGAGAAGGCCGAGGGCGGCACCTGCCGGCACCAAGGCATGACGGAGGAGCTCGAGTTCTCCGACCCGGGCACGTAACAATTAGATAGCGCGAGCCCGGGAAGAAAATTGGACCGGAAAAAGAGGAGCTGCTGGCGCTGCAGGACGGAGGAGCGGGATATCGCTCGCCATTGTGCGCGGGGGATCGATCCGGCAAGGGCGCGCGCCTCGGCCCGGCCGTATATAGGGATTATTAGCGGCCTCGCGCGCGCCTCCATTTATCTCAGTGATTTTCCTCTTTAGCCTCCGGTTCCCCTCGGAAGTTGGCGGACCTGCGCACATGCTTCTCCCTCCCCATATCGTCCCTTTGTGGCTAGGTAGAGCCTCCCATGAGTCTTTCAAGCTATAGAAGCCTCGTGCGTGCCCGATTTTAGCCGAGCGATCTACTCGCCTCTTTCTCTGTCTATTAGTACAGCAAAACGTTTGTTATACCACTCTGTATTTGGCCCACAGAATTATATATAACTCTGCTCCTGCTCTAAGTCGTGATTCCGATTCGGACGAATCAGGATTCTCTATTGGTTTTAGATGAAACTCCGAGTCTTGGTAATATACTATGTCTACTAAATGGCCTTGGGAGATTTATTAAATCATGTGAGAATAACTGCGAGTATAATGGAACAGATATTCTTTTGATTGCGATAATAGCAAAAGTAGGATATTAATTAAGTTTTGTAATACTTCAACACTATTGTCGATTAAAACAATAAGGAAAAAATCTTTTTAGTGCCACCTGTTCTTTCCGCCATGTGCAAATGGAAATTTTATCCAGAAAATCAAAAGAACCCATCTGGAAATTTCCTGTATAGTCATGCCCTCAGACCATTTTTCATTTTTTTCTATCAATAATGCAGTCTCTCGAAATGAGCGATAAATATTGTGCTTTACTGTATTACCTGATTCAGAAATTTTATTTTCAGAATTTTATAATTAAATCTTTAAATTTTTTACAACATAATTTTATTGTAATAATTAGATTATTGACACTTTATAATTTGACTATAAAACGAGCAAACAATTAAAAAGTAATTAGACTCTTATTATAATTTATTTTACCTTGACTGATTATAAGGTACACTTATAAGTCACGGGAATGTCGAGTGGTTTCGTTTGCAGTATAGACAGGCAGAGAGCAAGACATAGATTCTTGCTTGCACTCCGTCGCGGTGAGCAATTATGAGAAAGCCAATTATATTATACACTTTTACGAAAGAACGGTTCTGAATCTGTCGTCGTTCAAGATTGAAATCCGGTGTCTCTGGCAAGCTGTGTACGCAGGTGCGCTTGACTTCACCATTGATTTTCAATTTATTTATCGAGGTGGAAAAATTGGTGACGAGTTCCCAACGTTATATGTGAGCCAGACAAGGCATACCAGATCGCGAAACGAAAAGAAATATTCAATGTACAATCAGTATACAGGAAGATGATATGTTACCGTAGATGTTGCACTCGTAATGTAATACGATAGATAAAAGAAAATGTCGTCTTTTATTGATACTATATTTATATAGTTAATATTTATTCGTATATACTTTTATACTACAATTTTATGTTCGATTTTACTCATGAAATTTCAAGATATTCTTCTTGAGTCTCTGACCGTTAAATAACCTAGCTATTATCTGTAAAATTTTACGTAACTAATTATTTTACATCAATTTGATTAAGATGATTAATATCCACTTCATTATAGTGGATGGTATTCTTATTTGATGATGCTTTTGATAAAAATAAATAAATTTAATTTAGATCCAGGTATATATAATTAAGAAATTTGTTGTATGCGTAGACATTTTTGATTTGTGCTTTCAATATAATTTCAACGTAGTCTGTGTTTTAGGGTGCACAATAAACTTGCTGCTTCGTAGCCTTTTGTTATTATATATGTAATGTAAAATAAATAAAAAGGGATTCAAACTCTTTGTATAAATGAATTATATTTGAAATCTTACAGAATATATATTTAACTTCTACGGTTAAACCGCCAAGGACTATACATTCAAAAAATTTTCATTTGCTTTGTAGTACTTTTACGTATTAAAATATGACAGAACAATAAACAACGCCGTACTGTAAATATTTGAAGGAACATATCACAGAAATTCAAACAAATATGCGCGGTTGTAAAACATCGAAATCGTCTATACGGCGCGAGATGTAGGTGAATTGATGTTACTTTGAGTTGGTAAACTATGTCGTATACGTACGGATGTTTAGCTCATGCTTTTACAGCTGCAAAAGTAAATCCCAAACTAGTCAGTTTGTTTCTGTACATAGCAGCCATAGAATACCCTGGGTCAGAAATAAAAAGTGCACTCAAAAGTGCTGGAAAAAAGTTTTAACGACTAGACTGCGGTTAATGTCGAAAGGGAAAGCTAACGTTCTATTTTGTACAATCTATAATTTTTATTATGTGCCTTCTGACATTATTTTTATTTGAGTTTTATTTGACCTTTTTAAAATACTTAACTACATGATGTACCAAATAATCAATCTTGATTCGTGTATCTCTTTAAAAAAAATAAAAGGGGCTGTACTGGATTTACTGTTATTTCGAAAATACGATAGATATAAAATAAAAATTAGAATAATGTCGGAATGACGAGGATTTCTTAAGCGCTCTATGCAATAAAAAGGTAACTCGATTCGTGAAAGCGGAAGACGGAGTAATTCGGGTTACGAGAGTAGCGCTCAGAAATGTATTCACCTGGGCTGCATGTGCGAGCTACCTCGCATTGGCCACTCAAAGGTCATATTCTTTTATACTCCCGCCACTCTTCTTAGTTGTGATAATAGGTCCGCGCAATGCGTTTGTAGCCACAGCAGTCATGGTAGCCAGTATAATCGGCAATTCTCTCTGCTGTGCCATGGTGATTTCAAATGTCATTTGAATTTAAATGTAGCTCTGACACACTGACGCATACGTTCACTACATATGATAAAAATAGACACTGCGAGAATTAAGTTATAGGAGGGATTATATAAATATCTTTTTATACCTGTACGTCTGGTCAATTTTCAGTTCGTTAAGATTGCAAATGACGGAGATTTTCTATATGAATATAAGTGACTGCATCGCGATCTAAAATAATTCTTAATTTGCAAATTTATTTTAATTTGTAGTAATTTGTAATGCCAAATAACTATGAATTTTTTAAATTTTAAAGATTTTCTTTAAATTATTCTTCTTGAACGAAATATATTTCAAATTTTAATCATGGTTGTTATAAAATAATCCAATTACGAATAATAGAAAATGCATAAAAAATAAGTAGTTTAGGAAATTAAAACTACACATAAACTATTTTAATTTCGTTATTGAATATTCAGGAAAATTTATATCAAATTATGTTGGTAAATTGTGTTTAAAACGCTAAAACAAAAATTGACAATTTTCATTTTTAACGAGCTGATGCATGCATAAACATATCGCCATAGAATTCAATGATAGAGAAATTTAATAAAAGTTAGTGAGCCGTTGTTTTCCGGAAATTACATTTCATGCTTTCTTCAGGATGGTCACCACGGCTTATTGTCACACAAGGATATACGAAGGTAGAAGGCGTAAAAAGTGACGATTAATGGAACGTAATTGGAGACTGCTATATAGGAAGCAACGAAAAAATACAGCTTGAAAAATACCCTTGCAGTATAATGATAACGAATAAGCCGAGTGCACACAAAGAGATGACGCGCGGGGCAATTTAGCGGCCTCCACTCAAAGCGCTACGCGGTTTACCCTCTAGTCCCTCGAGCGCTGGTCTTTTGCCTATTCCTGCGCCAAGTGGGAATAAACGAGTTGGCGAAAGAGTGGCTAAGTGTATGTGGGCATGGGTTAGGGAACCGAGGAAAAGTAGAAGAGGGAGTAGGTACTTAAAATTTAAGCTCTCGCTCGCTAGGACGCGCTATTCAATTACCGTTATACGTGCGCGCCGTGCAAACATTTAAGTGCACCTGCGCGTCAAAATGCTGCTTACTGCTAGCACAATTCGCCAATTACACATGTTTGTAAAAAATGAAAATAACATAATTAACAAAAAACAACAAAAATGAAATATTTTTTATACTGCAAAGTAAACACGATTCTGCATAAAAATAAATGCTTTGAAAAAATTGCTTAAGTGTAGTTACCCACGCACATGAGGTGATTTGATTAAATCCTCGAAACGAGAACAAGAATCCTTGATAAGTGCATTTGTCCAATTTCCATTTACTATAGCCATGATAAAGACACTTACATCTACGCAATTCCAGCACAGAAGCAGCTATGCGTGCACTACATGGGTTAGGATTTCAATTTCTATGCATTTGATATCGCCCATGTCACCTCTTGCAGAAACTCGATAAAGCTCGTTTTGAACTTTGTGATCACGTATGCATCCTAAATGGATCTTGCGAATGCTTTAGTTCAGTGATTTGGGGTACTTCTCGAACGAGAAGCATGCTGGAAACCAATTATCACTCTTCGATATCAAATAAGAGTTAATTCTTAATTGCGAAATTGTGTCGAACTATTATAGTTCTATTGATATTACAATAGCATATTATAATAGTTATATGATAAATTCTTGATTTCATTAAATATATTTCGATTTTATGATGTTAGGAAACAAGGTGCATAATAACCTCATGAGTAAAATTAAATCTTATAGGTTTGGGTTTTTAGGGTAATATTATTAAAAGAATTGAGTTTTATTTGAATTATATAAAATTTAAATAAAAAAGGGGCTCAATCAAGAACATATTAGTGAACATTCAATAATTATATGTTTTCAATTGCATCACATTATCGTAATTACAAAACCTTTTTGATTAATCCTTTTTCTACTATTTAATAAATAATAGAGATGTGGAAATTTAGAAGTCGCTTTGATTAATGCAATGAATTCTATAGCGCTGGGGCACAAGTTTGCTTTGCGAGTGTTTGATTAATGATTGCGTTTTTCGAGTGACGAGATAAAGTTATCGGCCTTGAGACTAAGAAGCGACCTAATTGTTCGGGTGGTTTTAATTAAATTTTAAACGAAAGAGTGCACGGACTGTATAACCAACCATTGCGTTTTTTGTTTTATACGAGACTATGGCGCTGCTGCCAATAATGCCGTTACTGCTACGATGAGTAATGATGATTAAACGATGAGATAATAAATAGAAAACTATTATTTTACAAAAATTAAAATACAGATTATTATAGTGTAAATTAAAAAATGGTCAAATAAGCATTTGATTTATACATATATCGTATAAATTTTTTCAGATATATTTCAATAAATAAATTAAGTGCATATATAGTTATTTTATTTTAACTAACGATTTATTTGTCATTTTCTTTACTCGTAGGTCCGTGCTGGATATTTTATACCATTGTCTTCGTAATGCCATCGGTACTCTCCTGTCGCCAAACGGAGTTCCAGTGCTCCAATGGCAGATGCATCGGTCTCAATAAAGTATGCAATCTCGTCGATGATTGCGGCGATAAAAGCGATGAACAACAGCAGTGCTCACGTAAGAATAATATTTTTGTAGTAATTTTCCTCCCTTTAAAACATAAAACCTTTTATATAAAAATTCTAATTATGCTCAGACACTACTTATTTAAAAAAAAATTTTAGACACTTAACTGGTAGACATCTATCTTTGAAGCCAGCATGTATATTCCCATTTATTTTCGATTAGCGTACTAGATTATCATAATATATTTTTTGAGTCATATTTATAGCAGTGCAAGTGACAGAAAAACAATATATCGAACTATAATTAAACCATTACGAACATTTGATGCCAACTACTCCATGATTTAATTATTGATAATTCTTTTGAAAATGTTGTAAAAACATGTAACATTCACCAAACAAAGGCTAATGACTGACAAATTTTTCATTACAATACTATATCGAGTTCTGTTCTCGTCTAATACCTCTAAATTCTGAAAATTGTTTATTTAATTCGGGAACAATAATCGATATGAAATAAAGTTAAGAATTAAGTTAATTCAACAATAAACTATGCAACACATCATGGTATGGGACATAAAACAAATTTGTAGAGCAATTGTCCACATCCTTCTTAAAAATTTCGTCGTTATCATGAACATCTTCATGAACATAAAAACATTTGCATCCTAAGTAGATTGGAATTAAGCATATCAATAATTGCAATGGTATGAGCAGAGTCAAGGATATCCTTCTATTCAAAATTAAATAAAAGATGCATTATTCTGTCCCTAGTATAATTCCGTTATAATTACATTAAAAATAATCAAATGAACTCGAAAACTGAAAATGGTGACATCAATTATGTCATTTTTGCTTTGTAATGTATCCTTTATTTCCGGTTAGTCTGATATCTCAGAGTTATGTATTTAGAGTATGTGACTCTAAAGAGAGTCGGGTATAAAAGAACGGACGCATGTGGGTTAATATTACAGACAAAGCCAACAGATGAGTGGGAATTTCCCTATACACGTGTATCCAAAGGAAAAAAAAACAAAAAAGAAATTGGAAGAGAGAGTGAGTAAGAAGAAGAAAGAGGAGAGAAGCGGTGGGAGCGAAAAAGAAAGAAAAAGAGAGAGATAGAAAGGATGAATGAGAACGGAAGAGACAAGAGATGGTAAGGAGTGGGTGAGGGTAAGGCCTGTGAACCGACATGGAGAATTGGCTTCTGTCCAAAGGTATCAGTATTTAGTAAACCCATCTATAGTTGATTCTACTGTATGCATACAAATATCCGCAAACATATATTTCACGTGACACAAGAAGTTGAAAAATGATTCTATTTCAGTGATCGCTTTCTCGTCTGTATTTCAAAAAAAATAAACACTGCAAATATAGAAGTATCAATAATTAAACCTAACTGCATCGATGTAGTAAATATAATATTTGAAATGCTAATGTTCGGTTCATGAAATATTACGAATTCATTTTCTAGCAATAACTGACTGCTAAACTGCCACTAAAATACCTAGCATGTGTAAAAAAAAGTGTCATAAATAACGAAATTTCCCCCCTGGTGCCCTAAACCCTTATGATTGTAGGCGTTCTACAGAGTTTCTGTGGCTTCGTGATAGATTTATCGTTGCTCACATATGTAACAATCCTCGATTCGTATTGAATGGCTTCGTAGAATACCTTTCTGCTATCAGATACGATATTACTAACATGAACTTTTTTTAGTTCAAACTTATTTATACTTCTAGCATTCACTTCAGATCAAACGTCTCTTCCTTAACTCTACTTATACTATTGTGAACTATTGAAATCAGGCTATAAAACAATATGCAATAGATTATCAACTGCTCCGTTATATCAGTATATCCTTTCTTAGTAACCTTATACGCATACATATTATATAAAACAAATCAAATCTAACTTATACCTTCATTATTTTTCAAATATTTATTGAATCTTAATTGGAATTTCTATTAATAAATTAAAAATACAGCTATATCAAAAATAATAAATTTATTATACTTTCTATAATTTACGTATTTAACGTATTTTAAGTATTTTGGTTATATCTACACGAGGAACACCTTTCTCTTGAGAGACAAGTTATATTAAAGGTAGTAGCTTTAGTAGTCTCATAGAATTAGAAATATTTGCAAAGTGTATGAGCTACATATTATCCGAAAAAATTTAATAAACCAAATATTAATTTTTCATGTCTGAATACGATCAGAAGAAATTAATTTAAATTAAAGAATGAAAAAAAAAGAAAGAAGTGCAAATCTCAGCTAGCTAATCAATCTTCATAGTACTGAAAGCGACATAAAATTTGCAAGCCGATTTTTTAATAATGCATACTTAAAAATTCTTCTAAACGAAGTGCTACCACCTACAGCCTCTCCTTACTTAAATAATCTGAATCTAACTTGACTATATATTCTGTCTTAAGTTTGATGCATCAAGCAAATATAATATTTAATAAGGAGGTGCTAAATTACTATGGAAAAGTAACTCAATTTTTCTTTCCAAACATGATAAAGAAATCAAACTTAAAAATATTTCTAATGTTTGGTAGAAAATATAATTTATAAACGTGAAAAATTCTCTAAAATATATAAACATGTACATTCGCTTTTAATTCATATTTCATAATTAAACTCATGACTTTCTTTTTTGAACTTCGAGACCTCATGTTGACGCGTAACATACAATATAAGTTTCATTTTTATTTTTTTATATTTATTGTAACGGGGAGATCCGGGGAGAAAATATCTCCGACCCGGCCGTGTACATGCCCCTTTTACGTGCAATGGGCAGTGTTGCAAACACTTGCGTAGCGCGGCCGCTGGCTAGTCGCTCAGCTGATGACTTGTTGAGAACAACTCCTGCGGTGGAGGCGTGGTCCTTCGAATCGCTCAGTCGAAGATTACAAAAAGGGCGAGGGAGATCGGGGATGCCGGATCAAAAATTCAAAATACCTTTATTTATTATCAACAATTATCAAATCACTTTACTATCTACGTCGCGCGAACAAATTTATACTGCACATGCACTCTCTTGCAACAGGTCCTAAATCCTAATTCGCGCCGTAATTGACCGTATTCACTGCGCATACGTGCGCTCTTAATTAATTCAGGTTAGCTCCGCGCTAACCTCGCATTTATCGCGCTCAGGGCCGGTGCACCCAGTGCGCATGCGTAAGCGCCGACTTGGTTGGCGCACCGCGCGAACACTCTTTTCGCGCGCGCAACCGCTCGCAATCCGTCGCATCGGGATGATTTGCGCTTTCTGCCGGTTAAGGGGCCTAATCACACTAAAGGGTCGCGCTTTTACTATTCGCGCACTTTATGTCTATACGAGTGCGAGTGAGAGAGAGGAGTTTTCCCTCGAAGGGCTAAATTTATCTGTGGGGGTACCTCTCCGGGTCCATTCCCATAGGGGCCAGCCGTTGCTCTAGGAGGTGGAGCATAAGTCCTGTGTAGTCTGCTTCCTCAGCAATAGACTGCAATGCTCCCAGCCCCTGGTACCGTTACCACGTCTCACTTTTTATCTGCCGTGACCGGCACAACAATCTCCGCGTATCCGTACACTGATACGCGGGAGATTTTCAGAGAAACCTATCGCACGCGCGTCGTCATTCGCTTCTCTCGAGCGCCGAGAGGACACTAAACTTTGATTGATTTGCGCCGGAAAGATTCGCGGGCTTCCCGTCTTTTCTTTGTTTACCTTTACAGGTAAACTTAGATCGGCCCGCAATGGCCTTGACGGGCCCAGCGCCTGGCGCCCTTTACACCATATATATAAATATAAACGATTTAATCTTGAAATTTTGTAAATACAATTCAAATTAACACACGTACTGAAAACGTTAAGTCCAATAATTATTACTCTATTTCAACCAATTACCGAACTGTCATTATGAATCAATTATATTATTAACAGTTTTGTTCATATTGTTACTATTATTATCAGTAAATTTAAATTAAAATTATTATAGATTCAAATTAGAAAAAACTTATTTAAAGAGAAGCAAATTAATTTTTATAGCATCTGGTTTCTAATTAAATAAAAATTTTAGGTCTACTAAAAACAAATATATATTAGATACTGTATGTTGTGTTCCTAAGAAACTGTCAATTTTTTAATAAAATTCATCCCTTAGTATACGTCACAGGAAGTTTACAACATATGGGCATTCCGATAAAATACTTTCAAAGAATACCTTTTATATTTAGCAAATATTACATAATGAGTGCAGAAAAAAATTCGTGAAAATACAAAGTAAGTTTAAAAAAAAATTAAATGAATTGGAAAAAGTTAGAAAGTGTTAGAAAACGGAAGGGTATATTCGGTTAAATATCTAAAATTAAAAAATTTCCTAAGTGTTAAAAACTTTTTATATTAGAGACAGACTAGAAAAAGAGGAACAATAGTAAGGTAATTTCGCAAATGAATGTACTTTTTTTCTCTCTTTTATTTTTTTGTCCTATTTTGAGTTGCTCAGCCCCCAGATAGTATCGCGTATTGGCTTTCTCCCTATGATTCCACTAGTGTTAGCATTTGCTAACTTAGTAATGTATGACCACGTTTCAAAAAGAGTACGAATGTAAGTTTCTAAACGTAAAAAGAGTTAAAATTCTTCTATATTTTGCAGACAAATACTAGTAGAATGGTACATTTAGCATATTACACGTAAGAAAAGGAAATCAAAATTACATTTGTAATGGATAATTGCCGGCAGCGAGGGAACGGGCGTTGATGGCTGAGACAAAATTCTCAACCCGCCCTGGAGATTGTCCGAGAGGTCGTGTCGTGGGTCCTTTTTGCAGACTGGCGCGAGGCGCCGGCAGCGAGGACTAAAGGCGGGGACTTAGCGAGCGCGAACGAATACTTCGTCGCGATCGGTCGCGTTATGGCACTGGTCGAGGCGGCCCCGTGAAGAGTATCGGCGGGGTTCCTGGCCGAGTGTCGAACGTCAACTGACTGTGCCCCGCGGTCACCCGTCGCGACTCGCGGCCGCGCCGGGGTCTGAAACAAAGGGCCTCCTAGAGGCGTGTCGATAGCGCAGCAGCGCTATCGCTTCACCGAATTTCGGGCCTTCTTAGATTAGGTCGCGCATTCGCGGCGCAAGGTTCGGGGAAAAAGGCGAGACTTATATGTAATGTATACAAGTCCGCGCCTTCTGACAGACCGCGCGGACGTCAGAATATTACACATTCGTCAAAAATCAAATAAAAAATGAAAAATAATATATAGATCTACGCTTTCAATATTTTTAAACTATGTATATTTTTAATTAAAATAAATATTTATGTATGGACAAAAATTAGTTATATATTATAAAGATACAACTTTTGATGATACTTTTATATTGTTTTATGCATATATAATTAGAAAGTAAAAAATTAGGTTTGTATGATAATTTATATTTATAAAATAATATCTCTATTTTCTTATTTAGAAACATCACTCCGTTCAATATTCCAAACTTTTTTAAAACGTTCTCGCTTTGCACGCCTATAAATCTTTTTCGCGCTGCATACATGATTGTCAATACGCTGTCTTTCTATCGTTTGAAGCAAAAATATCTTTCAGTACTGCAGACTCAAGTAATGCGTCACTTCGCAAAAAAGGAAAATGCAAAAAGAAACACAAAACCAGGGGAATCGTGGTTTACCTGCGTCTGCTTCTCTTTTTGTTGAACTATAGAATACCGTCTTATGCCAACATCAAACAAACCGCTTAATCCTCCCCGTTTCTCGTTAGACCGTTGAACACGCATTCACTTTAACTTCACTTACATTCGTATTTGAATTCAGAATTTTTTTAGCAAAATGTAACCTTCTTTAATACAGTATGATAATGATAAAACATATTTAGTAAGAAAGGGCTATTATTTGAAAAAATTTTAGTATTTGTAACGATATTTTTAAAATATTTATTTTGATTTTTGCATAAAAGCACTTTATTCTTCTTTATTTTAGTTTCTTTTTTAAAATAATTAAAATGAATAATATTAAGTGCTCACTATACTGTTGGTTCTTCCTTTGTCAAGGAAATTAATGCATTAAGTATCATGCTAACCTGAAGTATTAGGATTAAAACGACTTTTACCAGTTACTATATTCCGTTCAGCTGACTGTTAAATAAATACTCTAAAATATTGAAGTGTTTACAAGTTTTAATTAATTGATATGACTTCTGTTACGTACGCGGCGCCTGCTGGGGGGGAGGCGGCGCGTCTCCTCTTCTCGTGAACGAGTGAGTGTGTGCGGTGAGGTCGTCCGGTGGCGGGAATCGAACTCTCGACAGGGGCTGGAGCCTGGAGGGGTGGCGAGGAGACTCAGAGACCAGGTTGTGGTAGACCTATAGTTACTTTTATTGATCAGCTTGCGTAGATCGTCGGGAGGAAGAGGCGGCGCTCCGGCGCGCGTCGCTCGGACGCGACGAAAGATGACGAGAAGCCCCGTTTGTTGATCTCCTTACTTTTTATAGCCGCTTCGTGTTGCTCTACCGCACCCGTGGCTTGATGAATTCCCCGTATGCTTTCGTCTTGGTTGGAGTTGCCGATCTTGCGAATCCTCCGGGCGCCTTGCTGTTGCCAGGCGGACGTCGGCACGAGGCCGCAAGTTTTCGTCGATCGGCGGCTACCTGAGCTGCTGATGTCGCGGGTCAGCTCCGAACTTCCTGTTGCCGTGGCCCCGCTGCTCGCGGGGCCCGCCGATTTCCCCCGATCGGCGATTATTCGAGCCACTATCCTCAAGTATTCGGCCCGGTTCGGCAGAAGGTGCCCCCGCGCCACGAGTGCGGGGCCCCCGAATTCCCCGCGACAGCGGATATAGGAGCCGCTGCCTTCGCGACTCTGTCGCGGCTCGGCTGAAGGTGACTCCGCGCTGCGAGTGCGGAGCCCCCGAATTCCTCGAACTACAATTTATGTGTTCTATTTAAACACATCAATTTTTCAACATAAATTGAAATGAGTAGAAATGTGCATTTAGTGTTTAATTAGTTACCTCGGATAACTGTATGTATATCCGCTAGGTAAAACCTAGATTTATAATTATAGTCAAATCATTAGCATTTTAGTCAAATCTATCTTATAATATTTCTTCCAGAATCTGTAATTTAAGTTGATTAATTAAAGTGCTATAAATTAATTTTGGGAAAACTTGCATAGATATATCGCCAAAAGAATTACGACGAGAATTCTAAAGCTGTTACCTCTCAGTGGTTATAAAAAAGCGAAAGATCAGCGTAAATCAGCAGTACCGTACTCGACAAAGACGAGTAAGATAAGGGTATGAGCGTGGGCTATAAACTAAATAAAAAACTAAAGGAAAGAAAGAAAATCCGTTCAGTATTAAAATTGAAGCGTTTCTTATGTAGTTCTTTGTATTACAGCCTGCAACAGAACTTACTACGGTGAAGTCGGCAAAACTTATGACCTCGAGCTACATCGCCCGAAGGAAGACAAGGTGCCTTACATCTGCAAGTTAACATTCAGCGCTCCCGGTGGTGATCTAGGTGATATTGTTCAGGTAATGTCTCAATTATTTTGCTTTTTACTAAGTCGAATCCTTTATTCTTCTATTCATAATTTAATCTATTATTATTGCAATAACTCTCTATTGATTGGAAACAAATGAGCTTATAAATATTTTAGATTTAATTATGTAAAAAAAACTTAAATTTAATACATTCAATCTATTTCGCCTTATCTTAAACTTTTATTGTCATATAAGTAACTAATAATCAGAAACAGTATTTCATCAATCAAAATATCAAAACATAATAGGTTGATTAAAAAGTTTAACATTTATGAAATCACTAAGTAACTTACGGAAAATACTAAAAAAACTCATGAACGGAAAACATTAAAAAACCCAACAAATCAAGCAAAAAGTTTTATTGTTCAGAGTTTCATTCGTTGGAATATTGCTACTGGAGAAAAAACAATCTGGTATTCGAATCAAGGCTGCAAATTTTCTTTGAAATTAATGCTCTAGATTCTTTTAAAGCGACGATGTACTTGTAGGTGGATATAATAGATTATGTAAAAATTTAGTTAGCGGTTATACTTTCGTGATTTTTACGGATTTAGATACTAATATTTTTGTTATTTTTAATCAATAATAATCTTCTTATCTTTAGTTTAATAAAATTTAATGAAAAATATTATTTTAAATCATGTTAAATTTTGTAATAGATGATTCCATTAAATAAAATATTTAATGTGGCAAATGTAATTAAAGAATGTAAATTAAAATTTGATAAAAATTATTAAATAGAATTTCACAAATTTACTTAGTGTTCGAACGGATCTATTGCGGTAAAATGGATCATTACGTGACAAAGATAAGTTTTCTATAATTTCAAAAGAAAAGTCAAAAGTTAATAATTTCAAAGAATACATGGCCTTCGCAGGTCCTTCAATTTCTGCAATAATTTACGATTTAATCCAACGGTTGATGAGCATACTTTTTCTCGTTCAAAATTCGCAAGCGAAACAAAAGTCCCGCTCGCGAGAGAGAGTTGCGCGCTAGACCACCAGAAAGCGTCACGTGTAAAGTGCAGGCGGCGTGATCTCGGAGTGAAGAGCTCTTGCGAGAATATCCGACATACGACGCTAGCCCTACCCCTTTTTCCGAGCTGCTTGCTCATGATACCACTGGCACTTCAGCTCCTACGTATTCCCTTCCAACACTTTTCCCTTTCTTTTAGAGAGAAATACGCTTTCACTGACAGTTGTGCAGTAAAATACGCGCACCCACAAATTGTCTATAAATGTAACTTGCACTTTGTTATTTAAAATTCCAACAAATTCTTTCTTTTCCCTTGGCTTTTCCTTGATTACAAACTTTTCTATATGCATAAATTACCCTTGCATATGTGTGAATTTCAGCTGACGTTCGATAGTTTCACGCTCGGACAGTTCGTTTCATTCACGGCAGCGGGATGCCCGGACGGCTCCCTGCAGATCTCGGAAGCGAACCGACCGGATGTAGGCGGACATTGGTGTGGTACCTCTCGAGGCCCAGCGATATACTACAGCGAAACGGCGGCAGTCTCTATTACTTTGCGCCTCTTCAGATTGAGCAAGGATCAAACTGGCTTCAACTTCGACTTCCGCATGGCGTACAAAATGATCCGCCACTCCGATGCTGTGGTCCGCTACAACAATCCCTTCGTAGGTGTGTATTTGTGCGATTGATTGTAGATAGTTGGTCAATGGCCTCACCAAGGGCCTCGCTTATGAATATATGCGCATGCAAAACCAAACGATCGAGTCTTGTAAACTTTGATTTATGGATTATGGATATAAGAGCCCCGATAGGAAGATTGGAAGTTTGGTCGGGTGTACTAATTCAGCCAATTCTGACGCAAAACATGAACTACTTACTGAATAGATGGAATATTAATAAAAGCCGATATTTGCTCTTTAGTCTTGATTATAATAACCATAATTAATCAATTAATTGTAGCACAGTTGATAAATGATATGTTAAGACATCAATAAGTCACAAGATTAGTACAACAATATTACAGATTCTTCGTCGGATTTGCAGCCGTATTACTAAATAATCTCAATTGAAGCAATCTATATAGAAAAACACAAATAATACATAAATTTTAACATTCAATAAATTCAATGACTCATCACACCTATGAATTTTTAGTTAAATTTTGATTTACAATCTTTGTAATCCCGTATAAAAAGCGACGAAGATCACTAGTAAATTGATTAACCTAAAGCTTATTTTGCATTTTTCAGGAGAATCTACTCGCGCTCCTATTGAATCAAAAGTATCATCTACAACTTTGTCGAGCATTAGTAGTCCCATGACGACGATCCGCACGACTTCAAAGTTGAGCTCGTCGAGCAAACCAAGCAAAACGAGCATTGCACAAGCAACGGCTGTAATGACCACGACGATGATGACGCCCCAGATTACTGGGCTACACACCTTGCTGACTTCTGCCATGCCTGAATCGACGACGCAAAAGCCCAACTCTGAGCAATATCTCGGTGAACTTATCTCAGGCACCTACTGCTCCAAGACTTTTAGCGAGTGCGACAAGAAGCGCTGCCGCTTGCAGTCGCCCAACTTTCCGGGGCTCTACCCGCGGAACCTTACTTGCTACTACGCGGTGAGTCAAATCCTAAACCAACTTTTTCTTTTTTGTAAAGTTAAACCTTTATTTTATCGTCATAATCTTTTTTATATAACACTATCTCTATGAAAACTATTATCAATCACTTTGGGCGCTTATATGAATTTTCTTCAGTTTGACCGCGTGTAAAAATTTTTAATAATTTCTGTATTACAATTAAGAAAATCATTAACCTGAGACAAAATCTCAAAATAAATTAACTTAATTTATTTCATCGGAATAATAAGATAATTAATGTTGCATTTAAAACAAAAAAAAGAAATATTTCGTTACGTATAATATAGTTAATTAACTAAAAAAGTTAAAAAAGTTATTTAAAACGTTAAATTCAATATAAGATTTATAAACGAAATTTTTATTTACTTGTATTTATTCAAAAAAGTGTATTAAGAGGCTGTGATCATTTTATTTAATACAATAAATAAGTCTCCTTACATATACTCTACATCAATATAAGCACCCTTTAAGTAAATTCGATTAGTATAATCGAGTATGACAATGTTGATCTATTAAATGATATTATTTATTAATATCTCTTTTAAAGAAAAAATTATACTTCTTTAACAGATTTAAAAAATCTTTGCACATAAAATATTGACAAGAAATTATTAATATCACAAAACGGGCCGCATGTATTCGTTATCTTGTACCCTTCTCCCTTAACATTCTATAAAACGTAACTATTCCGGAGCTTCTTAGTTTCTTTATCTAACCCCTTATCTCATGTATCTCAAGTTTTTGTACTAATATTATTTTATTATTTTAATATTAGTCATTATAAGAGGGTACACATTAATGAATTAATTTTAAACAGGTGAATAAATGTTTTATAAAGATAACACTAAAGCAATTATTTTTAATTTTTTTAATTTCATCTTGAAAAACTGCACAATTCTCAATAAAGTAATTATTAAAGATTATGAAGCGAAAACATACATCTTGAATCGCATGATCACTTAGCAACGTGAAGTTTTTTTATATTTTTCTTGAATCTTTTTATTACCAATCAGATTCCCTTGAATTTCATACGATTAAATATTTTCTAGCTCAAATTAAATTATTATGAATCTACATAAACTATGTCTATAGTTTTCAATCAATTTAAATAATTATTATTCTAAAATGACTACTCTTTGATCTTCATTATAACATAATTATAACACTTCTTGTATGCATAATAATATTAAAACGACAAAAATTGGTTAATATATGATTTGTTCTGAATATTATCCTCCTCTCTCACTTTCAATTTTTTGTTTTACTGTTTAAAAATTGCGTGACTTCTATAAGATTCTTTGCAAGCATGGACGTTCCAACTTCTGTAGGTATTTTTCTATAAGTAGCCACACGCATATTCTTTAACTTTTTACCTCCAATTACATCTTTAATGAAGGATACAAACGCAGACACCTTTACGTAAATTGCAGGCCCTAATCGCTCGTCACAATCTTTTCGAGGTTTTATCAACACTCCTATTAAAGTTTTTTCTTCATAGATGAGTGGACTACCATCGTCACCCTGTCAATGTATGAATAAAGGATTAAGACTTACACTATCTAATAATTCCAAGAAGAAAAATATTTTTGATTTGATATGTCAATCAGTAATAGACAAATAGAAACTTTTTATTAAGAATTAATATATAAGATGTATATTACTTACTTGACAAGTACCTTCCGGAGAATTTCGATCGGCAATATTAACAGTAGCACAAAAATGTTTATCATTAATAAGAGAATCTAGAAAAATTGAGTGACATCTTCTTTGGTGCATAATGGTTACTTCAGCGACCTTCAAAATGCTATTGCTCTTTTCAGAAATAGAAGAATCTCCAAAGCCTTTAACTATGGCAACTTGGTTATAATATCCTGTGAAATGACCTCCTGGGGCATTTCGTTTTGGTAATTGCCATAAGTTTAATTTTGCGCTTTCAGATAGATTTAAACTACTTTCCAGCTATGATTAAAAGATTGTAAGATTAAAAGTACATTTTATCTTTCCCTGCATTTTACCCACTTTTTTAGAACTATTCATGTTTATTTATCAATAAAATTTACCTTTAATATAGCAATATCTTCAGATGGACCGTAGTAAAATTCAGAAAGGCGGGTACGATCTAATCTATATTCAGAGTGTCTATAGTTTTCAGGCACATATATTATTTCTACGTCAATATGCTGAACATTGTTGTCCTGAATTTTTGTTACCCCAGCAATTACAGAATATATCTTATTTTTGAAATTATTGTCTTCGCCGATAACGCAATGAGCAGCAGTAATTATATACCAATCTCCAATAATACTACCGCTGCAAATATATGTACTATCAGCTTGTATCGATACTGTATAATGAAATCCTTCAGAAACTTCTTTTCCTCCAATAATAGCCTCGACAATTCCTTCGATCAAAATATATTCAATAAAATAAAATCATGTCACAATCTCATAAAGCATCTTTTGAACTTTTGAACAAAAGAATGCTCATTGTGGATAAATTTAAATAAAATGCATTTTATAAGTACTGTATAAAAATAATGATGATTTAACGTATAAATCTTATTGAATAATAAATGAAAGTATGTGACTTCACGAACACATAATAAAATGTATCATCGATGTGTACTGTACATTAAAATATGTGATATAGATATTTCATCAAATATTCTATCATAATTAATGTAACAACTTTTAAAAAAATTGCACATGATTACAATAGGGCGTACATATTAAAAATATTTCAATATATACGTTCTTTAATAAAGTATACCTATATGTGCATATACAATTACGTTTTATGTATGTAGAAATATAAACCTACCTGCTTTATACCACAAAAATGTTAAAAAAAGCAATAGCGTTAAAAAAAAATTACGAAATTTCATTTTTTACTTCTAAAAATGATTATTATCACGACTATTCCTGAGATCACTAAAATATAAAGTACAATCGTTCATTTAAATTCTTTATAAAATTATTGACATAAGTGTAGATACCATATTTGAAAAGAAATAATTACAGTAAACCAACTAAATCAATTAAAAATTGATGTATAAATTATCTAGCAATCAACAAAATTATTAAAAATTACTATAAAACTAATTCAATAAAAATACTAAGATTGTTATGTATAAATATTTAATTTTTCATATTTAGTATATTTTCAATTTTTACAGATAATATTTTATATACATATTTTATATACAGGATAAATAAAAGAAAGAGATCTTATGTTTTAATGGATATTCCAAGCAGTAAATTTATCAAAGAATATTTTCATTTTTATATTATTATATTTAATTTTCATTTTAAAATTTTTCTACAATCGTATCAAGATTTAAATAAAAACTTACTTCTAATGTGTTTCAATTTATTTGTAGCTTATTGAGCTTATGTGAATTCTATGTTAATTTGCATTATAGATTTTTAGAAATTTATCATATAATGTATTAAAAATATGCAAATACATGCATGTAATTGAGTATTTCTTTAATTTATGAAAGATAACATCTTTTCCTTGACCTGAATTAAAAATGGTAACAAAACATTTAATTTTTTTCAAATTGTTGCATTTGAAAAATAATAGATCAAAAATATATAATACGTTATAGGAACTTTAAGACATTTTAATAATATTAATACTGGTAAAAAATATGTTCACTCATCTTATTTCAAGGTTTTCAGTTTTTATCAAAAACATTTTTTAACACCAAGAAAACCTATTTTTCCCTGTTCAACTGCTTAATCTACAAAACGGATGAGCTCTTCTCTGGTTGGATGATGTATACGACTCAACTTATTTTTCAAATGCAAAGTAATTATTTATATTGAGCAGGAAAGATTGATCACCATATTTCCAAATAAAAAATATATTCTTTTCGTGAAACATTAAAGCAATTTTTTAGAAATACATTGGGCAAAAAATTTTTTTTATCTTGAATTTCTTGAAAAATATAACACAATTAACGTATTAGTAGAGAATATAAAACCATTTTATTGTTCTAAACTGTTGTATTTATTTTCTTTTTTATATACTTAAATAACCAAATAACTGAATTGCGTGATTTATTTTTGGTATTTTCAAAGTCATTTTATTATCGTTTTCATTACTTAAAGTAATTTATTCAATCTTATTTGAATCGTACTTTTTAATTAAATTCAGTGCAGATCCTGCCGAGATATTAAACCACGTCTACACGATTTGATATTGGACATTTCAATAATTAATTATTATATAATTTAAATAAATATAAATACTTAAGACATAAATTTAATAAAAACTATGATTATGGATTGTATCGCAACATAATTTAAGTTAAAGTTTCCTAACAATACGATTATATAAATCATACTATAAACGATACGCGCACACAAATAGTTACAATAATTAATTGTACGTAAATGCGCTTAAAAATAATTTATGATACAAAATTAACTTTTGTATAATGCGTTAATATTTCAATATAGCTTGCACATAAATAATTTATAATAGATAAACGTATACTTATCTAATAACCTATTTTCAAATTGAGGGCGGTTATAGTGGGTGTGACGCTTTTGTCGTAATGATATGTATTTTATACGATGTGCGAATTTGGTGCCTCTGGATAAGTAGTTCACTTACACTTTCCCTTCCCCATTTATTTAATGCCATGCTACGAACCTACTCTCGAACTAATTCTTTCGTTCTACTCGATGAACAAAATGCATTTGTTTCATCATTCGCTTATATTTAATACGTTGATATTTATTATCAAAATCTATCAATTAATATGCATAAACAGGGACAAATAATGGCATTTGGCGTTTTTTTTATTCAGCATAGCTAAAAATGTGTATTTGATTTGCAACAATTATCATTATTTAAGCTAAAATTGCCATAAACATTTTATTGCGCATTACCAACATGTAATTTTCAATGTAATATGATTTGTTTTACAGATTCGTCAACACGAAGTACCCCCTGGAAAACATCCCTTAATATCCGTAAAACAACCCCGAGGTCAATTGATTGCAGTATGGTCAAAGCCACCGACTCAAGCTGAACCTCCACCTCGAGAACTTCGACTTTGGGAAAATTGTGATGTAATCAAGGTATTCAGCTTTGTTTATTGTATATTTATCAATGCATTTAACATGCTCCTCAACAACTTATAAATAATCAGGACTCATTAATTTACAAAATTTAATCTCATAGGATCATGTAACGATCTACGACGGTTATAACACAATGGAGCCTGTAATCTTAAAGTTCTGTGGTGGAGGTGAACCTCTACCTGAGGTCATTAGTAGTGGCAAAGATCTTCTTGTGGTATTCACTACATCGCCATACGGATCTTTTTTCCACCCAGCTCCACCACACTCGTTACATGGCTTTCAATTAGACGTCCAGGTATCTATCTATACATACTTATATTAAATGTTCTTCATAATGAACTCGTAATAAACAAAATTGCATTGAAGCAATCGCCTACAGACAAACTAACTTCACAGTAGGATTCGATTGTGAACCGTCGAAGAGTATAGACGTGTTTACGTGCTTACGAGTAGATTTTGTATTTATTATATTTCATAAACGTGAAATCGCTCTAAAATCAGGGCTAAGTAGTGTGTGAATTCGGGTGTAGGCTTATGCCTGAATAGTGCAGTGCAGCATTGGACAAGAACTCCTCTCTAACGGAGGTATTGCTCCTCTAATTAAAAAAATGTCTTCAAGTACCGTTTCTAATAGCCAAACTAAAAATTTGTACTCCCAAGTAACACAACAAGGACAATTACCGACTAAAGAACAAACAATCATCTTAGATGCAATAGAAGGAATTCCAGTTTCCGAATATACTCGTGCAATTGCTACGAAAATAAATCCAGCTAACATAAGATTTGTATCTCGAGTGTCAAATAATCGGGTCTGTTTATTTGTAAATAGTAAGGAAACGGCAAACGAACTTATTGATATACATAAGACGGTTAATATTTACGATAATATGCTTACGATCAGGCCTCTCGTATCAAGAGCGAAACGTATCATTATGTCTAACGCCTGGCCCTTTATTGCAAATAGTCTAATTATTCAAGAACTTGAAAAACTAAATATAAACCCTGTCTCTCAAATTTCTAACATCAGAGCAGGGAATTCAGATCAAACCCTTAGTCACGTGTTATGCTTCCGAAGACAAATTTATCTTAACCCGGAGGATGTAGTAAAAATGCCTCCTTACATAGTTATTCGTTTTGACGACACTGACTACCATGTATATCTCTCAGCAGAAAAATTAGTCTATTTCGTGTGCAATGAAGAAGGCTATCTGGCTAAATTTTGCAAACAAGTAGAGGTGGTTTCAACCGCACCAAGCCAACAGAGCTTTCCAGATCTATCACCTCCGATTAAAACTAAATCTAAACTTAAAGGAAATACTCAAGAAAGCAGTAATCTACAACGATCGCCTGGAAATTCTTCGGTTATAGATAGTATAAATATGCAGTCTGATCTTGGAAAGCAAGCTACAAGAAAGCGGCCTCCCCCTTCAACTGTTTCAATTAATAGTAGTGAACAAGAATTAAATACAGTACATAGTGATAACGAGGAGAAAAAAGACGTTAGTCATATTAGTAAAAATAAATCTCAAAAAACAGGTTTTAAGCAACCTAATAAAAAGGTGAAAACAAATTCTCAAGAACCAATTGATGAAATTCAGAAACATCTAGAACATGCAAAACAAAAATGCTGTAATAACAACTTATCTTTACAAGTCGTCGTTTCAACTTTAGCACTGTTTTTACGTAAGTCTTACGGAAAATCGGACATACAGAACGTAATAATTGATTTTCCCTTCAAGACCATGTCATTCATAGACTCATTAACGAAAATTCATAAAACCATAGAACATACAAAACTGAAGCATCGAATTGATAGAATTCTGAAAAAACTGAATAATGAAGAACAGCCCCCGAGTATGACAGAATCATCCGCAGAATCAGCTGTTGAAGATTGAACTGCAATAAAAAACAATTAAAATCTAAATAATGGGTAATATAACTAGGAACGGAAAAAACATAAACATTATTTTTTGGAATGCAAGAAGTTTATTACAAAGAAAAACCGAATTAATAAAAAATATTGAATAAGCTGATATATGCATCTGCGTGGAAACATGGCTCTCAGAAAAGGACCAATTTCAAATTCCAGGATTCATCGCATACAGAAGAGACAGACAACACTCGAGGGGCGGGGGAATCCTAATATCATTACGTAAGAGCTTAGCCTTTAAAGAAATTATAAATGTACAAACTCCGGACTCGTCCGTGGAAATATGCGGTCTAAATATAAATAATATTTCCCCACCAATAGACTTAATTGCATGTTATCGTGCTCCAGGAACTGTACTTACACAGGACCAATGGAATGTAGTTTTAAATAATGTAAACGAAAATAATAATGTAATAGTTGCGGGAGATTTTAATGCACACAATATGCTATGGAATTGTAAACAAACGGATTCAAATAGTTTTAAATTGGAAAATGCTATAGCAATGCAAGACCTTTTCATCCATAATACTGACATTAGACTTACATTGACTCTTATAGTAATGCAAAGTCTAATATCGATCTTATTTTATCTACTATGAATATTAGCAATAAAATCTGTGTACAGGTTGGTGACGAAACATGGGGGTCTGACCACCTGCCAATTTTTATTGAAATTGCTGCAGAAAAAAGTATTTATAAAAAAAAATCGTTTCAAATAAAATCAGTACGTACAAATTGGGAAAGTTTTCAATCCAAACTCGAGAAGAACTACAAATTGTTTCTTTCAAATAGTTACACAGAATTACCTGCAAATGAGAAATATGACTTATTCGTTAAATGTATTGAGGAAGCTCTGATCGAAGCGACACCGCGAAATGATAAACACAAACATATAAATAGAAACCCGGTTCCTTAGTGGGACAATGAATGCGATAAAGTTGTTCGATTAAGACGAGCTACCTTTAAAAAATGGCAATATTCCGGCAATCTTGAAGACCTCATAGAATATAAAAAGATCTGTGCCCTTGTTAAAAAAACTATCAAATCAAAAAAAATTAATAGCTTTAAAAAATTCGCGGAAACTATTGATATAAATACAAATCAGACATACGTATGGAATAAGTGCAAAATTTTCAAAGACAAATGGACTAAAATAACACAAACTTCAATTAATAAAAATTTGCAAAACATTGAACAGATAAACTCCACCATGAGTAAAATTTGCCCGCCTTGGGGTCAAACTAACCCTGATAAAATACCGATGTGCAATGAAAATAGTTTTCTGAGTGCTCCCTTTTCATATCTTGAATTCAATCATGCATTATGCTAAAAAAAAATTAAATCTGCGCCTGGTATGGATCAAATAGATTTTGAAACAATCAAAAATATTCCAACTAAATTTAGTCTAGTCTTAGTAGATATTTTTAATGAAATGCTTGAAACTAACAGCTTCCCTAATGCATGGAAAAACTCTTTTATACATTTCATTACGAAACATGATGGAGTTAGTTTACGTCCTATAGCGCTTACTTCTTGCCTCTGTAAACTATTAGAATCAATAATTAAAAATAGACTTAATTGGTACTTGGAGAAAAATCATATTATTCCCGATTCGCAAAACGGCTTTAGGAAGGGTAGATCATGTATAAATAATATAGTGAACCTCGCGATATCTGTTAATAATGCTTTTATTGAAAAAGCGGAAATATTGGACGCATTTCTCGATGTGCAAGCGGCATATGACAATGTTTGTATAGATATTCTGCTTGAAAAATTAGCCAAAATCGGGTGTTCACAGAAAATTGTACAATTTGTTAAGTTCTTAATGCATGAAAGGCATATTTACTCCGACTGTGTAACTACAAGAACGTCATACAAAGGGGTTCCCCAAGGGGGAGTTCTTAGCCCTTTACTATTTATTATATATACTCTTGAAATAGCTAACGGATTATCAAAAACTATTAATATAAGCCAATTCGCTGACGATATTGCGATTTATGTGAGGTTTAAGAAAGAAAAAAGAGCAATTCAAATAATTCACAATGCATATAAAAAAATAGAACGCAATCTGTATGAATTAGGATTAGAGTTGGCTCCTCATAAATCTGAATTCATTCGATTTAATAATAAAAATAAGTCTCCCGTAAGTACTGAATTAATAATAGGAAACCTTAAAATTAAAACTAAGCACGCTGCTCGTTTTCTAGGAATAACCTTTGATCATAAACTAACCTTCAAAGCCCAAACTAAAGATATACTATATAAATGTGCGAAATCTATGAATATAATTAAATTTTTGTGCGGCACTTGGTGGGGATCGAATCCTGAAACTCTGCTAAAATTATACAAAAGTTTTATAAGATCAAAAATCGATTATTGTATCTTTATTTACTTTCCGACTACTGAAAAACTTAAAAATAAATTAGAGGGCATTAAAAACCAGGCAATTCGAACGGCATTAGGATACCGCATAACTACTCCAAAAAATAACTAGATAGCCGAAAGCTGTCTAATTTCTGTTGAACAACGCGCAACTCAGCTGGGGAGCACCTTCTTTCTCAAAGAATCCGGAAATAAAAATAGTAAAACAATGGAACTGGCTAATAAGGTACAACACTTAAATGAAACAGTTATTTCGAATCGAATAAAGGTGCTCTCCAATTGTCTAGCTGCGGTAAAAAATTTTCAAAATTATGTAGAGCATAGAAACGGAATAAGGTCATACTATGATAACTATTACGATCATTTAACAGAGCTAAATGTTAACTTCAATTTAGGTGAGACTCTCACGAAAGAAAAAGATTTATGTAAAATAATTTTTGAGGATTATGTAGCGAAAGGGGATGCACTCGATATCTTCACAGATGGTAGTAAAATAGAGGAAAGTATCGGCTGTGCATGCGTTTATCCAGAAAATGAAACTAATATTAAACGATCATTCAATAAGTATACTTCTATATTTACCGCAGAGAGCGAAGCTCTGCGTGATGCTGTTTATCTTGCATTGAGATTTAAAGATAGAAATATTAGAATTTTTAGCGACTCACGAAGTGTACTGCGTTCTCTACAATCAACCAAGCTTAAATTCAGAACAAATAAATATTTAATAGAAATTAAAAAAATGGTAAATAGTTTTTATAAAAATAATAGAATTACAAATCTATATTTTTATTGGATACCGGCACATAAAGGCATCAATGGTAATGAAAGCGCCGACAGCGCTGCGAAATCTCCTGCGGTATCAAAAGAAAATGTAATTTTGAGAAGTCCTGCCAGCGATATAATTAGCATTATAAAAAATAAAGCTAAAAGTGAAACTCTAAATAACATTATAAAGGCTAACCAATTCACAGCAAAAATATTTTTTAAGTACTTCTTTAAAGAGACGAGCGAGCCTTGGTTCTATAAGAAAAATCTTTCAAGACTTGAAATTGTAACGATTAATCGGTTGCGAGCTAATTACTACAATCTAGGGGTTTCGCTAGCTAGAATCAAAATCATAAGATCCGCCGAGTGTGGGTGTGGAGATAAACAGCAAGACATCAATCATATTGTATGGCAGTGTAAGCTTTATGATAAATTCCGAACAAAATTATTAAAAGGATTAAGTAAGCAAAAGATATTCCCTCCTTATAATATTGAATCTTTAATAGCGAAACCAAATATTCTAGCGTGCAAAGAGATAGTTAAATTCTTAAGTAAGTGCCACTTAAAAGTGTAATAACAAGTGTAAAATAAAATATACATAAAATGTACCACAAAATACATAAAATGTACCATAAAATGTACTCACCACCGGTTTCAAATGCATTCTCTCTCGTCTGTACACTGCTTAGTGCTGATTGAGTTCTGCTGGTTCTGCATAACCTAGTGTATTTAAAAGACAACTGATTGCTTATAATTTAATATATTAGGACAATAGCATTTTGGGCTGTAAGGACTTCTGCGGTGAGGGATAATTAGGCTTTTTCCTCTCCGTAGCTCGATTTGATAAGGGACAGTAGATATTTGGTTTTAAACCTTATTATATCAGCCATACATCCGAATAAGGACTTGATATCAGTTTACCTAAACTAATAAGTCATTGTGTATCCACCACACGGATAAGGATTCAAAAGTAAGGGATAGATTAATTTACACAAACACCCTACTTATTCTCTCTTTGAAAAACGAATTGCAAAGTAATGAATTGTATCTTAATGAATTATAATGTGATGAATCGTAGCGTAATGAATTATGACGTAGCGTAAATCGTAGTACGAAAACTTATTAAAAACACAATTTCAAATCATTTCTTGATCACAACCAAAAATTTCTAAATCGGCATTATTCAATTCAATTAATTTAAAACTAAAATTTATATCAATTTAATTTTACTTTATTTATAAAAATCTCCTCTTACACAAGCTAAAAGCTTTTTCCGATTAATAAAGAAAAAGCAATGTCGTGGAGAAATAAATCCATAGGCCCCCGTCTTGGAGATAATCCCGGAAAGATATGTCATAAAACTGATTACCTTCTTTCGGCCACTGTTCTCAGGCTATTAGGCGCAAGCCTAGGCCTAAAAATCGGCATAAAAGCGCTCAATCTTCTTCTAAAGCGCTAACCACTGTGTCACATTCACGATAGAATTATTTCGATTTTGACGTGAAATTTGCGTTTATAAAATATAAATACTTCATTACTGGACGTGACAGTTAATATGAACTATCAGAAGAAGGCCCCGAGTTTTTAAATGAGAATCCATGGCTTTTAATTTACTCCGTTTTAATAAGAGGCATTTTTTTAATTTTTGAGTTTAACTTCTCGAAAAATTAACCGATTTCAGAATTTTAAAAAAATTTCAATTCAGAAGGTCACTCTTTTTCAATTGTACAAATTAAATACATAAGTGAGCAGCCTGTAGAGCTGCTCGCACTTATGTGTACGATTACAACTAAAAAACAAACTTTCAAGCAAATTTTTCCGAGCTGTCGACTTGGAAGCTAGCAAATAAATGTTAAAGAAAGACAAGACTTACATAAACATTCGAACTTTCAGTCATGCGAATAAAAAATCACTACACTCTAGCGATATTCTAATCCAAATTTTCACCGTAAAATGAACTACCATTTTAAAGAAATGTTTATATAAATTACCACAAATTTTCATTACTTATAGGTGAAGTTTGTTGACGCGAATACAACAACGTATGCCAAAAGCAATCGATGCGAGTTCTGGTTGCGAGGTAACACAGGAGGAATCCTCACTTCGCCACGGCATTCGTTACCGCGCAACAGCACTTGCCTGTATCACCTGCGCGGCGAGGGTAACAGTTTCCCAAGTCCTACTTTGCCCTGGCCAATTCCTAAATTTCCGACCTCGGCCGACAAAAAATGGGGCAGACAACAGCCGGTGATACCTAAACCTCAGTTCCGTGTATGGCTATCAGTACTTAAGTTTCACGTAGGCGCTTTTCCAGTCGTTACCGATGACGATTGCTCCACTACACTCAAAATATGGGACGGAGAGATGATGCCTCTCTCCTCTACCGAGTGCAACGATGTTTCCTGGTAAGCTCTACTTAAACATATTGATTTAAATAATTGTTTTCGCGACTTTGTTTCATCTGTTTACAGCGATAAGCTAGAAAACAGTGGCAGTAAGACAATCGCGAGCACGCGTCTTGCGAGCAATACAACTCTCCTGGCACGATACTGCAAGGATAAAGTTCCGCGCAGCTGCGATCACGCGATTCTTCAGAACATGAGCCGTCCGTGTTCTCTGGGTGAGAGCTTCGTCTCCTCGGGTGGAAGTCTCACTATTGAGATCCTTGTTAGTGAAACGACCGCTTTAAGGCAAGCACCCCACATTTCTCTTCTTAATTTTTAAAATTCTGGAGCAAAATATGGAGTTTAATTTTTGCAATTACATATGAGGTGGATATAAATGTACCAATTATGTAAAAACTTTTATTCTATGATACGCTATATTAAAGTAAATAGTAGGTACTTTTCACAAAAATATAGCTATTTAACATACTTACGTGTCTGATATAACTAATAAATAGATACCTTTTAATCAGACTAAATCTGTTTAAATAAATTACCTTCAATAAATTTTGATACATTAATTTCGCAATTTCATCTCACTTAATAAGCGAGACGTTATAAAATAGCGCTATTTAAGCTAACAAAAGAACAGGAAGCAACAGGAACTTTTTGTATAAGATTTATTTTTAAAATAAGATTTCTGTATTTAATACAGCTTGAACAAACAAAATTAATTTTTAATATAAGTCAATATAATAAATATTTGCATCACTTAAAAATAGTATAAATCTAAATATAAAATACATACTTAGTCATGACATAAGCAAATTTCATAATCTAATTTATCAATTCATAAACCAAGTAAAAGGTAAGTAAACATTATATTTATTCATAAAAATAGCATAAAGAAATATAAAGCAAGTAAAATCAATTTTCATAAATATTACTATCGGATAATGTCGAAACAAAGAATACTAATATTATTAATAATTTTAATAAATTTTTTTGTTTCGTTATAGATCTTTGGATTTCCGAGCCCTCTATGAGTTTGTTGACCTTTATCAAGACGGTGATCCTTACGGAAGTGCACCCTGCTCCAGGGTCTTTTACAGTCGCAACCGTGATACTTACCCGGACCGAACTTTTCGTTCCCCGAGAGATATTTTTCTTTATGGTCGTGGTGGTGCTCACAATTTAACGTAAGTATATAGTATACAGTATATGCCTTTAACTGTATACATTATAATTTTAGATTTTAATATGTTGATCATAATGAGTTGATATTTTTTGATACTGTTATATCTACATGTAAGAGAGATTTAAACGCGTGCAAAATACAGTTCATAACATTGTGAAAATATTCGTAGTAATTCGTGATATTATTCTATGCGCGGCTTAAACCGTACTTTCATTAAGAAATTGAATAAAGTTTGGTCGAGATTTTTTCTCATTTCTGTTGACAATTTTTATACTAAACCTTCTTTTAAACTTAAAATCTTTTATTGTTTCATCACTGAATACAATTATACAATTAAAACCTTATGCTTTTACTTTTTCATATTTTAATTGTGAAATACTTTTATTTTATGTTTTGACATAAAATAAAAGTTTGAAAAATTAAACCATGAAATTTATTGTTTCGAGATGTTCATAATTTTAATTACTAGTTTAATCATCTGGAATGCCAATACATGAAGAATTGAATTAGTTTATACTAAGTTTATACTTTCTATTTTTCATAAACTAAATAATCTCATTACATCTGATGACTTGAAAAAAGTCAATCATATGTATTTTTATACGTTAAAATATTAAATTAATCTATAAATTCTCAATAATTTACTTTAAATAAAAAAGCATTCGATTTATTTTTCATAAATAGGAGTACAATGAATATACTTGAAACGAAGCCCTGCCTAATGTGCGGATTTATACATTTCTCGCACCTCGTTATATTTCAAGCGTCAATGATACGCGTTGAAAATGTAACTTTAGTACTTCTTCTAATACATTCCAATAATACAATTTTTTTAATACGATTTAGCTTTTTTCAAATATTAGCGATTACTTAAATGTATAATAATTTTCACCTTATTTTTTTTAAATTGAATAACTTTAAAGCAGTTTTTATCAATTTTTAGTATATTATGAAAAGTTCTAAAAAAACTCTGAATATTAGATACTCGTTATATTAGAAAAAATGAAATTATTGCTGCGAATGTATATATACTAATAGTGCATCAAATATCAGATCTACTTTTTAAATAGAGTTTCAAACTTTACGTTGTAGTTGCGTGTACCGCTTTGAAGGCGAAAACGATGAGGTGGTGAAGCTGCGGTTCAATAAACTGCTCAACGGCAAGCGGTCTTGCAAAAGTGTTTCAAGCTCCGATTTCAATAGACTCATCTGTGTTGGATCTACCGGTTTTTCTTTGGAGGTAAAACTTAATGATATACTATTTTCATTCTTTTTCCCGTAATTTTCAAACTTTACTGAATCCCTAAAACAAAATAAGAACGTTTTCTTACAAATTTTCCAAAAAACATTGTATTTTTAAAAAAAATTTATTATTCTTTATTTTTTAATATAAAAGTTTATTATTACCACAAACTATTGCTTATCGTTCAATTTAAAATAACGACAAATAAAGATTCATTTAACTCAATGAAGTGTAGCTGTATAGTGTATAAGCACGCTAAGTGATATGTGTGATTATTGTGAATTTATCCATGAATCATAGCATCGCCTGATACGTAAACGTGACCTCGAAGACTGATTGATAAAATCAATCTCAAGATCATAGTATCATTACGCGATTAGATTGTACAAGTATCCTGGTCAGAAATGACTAGATTATGTGGTTAAAGTCTTAATTTCTCTCAGTACGTAAAAAGCTGACCGTTTAGAAAAATTACAGTATAATTCGTATCTTAAAATAATGTTTTTCAATTTTGATTTTGAAAATTCTAGAATAAATGATTGTTTCTTTTTCTTGTATCTGATTAAATTTTCAAATATATTATACATATGCATAAACAAAAACACACGTAGTTTGATTTGCTTGTACATTCATATTTTTGTATCTACATAAAGTATAAGAATGATTTATACTGGATAAGGAACTGTTTTAAATTAATAATATTAACTTGTAAGTGTAATGAAATTCATTTAAAATCATATAATATTACATAATATTTTATAATGTTTCGTCTTGCTCTTCACTTTTATTTTGTAACCCATCAAGACTTAAATTTGTGAAAATCTTACATAAACCTATATAGTCTTTGATGAACATTCAAATTAAAATTATGAGATAAACAAGCTATTTTTGATTCAATTCCGTTCCTTCTGGGAATGTATTGGACTCCTCTCGAAAAAGCGCTCGAAAAAATGATTGTCACACTGAAAGGAGAAATATTCCCTTCCGAGCAATGTAATGGAAATGCAAAGACTGAATAAATAAAGTCTATGCTACAGTTATGTTAACATTTAACCATTATATCTTTGAATTAAATATCGTGTTGTATTAGTAGGAAAAGCTTTTTCTTTTGTATAATTATAATAAGTATTGAATGAGTAAATGCCAATCGAGTGATAACAATCGTTTAAATATATGTCACCTTGTTTTAAAGACAAATTAATTTTTTCAATGGACTTTCATTTCAATGTTATTTGTTTGATTTATTAAGTTCAAAAATGCTGCACATAGCTGTAGAATAAACTTATTAAAATAAGAATAGAATATAACATTAAATTAAGTTTAATATAAATTTGAAAAAGCAAATACGAATCCACTACAATTTATATCAAAATATAGTTTGAATTTCATTAATACTTATAGTATAACAGTAATGTAAATTTCATATAATTGTATCTATACCGATGTTTAAGCATTTTTCTGCAATAATTCGTAGATAATGGAGCTGCCATGGATAAAGGCACCCCCGATCCAGCGTGATTGCCTGTGCACGAATCGTTCGCTGCCAATAACCTTCAAATCGAAGACGAACATTGTAGAAGTTCATCTGAAAGTGCATTCAATGAATACCTTGGATGACTACAACAACATATTCTTCGAGGCTACCTGGGAATTCACGAAAGCCACGCAGTGCCTACAAAAGAGGCGAATGCGCGGACCCTCCGGAGAAATTAAGAATCACTTACCGATCGAAGCCAATGATGCAGTAAGCTATGTTTTCGTAGTATTAGTTAATCGACTAAAAATAAACAAAATCTCTATCCTCTTCCCATTAAATCCTTGTACGACTCTGAAAAAAATGGACATATCGGTTGCGTTCATTGTCACTGAGATTAATCAATATTCGTTGATCAACAGTTCTGTGAGAACCTGCCGTGGCTGATCGAGCCTGGGCCTGACCAATACTTGTACGTGAAGTTGCCTGGAACGGTGGTAACGAACCGCACGAGGTGCGAGACCAAGAACCGCATCATCGTGCACATTGCGGGTAAACTACACGCGGCCGTTTGCCCGAGTCCGGCAGATGACTCCAATCGCGAAGGCGTCGAATTATTCAGCGACGGCTGGTCCGTCAGTGATCGCGCCATGCTTATCGCAGAAAGTCGCGATGCTGCTAGGAGCATCGCCATCGAATACGTAATAAAGGAAGAGAAAGCCGAGGATACGTACAGCGTTTCCTGGCTCGAGCTCACCAGAAGGTCATTGCCATCACCTTTTGTCTTACGCCCACGCATTATCCCGTGCATTCATAAATGTTCATGTACCTAACCCATTTACAACCGGTTTTTGACATGAGGTGAGACCAGTAATGATGCTTGCAGGCCCTCGGTGACGGCTGCCCTGGCGGGCTTCCGACTGGGCCACGACTGCGAACACCTCTGCCCCGAGCTTGGTGCTTGCATAAATGCTTCCCTGTGGTGCGACGGCGTAAGCCACTGCCCGACGGGTTACGACGAAGCCCTGGCCCACTGCTCGATCCTCCTGCGGCTGCCGCCCCTTCACTTGGGCATCGGAGCCATCCTCTTCGTTTCGGTGGGCGCCTTCCTCTGCCTCCTTTCATGCCGTGTGTGCCGTTCGGGACCCGGTGGCCGCTCTATATCCCAGCACCGGCTCAAAAGTATTTCTTCCGAGACGGCTATCATTGACGGCAAAGAAGTGATTTGCTGACACAGCGAGAGTTCTGTGCGATACGTCGAGATCGATCGCGTCACCACCGTGTGACGATCGACTGCGATTCGTTGGCTTGATAGGCGACAACTGACTCACGAGACCATGGTTCAACTTTTAATCGAAACTTTCAATCTAAATATTATGTTTCGTAGGTAAGCTAATGTATCTTATCAATTTTTATCTACTGCATTTTTGCAAAAACCTTGTCGGCCCCATTGCATCCTTTGCGACGAATTCTTTATCTTTATACGCGTATCAAGTAATCAGCAAGCTATGCTCATTTAATGTCGGAATAGGATGCTGCAAGAAAGCCTATTACGTGTTAAAAGCTTAAATATTTTTTATATAAATACAAACCAGGCTTCTCTTTCTATTAAATCCTATTATTTATACTCAATTTATCAATAAAAGTTGCGTTCGTGTTAATGTTTGTCAATTTAATTATTACCAATTATAAAAAACGTATCACAACTTATAAAATATTATTACAGGATTTGAACCAGTTTACGTCAATAATGGCTTTGGAGTCTCGGAAAATACAGAAATCGCCAAATCAAGAAATTGAATGCTCGACACATCGTGCAGAACTCGATACAAACTTATTGTTGCTAACCATTAAGATATTGAATGTATATTGATTGACAGTTTTTGACTAATTTTGTGGCGTGAACACCTCATAAACTATTTAAGTATATAAAGCGAATTGATTTTTTAACAAAATATGATGTCTTGAGATTTTTATTACGTTTTACTGCGACTCTAAAAGGATATTTTTCCAATATCGCACTGCACAAAATACACACTGCCACCTGTTTCATTTTTCTAAAATGAAATCCAAAATGATCTAAATTTAATGGAGATTTGTACCTGTTTGATTATTACGTCATCGTATTTACTTATATTATATTCATAAATTAAATAAAGTATGCAATTGGAAATGCAAACAAACGGACATCAATCTTGAAGTTACTTTAGTGTTAGATAAATAAATGTAAATTTAAGAAATGAAGCTTCAAACCACTTACTGTGTATGACCAAATGATAACGTTTGTTTCTTAAATAATGTTAAAGTAACTACTCATTACTATCACAGCGTCATCCGAACGATACAATACTTCTATAGGAATATAAGGTAATAATGTAATTATTGAATTGAAGAAAATTTAGGTAGTCTGAACTTATGTGATAACTAATGAAGTGACGATTGACAATTGATGAATATTAATAATATTTGAAATAATTCACACTGTTTTTCTCGCGGAGCTGTGCTCCTAATTGTTGATCCGCCCGCACGCGCGTCGATTCTGTTATTTAATCTAACAATTAGCTATTAATCCACATAAATTTAAGACTTAATTAACTAAAACTAACGAATCGTATTACAACTGTTTGGTCTTGTAAATTTATGTTCATGCAATATATATCTGTTTTATTAAGCGATTATTATAAATATTAAGCTTAGTGATTTAGTGAAAATGAAACTATAATAGCATTATCGACGCCTCGCGCTCGGGTTTATGCATCTTGTTAATAACTGTAAATAATTGAATGTACTTTGTTTATAACAATAACGTAAAAAAAGGTGAGAGGAGTTGTATTTCGCACACTTTGCACTTAGCTTGCTTTCACTGACTGAAATATATTATTAACTATTATTCAAATTATTGTTTTTCATCATTGATGTATAAATTACAAATATTTAATTCATTTAATTCATGTATTTACTATATTTATATATCATATTTATTTTATCAATACCAATTTAGGATTGCACAAAATTATTATATTGAATTTTATACTTGTATACAAGCTGTGCAAAGTGATCGCATATGAACTATTAGTATTATTAAGAGATAAAAGTCTTCGCCACTTTCCAAACAGTAAATAAATAAAGACTTCTCGAAAGACTATCATATAAAAATATATCGTAAAGTTAATTCACATACGAACAGGGTTTTTTTCTTAATTAAACCACTTATGGAAATCTGTCATTTTTAAAAATGGCTCAATTATTCTTAGAAATTTAATTAGTTTTAAACGTAATTTTATTATTACTATAGTGTAAATTTAGGCAAATAAATTCAATAGACAATGTATAATTAATAATATTATTTCTAAAGAAAGATTAAGAGTTAGACGTCAATGCAATATATTTTTCATTTCTTTTATCAAATGTGCGTTCCTGAAATTCTTATAAAAGTGATTGTGTATACGACGAGGTGTATGAATATTAAAAATTAGATAGGGTTAGAAGTGCATGTTATAAGTAAGATATCAGTAAAAGTCAGCTAGCCAGAAACATCGCCAACATAGCAGTCGACAATAATACTTTCAAGCATATCATTCTTGGAAGTATAGTATTCGCTTTGGTTCATCCAAATATTAGCATCACTTTATAACCAATATAAATTAAAACACCGCAGTGATTAACAAATCAAAATTTATATTAGGGTATAAGGTCTATATTATATTGAGTTAATTTATATTGATAATGTACTCGAATAAGAATTCAACCCTTAATAATGTAAATACCTCAATTTAATCCTGTATAATTGGCTAACTTTATCATATAAATTTCGTTAAAAATATTTTTAATGTGTGCACTTTAATGTGAATCTGATTATAGCGTATTTAATAAACATGTATAGATGTACTGACATTGATTACCAAAGTGAATATTTAATACTTTCAATTTTGATAAATAACGAAATAATTAAAACAACCGTTCAATGGCTTGATTCAAGCAATATATAAAGACACTACTACTACTATAAATTTTTAATTACAAAAATAACGCATGCGATAAGAGAAGTAATAAAGCGAATAATTTCTTATTGCAACTTATATTTATTTGGTATTGTAATAATGATATAAATATACTTATATAAACAGTTTTACTATCCTATTTTTATTATCTGCGTTTTTCTCGGCGTTTTCATTGTGATAATTGCATCGATTCAAAAAAGGTATAACAAGCTCGGTAAACAAACTTTATTTGAGAATTCTTATGGTATACAACTTATCTGTCTCTTCGTTTATATAATAAATACAAAATACATATAAAATTGAATGATTTAATGTATCAAGCAATATTGACCTAAATTCTTTTATTTTAATTAACAATATATCATTTATTTGAGTTCTATCGAAATTAAGATGACTTCAACTTGATGTAAGTATCAAATATGAAGAATAAAGTTTTGAAGCAAAATTTATATACCAACTATTTTATAGTTTAAGTATTTTTAAATCTTTATTTTAGGTAGTTTTAATTTTACAATTAAATTTAAACAAAACTTAGTCTAAAAAACAATAAAATATGTAATACATAATTCTTAAATAATCTAAACTATAACCTGGCCGACTTATAAATATACTTTTTGCCATTATTATGTTATAACTTATTATAATGAAATAAAATATATTGTTATTAAAATCATTGTTGATCATTTATAAAAAAAAGATACATAAAACTTATTTATTTTTTAAAATCTTTACCTAATGACATTTATATTATACACCATATCGCAGGTTTACATAATAGTAAAGAAACAGAAAATATATCAAAAAATATATTTTTATCCCACGTGAAGAATAGCTCTACATTAATTAAAACTATACGCAAATTGTTTAGTACTAATATGATATTCTTTATTTTTTAAGCTTAATTTTTAATATTTTCATATATATTTTTCTTTTTTGGAAGAAAATTTTTAAAGAAAATGTTTTTAATTATTCCCATTGAAAATTATTAATATAACAATTATTCTAATGCATGTAAGTGTTTATCAATATTTCTCTAATGTTTGATCGTTTGGATTATTCTATAATATTTGTTTACTAGTCTTATTCCATTCATTGGATAATTTTTAAATATCAATTAATCTTTCATAGGTGCCAATAGAATACGAGCTAGAATTTTACAATATTTTTACAACATAATGACTTATATTTGGACTTAATTAGAGCCTTCCACTAAGAAACAATATTTAACAAATTACTTGGCAATAAAATTTTCAGTCTAGTATCATACACCCAGATTAAGCACGATTTGTAATATCATATTGACTAATATGGCACACAAAAATTGATAAATAATTAAAAAAATAAGGGAGTAAAATATACATAAGACATTTATCATTAAATGACTGCAATAATTAACGATTGAAACAAAAGTGTATATTTATAAATTCATTTGTTTCTTGAAGAATTATATAAATAGAATATTTTAATTCGCCTAAGAGTATTTACTTATATACCTAGACTAAGCATTATAGACTTTTTTTGTTAAAAAAAATTTAAGCAGTTAGCCGACTGTGTATAATATCGTTCGGAATAGTCTGTACATTACTAAAATCAAAAATGTAACAGCCAATTTTACCGATGCTATTTGTTATTAACGATTTTATGCAAAAGGCTGAGGGGAAGCACTGTAATGTGTATAGTAATAAAGACGGGCAACGTATTCTGTATACTCGTATATAACGCAGTACTCGCTGCCCGTGCGCGCTTCCCCTCAGCTCGTCCCCCATCGCTCGAAAGATTTCTCGTGCGAGACCGAAAACTGTCAACTTCGCAAACATTTTTGACCGATTTTCAGAACATTAAACCAATAAAAGAGATATACAATTATAGTAAAAAAATCTTTAATTTTCCATGTCTGTTTTCCAAATTATAATTAAATAATCTCCCAGTGAATGAAGCATTTTGCAATTTAGAAGCAGAAAAAGATTCAAAATATGATTGCGTCGAAATTTTTAAACTGACAGAAACCATTTTTCTCACACAATATGAATGAATTAATAGCTACTTACTTCCAAAAAAACATCTATCCAGCTTTATAATTAACAAAGATATGAATTTTAAAATAAAAACAAAAAATGTCCACTATTTTCGATTTTTCTCCGCTTTTAATTATCCGATCGGGTTGCTTTAAATTTAGGATTGTTTGTATTTATATAATCTATAAATATATCTTATATAGCATTTTGATCGCTGAGTAATATTTTTAATTATAAGCAAAAAGCCAAAAAAAGTGCGATTTCTTGCATAAAATCGTTAATAACAAATAGCGTCAGTAAAATTGGCTGTAATATTTTTGATTTTCATGATGTACAGACTAATCCAAACGATATTGCAGAGACAACTAACTGTTTAGATTTTTTTATAAAAAAAGTTTATAATACTTGGTTTAAGCACGAATTTATGCCAAATACGCTATGTATATATTTTTACCATATACTTATTCCATATTTATTTACATACATATTTCATTTGTTTGAAATTGCATTCTCAAAAGTAAAACATTGTGAATAGAATTGTGTTTGTGTGTGTGGGCGCGCGCGCGCGCGGGTGTGTGTGTACACTTAATATTAATTAAATACAATATACTGAAATACTGATAATAAAAAGTTGACGCAAATGCATATTATAACATTTTACAAACTGTTACTACACTGTTAAATGGAAACATTTTAAGTTAAATCAAATCAAGTGACTTTATAATAAATATATAACTTATTTTCTCGCTTATTTCAAATGTATTAGACATTATAAAGTAACATTTAATAACTATTACATATTTTTTAAAAACTTGTTTACAATTTTATTATATAGTTGAATATAAAATTGTATGCAAAGAATATCCTATTAGTTCAATATTTATACTTCCAACTCGTTGATCTATTATGGAAACATGCTTATTTTTCTTATTCCTGAAAATTAAACAAAACATAGTTATTCATATGAATCTAGCGACTAAAACTTATATAAAAAATTATAGATGTTCCATCAATAACTAACTTATTATAAAGAAGAACCACCGTTCTGTTATAATTAGTATTAAAGGCTAATGATAAAATATCTCCATTTGAACTTTCACTTCCTATCCTAATAGAATATCGTGGTATAAATTTACTGAAATGTGTCATTGCATAATATAAAGGCTGCTTATAAAATACATCTTTTTCTTTGTCAATAATTATTGATGCATCGACATAGTTTTTCACCCAATTAGGACCACCTTCGAGATCAAGTGCAAGATTCCAATCTATCCAACCAGTTACCCAATGATTTATGTTCTGAAAATATTTAACAAACACTGTGTTAAGTATGTGTAAGAACTATATATAGTTATATTAGCTAAAGTTACATATACTCCACTACGGAAATGTTTTGAATCATGTTGTAAACAATATTTTAAAAAACTGACTCTAAGAGAATTCATTTGCATTGTATAGAATACAACAAAAAATTTTTTTCCAAATTTCATGTTTATTGGGTTTTCCTAATAATGCGCATCTGAAGTCTATAAAGGGTATTTGTGCCAAATGGAATGTGTACATGCCTCATCATTTTGGAAAAATTGAGATCGGTGAATGAGTCGATAGTATTTGGATTTTATAAGTATAGATTACAAACCTCAAATAATTTATTTATAAGTCTTTCCGCTCTATCCCAGGAACCTAAAATAACTTTTGGAGTATCCCACGGACGATCACCTGTTTATTAGAGATTAACCAATATATTATTTTTTATTTAATATTTTGTATCAAAAAATAATATTTAATATTTTTAATTAGAAAACTACTTGAACATTTATTTTATAATATATAGGATGTATTTTACCAAAGATACAATAATTTTTAGGTGCACAGAAAAATATTTGTGAATATGAACTAATAAATGTATAATCATATAGATCTGTTTAAATGAACACAATTAACATCACCTCAATGCGTTTAGACAATACAATTTTTACATTTCTATATCTTTCTGGATAACAGTCTATAAAATTCACTTTATGGTTTGATATCCACATTAACTTTATTCTTGCCAATAGTATAAGAGTACAGATACAAGATTCAAACAGTAATTTTATTTAAAAAGTTTTCAGTTTGCTAATATGTACATTATGATAAGCTTGAATCATTTAAAACGTAAGTATTTGATGTGCGATATCATTTAATTTTTTTTCAAAAGAATATTAAGATATAAAAGATTAAATTTTTATATAAGAAAAGTATAAAATAACAATTTTTCAACGTTTGTTATATGTTAAATTAAATGAAAATAAATATACTTATAATTAATAAAAAAACATAACCCAAACTGATAAAAACATTTGATGTAAGTATTTTAGACTTTAAATTATAAAAATTGATTATCATAATCCGTTAAAGTCTACACCAAGCGAACATTAAAAAAGAAGTAAATCGAAATTAATTGAATCTAAAGATATTCAAAAGGTTTCATTCAAATATATTATTTATAATGTTCATCAATAAAAATTTTAAACTTATTATAGCATTAATTTATCGTTATGGGTATTTAAAATATATATAGAATAATAATAGCCATTATAGTAATTTAATCCCTTTAGACTTTAGTATGCATATGAAAGTTTTTTGAGATATACGCACATATATGAAATAAATTAACTATATATATTAAAATAATATCAATGAAACTATATTGTATAGATTGTATTGACAAAATTTAATTTTGAACTTACCCACGCAACTTTCTGTCATCAAAATAAATTTATCTGGAAGAATACTGTGTGTGAAATCTAATGCAGCAACGGGGAAAAAAGAATCCATATACCAATGAAGAGCTATTCCCTTTACATATTTTAAAGCTTCCTTATGATTTAATTTAACATCTAACATATAGAATGGCAAAACACTTCTTTGATCATCCATCATTAAAATACTTGTATTGCTACTAGTAGATGATTGCAAGGTTGGTCCTAAATTCTCTATAACCCATTTAGAAGTTGAAGCTGGTGTCCAATACATTGCATTTATATGATGAATATTTATTAATGGAGTAAATGGTTCATTGCCAGTTGAGACAGCCCATATTTCGAGACCTTGCTTTTGGTATTCTTCTAAAAACTTGACTATGTAGTTTGCATACACTTGATAGTATTTCTCCAATAAATAAGCTAAAAGTATAGTTCTATGTTGCAATAAAAATAGAATGCAAAACTAGAAAAGTTATTTTTTCAGATAAACAATAAGATTCTTAATGAAATGAGATAAGATAAAATAAAACAATATAATTTTTGCGTTGAATTTACCAGTTTGTCTAAATAAAATATTTTAAAATGAAACTTACTAAATCCAGAATATGACTTAGTATTTTTCATCCATATGGGTGCAGTCCAAGAAGCCGATACTAAACGTATTGACGGATTTAAATCTAAGGCTTTCTTTATAAGCGGTATTTTATATTTGATATCTTCATCAGCAAGAGAAAACCTCTGCAATTCTATATCATCAGCAAAGTCGTCATAAGTATATATTCTTGTTGAAAAATCACTACCTCCTATTGGTATGCGTCCAAAATTGTATTTACTTCCATATGTACTAAAATATGATCTGAATGAAAAAATAAAAATATGTCAATTAATGTTTATTAATAAAATATGCAAGAAAATATGTTAAAAGAATATATTATAATAATATATTCTAACTTAACACAAATTAACAAGAATTTCACTTATAACATACTTGTAATATTTTAATATAATAAATGAATATACAATTAATTATACCTTAATAAATTATCTTGAGCTCCTGGACTGAGATTCAAAATGTTGATTCCACTAGAGTCTGTAAAAGCACCACCGAAACCTTGAATAGTTTGATACTTTTTTTCAAAATTTATTCTAACGGTATATCCGTCTTTTGAGTCTTTTTCTATCTTGCCATAATTGCGTTTTAATCTTTCACCTGATTTGCTTGAAACGTACCAAATAAAGTCACCTTTACTTGGTGGGTTAGGATCGGTGTAAAAGTCACAAAAGGTTGAATTACATTTACAGACTATACTGCCTTTTCCAAAATCGACAGGATTACAGTCTTGAGCAAAAACTATAAAATAAAGTTTTTAATCTACTATCTATTATATGTTAAATTTCCGTGAATATGACATTAAAATAAAACGTCAAGTTTAAATTTGAAAAACACAATTTAATTATAAAATGTATATTTACCTGAAATATTCAATAATACTGCGATTACAGCAGTAAACAGCAACATTTTTATAATGATCTACTACGATGAATCCAAATTTGTTCAATAAACGTTTTTATGTTTACTATAAAAAAAAATAAAATTGAATTTGAATCATTAACATTTTTAAAAATACGTACTAAATTTATTATAATTAAATGTTTTTAATTTCTCTATGCCCACGATGTCTTTGAAAAGGCATTACTTATAAGTGAAAATTATTTATGTATTAATAAATGCAATGATTGTGCACAATTAAAGAATAAATATTATTTATTTTTTATAGATCATCTAAAAAATCTTGTAAGAATATTTTCATTATTGATAACCAAATACAAAACGGAATAATCGTAAATAAGACATGTATATATAAGCAAAATAAACAATCAAAACAAACATTACCCACAATAAACATAAAATGATCACATTTTAATTACGTAGAGAACAAACTCCTTTACAAACCCAAAGTCTATAATAATAATCCTCAAACTTAATCATGCTTTAATAAGTGCACATACATATAATTGATTTTATATGCCTAAATAAGAAATTTCAAATCAATGGGGATCTATCACTATTAATAATTATCACTGAATTATTGCACAAAAGTTTTCCGTTTCTCCTGCAAGTATTACATTTAATATTGTCTTTAATCAATTTCATTTTGTTTCGCTAAAAATATTTGTTCTGAATGAAAGAGAAATTATTTACGAAGCAAATAAAATTGAAGTATAATAAATTTTTTTAAATAAAACATTTGATACAATTTTAATCTTTGTTTTCAATGAATAACATATTATTCTTTTGATACTTTTTTAGATTTACAGATTAATAATATTAATTTAAAGTTTAATTTGATTTATACGATAATGAGCAAACACGGTTCATTTTCTACTAGTATAACGTAAAAATTTTATTTAAACTGTATGATTAAGTTTTCTCAATAAATTTATCTTTATTTATTAGATTAGCAAAAAATAATTACAAATTTAGTTTATAATTTAATTTAAAAGAAATAAAATTCATAGAAGTTTAATAATACTTATGTGATCTATTAGCCTCAACTATAATTTTTATAAAAGTTTTGTAAAGCCTGTTATCGACTATGGTTGCTTTATGTATTTTCCCAAGAGGAAATGCCAAATTAAAAAATTAGAACAAATACAAAGATAGAAAGAAATATACAAAATAAAAAGATAGCCGCGAAAATGTTGAAGATGACGAACGACCCGGACGCCCAAGCACATCAACAACCGATGAAAACGTGATAATTTAATGGCATAGTGCATCATGAATTCTTGCCACAAGGTCAAACAATCAATAAGGAGTACTACCTACAAGTTCAACGCCGTTTGCGTGAAGTAATCCGAAAAAAACGCCCGGATTTTTGGCAAAACAATTCATGGCTTTTACACCACGATAATGCACCTGCTCATACTTCATTGCTTGTACGTGAATTTTTGGTCAAAAACAAAACTGTAACGATGCCTCAGCCTCCATATTCGCCAGATATGGCTCCATGTGACTTTTTTCTATTTCCAAAAATAAAGAGAACAGTAAAAGGCCGTCGTTTTGCAAGCATAGATGACATTAAAAGCGAATCGCTAAAAGAGCTAAAACCTATTACAAAGATCGAGTTTAAAAAGTGTTTCGAGGATTGCAAAAAGCGTTGGCAGAAGTGTATTATATCCGAGGGAGATTGTTTTGAAGGGGACAAAATAGATATTCATGAATGAATAAATATTTTTTTCATAAAACAAAAATTCTCGTTATTTTTTGAACACACCTGGTATTTATCGAAAATAGCTAGTAATACAAGTGTATATACTTACAATAATATTATAAATTACTACCAAAATCATCTCAAAAAAGCTGTAAGTAAACGATTATGTCTCTTCGAAAAGTGTATCTCAAAAATTTTGAACCCTCTAAGGGTACTCCTCTAGTGGTAAGCACCTTAAGCACCTCAGACAATAGACAATTTAAATAATACATTAGATATATACACTGATGGTAGTAGAGAGTAACTCAGCGTAAACTCCATGAATACATCTCTATTTTTACAGCAGAGTGTATTGCCATTGACGATGCAATCAATATTGCTCTTAAAAATCTAAATAAAAATGTAACTATCTTCTCTAATGCATTAAATTTTCTAAATATTTTACAAAACTTTCGTTTAAATGTAAAAATAAATCCATATATATTACAAATTAAAGAAAAATATATCAGATTTAATAAAATCAAAGCAGATTCAGGTTCCATAAAGTTTGCTTGGCTTCCTTCTGACTATGGAATTATTGGAAACGAAATTGCAGATTCATTGGCTAAGCAAGCCAGAATCTTGAGGGACATGAGTAAGTCAAGGGTTCCTTTTATGGATCTCAATAGGCAATTCGGGCAACAAAAAAAAAGATAGTACAAGAGATACCATAACTCAAATGGGAAACACTAAAAGCAAATTTTATTTTAATAATTATTATAATGACTCATCAAAGCCCTGGTTTTATAATAAAAAAATTAGCAGACAGATCATAGTTACGATAAATTGTTTAAGGGCTGATCACTATAACCTTGCGTATTTGTTAGCAAGACTAAATCTCGCTGATAGCCCTACTTGTGAATGTAATGAATTTGAGCAGGACATAGATCATATTGTTTGGCAATATAGACTTTTTGAACAATCGAGGAGTATTATGCTTACAAAGATATATAAATTAAATTATCAATTGCCGATGAAGATGTCGTTATTACTCTCTAAACCAGATGTAACTGCGTGCGCTTACATTATTGAATTTCTAAATATATATGATATCCATTTGTAATATTGTAATCTTATATGTAAATAAACTATTGTAAAGTATATAAATCTCTATTGAGACTTGAAAAGTTAATAAAAAAAAATATATAAATCATAGATTTACGACTTCCCGAGGTATACCCAGAAATTCGTCCAAAGTATAAAATCTATATAGTCGAGATTTTAGCAAAAGATCTTGTTAAAATTAAGTTGAAATAAAAAATTACAATTAAAATCTCCACAAGAAACCTTTAATTTCGATCAAGATATAATAATGTTAAGATTTTAAATGTATGAAAATAATTATAAAAGAATACTATAAGATCATCTTCATATACTGATATAGAAAAAAAAGAAGTCTATGTCGTCATTCTCAATGTCTTCACAAAAACTAAAAGATTTTAATTGCCGCGGATCCATGTGGCGAATTAAAATAGCCGCCAGCGAGCTCAATTTCAAAGCCACAGGATATTTCTGTTGATTTTTACAAAATAATTTCTTATAAACATGATATGGCACTTAACAGTTTCCTTGTATGCATAAATCTAATATTATTAAATAGTTATCTTTAAACATCAATAAAACTACTACATATTTTTCTTTCTACATTTTAACTTACGCCTTTTAAAATATTTAAAATATATGTGTAAGATTTAAATAACAAGAAAGGATTATTCATTTAAAATTGATAACAGTATTTTGGTACATTATAACTTGTTATAAAAGCTTATAGTTCAATCTCGCAGATTGTGATAAATTATATTTGGAAAATGCACTTCATTTTTTAAACTATTAATTTCAATTCATCAAAACTTACCATATAATCACATAAATGCGTTGTATTAACATTAGATTGCGATCGTGACTGATGTTCGAATATATAATTCATTGAAAGAACAAAAAAAGTATTGTTTTAATACAAATAAAATCAAATAGTCTATATAACTGATAAAAACTTTGTATTCAAATAAATATATACTTTGATCAGTTCGACTTATATAATATTGTGATCATTATCTTCCATGATAATATTTAGATAACTTTCGATCTGATATTTATATATAGCTCGATATATAGCGAAAAAATTAATGAAAGTATTTTATTATCAATTGGAATTTTGCTATTCTCTGTCAAAAAAATAATTACTGTTAAAAAATAAAAGTTTTTATTGGTTTAAAAACAAATGTTATTTACATGTACTAAATTAAAATATTTTTTAAAGAAAAATGAAAATAATAAAATTGAAATTAAAACAGCATTGCGGCATCTTCGTGGTCTCCTTTTCGCGGCCGCCGATACCTCTGCCGTCGCGCCGAAAGCGACAGCTTATCCCACGAGCTTGGCATTAGCCGCCAGAGATGGCGTTAGACGGCCCCCGTGCCCCGGTAACTGGTATGGGCCTACCACCTTAAGGTAGCAAGCGCGGGGACTCACTCTTGTTCCGACCGGTACGAGCAAACGTTTCACTGCGTCTCGCTCTGTACAACTTCTGCTAATAAATGTATTAGCCAGTTGTTTTTGGGCGCTACGCCTAGCTACAGACGCCTCCAGCACAGTCATCGGCGCAACCCTAGAGTAGGAATACCCGCCTAGTACTTAGAAGCCATTGAGGTTCTTTTCGCGCAAGCTCTCCAACATCGAGAAGCTCTATAGCGCATACGATCGCAAGCTACTCGCCGCCTTCGCAGCCGTCAAACATTTTTAGCTCCATTATTGAGGGTCAGTGTTCACATTGTACACCAACCACAAACCATTCATCACCGCACCCCATCAGCGGCCTGAAAAAGCTTTACCGCGTCAGGCACGCCAACTAGACTTCATCCTCTAGCACAATGTCGAGCTACAAGATGTCCGAGAAGAGGATGTGGTGGTCTAACTAGACTTCATCCTCTAGCACAATGTCGAGCTACAAGATGTCCGAGAAGAGGATGTGGTGGTCGATGGACTGTCTCATGTCGCTGCCATCACCATGTCAACGGCTCTCAGCCCCGAGATCATTGTTGAAACGCAGCACAACGATACGGAGTTTCCGAATCTTCTCACCTGCTTCGATAACGTGCGCCTCGACCTGGTTAAGCTGCCGCTTGTCAGTTGTAACGCCGCACAGGGTAATTATAAGATAATACATTTAGTTTTATATTTTATAGTTCGAAAATATTTTGTATTTAATTTTTTAAATAATTATTTTAATTTTTTATTAAATTTTTTGTTTTAATTTTTTATTTTTTGCAACGATGCATTTTTAATTATATCTTCTAAGTATATCTAGAAATTCCCCATAGCTTAACAGACCTTCATTAGTACAATTTATTATTATATTATTGCACTCAATAGATAATGCAGCCTGCGAACTACATTACAGCGACAATATTGTACTTATTGCTGGTCATTACACTTCTAATCCAGGAATTTCAACTGTAAAACAAATTGTATTAAACTAGAGAGCTCCACTTCACTATACCTCTATACACTTATGACCCGTCCTTTTTTTACCTGAATTCTTGAGTACGTTTCTCCCACTCCCATCTACCTAGTACCGATCGCCCCTCACTTTTAACGAGACAACGAACTCTAACAGCCTTTTAAAGTATTCTTCTCATTTTACCTTTTCTCCCCTCCTACACTCTACCCTTCCTTTTTGTTCATTTTTCTTGGACAATGTAACATTTTAATTTTCAGAACAAAATCAGATCTAACCCGACTGCTGCAGAAGCAACATCACGATCATAGATACATATGCTTTTCCTTCTTGAGCAATATTGTAATTTTAATCTTAGTAATTATTAAATATCAGTAATTGAATTACAAGAAACTCGGTGGTTTCCAATACTGTCTAACAGTTATGGATCGTTTTACCACATCACCGCTCGCCATCCCGGCCTCGAACCAGCAAACCACAACCGTGGCAAAGGCCTTCTACAGCCAGTGGGTGGCGCATTACGATACACCACTAACCATGACAACGAATCAGGGCGCACATTTCAAGTCGAGGCTATTTACAGCGCTCGCCTAGCTGACCAGCTGCCAGCTTTACACCTCATGCCGTACCATCCGCAATCGAACGGCATGGTGGATCGGTTCCACCGAAACCTCAAGACCACCCTCAGCTGTGACCCCAACACGCCTTGGCCAGACGCACTGACCTCTGTTCTCTTGGGCCTTCGTACCTGTTACAAGGACAACCTCGACGCTTCACCGGCAGAACAACTCCTTTAAAGAACGATGCTCCGCATCTCAGGAGACTTCTTCGTGTCGATAAGTCATCCCAGCGCCCATGCCCCAACAGTCGTTGACCACCACAGGCATCTCACGCAAACCCTGAAGCCGGTGCCGGCAGCGCACCATGTCCCGGAAAGGAAGCCATTCTTTTCTATAAGGACCTGCAGACATGTACGCACGTTTTTAAGCACGACGATTCTATCCGCAAGCCACTGCAAGCTTCCTATACCGGTCTACTTCGACACCCACCGCTACGTCCTAAACATCGACAGCGAGAGTGCCTCTTCGGTACAAGCACCGATCCCAACACCAGAATCGCGGCAATCTACGCCACAGGTGCCTGCAGACTAAGTTAAATTTCTTGCTACTAACCTACTCAATGCATGGATTCTGACTCTGATGAGAAAGAATATGAGCCTGAAGAAGCTAAAATGAATTTAGACTAAGGCTTGACTATTTTTTATTTTATATTTAATGGATCTTTTTGCATAATGTTATATTATATCTAATCAATATTAGCTTTTAAAGGCTGCTTTTCTTTCAATAAAATTATAATTCATTCATCAATGAACCTAATAAAAAGAATTTATACAATGATGAAAATTAATCTTTAGTCTACACTGGTTGGACTTTTTAAATTTTCACCATTGCATGGATATCTTATTTAGGTTCATCGATTAATAGATTTTGATTTTACATAAAGGACATCAGCCTTCGAAGGATAATATGAAGAAGATTGATTAAATCTAAAATAAGCAATAGCTAAGCTTTAGTTTCAATGCATTTTACGTACTTAAGGCTCAATGATTAGTAATACCACAATGAAAATTTAACAATATAATCAATGTAGACTAAAATTAAATTTTCATCCGTGCATCAATTTAATTTACTACGCTCAAATAATTTATAATTTCGTTCAAAGTATATTTATTTATTATTACATTAATATAATAGAGGCGCGCATATATTACATATAGTCTTTCTCAACTCTAACTAGAACGGGAAAACCCGGTACTAAAAATTCTGGAACTGAAAATTCCAATTCTAAGGTATAGGCACGCGACATCTAGTATAGTAAATTAACGAGAATCAGTGCGAACAATGCATGTAGTCACAATAAATTTACTAGTTAAGAAGCAGATCAAAATGTTCTAGTATCAGAATATGTTCTGCTACTGAAATCTAGTGCTTTTATTTTATGTGGATTCTTTTCTCCGTGTAGCTGTGAGCTAAAGAACACCGACTCAACGGAACTGCCGTCAGCTCTCCAGCTGGAGTTCTGCTGGGTACGTTCGCCGAGATGCAGTCCGTGCAGACATACCGCGTGTTGGCTTTTTGGGAAAACCCCGACATGCGGTTCCTGCAAGTTAAGGCCGCGTTCAGTCTCCATCACGTCACCTCGAACAATTCGCGGTACCGAATACGGCTAGATTTTCTCCCACCATCGGTCTAACGATTTTTGCTCGCTTTCAAGGCATCAATTCCGCTTGAAGAGAAGAGCAATATGGCGTTCGAGCTCGTCAACTTCGCGCCCTCCGTAATGTTCGCCAACTCTTCGCAAGGACGCGCAAACGCGGGCGTGGAACTTGGTATGCGAATATAAATTGATTGATACGCAAACTAGGGCAGCGGGAGAGTGCTTCAGGAGCGCGCTGACCGTCATTAGAGCAACTTTAGCACAACTCACGGCAACTATCTTAAGCAAGGGGCTGCTGAATGAGTCCCATCGCTCGCGCAACATGAGCCGTACACCAAGACGATCGCTATCACGCTTACGCTCTGCGTCATGAGCACCAGTTGGCGTGACAGGTTCGGAGCGTTCGCGCGGCAATACTATTCGCATCAAACAGAAAATTAGAGGGGCTGGCGTTAAATCAAGCCACCAATATTTGCTGTCCCACATGGGAGAGGAAAAGCGACTTCACGTGTTCAACCTAGAGACGCGGCTGATCAGTTGCTTGGCAGAAATTTCGTCCCAGCCGTCTACGCTTCTAAGCAGCCAACTCAGCCGATCGAAACCTATGGGGTACACCCTTACTCTCAACCTGTCGCTTCGCCGGGCTTTCCGGTGGACGTTCATCATCGCCAACTTACAAACAGCACTGCTCGGGGCCGACTTTTTGCACAGTCCCTTGATGGACATGCGGGGACGTCACTTGATGGAACCATATACCTAGCACCATGGCAGGTCACTCGATTTCGACGGTCAAGGCATTTCTAATTCCAGTAGAAGAATATAGCAAAGCCTACGTAAGGCTCTTTACCGACTTGGCCGACTTAGTATTGCTTTCCATAGCCGCAGCCTTGTTTGACAGATCAGCGGTGCAGCATTACATCGTCATGACGGGACCACCAGTCACGGAGCGATCTCGCCGGTTGGCTGGGGACCATCTCGTCGCGGCCAAAGCGGAGAATGACGATTTGTTGGAGCGAAGCGTCATGGGGTCTTCTCCGAGCTTGTGGGCTAGTTGACTGCACCTAGTGTAGAAGCCCGCCAGAGATTGACGCGCCACGGGCGATTACCATCACCTCAATGCTGCAACCACTCCTGACAGCTACAGATTACCGCTCATCGAAGACTTGCTGCAAAACTATCATGGAAGCTCTATCTTTTCTACTATTCATCTCCAGAGGGCCTACTATTATACCCCGACGGCTCCACAGATTGTCCAAAAGAAGACCGTCGCTACACCCTTCGACCTCTTCGAGTTCGTCGGGATGCCTCTGGAGTTCTGCAACGTATCATAGTTGCGTAACGTGGCTTTTTGAAAGCCCTCTACGCCATCTCCACAGACACATTGAAATATAAATACAATTTAAATAAACATAATATTGTCTAAATTTAAATACTTAATGATTGGAAAACCAATCGAAAAATAAGACAAGTTTCTTTCCATTATCATGAATAACACTATTCCAAATGAGCAGAGAAGTAAACAGGTACATCCTGAATCTTTAATTCTTTAGAAAGTACAGAAAAGTCTAACAAAGGAACTAAGAGAGCAAGGAGTTGCAGTTAAATTTATCGAGGTAAGAGTCGGAACAAACATCGTTACCAAAGAAAATTTGAATAATGACACGGATAATGAAGTTCAATCAGAAAAAGGATATATAGTTGAAAATTAATGGATAGAGTGCTAGTTATACGAGCGAAGGCGGAAAATCTCGCTCCGAGTTTAGACTTGATTGTATCTGTGGAGTTCAAAAACAGTAAAAGGTCGAATAAAAATTAATAAAACGTATTTCCTTACCACATCCCTCTTCCAATTCCGGCTCAAGATATAACCGCCATAATAAGAAAAATTAAATATGAAATTTCTAATATTTTTATTTCAAATAGTAATTAGACATTAAAAATAAGCAAATTAAAATAATTCATAATTAAAAGCTAAAGAAATTAATAATGTTTGAAATAATTACATTTATTTTCCTTCGAAAATATTTAATTATACATTATTTTGTATAATATTTGAAGGAGGATTTTAATTAATTTATTCAAATCTTTTGAAAAACGCTGAATGTGAGTTATTAAATATCTTTTTGTCTGTGTATCTTAAATCTTGTAAATGACATTCAAGAGATGTTCATATTACTAGGATATGTACCAGCCCCCTCGTTGACATGGTAGGATAATGTGTGCTAAGCACATAGTAACACCCTACCTTAATACTTTTAACGCAGATCTATCCACGATACCAACTTCAAATCTTTTACACTATACAGATGAACATGACAGCAAGACAGCTTGTTTTATTAATTTCAATATAAAATAGTGTTTTGATATATGTTTGTAAAGAATGAAAGTGTACTAATACAAGACATTCAAGAAGATGTTTTAACAAAAAAGCAACATTTCTAATTTAAGGCGATACACAATACTCATATGACGTTACCTTGAAAATGTCTAGTTATTTGAACGCTGCCATCGAATAACACGGAGTGTCAACCCCCTGCATATCTATATTCTTCTTCGAAATTAATAAAATCGCAATTAATTAAGACTAGACGCATGCGCAAACGACTGTGCGGTCAGTGGCTGAAAGAATCGCGTGCAATTTGAATATGCTGGACACAAAAGGGGATATAAAAATAGTGTGAAAGTCTTCGTCTTCTAACATTGCTGCTTACTATACCCTTTTATGTTGCCCGTTATACTTGGCACAATAATTGGCACTACAAACTTTAATGATCTACTTCTACGTATAAAGCTTTACGAATTGTAAGTTGCCACGTCGTCAGATTTTAGCGCCTGCGCACACAACTCTGCACAGATTGGTTAAGAGATTTGCGTGCAGTTTGAATACAGTGGACACAAGAAGCGATATGAAAATTTTGCATGTATATAATATAAGCAACTCTAAAAATTGTCTACATTCGTTTTATTGTATGGATTTTAATGTTTTATTCCGACAATATAATTACTTTATTAACCTATTTCTTCCTAAGCGGACATTCTATTCTCGATCTATTCTATATTCTTATAGTCGATGGATGAAGTTTAAGCATCTTCGAGCGATCATGTTTAATTTTTGATAAAATTTTTTTAAATTTTACATCCTAATTCGAGTGCTAAAAATTTCCGACTAAATCTTTAATCGTTTTAATTCTTAAAAAGATAAATAATCATATATAGATGACTTCATACAAATTTACATTCAAATATTTAAATATATTAATTATAAACTTATTATAATGGAATAAAATATTGTAATTGATGATTTAGCAACAATTTTTAAAATAAGAACAATAATTTTAAGTTTTATTGTTATGATCATTATCATAATTTTATATTATTGAATATTGTGTACATTCTGGGTCTGTGCCTCTAGGCTGCCATGCTCTGTAAAGACCTTTATTAGCAGCATGATTTTTATCATACTCAGTCCCAAACTTTTTTCTATTATCTGCAATTCCTCAGTATTTTTAGTCCATTAATGCTGTGATTTGTGACAAAGTATGTATGAATATATATATATATATATATATATCTGTGTATATACAAGTAGGGTGAGTAATAACATTGTTAAAACACAATTTTATTAATTTTTCAACATGATTCTATTTGTTCTAAACATCTAATTGTACATAGTTACTTTCATGACTCATTCGCTTGACGCCAATACTTAAATTTACTTATACACCAGACTGGAAAAATGTAGGGAACAATGAAAAGGACAGCAGCATGAGCCAATTTCTCCTGTAATAAAATTAATGCATATTTATTTTCGTTAAAATTCACAATGAAAAGTTGCATGTTATGTACTAAGTTTCTACAAGAAAAATATTATATAAATTTAATTGTTATGAAATCAAATCTATACCCATAGTTATAAATATAGTTTTATATAATTATCAATGTTTCATAAAATCATCAAAACATGCTAAATGAATTTTAAAATAAATTCAAATTTTTTTGATCATTATGTTAATAGACTACATAAGCTTATAATTTATAGAAAATTAATAATTGTAAGGTTAAATTTTGTTAAATTGTGCATTATGAGTAAATACATATTTAAATTACAATGAACTACATCAAACTTGGTAATTAATATTGTATAATTATTGCATATTAATAAGCCACATTAATAAGCATGCAATTTTCATTCATTGCTGAAATCCGTACTTACAGAAACCATGTTAATATTTAAGATGAACCTTTTTTTAAGTGTAATCAAAATTAATTTGCTTATAATTTATATGTATAATTAAAAACTGTATCGTCTATTTTTATAATTTAAGCAGTTTAATTTATTTATTCCTTATTTTCACGCCACTTATTCATGTTTACTGAAACAATAACTGGAATGATCATTGCAGATATTGTCATAAAGATGCCATGTGCAATTTTTTCCTGTTAACAAATGCAGTCTAATTAAAAATTATGTAAAAAAAACAATTTTATATAGTTTTCACTCCATTATCAAATCATTATTTATTAAAACATGCTACTTAACACGATATAAATGATACAAATGAAAAATAACTATTTTAACTAATATTTATCTGAATTAAATTACATTAAGAGACATAACCTAAAAAAATTTCAAATCAATATAATACTTATAATTAGTTTATATTTTTGGTTTGTTATTTAAGCTAAAAGTATTTTGTGAAAACATAAGTATTATCTTTGTTGAATTCATTATTATTAATAAACTTCTTTATTATATTCATATATTTATGAAAATCGCTCCGATTACGTAAAACTGTAAGCACTAAGAAGCTAGAAAATGTTCTTACCCCTAAAGAAACTCGATACTTAGGCTTTGAAACAATGTGACAGTGTCGTCGAGATGCTGCATTTAGTACAGATGGTAGATTTTTCTTCAGACTTTGTAAAGCCAGCATCTTTTAGCTTTTTTAAAATCTCTTGCAATTGTACAAAGTTACACGGTAGAAAAGCCGATTACAAATGACTACGGTAAACGAAGATTGACGTAATCACGTAACTAGAAGAACAGACTACAGAGCCCGTCTTGATGGCCTGAAAATGCAGTAGTTGTAACCCCAACTGCTTGAGGCGTAGTGATCGCTGATATGACATGTATTACATATATAGATATATAATACGTAGTAGGTCTCTAAAATATGAATATGAAGAATTAAGTATAGTTTGAAATAAATGAAAAAATTCTTTTTCACTTTTTTTAACCAAGAAGTTGAGGAATGCAATTAAGCACCGTAAGAGAGACATTCGAGTTTCTCACGTGTGTGGGACTCTTTTGGACAATATTCTTGGATTCTTTAGGATTCCAAAATTACTTTCTAAAAAATACCCACCTCCTTTTAACAAAAAATAAAGTGTTTTTGTTATACATAAAAAACAAAATAAAAAATTATATACAATGAAGTAAAAATATAAAAATTCAATTACATTGAATTTAAAAATAAATACGACGTATTTTTTAAATAATCAATGATGAAAAATAAACCGTCTTAGCTGAGATATTGAAATCTTAAATCCTCGTTTAATTATAAAATATGCAATAAAATCAATGATTAACTTAATGAAACGGTTAAAAAATCAATACATTTAAATTCAATTTGATTAAAAATATGAATAGTAAATAAAAATTTTTTTGCTTTGTATTTATAATTTATAAAGTTTATTTATATTTTTTCAAAATAAGTCAATTTTTTACCTATACTTTATATTTTTATTGAATTTACTCTACCACTTGAATTAATAACTACTCATCACAATATATGAATTTGTTATATTATCGAAGATTTGCATTAAATTTTTTGAAAAATAATTGTGATCATTACGTTTAGAACTATAGAAAACGAGTCATCGCCATCGTTTTCCGATTCATTATCTAGTCTTTTACAAAATTATTTTTTGTTTGAAGTACAACATTCATTTTAAATCCTCGTTTATTAAAATTATAAAATATAAAATCATTTTTATTAAAATGTATAATTTCTTTACTATTTTAATAAACGTTCAACGGAAAACGTTACTTAAAAGTATAAGCAGCATATTCAACTGTAACCTTCTAATTAAATTTCATTCTGGATTTCATTAAAACACAATGGTTGTTAATATAATTTAATTTCATTCAATATATATTTAAAAATCGTTTCTACTACGTTTTTACATAGTTTTAATTAGTTATAAAAAATATTTAATTAATGTTTTTAGAATAGTTTTTAATTTTAATAAATTGAAATGGCTTTTTAAATTAAAAATATATTAAGGCAAAAAAGTGCTTTCATGTGGACTGAACCTCCCGAAAGAAATAAACTAAGGCATCCGTTTAACCCATGCAGCTAACACGGTGAAAATAGTCTAAAAGTTTAAAAAATCGTACATATAGGACACAAAGAAGAACTATATAGATTTTCAGTTTAAACTTAATAAATTTGTTTAATTTGATTAAAAAATCCGAGTATGAATTTTCCAATATGGATATATATTTAATAGAAATTTAAGCCTTTTTAATAATATTTAGTATTTTATCTATAAACTCCTGGAATATTATTGAATAGAGAACATTTTTGTTTAAAATCTTAAAATAGTGAAGTATGTGTAAGAAGGATAATAAAATAGACAACAAATATTTTCATTTCGAGTATAATTTATTGTATGTCCTTGATACACATATAAAATTGAAAAAGATCACGCAGATTTGCATTGTATATCTATATATTCATAATATGTATATTTTTGCGATTCCTCCGCCTTAAGCAGTTGAGCTTACACTATATACAGTATCCGGACTGTATAACTGCGAAGTGTATTGCTTGTATATAGAGCGGACCAGAGCGGATTTGCGTCGTCCGGTGGTACAGATGGCACAGAGTCCAGGCCTGCACACCAGTCCATGATGGGCAGCGGCTACGCCTATGAATTAAGTTGGATAAACTATATGACTGACTGTGAATCGTGATTCTATGCAACATGAAGTGACTCTGGCGACAGATTCGGGCATTATGGGAAAATCTGTCAGTTACTCAATAAGACAGTTGAACTTTCATAATTACATCAGGTTACATCGTCAATTTACCCTAGCGCGCTGCGTGATTGTAGTCTGTACCTTCTGAATTCTAATATTCATTTCGCGCAGTAGATCTGATAAATCTGATCAGGAATTAATTTTTATACGTAATACAGTAAGTTATTATTAACTTTTATTAAATATAATAGTCAATATAATAAACTTATAATACTAGTCATTTTTAAAGCAAGTTAGAATTCTTAAATTGGAATATTTTTAGAGATACAACCTTTTAAAAAAAACGACAACTTGACAACGCTTAAGGCATTCCTTCTATTATTAAGAAAATTAATTTATGCGGATAAATTTAGAAAATTTATTTATTAATATTATAACTTTACATTATATTTGGTGTTTTGCGGTGAAGGGCTAGAACCTGGAGGATGAAGCCGAAAGAAGACAGAAGGTATTGGTTGGGACTTAGCGATTTAGGAGGTATCTGATATTTAGATTTAACTGGTTAAATTGGTATAAAATTTATTAAGATGTACGTATATATAAGTATAACTGTAGGGTAAAGTGGGTATAGTAGCCGCCCGTTACTCGGTACGTCGTATTCCGTAAGTATTCGCATCTCTCGTATTGTCTATGATTAGTGGCCGTACTACAGTCACTGTCGCCAACAACTAAATTACCAAAAAAATCGAAAAAAGAATTGTATGTATATATACAGGGTTAAGGGTAGTGACAATTTCATATTTATCCCTGGGTATATAGTACCAGACTTTAATTGTCTATAATCTAGTATAATAAATAACAAGGCAACTAAACTTTAACATATAAGCTAATAATAAGGATCAAGATCAACAGATATAGGATAAAAGAGAGATAAAAAATATTATTATGGACAGCGAAATTAAGACAGACAATAAATCTTAATGAAATTTTTTTATACTCAGCATTTTGTTTAACATTTGATGTACTTTTTACATAATATAAATAGAAAATACACATCTTAGTGAATAAACGACTAAACGGCAAACATCAAGAACAAAATAGGCTAAAAACCTTTGTTAAAAAGGAAATGGGTAAGTAAGAAGGTGCAATAGTCTTTGTTATCTTTTACTAAAAATATAGTTTAAATATAAAAGTGTTTATTAAATGATTAATATAAGTAATTTAATTTATTTTCAATCATATCTAAACTAAATTTTAAAGATTCTGGAGTTGAAACTGGAAATGACTCGAATGATAGTTTGGTCACACAGCATGAAACTGCTAGTACTTCTAATGAGATATTAAACCAAATACAAATAAGTTATAATGCATCTGAATCTAATTCCGCAATAGATGAAAATACTGAATCAGAAAGTCAAGCACCTAATCAAGTATCTTTATTGGATATATCATCATCCAATGTAAATATTCAAAATAATAATTTATGCAGTGTTAACACATTGGCACTAGCACCTATCTTTCCGTTAAGCCTTTTACCATCTGAAACAAAGGTTAGTACATCGATTTTATAACTAAATAATATAATGTATGAAGTATTGGATATTTATTTTTTATCAGATTCTATTAAGAATCTTAAAAATTATGATTAAAGTAAGGTATCTAAAAACTTTTAATAAGTTCATTATTCAATAAAAATAATGTTTAATATTTGATGAATTTATTAGTTTTATTTTATAAAAAACTTTAAATTATATCTTTTTTTATACTTGTTAGTTATGACTTATTCGATATAATTGCACAAAAAAGTCCAATTTTGTGTTTTATACAAGAATGAAATATTTAAATAATATTATATTCTTCTTGTAATAATAATTATATTTCACCTAATACAGACTGGTGCACAGGCCTTGAAGTAATTATGCAAATTTATTGATTATTTTACTTTCTAATTATGATTTTAATAATTTCAGCATCTTGAGTTTCGAATACCTAATCTATATAGTAGTGAATGCCCAGTACAGTCATCCACCAATATGTTTAGAACAAGTAAATTTATATTACTTTTATAATTAATTTGAATAGATTAAATAACAATAACTGAATCGTTTCAAACTGTTCTTGTTCTATAGAATCCTATTGTCCTATTAGACAATTTCCAAGAAAACCAATTAAAAATCGTGATAGATGTTCTTATTCCAATAGTTTTCGTGAACGCAAACTACACATTGCTGCTAGAACGAATAATATTATGTTGATGGAAACATTACTCGAGTTAGGGGTTTCTCCTAATGTGAGTAATTCACGGGGATGTACTGCATTACACATAGCATCATGCAGGTAAGTTTTGTAAAATATTTTTTTAAACCACTTTTGGAAAAAACAATATTAATATCTTATATTTATTAGGTATTACTTAGAACTGAGAATACCTAAATTTAATGAGTTAAAACTATAAAAATTTTTGACTTCATAATTAATATATATTTAGTACTAAAAAAGATGTTATAAATATTTGCTTATTTCAAAACAAAAGCAAATATCAATAATGTATCAAATGGGTTCTTTTATACACTTGTTTTAGTTTTATATTTAATCTTATTTTATAACCTTATTGTATTATATGAAGTTTTATATCAGAATTCTATAAATTCTTCAGATTTTTGAGAGATTTTTGAAGCTAACATCCTCTAAGTAACAATGAAAGGTTTATGATTTGATTTTTTGAAAGTATGAACATGCATTAAACGAAGCTCTATAGATTTTAAACTTGTATTAGAAATAATATTATATATATTTTTTTATTGTAAACTATTATTTTATTTCTGTAATAATTGCAGTGGTTATACACACATGGTAAGCCTACTCCTCAGATATGGAGCTGATCCAAATTTACGGGACAGCATTGGCAATACACCCTTACACTTAGCAGCTGTGTCAAGTCATGTTTCAATAGTTACGCTCTTATTAAATGCAGGGACAAATTTACTGTTGTTAGACTGTCATGGTTTCAATCCTCTTCAACTTGCACAAACAAAACTGAAGGTTATGCAGAGATTAAATGGTTTTGAAATAGACCATATAAAGGATGAGGTACGAAATATTATAGATATGTTAATGGCTTACCTACAAAATCAGAAAGATACTGGAGAACAGATTGAAACTCTTAGTAATTTCTGCTCCAGACTTACTCTTTCTAATACATCTGATCAGCCACAGGATGATATAAGAAATTTATTAAGCAATATTGATTCACTCAATTTGAGGAATTAACTTGTTATTTACATACGTAAACTCATTTTTTAGCAGTATCATAATTACCGAGGTGGTATATTTGATAAGAAAAAATAAAAACAATTTTCATGAAATTTATGTATTTAAAAAGTGTAATTTATAATTTGTTTTTTATTCAACTTTTCAGTTTAAATGATTTACTATTCGCATCGATGAAATTAAAGTCATAATTTTTAAATAGTAATTTTAAATATTAGGAATACAACGTAAATAACTTTTCTATATTTCGATATTAATACAGGGTTTAACTACCCGCAATTCGTTAAATACTAGATAATAATGAAGTATAGGCAATGTTTAAAATAAATTAACACTAAACAATTATTTTTCAAAATTTCCTTTTTAAATATATATTACAATTTTTGTATAAAAAATCGATATAATTTAACTTTCACAAAATTTTCAAATGTACATAAAAATTACTTTAACGACTTTGTTAATTTCAGAGTATCTTTTCTGCAGGACACACCTGCACTTATTGACGCAAAAAAAATAAATGATAGAAATTTTACACAACTGATAAAGTAATTTTTATAAAAACTTATTTTAATAAACTTTTAATCTTTTTTTATCATTTTCGAATAATATTATTTGTAAGCTACAAAAACTGCATAACTTAAGCTCGTTCATCTTGTTAATTCTATTTAATTACATATCTACAAAGTCTAAATTATTCAAAAACGGATAATAAAAATAATTGTATCAAATTATTAACAAACTACGATGCGATTAAATCTATTAGCTCCTGTGTACGAAAACGAGTGGCAAAAATATCATCTTAATTTTGACATCACAAAATATTATGATTTTTATAATTAGTTATTTGAAATGAATTCATCTACAAAATTTCAAAAATATATAATTTATTTGTGTTTTAATTAAAAAGCTAAATGAATCTCGATTTTTAGTTCAGAGATATGTATTAATTGGCCTCCACAAAGTTAAGTTTTGCTACTATTTTAGTATGCTATCTCATTTTCGTGACTACACGAAAACAACTACAGATCGAATATGTCTAATTAAATCCTTTACCGTTAAAGATATTATTGGTTTCTTTGTGTAAATACGAAAAGCAAGTATAAACAAAGCTCTTGTTTGAACATTCACGACAATGCACTAAAACTCAGTTAACGAATTATAATCTGCGCTTGTATATGCGAGACTACACTGTTTTTGACCAATCAACATAAAATGAAACTATAAATTTAAACTTAATGAGGAAAGGAGTATTTTTTTGAATCAAATTTTCATACTAAATGTAAACTCAATTTATCATTTACCATTTTTAGTTCATTCGAATGTCGCATACTACTTACATACTAATCAACAGATAGGAAAAGATCGGAAAATGTAATTTGGCTCGGCTAGTGATGCGAGAGCAAACGACCGCACTTAATTGTATGCTCAATTTATCGCATTCAAATGGATTATTTTACTGTGTACTATTCTATGTGCACAATATCTTTTTATTCCATTTTGAATTAACAAGAATGTACGCGCGCCTGCACGTATAGTCAGGGACACATTACGGTTGCCAATGACGAAAAGATCTCGGCTTGAAGCGGCCCATAATCTACCTTCTCGCCATCGACGGTGAGTAGACCATTCGAATCCTCGGCCGGTTCGATTCGGAAGGCTCGCACAGCTATCATTTCGACACCTGGGCAAGACAGATGACTGCCTGTACTTAGTCCCAATAGAAACTGCAATAGTAATGTTAATTTATACATTTATCTTTTTCCAATACCGTTTTTATTAATCATATATATATATTGTAAGTATTCTCGAGTTTGTACATATATAAATTTATTTATGTAATTTGCGGTAAATTCCAAAGATTGTTTACTGGTTGAATAAAATTGTAATATATCATCTATATCTATCTTGAAAATAATCAAGCATGTGTAATTTCATATTGTCATTAAATTTTTGGCTTAAAGTAGCTGTTAGATTTTGTTTAATTTACTTTAAGTAGAGTGATTTGTATCGGAAAAAATTCACTTATAACACAAGCTAAAAGTTGGATTTATTCTATTATGGCTATGCTTAAAAATGTTATATATTTATTGAAAAATACGATAGATTATATATACCTGTAGCAAATTAGTTCGACTGATTCCTGCTCTAACAATCAATAGCCAAATAACACCGTCTGCGAGTTTTGCACGTGGAGCGAAATAGCAGTCTTGACCTAAATGAGACTGATAAGCTGCATGTACCAATACGAATTCCCCTAAAAATATTCCAAATTCGTTATATTTTATAACAAAATTGAAGTGCTACTTCTTTGTAAAATATTTATAAAAGGTAAATACCTTCAATCTTAGTCCAAGAACTCGGTACTTGTGTCGTGATAGCAGGCAGGGTTGATGACGGTCCATACATAATTTTGTGGCTCAAATTACCATCTACAAAGAAAAGTTTAAAATTTAGATTGTTTCTTATTCTTCCTGCGTATATTTTGTTAAATTGTACATATTGTATATGGAAACTTGTAACTCTTTAAATAAAATGTGTGATATAACAGTTTAATTATTATATTTATCATTTACCAATCAAATTTCGAATATTTTACTTAAAAAATGGATCGAGTAAGAACTAATATGTATAAATAATAATAACATAAACACCCAGACGAATCCAATGAAAAATAAAGCAAAAAAGTATAAAAAATGGAAATATCGATTTTTGCGTGTCGATAAAGTATTACAATTGAATTATGAAATACAATTGCAACGATTATCAAAGGTTTTGTTTATATCTTAAATCTAGTATTTTAAAAATGGCGAATATGACGTAAAATTTAGACTTTTATTGTAAATTATTTTTGAAAATAAAATAATTCTGAAATTATAGTCTAATACTAGTCACTATGAACAATAAATGTATATGCAATATATATGTATATGTAAAATTATTCGTAATCAGAAGAACAAAAATGTTACTAGTTATTTAAGAATATTGTAAAAAATCCAATTAATAGCGATTAAAATAAAAAAATCATACGCAAAATATTAACATTTACTTTAGTTTTTCTGAAGTTTACAGTATAAATAAATCCAAAATACAGCCCGTTTAAATCTTAAATTATATTTATTTGAAGTCATCAGGAAAAAATGAAGCTATCAAATGTTTGACTCACTCGAACTATGAGTCTCTTCATCCTCGACGCTGTGATAAGTACTCGAGATGGAGAGAGATGCTGTGCTGAAATAAGTAGACTTGCGCGATTTAGCCGAATAGAAGCTATCACATCGAACCCTAACACCGAGTGGCGAAGCACTCGAAGGCGGTGTTTCGAGGGTAAGGGCATCTGTAATTATCTGATTTTCGGTGTAGTCAACTTCATCTCGACTTGAATCCTCGCTTTTGTCCCTACTTTCCACGTCGTAGCCGCTCTCCTCAAATGCACCATCGCAACTTCTCGACTCTCTGATCTCGCTAGTGTAACTGTGGAAAAAATTTACCATATAAAGAATCATTGTGCATTTGATCATTTAATTAAGTTGCCTAATGACTAATATCTTTGTCTGTGCTTATAATTTTCTATATAGAATGATTATATTACGGAGAAAGTTATAAAAACATCAATTATGCATGGGTAAATTCTCACAAATATCCCGACAATTAGAATTCTAGGAATGACGCCACTGAACGCCCAACATGCGTCAAGGTGATTACATAATGGTTTATTACTTAATAAAGGTGAATCAAGCCAGTCTATTACAAAGGAAATATTTTACTTTGTATCATTGAATCTTGTTGTTCTTCAATTGTAATAAAATGTTGCAGTGTAGAAGAAATAGCGATTATTTCAAGAATGTTAATTTTCAATCAGTACTAAACGGGAAAAAACACTGAAGGCGTTAAGAATTTAATATCATACCGATCGAGTGAGTCTCCGAGGCTCATTGAATGGAAGATCTTGGGATCATCATGATGCTTGATGGTTTCGCCATTGTGCTTAACACCGTTGGTCGATGACGCGGGGGCATCTGTGGGGAGGTAGTAGACGATGCCTCGGTAAGTCCTCAAGCCAATGAGTCTCGCGACGCCCCAGAGAGTGAATCGCTGCGAGCCAATTGCGCGTAGCCTCTCGCTCTCAATGTCGATGTCAGCTAGGAGGCCCCATCCAACTGAGAGAAACGAGTAGACGATCTCTTTGCGCGTCTCCACGCGCACGAGGTCCATTTTGTTGAGCCGGCGCCGCACAATGGAGAGTGCACTTATCAGCATGGGATTCTGATCAAAGGGCTCCCTACACGCAAGACCGGCTCGTGAGAAATTGCACACAATAAGGACAAGGAGAGAGGATGTACTAACTGTCTGGAGAAGGCGATTGACTTGGCGAGGCCGTTACCCGAGCCGCAGGGGATGACGCCGATGGAAACTTTGCGCATACAGCTCTCCCAGTCGGGCCTCTGCAGCATGCCATTGATCGCCTCGTAGACGATCCCATCGCCACCGACAAGGACGAGACCTGACCACTGGGAGAGGTCGCGGCTCCGAACGAAATCCCGGGCGTAGTTGGGATGCCGCGTCACGTAGACGTCGTACGGAATCTCGGCCTCCGCTAAGATAGGGTGCACCCTACGCTGGAAGGTCTCCCGGCCGCGCCCCGGCCCAGACTTGGGGTTCAGGATCACCAAGAGATTCTTTCGCTCCTCCGGGCACGCTGTAACATTATCCACTAATCAAATTAGCACTTGTGTTGCTAGGAATTTAAAAGTGGAAGACTTTCGGGTGGAAAGGAATCAAGCATACACCCAATTCAGTCCAGTTCACCCAAAAGAAAATTATTAATTACCTGTACCCGCAAATTATAAAAAGAACAACGAAAATTCAATAATCATCTTAAATCTAACCTTTAATCTCTACTATACGGATGACGACTTAAAGTATTTATCAAACTCCGTATACAAGTAATTAGTAATTTATAATAAAAATATAATATACACGTATACATATTGTACATTGTCTTGTGTATTGTCTAATATTTTAGTTTTATTCGGAACTGGATTTCTTAAATAATAAAAATACTTTTTCTTTTAAAATATATAAAGTAAAATAATTGATCATATTTTACAATGTGGTTTTTATATTTCTACATAAATTTTGAAAGCATTACCATTAGTATTTAATATATTAATATAACTTGTTGTTATAAGAATTTCTACTATGCATTTGAATAAACTGAGGATAAACTTGTCAAATCAAGCAAATTATTATAGCATAGTAAAAATTCTCATAACATTTCTCTCAGTGAAAGAAAACCTCATGTGACTGTTGTATATAAATTCTATATATGTATATAAACAAGTACTAGAAATACCAGAAATATATACATACTATACTATTCAATTTAATTCAAGCTTATATTAAAATTTCTAACTAGAATAGTATGGACTCCTATGTAATCTTAACTATAACGATAAACACAAGGTATTTTTTAATAAAATCAGTTTACAATTATTGTCGAATTCCAAGCATAATTAATATTTTTATCATGAGGATAACTCTCTGGATGACTTCATCGAAAATTACAAATCATTATATTTTTAAATTCAATTAGATATTTAAATATGAGCTATGAAATACTTAATATAAAGTAAAAGCTAATAAATATTTTAATGTTGCTAAGAAATTAGATATTAATGTATTTTTAATTTATCGACGCGAAAGAATTCGTGTTTCATGTCTTCACTTTTGGATGAATTTCAAATCTATTTATAGTCTATCGTAAACTCAAAAAATTACCATTTTAACTGTTTATTAAGATTTTTATAGTTGTAATTTATTGATTTAATAATTATTTATTTCGAGCTTTATGGTTTTTTCAGTGTTTCTTATTGCATTCTAAAAACTAAAAATAATTAGATTATTTTCGTGATCATACTGGTTCAATGCAGCGTAATTGTAAAGCGATTTCACATTTGGGTTTCAACTTTAAATCAGCATCAAGAATGTAAAAATCAAAAGAAAAAGAACTACTAATTGAGAGTATATTTCAAACTAGTAAAATGTTGTAAACTTAACTTATATACATATCATAAAATATATTTTGGGTAGAAAGTATGACTCAAGTGTAAATAATATAATTAAATGAATATTATCGCCTTTTTACAGTTAATTTTCTAAAAACAGCTGATAAAACTTTTTGAAGTTAATTCAAAACTGAAGCTTAATATAGGTAGGTGATTTATTTTTCGATTCAACTAACTATCTAGACAAGTATTAAAGAAGTATTATGACTTTAAATCAATCAAATTCTACTAAAATTTGCATGTTACTGTATCTGATATTCTCTTGATTTTATCTTTCAAAACTTTCCAGATATATCAGTACACAGAACCCTAGTAGCTCATATTCAACTAAATAATTGTATTACAAATTTTAGTAAAAAATTAAATTTATTTTTATGTTAACCAATAAAATCAAAATAAGCGCTGAAGTATGCTTTTAAATTACAATATACGTAACCTATTACGTAACTCACTAAATCGATTAAGGATCATTTTTTTAGTTAAACTCTGTTCTTTAGGTAGCTTTTTAGCTATGACTTCAAATCATTTAAGAATTTTTTACAATTAGATATGCAAAGTGAATTCTTTAATAGGTGAACTTGAATCTCGACCCGAATGTTTCCGCTATGGGAAGCGCAGGAAATATGCACTAATATGTATTCTTACAATACATACATTGTTTCTGATAAACACCGAGATTATTTAAATTTGGTAGTTTTAAATCGACAATTTAACAGCCACCAACGACCAATAAACTTTTAATAAGTGTTTAAATATGCGTTGAAATTACAATATTCTTGATAACTATACAAATCAGTAACCATTGCATCTGTTATCGATTCATTTTACGTGTATCATTGAATTTTGTCATTAAAGATCCCTATTATATGATATACAGAATGTATATTTAAAAATTTTCTGGAGCTGTAAGCTGTAGAGAAAATTACAAATTTAAATGTATGTAACTTCTAGCACCTTATCACGTTTTGTATTTCACCTATAGCTAAAAAAAAATTAATGTTAGTTTTGGGAAATGAATAGCTAAAGATTGACTAAAAATTGTATCTGTGTATCTTTATATTTCTAATGTAGATTAGATTATGTTAAAATTTTTATTTATTTATTTTATCCCGTCATATTCAATATTGTATTGTAATACTTTACTATTTTAAATATGCATATAATCAATAAGAATTAAAATTGTGAAGCATATTTTTAACAATCCATGAATAAATATTTTTAGTATATAAATAAGACAATGTTTTTTCTTATTTTAAAATAAAAATATAACTTTAAAAAATAAAATATTTCTATATTATATTTTTTTAAATTACTTTAATTAAGTACATCAAGTATTCACTGAACTAAAAAATAAAGATACTCTTTATGACTGCATATAATGTTTGTATCGAGAAAAGTAGCTGAATTCGAATAATTTGCTTAAGTGAAGTAAATGAATAGTGATGATCGAGGATAAACCTAGAGATTAAATTAAAAAGATGAAACTATAAATTGTAGTAGAGCTATTGTGCTATACAAAAAGACTTCTAATTCCAATGATCAAAGCGCTGCAAAAATAATATTACAAATACGTCATCCAACTAAGCGTGATCTTTCTGGAGCCATCTCATCTGTCGTATCTGAGACATGTTTTATTTTAATTGAGACTCCGTTATACATACCATGAATTGACACTAGCTATGAATACCATGTATTAAAAACTTTCCTTATTTGATATTTTATTCAACAATTTATAAATTTTACACGTGTTATATGCTAATGATATTTATATGCATATTATACAATTTGCAGAAAATTCGCATTGCGAAATTCGTTATTGTTGAGGAAAATTTGAAGAACCATTATGTTTAGAAACTGAAATAAATTTGTCAATGTATCTAATTTCTTAGTTAAACTTATTATTTTTATGTTTAATAATGGGTAGAATATTGAATTCTCAAATAAATGATACTTAAACTAAAGAAATAAGATATATTATCAGTTGGATACATATTAGATTGTTTTGTTGTGTGTAATGTGTAAATGTGTCTATATACATGTATTTAAATATATACGATAACATTAAGTGAAATACCTCAGAAATACGCTCAAAAAAATAATTACGAAATGAAGCGTTTTAACCAATTTTTTCCTTTCTTACAGTTTATAATTATTTTTTTAATAAAGAGTGGTAAGTAATAGTATAATATTAATTTAGCGTATAATTTTCTGCATTTCTAATTATATTCATTATAATACATCAGAAATAGCAGAAAGTATCGTTGGCGGAAGATATGCTAAAACTGGCTCTTTTAAGTATCATGTCTCGATCTTGGAAAACGGTGTGCATGCGTGCGGTGGTGCCATTATTGGTGAAAGCCACGTAATCACAGCTGCCCACTGTGTCATTGGTCAAGACAGAAAATTCCTAAGCAATGAATTCTCAGTTTTGTGTGGTGTCGTCAATCTCAAAAGTCCGAGTGCTTTAATCGCAGGTGTGAAAAAAATATATGCACATAAGGATTATAAAAGACTGGATATAGCTCCGAATAGCGCATCTCGATATTACCTGTCTATTGACATTGCTGTATTTAAGGTAATATATAATTTATCATTTCAATGTTTCACTTTTAAGTCATAACAGAAAGTTTTACCTTCAAGTTGGTGTATAGTTTGTATTATAAATGTTTATAATAAAACTAATTTTATTCTAATTATTAATAATGAACTGTATTATAGAAAAATACTATAATCTGCTCAATTCATCTGATCACTTATAACCTTTTAAGAGTTTATAACCGTCGATGTCATATATGTGTTAATTCAAAAAATGTCACTAGTAAAAACGTAAGCGTAGGTTCTACAAACTTCTTTATACTTTGTATTTAATTTATTACCCTGTGGTAGAAAATTAAACATGCTCACCGCTAAGTATTCTGAAGCAAACTAGTCTCTTCTCATTTTTTATACACATTTTTCACCAATTTTTAGACAATCATTCTGCTGAAAATATGATGAAAATTCGTCTTTATTTTGTATAGTACTACTATATTTGTTTGTTTTTAATTTTTTGCCTAAATATATACCTTTATTCATTAGAATTTCATAAAAAGAACTGCAATGTTACAAAATAAGTAACAGCAAAATTATAACATATAAAATACATAATTGCATAATACACGTTTATGATTAATGTTTGAAAACAGTATCGAAATAAATTAGCAAGTTTGCTGCATGCAGATCATATTAGAAAATAAATTAAATTCATCCACTTATTTATTATAATAATTGTAATTTGCAGTTAGAAAAAAAATTACCGTTGGAAGGAAGTTTCACGCTCAGCAAATTAAACTTGCCTCAGAGTTCAAACTCCAATACGGATGACTTGAAAAATAAACCCATTTTTTGTGGATACGGACTGGAAAAGTACCCAGTTACTCTACCATATAAAAAACCAGAGCAATTGAAATTTGGTTGGACAACTATTATTGACTTGATTAAGTGTAAAGATATGTGGTTACCCACTAAGATTAATGATCATCACATTTGCGCTCAGATGGACCAAGAAGAAAATAAAATAACAGGCACATGCATTGTGAATACTCTTTTAAGATGTACATATAAATAATTATAAATTATATATATATTAAAATAATTGAATTATGTATTAACAGGGCGATAGTGGTAGTCCACTTGTGTTAAATGACAATACGCTCGTTGGCATACTATCCAATCGACATCCGAATTGTGATGAAACAAAATATCCCTCAATCTACATTAGAATATCCACTGTTTTGCCATTTATTAAGAAAGCAATGAACGATGAAATATCACCTGATATTCGTGAAGCTGCCCATAAGGAAGAATTAGAAAACGGAAAACCAATTAGAAAATTGGTCGAATTGTACAGTATTAGTAATCATGTATAACTGTATAACGAAGAATTACGCGTTGAAAATCACTTGTAAATAAATTAAATAAAATTGAAAAAATGTGCAAACTATATACATGCATGTTAAAATGAGTCACAAATAATCTTTAAATCTAGAAATACTTGCATATTAACTATAATAATATATGCAGCCGTTTTGGAAAAGTAATTAAAAATGTTCGCATCAGATTATTCCTATTTTTCTTTAGATTTAAAAGTCAACATACAATCATGAGTAAGGGACAATCAATAAATTGTCTTTTCATCATCGACCTATATGCAATGGAGGTATTGTAGGGATAGCCCGTTTTACTTGTCGATTATATTTTTCATCCGTATTAATTTTCTTTCTTTCTGCTCCTATCATTGCGCACTCGCAAAAGCGCTTAGGTGAAACAAGGTATCCTCTAAATACACGAAAAGTGTCGAATTGAAGTGGAAACCGAGTCTGTTTCAACACGAGCGTCAAGATATCTTCGTGCTTACAGACCATTGCATAAATTTTTACACATAAGAACTACACTCAACTAGTTTTGATTTTTCAGCTACCCGTTTTCTTATCTCACATGTGGCCGAGCATGTGGCGCAAACCGATTTAAAGCATCAAGGTAAAAAAAGCCGATTGCAAGTGTGTACCTATCGATCCAAAATCGATTTCTAATTAACTGTTATTACCCATGTAACATATAAACGGCAATAGTCAAGTGCACTTCGTTTTACTGCAATGCGTAGCAACGCCTTTGCCATAAAATACGTGATTAATCGATCATACACCTTGCAACTGTAAGTCACATCTATTTAATAAATGCCATTGCAAAGAGCGGTGGCCGTTATGACGATTCTTTCGAAACGAGATGATCTCCGCGCAATTGAGTTACGTAACGATGAATCGGGCGCTCAATCGCGTGCTCTCGTCTCTCGGCCGACTATAGCCGTAACCCCAAGGACTCTCCTGCGTTCGCACGCGGACCGGACTATCGACTTCCTTTGCACTGCAGCGCAGCCACTTTTGCATGCAGTCGTACTGTTGTGCACGCATATTTGATTCAATGAAACTTTTCTGCTTTCCAATGCGCGATTTTTTACGCTTGATACGCAACCTACATATGTAGATTCGCTTCAACTTATAACATTAATTCATCACTGAAACGGTAATTACCCGATGTTCACGGATTATGTTTAACAATGACTCACGTACTTGCTGAAATGCACGTAAATAGTGTTGGGCGATGTGTATTATCTCATAATCTGCATTCGAACAGTTTTTAATTGTCTTTTTATGACTCTTGTGGAAATAATAAGCTATGAAACATTGTAACTATTTGAAACAATTTATCACGTTCGGAATCGCGATAACGTATTTATTGTTCATAAATTATGCGACTTCTTTAATAGTGCAATAGTGAAATAACCTAAGCCGAGACATATGCAGTTGAGTATTGTTAGAACATTATATGTTTAGAATGCAGACTAAAGACCAATACACAGTACTATAATCTAAAAGATTTCATTTTCTCTAATTAACATATAGTTTTTTAATAAACCAATATTTTTCTTCAGATATATTCAATCACCATCAAAATAAAAACAACTTTTTACAATGTTTATGAATTACCGAAAAACACTTTCTTAATCTATGTTTTAATCTACTTTTTGAAGCATTGGCTGCTATTATTGTCCATGACCTAAAATTTTTTTAAGATCGAATATTAAAATGCAGACATTTTATTATTTATTTTCGAAATTCGCCGCGTAAGATATTTGCATGTCGTATAAGTGAGTTATTGCAAACATCATTTCTCCTACACTCGTTAAAGCTAAGATATACCAAATTTTTCAATCCAAATATTAATATAAATACTTTTCATTAAATTAAAAAAAATTAAATCCCAAGTTCCTAGCATCATTTATTCTTAAATTTATTATTCTATATGATTAAAATATATATTTTTGAAAACACAAAAAAATGTTCATCATATTTTGGACGATTACTATTATTTTCAATACACGTTTAGAAGTCGATATCGCGTACACACTATATAAAACAATAAAACTTGAAAGAATTATTAAATACCTACGTAAATTAAGGCTTTCCAGAATAAAAAATTTTTTTTAGAATAAAATACAGACAAAGACGATATTTTCAAGTAATTTTATTTCGATATAGAAACTGGCGGAACTAAAAAAATTTATTCAATCGTAAATATTATATCGATAAATAATAAGATGTATAGACTATTAATCAGAACGAGCTTTTATTAAACATGTAACATTTTCCTGATGTTTTGCATTCAACAGGATTCTTTTGTTTGAAACGAACTATAAGGCAACACACGCATCGAAGCATTCTATTCGAAACGATATTTTATCATGTTAAAAAATTCTATTATAATTATATCGTAAATTTAAGAATTTTTTTCCAGGTGAATGAATACAGAATAAACAAAGAATATAGCTGTGTTGCATCGGATTAAGTATCAGACTCGATGGATGATTGTACATCCATAATATGAATTTTCTAACTTAGAAATCTGTTTACAATAGTTTTTAATTAATAATGCAGGTTCATATTGCTTTAATTGTGATTGAAATGTAGCGTTATCTCTGTTATTGTGTACCAGTATCCACGTGTGCTAGTGTATATATATATACATTCAGAGATACCGAAGGTAGAATTTTACGTCAACTCCGCGATGTCTCCACGGACATGGTCTACTAACGAATATAGTGCGAGTGAAACCAAATCTCATGTGCATTATTAATAGAAGCGTATTTTTTCAATTAATTATTTCATTTTAAAGAATTTAAAATTAGAAGAATTATTTATGAAAAAATAATATATATACTATATATGCTTATATAATGAAATATATAAATCTTTCGCGTGCAATACTACATTTCACTGATATCATTTATCATGCGTTGTTTGGACTCGAATACGATTTATATACTATATCGTACAACATTGAATTGAATGAAGTTAAATTCAGAATTATTATTTTTATTTTAAATATAATTACAAGTTTCTGTAATAAAATTTACATTATTTATATACGAAAAGAAATATTATACAGGGAATACACAAAAAAAATAATAGCTTTCAATTACTATGACGTGTACGTTAATGTGTCATCGCTTGATTCATTTTCTATATTGTCGAACGTGTTGGCATCTGGCAGGAAAAGCTTGTCAATACACATGCATGTATTGTAATAGCTTAAAACCAATTGCAGATCGACAGCTATAAAAGTGAGAACCATTTAACTGAGCGAGTAGACGAAGAATCGGCTAACTCGGTGGTAGCTATCTTGGTGGGGCTGTTCAAGAACCAGATAGCTTTTATGAAATCGCCCGGAAAGTTCCTTTTTATTCTTCAGTCGTCAAGTTATGAAACTGAAAACTGTTTAGTTATCGTCTTTTCCAAATTGTTCGTCTAATTTACATTATTTGTATGCGTAATACTTTTACCTCAAATGATTAAACAATTTTGATATTTCTAAAATGTACTTTGCCCGAAAGAAACAGCTTACATAATGTAGTTGTATCAATGCAAGAATATACTTCTCCTTATATTTAAAAGCCATTGTCATATTTATAAAACTAAAAGAATTATATATTGAGAAAACTGTAATAATACCGGGGGCGCATTAGAGTCGGGCCACGTGTCAATCTCCAGTTCCGAATAATCCGTACGGCAGAGTGAAAGATCGGAGCGATCGGGCGGAAAGAAAAGCAAGTCCAAGTAGCTTTGGAGGAAGGGCAACCCGAGGGGCAGCGACGCGTGCCGCTTGCACACTTGAGCGCGTGTAATGAATCTCACCATTGAGCAAGGACTGTAGGTTTCGGTGATTGGGACTCATGTAGGCCTTGGGGACGGGCAGCCTGTTGAGTAGGCACTTGATCGCCAGCCTCCAGCGGCTCGCCTCCCGGAGGTTGTCCTCGTAGCGGTCGAAGCTGCGGAAGCGCAGGGTGACGGTCGTGCGCTCGCGCCGCCGCGAGCCCTTGCTCCCGACCTTGGCCCGCTTGAGCGTGTACGCGTAGATGTAGAGGTAGGCCGAGGTGTCGTACTCGTCGTTAGGCTGGACCACCTCCGTCGACTCGACGAGGCGCGGCTGGCCCCGGGGCGCCACGGGCCCGCACGCGCACGTCGCTGCATTCCGGCGCTTCGAGCGCAGGCACCTGCGGGTTAACGAGCAAGAGGACCTTGAGACCGCGTGCCGATACTCCACCTCCTCCGGCCTGTATTTACTCCATTGACAATTGCCCCGCGCGTTCAACTCAGACGTGACTTTCGAGCCTTAGCGAGATACTTTGCCCGAGCCACTAATTAGCTTTTATGTTTTACCGAGATTGTTTGCTTCGTGTTCTCTTTCCCTACAGGCTTGTATTGTTTGCGACGCTTAATCTAACTTTTGATTATTGATGTAAATTCCTCCTCGGTAAAATCACGTCTTGTATTATAGCTAATGCATAGACGTACAGCTTGACTTTAACAACTCGCGTTCACTTTTAGAATATAAATGAATGAATTTTAGACAATACAGTAAAAATCATCTCGAGACATGTCTCGTGATATCTTAGGCAAATATATTTTCTAATTATCGTGAATGCAGTATAATCAAGTTTTTTAGACAATTGATAGAAATCGTCTCGAATCGTACGTTTTCGAACGAATTTAGTACAAGGTGAACCACGAGAAAAGGACAATTTTAATTTATGTCAGGACTCAACTAAATTATCTTTTATGATCTAGGTAGAAAACGTTGACCTGTGCTAATTGAAATTCTAGGTATATCGACAATATTTCCATACCGCTACAAGAAGCCATACTGTTGCATGCGTATTCTTATTCTAATATAGCTACTCAATATAGCTTATCTAACTGTACAAGAGGAAATTGCATAAAAGAGCTTCGTTTAATTTTGCACATTTTAACTTGAAACCTGGAACAGCTTACGCATTCCGTTCGTACAGGCTATACAGGAATTGTTACTACATCAGCGATCTAATATTTGAATGAATTTAAGGTCAATTACAATATTTTATTCGATAACACTTATTGATAAATTAATATTTTCTAAAGATAACTAAATTAAAAAATATTTTTATCAATTTAATTTAATACTTTATTAATGAAATAACTTTATTATTTACTTTATTAATCACAACGCTTTTATACTCTAATAAATAAAGATTTTGCAATAGTTCTTTTGCAACTGCAATTTCAAATACTTAATCTTTTAAACTCGCTTTTAAAAGCTACAGTATTCTTTATTATTTTAAATATCCGTGTAGTTTCTTAAAAATGCTAAAACAAAGTTGAAAAATTTCTTTTAAAGTTTTTTCTACATTATATTAACATAAAGCATAATTGATTTAATTATGTATATTTGGAATACAAATATTTATTGGAATACAAAAATTATATATATATAATTTTCTTAATTATTATAAATCATTATAATTTATATTCTAAAACGAATTTTCTATAACGTACTTTAACGTTTTTATTAATTTATTACCTTTTCGTCCGAGCTACGATCGATACCAGCAAAAATAATAAGATAAACTTATCAAATAAGAAATAAAATAAGAATCAGACCTCGATCTCGATTCTGAAACGATGATAACGCGCGTTCATATAAAAGTATCTGTTCGCGCGATCGACGACGAAAACAAAAGAATCTCGATGTTATATCTGTCGCAGCGATTTCCAGTGTATCGAGAGACTCGCCCCGAGCACCCAGAATAAGCTACACTTAGGTGCAGGCGCACCGCACGCGCCGGAAACCCCAAACTCGCAAATTTCGAGCAGCGCCAAAACTTCCGCATTGCCTAGACACGCACATCCTCAAAGAAAGCTCGGAGGGCGGAGCTATCCGAACGCGATGCAGTTCGTCTGCACTGCGCTCTATAATTACACGGTACATACCAGCGAAAACACGTATACATACATACGCTCGTATAGTACTCGCGCTCGGCAACGGTATCTGAAGAGCTATCCGGCAAATAATCGCGCGATATAACCCAAATAATGAATTTTGCTTGAGATTGCATTCAGATTGTTCGGCGTGCTCACCTACAGCCAACGATGTCATCAATCAGGATAGTCTCAGTCTTGCTCGGTCCACAGTTGCTCTCTTTGCGCAAGCTGAAGCCGCGCTCGCTGAGCCTCACCCTGTATAGTGTGCTGCGCTTCGAAGATATGTAGAAGATTTCCTCGAGGATACCAGCCGAGGGCTGGAGGCTGTTCTTGCACTCGATCGAGCCCTCGTCCTCCTGTCCCTCCGTCAAACCATCGCCCGCCTGCGGCATCTCATCGATTTTTCTCATTGACTCTGGAATACCTTCACCTTATTTTTCTTTCTTCTGACCTGTAGTTGAAAGCTTTGATTCTGAATATGATCGCGCCATCGCAGTTTATTTACTCAAATAACGGTTATCAAGATACTCGATTATAAAGGTTGGAATAACCGTTGTATATATAGATACGTATCTATTCTGCAAACTATATTGCTGAGTATATTGCTTTATCACATTTACTTGTATTATAAAATGCTCGAGGCTCAAGATTACGACTAGACAGCAATGATAAAAATTAAGTTTTAATCATAACTTATATGCATGTACGACATGAAAAAAATTTCTCTAAGCAAAAAATATATTATTCTGACAATAATTAATGCATTATAGAAGTAGACTGAGTTGACTTTTGATACTAAGTTATAAATTGTTCCTTCAGAGGACGATTATTCTAATTTTTTGCCAGAACGAGTTCCAAGACGAGATCTTTTTTACTTGATAAGCTAATATTTACAGATTTAGAATGTTATAAACCGACTATTAAGATCTACAAATGAATCAATGCAGTAACCAAATCGTATATAATCATTTTTAGTTTTCAAGATACTTTTTCTGCAACAGATGTTTGCTTAAATTTTTGCGCCTAAGCACCTTTCAAGTCGATAAGCTAATGTTAATAAGAAACTGGAAAGCTATAATATACTATTTTACATATTTATAAACAATCATAATTTAAAATTTTATGAGAAACAAAAGGTAAAATAATGTTTCAAGTTGTCGTCGGCAAAGCAAGCCCAAAAAACGATGATATTCATCATTTCGGTTTTTTTATTAGTGTATCGATGTTTCCTAATAAATTTACGTATAGATGTTGGCAAACCTTCTCTGCCTATAGTTACTAAATCTGTGATCATCAGTCGCTTCCATTAAGACATTATATAAAAATGCTTATATCTCGGTTTTTGTAGACTATTCGTATACTAATCATTTTACGCTTTCTTTTTCACAAGGCATTATCTAGTTTAGCTAAGGGATCAGTGATTATTTAATATAATGCATTACTAATGAAAACATAAAATAATGAATTGCACTATATTATTTAAAAATAATAAAGCAATAAAGCAATCTTGACTGTTATTAGAATTACATACCGTAATTTACAAAAAAAAATATTGGATTAGGAAAAATAGTATAGTTTAATAATAGCTATTAATATATGTAATTCATTAATTACATGTCAAACTATATTCGACATTGGTCTACTTAAATTCTTAACAGTGATTGTTAATAATATTCAGTCAGATTTAAATGTATCATTTATTTAATTACGTTTTTCTTATCTTTTTCTGTTAATTGAATTATTTTATATAGGTTTGATTTTGATTAAGTATTGAAAAATACGTACGGTTACATATTATAATACAAAACTTTAACTTAGTATAAAGGATTATGAAGTGGTACTAATCTTCTATTAGATCAAAATTCGTTACTCCACTAAAGCTATTTTCTTTTGAATTCAAAGCAATAAAGAGATCATATATCAATTATATTCAATTGAAGAACTGTTGATTTCCGTAGTAACCTTGAAGTATCAAACTTGTATATCAATATTATGTGGGATGAAAGTGAGCTTGAGTACGAGCATTATATGCAAATTTTTACAAAATATTGCAGATAAATATAATAACATAAGACAGCATAACAATATGTGGAGCAAGAGAGATAGAGAGACAGGCTTCAATCTTTCGGTTCGAAGAGTCAACACAAACTGAAGGTAAGAAAGGAATTCGACGTAGTTGTAACTTACGCTGAGTACAAAGCATAGGCTAAAAAGTTCCGAGCCTCACAAATGGATGGAGCTAATTTTATTGCTTTCACCTTATTTTGAATTTGTATTAATCGTTAAAAGGCAGCTATTAAAATTTCATGACATTCTATTCCTCGTTATATTCATTAGTTTGTGAGTTATTGTACTAAGAGGTTTGTTATTTTCAAAACAATGGATCAAAAGCAATTTCGTGTTTTAAGTTGAAGCTGCTTCTTGATCAGAAAAAAAAATCTGCTTCATCGGCTTCAACAACGATAAAACATTGGTTTTCCGGCTTTAAACCTGATTGTAAGAGACACCGATGGTGCAGAAATCCACAAAAATCGTTTCGAATAATCAAGTGAAGTTGCATAAGTTAGCTGAGATCGTAAATATATCAAAACAATGTGTTGGGTTTATATCTCGGTTTATATTGTATGAGCATTTGTCCGTGAAAATGCTCTGTTAAAAGTAGGTACCGCGTTTGCTCACTGTTGACTAAAAATAACCGCGTGTTAGTGATTCTAAGCAGTGTTTGGGCGTGTTTTGAACGAAACAAACCAAAATTTCTGCGTCAATATGTGACAATGGATAAACAAAGGATCTATCACTCATGGAAGCATGGACAGCATTACTCCGAAATCAAAATGATCATTATCTAGACAGCAACTGGTGAACTTGTCAAAAGCGTCCGAAAGCACAACAATTGGCTGGAAAGTTTACAGCCTCAGTATTTTCAGATATGTATGGTATAAGTATTGCAGAGGATTTAATAAACCAATAGAAGAAGGGGTAGCAGATGACAAAATATGTAGAAGATGACTTGAAAATCCTTGATGACTAAATCAGGAAGAGTTGTACGAGAAAGTGAATCAGATAAATATTGCGCGATTCTGTAAGTATGCTCGATAGATTGTATATATAAAATTAGCTAGTTTAGTGGACGAGTAAGGATTAGAATAGACTAAGTGAGTGAGCGAATGATGCGGTGAATGCTTATGATAAGAAGAGTATGAAGTTATATGGAAATTATAATACTTGTGCAAGACAGAGGTTTGCATATTGTTCAATGGAAGTAAGCGAGAAAATAGTAGCGATAAGAAGGGATGTATCGACTGCCCAGGGCAGACAATCGTTAGGACGACCAATTGTCATATTGTGAGTGTATGTGTGACCGCAAGTTCATTAGAATAAGTATATTGCTCTGAATGATCCGAGAAAACCTAGGGCAACTCAAGGCGTATTATATACGTGTTATTGAAGTCCCAAACTAAAGGAAAGGCGACAAACAATGCAACGTTGATAATCCAAAATTGTGGCCTCGGTTGTGGCGACCCCAAAAGTTAGTACTTGTTTGTAGTACAAAAATTTGTCTAATTATGGCTATTGTTCAAACAAAACATAAGCTGTTTTCTGTATCCCGCCCTATTTTCATTCTACATTATATGTGCATTAATAGGAATGGAGATCAGAACGTAATATTCATGTCCAGATAAATTTACAACTTTGCACTTGTATGTAAGTATACAGCTTTTAGAGCTTCGTTTAACCCCTTATGCCTTTTTCTTCCATTCCATTCTACGTATGCGGTCTCGACCGTGCGCACAATAATAAAAAACATTGCGTGTGTCATAATCGGCTTTCCGCCTGTACCGAGCGAGCGCCAGAACCGCACATCAGGCACGCTAATATACGATACGCGTTACGGTAGACGCTTACCGAGATTGCCTTTTGTTATCCCTGTATAGCATCGCGGGCTGAAAATACAATGGTAGAAAATGACCTTTTTTCTCCAATTATCTTTACGTGCAATCAGTCGAATCCATAAAAAGCAGCCCCTGGTGAACTTCCGTACTCGCTTCCGTATGTTGCTGTCACGCGCCTTCGAAAAGTGAATTTAACCATATATATGTGTTTATTTTTATTGGCCACTTATGTTTATGTCCATTTCGATGAGATTTAACGACTCGTTCTTTGCTTAACTAGATAATAGTTGTTATTAAAACACTCTCTGTTAATTATAACTTTCTACCTTGCAGATACTTTCTACTCGATTTAACACGCAAATGTAACTAAACACGTAGAACCGCACAGTATTTTACACTTATTAAAATAGTGCAGATTTGAATAAATATTAACAAATACATAATGTTTAAAATAATTCAGCATCCGAAGATTAATTTTATTCTTGATTCATTTTAAATCTACGTTCGGTCAGAGGTTCGGTCTCAGCTCATATTACATAGTATGCATGCGAGTACTTACTATTGTTTTATTGAATAACATTAAGTAATTGGCTTCCATTCATAGATTCAAAAAACATTTTATAAGGCACTATCAAAAACTGTGTCTCAGTTAGAGTTCAAATAACTTCCTTGTTAGTTGTAATCAATTACCTAGCAGCATATAAATTAGGGTATATCTTGTAGCCTATTACGCAAACTGTCGCATGTAGTAGATCATTATTATTTCTTATATAAAATAAAAGTCATATATAATCTTATAACACTGCAGTATCCTGTAAGTCAACCAAGTATTTTGCATTGTAATTGTACATGTTTAGAAAACAATTTAATTTCATAAAAATCAATATTTAAAAATTGCTGTGACGTAATACAAATGTTGGAAACTTGTAAATACTAAGTAAAAATTGATTATTAAGTTTGAAAATTAAGATAGATTTTAAAATTGATGTTTCCTCGTTAGAAAATGTATGCTAATCTTTTATTACTTTGCGATGATATCACTTTGAAAGCCCAAACAAGTAAAAATTTTTTTCAGTCTCTGTTTACATAGTCATTCATCTAATATTAAGAAGTCCTATAGGTAAGTGTAAATTACATTTTTGATCGATTTTTTAAATAAGGAAGTCTTCAAAAGACATTTTTTCGTAACGTTGCTATACAAACAATGTTGTAATCAAAACAAATTTCTTAATCATTTCAAGCCAATCATATTCACGATAAAAATCCAAAATTACAAAACCCCAATAACATAATATTTTTTCATGCTTCACAAAACTAAATTTGTATTTCACAAATTGTTTGAATAATATTTTATTATAAACTTTTAATGTCATATTTATTCAATTATTAGTCTATGTATTTGATATAATTTGATATAATTTCCAAGCTTAAGTTGTTTAAGCAGCACTCGGTTATAATCTCAGTTGTAATATTACAATGATTATGATATTTATAAAACTACTCTTGGATTAAAGCAGAAACTTTTAAGAAGACAGATAAGCGCGTGCCTTTTCACCGAGCAACATAACAGCATTAGTAGTATTATCTAAAAGATAATTACATAGCTTTGCGCATGAATTGCTTTTTAATATTAATACTGGCATCTGCATTTGGTTTTGTTAAATGTTAAATATTTCATTAATCTTTTATTTACATGGTTTGTACTACCCGCAACTCTAGAAGAATAATGTTTTAAATATTTGCATTCTTTAATTAATAAGTTGAACAAAGATTCAAAATTAAAGAATGAAAGAGGATTTAAAAGAAACCGGTAATTCAAATCGCTCGGATTTGATCGTAACTTTCAACAATTGACAAGAATCTCACAAATTAGTAGAAATTGGGTAGAAATTTGGAGATAGCAGCGATAAATTGAAAGATTCTACTTCAAGGCGCAGTTCGAAGAGTTACTGCATACGAGCTAAGGCATTCCGTAGGATTTGAAAGACAACAAAAGTTAGAAAAGATAATTTTGCGGCCCGCTGTCTGGCTGTTCGCGAGCTTGCGTTTGTCTGGATAAGAAAAATCTCGGGAGCGGTCAGGGGCGATCCAACTGGTGCGAAGTCATCCGCGGGGGATTAGCTGGCATCTCCAGTGGTGCGAGCGCGAGATAAAATCAGTGCGGCCCAAGGGGCGGGGGGCGGGGGCGGGAGAATCGGGATCGCGGGGCAGGGCGATGACGCACGTAGGTTAGCTGCAGCGGCGGGACGCCGAGCAGGTGTTATCGCGCGCGGCGCATAAATTAAAAGGTCGGGCGCGCACTCGCGGAAGTGCCCATTTTTCGCCGCAATCGATAGACGCCGCGGCGGTCCGCGATCTCGCGGCAGGAGGGAAGGGCCTCGGGCAGGCGCGCGGACGCGCACTGGCGCTTACTCTGGCGTTCTCCTCCTCCTTCTCCTCCCGGACGACATCCCGCGGTCCTGCGCACCTGCGGGGGCTGCGGCACCTGCGGCCACCTCCGGGCACCCGCGAACACCTCGAGCGAACGTTCGGCGAGGCGCGCGCGCGCCACTCCACTGGGCCCGCGCCCCGCGCGGCGCACCAGCAGCCGTCCGAGCGCCGCGCCGCCGCCGAGAGCCGCCCAAGCGCCGGCCGCCGACGGGGAGGGGGCCGAGCTGCTCCTGTTTGTTTTCCTCGCGGTCGCGGCTGGCCCGCGGCCGCCCAGCCGCCGCCGTTGTCAATCGGCCCGCGCATGCGCCCCGGGGCCGCCCGCCGCGCACACCGTGGGAAGCCAGCCTCCGGGCTCCGGCTCCAGAGTCCCCAGTCTTGACTTGACTCCCGGGCGCAGCCTCCCAAGCGCCCCCAGGGCTCCGCGGCCCCGAGACGCCCGCCGAGACGCCCGCGGATGCCCCTTTCGAGCTGGCTCCTCGCGCTTTTACGAGGCCTCTCGCGCTCCTTTATTTATCGCCAGCCTCGGCCCATTCATACCGATCCCCATCAATCATACTAATTGCCTGCTTAAGTGCGCCTGGCAAACGTATAACAATAACCCCGGCGCACTGCACTCACATCGCGCCGCCTTCGACGTGCACTCGCCTAACTCGGCTTACTGAACGCTTTTTTCATTCATTCCTCGCAAGCTTCACTTGCATTCTCATTTTCTATCATTGTTCGCCAGCCCTACAACGTCGATTGGCGTCGATGTACCGATACATACCTCAGCCTCTTCGGCATGTATTTGCCATCTTACTGTTTGTTTACGGGCAACTCGTTAGCCCTACAAATCAAGGATGAAAAATATACCAAACCATGTCTTATAATTATCATTTAATACTAGTTTTTTACTATGAAAAACAATTCCTAATTCATGGTAATATGAATTCTTGAACGTCAAAATAAAAAAAATTAATGTTTAATCGGAAATCATAGATCTAATACGCAAAGAAAAAATTGACTTTCCTCTTGATTAACGCTTGTGCAAAGCCATCCTCACTTTCCACGATCGTTAAATTATCCCGCAGTAATCAATTTTAACCTTTCCTTTATTATTAAAAATATCTAAGCATATTAATTTATAAACTGATATATTATACAGCGTATGCATCTAATACATTACATAAGTCTAATACATACATTAAGTTTTTTCAATGAAAAGGTATTCTACAGTTTATGATATATATTTTTCGTCCCACAATCTAAATGTATCTCAATCTACTATTACAATTTTTATGAAAAGAATGCATATTGTTTCAGAACTTATTAATTATTAAAATAAATTCACTTTTTACAATTATGTATATGTTTGACATAGCTTTTAATCAATACTTTTCACCTCATATTATGTACACTAAATCTACTTACAATGCAAGATTTTACTAAACATAATTAAATAAGTTCAAAATATTAACAGTCTTATATGATAACGTTTTCTTTAAAATTGGTTTATATCTTTATTATTTAATATTATCCGGTAATATATTTACAAAATAAATTATACTTTTGTAGTAAATGAAAATGTAAGAAAACGGAATTCTCATGAATAAAGCTAAAGTCGAAACTTTTCAATTAATTATAAAAACAAAGAAACTTTTTCGAACAAAAATCCATCACTAATTTGTAAAATATATTATACAGTAATTCATTTAATTTAATGTAGCGTTTAAATAAATATTATGACTAATGCATGACCATATTTTTCCGCATCCATGTTAATGATCATTATATAAATAAAGAAACATAAAACGATTAATTTGTTGAAATCAATTAAATTAATTAGGTACTGTTAAACGTAAATAATAAACACAATAACATTAAGTAAAAAAAAACAAAATGAATAATATTAATATTACGATATATAATGATTTTTATTATATTTTATTACTCACACTGAAGCAATATACCATGTTTATAAAAAAAGATTTATTACTATCATATAAATATTTGATTATAAATTACTAAAAATAATATTAGTCACATTTATTTGAGGTGCATATTATTATCTCAAAATATTTTGAATAAGTAAATTCAACATCAAGATTATTCAGAAAATATATTTGTTTGCAGATATTTATTATACAATTCAAGTTGAAAGCTCTTAAAATAGACAATTGTTGCTAACAGCTTAAAAATAAGTTAATGTTTTCATTTGTGCAAAAAAAACAATGAAAAAGAATTGTGTTATAAAATAAATAAACTGATCTATTGCTATTATAACTTTATGATGTAGGATAATTTTTAATTTTATAAATAATTGTTATTACATTTCACAAAATTGTTCCTTAAATATACATAAACTAGCATGCTTATTTATTGTAGCATTAACAATTAGAAGCAACTTTTCAAGTTTATCTAAATTAAATAACTTCATAACACTATTGATGAAGAACACAATGATGATACAGTATGATATAGAATATAGTAAATTATTCAAAATTGAATTTTATACTTTAATCATTTTAAGACATTGAATAACATAGTACTAAAAAATTGAAATAAATTTAGAATAAAAAAATGTTTCTATATCAAAATCTATTTTATAATATTTAATAATTTTAAATATTCAAAGCAGTTTGAATATTAGTCTATATCATAAATTAAAAATTTATTATGAGAATTTCTAGAAAAAGCTGAATATACAAGTTTTAAATAATAAAATTAAATTTTTTACACATTTCCTATAAAATTTATCAAATGTTTATTCATTTTTACAAATATGAGTCGATTACTTATATGTTACAGTGATGTAAAGTCGTTTTTGGAAGGCAATAAGTTACATTTAATTTAAGTTTTCTTAGCTTTATAATTACAAAGAAAAAGACTTAAAAAAATATATACATATTTTACAAAAATATGTGTAATGGTACTATCACATAATTTCATAAATTAATGATCAAACAAAATTTCATTCAATTGCATAAGGAAAAGATAAAGTTAAATAATAATTTAAATTAAAACACATTCTCCATTCCTTCATAAATAATAATTACGTTTTAAAAGCTATCGATATGTATTAATCAATAACCCACAAAACATTTACACCAGACATACCAAGATTGACACGACCAAGCATTCCATGGTCTCGAGTTTTCACAATGTACAGGAAAAGTAGTAAAGTATGAAAAAGATTGTTTCGTCCCTGTAATTTGAAATGCACAAATTTAATTAAATTTTAATTTTATAATAAAAATTTATAACGAACAATCTAAAACTATATACCCTTGGAATATCTTCATAATCTTGAACTAATGAATCTCCAGATAGAGCTAAACAATAATGAGGTGGATTAACACATTGATTAACAATTATAGGGCCTTTATTACGAGGTAATTCCAATCCTGATTTTATTGTATACATAGACGTAAAAGCTCTGGCATCAGGTTGATTTAATGGAGCTTCAAGTTGAGTATCCAAATAGGTTGAGACTAAATGCATCACAATCTACAAAACATGTCTTGATTCAGTTTTAACTTCAATCTTTATAAACATTAATTGAATCAAATTAAATTTTATAAAATAATACCGCTGTATCAGTAGGTAAACTACTATCCCATTCCTTTCCATTGTGAGATCCTCCACTATTCCACTTGAATTCACTCATACATCCACCTTTTGCAAGTACTTTAATTCTTTTTACTAAGTAATCTTGATTGCTTGACAATTCAAGAAAAGGAACTAAGGTAGGAAGAGTAGGTATAACAGTTACTGAAAATGATTGTGCAAGTTTTCTAAGTTTATCCAAGCCAACATTTCCTGGTTGAGAATCACTTAATCCATGACGAATCAGAGTACTACAGACAATATCTATTTCTGATGCTACTCGCTCAACAACAGTTTTGCTTATCCACTGCAAGAAATGAAATTTATTATTTATATTTATTTATGATTTATTTTTTCTTTAAAATAAATTTTCATCTACCATACGCAAGTTAGCTATCCACTGATTAACTTTAGATGGATCAATTCGATATTTTCTCCAAACATCAGGTAGACAAAATGACCTTGGACAGTTTCCTTCCTCAACACCAGGACTAGAAGTCTTATTTTTATCTTGAAAATACATTATATATTTTATTAACTATAAAAATTTCATTACTTCGCACTGTCAAATGATATTTACCAACTGTAGGAGCTAATTGATAAGCACAACGTCTTAACATAGGAGATACTTCACCAGGACTTCTTGTTGCTGGATGGGACCAAAAAGAACTTAATAAATTAGATGGTTGATCAACATTTGTGATGTTTGTTGATTTACGTTCTTTCTTAGTCACTTCCTTTAAATAATTGTGTAATTCTGATTCATCATGTATTAGGTCTTCACTAGCAAAGCTGGCACTCATAGAACTATTAAATGACTTGTTAAAGGTAAGGTTTGGACTTAATGTAGATTTACGAGATAATGAATTATTATAGTTAGAAAATGGGCTAGAAGCTGAATAGTCTTCTATGAAAAAAAAAAAATAAACATTCAAATAATATTCTCTTTCAATTTAAATCTATTTTAGTAATAAAAACACAAAATTCAAACTCACTGCTTTCATTAAGACTTGAATTTCCAAGAGTACTGGAATGTCTGCTTAAATTAATACAAGAAAAATTAAGTGGTGTACTTGGCTCAGGAAATTTCTTGATTGTAGATGTTTCATTTTTAAACATTGGATCATCATCTGATATTCCTAAAAGCTTTCTTTGTTTCAAAGATAATGTAACAGGTCTCAAGCTAAACACGGATATTGTGTATATTATTAAATGATAAAGTGAATTAAGACCAAATATTGATGTTAAACACCATTCGATCCATGAGAATGGCTTATAGGCTATTACACCATAAATTCTGAAAGCAAAATGCAAATTTTACTTTATGCAAATAAAATAATTATAACACAGACATCTAAAGATCTTACATGTCAAAAATGATAATTCCAAACAAAGTACTATTAATAAAAAATAGAGTTAAAGCAGTTTTTGCCCTCTTTTGTAATTGTCGAACATCCAAAGTTTGCTGAACTTGTGGTTTAGGAGTCAAAACTCTAAAATAATAATAAAATTCACAATAAATTAATTACTTTAACTTGATCAAAATATGAATAACTTACGAAAATAGTAAGTTAGTAAAATATTTGTTTATACCTTGCACTGGGCGATATACATTGCATCGATGAGTGGAAATCGCCCATTTTTAATATTTCAAATATCAACAAAAAATGCTCTTTATTTTTTACTATTAAATCATCATCCTATTTATGCAAAAAAAATGTAAAAATTTTAGATGAATATTATTTTCAAGAATTAGAAGCTACTAAACAACCTAACCACAATTTCGGCGCGCCTTTTGATTTAGCGACTGCGCAGTAGGCATCTAGTGTCACACATACTTTGATATTTCGTATGATATGGAATGTATAGCTGCTACACAACACAAATATACGTTTCCAATTTCCGGAACTGCGCAGTAGAGTTGCGCAAACGTAGACCGGGGGTTTCGCCGCTTGCGTGAGTGTGGCGGACGTTTCTTTTTCTACTCGTCAAAATGGTGAGTAAGGACTTGCTGTTGCATGTGTTCACAAAATCCGTTTTTATCTATTAATATGAAGTCCATCCATGATTACTAATTCTATCATAAGTAAGTGCAATGTTTGACTCAATGAAAACCATAATTATTATTTCAGGGTATCGACATCAACCATAAACATGACCGAAAAGTACGACGAACAGAGCCGAAGTCGCAGGACGTTTACTTGCGACTACTTGTCAAGGTAAATATACTTATTTTCGGCAATAGGTTTGAAGAGACACCATAAAATTAATAAATTTAAGAATTGATTCTATATTCAAAATATAAATTTAAGTGATAGCTAGTAATGTTATTTTCGTTAGTTGTACCTTTGATAGGTTATTTTAAACATGTTTTAAACTCCAAATAACCACTTTCATTTTATTTAGTTTATTATAATTTTAGTTTTCAATTTATTCTGTAAAAATGCAACTGCACTCTGGGTCAAAGATTAAAAATATGATTTGATACAATTTGAAAGTTTGCTATAAAAATTTATTCTGTTATTCAGATTTTTTCTGTTTCATGAAAAAATTATTGCATAGAATAATACAAAAATTACTAACAAATTATACATTGATGCTAAAATACTGAATGTTAAATCTTTGTTATTCAATAAATAATTGTGTACGTTTTACAGCTGTACAGATTCTTAGCTAGGAGAACCAATGCTAAGTTTAACAAAATCATTTTAAAGAGGCTTTTTATGAGTCGTATCAACCGACCTCCAATTTCATTAGTCCGTCTTACCCGATTCATGAAGAAACCTGGTCGTGAGAACTGCATCGCTGTAGTTGTAGGATCAGTTACGGATGATGCCAGAATTTTCCAACTCCCAAAAATGACTGTAAGTGTATTTTAATGTTTTATTTAAAATAATATAACAAACAACGTTACGAAATTTGTTATATTTTTCAAAATTATAACTCATAAATAACAAGTACCAAATATTTTTGTATTTTGAAATTCTGAAATTAAAATTTGAATGTTAAAATGTTCAAATTTCATATAGTGATATTAAATCAGATGAAGTGAATTTGAATTAGCTACTTAATATAGCGAACTGCACTCTGTGTAGGAGTAGTTTCATATTCCTATTCAATTTTAATGTTCGCTAAAGAAATACAGTTTTCCTATTCAGTCTTTCTGTCAGAGACAGAAAGTCATTATAAAGACTGTTACAAATCTTTAAACAATGTTTAAAAATTATTACAAAGATTTTTAAATAATAGTTGTTTGGTCGTATCTTTTTAAATTGTTATTATTACATATAGTACAGTTTGTAAATTATATTTTTGCAGGTCTGTGCTCTTCGTGTCACTGAGAAGGCGCGTGGTCGCATTCTCAAAGCAGGAGGAGAAATAATCACATTTGATCAGTTAGCATTACTATCTCCCACTGGACGTAAAACAGTTCTGATCCAAGGACCTCGCAACGCACGTGAGGCTGTCAAACACTTCGGACCTGCTCCTGGTGTGCCTCATTCTCACACGAAACCACTTGTACGTTCAAAGGGACGTAAATTTGAGAGGGCAAGAGGTCGTAGGCGTAGCTGTGGTTACAAAAAGTAAACCGTTATAAAATATGTTGTAAGTGAGATTTGTGAGAAATAAAAACTTATTTACATAATCTATTAAGTTGTATTTTACAAATATTTGTTTAAAAAATAATAGAAGTCTCGTAACTTACAAGGAATTCGATTCAAAGTTGATTCATTAACTAGTTGTAGCCTCCTCTTCTTCCTTTTCTTCTTTTTCATCCTTTTCTTCCTCGTCTTCATCTGATCCAGATCCTTCTTCCGGTTTCAATTCTATTGGCTCTGGAAAGTACTGCATAGCCTCTTCCAGAGCAATTTCACTGTTTTCACTAACGTGATATGGCCCTATGCCAGCAAATGATAAGAATGATTCTGGAGTGGATTTCTTAACAACACAAACAAATACTTCGTAACTGAAATATTAATAATTAAAATGTAAGATAACATTCTGTTTAATTCTACTATTATTTCTTGTTAAAGATTTGTACCTTGTTTTCTCTACTTCATCACTCTCATACTGTTCCATATTTATTGCAATCATTTTAGGTTCAGGTAATTTATCTCTTTCAAATACACCGAAATTAATAACGTCATTAGCGTATGCTTCTAGAGCAGCTTTAAGTTCTTTTTTTCTAGTACTATCATATTTAAAAACTGTCACAGGCGCATCTTCTACGGGTTCCTCGTACTATGATAATTATTATAATTTAAGAGTTATTTCAAGACCATTTCATGAAAAAATATAAAAAAATAATTACCGGAAAATTTTGATCAAGCCATTTTGAAAAAACTGCTGCAAATGCAATCACTCTGTTTCTGGCATTCATTGGAATCCAAACGGTCGTAAGAACCATGGTATTTGCAGGTGGTACGGATTCCATACTTATAGTATCTTTTATAAATTCTTCTAAAGGCGGTAAATGTCGTGCAACGTAACTGAGAAAACATAATTTGTAGTTAGTTGCCATTTTTAACAGAATAAATAATTTGAAATATTAAAATATTAAAAAATTAAATGATAATTGGATAAATAATGAAAAAATTCATAATTCTTAAAATTGTATCCTAAATTTTTTTATTATACAATTATATTTAACGCATATAATATAAGGTAATTTATTTTTGGTAACTTTACAGTTGTAAAAATGATATCGACGATGTTTAATACAAAAAATTAATTGACTTAAATTATTTTTTAAATAAAAATCTTATTAGATAGATAACTTTTTAAGAGCTACAATATTCATTTTTCTCGAGTTTAACATTATCTAGGTAAAAATGTGAAAGAAAAATAATTTTATTAGTAGGATTTAATTCTAAATGAATGCAATTTATTTGCGTTAAAATTACTTTTTTAATAATTTAAACATTTTGCATAGAGGATTTTATTTAATTTTATAGAGTTAAAATAACTTGATATTCAGACAAAAAATGACAATGTATGATGTGCAAAGCTTGTGCAAGATTTACAAATGAAACTACGTGCATTATCCACATATTGGAACATCATAAGCTATAATAAAAAAGTTTTATCAATACATTTTATTTTAGAAATGCACATTAAAAACTTTAAATGCGTTAAATGATGCTAATTATCATTAAACTATTTTTACCAAAACTACAAATAAATTTATAAAGTAAATACAGATTTAATAAAAATGATATTAAATTAAATTAGTATTTAAAAAATGTTTGAAAAATCAAAAAGAAGAAAATGTACCAGTCTTCAGCTAGATCTTCAGGAGACTGAGCCACTTCGGAATTTCCATATACCTCGTTAATCAATTGTTGATCGAAATCAAGTTCACCCGATTTATCCGTGAACTTTAATCGGAAACAACAGCTCTTGTCCTCCAGAAGCATACGCTTAGTTTCCTCGCTAAACTCGTATCCAGTCTACCGAGGTGAACAGTTCTTTTATACAGGTAAAAAGTTTATATACTTATAAATGGTATAAATTATTATACATAAACGATTATTCAAGGCACAGTTTCTGAGAAAGCTTTAAACAAATTTGTGTCAATTATGTAGTTTTATAATTAAATTAAAATTGACGTTTCAACAAATGATGTCCAAACTCGCCTCTTTTTGCAATTCATTTACGGTATCTTCATCCAACAATTTCAGAACTTCTTGTTCGACATTGAAGAATTGCTTAAGTATAGGAGTAAGCTCGGTGTAAGGAGGAGACGAACTCTTCGTCCGCTTATTCCCATCTTCATCTTTGAAAACCCAAGGAAAGAGGATGACGACGCTATGAAAGGGCAGTGAGGTGAGCAGGTGATCCATCTTCGCCTCGTACTTAGCTTTAGCTTCGGCCTCTATGTTTTGGAAAAAATCGCTTGATAATTCATCAAGTTGGTGTCGAGCCATTTTTCGGAATCTCGTATACTCGACCTATTTTAGCTAATCGGACAGCCTCCGCAGCCGCGAGCTCCTCCTGCAATTTCCTCTGCCTCTCAATCTCTATAGGGCTGAGCTCCTCGACCGAAATGGAATAGCTAAATGAATCGATTGTTAATTTTCTTTTGTTTCAAAATCGTAAAAAAGCCGCGTGTCGAGGATACGTACTCTGGTGGTATGTCGTTCTGCACCTTTTTCACTTCCTTTGTTAAGATTTCAACCAACTTTGGACTGTTGGCCCCGAACACGAGATTCACCATTTTGCCCTCCTGTGTGTAAGTTTGCTTTCAGAATTGATTAATCAAACGCAATTACTTGGGTCGGATAATTGATACTCACGCGGAGGAACATCCATATAGGCTCGCTTTTTCCTTGAAAACGAGCCAACGAACGTATGGTGTCGCATTTAGCCTGATTATACCGATTATTGCATTTTAAGAGCTTTGCAAACAAGTATTGAACATGTCAAGTAATATTTGCATTATAGATTAAGTGTAACAGACCAATCTAATGCAATATCGAGTAAAACATCAATTATAATCGTTTTTATATGGAAATGTATTATAGATTGTATTTTATCTCGACGTGGGGGTTATAAAAGGCACATTATTTACCGTTGCATAACTCAAACTGTCACCTCCCATTTCCATCTTGATTTTCCTCAGGGCGCTGATCATTCCAGCACAGGGCCCACTCCACTCAGAGTAGACGTCGACGACTGAATCAAGTTAATTGTTATTTGTTATAGGTTGTTTCTGAATTTATCATTTATAAACATTAATCGATTTAAAAATATCCTAAAATTTCGACATTTGCTTAAGTTTTACAAGATTTCGAATCAATTACGTATATACTTTTTTCTACAATATACATCGAAATTACCATTTAAAGAGGCACCCGAGGTATCGTTTACCGTCTATCGTGTTCTCGGGTCTGCGTGTGTATCCTTCAAGATAATTCATGTAGTCGAAGAGGTACGATGTTATTTTAAAATTTAACCCTAATATAAATCGTTTGTGCTCTTAATTGAACGCAAATTATAAGAGACAACTTATACAAAGCTTTTGTCTGTGTATATCATAAATGAACGCCATACCGACTAATCCCGGTCGTTCTAAGATTTTCTCCCATTCTTCCTCGGTTGATACGTCCGTTTGCAGAACAGCTTTTTTCATCGCCATTTTTTTCGATTTTTCTCGAACAGTTCCAGTACCCTTTGTAAAGATTAATTTACTTCATTAAAATAATTACGATCAAATAATGTAAAGAAAATCAAAATCACAAGCATTGGATTTAAAATATACTGAAGTTTGATTAGTTTAGGGAGTTTTGTAGAAATATGTTCATTTCGTTAAAATGATTCGCATAATTAATGCTAAATAAAATCTAAAATTTGGAAGAGTAATAATGGTTAATTCACCCTTTTTCTCGCCAGCATCCTGACTAAGATGGCTTATATCTGTTTAGCGAAAGAAAAGAGACGTATGTCCGTCGACGCGGTATCCGGCGACTCGTAAGGTTCGACAATCGAAAGGAAACTGCAGAGTGAGTGAGCACAGAGTGTACTCTCGACATTAATTAAATAAAAGGAAGGCATAAGGAGGGAAAGGTCGCGGGATCGTCAACTGCAGGGCGGAGACATGCAGGCGGCGCGGTCGCACGCAAAGCCGTACATTCGCCGGATTTCTCGGGTAATTTGGAATGTAGCTCACTGGAGCGCCAGTGCGCCCCCGGGCTAATTATTATCATTACCCATTGCCGGCCGCGGCGCCATCCCCGAATCTCGTGCCGGGTCGCAGTACGCAAGAAGACCGGGGGTTTGTTGCACCGCGAGGATCTCGGGTCGCGTGCGCCTGATAAAGAGGCGAAGGCGCGCAAGGATCCGCGCTCGCGTGAGCCAAGTGTCTCCGCGAGGGGCAGCTCCTTACCTCACGAAGGGCTGCTTTATCCCTCGGGGCTGGCTAGCGCGCGGGTGGGCCAGACGGGCGGCTTCGCGTCCTCGGAGGCTCGGCCCAGCCGATCTCTCCGATCCGGCGTCAGTGCAGCTGCGTCTCCGAGGTAGACCTGAGGCTACTTCATCAGCTCGGCCTTTGCTTACCTGCTCGCCGACTTAAAGCCTCGCTGCAATCGCATCTCACGGCTTCTGTTGCTGTCGAACTTTTTCCATTTTTTTCAGGCCTATTTCTTGACATTCGATCAGAACTTGTCCGGTTGGCCCATTTTTATTTTTTTGTCACTCCTCGGGAAAGCTTATTCAGCGCACTTGCACGCTGTATTAGGTCTGACCCAGAATGCGTGCGTTTCCACCGAATTATCATTGTCAAATAATGCCATTGTTGCTAAGAATTTTGTTAAACCGTCCAAAAAGATACTCTCTGAGCTTACGCCGTCACTTCATTTTACGTTTTGTTGATTAACTTTACGATTCAGACCTTATGTATTAATGAAGTTTGTTACTGTCACTCTTTTTTTTTTTACACGTCTACGCTTTCAGCGTAGAAATTACTATAAATCATAATTAAATAATTGATCAACTTATTATTTTGAACATACATTACTATATACCTATATATAGTGATATTTTAAATATACCTTGCAATACAATTGAATTCACTAAATATCTTCATTTTGTTATTAAGATACTTTTTGTTATCGTTTCTACGTTAGTTATCATTTTCAAATAATATTAAACTCAAAGTATTATAATGATCATTTTTGTATAAAAGATAATTATACATTTTATTTATTATTCAATATTTTTAAAAATTTAAACACTGCATGAATAGTAAAAACATATTAAAAGTAAAAAATGTTCCAGGATAATTTAATTTTATTTATTTAAACCTACTCAATATTCATTATACTTTTCAAATAATTCTGTAAATTGTTCTTTTCAAAATCTTACCTCGTAAAGGAAGTATCGAAAATAGGAACAAAAAACTAAGCTTGAAATAATCGTTCAATTATTTTTTAACTGCTTGTAACTAATAACTAAAGAAAATTATACATTTTTCAAAAATAAAAGCTAAAAAGTTTAAGCGTTCGTTCATTCCCAATAATGTGAAAAATGAATCCTATTTTAGAATTCTAAAATTATAGAAATATTTTAGATCTTTTAATTTGTTACTAAGGCAATAAAGCTAACCAGTTCTTTATAAAATCACGTACATATTAACTTACAAATTCTGTACCTAAATAATAATTTAATAAGACTATTAATTAAAGATACGGTTCATCTTAATAACAAATTAATTTATAAATTATTTATTTCCTGAAATATAGTCTAGAATTTTCTCCTTGACTATGTAGTATTTTACTGAAACTAATGCAAAATGTAAATTGAAACTATCAAAGCATGCTAACCTTTTTACATGATTTTATATGAAATTTATTGAAAAAAGTCTTAAACTTAACTAATGTCTTTAACATTGAATGTCTCAAATTATTTATCATTTGCTAATTCTTTTCCCAATTCGATAAAACGATAATACTTAATAGATTAAAGATAAACTGAATGTGAAGTATAAAAATTAAAATCTTCTAAAATTTTATAAGTAGTTGTTGAATAAAAATATTAGTTTAGTTTATTTAAGTACGTACTTAACTAAAATTGGACATGTTGGACCTTGAAATTATTTCTATGCAATGATATTACAATCACAAATATGTCACAGATGTTCTATACAGTATATCGTTTCCTAGGCGACCTCTAACAAATACATAGCTCATCAGCTCAATGTAATGCATCAATATCGATTGTCTAAAAAGTATCTTAAAAATTGTAATGCACAAATCATACAAATATTCAAACTTATAATTTACAAAATTTTAATAACATTGTAAAAGGGTATGGTTCAAATAAACTAATTGTTGAATAAAACAACGTTATTGCATTATTTTTTATAAGAAATACAACATTCAATTTATTTGAGCGATTACTAAGCAATAATTCCCTAACAATAGTCAAAAGGAGTTTTTTTGCTATAATAATGTGTTTACTCCATTGTGAAGTATATCATTGACGCTCTGCTTGGATCATAGCCGTATTTCGGTTCAACTGTAAACTTTATTTACTTAGATAAAAGGAAAAAATTACACTTCTTTTAACATCACATTTCGAATTATTAATATTTAAATGATATCAATTAAGATTCACTATATCTATTAATATTAATTAATAAAAATTAGAGTTATTAATACTAATAGTGTACAATCATTCATAACTCTCATCGGAAAGGGATGAAATAGATAATTAGATTTTACATTGCAATCTCCTTGGCTGTTTTATATCGGTAAATTAGGCTTTCCATTTTCACAAAAATTATCTTTATTTCTCGCTCACTCGTAATTATTCATTTAAGTTTTCTTCACATGTCTCGCGTACGTGTAAAACTTTTAAAGAAATTATTTTTTACGCTGCTCTCATTCATACACACTGTAACTATATGCAAACTATCAAATATCTGTTGTTGCAATATATCACCAATGATTCTCTCGAGTGCTGTATATTACAATCTTGATCGCTTTGGATCCGTATGATATTCTAGGACGCCTATTTGGTTTCTTTAAATAGAAACCTTATCGTAGTCTTATATGTGATTAGCCTTACAGTTTAGTTCTCCTGTTCCATGTTGCAGGGAATTATTGTTAAGTTCCTCTCTTTGTCTCTCTATATTTCACATGTATTTTTTCTTTTTTCTCCAATGAGCTTCTTAGCAACAAAATAAACTCTAAATAGAGTAGTGTTTTTTCCAAAGTTATCTTCAATAATTACACAATAGTCGTATATATGTATACATATGTATATATACATATATATGTACACTGTAGTATATGTATATACACATGCGTGTTATAATATATGTATGTACGTTGATTTCATTATTTTTAAGAACTCGACTGAGAATCAAGCACAATTCATATTCTTTACATCACGCAGATATATAATTTACTTTGTCGAATAGACAGAGGCGACACATTACATAAAACATATTTGCGATGTAAGATTATGTTCTTTTTTCTTTAGCAATATTTACGCAAATCCGAATCCCTCACTGCATTCATGAATTGCCTTCAGTAGATTACTACGCAGCTTATCATACGTTTCATAAACTGGCAGATCCAGTTGATTGAAACTGTAAAATAAAAATATTTTTTATATTGTACATATTAATTTTAAAATCTTAAAAACTCAATTAAATTTACCATGTATGTGCCGAAGGCAACCGATCTGTAGATCGATCATCACGATGAATTTGGAACTTTTGTACTCCATTCATTCCTTCGAGAGCACCAAACCCTTGAAGTGGAACTTTCGATGTACCCGTAACAAACTGTAAAAATTTAGCTCTATCTGCTTGATCAAAACCCCTTAATGCTCGCCAGAACCATTGAATCTAATATCATAAGATTTATTAATAAATAAAAAGTAACATATAATAGTGAACTATTAATGAATAGGAGGCAATACCTGTAACGACGTCAAACTGTATTTATGATATTCTGTATTTGACTTTAAGTCTTCTATATCCACATTTGGCAAACCACTGATTAACAACTCAAGTTCTTGTTCATTAAATATAGAAATTAAGCGTTTCGGAATAATATCATAGAATCCTTCCAAAAACGCGTTGAGCCTTTATAAATACATTATGTTAGTATTATAATAAAACTATAGCAATAAATTTCATAATTATTCAAAAATTAGCAAGTTACTTACTGCTGGCGAATGGCTCCCGTCATTTTCATTTGACATACTAATCGAATGTATTCCAACTTGGTCTCTTCCGTTACAACTATGTTACGCCCATTCGGTATTAAATCTCTTACATCATTAACACCAAATTCATTAACCTAAAAATAATAAATTTATTATTATTCGCTACATTGTGTTATAGAATGTCTATGATCTTTTAAGTGTCTCCAACAGTTGATTTTTAAATCACCGAAAATCCTATTAAAGTTTTATCTTTGTTATACTGTTCTGAACGAAACAAAAAAGACATTTTTCATACAAAAATAGAAACATCAAAACCAACTTTGCAGTGTAATAAAAAAAATGTTATTGTTACAAAATAATACCTCAGCTGAAAATGTTAGCTCGTATCCCAGATCGGTGATGTTATTTTCAGTCAAGTAAACAAGACCTTTGTAGAAACTGTAATCTTCGCTTTCCATATCTGTATGCTTTACAAGAATACCAAGAATATGTTTATAGAAGCTACGTGTGAAGTAACATTCTAAAAGTTTATTGTCGTAGATAGCTTTTGCAATAACTCTACCGACAAATTTGTAATAGCACAAATGGTTCGGGTTGCAGTGTGATGAAGAATTAATCATATACGTTACTCGATCGCCAGGACTAACGGTGAACAATGCGTACATAGGGTTGAAAATTTCTCTGGAGATGATAACGTACCATTCCCTTAATAAGCCTCCTGCATCTTGCCCTTCTTCACCTGTAATAAAAAATAAACGATGCAATATAGACTTTTTAAAATCACTTCATTATTTGATCTAACCATTACTAACCTTCAAAAACAATGTAAAATCGATTTTTCCATTCATCGGCATTTCTACGGTGAAGTTCTCTAAATGAATCTTCAAATACGTGACTACGTCGCACATGAACTGCTAGTTCTTCTCTGCGGATTCCTTCGTCCATTCGTTCTAACTCGGTTCTGAAATACCTTCGTTTAACATCGAAGTCCAATACTCTTGTATGATCTACCAAAACTGAAAATGGTCCGTCTGCCAAATGTGTCGTCGTTTGCCTCAATATTTGATTTAAAACTGTTCTGTGTGTTTCTAATAACAAAAGAGATAATAAAAATTAAGTCATTGAAGAATAAAATTTTAATATAAGGAAAAATTAATAATAACAAAAAAGACAACAGTAATTAGAATAAGTACGCAAATTTACCTGCAAACTTAAGGAACTTGAGTTGATCAGGTGGCAACACCTTCTGGTTCGATGAAGCAGTAGCATCCCATGTGTGTGCCGCGACTGTTGGAGCAGCAGCAGCAACAGTAGAAGCTGCTGTTCCAGGTGCAGCCGCGACTACAGCATCTGGCTGAGGTGCACTTTCATTGTCCGAATATATAGGCGAAACTGGTGCAATGTCTGCCACGACATCCAGATTTTCGGTACCGTTATCAGAATTACGATCGCGTGATGTACTTGAGGATGAATGAACAAGGAAAAAGGCCTCCACAGCAGGTTGTAGAACAAGTACAGCGTGGTGATCGGGAGTGTGCTCAAGTTCAAGGAGACAGGCACTCAGAGTTTCCCATAAGTTGTCAAGCACGAGACTCTCGCTAAGTAACGGGAGCACCGTATTGGTATCCTCCTCAGTTGTACGTGAATTCGAAGGCTTTGGGGAAGTCTCAACTGAAGTGTCTAGCATTGTTGCAGTAACAGCTGGTATTGTTGGAACTGCTGAAAAATAAGAAAAAAGGTTAAAATGCCTAATATCATACTGTTATGAAACCCAATATTACTTTTTATAAATATTAAACGTATAATAGTCAATTTAACCTTTGTATTACCTATATAATACTTAATTTATTTATAGTTAAATATATACTAGCATTTTGTTAATAAAAACCAAATTATATTAAACCAACCTGGTGCAGTTGCCTGACTTGTGTCCATTGCTATTGCATCAGTATCAACAGTACTTTCGGTGGTTACTACTTGGGGTATACTGTTATTCGTTGGTGCAGTCTCCATTGCAGTCTCTTCAGTCGATGGTGTAGTTGTAGTTGTATTTTCCGTATTTTTTTTACTTTTAGCATGTCGTACAGCTTCTCTTATTTGTACAATAACTTTCAGGATACGAAGGAAGAAAGCTTGACTAGAGGTTTTGCTGACGAGTGCGCCCATGGACGGTAGCTGGAGATCGCTTCCTGCTTTTAGTTTCGTGGGTGCCGTGATGACAACGCTATCATTTGTAAACCTTTCAAAAAAATCAGTAATTAACCGCAATGTTTAAATTTAATCTTTCTATTTTCAAATAAAACATACCTATCTACAAGAAAACCCCTATTTGATCCTGCACCACTTGTTGATGGTTGATCTTCTACAGAATTTCTCCTGTTAAGTTCTCGATTTAATACCTTCAATTCCATCATTAATTCATTAATGTGTTCACAAACCATATTTGCTAATTCCATTGCTCCTTCCAAGAGCAATTTCAGTATCTAAAAAAGACAATATTTTTTATAATAGTGTATAAAAAGTGTAAATTTCTTGTAAAATACTTGTACTCCTTACTAATTGGCGCGTTGGATCTGGACAATGTGATAAATTCAGCAGCAGAGCCGTTGCATCTTCTAAACCCTCCTCTGAGCAGCTTTTACTTGTCAATACTTGAACAGCGAGTTTGATGTGACCTTCAGGTGCAGCGATGCTCCAATCTTTGCTGCTCTCACTTGATTTCTTATTCTTGGTAGTTCCCTCTTGACGCCGATAAGGATGAACTTCAGTTAAACCTATCGATATCAAGGATAAGAGTCGAAGAAGTTTATCCGTCAGTTGACTACTGCGCTTGATGACGGACCAATGTAACATTGATATCAGCTGTCCAAAGGCAGAAGCTTCAAATGAAATAACGGTTTGTTCAAGTTCAATGCCCAAATTTGTATTTGAATGTGTACGTGCCACAGATTTTCCTTTCTTTGAGGCACAAGAATCGAGACGGAGTAACATATCCCAAAAATCGGAGGAATCATTTTTTCCGAGTTTCGTTGCAGTCTTTGGTTTGGTACCAGTCTCTTCTTTATTAGCACTAGATTCCTTTTCTTTTTCCTTTTCTTCTGTTTCCTTTGATTTTATCGGAACGAAGTAACCAGGGAAACTCTTAGCTAAAGATATTAATAGTTCCAGAGTATGTCTAGAAAATAAATTAATATTACGATACATTTAAAGTATTCTATTTTAGTAATACATGAAAACAAACCTGCAAACTGTTCCTGCAGCTTGTGGATGAATGGTAATATTATGACCTTGTCTCTCAGATTTTTTACCTCCATGCTTCATAATGTGAAAAACATTTGCTCTACAACCTAGTGCAGCATCTATACTAATATTAAGCCAAGATTGTGCATTGTTCCTAGTATCAATAGCTTTGGGAGAACTAAAAATTCAGTAAAGCATTTTTTATACTTAATGTTTTATTTTAAAGTTTTTTTTATGTATTTTAAAATAATTACAATTCGTAAACACTTACCAATAATCCATAGCTAGATTAGCTCCCCCTTTTCTTTTATATTTTCCACCAAAGTCATTAAAGGCATCTTTGTTTTCGTCATTACTTCTTTCCATGATATTTAATAAGGCTTTCACGACCCACTCTCTTGTGCTTCCATGATAACACAAATTCCGAATTACTTTGTGAAGTCTCTGGGTATTAATTTTTGGTTCATCAATAAATAACAAAACTAATAAACAAGCCATAGATTCATGATCTAATAACTGTTTTCCTCTAAGTCTTAAACCAGCAGCTCCATGATAAGCTATATTTGTATCTCCCCTACTATTCCATGGATTCCATTGAGCTCGCTGAGGCATTGCAGTAATAGCGTATCGAGCTCCTGGACCTCTTCCTATAAAGCATAAATAATTTATATTAGACGTTTTACATTTGGAAAATATTTCAGGCAATTTAATAAAATAAAAAATAAACTATTAACCTCTACTAGAATTTCTCAGGATACTTGAAAGCGTAACGTTGTTTTGACTGACATGATTCAAGAATCGCTCTTGCATTATGTGCCTATTACGAGCTTCCCATTCTCTTCTTAAATTTTGAGCTTCTTGTGCTAAATCAGGTGGTAACACTGAAATTTGTGATTCTTCGATATCGGCAAGAATCTACAAAAAAATGATAAATGTAAAATAAACATGTGGTATTTAAATAGAAACACTGCAAAAAAGTATTAAATACCGTTTGTCGTAATGATGGTTGAAGATTTTGGAAGAAAGCAGCTGCATCAACTGGGTCTTCGGGATTGGCAGAAGCAGCAGCATGTCGTTGCTGTTCAAGTCGTTGTTGTGCCAGTACTTCCTCTTGAATGGCCGGAGGTAGGGCAGCCAAAAATTCTGGATTTACTTCCACTGGACCAGCAAGCTCTTCAACAACTGTGGCCTGAGCTCTCTGTCTGATTCGCTGTAGTCTCAATTGTTCTGCTATGACCTCATCGCGCATTTCCTCAGGAAGTGCAGCAAGGAACGACGGATCTACACCATCTAAAAGTTGTTCTTGTGATGGGTTAGCTTGCGGTGGTGTTTCTTGTGATGTGGGTTGTTGTGTTCCAGACGCTTGTTCTTGGTCCGCGTTTGGCACAGCCACAATAGTTGATTGGATATGAGCACTATCCTCTTGAAGGTCTGATTGATTACCAGCTTGTTGGAGTTGTTGTTCAGGCTGTGGTGTATTATTCGCATCCGGTACGGTTGTAACCGAGCTTTGATTAGTCACGTTAGCACTTTAATAAAACAAATTCATTTAAATAAGGATATAAGAGAAAAAAGGTTTAAAGTTTAGTGTTGATAAGTAACTTACTTTCTTTCACTGTTAGTTTCAACGGTATCATCGCTTAATAATCTTCTTATCCAATTAATCGGTAAATTGTTTACTCTAGATAAGTCATTGCTAGAATTTTGGCTGAAATCTACAAGTTCAGCTGAAGTCCACACTTCAGAGCCCCCAGCTGTTGATGAGCCATTTGCAGGTCTCTCAGATTGACCTAATAATATTCTAGACGATTCTAATGCCGAAGCGCCAAGTACAGAATCTACAAGACTTTCAGCAATTCCAGTAGCTGCACTAATAGCTGCTGCTCGAATTTCTCGACTATCACTGGATTGTTCTTCTTCTGATGGTAGCGGATGATCGTCTTCATCTTGTACCGTTACTTCCATTTCTCCTGTAAATAATTGAAATAATTGAATAATCCAAACAAAAAAAAAATTAAAAACCTATTACCTATTAGTTCTTCATCTGTATTTAGTTCTTGATTAACAGCCTCGACAACCGCTTCAACTGCAGATATGAACAATCTACTATCATCTCGTTCAGACGTTGATGCTAACGCTCTTTGATCTTCAATAGGCGGTGTATTTGAAACTTGATCTATTAACCGTTTAAAATTATATTAGAATTATTTTACACGAAAAATAAAACGTGAAAAATGAAAAACGAATAAATAAATATCAAACATACTTTCGGTAGTACTGTTACTTGAGCTGCCCTTGGTTTCCTTATTCTTCTCTGCATCTTTTTCAGCAGCTTGTTGTTTCTTGTGCTTCTCTTTTCTTTCGGCTAAATCTGTATTCCTATACTTTTCCAATCCAGGAATTAATTTATATACAACACCTACAAGAAATAAATTGCAAATATATTTTCTGCATCTTAAAATTGCGATTTATTATAATATAACTGAAAATTATCGATCCAAACTCTATTGAATTACTTTCATTTAAATCTTACTAACCAACACAGCAGTCTGGTTGAGAATCTCCATCTAATAATTTACTTTCTTCAATCCACCAATGAAGAGCGGTTGGGATACTATTCAATTTTGCTGCAAGACTAGGTCCAAATAAGTATCCTGATTGATCAACAAAGTCCAATTGTTCGTCATCTTGATTTGCCATAATTCCTAGACCATTGTCCATAACAACGACTCTAGTATCTCTAAACGACGTAGCTAAAATTTGACTTGCAGCCAATGGAAGTGATTGAGCTGCTGGACCTAATACTCTATAAGAAAAATAATTTGTTCAAACAACAACATAGGATGAAATATTTAAATAGTTCATGATTCTCTATATGTCATTGACAAACATAAAAATTTATTATTATTAATCAATGTATAAGACAAACTTACCTTTGGAAAATTACAGAAGGATTAGAGTGGCGGGGATTAGAAAGTTGTAGTTGATATCGCAGTCGCTGTCTAAATAATCGCTGAGTTCGATTGTTCACGGTATCTAAGGTACTTTGAGTTATGAGCAAGGGATGAGAATTAATACCATTACTTTCTGACACTGCTGGAAGCTCACTGAAAACATCAGGCAGAACCGAGAAAGGCGAACTCCAAGGCAAGCTCTGCCTACCAGATGCTATAGTCGGCACATTTACATCTTGATGATCGAAGTTGTGCTGGATCATGACAACATTGCTCACATCACGATCATTAGCGCGTAGCATGCTGAATGTACCTTCACCGACATCCTCTGTAACTCTGTAAAACTGAAGCCCATCACCATCGTAGTTTGAAGAAGATTCCTCTTCCTCTTCTTCTTCCTCTTCATTATCTTCGCCATCATCCTCTTCTTCCTCTTCTTCTTCCTCATCCTCATCGTCTTGTACATCATCATCGTTGTCGTCCGATTGATTACTATCTGACCCGGAATCCGAACTCATTAACTCTTCCTAAAAAATTATACGACACATAGGTTTGAGTTTAATGACATAAGATAACATGATTTGCAAAACAATTTGTAAAGTATTTTCTTTAAACGCAGGAAATTTTTATGAATTATTTCTTTCATTTAATAGAAATGGAAAAAACTAACATGATTTCTTTAATTTAACTGAATTATGTTAACAAATTAAACGATTCAAAGTAATTATTGCAAACGAAAATTGATTTTACTTTAATATTATTCAAGAATGTTTTGCAAATACAAAATAGTCACATCTCTTTAGAATTCTAAAAGATTGGTGATAATTTACTCTTACTGTGGTGTCACGAGCTGCATCAAAATCGCCCTCGCCATCGCGCATTGCGAGGCCCTCATCTTCAATATCCATCGGCCTATGTGGACGAGAAGTTGGTTCTTCCGCCACGGCCGATCCACTTCTGGAAAACAGTACACTACTTGATTATAGATACTGTATTTTATAAGGGTTAAGTGCAGTTTATTTTTTAACCATTTTCAACTAGCATTACGATGATAATAAAACATTTAAAAAACTAGTTACGTTAATATTTTTTATTATTATATTATAGAATTAATTATTTTTTTGTAAAATAGTATAGTTTGCAAACGTTTACATATTTTTACCTATAAACCACATTAATTTATACATGTAGTACTTTAATTATAACATTTATGAATATATTAAGATTTGTATATTTAATTTATAAAATCGTGTATCATCTAAACATACTTTAACTAAAATAAATTAATTAACCATACAAATCTAAGTGTAAAGTAAGAAGAAGTAAGAAGTCTAAGTTTACCGTTAAAAAATATTTTCACATAAATATAGTCTTGTGTGTTGTGAATCCTTACCTTTCTAACAGCTGATCCATTATATCTTCCAAAACCGCTTCATCGCCGTCCTCATGTTGCTGACTTTCAGAGGTCGGCTCGAGGCTTTCAGCGTTCACCGAAATATCATGTTCGGTATTCTCTGCGTCTTCATTAACTTCCTCACCTACTGCATTGGTTGCTTCCGATGTGGTCGTACCACTTTGTTCACCTATTTGTTCCTCCTGGGCGTTTCTGTTCTTCGGTTTGGGGAACTTGTTATTCACAGCGCCAGGCATTGGTTGATTGATGATTCTTGATAGTGTCTCAAGAGGCTTGAGCGCTGCATTTATCGTAGCTGCCATATTAGGACTTGAAAGGTCAAGGCTATGAGGTATCTTTGCCAAATCTGTGATGATGCCCTTTTTAAGCATTATTCTTACAATATAGTTAACGTTCGTATACTGATGTATTTTAAGCGAAGCTCGAACAGGTGCATGTGTAGTCGGCGGACAACTGTCTATCATCGTCGACACCAAGCCGATCAACAATTGGAGCTGGGCGTGCTTTTCCGAGCTCTCAGGTAACGCCAAGGATCTCGTAAGAGCGGCCTTTACTTCGGCTACTAGAGTGCTTTGAGCATCAGGCGAATGATTACACGAGGCAATCGCGGAGATCAGCGTGCGAGCCATGCTACTGCACTGCCGATCGCTCGAGTTTTCAGGTAGAGTTGGTAAAAGCTTGTCCAGTAGAAAAGCGAGAGCCGTCGTATCTTCTTGAATCATTTCACTTTGACCGGCTTGATATGTGTACTCGGTTATCAGGTTGGCAATAGCTCCATAAGAGCGTACCGACTCAGCAAGCATCTTTAAAATGGCAGACTTGGGTAGAAGAGGTTTCTTTGATTCTTCGGGCTCTACTTTGCCATTGTTTCCAACATCCGTGTACATTTTTAGTGGAATTATCTGTGACACTTGGTCATCATCATCTAGTTGATCAGTCGCTGATGTAGCTGCAGCTGTGGTGTTGTTCCTGACCAGATCCCTTCGAGACGATGTCGAAATCGTTGAAGAAGTTGCGTTATTTGCAGCTGTGGTAGAATTATTTTTTCTTTCGGGACTACCGGTAGGTGGTGTTGTAGATAATGCATCTTCAGGTAAAACTGGCACTGGCTTAATTAAAGCATTTAGGAGTTCTTGAATGACATTTATCGATACTTCTTCAACCATTGGTAGTGAGGGTGACAGGTCGGGTGGCAAGGCTTTTACGACTAATCTATTGTCGACATCGTCGCGCTTAAGAACACTAATATCCACTCTTAGTATACTTTCACAGACTTGTTTGTAAACGTCTGGATTACGACAAACAGCACTACTAATTTGTCTAGTCATAAACAAGATTTCTTTGTAGGCTGGTGGAATGTTACTTTGAGTACGAGAGCGCACTACCTTCTCCATTGCTAATCCGAGCGTCAATGGTTCCTCAAGCGTATGTCTTATCAAGAGAGTGCTTAGGGTTATACCACCGATGAAACTGCTTGCTTGAGTCATATCGAGCAATAGTTTAACACCACCTTCCTTAGCAAACACCTCTGCATTCTTATAGTCACGAGTTAACCGTAGACAAACCTTCATAAGGGCATGCAGAGCGTCTCGATCAACTGGTATTGCTAGAAGCTTAACGCATGCACGAACGATACTTGGAGTAACACTGGAATCCAAACCCTGTATTACGGTGTTCCTCTTATCTTCATTACTTCCTGCGGCAGCAACACCGGCACTACCATCCTCGGTGTCCATATTAGTATCCGAAACCGCAACTGCTGTTGGGATGGTGGTATTGTTAGCAGCCTCTTCGGTACTGCTAGGAGGATTAGTAGCCTTGAAGCCCATTGTTATCGGCCTACGATTATCACTGTCTTCGTTCACTTGTGTCATACACGAGAACGTGATAAGGTACTTTCGTCTACCACAGCTAATGCGAACGGTGGGCTCTCCTGCCCAATAGGCGTCGTTGATAATGCGGTTATTAGCAGAAGAATAGGGCATCCATTTGCCAGAACTAAGGTCAAACCATTTCCAAGTACGATTCGTTACTTTGTGCATTAGCTGCTTACGTTGAGTCAGTACAGCCACTTTTTCTAGTCGATCTATTAGAAGCAATAGAGGGGCAAGCCACTTAGGGGTTTTGGTCGGTTGCACCGTATTTGCCGTATCCTTGACGGTAGCATCTTTTGCAGGAGGGGCAGGAATTTTACCCTTGTTGACAGTAAGCGGAGCTTCACTTGCTACAAGAAGTCGCACAAGCTTATCAAGAATACCACATTGCTCAACAATTTGCGCGCAAGGGACGCGCATCTCTTGAAAAGTACCCTCAAAGAAGAGCGTATAAAGATAAATACGACCGGCAACTTTATTGGCTTCTTCACATTCGACTAATGCAGTGCCAGCGTTTTTATCTTGCCATTCTGCCATTTCACGTAAAGAATCAATTAGATTGCCTATTTCTTTAATTAGTTGTTTCAACATACTATCGCGCCAATCGTTGCCATTGCGTTTTGTAATGGTTACTAAAAGGTCACATATCCTGTAAACAGTGTCTGGCATGAGATCTAAAAGGTGGAGACACTGTTCTAGAGCACTATGAGTAAATTCGTCAATGGTTTTGGTAGTCTCTTTTACAGGTTCTTCAATGTTAGTAGGAGTTGTCTTTTTTGGATCAGACTCATCAAGAGACATTGCAATTGCTTGCATCATCTGGTCATCATCGCCCATTTCAAGATCCATAATAAGACTTTGACCACTAGCAACAGCATTAGATATGTCCTGAAAGTTTATAAGCAATTTTAAAACTTTTTCTAAGTAAAATATTTCTATATTTAAATATAAAAATATAATTACCGATCTACGTAAAGTAGCTGGGTTTGTGAGTAAATAATCCGTCGCTTGTTCAACAGTTACAGTATGCAACAGAGCTTCAATACAATGAGCTCTACTGAAACCCATATCCATTAATTGTCTTAAATGCTCTGGATTAACATCGGGTTCAGGTTCTTCTCTGCGATCTGCAGATGTACTTGATCGATTTACGGTGCCGTTTCCACTAGTAGTGGCATTTGTCGTATCGGTTACTTCTTCTTTTTCGGTACGCTCCTTTATAATCTTTTCTCCTTGTAGAATGTGTCTTAAAATTGAGAGGATTGATTCAGTCATTCGAGGTCCATAATTTTTCAACGGTTTTTTACCCCACATTAACATAACTGCCTCAAACGCTTTCTGAAATTTGTTCAATTTTTAATTAGTAATACAACTTATATGCTTTAAAAACCATGAAATAAAATTTTACATGACATTACGAATCAATTATTTATTGTTATTATTTATTATTTTATATTAAAAGAATTACCTGATGAATATCAATAAGGTATTTAATAGGATCAAAAGGTTCATAAGTTTTGTAGAGGCCTGTACATTTGGAAGAAACCACATGTGGTGAGTCTAAAACTGCTTTAGGATTAACCATTTTCTCTAAGAGCATCAACCATACATCTAAAAATTCTCCAGTTCCATCTGGTAAATCAGGATGTTCTAAACCTTCAGACAAATCAAACTGACCTCCTGCAGAAAGAGCCCATCGAAATGTTCTATAAAAATGGAAAATTATTAAGTATACAGATCATAAATAATTATATTCAATGTAGATAAAATAAAACTCCAAATGATATATTTAACTCACGCGAAAAATGCATTCTGACCACCTAATTTAACAAACTTTTGAAGCATCAGATGATATGGATGTCGTTTTTCATCAAATAGCATGGGCGATGTGAATCCGACTGAGCAGATTAAGAAGGTAAGCTTAAACTTGGGTATCGGTAAAGGAGGCAATTTGTCATGAGATAGTCCTCGCATCAATAAACAATTAAGTGCAGTAGCCACGCTTCGAGCTGCCAACGATGGTAAATGGGAAATAAGCGGTGTTTGTTGACCGCGCCTCTGCCTATGCATGGGTGAGCCCATGCATAATTTTACTAAGAGACCAAAAAGTTCTGCGAGAGCACGACCTAGTCGAGACGAGGCTCCTAGTAAAGGTCTTATGTACTTGAGTTGATGTGTAGTAGGGGATGTGCGACCAGTGCCGATAGTTGCGCTTGTTGTCCCAGTACTTGTACTCGGTTTACTTTCGTCCACTTCCATAGACACAGGTGGAGGATCTGTACTTAGAGCTTCCATAGCAGTAGTCATGCCATTACTACTCATGTCAGAGGATGCTGCTGTTGCAGACCAATTAGACGATTCTCCTTCAATCTAAATTAAACAATAGATTGTTAACGTTACGAAAGTTATAAGACATTTAACATAATTATAAAATTTCATAACTATTGGTTCATTAATATTAGAAAATATTAATAAACTCACTCTTAATTCTGGTGGTATCAATTTTTCCATGTCTTCTTTACCAAAATCACAACCAGCAGGGATACTATCATCACTGCAAAGTGCTAAAAGAAGCGTGCTTTCCCAGACAAGTGACATATATAGTTCAGAAAGACCTTTCAGAACAGTAAGACCGAGCTCTGAGCCCCAATGATTCATTGAAAGGTTACGAATCTCCGACTGACTGGTACGACAAACATGCACAAACATTACCACATAACCGTGAGCAGCATTCATCGCGTGAAGTAGGGGAGTTGCTTTGTCGCTTGTAAAAGCTGTCTCAAGATTCGACGCAGAGGCGAGTTCATGTAAAAGCACTGAACCACCTGGAGATTCTATATGAGAATGTAAAGGTTTCAAAAGGTTTAATACCTCATTCAATTGTGACAAACCTGTCTTTAAAACTAGAGGCTCATGTGCCAAATTCTGTAAAACAAAATTATTATTTTAGTGAAGGTAATTTGTCACAATCTAATTCAAAATTTATTTGAAAGTTTGTTTATTCCGATTCTTACCAATATACTTTTGCAGACTGATGCAACTGATTGAGCGGCTTGCGCAACTGGATAATCTACCGGTAAATTGGGCAATCCCAATATTGAAAGTAATGGTACTAATCCTTTCTGAGCTACAAATTCTCTGCAGTGATCATCCGTGGAATTATTACTTAAAATAGCGTCAACAAATTTCATAACATTATGTATATAATCAACTAATGCAATCGGTGTCTTTTCTCTAGGTTGAGGAGGTGGTCCAGGTTGAGCCGGCGACGGTGAAGGTTGTTCTTCTCGTTGTGGATGGGAGCTTGTACTCGCTTCCTCTTCATCTTCCTCTTCCTCGTCACTGCTACTACCTCCACCTGCTCCAGCACTACCACCAGTATCACCTACACCCACACCAACTGACTGGCCAGATGATTGTCGACTCGAAGAGTTGCTGTGCGATGGTGAATTGTCGGTCTTATCAGCTGCACGCCAACAAACGTAACGTGAGTCACATCCAAGAACGCAAAGCTCCTGTAAGAGTTTGACGATGGCCGCCATTGCATCAGTTTTTAGACTCGGTTGGTGCCGCATGAGCTCATCCATAGCATTGCCAAGATTCGCAGCAGTGTCACCAAGAGGATCCGCGCTACGTCGTCGTCGCATGGCTGATAAGTAGACCGGCGAAAGCAGCACTTTGAAGATACGCTCAAATGGTCGACGTTTCATGAAGGAAGCAAGGCCACGCTGATTTAAGCACAGGGCGCTAAATACGTTAGGCAATGAACCAAGAACTTCACGTGTTGCCGGAACCTTAAAATAAAAAATAGTATTATGTGAAACCACGTCAAACACTTTATAATTTATCAAAATATACAATTAAATGATTTTGAAAATAAACATAAAATCGCTTGAAATTGTATTAATTGTAACTATTTTAAAGTAGATTAAAATTTTTACTCGAACATTTTATGAATGAAATGATATAAGAACATTATTTTCGTAAACTTGTTGACACAACATAAAATTCATATTTAAAATAATTATTTCTACGCTTTTTCTAAACAATTTTGCAAATTACATTTTTTATGTATTATTTAAATGATATATTTTCATATACATTTACGAATCAAGATCATGTATCATTTCTGCATATTTATTAAAATTGATAAAATAAACAATAATACCTACATCTTTATTTAATAAGGCATGTAAAACAACATCAGTTAATCCATTATCTTGTAGAGTCGAAAGTAAAGATGGTTCTTGAAATACATATACAGTAACAACATCAGTCGCCAGTAAAAACAAGGATGGTCCATAATATTCTGAATTACTGATAATGTGTTTTAATGAAGATGGCAGTGTTCCTTCCATTATATGTCGTATGCTATCAGAGAAGGTTGGATCTTGGATAGCTTTCTTTAAAAAGTTAAGCATTGATTTCAATAGTGCGGCACGTTGTGGTAAACAAGTTTTTCCATTTTTAATTGGAGGATAATTCTGTAGCAAAACCGCTTTACTTTCAATTTTGGAATTTATATTTTCGGCTTCAGAAAATTCCATGGAATTCGATGATTCTTCACGATCATCAATTGTTTCACTATCTCGTTGTACTGAGCTTGATGAGCTCGCAGGATCTTCTATAGTCGGTTGCGAAACTTCCGGAGTGTCATTATCTGGTTCTATTTCAAAAGGTTGTTCCTTTCTGCAGACATTGACTTCCATATCAAGTCTTTTGATAAAACTGGCTAAACCACTGTGAGCTTGAAATCCTTGCATATCTATATTCGTTATTAGGTCTATAACTCTTACAGCTCTGGTTACAAACTAAAAAAAAAATCTTGTGAGTAATAATTCAATGATATGCGCAGATGAAATATTTAAATGCTTACAGTAATGTGTTCTAACTCTCTTCCAGGCCAATTAATAACTTTCAGGAGACTTTCCATCATTCCACAACTAACAAGAGCTTCTCCGCCAGCTTCATAGCTAGCCAAATGATACAGAAAACTAAATAATGCTGTTGCCAGTGGCAGTGGGAAAGGCTGACCATCCGGTTGCGGTGATGTTAACGTTGTTATACATGTTCTTACAAGTACTGGTAGAAATCCATGATACGAACTGGCACCGGTTACATCAATTATCATATTTAATCGAGAACCCGATTTTCTGTTAAAAAAGAATTGTAATGGTCACAATCATCAATTATTCTTTATGAACATTTTAGCTACAGAAAATACTAGATTGTTTTATCATAAAATTACTTACTTAGGATGGTGTGGATTTCGATCTAAGTGAATTATGCTCGTCAAAGTTCGCAGTGCAGCAGCCCGAATTTCAACAAGATGGGGATGAGGAAGTTCAAGTAGTTCAACTAGTTCCTCAAGAAGTCCAGCATGTAGAAGACTGTGTGCATTTTCTTGAAGTGCATTGCTATATACTAGGACTGAAAGTGCTTGCAAGCGAGCTTGAACGCATTGTAAACGCCGTCGATAATCTGAGAAACTATGAGCTAGTCTAATATGTGTTAGAAGAGCCATCTAAAAAGAAACAGAACATTGTTATGAAGTCGACGTTATTTAAATAAAGTTAAATTATTCAAATTTTATCAATGAAAATTCTTTTACCTGACGCTCTTGCGGTACATTAAACATTTTTAATAAGTCGTTCATAATCTGTGCAGGGGTTTTCCCAAGTTTATCTACATTTTCGATGTGAATATATGTTACAAGATTTGTCTGAGCAGTCTTTTTCGCACTACCGCTACCGGTGGAATTACTGGACGTTTCTGGTGGTGTATTTTCAGTATAAAATTCAAAGTGCAATGTTGTTGCACTTGCTGGGAAAGGCTGAAAAAAGAAATTGACAACTTATGAATCTAAACAATTATATTATTTTTTTGCTTAATTTTTAATTTTCTACCTTGTCTGGATTCTCTTTACAGCAATCTGCTAGGCCAAAACCATTTTCTTTACCACCCCAACTCTAAACAATAAAATATATATTTAGAACTAGTTCTTTATGCAATAAATACTAATCAATAATTAATATACATACTTCTGCTAAATGGTTTAATCGGCTAAGTAAAGCTTGCCTTTTATCACTATTTAATCGGGTGATAAAATTACTTCGTTTACTGAACATATACAGGAGATTCAAAACACCAAGGACTACATGCATATCACAACTGGACAGCAATGAAACCAGGTGCTCCATACTATTATACAAGTGTCGTGAAAAAGAATGTTCTATAAGCAATGTTGTAAAATGGAGAACAAAGAGTAACAATTCTTTTGTCTATAAAAGAAATATTTTATTATTGAACAAATTCCACATGTGTAAATTAAGCTTAACTATATGTTCAAATTAAATAAAAGTAAAACCAACCTCTAAATTTTGTGGAAGATCACATGCCAATTCCCATGAATTATCTGAGCTTCTGGTAGCTGCTTCCTCCAAAATACTGTCACTAAGATCCAAAACATCAATCCAATGAAACAGCTCACATTTTCCAAAAGTCCATGCATCAATCTGTATCAGCTCCTCTAATAATTCAGCATGTGAGCAAGAGCGGAGCTTACTTATTAAAGCTTGGCACTCTGCTGGCTGCAATGATTTATTGAAACAGTCAATTAAAACTGCGTATTTGGTTTAAAGCATAAAAGACAAAATTTATATTTCTCAAACTTACCACTTCTGAAGTGCACTTCTTTAGTCTACTCCTATCGATCTTCATCTTGGCAGTATTCTTATTGAAAAGTTAAATTCTGAAATAAAGATGCTTTTATTAAAAAAGTAACAGAAAAGCAATTATTTATTATTATTCTACGTATTCAAATAATAAACTAGCTTTATTTTACATTTATATTTGAAAAAAAATAAGTACGTACTAAAGATTTTAAATAAAAAAATAGTTAAAAAAGAAAAAATAGATAAAAAATATTTCAGAAAGATTTTGCATTCTTTATAATGCATATAGATATTACAGTTTTAATAATTTTGATTTTAATTTTTTTACTGTTCTGGAAACAAAAATAATAGTATTTGACTGATAGTGCAATGTAAAATTTATGTATGAGTATTTTTAAAGTTATTTGATCCACCTCCACAAACTCGAGCTCCAACGAAATAAGAGCATACAAACCGAGACGCGAAAACATTAACGCAGTATAAAAATTCTGCTTTTTTTACGAACTGCAGAGTCACTGTTAACCTTCCTCTCATACCTTATAAGTTCTACAAACAAAAACAGAAGGAAAATACGTATTCGACAATGAACTCGGAAAAAAGACTACATCAACAACAAAGGATTAATAATAACAGCGTACGAACAAGCGTTTTCACGCTCGGAGTGAATGAACTTGCGTCAAAATTAATTAAATACTGGGAGCTTCTTTCACGCATATTGTTGGAGTTGCAACATATCGAGCATCGGTTTCATGCAAGTAATACTAAATGCATTAAAGATTGATATCAAAACTATACTTTTGCCTTTAAAGATATATTTAAAAAGTAAACCTAACCTGTCACAAAAACGTTATATTTTGCAAACACATGTAGGAGAAAATTAAGTACTTTCTATTATTATTTTATACACTACTAATCGACCGAGTGCCAAAATTAGTTAAAACGATAGTAGTTAGGTAATAAATGGAAGATGGAAGTACGTATGTTAAAAAACGTAAAACGCACAGATACTCGATGCAAAAAAAATTTTTAGCTGCACCTTAAAATGAAATAAATAAGAATCGATATAGTAAAACATGTAAACTTTGAATATTTTCCACAGAAAAATTGCTATACAGACTTCAATTATTTGTGTTCCGAAATTAAATGTTTTTGTACTTTAGCCTATTGGAGTATTTGCATTTGTCATTGGTTAAAAATAAAAATTAGTCGGAAAAGAACTTCAAATATTCTTTTATGAATTTCAAGGAATTGGCTATCAACAATCTCCTTAGACTCCACTCTAAAGCGACTTGGATAACAATGACAAAAGTACCTACAATGTTGCATCTTCGAACCGAAGTACACAAAGAACTGGCAAAAAACTCATTTCTTACTAATTATCCTCAATTTAGCACAGACAAAAAGAGAGTAGGGCCGCGTCTTCTGAAGAGAGGAATTAACGGCACTACCAACTAGATCGCGCAGCCTAAGTAGATAAGTACCTAGATTTCTTTTCCTCGCACTAATCGCGGCGGAAGAATTGCCCTCTCAATCGGTAGCGCCTCCAATTTTCAACAACGAATGCGCATTACACGTTTTGTACTGTGTAAATCCGACCTCGCGACTATGCGAGTGAATTGGCAATATCACTCGAGGCTCGCGCTCGCACGTCTTCCCCTCGACTCCGTGAGCACTGGCGAGTCGCGCGACGGCCCTATGCTCCGCTCTCTCGGTGGCGGACGGGCAAGCGAGCGAGAAAAAAGTATCGCAACCTAACCTACATCCGCGCAGGATGGCACTGCTGGCGCAGCGAGTTCCGCAGGAAGCGAGGGAGGCGACTGGGCTTTGGGCTGCACGGGACAGCGCGAGGTCGCGGATGGCTTGGGGAGGCCGCGTGTTCCGAGGCTTCTGGGGCCTCCGCCCACGGGGCCGGAGAACTGGGTTTCACGGCGGCGGGTAGGATAGCGCGGAGCGCGGGGGGCTGGAGACTCACCGAGCGACGGCCTTGTCGAGGCTGGCGGACGTCCTCCGCTCCGGGGTAGCTGCGCCCTGGTCGCCGAGACCGACGAGGCCCTTGCGGCGCTCCTGGTGCTCAGGTAAATCGGAGTCAGCGCGCGTCAGCAGGGGCATCGCGCGGCCCTCCGTCGCTGCGCCGCACGACGGTATGACGACGATCCTACTGTGGATTCTCGTGCTCTCGCTCTTGCGCGCGGCGTTCCCTGTGGCTCCGTCTCCTTCTAGCCTCCTCGCTGCGAGGCTCGCCTCTCTCGTGCCCCAGGAGCGGACTCTCGAGGAAGCTCCTCCGCCACTGCTGACGCGCTCGAAGCGCGCGCTGCTAGGCTTTTCGACTCTTCTCGACCTCGCGAATCCGAGGAGGGATTACACCGTCAACTCTCTCGCTCGCCTCCGCGCGACTCGCTCGAACCCGCGATGCGTCTGCGTGTATACACTGCCTGTCTCTCTTGCACTCGCGATAATTGTAACGTAACCGGAGATGCACGAGAGGATGACGAGGTTTGCCTGAAAAAACAAAAGGTTGCGCGCTCTCTCCTTTTCCTTTCTTCGCTATTCCCCTCTCCCTCTCTCTCTCTCTCTATCTCCCTCTCTCAGTGGCTCTCCTGCGCTACCGCTCTATTTATCCTCTTCTCCTCGCTTGACCTCTTGTCAACGTTACTCGCACCTCTCCCAGTTTCCTCAGCGCTTGGCGCCGATGATCATCGTCAGCAGCACACCGTAGTCCACCGCCATTTTACAAAGCAGCACGTCGTATGCCCAGTCAAACACACGCATCAGACTCCTACACATGCGCAATATCCACTGGCATGGCGACGTGTTCGCTCGGCGCATGAGGGAGGCGCGCACTGCGATGAGCGTTTGCTATCCTTTACCAGCTCGAGAGCCGAGACAACCGAGAGTAGCCGAGTTCCTTGCGGGTTCGCGCAACCAAGGGAGCTTTCTCTCTCGCTCCCTCTCCCAGGCGCAGGCGGGCGAGCGAAAAAGCTTCGAGAAGCCTCCGCGGAGTCCGTGCGCGCGGACTCATCGACGAGTGTGTGCATATATGTACATTATTTTTACGCCGCCTGCGCCTTGACTTTGCTTGCCTATAATGTTATAACAATAATCGCGGAGTGACAGAGTGCGATTTTACTCACAGCTCTTGTGTATGTGATTTTATTTCAATAGTGCCAATGGCCTTGATACATTTGGACAGGATTGAACTCACTGCATGAGCAATGTTAATCGCACTCCGCAGCCCGACTTCTAAATACCTAGGCTTTTTCCGACCGTTTTTCATATTCTATGGTTGCAATTGATATCGTTTTAAAAACATAGAACTACTAGGTCCCAGGCTAACGGACAACACATGCAAACGCAGAGGTAATAAGGGAAAAAGTAGAAAAAAAGAAATACTGCGTTTCACATCCATGTGCAGTTACCAAGCTGTTGCAGGCAACTACTATTCCGTCACCAGTCTAGACTATATAGAGTGCTTTCATCTCCATGATCCCCTATTCCCGTCCACTTGTCCACGATGTATATTTGCGCGATATGAAACGGATATATTTCTAACGTGCAGAGCCAGAGACCAGCAGAGGCTACCAGAGTTTCACACTGCAGAAACGTTCTTTTCATATTCTTAGTTCTTTGTGTATACTGCCAATACGACTAAGCTAGTTGGTTAAAGGTTTTCTTCTACAATAAACCCGTTTTAGAAATCCCGAATTCTTTGTTCTTTGCCCTGCACAGTTAGCTCATTAATGTTGCTTCCGTTTGAAAATAGATTGTTTGCCATGCTCAAAGGAGCGCGATCCTGTAATTGCATCGCGTTATAAGCGGTGGAGAGAGCGAGAGGGAAAGAGAAAGGGTTACTGCTTTTCTTTGTTCCAGACTTTTCGCGAAACGCTGTTGCGGACGGAGCCTGCTTTGCATGTACTATACAGTCTACAGTTTTTTGCACTGACGCCGATTTTGTACACGTTAAAGTCGGCGTCGCGCCTCACTCGCCTTTTTACCGCACTTTGCTTCGTTCAACAGTGACAAGTGACAATCTGTAACTTGGATATTTACCAGTTTTACATCATTATATTCGGTGCAGAACTGCGGAATTAAGACTGCAACATGTTTAGACTGCATGTCTAAAATTCAAAGCTTCCTGATGGCTTAGTGCGTTCAAGTACTGACCAATCGAGTTTTGCTGTCTGTCAATATATAGGTGCAAACATATTATATAGTTTTAAACTCGTTCAGCAATTACAAAATTAACATTGTTAAGATTAGTCAATTTAATATTACGTCAAATAAAGATAAAACTTCGTCAAATTTTGTCACGTTAGATTGTTGCAAATAGCAGTGATGTAGTAGAGTTTACATACGTGTGTCTGTGGAACATATCTTCTATAAGCAGATAATTGTTGCCTTGAAGTGACTAGGTTGTGCAAACTAAAAAAATTACTACTTAAATTTACAAAAAAATCAGAGTTGATTGGAAATATACTTTATTAAAATGGCATAAATGAAGAGATTATTCAAATTTTAATTTTATTCATAAATTTTAAACTTTTAAAACATTTAAAATTTATTTTTAAATTTTAAACATTTTAACTTTTTACTTTTTGTAAACATACTGCGGGAACAATTTAGTTTGTACATAGCGTACAACTATGTTTTAACTAAGATGATGATAAACAAGCTGCAAAAATTCCTATCTATAAATTAGTTAGATGCAAACATTACCCTGCTTAATTATAGTTGTTGATATACTGATTCACATAAGTTTCAGTTAAGATTCTTAGTTATCAGTTATTTTGAGAATGTATTAAATATCTCTTTAACAATATATCTTTACGCAATATGGATATTCCAAGATATAAAACATCATATTTTTTTTAAATTTAGAAGTCGATTTTTATATTATAAGGTCGAATGCCCTTTGAGCAAATGGACGCATTCTTTATCATGGTATTGTCCACGAACCGCCCAATCGCATCAGAGCACAACAATGGCTGATACAAAATTATTTTTCTGAACTTCAGAAGAAAAGTAACCGAAGGACGCCTGGAAGTACACAACCAAACATTTAATGCGTAGGCGGACAATTTTATGTAAATGTAACAGATTACTGCATATACATATATCATACCTTTGAGTGTACGTAAACAGTTGATAATTCGCTATAGTTCTATAAGACAGCTGGATTAACCAGAGTAGAGATTCTCGCGGTTGTCAGGGGTTCGACCGCTCGTGGCTCGCTGCTCGAGTAGAATTGGAAGCTCGGACTCGGAGTTCGGAGAGCAGTTGTCACTGAACCGGTGGTGAAGGATGTAGCACGCACGCGTGTGTGCGATTCCATCTTTCCTCTTCTCTTTTGTCGCTTCAATCTTTCACAACCACTTCTACCTTCTTGGATTAATTAGCAATATTTCCTTTCCTTCATATTTCGGCTCGTGTTGTACTATAAACTTCTTTCGAGTACGCGAGGGCACGCGTTCGTCTATGCGCTGCACTGCGTGAAAAACAGGGTGTTGAAGATTATTCGCTTCGAGTTTGGAATTCAAAGTTACAAAATTTTTCTTTGACGTTCCATGAATTCTACAGTCGGCAATATAACGTGAGTACTTGATTGCTTACGAGTGGATCTATGAGAAACAAAAGGGGAGTTTGTAATGATCGTGATGATCTTCTGATACGCTTATTGACAAAACAATTAACAGATATCTAAAAAATGTCATTGTTTAAAATTAATGTAACTTTGTATTAACAATGTTTTAACTTAATACTATTGTAATGAAAAAGATTTAGAGGAATTCTAATTAGAGAAGAGTTCTTAAAAAAGTTCTTAAAAAATTTTTATTAAATCTTTGTATTAAACGATTGTTTTACATTTTAAAGTTTAAATATACTTAATGTAATGAATATGGCAACTTATATTCTAAAAAATTAGATTTATTAATAGGATTATCTAAGTATACTTAATTGGCATATTAACATTACACAATATTATTCAGTTGTACATTTTCATAATTAAATTATCTAAGTTTTAATCATCACAATATTTTATTTATTATACAAATTTAAATCAATTTAACCTAACACTGTAGATCAGCAGAAAATGACAGTATTAGAAGCAGAGGACGATACTGATGAACGGCCAAACCCACCGAGGAAGAAATTTTGCCTCTCTCTTTCAGCAGCAGAGAGACGCAATCAAGGAGTCAGTAAAAATAAGTCTGAATCTCAAGTAGTAGGACGGGCTAATACTAGCCAAATACGTCCAACCCATACAAGTAAAATTTTATAATGTATAAATTTTGTTAATATATAAAATTATCATAGAATTTACAAAATTAAACAATTAAATTTATCTCATAGATGTATAATACATTATTATAAATATTTTGATTTTTTTAAATTCCTTAAATTAAATTAATCATAAAAAATTTTAATAAACTTATCTTTATATTCTAGGTACAAGCAAAATGCTAAATGATTTTCAAAGGCTTGGTAGTAATCATCGAGATCCTAGTTGTGATGTAACATCAAATATTCTGACAGGTTTAAGAATAGCAACTTTGTGTAACTTAGGCAATACTTGCTTTTTGAATAGTGTACTCTACACATTACGATGCACACCATCGTTCTTACATAATCTTCATCACTTAACAACAGACCTGTCTATTATTAGTGAAAGACAACATCAAACAAAAGTATGTATTTGAAAATTTATTTTTCCTTTACTTATCCTTTTGCTTGACCCATGTATAAAATCTATCTAAAAACTTTTAAACGAAAGGAAATCTCCAAAGAAAATTCCCAAAGTATTATTTAGATATGTTCTTGAATGCCAGCTGCCTTAAGTTTGATATTGTTCTCTTGAATTATTATTTAAATGTTATAAGTTTACTATTTTATTTTTAAGTAAACTTTAATTTGCAGGCTAAATCATCATCATTGGGTAGAACAGGTACATCATCGACAACAAGCAGTAGTCGTAGTTGGAGTAGTAAAGATATTCCATCATTGACAGCTACAAATGCATCCATTGAGTCAAAAAATTCTGAGAAACCACGAATACAAGTAGCCACTGAAAAGTTACATGAATTATTTATGTCATTAAGGGACTTAGAAAATAGAGAAAATAATGAGCCATTTCAGCCTGATGCATTTTTGCAAGCTCTTAGGTAAAGTTTAATATTAAATTTACTTATTTTTCTATTGAATTAATTTTTTAAGTATTTGATATCAAATAATAAATCTAATCATAATTTTAACTTTATAATTTTTGATAAAGAAAATAAATAGTAGTATTTATTGTATTAAACTCCATGAATAGTAAAATTGTGTACTTTAAATTTTAATGCAGTAATTAAATTTATGCTAGATATATGGGTCAAAATAAAATAATTATTATTTCTACATTGGTCCAGATTAATAAGCTTGTAAAAGCGTTAGCTTAAGATTTTTACTGCTTTTGAAATTTGTAACTATTATTAAAAAGTGGAAAATCTTAAGTGAGAACCAATACTTTGCTATTGTGATTTCCATTCTTCTTATAAAGCCATATACAAAAATGAGTCTTTTATTCAATGTGTGAATAAAAGTGAATTGCATTTTTTAATTTTTTCTTTTACAACTGAAAAGAAATTTAAATATTTATATTTTGAAAAGAGTTGCTATAAGTAATAAAATTAAAATATGTATAATAATTAAATTATTTTGTACAATAGAGATGTAAATCCTATATTTGAGGGTAATCAACAACAAGATGCACATGAGCTACTTGTTTGTTTACTTGACAACATCCGTGAGACTTTTCAACTTCTTGTAAGGCACCGTGAAAATCAATTTAATTGGAGAATAGATAACAATATTAGCTCTGGCACTCAGATCGACTTTTTGCATGACCAAACATCACAGTCAGAAAATAGCAAAAGAATGAATCGAAAATCATTAAAGCAAAAGAAGAAGCCAATAGGAAGTTCGGTAAGAACATCCAGTGCTAGTGGTATTATACAGACAAATTTTAATGGTACGAACAATAAATCGTCTGGGTCTCAAGTTTCGGAAAATGGCACCATTACACCACCTACTATCAATGGAGACCTTAATGCTTTAAATCGACTTGATGATAAAAAGTGTTTTATATCAGAAGATTTTGAAGGTATTAGTCTTTTGCGTACAACATGCCTGGAGTGTGAACAAGTTACAGAAAGAAAAGAAACTTTCTGTGATATATGTGTACCAATTGATATTGATCGATCAAATGAGAAAGGTACTAGAGTTTATAAAGCATTTTACTTTAATTATTTAACCACATTTTTTTTGGGTAAAATATAATAAGATTTACAGTAATTTCACTCTCATTTTCATTATAACAGATGAGGATGGAAAAACGATGGACTACAGTGCAATTTATAAGAAAGCAGTTGTAACAAGTGAACTTTTGTTTGATAAGAACAAATATTGGTGTGCTGCATGTCTTCGTTACAATGAAGCTAGACGAGCTGTTTGCTACCCTTCTTTACCAAGATTACTAATTTTACAATTGAAGAGGTTTTCTACCGCAGCAGGGTAAAATAAAATTATTGATTTACTTAATTTAAATAAAAGTTAATTTTGTCATTTAATTTTATAAAATAAAGTAAATACTTATTTGTTTCAGCTCAATGGAGAAAATTAATAATCATATGCCTACACCACTGAATCTTCAGTGTTTCTGTGAAGAATGTAATGATCTTGCAGATTCTGATTCGTCCTCTGCTAACTTTAGGGAATCGGTTCAGCGACATGTTTATAAACTATATTCTGTAATTATGCATCAGGGTGCAACGATGACAGCCGGTCATTATGTCGCTTATACACGATTACCTGGTGAATCTGCCCATGCAGAGTACCAGAAATGTAAATGCGACATCATTGATCGTCAACAAACTACTCAGGTAAAGGGCATTGCATTTAAATTATAAAAACATTGAATGCCTCTTTTTAAATCTTTCAATTATACACATTTAATATTTTTTAATAACATTACACTCGAAATAATTAGGTATTAATCGTTTATATTATAGCAACAAAATCATTCATCAAGTGCTCATCAAAATGGTCATCATGGATCAGATAACAGTAAGAAAACTTCCTTATTTAGTTGCTTTGGTAGTAAGCCTGGCGTCAACGAAGGAAAAGAATCTCCACTGAGAGGTAAACAACAACAGCAACATCAAGGTTGCCGGGGGCATGAATGTTGTGGTATAAGGCAAGCAGCCCGTCATGAGACTGATGCCTGGCTTGAATGCGATGATGAAGCTGTCCGCGTAATTCCTGTGCGAGAACTTCAAGACAAGCTTGCTCCAAACCCGAGGAACTCCACTACTCCTTATTTATTATTTTATGTAAGATCAACTACAACGATGCCTACTGCATCAACGATGGCCACTACAACGGTGCTACCCGCTACAACGACGATGGCAACTTGAAATACATTTATATTACCATTTACTTTATTAAGCAGAAAAATATGTATATAAGCACAGTTGTAGCTATATTAGAAGTATAAGTCATGATAACGCCGCGATTTTCAACGTTAAAGCTATTTAAAAGGCTACCACGTTCTTTCTACTTTTTGAGCTTTTTTGTATAATTTTTATTTTAGTCCAGTGCAATTACGGAAAATCGGGATGTAAAAGGAAGAGGCGAAAAAAAAATTGAATTAGGTCCGAAATGTCGCCAATAAGAAGTACCCTTCATGCTCCGGCGCGCAAAGGTGAGCTTCCTGAGTTATAAACAAAAATGTTGAAAAATTTCGAAAAAAACAGAAACTGTTTCTTAAAGGAAATTTAATGGAGAATAAATTTTAATCAGCAACTTTTTTTCGTAAATCCATTATTTTCCGAGATATAAGCCCTGTTTTGAAAAAAAAATCGCATTTTTCGCCTCTACCTTTTACATCCCGATTTTCCGTAATTGCACTGGACTATTTCTATTTAAGATCATTTACATCAAATTTTAAGTAAATGTTGAGGTCGCATTTTGCATTAGATGAAGGAAGTAATAATGAATTTGTGACTTGTGTGATATTTTTAAAACTGACTTATAAGTTAGAACTTTTTTAAAGAATCTCAAGGCAATGTATATTTTTTAAGTTGCTGAATAGTTTTTAATATCAACTAATGTCCCTCAATGGAATACAGGCATTTGTATAAATGGATATTAATAATATAAAAAATGTACAAGAGTTTTAAAGATAACCACTTTAAGGTGATCTTTTGAGTGATTTAAAGGGCTAACGTATAACGTAGCTACCAAAAAGTGATGTTTGAAATTAATTGATAAAAAGCATTAAAATATTATTCAATTAAGCAATTTTTATCTTTAATATGTTATTTATGAGTCAATGCTAAATAAAATGATTAAAATCTTTTTCTTACTTTTAAAATAAATTTAACAAATTTATATGATTACAAAATTACTGCGAAAAATGTCTGTTAAAAACATTATACCGGTAGATACGTTTTGTCTATTGGTATCAAAATAAGTAAAGTGAATTAAATTTATTAATTTAAAAGAAGTCCTATTTAATTAGAAAACTTTCCTTCAGAAAATTATAAATGTTTCATTCTGAAAGAATGAAATCAGTCTGCAAACTGTAAAGCAATTATAAGCAAATATTATATATACTTAGTGAAAAAAACTGAACCAATTTTTTAAATTAATTTATAAATTCTGGTTATTTTGTTACTTACAATTGTTATACTATTTGTCTCTTAAAAAAAGATTAAAGTATAGTCTAATATCGCTACTTTCGAATAATTTGAGTTAATCGTCATCGATTATTGAACGAAAGAGAGAAAAATTGAATCGGAATAAGGCCGTAAATATCGTAACTATATATATGAGTTTTAGCCTCCCTTTAATTCCTTGGTAGGTATTGTGCTTGTCCGTCTGTTTGTTTTTCTATCTCTGTCTAATATGACCGGTAAAATCCATATATCGACATGTTTATAAGGGTCAGTGGTGGTGGTTGAGTATCCTCAGCGGTTCATGTCAGTTCCGAAGCAATGTATCGACTTTTTATCATTGTTTCCAGCATGTCATAGCAAGTCGGACGTTTACTCAAAGGTAGTTTTAGCTCGCGCGGTATCGGTGAGTTTTAAAACTAGCAATTTTTCTCGTTAAAAGTGATACATTTCCGCTTGAAAATCTGGTGAACCAGCGAGAAATGCATCACATGAACTCGGTCCAGTTTTGAATTCATTCATTTGAGGTGAGTATTTTAAATTCATAAATACTAGGTAAACGGTTTTCTAAAGAAAATTAATTTATACTTTATTTTTCAATGCACTTTTTTATTCAACAATTTATGCTATTGTTTTTTTAGATATCTAGTTCCTTTAATATCATTTTTATTTCATTCTATATACTAAAAATATAATAACATTTATAAATTCAAAAATATTTTTATCACTTACAATAGTAATGAATTTTAATTAACACTGTATAGTTATCGGAATAAACAAATTTTAATTAGTACGGATATACGAATTAAATTACTTTAGCAAATGATTAGTTTTTATTTGATAATACATTTATTTTAACAGTTTGCATCGAATTTTTTAAGTTTAAAAAATAAATTTCGCCAATGCATATTCTGTAGTTTACATCATGTAGATTTTCATAAGAAATCAACACAAATTTTCAGTAAAAGCCAAATTCATCCAGTTTGCAGTTTACATTCAGCTGATTGTAATATGTATGACGAAGTATTTAAAATTATTTGTGATTATTGCTAATTTTTATTGTGTTTATTCAAAATTCTCTTAGAATTCACTACATGTATTTAAAACATAAAGATGAAAATATAGATGAATTTTGTCTACATTCTACATAGAAAAGATATGAATTTTTTACGAAACTTTAGGTAAAAATCATCTAAACATTTGCACCCCGATACTCCTTAAAAAGTTTATAATTACATGTAAATTATACAATTTATAAAAATAATTAAAAGACATTAAAGTAAAATAATAAAGAGATACATGTTAATTTAATTATTTAGATTATTCAAAATATTGTCCTAATCTAAGAATAGTTTCTGTAGAAGTATAGAGTGTACTACTACTAAAAGTACTGTTGTGCACAGGTATAATGTAGTTAATTGATTATTGATTTGTTTGTTATAATTCATAGAAAATTGAAATAGAAGTGAATACCATATGTACTCTAGATGTTAGGTCCTAATTTGTAAAATCAACCGCACGTTATATTTAATGAAAATATATTAAAAAGGAACAATTTTTTTAATAAAATAACAAATATTGAATTGTAACCATAATAATTTTTAGTTCTTCCTCTCCCGATAACATTATAAATAGTCTATCTAAATATTTATTTAATTCATATTTTAAATTAATAAAATTGAATCTTTAAAAAATAATTTTTATGATTTATATATGATATAAATATGATAAAATATTATTATGATAAGCAAATAATATTTCATTTTCTTTGAAATCCAGTTTTGAGTTGGTTTATGTCATCATGTATATCATTTAATAATTGTTATTTTAGAATTAATTGTATTTGTAAATTATTTCTTCGAAACGATAAGATAAACTTAACATGTTAATAATCATTTAAACAAAAAGAAGGTTGTAGTATTTACAAAAACCATGTTTATATAATTAAAAGTTATTATATAATAACCAATAATAATAAATGAAAAGTTGAATATGACATTGTTGTTTTATTAAATCGTAAGTATCATAATGTTAAATCATATAATTCATGAACATCGATATAAATAATTAACATTACAATTTACATTAATATACGGAAGAGTATTTGTATTAATTAATAGCAACTGTCAATAGCGAAGCTATCATGAACGTTAATTGCGCTTTTATACTCGCTTGTATTAGATACATAAAATTACTAAAATGAATTTAATGTTTATATTTAAGTATATTTAATTTTGAGTTTGACCCAAATATTTATTTGAACCGTTTCGAAACTATTATACATTTGTGAAAGTATTTAAAAAGTCTTTAATTATTGTAAAGTTTGAATCATGCAAGTAAAATTACTTAGATTAAGCATTTTTTCTAAAATAAAATTATGATGATCAGTGTCTAAGAAAAAAATATTTTCAGGTAAAATTGTCTGATAATATGTTTCTACTCATACTAACTTAAACATTGAAATATTCAAATAAACATTTATCTAACAATTACTATATTTAAATGTACTATAAATGTTGAAAATTCTTTCTTGTTAGTACTATTTTATAGTGTGCATATATATTATATTTTATGAAATAATTTATTTGACCATCTCTGAAAACAATCAAACTGGAATTGAACAATCAGACATCATGTATAAATGTACATTTTTCAAATTGTAGTTCTATGAACCATGAACAAAAAATACGAAACTAATCTAAAAATGTGTACATTAAATGTGTTTAAAATTTATAAACATCTTAAAAACTTTTTATTTGAGATAATTTTAAACTTAATATGCTAATTTTTAATAAAAGATAGAATGAACTCTATAAAGCTTTCATAATAAGTCGGCTAAAAAGAGCAGTAGACTACTGTTAAATCTATTAAGTAACATGTGTAATATAAATATGATTTTTAAATCCGTTTAACTCATTTAATCTACAAAGCGACATATATTGATCAAACGATGCCGCCTTGCAAATTAGTTCTTTGTCATTTACTTTAACGGAATACCTGATCTTCAGTTCGTGGATGCACTCCCTGCTTAATTCGTTCTCAACCGGGTTGAAATTGCATCTACTAAAGAAAGATTTGTTTTAATTGCATATTTCTCCGACGATTTTAATAAGAACCGATAGAGACAATCATGGCGCGTGCGTGCGCTCGAAAACTGCTAGACTTGAAGGAGCGCGCGCGCGCGCCCAACAAACTTCAAATGTGGTGAGTTTAACATTTTTTTATAAATGTGAAATTGTATAACCGTACCGAGATGTGACGTGTAGCAGATTTATTCTAGCGATGGCTACAGTATACACAAAGCATCGACCCGTAGCTACGCCACGCCACGTATCTACCCCATATCTAACCCATCCTCTCATGGATTATATATTAGCTGAAGCTAAATACACACAAGCATAGGTTCTTGCAGATCAATAAGCATGTCACAAGAAAACCCAGCACATCAAGTAGAATATATTAATGCATACAATGCATTAATGCATATGCGATGACTAATTTACATCTTTAAAATATTTTCTGGTTACAATCATCTTTACACTTATTGATAAAAACTAATTCTTAAAACAGTGTCGTTTGGCTTGATGCTTCGGATAATTTAATCGATATAAATTGTAACCATCTAAAACCTACTATACGAATAAATTATATTCTTTCCTTTGTAAGAAATCAAAATAACAGCACAGCGACTATCTGTTTCTATGTATAACATGATCCATCATCAAGCTATTATAACTAATCGCATCATTCATACTCCCACATTATTTTATACATAAGTTTTATTTACCGCGAATAATTTTTATTAATATTTGAAATGCAATACTAGTTGTATAACATTTTAACTGAATAATTAATCATAAATTTAAATAAAATTAAAACTTGCCATTAAAATTTTATTGTGTAGCAAAGATAATTAACATGAAATAAATAAAATATTGGTTAGCATGACAAAGGACTTTTACTCTACAAAGAATATAAGTTCAATTTTTAAATCGATATTTATCTACAGTGCAGCATTGTTTTTGAAGGTCTGAAACTTTATTATACAGGAATTATTTTGATAATTAATCATTATTATATTTTTCGATTCATTTTTGTTATTAGTATCTTTAAATGTATTTTCTGAATCTTTTGGACTCACTGAAGATTTAAATATTATTTTTTATAATAATAATACTGTAAAAAAAATAAATATAAAATGAAAACTGATTTAAAATGTTAATATTAAAAACTGAACAATGAAATTTTTTGTAGTATACAAAATTGTAATCAAATGGAGATAATTGGATACTGTTATTCTTTGGCAGTGAAACTTTTTATTTGTAATTCAATTAAATATTAGTTTAATTCAAGTAGTAATTAGTTTTATTAAAACATTAACTATAGCACGACTAATTAAAAACACAGTTCACTATTCACAATCTATTCTTTATGGATGTTCACACTTCTTTACTTAAGGCCGCTGAACTCTATGCCTTTGTATATTAATTAATTTATGAAAATGAAACACATAGATATAAATAGATTAAATTTCTTTCTTATATTTCAAAGTTTATATCGAAAAAGAAATATTTACTTTTATTTAATAAAAAATTAAATGGAGAGTTTTATAAAGGTGTAGTGTAGAGAAGTATGTTCAGTATTAAAACTGCCTAAGAGAATCAATATTTTTCCAGTGGAACGCTTCTTTAACTAAACAATGAAATATCAACAGCAGGTGTCGGTGGATATATTAAACATGGTTTATACAGCCATAGCATACCTCGCCCTAGCAGGAGCTGCCTGGCTATTTCTTCGGCTCATCCAGGCCTGCTTCTGGCTGCCTAAGCATATGAAGCGGCAAAATGATGTCCAGCAGATGTTACATGAAAAAGTAAGCACCTTTACCCTAAATCATATGTATGCCCTTCATTTTTCAAATAAAAATTAGAATATTGACTAAGTTATTGTCGCATTACTTTGCACAAAAGATTGAAATAATAACCATTTTCTGTATGAAATATTTTATTAATCATTTGTAATGCAAATAAATAATAAATAAATAATAATTTGCGCTCGCACGCGTCTAAATGCAAAATCGCTTTCTCGTAACAATCGTAGAGTTCAATTTATTTTGAGTATGTGAAATAAAATTTAGTTATATTGCAATGTAACCGAAGATATTCGAAGAAAAATGACAATCGCAATTATATATTTCCGAAGTATTTCTACAATTGGATAATAAGTAATTAATTATAATATATTTCACGTTTCAAAAATAACTCAGACATATTCATATATTAAAAATTTAATAGACTTTAATAAGTGATTATTTATAATTAATAAAAGCTACTTGTACTGAATTATAAGCAACAGAGCTCTGTATGTAAAACTTTAATTAGTAAGAAGTATTAAAAAATATTGGAATTTTATAGCGAATATCTTTTAAATAAATCTATACATAAATCTGTTTGTAGTATTTAACAGTCGTTATAGTTATTTAACGGCTGTTTATTATGCATTTTTCGCGACTAGCCTTTTAGTTTATATAAAAACTACATACTAATATTTATTATAAATAATTCTGCCTATTAGATTGAGAGTTATGAGCGCTATATTAAGGAGTGCGAGGAGAGGGAAGCCTCTGGTGATGAGCCAGTCGACGAAAGTGACAAACGAAGCCCCGAAGAGAAGCGAAAGGAGCGCCAAGAATGCCTCGATATGCTCAAGCGCGAGCTCAAGAGGATAGAAGATGGGGGTGACCCTTATGATGTCGATTATCTTCTCAGTGAAGAGGAGAGGCGTCTAATAGAGGACAGTGACAAGGAAGAGGACGCAGAGAGCGAGAAGCAACGCGAGGAGCTTAACGCTACGGAGAAACCTAAGTCCAGTAAGGAGGAGCTAGAGGTGAAGCTCGAACCTAAGAAAACCAAGTGAGCGATTTGCGGAAGAAAACATGCCTCGGAGAACACGTTTTGCGCATTTTTACGGACTGTTCATTCTCGTACTTACATCTTTGAGATTGTAAATTTTTTTAGTAGAAGAGTGTACGTATGATTCCAATCTGGCCAACATATAATCTTTTTGCATTTATAAAGTTAATGGTTGCCATATCAAAAATTAGTTTGTCGATTCGTCAGATTGGCCGTAATGGTACGGTTATTCAAGATTAGTTATAATGCATTTCATCTACTAAATAATGTTTCAATTTTTTCTAGATGACATTCTTACAATCTCAGCTAATATAAAATTATAAGTACAATAAATAATTACAATAAATACTTCTGCCATGCATTCACACAAATACTTAAAATAATAAAGTACGTAAGCTTATTCTTTATGATATAATGTATCATAATTTTACATGGTGTTATAATAAACTAGAACCGATTAACGTGGAAGTTTAATAAGTGTATCAATTTTTGAATATGTGACATATTTTAATGTACAATATTGATTTGGTTGGTTTTTTAATTATACTCGCTATAAGAACTTTGAATGTAACGTATGTATCTAAAGATTCGTAGTAAATTATTAAATCTTAATAACAGTTCTCTTAACTAATGCAATTAATATTCACAATCATAATAAAAGAAGTACATTTTTTAATATTCATTATAATACATTATAATATTTATATTTTAAAGGGGGTTGGTAGTGATTATCTTTTGATTCTATAAATATTGATATGTATCATTCAATCAATTTTTCAATATTTTAAGAAAAAATAGAAAAAACCTGTTGGAATAAACCTTGGTTTTAATTACATTAAAACCCCATGTGAGAATTATAAACACGATTGCATAATATTAAAATTATTATAGTTATATAATGTTTTGCATTTTTATTTTTAAGAACATAATTTTGTACCCTTAAACAATGGAATCACGTTTACAAAATATTTAAAGTATAATGACTTCACTTCAAATTTAAACACTCTGTATAACGAATAATTCTGTAAATTAGAAGTGATTCATTGATTGGCGAACTTAAACAGCTAATAATAAAAAAGTAAAAATATATAACATTTTTTACAAATCAATTTTATCTCAAATATTCACCGCAGTGCCTTGAAATTAAAAAGAAATGACTCGCAAAATAAATGCGTCTTATTATGTATTTTGAATATATTTGACTGCTTACTTCTATAATCCTGTTTCTAATTATTATACGCTGGAATAAAATAAAAATGTAAAATAATTATAAAAAAGATATTTGAATATCTTTAGCGCAATCGTAAAAGTGATTATAAGTTAACAAAATATAATATTATTAAAATTACAATATGTATTAGTATAATAATGTAAATTAATAGGTGTACATTCTTCTTTTTAACATAAATAAGAAATGTATAATGTACTTTTAATTACAACATGAATAATTAATAATGTATTTATATATAAAATCCGTTGAAAATAATCAAATACACGCAGGCACAATATACTATACATTTACTATACAAATATTATTACAAGTTCATCTGGAACACTTTTAAAAAATTAAGATATTGTACATGTATATGGGAAACCTAATACGTTTAAGATTTTATTTTTAATTAATACAAAAATTTAAAAAGTATTTGTATAATATTTTAATTATTATTGTTGTAGCTTTTAAAAAATTTTCGGTTATGTTCATGTAGATAAATTTTCTGTTATACTTAATAAATATTTGTCAGTGTGAAATAATTTTTGTTGGTAAAGGTTTTTTTGTAATGTGAATTTTGATTGATTACATTTTATAAAGTCATACGAAAACAGAATTTCTGTGGGCTCTCGTATGTGCTACTAAACATTTGCGTTTATTTGAATGTTATGCTTGAAAGGAACATTTTAATTGATTTTTTGAAGCAAAAAGAGTGTGAGGAAAAGTTGCACTTGAATAATTTAATAAAGGCATATTTTCGATATGCGGAATTCAGCTATTACTTCGATGTGTGGGACTCCCCAGTCGTATTTTTATACCGCGGGCGCTGCATCATTTTCTGCTTTCTCCGAAGCTTCGGAGAGTTCTAATTCCACCCCTAGTTTTTTCGAAGAGCGACTCCGTTCTCAAAAGCTTAGCTATATATACATATAACGCGACTTTCTATGTGTGTTGTTGCGGTCTCGTTTCTGTAATAATTTCTATAAATGTTAGCAGTGACAAAAATACAAAATTCTTCGTAGATGTTATGCATACTCCAGATCAATTTATTCAACGCGACAAATTATTGTAGACGACAATTACTCTATGATGTAGTCGAGAAAAGCTTCGTCGAAGAAAACTCTTGGTTGATGATTTCTCTTGTGAATATTACCATTCGAAGGCTAGATGCATACGCATAACCTTCTTCGATTGTCTGACAAAATGACTGACTTTACGATTTTGATGAGACGATCTCACGAGGAGGTCTTTATATATATGCTATATATTGACTCCTACATTTATTTTAATTTAAGTTTTACTCTCGCTATTACATATTATTTTGCCTCAGTATATAATAATTCTTCGTATTACTCTGCCGTGAGTGTTCGAATGCCACGTTTACCACATTATCGTTGACATTTATCACTTAGTCCATATTCGTGGTTGTTACTCGATCCTTTAAAAATTGTTTATACTGTAGAAGCATTCCAACTTTTACTCGCGTTTAGGTTCCTATTGAAACACAGCGACAGCATACATGCCACCCTTGAATGATCAGCAATCCGTTCACTTCTCGGTCCACTTCATTACCATTCACGATTTATGCTGCGAAAACAAAACATTTTTGGTCACGCAAGGGTCAGGACGTGTAAAAAGATCAAAAAATATAAAATAATTATTGTTAAAAGTTAACAAATTAATTAAATAATAATTATAAATTAATATTAAACATTCGTGAGGGCCGTGAGAGTCGTGTACTCTTTGAAAAATCAATGTACTTACGAAATCTTACGTGTCCTCTCGTATACTCTTTGACCTTTGTACGCCGCTCGGGCTCCCGATTCCACTGCTCCCTTCCACCGATTTGCTTCCGGAATTCATTGGAAATTTGTCGAGAACGATTTCGGAAAAATCTGGGAAGTTCAGAAGAATACAGAAGAGGATTACGGAGTTGTATTTCCTGTACTCAGAGTGAGCGGCCCCTCGGGGGAGCCATGCAGGCAACAACGCGGAGCTGGTAGGGAGCTTTGACTCGTGGCTTGGCGAGCGGTGCGCTAATATATGGGTGGCACTTCACTTTGTGCCTTGCCAGCGTGTGTTTCGAAAGACTTTCGTATAATTACAAATCTTTTATTATAAATTATTTAATTAATTATTCAATCCTTCTTCTTTGTTTATTTCCAACACCCTTCGGATGAGACTAGGGGTGGGTTCCGAAGTGAATCCATTTGGTCTATCTTTGTTTTGCTAGAATTGAAATTTTTCAGAGATATGTTGATATTTTTTTCGAAAGTTTTTTATTAATTAGACATTTCTAATATTTTGAAAGCAAAAAAAAATTTCTTGTAAAACTTTTTTGAACTTATAGACAAATTTTTGACAAACTGAGCACTTTTTCAATATGGGTGTATTTTAATAGTTATATGGGGTAAATAGGATGAATTATGATATTGCTCAGCAATAATCATGCATATACACTGATATGTATGTATACATTCTAAAAACTTTCAGAGAAAAAAAAAACAGAGAAAAAAATATCATTTTTTTTCAGAATCGGGTAAAATTTTTTAGCTGTTCGGTGATTTTTCGAAAGGTGGTTTCTACACTTTTTAGGAATGATATACAATTTATTTAAATATTTTCCTTTATATTTAGGCTAGATAAGGAAGATTAGCTTAGAAAAACTTAATTTTAATAATTTTGATTTTTCGTTGCGATTTTGCATTGATACAAACTTTAGCAATACTGTTTGGACAATCGCAAATCTTATAATTGAACACTTATCCCCAGGACGTTGACCAGAAGACTTTTCGGAATCTAGCTTTATACCGATTACAAAGTTTTCTGAAATCGCGTAATTGCCTCACTGATGAAGCCCAAGGAATTTGTATGGCTTACACGTGCTTGAGAATGACTTTCATTTATAAGTATCAAGTTTAACTAAGTCTAGAAAATGATGGGGAGAACTTTATGTTCGTGTAATCTTACAGATGTTTGCTGACGGTCCCTTGCGGCAACTTACGTTTCCTAAGCTTTATAAATAAGAAAATTAACGATGAGAGGAAATATTTCAGGAGACAAACCCTATATCATGTTGAAAATTCACCGACCTTCAATCTAGATGTACCTATTGGACAAATGAAAAAAGTATACACATATAGACCCCGATCTACAATAATTATTACTTATATGTACTTTGGCATGTTATATGTAAGACCCCATAACTACTTCGGCGGATGAAGAGAGAGCGTTATTTTCTTATTCATTCGCTAGGTGCAAATTCACAATAAAAGTAAGTTTTTTAATAATTTATCAAGTATTTTATAAATAATACAGATTCCTAGTATAAGTTAGAAATTTTTTGTAAAGATTTAATTAATTTTAAAATTATATTATAAAAACTGATCAGTACTCCATGTAGTGAAGCTAGCAATATTTTACAATTAATAATCAGTAAAATTCATCTCTGAGTAATAAAATTGATTTCTCTAATATTGGATCCTCAAAATGAATTTCTTCCTTCTTTAGATGTATATTTATAATCGCGTGGTAGAACGCAAAGTAGTACGTAAGTTGCAAATATGCAAAACTTTTTTGACTCAAGTGTGCATGAACGCAAGCGGGGTCAAGGGCAGGGATCGCATGGTTCACTTTGTGCTGATTTGTGCAAAGTATCCGTAGCGTGTTTTGGCTACTAGCCAACTTTTTCGACTAACTTCTCGCTCACTTACCTCCGGATAGACGGTGACCGGTTTTTGGCTTAGAAAAGATTTAACGAGTACAGATTATGAGCCGTAGTCCGACAAAATGCATGCAACAACTGCGCAATTCGTGACTTTATGTATCACTGCATTGTCAACTTTATCGTTGAAAAATATTTTATATATTGTTTATACCTTTTGAATAGAACTTTTTTAAAATATGTATAAACTAGAACAGTAGACAAAAAAGTAGAATATAGAACGGAATTTATAAATTTATGAATGAACTGATTGATTTCGTTTATACTGACATTTATTCTACTCAAAATGCCAGAGTAATATTGGTCATAAAAGCCAGTATCTTTAAAATAAAATACAACCGAGTCAACATTTTATGCCAAATAGAATACATATGCAGTAACATTCAACGTGATAGTCGTGACTGATTGAAAATAATATATACTGTTTTGAATGCTGTATATTATCTATTTCTATTCTTTGCCTATTATTGTTCATTTGAATTTGTACGTATTTTTTTGTGCTCCATCTAAATTTATTCATTTACAAAGAAATTGATAAGACCTGTCACGTATTGTTTAATATAATTAGATTTTTATATCTTTCGACCACAATGATTGTAATAAGTATATACGGGTAGGTCATTTAAATAGTGATACTAAATATAACTAGCGTTGATGTACAAATTTTTTGTAGATGTATGTGTTATAATGTATGCACAGATTTTATATGTTTATTCGCATAGTAGGTAAGTAAAAGTACCTATATATAATGGTAGGAATTTTCTTACATTTTTGACAAAACATTCGTAATGTATTTGTAAACATGTAATTAATCAATCTGAGGTTTGACAATAACATGTATTGACAATTATGCCGAAGATGTTTTGTTGATGTATTGCTATCGGAAATTCCAAGAATAAAGCTGAACAAAAGAGTCTACCGCGTGACCAGCACTCCAATCGGGTAACAATGGAGGCTTTTTGAAAAAGGCAAAAGGGTTGTAGGGGCGCGGGCACTACTTTCGTCGAGTGATAAAGATGCGCGGCTGCCTCTAAGCGGCTTAGCCGCTATCGAGCCGACCGCGTGGAGTTGGGGGCGCGCGCGCCGAGATGTCGCTCCGGCAGACCCGTGCGCGCGCTCGCGGATCGAAGCGTCTCGGCTGCCGGAGCCGGCGCGGCGGCGGTGGCGCGGCGGTTTCCGCTGCACGCGCGCCTCGAGCTTCTCGAGACGCGGGGGCGGCGGAGACGGCGCGCGCGCGGGTTAGAGCGAGAGGACGGGGAAAAACACGCTGAGGGCGCGCAGTGTAGGTGCGACGACGAGGAGGGAGCGACGCGCGGCGGAGGATGCAGGCCGACCTGGGGGCTGCCCTCGGGGACCGAGGCCCCACAAGGGCCCTCTAGCCCCGGCATGCGCGGCTGCAGCGACGACGAGGAGGAGGTGCGCAGGTGTCTTCGTCGCGCCGGAAGCACGTGAGTGACCTTGGCCGCGCGGCGCGCCCTTCCCGCCCGCGCCCTCGACCGATAGCCCCCCGCAGCTTCCCGTCGCCGCGGAGGCTGCGGCCCTCGGGACCCGAGGACCCTGTAACTTACACGTGCATCGCCCCTCTGGCCGCGCCGCTAACTCAATTTACATTCTCTACCCTTTATCTAAGAATAATCGCTCGAGAGCCCTCGACCGATCGGCTGGCCAGCTTGCCTGGCTGATGCCGCTGCGCAACCCGCTTCACGTGGATTGCCTTTTTGTCATTTTCGCATTTCTTGCCTTTGTACTGAGGAGCTCCATTCGCCCCCGTTTTCTCGGAATAAGTTTTATAAGCCATATTTGCATTACTTTCTCCAGGGCAGACTTTTAATTTCAAATCGACAAAAAATCGCCTCGGGATAATGTCAGTTGAGTTTTACCGCGCTACCGAGCCTAGCAATACGTATCAAAATTTATCGTGATAGAGGCGTCATTTGATTCGATTTTATGCTGACATCGCAAGGCTATGGAATAATTTATTTATAAAATCATTGTACACGATAAACAGAAGCTGTGCTTTATGCTCATTAAACAGAAAATCGATACTCACAGATTGCTCGCACATACAAGCCTAAGCTTTATATACAGATTCAGGTTTTGGAGACAATTGAGAATAACAGTTTAACCATTGTTTTAGCATTTTTCGAAAAAAGTCCATATGCATACGAAAGAATAAAATTAGTTTAAAAATCTTTAAATAGTTTTTCATAAGTCATAAAATACTTTTATCTTCTGTAGTTAAAAATATCGTCGTATATTTTTTTTTCTATTTTGTTACACGTTTGCCATTTCAGTATTTAAATTCTACTTATGATGTGCTTTTATTAAAGGTGAAGAGATTGAAATGCATATTTAATACGATTCATTTTCATTAAAGCTCGCAAAACTACAATACAGACGGATGCAACACATGCATGAATTATACTTCTATTGTGTTGAACCTTTTTAATTAATACATACCACATTAACGTAAAGAAACGATGCATACAAAGTTTAATGCCATATGCTCTATATTCCCTCCTATCAAAAAATATATTTTTAACTCACTTTGAAATTATCTGCGTAATCCTTCTGATATTTGAATACGTACCCTAAAAACATGAATAGAATCAACTACATTTTCACACATAAATGCACTTTATAGTGACCACTATCAATTTAAACGATATCATAATTTATATAATTTAAACGTAACGAATCTTACAGCAATTCTTAGGACAACTAATTGTACGTCTTTTAACATTTATTTAAATGAACATAAAATATGTAACTATATAATTATCAATTTATCAAATTTATCACGTGCTAATTTTTTTATGGCGCTCTGATATAACTTGCATAATATAAAGTAATCACAATGAGTTTACGATGAGTGATAGGACTACAAGTAGAACAGCATATGGTGTAGCCAGACGCATACTTTCAACAAATAGACAGGACACTCGTTGAATAAATAAATTATACATTTGATTACATTTTAATAATCTAAATATAATTTTTTATTAACTATTCCACCATTGCACCATAGCACAAGTGACTTTTTTAAAAGACTATTATTTTATAATATTAACGAAAGACATTCAACTATTGCTGTAAAAAATACAAATTATAAAATAGATTTTTTATAATAAATCTACTTTGTTATGTACAAAATACATAGTGTAAAGTTGTTCTTTCAATATTAACTTATAAACTTATTTGAAAAACTCAAAAAACTGATAATAATTGTCGATTATCGATGATAAATTATAAATAATCTTTATCACTTTTTAAATACGCTACAGGATCAAATCTTAAAATTTGAATTTCATTTAAAACTAAACGGAAGTATGTTCTGTAAATTGAGAAAAAACACTTGGTCAATGTGGAAATGAGAGGGAGTACTTAAGGGAGTACTCCTTTTTTGTAACTATTCATTCAGGTTCAAAAATTGTTGTAGTTGTTATGAAAATCATGTAGTTCAGCGAAATCAGGTCACCCGCGTGAAAATTCAATATTCCGCAACAAATCACATTCTTGCAGGGTGAATTCGACTGATTGTATCTCATGGAGAAATCAATCATCATCCACTTTTACATGTTGCCAAACGTTTATAAAAAGCAAAACTCGAATTTGGTTGTAGCTTTTAAACGTGTATTATAAACGATTATTATGTTTTAGAACCAAGTCTAAAACTTTTATATTAATTAATATTATATATAATTAGAGTAAAAATAATATTTGAGCATTCAGTAATTCATATTTTTTCTGATTCTAATGATTTAATAAATCAATATTATAGATGTAATACCGTGTAATACTCTCTTTAAAATACTACTGACATGAGGCTGTTATACTCGTATTCGTGAGTTTCATAGTTGATTCACCCTACAAGAGTCGCTAATATAGTCAAGGCGCAGCTGTGATGTTCGATTGCGTAACTCACGATTCTGTTCATGTATTTGAATTACATTTATGGTAACAGCGTCACTCGTAGTACATTCATCTATTGCAAAGTATTTGACGTAGAGGTGCTGAGTCAATAAATATTCGTATCACCATGGCAACCAGAGTGTGAATTTAAACAATATTGAAACTGAGTAGTATGTTAGGAACGACAACAGTAATTGATTTTTCTATTTCAATAATATCTATGAATAAAATTTGCAATTAAATTGACGTTAAAACTTTTCAACGTATACGTAAAGTTTAAAAAAGTTTAATGTAAAGTCATTAAAGTAGACATATTATCGGATTAGATAAAAATGAAATACTAAAACGAAATATTATTATGGTGCGGCCGCTGCCACTTACACTCGGCTTTTGAAGCGATGCATATCGCCGCGGACGATGACGCGGACTGTTTCCATAAGGGCCTGGCTTGCGCGTCGCCGCACGGAGAATACGTGACCGATGTCCGGTCGCGCCGAAATTGCACGAACTTCTTTCAGTATAGCCTGGCGTCGGTAGCTGCCGAAGTCGATCAATGATCCGACAGACATCGACGTAATAGATATCAAAATATATTTTCATGTTTGAGAAAAGTTTAGTGAAAACTAGATAAGATATAATTACGAAACATGATTTAGAACAAGTATGGAAATTAATATTGAAAAATTAAAAATATTAATGATTACTTACGTTTAAAATCGAAAATTATTTGTTAAAAACTTTTGTTTTAATATTTTTAGATTATTATTTCCATATAGTTTCAATAATTATGACTTCGGGATATAAATTATAACTAACGTAATGCATAATAAATAATGAATGTTTTTATTTCTTTATTTAGATTTAAAATAATATTAAAAGACTGATAGCCTATAATGCTTAATCAAAATAGTAGCTTGATACTATTGTAAGTGCATAATAATTGTATTCGTATAGTATTAATAGCGCAGACTATTATTAAGTACGCGTATATATGTGTTAATGTGTCTTTCGGCAAGGGCGAGTACTTATGTATGTTATAAGAGATTACATACTGCGCTTGCCTCGAGGCTTGCCTAATAGCTAGACAGTAATTCTCGCAGTAATTTCATCAGCAGATGTGAACAATTGCAATAGATAATTGTCAACAACTGTTGGCTCGCGCGGCGGTCATTCCAGTTCGCCATACTTTTCTCTGTCGGTAATCAAGATACAAAGTGCGAAGAGCAGAGACAAATTGGTGAGGAACAACCTCGGGAGTAATAGTTACTACTGAGGGCTTAAACCGTGCCTCAAATTCAAGAACCGCCTGCCCGTGTCCTGCGATGAAAATCCTCGAAGTTGCTCCGATTGTAAGGCGCTATATGAACCCAACAAAGAAAAACAACCTGCCCCAGTAGCCGCATGACCTCAGACTCGAGGCGAGTGTCACCCTAGCACACTGTCTCTGTGAAGGTATCCGACCGAGTATCCGACCCTCATCTTCCTCGCGATCTTTAGGGGATCAGCGGATGTCCCTGAAACTGTGATACATCTCGAGAGATCAAGTTCACCCCTCAGTTCACCCAGTGCGCTCAGGGCGCGACATCGTTTCCCGAGAATCATTCAGATCCGAGTTCGAATCTTGCACGCGATTTTGTAATGCCTTATGTTTACGTGCCCGGTCATTCTCTCTCTCTTTTTGGGAGCGAGAATCGAATAACTCTGAAACAGCGTCGAAGTAAACACAGCCAACCTTGCCTTTTCAGAGCATCAACTCGGCTCCGAGCTCGACCCTGTAATCTAGAGCATGTACAAGTTGTAGAAATTAGGATCTAACACCATTAACATTATTAACATTTTATTTAGATTTAATTTTATCGTGAACACTTTTCTCTCGCAGTGTCACTGTATAAATAAAATATTATACCCGAGATTATACCGCGATCAGTATCACATTTAAACACATCAACATCGGACTTGAATGGCTCGTTTTAAAGATGTATCTTCCTAAAAAAGGTACTCGCGTTATAAGAATTAAGCTTGGTAACTCGCTTGGTAGCTTACATTCATATGATTCACTCAAAGTCGGAGTGGGTAGATAGTGTATGTCTCATGAGGATTGAAATAGTCGGAATATTAGGAACTGCAGGTGGTCTAAAAACTTCACAGGAAATTGTGAGATGTGAGAGAGATGAACCTATCAATGAAGTGATGCGGGTTTCGGGTAAACACACGTTGATCAGCTCAATTTTCTCGTGTCGATCACACCCCCTATTAGATACTAATGGTGCCCGAAATGGTGCTAAACAATACTTACCCTTTGGTTTCTAGATAAATATATAAGGCTATGATCGCTAAAGCGATGGATATTCTCCATCTGCCTTACATTTGAAAGAAACTCGGAAACAAAAATATCTCTTCCACGCACACTAAAATAATAAAAACATTTAACGTGTTATTGATTGAAAATTAAATAATTTTAAATAAACTAGGATGTTTTGATCGTATCGAGGATCGAACTTGGTATGCACAGCTTCCATATAACATTCAAAATACGACGATTGAAATCTAAAATTATTGAATTGCATTGTATGAAATATGGATTATTGATAGCTTTTATAAAATACTGTCGAATACTGTTCAAAACCATGAATATACCAAAGAAATGCTGACCATCCAGACTAATATACTTCTTCAAAATTATCAAAAAACTGGAAATATCTCGGGAAATATTGTACAAATCACTCGGAATCAGTACTTACATATATAAAGTTTTTTTCATTCTTACAAGAATCGCTCGATGATGTTCATTTATTACTATGGAATTCTTATAAAGCAACATGAAGTATCAATTACTCTATAATATTGTGTACACTGTCATTGATGATTTTGTCTTTCTTCCAGAATATTCGATTTGCGTTATTTAATTTATTTAATAAATAATCGATGTACAGTAAATAGTCGGGTTTGGGTTACACGCTCCTCGCACGGCTGCGTTGATTAGTAATTAAATTAGTAAAAAAAAGGTGAATCCGAACTTTTTCATCGAATTAAAGTTAAAATATTACTTTTTAAACTATTACTGAGCTTAAATACAATGTGTTTCTACATTAAAAAACATTACACTTTAAAAAATTATGTTTAAAATAATTATTTTTTAAATTTAAATTATTTTAAAATTATGAAATTTAATGAAAAGTACACTTCTAGCATGCTATTTACTTATTTCTAAAGAGTAAATGAAAATTTTTTTTGTGTATTATCTGTATTACATTACTCTTTTTGATGTAATGGTGGACGGAAACGCTGGTATAATAAATCATACTGGTGTGTGTGTGTGTGTGTGTGTGTGTGTGTGTGTGTGTGTGTGTGTGTGTGTGTGTGGAGGGGGTGGAGGGGGTGGAGAGAGAGAGAGAGAGAAACGAGCAAAAATTAGAGTAATCAATAATACGAGTAATATGTTGAACGCGCAATTATTAAATCAATAATGTTAATCCTACATCTATTGAAAAAGATTACAAATAGTATATCTTAAGTTAGATAATGCTGTTCGAAAATCTTGGAGGAGTACAAAAGCAGAATTATCTCGAAAATTATATATGTTATAAACCAATTATAATTACATGTATTAATATATTAAAAAGGTATAGTATGTATTAATATAACGAAACCCCGCTAAGCACAAACTTCTTGAACAAACTTGAAAACGTTCTATATATATAGAAAAGAATCAGCGATGTGCTTCCTATTGTCTGCTTCAAGTGCATGTTTCTCGAGCTTGTAAGTGATCTCTACTGAAAGCTCCGCTTGGTATCGATTGGCGGTGTCCGGCGCCCCCTTCGCGCATTTACATCATTTCTTTCCCCTTCCTGTTACTCCCCATACGCCTCCCTTTCTCTCTCCCCTATGCTTACATAGCAATTGATAAAAAAATTTTAAAATTTAGATTTTTATTTCTACCTATAATATATATATATATATTCTTTTTATTTCTGTTTAAATTTAGAAAAGGTTGATACGATGATTATTCTATCTTTTTCATATTCAATGCATAGTTTTCAAGATTCTTATTTTATTAGCAATTGTTGTCATTAGAATAACAACCGAGACAAGAACTAGTTTTAGTTAAAGAACTGAAAATCAAAAATATTTTCTTTATTAAAAATTGATTTTATAAAATCAATTTATTAATTATAGGTTGCTATAATACTCTCTGAACAATATGTACCAAATCTTGTCGTAAATGCACATAATTCGATAATCGTCCTTATATGTGAGCTATATAATTTAAAGAGTTTTCAATTTAAATTCAGCCTTTTTTGAGAAACTTGCAAAACATCATTATCTTAGTGCATTACGATCAAAGATTAAAATTTATCATTATAGTACAGTAAAGAATATGATATCTAATAATATACATAGTTATTTCATTTATATAAATTGATACTTCCAAATTATAAATTAAAAAATGTAATCTTTATATGAGCTCGCATGTCTCTTCTTCATTTAGCTTTCTATCTCTCTCTCTCTCTTTCTGACTCGAGGTTCCTCGAGTCAGTCGTCCTCTTGACCTTGTTTTGATTTTCGCCTTAAATTAGTTATATGTGTGTATCTTGAGTATGTAAGTATTATCCTTCATTTTATACTGTATATACATTCATCTCATTCATTGTATGTAAGAGTGTATGAGTATGTACTGACTGATAGATAATGTATTATGAGAGAAATGTGACTTATTTGTAAAATTTTGTGTAATAATTATATATTTATTTATTTATTGCCATATACTCCACTACATCTGTGATAATGACGTATATGTGATATAATTTATATTTAAGTTGACTTAAGATGAATGCGATTTTAAGTGTTATTTATGCAATAATTTTGTAATAATTTGACAAATAAACTTCTATCTATCTACCTATCTCTCTCTCTCTCTCTTAATAATGCTGTGATAGTGTGTAATTATATTTATAAGATAGACTTAAGATGTTGCATTTATAAATGTGTGTTTTGTGCAATATTTTGTAAATTGTTTACAAATAAAATTTATCTATCTATCTATCTCTCTGTTTCGTACAATCGATGCCCTGTAGCGGTAAAGGCTTCCTCATTGAAAGACTATGTCTTCGGCTATATGTATGTATATACGATATAGCCAAGGATACGACCGATACTTCCGAAATTCGCTCATAATTACCAGTATCAAGTCGATATGCCTTAGGCTCTAATTATGGAAAACATCACCTCGACTTCTGATGTATCCTATGGAATTAAAAAAAGCATAATATACAGGAAAAACTTCATACACTACTTGCAACTTGCAAATTTTTGACGGTCGGTGTTCGACATGTGCCTTTTCTGGAGCATAGTCGACCCTCAGGTTAACAAACATTAATGAGAACCGTATTAGAGTAATTTCAAAGATAGATAAGATCGGATTCACCCAAGGGATTCACCCGCAATTAACATTATATCCTTTTAGCTATTTTAGCACCACTTGTATACATTATTTATACAGTATACTTGTATATATTTTAATTTGTATTCGATACATATTAGAAATTGTTATTAATTTTTATAGAACTATCCTCCTCCATAAAATTTGACTTATTCCAGATTGATGATTAACGCTCGGTTTTGACCTTAAATTAAGTCTTGCATTCGCTGGCAGTGCTAGCTCTTCGGAAAATAAAAGCCATCTCTTTATGTTCGGCGGATCACCGCCTTTATGCATAAAGAAATGTTCGAGAAAATTTTTATTATGACTGTTGAAGTACCCGCTTAAACTTGTGAAAGTGCTCTAATCTATTCAATCCATTCGGCCAATCGAAGTATAAATCTGAAATCAATGTTTTTTATAGGATCAATTTCCGAGCTTGGTTATTTATTTAAATAGATAATAATTTATTGATACCTACATAAATATTTTAAAACTATAATTTATAATGCTAAGATAATAAAAAAACGTTATGTACGTATAAATATCACCATTATACTAACGTCTCCAGTATATACTGGAGACGGATTAGGTCTAAGGATTATATAGTGAGCTGTGAGTTCTAGATAAGTATAGAGACAATCACTCCCTACATCGCTTCCTATCTAGCAATGACGCAAGATAACGACGCCGTTTTCTACTCACGAAACCAATCTCGGAACGAACACTGTTAATTTTCACTAGACCGCGCACTCTTTAACAACTGAAATTGAATAATATATGTTCACTATATTACAGATATGTAGGGTACAATTACATGATTATTGCAAAATTATGAAAATGTATTTATTATTTGAAATAAATTATTATTAAATCTTCTTCCTATAGACAGTATGCAATTGAATGACAGCTTGTAAAAAGATAACTTACTAGATGTAAAAGATACTTCTTTATCTTTTTATTACGTTTTCATCCAGTTAAAAGAACTACTATACTTACAGACACACACTTTATACATTACGTTTTCTCTAATTGTTCTACATGTTTTTTGATATCCAAATGGGTGATCCCATACAAGGATGGAGGAAATCCACCGAGCGAATTGCCGATTGGCTGAGAATGAGGGGTAAGGGGGAATCCGAGCCAAATTGGAGCGCATTCAGGACGCGGTTTCGGCGTAGACACAGTCGTCTCGGGCGCGCCGGGGCGCTGCATCGGACGCGGAATCCGACGCGGAATCGCAGACCCTGACCCCCGAGACGTCGAAGCCGGGCCAATAGCGGCGCCGAGAATAGCCGGCAGCGGATCGGGCCGTGGAGGTGCGCCGCGGCTCGCGCTGCACCGGCACGTGCGCGCGGCGCTGACTCCCGGGCCGGTGACGCGAGCGCGCGCTAATAAACCTGCAACTGCGCCTTTGGGCTAGGCAGCGGCCGCGCGGCTCCGCAGTTGGTCCTGGCGGAGCGATGGCTGCGGAGGAGGCGGCCGCCCCGGCCTTCGGCTCCTCGCGGCTCTTCGACCTCCTCGCCGGCAAGCCCGAGGAGTCCGGCTTTTTCGGCGTCGTCTGCACGGCCAACCGGCTCCTCTGGGCCTTTGTCATCCTCAAGTGGTTCAACTTTGAGGCCTGGTGGTGGAGCCACTACGCCTGAGGCCCGGGCGCCCGCCTGGCTGCTGTAAGGACACCGAGCGAGTGCACGCGATCGCCACGCTGTGGCCTCTCTCCTGATCGATGCTATGGAACCGACGCGCCTCGTGCTTGTGACTTTTTGCATGTTAATCCAGGCTATTGCCGTTGCGGCCTCGTCGGATTAAACTTTCAAACTCGCATTAAACCCTTATCCTTGACTTGTAAAATATAAAAACTATTGCGACTTTTAGAGTGACTCGTTACACGCTTGCATGTAGGATTTGCTATAGAGAAGAAAGTAGCGAGTTCCGACTAAGGACGATTAGCGTGTTACGCAAACGATACTACACTGTTACATACAGTTGTGCAAATCTTCCAACTCCGCCTATCAAATCTATTATTATTTGATTCAGCCTACTTTTCTACAACTTCTTTCTCTTGCATTTGACAATTGCTAATTTCTAACTCGTACTTGTACGTTTCATTCAAAAATTATTCGTGCCGTGTGTACACATTTAATATTAAAAACGAGAAAAGGCACATTAATAAAACCACCAATTTGGGTACTATAACGAATAAATTAGTCGAAAAATATCATTTATTTTATTAACAATTATCTCATAAAAATGTATCGACTTTTTCATTAGAAGACTTCAAAATTTAAAGAAAAACTATTGTATAATATTTATAAATATATTTTTCAAAGAAGTAGACAGACAATAATTTATAAATAAATATGAAAATAGCGATAAACTTTATAAAAATAAATTATTATTGTCGTTATTTCTGTACATTTTAATGCATTGTTTTTTGCATTGAAATTTGAAAATCATGCAAAATTTATTCATTTATTGATTAATTGATCAAGTTATTCAACCGAAATAAATTTAATCATTTTTTTCACTTTCTTTAATAATATAGCTCACTTGTACCGATAATCAGACAGTTTATTCAAGGCATAGAAACACAAATCATGTTTCTGTAGCTGCGTTTCTCAGTTTTTTTGGAAGAATTAAGTCATTCTTGTCTCAGGTTTCGTTCAATGCAGTCGCATTGGTAAAATTCCTTTACAAAGTATTGCTCTACCAATTAGAGCAATGAGGTCATATTCGATAAATTAATCTATTGTGCAGTTTTAGTTAGAAAAATCTCCAATTTCATTTCATTAATAACATCTATTATGCAGGCAACATATTTATTACACACTTTATTAAAACAATAGTAATCAAATTTCATATAATAAGTTTATAAAAAGATAGATTGTCCTACTATATAATTTCGTTATTTATGCAGTTTCTTTTATTAATATAATTAGTATAATTATTATTATTTTAATAATATTTATTTAAATATATTAACGGCAAAGTGAACTCGAACAATAATCGAAACAATATATAACCTAATAAGAATTTAATAAAAACTTAAAATTTTACAATAACTTTAAAATTTCTCAGGATTGAATGAACTTTTTCAATTTATTACTATTACTGCTCGTCAGTAATTATTTGACTAAAAATTAACTTCATTTAAGTTTCCTCCTTAATCTTTTGAATAAAGGTTGTTATGTGTTAGAAGCATAAAAATGTACGAATCATCCACGGAATCATTTAGATTAGTTCATTCTTGCGAGATCAATTTAAAGGACTGAATTAACATTTTCCGTGAGCGGTAGGCTAATAACTCGTGATTGTACAAAGCATTTAAAGCTCGATTTAAAGGCAACGAATCTTCATTTCCTTTTCATTTTTTTTGTTGGAGATAGAGAGGACATTGTCGAGAGCAACGCCAGAGGGCGGCAAGTTACGCAACGTGACGACACGGTAGCCAGGAGGTGTGTCCGATCCCTGCCACTGAGATCACGGCTCATTACTACAAAAGATAAATGCCAGCGGTATATATATCTACTAGTATATATAATCACGAGAGAGCACGACCAATTCGATGGTTGAGCAGTGGTTCCGTACTTTGTATCCCCCTCCCTCAACTATCTTTGTTAAAAACCACATATTTAGGTCAGTTTCGTGAAAAGCTGTTACCGTGAATTTTCCGTCATGGCGATGTAAATCGAGCCCGTGATGAGCTCTCTATTCGTTCACTGATCTATGCTTCTAACTTGGCTTTTAAAAATACGTGATTGCGCGCAGATTTTTCGTATTCAATTTGCGAATACGTTTGTTGGTCGACGCAGAGGTCCAAGGCCAAGCGCATAGTAGTGATTAACGATAACGAACGTGATAATAATATAATACCGAAAGATAAGAGAGGCATTCGGCAATGCACTGCTGGGATCGATTGATGTTATGCAAACAGTTAAATCAGTCATGACTCAAAATAGCCTAAGTGTTACACCTTTGCTGGCCTATTTACCGATTCACTTGTTATTCGCTATGAGATATGTAGGTTGACACCTGCACTTTTATTTTAGGTTTGCCCACACGTTTAAATGGCGCGCATAGATCTTATTAATGGCTAAATTGTTAGTATTGAATGATGCCATGGCATTCGCGTATATATTGAACAACTCATGCTGCTGCGTATATATGTACATGAAGAAAAATAAGACAACATATGGTTTAGGTTAACGGGAATGTCTGATGCGATGTTTTTGATACATTCCAGGTAAACATTCTTCGTTCATGTATCGTATACACGGTGGACGTGCCGAAATCTACGGTTGAATATTATATTTTACTCCAATGGATTGATGCCTTTAAATAAAGTGAAATCTATTTTTTTACTGAAAATGAATTTTTCCCGAAATTTTTTGTAAAACTACACATTAAATAAATAAAGAAATGAGTAAACGATACATTTATTTTTATCACTGTTATATCAATGTTATACTATTATCAGTTTTTCAGAGTTAAATGGTTCATTTTTATACTATTTTATATTTTATACCTTCATTTAATTATATATTTAATGCGAATTCTTTTTTAATACCCTTCAGAATAAAATTTATATAATTTTTCTATTTTATTTAGCTTATATTTATATTTCATAATTGCATAATTTCTTGTTATCAATAGTAACTGTAACAAACGAGTTTTTAAAATTAATTATTTATTAATTTAAAAATCTGGATGAAATTCCTTTAATAAACCGAATAAAATATCATGCTGTTTAATATATTATGCCAGATTTTCTTTTGATCTTTCAGAGCAGCATGATAATATAGAAACGAGAAATATAGATTGTATCATAAATAATTTAAAAATTACACGTTCGGAAGAAGATAATTACAGCTTAACATCTTTATCGTCGTTTTATGGTTTACTTTCTTTGATTGTAGTTTATTCTTCATACGCTATTGATTGTCTACTTTGCTTCCGTCAATATAAGGTATATAGAGCAAAGACGGCCAATAGTCCGCGCACTAACCATTTCGACAACAATCGCGCAGCATCTATTGTTCGATGCGGCAATTGCCTTTGTGTAGCCCTTGGTGTATACCTTGCACGCGTTTCGAGAGCATTTTTTTACGTCACAGTTTTCCTTTGTACATTATAAATGCGATGTCTACGTCATTCAGAATCAACCATTAAAGTAATTATTGAATGATCTTATTATTTAATAATCATTATCTTAATAATGATTGTTTAAATCTTGTTTTATAGTTGTGTTTTTTTAAAAAATTAGATTATATAATTCCTTACTGGTACCATTTTTCGGTTTACAACTTTGAAATATGGACACGACGCAGAATTAGTAAAGGAACTTATTGATTGTACTCTTAATCAGAAAAAGAAAAAAATATTTATAGATAGGTTATTATAGATGCTCTCGGCATTCACCCGGCTCGCGTCGTAGACTTAGCGCAAGGCAAGAACATATAGCTTACGCGGTAGTCTGTATTTAGTCAAAAAATGAATTATATATTAAATCTGTATCTTGGTCTGTATTCTAATATATACGATTGAGTTCATGTTGCTCTGCCATGCAATATTATCTGTTAGCGTTGAAGTGCTTTATACCTTAGATGCATTCTTACATCAAAAAGTAATATTAAAATTTGCCACCATATACGATAAAAATAAAACCTATATCTTATAAATATTATAGAGATAGCGTATAGAGTATTTAGGCTCAAATAGTATAGGTTTGTTCAATATTAAGTAAGCTGCAGTAAAAATTATTTTTGTTACATTTTTCGTTAGAATAACCAGTTCAATGCTCTTAAAAATTAAGTAATAATATCCATTTATAAAAAAGAAGAAGTTATGCATTATTATCTTAGTTACAATTTAATATCATTGTTTATTTAATTCAATTTATTAGCATAAAAATAATGTGGAAACGATCAGGATAGAAATCAATTTTTTATTTTATTGCTCATAATGTACTTTTTCTATACATTACATTTTTTTCTTATTATTTATATGTTATCTTATTAACATATAAGTGTTATAAATAAGATTTGAGCTTTTTGACCACATTCGGAATTAAAATATCAACCTTGTTTAATGGACCATTTTGTAAATATTCTGAAAGGTTTTAGATTCATGTTTTATGCAAGAACAACAATACTTCTTGATCAGCCACATACTTAGCCTCATATCAACTGCACGTTGGTCACAATAAATTAGGAATCTAAAGGAAACAAAAAATTTAAAAATAAAATCGCTACCTACTTAAGTCTTTAGGTTGAAAACTTTTAATATTTTGTCTTATTGATGTAATTGATAGTTTAATTGATATTTAAACATTAACCTTTAAAGAAACAATGCAACTTAGAGATGAATTTTTTTCAAAATATATTCTATTCAATTCATTGTGTCCAAGATGCGGGCTTTGAAGACGATAAAAAAGCATTGTCGCCCACTCGTGTAAAATAAGAATGTAAATCTTTCGCGACAGAATATCTCCAGAATGGTTCGACGTACAAAGTTATGTTAATTCAAAAAGGCGATGTCATAGTACGCAATTTATTTATCTTTCCATCGAGTCAATCATAACAACTAAGTAAATAGTTATAGCGTCAAGCTCACTCGCTACATAAAAAGCACATCCATTCTTGAAGCGCATGGTATTCAAAAACATGTATAAGATATATCTTGGAAACCTTCCATCATATTTTTAATTATTCACCGCTGCAACATATGCCGATGACATAACAATTAGGCTGTGTCAACTTGGAATCTTTGTCCATAGGGTTGTCACTAAATAAACTCCATACGAGTTTCCTAGAATGTTGGCAGTAAATAAGTAGTGAAACGTCAAAAAGTGAGAAATGTCGCTGTTTTAACCCCCCTATATCTTCTCGGTGATACATCTAATGAAATCATTTCAACAGAAAGAAATTCCTCAGTATATTCTCAGCTTTTTAGTTATACGAATTATACGTTATATCTCGTATAGCTAGAGATCACTGTTTTGGTATTTAATTTGAAATTAAATTTGAATATTTATTTCTAATAACAGACACAAAGAATAAGATTATCTGTAACATATATATGGCCTACACTATGAAATTAAATTTAATTAAAAATTTGAGCATATTAATGCAATCTATACCGTAAGTCAATATTTGGCATTGCCTTTGAATACATTTTATATACATCTATTTCTATACATGTTTGCAAAGCGAGTTACAGCGAATTTAGCTATGTAATAATGTATAAAATCAATATGAGATTAGCGAATGCCTCATAAAATAAAGAATGAACAATCGGACTGCAATCAAACACGGGCTAAAGAAATTGCAATAAATCAGTAATATAAACAAGTATGCTATTTGAAAAATTAAATTCTGAAACAATGCTTAATCACTTGGAAATGCGGATTGACCTAAATTGTCAAGGAGCAGAATTGTAGATAGTATTATACTATATACATGCAATAGGAATTTGGAAACGAATATCGCTTGTACTCGCTGTCAGATGAAACAAACTCGAGAATTGATAGTTTACAAAAAAAGCGCAGGGTTGTAACATGGCTCAGTCTGATCATGTTATCGATGGATAGAACAGCTAACATGCACGTCGACGTCACGCATTCTGGTCAACTCCAAACAATCCTGCATGCACAGCCCTGCGATCGTTAGCCCGACTTACAGTGCCAAAGCCCCGAGCGATAAAAGCTGCCTGCGGTCGAGCCCACGGTTCAAGGGCACTGCAGTATCACGGACGTAAGTGACGTCGACCGAGCGCACTTGCGCGTTCAATGCAGCCGAGGTTTCCAGACTCCCTCTCACTCTCTCTTTCGTTTTCACGCGGACGGAGAGAGCACTCACGACCTTGAGATCTTTTATTCCCTCGAGTCTCATCCCCTTTGAGAAGACTCCTCTTCCGCAGCTACATCGTCTTAGAATTCGCCACTCATAACCCTTCAATCTCTTTGCTTATTTCTTTGCATACAGATTCCTGTGTAAGGGAGCTTGGCAGGACAAGTCTTTTTCGGTCTGCTCTTATGTTCTGAATATGTTAATTGCATCGTGATATTTAAATTTTTAGTTTTTGTATTTATATGTGTATCGTTTTCTTAATGCCTCAGCTATCGAATCTGCGATAGTTTTGTATTTGTGTGATAGCAACCTTATTAAGTTTTTAGGCTACTTACAACACTCTCTGAAAACGTTATAGTACTTCTTTAACAAACCTGAATAATTTATAAATATAATATTAAATTCTGCCAATAGGTAAAAATTGGAAATCAAGGAAAAGAATACTGTTTGAGATCATCAATACAGACCGCAAAAAATATTACCAAACTAGATGTAGCTATAAATTCGTTTATTTTCTACCAAACATCCTACTAGATATCTTGATTAAAATAAAAATGAAACGACTGTAGACAATAGATCGGTTTTGATTAAGACAAAAACTTATAAAATGAATGTGTTAAATTTGAAAATAAACAATTTCAATAATTCTATAAAACGAAAGGAGAGTAAACATTATTTATTTTATTTTCGAAAAACATTTTGGAACGAGTAAGCTTGTCAATACATTTTAAGAAGTTACATCTATGCGTGCAATGCGAGAAAACCTTTTTGAAAATACTCTCAAAACTTCCTGTAGATTCTGATCTGTAAATGAATCAAAGCTTTTTAATTTACGGATTTTGATTTAAGTTATATTACATAAATCAACAAAATGTAATTAAAAATTCATATTTGGCAACAGTTTGCTAGAAAAATAAAATTATCATCTTTGAAAAGTATTTGAATAAGAATACAAAATTGAGATTTTCAATATTAAGATTTTGAATGTAATTTAAATTTAAATATAATAAAAGTTTGCAAAAAGCGATGAAATTATTTGTTACCTATAATGATTAGAAAATCAGCGAATCATCAATTCAGCACTGATTATTGTGCATAGTTCAGACATGCATTTCAGCTTATTAATATACAGTAAGCAAGTCAAGCAGTGTTAACTCAGTGGTAAGCGTACTAATCATTACGTACTAGACATTAAACATAACGCTGCTCCAGCGGTTAGGATTCGATTTTTGGTGAAATCTTTCTAATTTTTTTTTCAGTATTATTTGCTAGTTTTTTCAAAGAAAATAATCCAGAATTCATCTGTTTCATTTTGTGGGTATATTTCCTGGAGATTTTAAATTTTCCTGCAGATAATTCCAGATTTGTCTCGCTTGTGTTAGCATAGAGCGAATAGCGAAAGAGTGTTAAAAATTTGGCATTGCGACGTAGCAAAAATAGTAGCCGATCGAATATATTAGGTAGGAAATATCGATCTGACCGTTGAGGAACTTAATAAAAACATCGGACTTTCTGTACGGAAGCTACAATGGAACGGGACCCAAAAAAAAAAGAAAAATGTCTGCTTAACCGGTAAGGTGTGCTTCACGCTTACACCGCGAAAGCTTGCAGTAAAGCAAATTCAAATGAAGGAGATTGATTGTAAATAAAGGATGGATATAGGATGGATGAAGGTGGTAGAAGGCCCTTGCATATTGGGCATACAGGCTGTAGTAGTAATGAAACGATAAAAAACACTACAAGATATTCATTCGCAGGTAGTATAGAGACTGATTGCTCGCCGAGGTGTCTTTCGATAGCCTTACATGTTGTAAAGGTATATATACAGGCTTATACTAGGCATATTTTTATTTTAAAAGAAGAGTAAGAAATTTCTTTTGTCCAAAAATCACTACATTATGACGTACTAGATAAAAAAATTATTCATTTATCTTCAACATGTAATAATCCATACAAAATTGTCTAAACAGATAACACCTATTTTAAACTCTCAGTGGCTAATAATAGTTCTCGTCAAAGATCTTATTAATTCTCTTTATCATACCGAAAACAATTAAAGTAGATTTAATTTTCTACCATCTAATTATTTTTATCTGTTTCAACGGCGAACTCATTTTCCAGATTTAGATTCACGTTCAAAAGCACAAAGTAAGTTAAAACAAGGATTGAAGTCCTGGTAGGAAAATTCATTTTGCCGGATAACTGTTTCTTATTCATACTTAAAAATGAGAAGAGGGTTAATAAAAAGCTGTTTTCACACGAGTCAAAATGAAAATTACAGTTAAATGGAAGTAAAATCTGTCAAAGGATGCGATTCATGGAACAACTGTAACGGCTGCGCTTAAGCAGGTATAGGAGTGGGTCACCGGTGGCTTATACTGGGTCGCAAGTGCGAAGGGCGGCCGATAACTAGTTACGCAAGCGTGTCGAGGTCGCGAAAATAGCGTCATCAATGGAGTTGCTCGTTTAACAGGAGCAACAGCATCAGAGGGCCGAAGGAACGCTCACTTGGATGATCAGAACGCCTCATGCGGGAATATAATCGATGGGGTTACGTCAGTCAGCTACGTAGGTGTAACTTGTGTGCGCTACAGTTCCTCTTTTTACAGGAAGCGAAATTTATTGGAATATAATATTATACGAGATATATGGTATGATTTCTCTTGAAGAAAAATGGAAATAATGAGATTGTTAATGTAGGAATCACAAAAAAAATAAAATTTGCGTCTACATTGATATTTGATTTCAATATTAGAGTAATAAATAGATAAATAGAAATAAATGTTAAAGGATTTAAATTCATCACTTCTACCAAATACATATTTCGCGATTCAACCAATATTTGCATATGCAAAGTCTGCAAATTAAATTAAAAGTTAACAATTTTACTTGTTTCCACATATTTTATTGAAGTTAAGAGTTAACTCAATCTTTAACATTTTTTTTTACCGAAAATTAATAATCTTTAGTCAATGTCAGATTATAGTACTATTTATATCGGGAAACGAAGAGAGAGAGAGTCAGACTAAACCATATATTGGTATTTTTTACATATATTTATACTTATATATTTTTACGCGCCGTACGCTCGGAAAAATTAAGTACATTATGGCACAATAATAAAATTACTCGACTATTATAGAATACGCGCTAACTTTCCTTGCTACTATTAAATAATTCAATACAAATACTTAAATAGGTATTTATCTGTACACCGCGTTGATCCCGCCGTTTCGTAAATCGATCGCAGGTGACGATTCGTAGGTTTGGAGATCGGAAGGTTGATAACACTACAGCAAACCGTGCACATGATCCTGATCGTGACGCAGCGGCACTAGAGCTCCATTCGAAAGCTATATACTGGAAAACTACAACTCCGAAACCGATAAGGGCCCACACGTCCGAGCACGTGTCCGTATGCTCTAACAGCTACCCTCGCTCGGCGACGGAGCGTCACTGAGTCCAGCTTCCGGGAAAACTTGGCGATAAACAGTATGTACAAATTCGCGCCATACCGCATTAAAGTAGTTCGAATTCTTCTCATTTAAGTTGTAAATTAGCTGTTTAACTGTGACAGTTATGGAATCCCTAATTAGTAGTGTTTATCTGTATATTTTACTATATCTTACTCTAATATATCTATTCATGTTTATAAAGACTTTTAATGTGAATACTTATATAAATACATACGATATATTTCTTCAGTGTACTAACGCTCCGTGAAACAACCTAATACTTTATATAACGTTAACTGTTGAATGTTGTTTAATCGAATCGATTAAGGAAAGTAACTGAGAGCAAATTGAAAATCACTGCCACCCAAGCAAAAGTAGGTCAGTTCTATGATATTGTACATGGATTGCTTTTCGAGTTGTACAGTACTTTGAACGCAGTCCAATGTGGTTACTTGAATAACGAGGAGAGTTGTTACTGCGTGAATCTCCTTTCCGCAGGTATACAAACAATTTTATTTGCACTGCGTTTGTACATTCGAACTTACCGTCAATTAATGTGTCCAGTGGCTGTTTGTAACGACTATTGTTAGACAGTCAGTTTAAGCGGCACTTTATCACTTTGAAGCATGAAGATAACCCATACATATTGTCAGTTTATTTATAATTTACGATTTAAAGTCCAATTTTAATTTTTTTTACTTTAATAAATAAAAATTAAAATTTGAATATTGATTTATCAATTTGAAGTATTTAGATAATTATAAAACAACTTATTGTAGTCTTTGTACTTTTTAATTTTTTTATATAGATGATGACATGTTACTTTATACGTTTTTATTTTATACTTTCATGTATTTTTACCTCAATAAATATAATTTTTATGTAAAAAATGCAATCTTATATCTAAACAGTTTTTCTTTAACTATGAGCAAAAAATTCTTATCGTCTCTGGTAGAAAATTGACTAGTTTTTATGTTAAGCGTGTTAATCAAATGGGGTCTTGAATCTATATAATCCGTAAAAAATCGATATTAATTTAGTACTTAAATACAAGAAAATAATGCGAAACAGCAATAATATCTTGAAACTAAAGTTTATAATTGGGTGCAAACTTTTCTCTAAAATATAGTTTGTAAATTCTATTCGAACAATCAGCACATTATTTCTTGTTCCCAAAGTATAAGTCGTATTAAGCTATTATTTAAAAATTGATGTTTATACAACTTATTAAAAGGATACAGGCGTTATTATGCACATAAGAATTGTACGCATAATGAGCATGCATATAGAAAATTTAATATTATATTTAGTACTCATAAGATTTACAATTTATTCTATATAAAAATTAAACGTACATCCTTTGCCTGTCCGTTACCAAAATTTGAGATTAATGCAAATTGTCGATGTAATAATTTTATTTGTATTTCTTACATATATAATAATAATTATTATGCTGTAAAGTTTTTATACTGTATGTTCAAATTTATTTTGCAAATTAAATCTACAAACATTTATTTTTTTTATTATCCAATGAACATAATTGAATACTGTTTAATCCAGGTCATACGCAGCTTTGATAACTTATTTCTTTGTAAAGAGGACTTGTTGCGCATTAACGCCTACAAGTCAAGTGTTTTAATATCTTCGAGATATCAAAAGCTTTGAGCGTGAACACGTTTGCCCTCGCTTTTGCCTTAGAGTATGCTGCCACGGGGCAGCACCTCGATGCAAGCTCTTCTATCAGAGAAAGAACGCGATATACTTGAACAATATTTTTTTAAATAAAATAATAAAATAAATATATTAGAAATCGTTTTGAATAATGAATAAAAATTACAAAATGCTGAATTATTATAGAAAAAATAGCGATTGTTTTCATAATTTATCTTATGTTTTAAATGTAATCACTATGTTTCCAACATTAATTTTTACAGGAATATATTTATAGTCTGTATTTACATAGTTATCGTGTATGCCAATCAAGCTTATTATATCTAATGCGTGAAAAATTTCTACGACATCTTGAAGTGTACTGTATCAATTATGACTGACTTTGTTTTTTCCTTTTTTATGATATTATTTTTACCTTTATGGAATAAAAGCACACATACCGTATTTGGTTAGTAGCAGAATTGACGAATGTATTTTTCAGTCTTTATTTTCATAGAATATATGGGTTCAATCTGCAGTTGCTAACTGACAAAAAGATTGGATAAAGAGAAAAATTGACTTTATCTGATCCATTATACGATTATAGATATACCTCAAGTTATTACACGGTACATCCAATTCGTTTTATTTGGTGACCTATAATATATTCTTAGAGTTAACCTAGTCCTACTGACATAATACAAATAAATATCCCAATGATTATTACTTACTGATTGTAACCTTATTTTCAAGGTACTCTCATTTAGTAAAATTTAGTAAAAAAACTCTACGGGTCATTATTTGTTGCATTAAAAAAATTATACTAATCACAGTTTCCTTTACTATTAGTGTGAGAATTCATGTTCACTGATTTTTTTAAAGATATTTAAATGTTTTAAATACATGAATGCAGTAAAAACATTAAATTATTTTATCCTCTTTAAATTATCGAAATGAGTAAAAATTCTTAAATAATGTTGACTTAAATAATGTTAAGTTAAAATAGTTTAATTTAATAATTTCATATTATATTATTGTTGCATATCCAACCAATAACATTTTTGAATAATATTAAATATAGAGTTTTATCAAATGGTTTAAAAAATGGCGGTCAAAATAAAAAAAGTAATTGTAAATAAATATAAGTAATTCATTAATAATCTAGAAAGTTTTAAAATCAAGTTAGAATAGTAATAATTATTCCTTTGAACCTTTTAAAAGATACGGTCAGATGTATTTTATCATGTTATTCAGTAAGCAATAGAAGAAATATATATATTCCGAGCCGAAAGCCAAAATGAAAAAAAAGAAATCTTATACTATTTCTTTGGGAGTTAAGAAAGATGCTTCTCTTAACCATACAAAATAAAAATTCTATCGTCTAATAACTGTTATTCCTTCTAAAATTGAATAAAAAATATTAAACAAAATTGATTTTGATCAAATTGTAATATAAAATAACATTTTCATATATTATATCATTTATTGTCATATTATTCGTTGAATTTTTTTGATAACGAATTAACAGCTCGACTAATAGTTTCACGGATCATGTTCGCCCTGAATAAATACTGTAAATCAGGCCGATTTAAAACGATATTTTTGTAAATTGAGTTTAGCTTCGGAGTATATTTAACATTCAAATGATATTATATAGGATTTTCTTATGTATAGTAAAACTCCGTTGTGCAGAGTTGGCTCGTGTAGAATAGATACTGTATCATTTATTCAATATTTGATTTCATTAATAAAAACAAAATTATACAATTCACATACATAAGCCAGGTGGCTATTGTTACCTTTTGTATTTTATTAAACATAATAACAGTGCTATTTTTTTGAATATCAGTATAGGATTAAAGAGGAACGACACAGGATTTCTAATTAATTTAAATATTCTATTCTTTAAAAAGTATAAGTTTGTAAAAGTATAAGTATACACCTCGGTATACACAGTAGGCTGTAGCACCGGGTCAGCGATTGCAGTATCAGTGATCGACCGTTGGTTTTTAGGTTGTTTATGAATATAGGAGGATCTCGTCGTTTTTTTCAAAGGTCTAACAAGATCACGCAGGTAGATTACGTCCCGAATTAAGTCCTTTCACCCGCTCCTCCGCAGTAGAAGATGCGTGAAGCGGACGGTTGATCCCCGGCCTCCGCACTCCCCATTCTAGACTTTCTTATGACATAATATTGCATCTGTTAGTTGACTATGTAGTAATATCTGGTATAGTTCGTGCATTATTAGGATCAAAATAATTCTTATGTAATAATCGCACTTTTTTGGTGTTTTGCTTATAACTTAATAAATTACGAAGCAATCATTGTGCTATACAGTGCAAATTTGTGGATCATAAGCAACGAATAATTCAAAATTTAAAATGACCTGATCGGATAATTACAGAAGCTGAGAAATACTGGAAAAACGAGGAAATTTTTTGGTTTGTTACGAAATGAATACCTTTGTTATTTTTAAAGTTAGAGAACTGGCTTTTCAAAAAGTAGCTACGATTTGATACGTGCAAACAAAATTCTTATCGATCAATAGTTTTGGTACAATTTCATTTTGAATGTTTTACATACTTTTAATTACAAAAGGTTTGAATGATCTTTGTATTAACGGATTTGAACTTTTAGAATAGATTAGAAATATTTACACTTTGTATTATAAAACTTTCTTATCCAATTTGTAACTAATTGCTTCAATATCCCTCAAAATTATCTATCAGCATGAAGCTTCACAACGAAATTGCGAGTTGCGAGTCGGGTCGCACGGCAATCGTGAAGTATTGTAGAGAAAGGAGTCGAGGGGAGACGCATATAGAGCACTGCATGCATGGACATGTATAATTATATAGCCTGTATTAAGTTTTCCTTATTTATTATAAATTGTAGGATTTAAGAATCATTGATGATGAGGTCCAAATGGTAAAGTTACAGCTTTACGAGTACATATAGTCAGAGATGGCTGTAGGTGTCTATAGCGTTTCCGGTAATAAAATCAGCACTGATAGAAAAATTAATTTCAATCAGAGTCAGTACATTATTAGTTAAAGAATATGACTTTAATATGGCTTAAATGCACAGGTAATACATCGATCATTAACATTAAATTGTTAATGAAGCTCGAATGCATACACGCCTTTTTAACTATTTTTAACCTTTTTTTTATTTAGCCTTTTTAATTATTTCGACGTTATGCGTTAACAATAAAAATAAATATAATTTACTATGTATAAGATCTATATACCTCTACTTTATACAAAACTTAGAACTAATCGGTTGTACTAGAGACCGAACGCTGTTAGACACATAACTGCACATAATCTCAACCCGTAATCTCAGTAATAGATTACTGAAAAAGTCAAAAGAGACTCATTAATAGTAGGAAGACTTTGTTCGTTAACTGTAAGTGAATATTTTTATAAAATTAAAGTACACACGTTTACAGTAGACGTCATGGAAAAAACGCACTTGGATAGAAAGAAATCATTTAGACAAATTCGTCGTTTTTTATGGCGTGCTACGCATGTTTTATTTTTAAATTGAAGTGTAGTTTATGTTAAATTCTATGAATGTTCAGATTTTTCGATGATGGAAGTCGGGTATATACATATATCTACTTATTCTTAGTTATTATAATATGATTATATAAAATAATTGTATTCGTGAAATTTGCAAATGTAATAAGTCAAAGTAGTAAAAAAGGAACAATCCAAAGAACTATTGTATTTTCTTTAAATCTTTGTCATACATTTGTTAACAAATTATTAAGTGAGGTAATACGAGTAATTTTAATTAACAAAAATTATGTTTGCGTAATCGGTACAAAAACTTTTAATTGTTAAAATATAAACGAAACTGCGTTTGATATATAATTATAAAGTTTGTAGTGATAATGTACAGCACATAAGGTATAGCATTTGAGCACAATTTTGTATTATTTATAAAACTACCGTTGAGTCCGGAGATATGTAGATTTTAATATTAAATATGATAATGCATAAGAAAATCCGTACATGTTTATGGCACAATTTGCTTTTTTGCGTGTACTACGGCGTTTGGAGGGGTGTTGATCAAGCGGACTGCATACATGTCGAGGCCGCACGAGTTGCACGCTGTTTCCATAAAAGCTAAGAACTCGAAGAAAATAAAATGGTAAGAGTTAGTACAAGTACATTATTGACAATTGATCGAACACGTTTCGATTTACACAATGGACAAACGTCTATTTTAGCACAATATTTACACCGTCTATTTGCCGTGAAATGTACGTAGTTGAAATATATACGAACATAAAAAGATGTGTCGCTTTCTATGAGCTTAGGACTCGGGCTGTGATTTTCTGAGCGCGTATCCAAAGGGTCGTTTCTATTTCTGAGAAATGGAGGCGCAAGTTGCTAGGACGAGCGAGGAACTGCTATTTGTCGGCCGTCCCTTGCTCACTGGCATCGAGACTGGCATATTGTCCGCTGATTCGCAGCGATGGTCATTCGGTGAAGCGTGAGGGATGAGCTTTCCCTTTTGAAACCAAGGCGTCGAATGTCGAGGATCTTCGATATCGTCTTCGCTCATCCGAGCAGTTGTTACGCCCGGGTGACAGACTCCCGCGTCTACGCCAGCCCATAAGCGACTTTGTCGAAGCCCGCACTGCACGTAGCGCACTTATCGGACTTTCCTGAATTCTTTCTAATACAAGCTTATCCCCATGGCGGGCCTGTCATAGTGCAACTAAATTCCGTAGACGCACCTCGCTATCAGTGCGTGCATCTCGATACGTATTGCCCCCTGTAGGCAACAACGCGCTGGCTAGCGATGGTTTAGTCATCCGCGTGTTCTGAATTGAAGGAAATAAAGCAGTGATTCTCGGAGGGCTATTAAAACCTCGGGCGGTGAGGATTTTTCCGGCGTGACTAAAGCTCGGTCGACTTAGCCGGGCGCCGGGAAGCATGTGTCACTCTGAAACAGAGTGCGAGTATATCCGCGAGGGCGAGCTTACAAGGTGCCTTGGGTCGGTTTACCGAGAAAAGCGTTTGGGAAAAGCTCCCGTCCCCTCGCGGAGGAAGGGCCTCGTGAGCTGGCTCGTGAGTCAGCGGGGCTACCCCCTGGCAAGTGCGGCAACCCAACACCGTCGGACGGCTCTATCTCCGCGGCGGGTGAGTCGGTGTGGCGCGCGCCGGCTATTTCCGTCCCGGGGCGGCGTGGGCTCGGCTCGGGCCTCGGCGACCCACGCGACGCCCTATCTATGTGCGCGCCGGCCGCTCTAGACCAATCAAGCGCGCTTTCATCGCCGCTTGGGGAAATTGAGGGACTCGCGACCGGCTCGTTGTGCCGCGGGCTCGGTCAATGCGCGACTGCTCGCCCAGCCCAGTCCCCACTGGGTATAATTGTACACGCTTCGGTGCAGCTTGCCCACCGGCTGCTCTTTCACGCGGCTGCTTAACCCGATGTACTAAGATTCTTTGGTCGACGCAGCAAGCTCGCTTGAAGTCGTCCCGCGGCCGAACTGAGCCTCCTGTATGGCAGGTCCACTGCAGTTTGTTGCGAGGCGCGCTAGCGAGGCCTCGAGTTTCGAGGAAGGAGGAAGGCCCTCGACTGCTTCTGCTAGGTCTGCGTGCTGCACAGGAAAGATCGAACAAAAACAAATAACCTCGATCACGTCTCATTACGTTGAAAATTATCTTTATACGTGGGGCAGCACCCAATGCAAAAGAAAGTTTAGCATCAGACCGCGATCGATTTTATCCTCGAGATTCACTTACATTCTAGAGATGGCTGTTCTCGGCGGTTCTCGGCTGTTCAGCTGAGGTGCTTCACGGACCGCTGGATGACTGCCTCGATGACAGTTGCGCCGCAGCTTCGCAAACTTCTTCGAGTATTCAATTAAATTAAAACAAAGAGAGATCAGTTTCACTCCTCCGTCCTCTCGAGTATCGACGCGCATCCGCGCATCGGAAAATAGCGTACTCCTCGTTAAAATTCATTCCTATTGTATTATTCAGATCGGCGATTGGAAAATCGTTGCGGAAGTCTAAAAATATATTGAGAGGTTCCGGTACTGTAGGTGTAAGTGCACCGAGAGTACTTGTCGTCGAGGGATCGGGGCGAGCGAGAGGCGAGCGGCACCCACACTCGACTCCTCGTTTCATTTAAACAGGGACGTGCGCGAGTTTAAGCGATCGTTTCGCGATCTTCACCGAGTGGAAATTGTACCTATATAACGTGAAAAATTTATCATTTAAATTGATTCGACTTTGCAGGTGATGCATGTATAATGTAACTTTGGTAATAGGGCATATGAGTAATTTCAATGACTGATTATACTATACTTTATATTACTACATTTTATTTGCATACGAAACGTGTGTTAATTACGAGGTTAATTGCGCGACGCAAATTAAAGGGAAATTGATTTTCAATTGATGGCCAATAATTAACTAGAACGCAAAACATCTATGGAACCTTGCTAAAGACTCTATTTTGTTTCCTACAATAATTATATAGATTATTAGTATATGTTACAAAATCAGTAATTAGAATGTCATATAATCAGACAGATATATTGTACTATATTCAAATATACTGCTATATATAATTCACATAAAGTCATATCAACTTATATAATTGATTTATAAACAACAGTTTTGATTATAAATCATTTGGCAATATATACAAATACAACATATACAAAACGGAGTACCGGAATTTTGTATTATACTGCTGATTAATGTATTTCATAAAATTAATCATAAAAATAAAAGGTACTCGTACATGAGCTTTTTTAATTTTTCATTTTTTTAATGTTTAAATGCTTGATATTCCATTTTGTTAATTTCGTTGATTAAAAATTATTTTTTGCGGTGATTTATAAACGAAAGAAAAATAATAACAACTGATGCGTAAAAGTGTAATCTTCTAGAAGATCATAAAAAACAATATTATTGAATTAATTGGATTAGTCAAAATATAACTAAAAAAATTAGAACAAGCTGAAAGTGAAGGAAATTCTTTGATAAAGTGTTAAATAAAGTAGGTATATTAACATGAAGAGTATATTATACGGTCTGATAACATCAGACAATGAATTAACGTTACAATAAACTTGTTATATTTTCTTGGTTACAAAGACCTATAGATAACATTTTTCATGCATTTATTAAAACATTGTTCTAAATCTCCATAGATATATAATGCAACCACGGGGAACGCTTATTTTTCTAGAACAACTAGCTATTAGTTTATAAAAACAGCTTATATACGAAAATTAACAGAATAATGCTTTTAAAGAACACTTGTGTTATTAAAAATTTACAAACTAATTAGATATGTAGATGTATCGAAGCATTCGATGTTACTGGACGACAGATTATCTTTTCCTCGCTTTTTTTTTATTTTACACGCAAGCGTGCACTGCTCGTATGGAAAATACGCAGTGATCAAAGTACGACACATAACAGCCAAGTATTAAATATTGAGTACCTCAGCGTAAAAGGCAAGTGTTAGAGAAATAATGAAAATTTTGATATTTCAAACGCTATATAAATTTATCAAGCTTGATTGAATATCAAATTACCCTCGAATTACCGCATTGACAATAAGGCTTATATAAAGATATAGGGGGGAAAGACGGCAAGGTAGTTGGATAGGGCTCCGGCCGAAGGAAAATTGAGCGGCGCCCGCGCCGGCGCCCGGGCGTTTTTTGTGCCTCGCGGGCGTTTAGAAAGCCGTCAAACGCAGGCTGCGGCCGTTGAGAGGCTGGCACCTCGTTAACCTCCCGATTGAAAACGCCCGCGGCGGCAAATGGGACATGGCTCAGGGCGGGCCATTTCAAAGGGCCCGCGCAGGGCGGCGGACACGGGGAAAGCCGTGCCTCGGCGGTCCGACAAAGAGAATCCGCCCTGAGCTGGCCCCGAGGCTGCCCCAGAGGCGCACTCCGGCGCGTCGCTAATTACAGGATCGATTGCGCGCGAATGCGTCCGTATCGACTGTAGGCGCTTTGCATTGCAGATCCGTGTGCCGCGCGGCGTTTCCGCGGGCGGTCTACCTGCCGGCGGGGCTCAGGCGAGGCGCGTCGGCCGCCTATAAATACGCTAATGGCCCCTATTAATAGCCGTTGGCCGCCTAGACGCCGCTCGCCGCGAACCTACACGTGCACCCGCGCACTTTCTTCGAGCGGGCCGCACGTAGTCGCGCACCTAGAGCCAGCGGGTGCGCGCTCGGCCGGCCTATCGACTGGGTGGATCGGCCGCAGCCGCAGCGCCGGGGGAAACACGGCCCCCGGCCGCATGCGCCCGCCCAAAATAAACCTCGCGGCGGTGCAAGCGTCGGCAGACTACGCGACGCCGGCTCCGTGCCCGCGCCTGCATATGCGCGCCCGCGATTCGAACAATAGGTCGGGAGCGCGGCAATGCCGCCCGTGCGCTCACTCCGAGCCGGGACGGTGCGGGGACGATAATTGCCGGTAGCGGGGGGGGGACTGCTCAAATGTCAAAAGCTTCGATTCGAACGCACGTGACAATGTTTATAAAAAGCCCTGCCGTGTATGTAGAACGTCCGCTAGACGTATCCATTCGTTGCATATTCATGATTCTTATGCATAGCGTGTACGTGTACTTCTGGTGTACTTATACATTTGACGTTTAAAGACATTTTTTTATTTTGCTCTATATTTAGTGAGGTTATCAGAGAATACCGTACGCTACATCAAGCTGTCAAAAAGACTTTGACTTCTGTGTCGAGATATTCCGCGAAGAGCATGGAACGAAGGTTCGGTGAAAAAATAGTGACCCTGTCGTTGTAACCTAGTGATAAATTGGTCTATTCTTAGCGCTTGACGTTCGGCTTGACGTAAACTTGTCTGTAAGTGGTATAATGAACTTGTGCTAAAGGTAACGAACGATAGCCTTATTAATTATCTCGGCTATAGATCCACTCGGCTACGAGGTACGCTAATGCTTTAGTACACACGCGGAAGAGGTCGTGTGCAGAATTCGACGTTATAGAGATTCGCCTTCGCTTGGAAGTGCCCTCGAGTTTAAAAGTTGAAGCGCTAGATGTGGAAGTCACTCGTCTGCGCGAGGGAGAGAATAAAAGTTGGCTTTGGCGATAAGCGGAGAAAGGCCGCAAAATCTTTCCCACGCGCGGCGGTGGGCGTAGGCAAAGTAAACCGAGTTTGTCTGCATAATAGTGTTACCACGCCCTCGGGTCATGCCGGGCGACCGGATGAAAAGCTCGCTCGAGTGTTTCGCGCCTCCTCCACTTTTCCACCCGAACAAGATACATACGGCCAGACGAGGTCGAGTTTCTCGAGGGGACTTTGCGCAAGGAAATTTATTCATCGAAAAAGTACACTCTTCTCGGCATTTTCGGGCACAGTTGTACTTTGAAATGGCGAGGATTACGATGCTTAGGCCGCTAACGTGCACGATAGCAATGGCACATGGGCATTCGTCGATCGAAGGACTGTCCCCAAAGGGTGGAGATCGGGTAGAGATGGGTCGAGAGCAAGGAAGGTAGAGCGCAGGAGGTGGCAGGGCTTTCGGGAAAGCGAGGGGCGTCGGGGAGCGGTGGAGGAACGGCCGGAGGCTGGGGATGTAGGCGGCGGGAGCGGGCGCGCCGCCTGGCGGGCGCGGCGGGCGGCGGCGGGCGGCGGCCGGCGGCCCACTCGCCAGTCTGCTGCCGAAGCCGGAGGTGCGCTGACGGTCTGCCAGTCAGCGGCGCCTCGGTGCCTCGCTCTTCACTGCCGCCTCGGACGCCCGGCCGGCACGATCGTTACTCCAGACGGGCGCGGGGTCAACGCGCCCAAAGCCGGCTGCTGCGCTGCCTCGCCCATGCCGCCGCTAGAGAAGCGTCCCAAGCCCAGCTGACTAGGGTTCCCGCGGCCCGGCCCGCGCCCCCGCCCGGAGCGCCGACTCCAGGTGGCCACGGTCCAAGCCATGACCTACGGCACGGGCTTCCACGCCGGGGACAAGGCCCGGCTCGAGGAGTCCCCCAGGTACTGCCCGTCCCCGGCCCGCCCCGGGCGCCGGCTCCTCCTCGCCCGCGGCCTAGGGGACCGCGGGGGTGCGCGCGTCGACTCCCGGCGAGTCTGGTCAAAGCCCCGGCGTCGGGCCGACTCGCCGAGACCCACGCGGCGCCTCGCCCGCGCTCCAGTGCACCGGAAAGTGCAAAGCCCGCCGGACGAGGCTCTTTGCGGGGCCCCGGTTGCCGTATTAAGCCGGCCGGCCGAGCTCGGGCGGATTAATTGAAAGGGGAAAAGCCGGGGCCGGGCGTGGCTCCCTTGGATCATCGACGCAACCGCCTTCCCTCCAAATATTATCGCGGGAGACTAGTCCTCAGAGACGGGAGGGCCTCGGGCTTGAAAAGATATCCCGGCCGGGGCTCGCGGCGCATCGGCCTCATCCGCAAAGGGAGTTTGCGCGCGCGGCCTGCGGCCCCGGAAGCTCTCGAGCGCGTCGCGGCCGCTTGATAGCCGGCGGGGAAAGCCGGGCCGCGGGTCCAGCGGTAATTAGCGCGCGCCGCCCATTGTTCTAGGGCGGGCCGCGGAGAAATCGCGCTCCGCGACTTCCCCGGGGAAGAGGCTCGATGCCGCGGCGCGCGACTCGCCACGAGGCGCCAGCTCGCGACAACGCCACTCTCACTCTCTTCCGCGTCTATTTTCGCCCGCGTAGACAAAGGACCTGGCGCTCGCGCCGCCGGAGGTAGCCTAGGCGACCGCCCGCGCCTCCCCGGCATCGATCTAACGCCCTATTGGGACGGCAAAATCGACTGCGCTTGATCGAACATTCCGCCGCTGGCCGCGCGCTGCTCCCCCGGCCTCCGAGTCCTCCTCTTCGCGCCCTCCTCCCCCTTTTCCCTGCTTTTTCCGTTCTTTTAGCCTTGCCGCCCGCCGATTTTGCGCCAGTCAACCAGACAATCAACGCGCAAGTGGTGCAACATTGCACTACCTTCCTGGCAAATAATTATCATCCATATAGCAATATTCGTACGCGTCAATTCGAAATTGCCTTGATTTCTAAATCATGAGCACAAATTCTTGACAAGCTGAATAATGCATTTTTTATAATATTGTACTGCGTACGGAGTTTCCCCAATAATTCTTATTGTATTTAGCACCTTCATCGTGGACCCCTCCAAGTATTATATTTAATAGACTGCCGAGCAAATATTCAATACAGAATATATAATATATGTATATTATATATATAGTATATACATATATATATATATATATATATATATATATATTATATTTGTATTGCCGAATCAATACAAATATTGTTTTTTATAGTCAAATCTAATCAAATCAAAGGAATTCATGGCCTTTTCATTGGTCGAACATTTTTCCACTTGAGATTCACTTATCTTTTAATCGGTTCATCAACTTTCAATGTAAGGCAATTTTTCATCATTTTATTTATACCTCTGATAACTATGCACTGCGCGCGCGTGCAGTATAGATTATTACGACTTGAATCGGGCCAATATTTCAATTTCTGCTTTAAAATGGCCCACTGGATAAGAAACTCCTGCCTCCTGCCGGCAGGATTATAAATAAGCGCATTCATTGAAGAAAGAAGGAAAGTGCAAGTATTTCGGTGCAAACGACTATTCTGAATGCCCGCGTAAATTATGAGAAAAATCCTACTCTCGTAACCTAAAGCCCGGCTTTCTGCGAATACATTACTTTGATATTTTAATGAAAGTGCAAGGAGATTATATGCATAATGCGAGTCGCGAAATAAACTTTCCTCTTGCTATCTAACTATACTAAGGAGATATCTTCAGGCCAGCAAATCGGAGAGAACTGCACGTGGAGCCTTAAAAAGGCCCGTATTTGCACTTTAATCTCCGGTGCATTACTTTCCATGCACATGCACGCGGCTCGTTACCTTTCAAAATTTAGATATCATAGCCCCAAGTATAAGTCGTTTGCTTTTTCTTTTTCTTTTATCGATATTTCTTACATCGGCATTTATACACGCGAGAGATAGGAGGGTATAACACGCGAGAGGAAAATTCTCCATCTCCACGGGAAGCGGCTCCTCGCGTTCGCGGTTTCTCGCCGGGGGTCGCAACGCGGCACCGCCAGGGGAGTTTCATTGCCACAAGGCAGATCGGCGACATTGCCGCAGGACGAAGGAGACGTTGTTGCGAGGAGCCGGCGCGGCGGCTTTGCTCGCGGGGCACGCGCCGCCCGTGAGAAAGCGAATGGGGGAAAAAAAGCCGCGGGAGATCCGGGAAAGCCGGTTTTGGCGCACCTGCCAGCCACGGAGGCAGTTTTCTCCCGCGCGGACGATCCTCCCTTCCCGGAGTGAAAATCCGCTTTCCCTGGGCTTTCGCGGGAGGCGCCGGGCTCGCGTGCAGCGCGCCTCCCAAGGCCGGCGGCGCGCGGACGTCGGCGCGCCCGGTAATCACCCCGACCTTATTATCCCGCCCCGGCAATTGGCTTTCGCGGAACCGCCGGCGGAGCGCCGGCCCTTGGCCGCAGCCTCCGGCGCGTCCTCGGCCGCCGGGGAGCCGGCTAACTCCGCTCCCTTTGCGCCCGCTTTCGCCTCGGAACTTTGTCTCGCGGTCGAGCCGTGCGCAATGCGCGTCCTTCAAATTTCATCCTGCGCGGCAAAGAGCTCCGCGCCCCGCTAGCTTTCATCCGCAGGCCTTCTCCGGGGAAAAGGTACATTTTCACGATTTCCCGTTTTCATGCCAGTCACTCTGCTTTTTCACTTGTTTTACACGCGTGAAACCGAGTGTAAAGCGATTCGACGGGCGTAAATGCTATACCTTTTACGCTGCACCTGAGAGAAAACATATCCGAGGCAGAATTTGAAAAAAGCAAGTCTTTCCATGTATTTCCTTTTGACCGATGCGGGAATTGCCTGTTTATAATACATTTCGAATTAAATACAATTTTGTACGTATAATCACAAAGGTATTTGAATATTTTACACGCATATGATCGCGCTATCCCTTTTCAATTTTTATAAAATTAATGGATTTCAATTTTCCAATTGAGTTTTAAATGGTGGCAATCTTTATCAAAGGTATTAACAGATTAACGGATTACAAATATTACATTAATACATTTTATCATTAAAGAGATTTAAAGTTAATTCAGCTGGTGTATTATAAATGACGATAACGTGCAAAATAGATTATTAATGAAAATTTAATAAAAAAAAGTATTTAAACTAGTGGAATAAAATTTATTTCTGACAGCTTCGTTACTTAACAATATTGGCTTTGGCTTTAGATACTCTGATGGCTAGAGGCTGCTAACACGATTCCATGTAGGTACCGGTTTATACCGAACGAAGAGTTATTCCATACTAATTACAGAGTCTTTCCGCTTCTTATCTAATAAACAGAATAAAAAGAGTTGGTATAGCTTAAGAATAAGCGATTAAGGCGTCATGCCGGCGACAGCTGTCGGAACATCGGACTAATTCTACCGGACCTCCGCGAAACGATAGCGAGATTTGTTAGCCTTCTTCTCGTGGGACGCTCGAGAGAGACGGGCGAGGGCTTACGCAACGACTAGCCGCGAAAACTCGGCTCGCAGATTATGCTCGCGTTTGCACGGGCGACGCCGCGCCGCGAGTCGGCTTTTTTTCCAGCGCTCGGTACTGTTATTGCCGGTTAGGAGAAGCCGCGCCTGCGGCCGACTGCACGGCATCACGGCGCACGCGAGGGGATCCTCCCGAAACACCGGCGGTCGGGGAATAATCACTGGAGCGCGATTCTTTTCCGGCGCAGTAGCGTCGGGGCGGTCCGAGCGCCCGGGACTCCCCTCAATTGGACCGATTTCCATTGCGCGGCCGTTTATCGTTACGCAAGCAATTGTTCCCGCCCGCGGGCATAAAAAGACACGCGGCCCGAATAATTGGCGATATTGCACGCCGGGCGCTGTGACTCCCTATAAAAAAGGTCGGTTTTTTGCAGAGCGCCATTACCGGGAGCGAGGCGTACCGGCGGTGGGACGAGAGGACGAAATCCGCCCTATCCGCGATAGGCGGCCTCGATGCAGGCGCGGTGCTCATGTGGAGCGGGCGGTGCGGCGCGGGGACGGCGAGCCGGTTTGCGCGCGGCCGAGCGCAGTTCCTCCTCCCGGGGCCCCCCACACGCGTATCCTCCGCGGCGGAGGCACCTTTCCCCTGGCGGTTGCTGCGCCCGCGGGCTTTGTATCGGCTGCCGCGAGGGGCCCTCCTGTTTTCCGTCCTCTCTCTCCTCCCTCAAAAGCTTCCCGTCAGCGACGGCGCGGTGACGCGGGCCGCGCGGCGACGTCGTCACGGCCAGTTGGCAGAAGGGCCTCCGCCGGGGCGGAAGAGCGCGCGGGCCGACAGCCGGCCGTTGACTCGCGGAGAAAGCCGTCCGCGGAAAGGGCGCCCCGCGCATAACGGTCCGATTGGCCGGAGCTCAGCCGGCCGCACTCCTAACCGAATCGCGCGCGCCGACTCGCCGCTCCCAGATCCGCTCCGCCTTCCCAGTTAAGAATTTCTGTACAAGCCCAATGTGTACACGCGGCCGATGCGCGGATGGCCGAGTCTCCCGAGAGGATTATTAGCCTACCGAGCTTACCCTCCGAGCCCCCCCCCCCTCCGCTCCTTCCGCGTCTCGCGCCCGGCTCGAGTACTCCGCTAAGCCTCCCGGACAAATTCACTCGGTTTTATTCTCAACTACGTTGCGATCGACTCGGCCCACGAGATTATCTCCTCGGTGTTATAATATTTTTATTCCACGGCCAGTGGGTCAAAGCTTCTTTAAGCTTGGCTCCGATTTGTGCGCTGCTTATCAAATAGTAATAGTCATCCACTAGCATACTAAATTATTATCCTAACCAGTTATGGCAAAAACTTTTCTTTTTTAAACAGAATCACACATGGGTTGAAGAATATACAAGTGTTTTTTTACCCGTGTGTCGTACTCTCGAGCTAGTTAGAAAAACTCGTTTAAACGTCTACCGCGATTAACCGATCGGCGCGATAGATCTTCGACGCTTCGACGCTTCGGACGCTTCGATCGAGATCGATTCTCTTGGGTCCCGCAGTGCCGCGGGCGCACGAGCCGCGAATCAGAATCACGCGCTACGACCACAAAAAGACTGTCGACTCGGTCCCCTTCCCCCGACTTTCCACCTGCGCGGGCACTAGGCACCGGCCGGCCACACCGCCCCAAGTAGAATAAGCCGCGGACGAGACAGCCTCGCGGCGGCTCGTCCTTCGCCCTCGGCCGCCTAGCGTCGCCCCGGCAAAAAGGACTGGAGCGCGTCCTCCGCGCGCGGCGGAATGCGCGGTCAAAGGCCCTCCCACGCGCGGCTTTGTAGCCCAGCCAAGGCTGGCGCTCCGGCGCGTGGCTCGGGGAAAGAGCGGGCGGGGGTACCGTTAACGGGCGTCGAACCGCGCCCGAGCCGCTCGCCGCGATTATAATCGCGCGCCTCCTGAGTCATTAGGCGCCGCCGGGGAGCATCTGTGTCGCGGCCCGAGGCTGCCTCCCGCCGCGGGAAACCTATTTTAGACCGCGAGCGCGAGCGCCCAGCTCAGGTAGCTCCTTGCGCGGATCGAAGCCGCCATTGGCTTGCTCTGCGCGTCCCGCATTCTCCCTCAAAGTGCCAATCGATTCGATGTTTATACGGCACACGCCTGCAAGTAATTGGTCGTTGAACTTGAACAAGCGACGATGATTTATCGCCATCGCCCGTACTATTCGAACAACAGTGTTGCACGCGCTCAGCTCTCGTTAACTAAAATCTGCCCGTGGCATTTCGCTGGTGCAGCTGCTATCTAAAAATATCCAGAGATTATCAGTCGGTGTGTAAGGAGGATTTTCCATTGTATGAGTCAACTCGTTTCATTGGTTCGCGCTTGTATTCGACATTGGACTGAGATTAGCGCTGGGATTACTAAATCTGCACACATCTCCATGTAAAAATATGAAAATATCCTACTCGTGCGTAAATTTAACCTGTTACGTATATTTTTACAGGGTTTATTTTTAAATCGTACGATTGAAGGGTCATTACGATGTTACGTGTACTCTCGCAACTCAAATCCTCTGCACATCCAGAATTAAGACTCCAAGCATTAATAAGAATTTATTTAACTATGCTTATTATACGCAGCTTTTTATATTAAAATTCCAGACGATCTATTGCCATGAAGTAATTAGATTAACTGTGCTTCAAAGAAATCGTTTCTTACCACTAATTATTCGCGAAAACTAGTTCATATGCACTTTTGTGAAAATAAGTATACAAGTGGCAATTATCTCTTGCAACACTACGCGAGCATTATGACTGTTTGACACAAAGGCCGCTTAACTAGAAACAAAGCTTGGAATAATGCGTATCGTCAGCTGCGAAATTAAGATCGTTAGCATGTAAATGCCTTCCATTCTTTTAATTGTTTGCCCGGCTATTTGAGCGTAGATCGCGATCCTGTGTGCGTTGTATACTTCTTAACTATTCGCGGATAAAACGAGGAATATATTTATAACTGGTGCCACAAACGGTACTTCCCGCTGCACGGCTGATTTTCTCGAAACTTTGACGAGTATACAAGCTTTCGATTAGGCTGCTATAGCTTTCATGCCCCTCGAGAGCTAATTTACGCGGTGATATAGCCAAGTGACACTTGCCTTGGGTAGAAAGATCAGTTCCTTGATGTGCGAGCGCTAGACAAAGGTCATTATCTCCCGTGTCTGCATGGAAAACTATTACTGTTTTATCACATTTTTTTCCACTATCGATTTATATATTGAGCTTATTTTAACCTTCCATGGCAGCTGGTTGGTAACAATAAATGCAACGATCTTTTACCGTTTTTTACAGCATTTTACAAGCTGATAATAAATGAGAATCTTTTTCTTTTTTATCGCCAAACATTTACTAGCTAAACTCAATAGTGTTATTTTTCGCTGTAATGATATTAACGGTTTTACATTTTTGCCAACTTCTTTCGTCATATATTTATAAGAACACACTTTATATACTTTACATTTTCTGTACATAAACTGAATAGTGATGTAAAAATAATTAATTGATTGTACACTCATGTGCTGTTAATTTTTTAATTTATTTTGTATAAATAAATTTGATACTACTAAAATATAAAAATTGTAATGAAAATACAAGAAAATAAATAACTATAGAAAGCATATATAGTATGATACGCGAACGTCGCATCAAGAATACATTATCTCTCATACATTTACAAGAGTTCAGTAGTGATAATTGCCAAGTAATGACTTGAGCAATGTTTTCGGGCAAAAATATATCATTTATTTTCTTACTACTATTTCTTAAGATCTATTTTTTGGCTCATCGATAACTATTAAGCTGTGAAACCTGCAACTGCACTAGAAATCGTAGACTTCAAACTCGCAGAGAATAATTTTTCTGCTGCCTTACAGATAAGAATTGCAACAACTCTTTTTCACCCCGATTAAAAGATTATTATTTTTCATCTTGTGAGCAAGCGAGCTAACAAATGCGCATCAAAATTGTCGAAAGCTCGTTCGATCAAATTGTTGTGATGAAAATCATAGTAAATTTCAGATATTTGCGGTTATTCGATTTTCAACCCTAGAAGATGATTTCGCACGCGTTCCGATTTGCACATTCGCGAATTTATGTGCTACTGGCATGTCCCGGGGCCTTGACGGTGTGGCAATTTACACTTGAACGCGCGTTTGGTACCACCCAAGATCCGTTCGCTTTAATAATCCAGCAGAGATGCGCCTTCTTCGCATTTCTCTCCCTTACTCCTCATAGCTCGATCGATACCATCTGCCGAGCATGATGCTTTCAATGTAGACGTCTGTGCGACCAATGGACTGGCAAATGCGCAATCACGTAATTCATGTTGTATAAAATATGGCTAGAAGTTGGTAGTTGAAAGACATTTTTTGAAATATGTTTCTCTTATGCATTGTGGTAAAATTATTTATTTACTTTTGTGTGTGTGTGAGTGTGTGTGTGCGCGCGCGCCTGCGTGTGTGTATGTATACATATATACATATAACTAACGGATCGGCCAATTGTAATAATTTGCTTTGCGTAACCAAGTTAAGTAGTTTTGCCGATTCATTCCGAATAATAAAAAATGTAGTTTTTCTATTTTACGTTGACAGTGTAATATTTTCAAGCAATGATGAAAATACTGGGAGAATAGTAGTATTTTACAATAAAGTAATAAAACCAATCTAATAAGAGAACGAAAACTCAGAAAGTCTATTATACTCATAAAGTAATAAATATACTTCTAGGATTTATTGATCATTATCAGATTTACAAGTCTACATATTTTTACTTAAGAAAGTACCACATTCATTTTAAATAGCCAGCAGATCAATGCGTCATTAAAACTTCCTCAACAAGTTAGGAAACAATTTATTTTAAACATTGCCTTTGTAATTGAAAATATCTAATAAAATGAACCGCCAAATGAATTTAAAGTTATAATTGTTACAATAGCTATTTATAAGTATTAAACGTTTGGTATGAATTAAAAAGTTTACCTTTTATCTTGCATTCACTTGCGAAGCTTCGAATACATAACAACTTTGTAGAATTCAAGCGAGATCTTTACAGCTTTTTCCCGTTTTATCTGTTGCATGCATTAATAAAAACACAACAGTACCGCTTTATCTTACATAAAACGTTTTGAAAATTTACATAATTGGTGTCTTAATGATTAAAAATGCATTCATAATCGGTTTAATTTGTAGACAATTGAAAAGCAGCTACTGTTTGTATAAAAATTTAATTTTGTAAAAGTGGTTCAGTTGAAGAAAGTAATACAGAGTTTGACATATTTATGATATTGAATTACTTGAGTTACTTATCTCTTATTTTTTTCCACATACATTATAAACATGCAATGCTACATATTTAATAAAATAAATACTAAAATCAGAATCGCAGACATTCAAGGCATACCTGTATAAGCGTTTGAATTTCTATGCCTCGGTTACTGGCATCCATATTAATTCCGGGCAAAACGAACGCGTAGCTATGCTTATTCTAAATTCTATTAGACTCGAATAATTGAATTATTCTTTAAAAATGAAAATAGTTGTTATATGGCTTTCTAGGAACTTTTTCTTTTAGAAATGTGTGGGCATGCGAGTGTGTCTGTGTACATTTATATATATTTACACACACACACACGCGCGCGTTCGCGCGTGATGCTGAAAGGTGCGAGTCAGCAAAGCGATAAACAAGTATATTCACGACAAAATAAACTATCAAAGTCACTTTTTTGCCTCTAACATAACGCCGACAACAAAGAAAAGACATTTTTTTATACCTCGAGTTCTTCAACTCAAAAGCTTATAGTGCTTCCGGCCATACGCCCGCGATGCCGTGCAAAAGGTGTACTGAGCGGATCGGCATATTGCTCATTCCCGCGGTATTGCATGTAAAATAGCACAGGGCCTGCTGGAAATTTCCATTGAGGACTAGAGGGGCAGGCCAAGTTAGAGTTATTACTTTTAGATTCATACAGATTTATTCAAATATGCGCGATGATTTGAAGGGGTGGAAAAAGCTTTTATGTGCAAGAATGTTATTGATAGATTTTTTTCAATATGGAAAAACTTTTGATCAAGCTCTAAATTAAAGTTTGCGCAGCTCTGAAATTTCGAGTTTTTTGAAAGCAAGCTCAAAGTTTGACAGCCCCCGTAGCAATAATACGAGGGAGAGCCGGATCGCATAACAATGAAATTAATATTCGGCGACCTTTGGCTGTTGCAGGCAGTGCAACGTCTCACTGGAGGAGGGGATAAACGGCGGTGTCGGTGGCGGCGGCTGCGGAAGACTGAGAGTTAAATTAAAATGTCCGTCGTCGATATCGCGCCTGCGAGTGGAGAAGATCGAGGGAGGCCTGATGGTGGCGGGGGTCGTCGTGGCCGCCAATTGTCAAATAGCTCTGCCGGCCTTCGGCTTCCTCTTCGTCCTCGTCGGAGCCGTCCTAACCGGTACGTATATAATGCGCTTCTTTTCCGCCTCCAGTTGTAATGTGCCGAGTGGAGTCTCCCCTCGTTCAAAGCCTTCAGTGTATGAAAACACATTCGGACTCTTTGCATTAAGTGATGAGCACTCTGTGGAAGTATTATTTGCCAAAGGACCTCTACCGCAATTTTCAGCAAATTTATTGAAGCGACCGCGACGCTGACCCGCATCTCGCGTATTTCAAGGTATTCGGGATCGAATCCACATGCGTTCGTATTGTAGTGTTTCCTTTTGATGGATTCATTCAGTTTGTAAAAATGAAATGACAATTACATGTGGCAATCGCGTCAACGAAATACAGCCAGCTGCATATATTGTATAAGGCACAAGAAGCGATAAATTAACTCATGCACATCACTATATATTTATTTATACGCCTGTATCACCTAGTTATATTCTCTACGGGCGTTATGTTTCGTCCCGGATTTATCTGTTGGATTCGTCAGGCAGCTTTACACAAAAAACTCGCCGTATCGATGCACTGTCGCATCAAATATCGCACGCACACAATTGATTTACAGTACAACACGCGCACGCGTAAATAATTTACCTGTACTTAGCTAAACATAATAATAAATTGCTAATCTTCTCGCTAGTACAGACCGAATATTGCGATTTTTATATCTGGCCTTTGTCGGCCTTTGTCGGCCTTTGTTTGTTCAAATGGATCCGATACTGCGCTACAATACCAATACGCATTCTCTTTTCGATAAGTCGTATGTTCCTGTAATCTATACAACATGTACTTGATATGACGCCATTTCGTGTACGTGTGAGCTCACGATACGCTCGTTTTTTATTTTGTAAAGCCAGCTTTTACTATGATTGCGCCTACCGAAATACTTAGTGGTGTATTTGTTCACATTTCAGAGTAAGTCGGGAATAATAATGTCATAATAACTATCTTTAGAATACACTTGGACGTTTAAGGAAATTGATTGTTTTCAAGGCAAATCAAAGCAGCATGGGACGAAATGGAATCGAATAGGAAAAATAGTGAAGTTTGAGAGTTGGATAGTAACAGAGCTACTTATTTACTATTAGACCACTAGATACACTTGTTTTTTCACGTGACACAATGCAATACGATACAATTGCTACTATTAAATTCATTTGAAATATAATTGAAATAAAAGTTGAGGCGTCAAATCGGATATAGTGCTTGCAATTATCGCAAATAAATCAGGTGTACAGCGAGTAAGGGCGTCTACTAGGCGTCCTTGTGAGAAAATGCAGTAAGTAGCGGAAGATCAATGAAAGCGCGACTTATATCCTATCTCCCCTTGATCTGCCCTGCAATCAGCGAGCGAGGAAAAGGATGCTGGGAGATAAGTAGGCTGCATTGGAGGGCTAATGGAATGAGCGTTGAACGGCTTTAATCAGGCGCGGGAGGCGGCGGGCGAGGTTGGCTCGGGCCGCGGGTTCTTTCATACGTCGGACAACGGAAGCCGAAGCAGTGCTAGCCGGGGCCCGAAGCCTTACGCGAGCGAAAGAAGCAATCGGGAGGAAAATCGGATAGGCACGCTGCGCGACATCGACACGGCTCACCGGCCAGCTCTACACGCCTAGGACGGCTCTCATTCGATTAATACCGGCTGTAATCGCATTGGCGCGCCGCGCGGACTGGGTTACGCCCCAGTAATCTCGAGACGCCGCGGCCGAGTGCGACGCTCGGAATGCAATAAACAGGGCCGATGAGTCGGGCGCCGGGGCGTTTTTCGCGCGGGCCGCGTATTAGCCTCGCGAAGCCGCATTTGGCCGGCTTCGCGAGCGCGACCCGGCACTCGGGCGCCCCGGGGACTCCTCCCATTGTCCGCGGTCTCAATGCGCGGCCAATTGATTGGGAGAGAAGCCGTACGCGTGTCCCGGGCGGGGCCGGCAACTGGGTCAGCGGTCCAGTCCCCTGGCCGGGGGCCGCGCCCGCCGCGATTACAGGCCGCCCCGGTGTAAAAGCGTTGCAGCCTCCCTCTTTCCTGTGCGGCGACCCGGCGACGCGGTGCGATAAAGCCCGAGGCTTTACGGGGCGCCGAGCTCGTATTCTCCCTGTTCGCTTGCCGGCCGCTGCCTCCCCTGCGCTCAACCTCCAATTTAGACCTTTTCAAAGGGTCCGCGGGCTTTTTTCACCCCTAGCCAGTCATGAGTAAACGTTTATTTCTGACTGCGCCCGTTCGAACAACCGCCCGCGGGGACAAATATTACACTTTGCCTATCGTTTTCCAATAAACCCGGGCGACAATCGAACCCACTATTCCCGCTAACTTTGCAAAAAATTTATACGGAAACTCACTCATTTCAATATTACATTCTTCATACAGAATAAAACCGGATCTTCTAGTCATCTTAGCAGACTCCGCTGCCGAGGCCGCTGCGAACTAATCAATAGAATCCCAATTTCGGTTGTTGGCTTCTCATACTTCTTTTCGCATAGCCAATATATTAGATAGACCACATTGACGTGTATGGAAGCCTAGTCGTATTTCATATTCCAATCGAGACCGTTTACGTTTTTTTAATCAAATGCTCAAAGATTTTATCTAGTCAAAGGCATTATTAATCGTAATCAGAATTATAGCTTCGGATAAAAACATGTTAATTTTTTCATAATCGCTAAGATACGCTGCTTATATAATCAACAAACCTCTATTCAAAAAATGAAAATTCCGATACTTTTATATTGTAAACGTTTTATTATACATTTAGGTACAAAATTAGTAAAATTAATGATGTATATTATGAACTTTCATATTTGAATAATCTTTATTTGGCTGTTTTCCAGCAAGACATTTTTTCCCTTAAATTTTAGCTGATCATAATCTAGTTTCATCGTTCATAAATAATATTTACTTTATTTTTTATCAGGCCTGTAGCGAATCAATGGCCGTTTAAACATAAATAATTTGATACTAAGTTTAGTAACCGGAATCTGAATAACGTAGCATTCAATATGGGTTGGTTTTGTGAATTTCTCAACATTGTACCATATTCAATATGAGGTAAAATACAATCTATTCACAAAGCTATTAATAAAAAGCTAGGCTGTAAATGAAACATACTGATTCTGGAATATTTAATTCTAGATCGAATACTAGATGATCCAGGTTTCTTGATAATTTCTATAAAAAATGCTAAGCACGAGCTTTCACTCTCGCTTTCACTACTTGTACTTTACAGAATTATATTCACCGAAATTAAATGTTTTAAATTTCAATAATTATTAACAAGTTTTAAATTGTTGGCTTGAAAAATATTGGACAAACTTTTTAGTAATATTAAAATAACGAGTTTGAAAATCTTGTTGAAAATATTCGATATTGGATCATTCCAAGGAAGAAAGAGATACAGTTGTACTTTATTGAAATTTTCAGTTCCCAAATATAGTTTAGTTAATTGCTTGGTTAATTGAATTTCTTTTTACATTTTTTCAAAATCGTCGATACATTATACATATGTATAAAAAACAAAGTTCAGTTGTCCTCGATATACACATGCATCATAGTATCCGAGCGCGAACAAAATGTAAACAAGACTGTCTTGTATAGCTTGTGCTTTGCCGAATTTGATTCTGAAAAAATGTAAAAAAAGCCTAAATCATAACCCGTTTAACGTGTGCGGCAAAAGTATCGTATTTAATGTACGAAAGTATTCTTATTGTAAATTTTGTAAATAAAAGAGGGGCAAAGGCGTTACAGCTAGTGATCAGCCATTTAATTGATTTAACTAATTACCTGGAGATTATACTTGAATTTATATTAATTATGATTAATTCATCGGGTAACGAATAAACGAGATTTATGCACGGTTGCCAAGTGCGTGCAGGTCCTTTTCAGGGCCTGGGGCTGCATCGCCAAAGTAGATCATGGAGGTTTTAAAAATGAGGAAAATCATTGACTCATAGGAATTGCACACCTTATAGAATCATCGACTCTGTGTGCACCGAGATGTGCACTGGAGACTGATCCGAGGACTGATCGATTCCATCGACATGTTTTGGCATTAGAAGGGGCTAATATCGACAGTTTTATTTCAATAATATGCGTGAAAACCTGAGAAGACTGTGCTCGGAGTTGCATTCTGGGAAATACAGAAGCGCGCCGAAGATGCTCGTGCGATCGTCAGGGTGTGAGGGAAAGTCAAGGGGAGAGTCGTGTTCGCCACGTAAATATAGGGTTACGGGCCCCGCGGCGTCAGACTCAAATAATCCGCCAAAATATTTGTTGGTCTATGGAACTACTGTGCAATAAGTTTTGCAGATTTCAGAATCGTTAATTTATTAATTATTCTGTTATATCCAATAGTCGATCCAATATTTTTTGTATTCATTAATTCCAATTGAAACTTTATCTTTAAAGTTCATGTTTTGACCAATAGGGAATAAAACTGACCGTCTAGCTTACTCTATTGACTAGAACACGGTATATTAATTAATGATTATAGACTGAGGTGATACGTGGATCAAAAAGAAACAAAAAATTACTTTTAATTAACAGTTTTAATTAGCTTTTTGGTATCAGAGTTATAAAAATACGATTTTGTAAGCCCCATAGTATTTCTTATTTAAAATGTGATCAATTCTAGGAGTTATACATTAGGGTTATTAGTGATCTAAGCAAGTATATCAATGTGTGTATAGTAACAATATTTGATTTCTGTATAAGCACAAGCACTTCGATTATGCCTAGGCGGTGATGAATAACGTCTGTTTACACCAACCCCACAGTCACTTTTTTATCCAAAGTTTAATAGGCAGGAAATTATAATTTAATTCAATTGCAATTGAAATTAATTAGGTTACAATAAAAATTCACTCATTCGTAGATTAAAATATTTAATTTAAGTCAATGAACTCTCGTACATAATAACCAAAGGAGCATTAAAGAAAAAGAAATTGGGTTGGAAATTGGAATTGCGAAAAAATTAATAGACATTGCTATTTGATTGATGTTTCAGCGGCTTCCTATCGCGGACCCGGTCAAGACGAAGACATGGAATCGTATGCGGCGCGGATTGCGTTCACCGGCAACTCCCGCGTCCTCGGACCGATCTGCATCGTCGTCGGCGGCCTCATGCTAGCCCTTGGCTGCCTGTTATGCGCCCTCACGCGTCATGCCAGGAGGCGCGAACGTCGTATCGGCTTCCACTGTCCCGTTCACGGTGACTTCTACCCACTTAGTCCCCCCCACGGTATCAAGATCATCGGTGAGTACACGACTTGACTTTGTGGCAACTGCGTTCGCTGGTGACCCGACACATTTTTAATCTACTATAGTGCGCGATATGCCAATGGTTCTCGCAATGGCTGTTACTAATCTTTAAATCATTAATCACGACCACTTGTAAAAATAGAAGTTCAATAATAGCTGTACACGTATTCGTGCGTGTGGATTTATTAATTAGAAGTGCAGGGAACTCAAAATCTAATTTAGCCTTTGTATTCTGCCGAAAGATTGATAAGAGACTAGATTAAGTTTCTATCGGGATATTATTATAGTGCATGTAGATAAATACATTGTAAGACATTCTAATAATGTGACGTAGAGCGGCGCGAGTAAAGTACTGTCATATGGCAGACATTCTTGAAGGCAGGACCTATAGAATTACGATGAATAATACGAACTATTTCAATTACAGTTTAACACAATAAACGTTTAGTAAGGCAGTATATATTCTGTGAAGAAGGCGTATAATATAGGGCCAAAGTTTCGGATAATATGAAATATGTATCGGTGTGTTTGGCCGGTGAAAAAATTAATAAAACTTTCGGAGATAAAAACAAGTTTTTCTTAAAGTTCCGCGCGTAAAGTTTCATCTTTGCGAGGAGGGGGTTTGGTGAAACTTGGCCCTCCCCTGGCCCGGTCTGGTCCGGTCTGCCGAGTCGGGTGTGCACCAACAGCGAGCCGATGAAATTTATTCATTAGGATAGAACATGTATGATAAAAGTGACGTCGCGCGAACACGCTCGTAATCGAAAGCCTGGGATTTTCGAAACGGAACTGACGTGGTGCCTCCTTCGCAGCCGAGACGGCCCGGCGCATTTGCATGTAGCGGAAGACCCGGAGTCGTGGAGCCAGGTCCGGTAAACGCGCCGGCCACAGGGATAGTCCGCACCGGGCCAGTCGCGAGCCTCCCGCCGATAGCCCGCGAATGATGTGTCCCCCCGCGTGTCTGCCGACCTGTGTCGCGATTCGGCCTGATCGCCGGGATCTTTCGCTCCCACGGCCCGCGTCGTTCATCCTCGGGAGCGGACGTCGATACCTCGGAGTCGATTCGAATTACTCGGCTCAATATCGAGAGCGTATGCGCGCGACCTTAACTGGGCGAGGGAAAAGGGAGCTCGACATAGCCGAGTATGTAGCGGAGGCCTCGCGGCGGACCTCGCGGCTATCGGCGGCCGTCGCCGGCTAGCCGTTGCGCGCAGGACGACGTCGGCCATGCTCGTAACAGCGGCCCTCGGCGTTTAGCTCGCGCGCGAGCGGTATAACGCCACCGACGGGGACGACGCGACGGGTCGATTCCGCAGGCGAGCCATCCGGACCCGGACAATCGCAATAGGTCATCGTCGGTGCAATTTGCGCACCTCCCCTCTCTCTCTCTCTTGGAGCGCAGTTCCCTTCTCATTTATTCAAACATGGCCTAATCAGGGGCCATTTATCTATCTGCCCGCGTCTACTGTCGTCAATTGCGCGCGGCGTCGTCGGCCGTCGATAAGCCGGGCTTCGGCGACGTTACACGTGCCGACCGATAGCTCGAGAGAAAATCTTGTGTACCATTAGAATCGGATATGCCCAGCTGCAGTGTATTGCGCGGACTGCACCGAAATAATCTGCCCTCGAACCTGCCCTTTCAGATATACGATATTTAACACGAGTGACGCGCTTGATGAACTAATTAACCTAGTTATTTAATAAACTAATTAACCTATTTAACGGCTTCTAATTAATTCGAGCTGTAACTAAAGCCTAAGCTGGCTTATATATAGAATTATTAATAATAATAATAGCTTGCGATTTAAATTTATCTCTATATAATTGTTAATTAAAGAGGATTTGACTCGAATATCGAACATGCCAGTTCTCAGTCTATTCTATACCTTAATTTGCATCTACCATAAAGTTGCTAACGAACAAAGTTTATTTCATGCTAAATTATTTTGGTTTTTTGGTATTTTCGATAACATGTTAAATGTAATTTTCGCTAATAACGTGCCTCAAAGTTGATGAAAACAAAGCTGCCGCTACATCAAAACACGATGAATCAGGTAGTCGAAAAGTTATTTTGAAAAGCAATGTATATTGAATTCTGGCTAAATTAGTTATCGGGTTACCTTTTCTAATTAGTGAAAAACGTTGGAGGCGCTCTGGCACATATACCAGATTGTAATAGGTCACTTGGCTCATGTTTTAACGTACAGTCGTCATTTCCAATAATTGTTTTGGATCGATAAGCACATTTTATATTGATTTGAACTCGCAATTGATCAAAAGGTTGACTATAAGATTGCACTGTGTAAAATTGATTGGAGTTGCAGACAGAATCGCCCGTTCATACAGTCATATAGTAAAAACTAATAATACGCGAATAATAGAGGAATGACGAAAGATGTCCTCAAGTCTTCGAATTTTGTAGGGTCATTGGGTTTTTCGAACAATTACACTTTACAACTATAAGTTAAATTAGCGAGTAAATAAGTTTAATAGCCGGGTGCACGGGCGGCAACATAAATTGGTTGGCGACTTTGCCCGGAGAAGCTCGTCCCTGGAATAGCAGGGATTGGTTTACTAAAAAGGGATTGCAGACAAAGTAGAGGGAGATTAGCGAGGGCCGGAGGGCCGGCGCGGGCTTGCGGTCCCTCCACGAAAGGGACGAAGTTGTCGCATGCCGGCAGGGCTGGCTCTCGGCGGTGGCCGGGCTGCCTCGAGCCCCGAGCCGCGCGTAACCGGATCACCCGCGGATCCGGGCTAATGCCGGGCGAGTCGCCCTCGGCCGCCTGGCCCCGCAGTCCTAATTGGAAGCCGCGCGTAATGGCCCGGCGAGGCAGTCGGCCGCAGTGGCCCAACTTGCGCGCCGCGGTTTACATGAGTCTTCCCCGTGGCTGTTGCAGGGGCCGAGCGCGGCTGGACCAAGTCCTGCTTCCGGCCGCGGGTTTCCCTCGTCGGGAGCAACGGCCTGCGCCTGGGGACGGCGGGCGGGCCGCCCCAGTGCCCCCACTCGATGCTCAGCAGCACGCGCACCTCGGTGAGCAGCTCGCCCCTGAGCCCCTGCCCGACGCCGATGCCCTTCCTCGTCACCTCGGGATCCATGAGGTAAGCGCCCCGCCCCCGCGTCTCCCGGTCCGTCCGCGACCTCCTCGAGTCGGGCCTCTCTCGGCCTTGGAGGGAAGCCGCCGGCCAAGCGCCTCCGTACCGCCCGGTCGAGCCTCTCGTCCTCTGGCCGAGCGAGCGCCGCGCGTCCCGCCACTGCTTCCGCGCCAATCGATCCCCGCTAGACGTTTCCGTGGTGCGTTTCCAATCTCCTTTCAATCCATTTTCCCGGGGCACTTTGACCTTTCATTCTCTGTTTGGCTACCTCGGCAAAGCTGCATCGACTGTAACGCTCGTTCGCCCTGGAGAGACGCGTTACACCGAGCCTTGCACGGACATGTACATGCGCCGGGGATCCGAGCAATCCGAGGATCAGTCGACCGGGCGCTCCCTATAAATATTCCGCACTCCGCGATATTCAACCCCGGAGTGTTTTTATAAACGAGCACCACTATGGGAGGGAAAATTGCGCGCGGAGAGGCGGAATTAATCTAGATTGCCGGCGTTGGCGCGCGCGTTCAATCATGGCGATCCAACGAAATTACAGCTTACGCTGTTACCCTGCAAGTGTGGCGTTTATACGTTATTAGGCCTAGTTATCGCTTTTTAGATAAGCCTCGAGAGGCTGGCTCGACGGAGGAAATTATTCTCCGCGCACTGCCTTTAGTTAAAATCAGCTTAATTCTCAATTGGAAACTCGCAGATGTTTGAAGCCTACATGCACCGCGAGTACCTATCGACGCGAAAATCCGGAGGAAGATCCCGCGCTGTGCGCATTCTTCAGTCGAATAAAGTACGTTTCGGCTCAACTGGCTAAACATTTGGATTCGCGGAGCAGAGCGGCTAGCCGTAGGAACGGGGGACCGGAAGCCCAGCCACCGGCCTCTCTGTCCCCGCGGGCCGGGGCAAAGTTTCAAAGTCCCGAGCCGGCGGGACGCGGGTGCTGAGTGTAATCGGTGACTAGCCGGGGCTCGCGGCTTCCGCGCTCTCGCGGCTCCGGCGACGGGTGGCCGCGCATTCGGCTCACGTTGCCGTTAGCGGCGGCCAAAGGACTGCCGCGGGGCCGGCGCTCCTCGGGCCGCGCGAGCCCCGCTGGCCAACAATAGCCGCGGCTGAATTAGTAATGCTCGCGGGGGCTATATGAGCGGCCCGTGTCGCCGGCCCGCACTCGTGCGTGACGCCTGTATGCGCCCCGCGCGCCGCTCGATCGATCGGCCGGTTATGCCCGCGTCCATTGGCCCGAGCGCGACTCGCTGCTCTCGCGGCAGCCCTCCTTTCCCCGAAGCCCCTCCCAAAGGCTTTTCGCGCGGCGTCGCGCCCCGATTTCCGACTCGCGTCCCTCCCTTCGCCGGCCCGAGCCTCGATACCGATCGGCTTTGCCCTCGGCTTCTCGCAAAACGATTCCCCGAAGCGCCCAATTGCCCTTACCTCGTTACGACGCCCAATGTCAAGCGCATCAATCTTTCAACTGCTCGATGTAACTGCGCCTTCTACCTTGCGAGACTCTTCTTTTACGATCTTTTTTTCCTCCTCGATTATGCACGTTTTTCAACCAGTTACCACTGCCCGCGTACCTTTGCGTCCAAAGCGACCGATACAAGAATATATTTCCTACGTACATCACAATGCATTTTATCCCGTGAATATTCTTTGATTTATTCCCTTTGTACATATTAATTATCAACTGCCTTATTCGCCTAGATAACACTTGTATATGTGAAATCCACAATGAGTTACTTAGGAGAAAGACAAAACATCAATTCGTTCAAGTTTTCTTCGATAAACATGCTTAAGGCACTTGTAATATTTATCTCAAAATTAAGATCAGAACGCATATTCATGCAGTTCATCACTTATACTTTAAATCATGATTATCGTTGGCATTCCGGTACAACAAATATCTTTCCCTGCATTATTATACTGATACTTTTTAACTTTATTTTAGATGTTCATCGTACAGGTAACTAAATAATTACGTCAATTTTAACTTTTCATTAAATGAAAATATTAACCGAGTTACATGAAATTTTAAATTTCGTTGACGTCATGATTCCTCGAAAATTATGTATTTGGATTCTTGTTATGGAATGAAAATTGAAAACTATTTAATTTAAAATCAGAATAATTTTTTCAACTATGACCGTTGCCAAATTGAACATCCAGGCGTTAAGATAATTATTCTTCATCATTATTAAAACCGTATCCTTGCACGAAATAAAAATTCGTTTTATGTAATTGGCATAAAATATTTGACTGTAAATGTAAAAAGGGTCGTTGATATTTGCAGAAATGTTGGTCGAACTGTCAAAGTAAGCTAAATAAATATAATTATATATCGAGTTTCTTTTTCGCGGAAAAACGTTATTCCACTTAGACGAGCAATAAAAGCAACGGAGAACGGGTCATTCATCCCGATCAGAGCTCCACCTCATTTGACGAATAAAGGAAGAGGTAGGAGGCACGTTCCACCTACGCGCTTCTCTCCGCGCTCTGACAGGCGCTGTACCTCCGCAATAAGTGAACGCCCGCGTTAAGTGTAAAATGCCCGGCTGATTCCGCGGACGGTTGCGCACTACACGCGGTAGCGCGGCGTACATGTATATCCGGCGCATCGGCATGCGTCGCGCGGCCCGCCGCTCGGCTTCCTCCCGCGGCTCGCCAGGCGCATTTTGAGCGCAATTTTCCCGGCACCTACAAGCAAAAGGTCCACCTCGCCCGTGTGCGTCACTCCGCCTATCCCTGCCGGGGCCGGCCGATGCGCTTCCGAAGGTCGCGATTGAAATCATCCAAGGGGGAGGCTTGGAAATTTGGGTCATAAGCCGCAGCCGAGCCACAGCTGCGGACATGGCCGGTGACGTCGCCGCACCACCAAATAGATCGATCCTCCCTAGGTCACTCCTGATTGATAATTATACTGATTATAATCACTCGGCCGATTGCCTTCCTACGGCCGAAGGTTATTCCGAGCACAGGACGCAGCGCTCGGAACGAGATCGACCGATCGCCCTTATCAGTCCGCAGCGAAGCGTCGGCGCCTGACGCAAACCGCCCCCGACTACCGAGACACGTACTAACTGGCGATTCGTTTCAGCAGCGGCATGCAGATAAGCGGAGCGGCCAACCTGTCCCCCGACCAGACCTTCGGCTCGATCCGCTCGCTCTCGGTGACCCGCGAGGTGGCCAGCTTCCCGCTCTCGCGCACCCCGACTCCGCCGGCCCAGCATAGGTAAGAGCAGCTACGCGGCCCTCGGCCGCTTGCCTCGCGACAGCATTTAAGTCCTCGCGATCTTGCAGACGTCTGCCGAGTCTGCCCTCCTGCAGTAGCGAGGAGTCGACCGACGACAGCCAGCAGCAGCCGCAGCCGCAGCAACAGCCGGAACAACAACAGCCGCAGCAGCAGCCGGAACAACAGCAGCAGCCGCAGCAGCAGAAACCAGACATCTGTGGCGCGGACGTCTCGGTCCAGCGCAAGTCTGTCAGCATCATTTTGCCGGAGTAAAGGGAGGCGAGAAGGGCGTCTCCGGCGCGGGACACTTGGAGCCTGACTCCAAGGCCCTGTCATGATTGATCCATCGATCGTCGAACCCGCGCTATGCTCAGAGACCGCACACACACACACACACACACACACACACACACACACACACACACACCACACACCACACGTACACAGTCACGCGTACTCGCACTCAAGCAGGTACCGACACTCTCACGCAGACACAGATACTCACACGCAAATGCAATTGCGCGAAGAATCTCATTGATGTTAAATGTGCGCATTTAAGAAATGTGACCCACGTATAATAAACTAGCGCCCCGATTATACTATTAACTCAGTAAGAAACCCTAGTCTTGTAAATAAAAGGAAGAAACGGGAGGACGCGCTGCAAAACAGCTCAGAAAGTTGGTGATGCGACCGAATAACGGGATCTACATTTACGTGCCGTTATCGCAGGCTTGAGAAGCAAATTTAACTTCGCTTTTTCTTTACGAAACAATTTGTAATTCGGATCTTCAATGAATTATTCGATGCTTTTTTTATTCATAGACATTATTTCAAGTGATAATAATTATTTATACGTAGAGTTTTTAAAATAGTTTATTGTGTAAAAGTACCTATTGAAACTTTGTGCACTTCATCAGGGCAAGCGATAATGCGTGCGACACGTAGATACAAGGGCAAAGGAATAGAAGGAAATTTTTCGCGAACCTTAATGCTCCAGCCCCTATAGTAATTATATAAGTCGGACAATACGTTGTATTAATTAATTCTAATCTATTATTATATAATTGCGTTCTTAATCGTCCCGAACAGAAAAAAGGATGATAGAGAAAAGAGAAATGTCTGCAGGAGATGCATTATCGACTGTCAATCGTAATTGGAAGCTTCCAAAATCATCTGGAAGTATTATTACATTTATTAATAATATAGAAGGAATCTGTAAACCGAAGTTGCGCAAGCTTAATCGGGAACCCGCTGACCATCCAAAGCGCGGAATTTATTTCGCGCGAGGACCCAATACTGGTGCCAAAATGCGACACTCGGTAATGTTGCGTATGACGCACTAGCTATTAGTTTGCTCAAGTGTAGAGGAAAGAAATCAATAACCTTGCACTCTTTTGTAATGTAATTGAATCTTTGGTGCATCCTTTGGTAATGATATTAAGTCAGCTTATTTTTAAATCCTAAACAAAATCAATTTTTGCTTTCACGTCTTAATTACATAAGCATTTTAGACTTGTAAAGATTCATGGATGATTTTTATTGCACTTGAGATTAATTCTACGTTGATTGCAGCTCTAAATGATTATATGTCCGGCAGAAAACTAATCCATTTTTGACAATTTACGATATGATTTGAGTTAAGCCGACGTCTCGTTATTATTATTTATTAAAAGTCAATGTTCGAAGATAAATGTGATGTTTTAGAAGAGTACGTGTGTAGCAGAGTAATTTATCCCTTTAAGCGTCGTGAAATCACGAATCATCCACAAACGCATGGGATTAAATGTATGCCAAATGATTACAGACTTTTATTGAATGTAAACTTACTCAGTGTTGAATGTATCAAAACTACATTAATGTCATGCAATTACCAATCTTTCTCTTCAATTTTCATTGTTTTTGCTTAAACAAAATTCAAGTCATACTTTAATTCAGGCAAAGACATAATTAATCAATTATTTAACATATTTTGAAAAACGTCTACTTATTTTGCTTATTTTATATAAAAGCTATAAATAAAAATACTTTTTCAAAATAATAAAATGTATCGTCAATAACTTTTAAGGACTATATTATATACATATATATATATATATAGGAATTGATAAGAATTTTTAAGAATAATTTTTTAATTGTAAAATCAATTATATTTTTAAAACAATTTTTCGACTATTTCATATCAGTTTAAATATCGATCATTGATCAATAGATAGCAAAAAATAAGATTACTCGAGGTAAACTAAGTATATAAATATCGATAATTAAAAATATATGTATGTATGAGCATCTAATACATATTTACGCATGACATTGAAACATACATCACAAAAAGAATGAAGAAAGTTTAACCATATGCTTTGCTGTTAACCTTCTATCGGAGCATGCAAAACAACGTCCATTTCGATGAATTAGATTTTATTCAGAACTGCCCGATTATAGATCTTGTTCGATTGATTTTAGAAGGCTTTGCGATTATAAAAGAATCCAAGTTTGATAGATAATGTAAAATGTAAAAAATTATTTTCAAAATACTGTACATTCCAAAAGATCCTCCTGATTCAAGTCCAAAATAACAATTTATATGAAACAAATATTTATTCTAATTCATAATTATAGTTTCCGACATGCTAATGCGAATTCGAAAATTATTTGCTTTCACGGGTTTTTAGATAAAATCATGATCTGCTTAGTATATCAAAACGTACTAACGATATATCTCAATATTAGATAAGATAGATGCAGATTGGTTGGAAATAAAAAATAAGCAGCTGCAACCTAGATCAATTTAAAAAATTTTAATGTTACGAAATTGTAATAACAAGAAAGACGAATATTGTAGAATGTCACTTGATCGTACACTATAGGATAGACCGAAAAACTAATTCACTATAATATCATGTTTTATTCGTCACAAATCAGGAGTCCGAGCAAGTTTTAAGATTTTCATGCATTAGAATTCGCGAGAACCAATCATCCAGCCTTATTTTCGGGATTCCTTTATTCGCACCTTCAAATATAATTATCGAGTGCTCGATATGTATGCAGTTTATACAGGGTCGAATTTTGTTACACTGAAATATTTTTAATGCGCAGTTCGAGTGCGAATTAAGTGGATGAAAGTGAATATAAGTGCAAGGTATAAGACTGTAAGAATGTAACATAAGAAAAAAGTTGAAATTTATGCTCCTGCGTATCAAAAATTTTTTAGTGTGCATATCAATCGTAGGAGATATACCTTGCAATCGTTCACGCGTAATTGTAATTAATTATTATTTTTACAACGAAAAATAAAAATAGTTTGTGATATTAGACATAAATACAATATAGTTTGAGATTTTGTCCAGTGATATAAAAAATGAATAAATCTGTTTTTTGTATCTGCGTTAAGTAATTACGTAATTATATTTATGAATCGTTTTAAAAATCATGTATGCAACGCATAGTACATTTACTACAATGTGGATAAGATGTTATAAATATTCAAATGTTATAGGGTATTATTATTAATCATAAATACCTATCATAATGAAATAAATAAACATATATTAAAGGCTTTTTCAATGTTATTTAAGTACTGAAAAATCCATTGTTTTAAACACGATATTTTATCTTATTCGATTATTTAATGAATTTGTATCAAACATCTTTTCACTGCATTCTTTCAACGCATCAATTTATCATTTTGTTATTGCAAATGTCAAGGAAAATATTTCTACTTCTTAGATGCATAAGTCACGTATCCTTTTTTAATCTTTCTATTTATTCTATTCTATAAAATTGATTTATCTGAATGAACTGACTTTGTCTACTTATGATATACTACGTTATATACATATATTTATATACGAGTATGTATATAAAAGTGTATTCAAACATATTAACAAACTATACGTAAGAATCCTAATTCTGCTGATAACATGATCATTATGTACTGTCCTATGTACTGTCCTAAACTTGTTTTGTTTCATTTGTTATTTATATATTTCAAGAAAATATAAAGAAATTAAATGCATTTATTATAAAAAATATTTATACAAAAGATTTACTAAAATACTGTTTTTGTTATCATTGTTATTATTTTAGAATGAACTATGAATTATGTCATCTAGAGGAATCACGATTTAATTATAAATACAAAACTGTAAGTCACTGAACAACTTAAAATTCATTGTAAGCAATTTGAGAGAAGAGATAGATGCAGAGATAGTTGATAGATGTACGTGCAAGTAAACATTTTGACATAAAATAGATACCTAAGGCTTAATGAAGATCTCCATATTAGAGATTTTAGCAGTTACCTTATGAATCATATATTGTGTAATCTCTATTATTTTTTAAATCACTTCTGATCTTGTAAATATTTTCTTATGTATCGGCTTACAATTAGTTGAGGTCGTAATTCCCACTCCTTCAGCACCTCCGATGATGGACAAACCTAAGTAATAAAAATCAAAATTATAGAAAAATTTAAAAAATATTTTTTGTTGCACATATAACGAATAAATTTAGAAACTCTGATTTTGTTCGTTTTCGCTTACTTTTAAGAGAAAACGTTCATAAATGAAGAATTTTTTACTTTTTATTTAAAATACTTATATGTACTATAAATATATAACTATTTATTCATCATACAAAATTTGACGTTTACCTGGTCACCCTCGAGGCGATTGAGGAATGTAACACAAATTATAGCAGCTCTGATATTGGCATGGTGGGTGAGAGCAGCAAAGACTGTTGATTCCATTTCAATATTGCGCACTCCAGCCTTGTAAAGCTTATTCATGAAATCCATTTTATCGGACTCAGTGAATTCACAGAAGGCACCATCGAGACGCCCCTGCCCTTCATAAAAGTCTAAGGCGCACATTGTTTTACCTAGGACGAGCTCAAATCCATCTTCATTCTCATGCAAATCCTTGATTTCCAGTGCCAGTGCTTCATCTAATACAGTAGGTCGCCGAATCTTTTTTCCCGCCGCTGCCTGACATTTTATATTTTATCTCAGTAATACATCAATTTAACAATTCTTAAGCAAATGAAGATAAATAAGAATTTTTCTAGATTATTGCAATCTACTTAATATAAATAAAAATTATATTAATAATTGCCTTGAATCTTTACGGATATAAGAAACGCATGTATTTTATAAACATGCATAATAATATACAGTGACCATGTTTGTGATACATTATTTCTGGGTGAATTTAGGTCAAAATAATAACATGCAATTTTTCACAAACTTTCAGTCATATATTTCCGCTCAAATATTTTTAAGCGGATTAACTATTTATTTACCCCGTAAATTTCAAATACCCGAAAAAAATTATATTGCTGTTTCAAATTTGGATTTGCTACTGATGTACGCAATCAAAACAATAGTTGAATGAAATCTACCAGAAGCCTTTAAGCTGATTCTAGTATAATAAATTAATTTTTTCAATATTTTTATATTATATTAAACACTTTTCTATTTTAAGTTTCATATAGCTTGTAAATCCATTACAAGGTTCTAACTACTATGTTTTTTCTTATTGAATATAATTAGCAGGATACTCCAAGAATACAGTCTAATTTTTTTAGTTTTTTTTACTGTACTTTAAAAGTATTGACTAAAGTTATCTGAAACTCAAAACTTATAGTACATATTGTTTCATCTTGTATTTTTTCTCTTTAGTAAAGCAAGTACCTAGATTATATAGATAGAAATTAGAAATATAACATGATTCAACCTGTTCAAAATATGGATTAATCATATCATCGACGGCACCATTCGAAATGACTATAGAACCAGGATCTACTCCGACACCACCGCTAGTCCCAATTCTAATTAATACTGGATCGTTGACTTTGGCGTAGTATAATAGTTTGAATAATTCGAGAAGAAGTATTTGAAGCGACGATATTCCGATTCCATGCTAGTAAAAGATTTTTTTTATTTTTATTACAAGTATAATTGTTATTATAATGATTGTCTAAAATTATTGCCGTCGTATAACATCAATCACCAATTAATTGTTTTATACAAAATATATTAAACTATATAGCATACAGTACATACACAAATCGAGAGTATAGGTCCAACTTTGTACATAGGGTAGCGATAAGAGTACTCCAGTTCTTGAAACTCTGTACCAGTCGGAAGAACATCTGCTAATTTGGAATGCACATACCTCGCGAAATGTTCCATGCGCTTTGCTGATCCGCCCATGCATACAAACTACAGCAAAATTATCCGTTATTTAATAAAATTTTATTTATGGAATATTTAAATTGAATTTTCAAAAATTATTTGAACGCAGAGTGTCATTGTGCATTTTTTATAATATGTTTCGAGATTTATTATATATCTGTATTAAAAAATAGATAAGTTTTTTTGAATAAAAAAAATGTTTGATAGAGTTTTAAATTAACAACATTAAATTGTTTATAATTGTTATGCAAATCATTAAATCCCGTCATCATATGCTATAGCATACGGTAATCTTTTTTGGGTTTATCTCTTTTAAATTAACTATTTCAGAATCAAATCTGAATGAAAATCCAATTTACAATTTTTAACCCAGGATATTGTATATGTATTTTCAAATCGTGAATAATCCAATTGTCATTTAAATAGATTTGTATTCGATCCTATACAGCGATTAATCATTTGGGTACATGCATAAGATGTAAAGTGCTATAACTACACGAATTTTCTATGAATAGTCATGAGTTTTATTTATTATTAGTGCAAATTTTTAGCAACGAGCGGTTATATTTTTGCAATTTATTTTTAGTATTATAAACTCGGCTATAAAACAACTAATATAAGACGGCTTTCTGATCTCGATCTGTATGTCACAAGTGGTAGATTTCGAAGTTCTGTTCTATTTTAAATCAATTTAGTACATGAAAAAGGATTAAATTTTTATATACATTCCTGATTTCGCTTAATCAATCGTGTTACGAGTTTAATTATTTTCACCTCAAAGCTTTCAAATGTGTCATTTGAAACTTACTAATTAGGTTAAGAAGTATTATCATATGAAATGTACCTTCACGTCTCCGAATAGTTTTACAAGATCATTTGTTTTAGTCTGAAGTCCAAGATGATAAAGTATGTCATTATCTAAAAGTTTCAAATTAGGATTTCTGAGGCATACTGTTCCATTATTTCTGAAAATATCTAATATTACTTATCTACTGTTGATAATGTAGAACATTATGTATTTCTGTATTTATTCACAATAATGTAGAATATATAGATGTTCTTAAATACCTGTTGTTTTCATGTTTAGTTGTGTCATGTTTTTTACAGCTAATGGTTTTGTATTCCGGCATTTTTAATTTAATTTTATCAAGTCAATCTATACTATCGACACACCCAGTTGCCACTGAGTGTGTGACTGAAACTGAATTAGTACAATACAGCTGAATATGCGTGAGTTCCGTTCGCTGTACTATAGTATAGATGTATAAGATAGTGATGTTTCATCCCAGAGGAAGCTGGAGTGGGGGAACAAGGCTCTTAGTAATAATAATCTTATACGCGCTATCATATCCTACTTTTCTCGAGTTTCTCTAGAAAGCTATATGGTTCAGAATTTAGATCGGAGAGCTCAATCAAAAGTGATCGTATTAGAGGTGCGCAGGCTCAAGCGCAGGATACGTAATAACGATAAAATAATAAAATACTCAAAAAATTCATATCACCTCTTTATTGTCCCTTTCACAACGCAACACACAATTATTTAACAAGCAAGCCTTTTGGCTCAATCCCGGTTTATGTACAGCATGTGATGATTTGCATAAGAGGAGCCGAAGCAACACTCATGACTGTCATGCACAAAGTACATCAAACACATGCTTCGTCTGGAACAATCAACCGCAAAAATACATTTTCATTTTTATGCATATATTTATTCATTTTATTAAGTTTGTTAACTGTCACGTCTAGTCATAATATACGTGTATGAACATTTATGTATATGTAGAAGCTTCAAATCACAGCAGGTTTTTTGCCATTATTTCATCTAAAACTTGTAGACATTGGAACGAATTCGAAGGTTATAGTAAGCATTTAGATATAACCTATAATTCAACTTTTTATGTTTATAGCTGGTACTATCAACATCAAGATCAACGTCACTCTCGAAAGTAATTCTTAATTTCACATTATGTAGAATTGAATACAATGGTTTATGAATACAGTACAATATAACATACTATTCCATACTGCTAACTTAGTTTCCAGCAACAATGAAGGATTCACCGGAAAATAATTCTTGAATGAAGCTGAGATTTCTTCAAACATACATGAATCAATTACAATTTATTATTAAGGGCATAAATCACAAAATTTCCTCTGCCATATAAGTTTTAAGTAATAATTTGCAGAAAAATTAAATTAAATTCGTGAAAAGTGTAACAATATGTACGCATAAAATCAAGTGAAGAATGTAATGTAAGTCATTATATTAATCTCAACCAATTGTGACATTTTCGAACCTACATTTTTCTGTTTTAAAGTTTTATTTTATTAATAACGAATTCCTTAGTTATATATCGTTCTATACGCAACATGACGCAGTTTAATGAACAACATCAACTGCGGTCATATAACGGTGTATAACCTTGCGTGTAATATCCTCAGACATTATTTTAGTTCTATAGATAGAATTCGATATTTTGCAACTTATTACAGAGGTTTGTTGATATTTATTCGCTTTTTTATTAATCAGATGCAGGTTTGAGAGCCGTTACTATTCCGTAATCTTGTGATGAATTATTTGTCAAAATAAACAGTTTTTACTAGATCTCTTCCGCAAATGTTATCGATTATCATAAAACAATAGAAAAAGAGAAAAATGACGTTAGTTATAATAGTCTCGCAATTACATGATTTAAAAATGTATATACCTGTAATCAGTGATTAATATTACGTAATCTTCAACATGTATATATTTTTGCCACGAAACTTGGCATTATTCTTTATCTCCACGCATTATCTCACTGTAAAAAATTTCTTGAATTTTCAATCACTTTTATTTATTATCGGTACATGAAAATTCAGTTTTAGATAATTGAATTCAAAATTCATAAAGATGTTACTTTTAATTTTGATTTACTTAATACATTAAAAAAATTATTCATGTATATGTGATTGAAAAAACTTAGAATAATTTCATCAATTTTTAATTCAGTTAAACATGTACTGTATATAAAAATTAACAGTACATACAGTTATGAATATTAATGTCGTAAACATTATGAAAAATAATAAGAAATTATATATTGTGTTTTCGACGAAATCGTATTTATTTCTTTATGAGTCATTAAAAAATAATAAATTAGAATAATTTATCAATTTTGAAGACTCAAAGAATATATAACTGTCGTTTACGCCACAAGTCAAGTTAGATCATGTGACACGTCTTTATCCGTTTGGCATGAAACAGAGAAGTGTGTGCAGTAATTGTAGTACGTAAGGCCTAGTTAAACTAATCGAACACGTTGTGCATGCGGCGAAAATTATTTAATTATAAGAACAATATTCTATTTTAATTCAAGGAATTTTCATATAATAATAAATAATTAATATATATTATTTCATATTATTACACTTTTTATTGCGAAATTTCCTTCTTTTGATTGTATATATTGCAAGCTGAAAATTAGAGGTTATGTTGAGGTTGTAATTAATCTAAAATATTTATTTTGTTTTAGGATTCATTCTATACAGAATAATTTAATTTATACATGTATTATTAAACATTATATATTATTAGATGTTTTATCTAATGATGTTCTGACGTGATTATAAATAATACAGATTGACTGCAGATTAACCATTGACCTACACACACATGTATGTACATATATATATATACACACACATATATATATATATATAAGTACATGAATTTTCAGCACCGTTCATATAACTTCCAGTACAATTATTAAAAATTCAATCATAAATTTTTTACAGTGTATTTAATATGACTACTGCTACAACGTAATTTTTTGAGGATAGTTTTTAATTCGACACTAATCAATTATAAAAGAATTACAGATTTAATCTAATAATTCAATTAATCCTTGAATAATTTTAATAACAATACGAGTAGTATAGTGTACAAAAGTTTTTAAAGACTTGAACAGGCAAAGAGATTTCAAAAAATTAATTTTTTAAATACAAATGCTTATAATAAGTCTCAATATTTTAAATGAAATGATTCATAAATATCGAATTTACTTTAAAAAATAACCGTATATTAGTAAAATATTTTAGTTTTATTTGTATTTGTAGTAAAATTGATATATTTCTGTTGCGATACACGCAATATGATTTAGGTCTCTAAACAGTAGTCCTTAATAAAAATTAATTTAAAAAATGTTAAGGTATAAAATAAATAAAAATTTTGAGCTATTAATGTTAATAAGAACGCCCATAAATAAAAACTATTTAGCTAATGCGTCCATGTAATCATTTATCAGTAAAAACGTAAATTAAATTTATTACATTCTCGAGTCTTATTGTAATAAACAACTAAAACATTCTTAGTTTGTAAATTCTTTTATTTAAAACCATCCTTTTGAAAATTCCAAAACTGAAATAGTTTTTTTCAGAAATAATTAATAAAAAATGAATTTAAGAAACTCATTAATTTATTTACAAATTAACTATTAAGTTTGTACTTCATTTGTATGATATGCATCTGATGTCTATGCGTACTACAACTTGATCAGTGCATAATTTTATTTAAATTAAATATCTATATCTATTGTATTGTTGTACAATAGCAAGAAATTTTAAATATTATTTATGTATAAGTACCTAGTTATTGATATAATTAATATAAAATACTAACATACTATTGCGAAAATCTTTCAAGAAAAGTCAATTAACGTAACCTTAACTGAGTTTAAATCTTGTTTTTCATTTAAACATATATGAAAATCTCTTATTATTAAAAAAATTTTTTGTGCATTAAAATATTTAAATATTTTCAATTGCTTATTTTAGAAGTTGTCAGAAATCATACTAATTTATTTACTATTGTATAATAAATTAATAAAACAATTGGAAATTATACATTACCATAGAAAGACACCTTGTACGCGGCCTTGTTATAATTACAGACAATTTGATTAGTTAATTATGAATTTCAAGTTTATACCTTGATAGAAAATAATTACTTAAAATTAAATTATTAATTTAGTATAAAAGTCTTAAGTTGGTATTCATTATTTAATTAGATAAAAAAAATAGAAAATTGTTTGGTACAGTATTAAATTTGAGTCATAGACTAACTGAAAAAGGTAACACTTCTATTATAAGCGTGAGATACTTTAAAAGTTTTATGTCTGAGATTAAGAATTGTTAATCCACTTATTTCAATATACTAACACGTACTGACGAAAATGTGTCATAAAGTACTATGGTTAATTAATTCTACGAACAACTTGCAACATGTAGCTGTTTGGGAAACCAAATTCATATTAAGTTGTTGCAGTAATCGATACATATTTTAAAGTTAATTGGAACAATTGCAGGATTTGAAAAAGTCTCGGTGATAAAATCACAAAAATTAAAAAATCCGCATCATTCTGTAGAACAGTCTAAATTAAGATATCTTCCATTATTAATGATTTGTTCAATATCTTTAAAAAATTGTGTCACAATAATTATACAGCGATAAACAAAGATATAATTAAAAAAAATTGTAGTGTATGTATTCAATTTAAAATTGTTCCGATCTTAAAATTTTGGTACAGATATTAGTATATGGAAAAAGTTCTTTTTTATTCAAAAAAGTTCACTGTACATTAAAAGGCTAAAAATCTTGAAAGGTATCTAAATCTATAGGTCATGTGTAATTTTACCGATATCTCAATTAGTTTCGAAACATGTCATTTTCAGGTTAATTTTTTTAAGAGATTTAAAAATGATCTTTCCACGCGGATTATTTCTACAGAATTGTATAACATTAAAGAAAAGAGAAAACTGCCTCTTTTTTGGCTACATGATCGCGGGAAGATTCCACGGTATCTGCCAAGATTGGTCTGGGTGCACAACATTAAGTTAAAAGCAGGAGCTTCATGCACGGGTGGGGCAGCCTGCTCTTGTCGTTCGAGCCCGATAGTAACTTTTGACTCTGCAGCGACCAGGAGGCTGCCTATACATATATATGGAACAGGCTCCTTTAAATGCGATACTGGGGTTTAAGGAGTAATGCTGCTCAGCCGATTACTCATAATTCTCTGATTCCTGCTGGACCAGTTTGAATCTGCGCGGGTTCTTGACGCACATAGATCCGTGACTGTCGGTTGAATTGAGCCTGCCCTTGCGCTGCAGATAGCGCTTTATGTACCGGGAGACCAGTGTCTGAGGTCTCATCTGCCATTCGTTCAAAACTTCCTTCGGAGCGCACACCTAGAGACAGAAAAACACATGCAATTTCCGATTTGGCGATTTTTCGAGTTTTTTTTACTAATGCTGATGGCTATAATTTAGTAGTTTCAATGTAGTATTCCAAACAAGTATTCCAATGAAAGCTGCACTGAATAATTCGCAGAAAAATATTATTACTTCAGTAGCTTACAAATTTTAATTATTCTAAAGATTAATACAACTATTGAATTAAATCGCATTATTTAGTAAATTACAACCAACAAATATAAATTCATAATAATTAAATGCTCATGCGAACGAAACTTATAAACAATGTTCATGCATCGAAATAATTCGATATGCTGCATATTGACTCTAACAATGGCGTTGTGTACAAAATAATGTATTAATTAAGGCATGAGCATAAAATTACTACGAGGCAACACAGAAACAATCATCAAAACAAGAGCAGATGTATAAAAGATAATGTTTTGCGAAGGGAATGCAAGAAGTAGCTTACCTGATCTCCCTTGAAGCGATCGAGGAGGGCGACGCAAACGACGCCGGCCTTGATGCCCGCATGGTGGGTCAGAGCTGCGAAAACGGTCGACTCCATTTCTATGTTGACAACCCCGGCCTGCTTGATCTCGGCCAAGTACTCGTTCTTCTCAGCCTCGGAGAACTCGCAGAAGGCACCGTCGAGGCGACCCTGGCCCTCGTAGAAGTCCGAGGTGCACATGGTTTTGCCAGTGACGGTGTCGTACGGATCCTCGGCGTGGGCCAAGGCCTTCAGCTCGCGCACCACTTGCCGGTCGAGGATGGTTGGCCGACAGACCTTTTTCCCCAAGATGTGCTAGGAATGGAGCAATTGTTTACCTCGCGAGTTTTTTCCAACGGGCGTTCAGTCATAAATATTGCGATACGCTTTGCAATTAGATCGATGCCATTAATATAAATTAAAATTACTAAAAAAAATATAAAAACATAATATGCATGTCGATAATACCGGGGGATACGACTGTAAATAAATAAATTAAAAAAAATTACAACCAATCGATTATTGTTTTGTAAAAAATCCGAAGGCGTAAAATTTCGCTGCACGTGTCTCGATATAATCTGAGTCAGTCGAAAGATTCCGAGTGGAAAAACGTAGTGACTAGAATAATCGAATTGCTATATCGCGTATAAATTATCTCAAGTATAACTCAATCAATGAGTAAAGAAAAATTATTCAGTCGATTAGAGCGAAACTCCAATCTTCCGGATTTAAAGAGATCGTTTCATTTTTTTAGTTATCGATAAAACGCGGTGTCATTTTTATTTCGTACAAAAACTCAATTATCGACTCAGTGCATTTGGTTTTTTCTGCGTTTTAATAAAAGTATGCTCACTGCACGTGAATGGATATATCGAGGGAGAAGAAAAAATGCAGAAACTGCATGCATCTCGTATTGTTATTTCTCGAAGAGATTGTACCGCACTTGCAACAGCCGTCGGCTGATCGACTCGTCGCATGATTAAATGATTCAGTCCGTGCACCTCTGGCTATACGAAGGGCTATAGAAAGCACTCGGGTCGGGATCGCCCCGCAGCGTGAAACTCGACGGAGCTTTAAATGCCTCATACACGCAGACTGCGCGCATACGTAAGCGAGTCTTATCAGTGTGTCGACGACTTCGTCGGCGTTAGCTGCTTGGCAGCGCGGCAACGTATTGCTCTATGTACACAGATGCCTTATTATTCAGCATGCAGCGATACGCGAGCGGCGTGCTTTTGAGAGTCACTGCGAAAATCACGATCCCCTTTCACGGCTGGTTGTATCGGGTTATCGGCTTTTCCTCGTGCGCGTGCATTAGTCGCGAGGCCGGGCGCGAGCCTTCGAAAGGTATGATCGTAAGCATAAGTGCATGTATACCTGCTCATAGTAAGGGTTGAGCATGTCGTCGACGGACTCCTCCGATATGACGACAGTCCCGCTCTCTATCCCGATGCCGCCGCAAGTTCCAATCCTGAAGAACACCGGGTCCTTTACCTTGGCATGGTACATCAGCTTGATGATCTCATGGAGGAGAATACCGATGGAAGGTACTCCCATGCCGTGCTGCTCGATGCAAATCATTCGTTTTGAAAAATTTTAGCAAAATAACTGACAGAAGCTGCAGTATAGTATTACTCACACGCGATATTTGCATAACGTCTTGTGCGTATAAGATCAAAAGAATTTACGAGCGCACGTGCACTTTGCATCTGAATTCCGAGCATTATTAAGCGAGAGAAGAGCATTTTTGTTAAAGGCGAAGGAGTTTCATGAACTGCTAATTTATCGTTTTATATTCTTCGGTCTTTTTCATATTTAAAGCTCTACGTGGTTTGGATAAAGCAAAGTTTTCGATGGGCTTATGCAATATCTACTGTCTTTCTGCACAAAGAAAGTCGGTAAAACCAGTTGGAGACATATTTTCCGATAAACGCGAGGATAAACGTGCCCGTCGGCCTATAACTGCCATTGAATCTAACTTGGATAGAAGTTTTCCCGCGCGTGCACACTTCCGCTGACTTTTTCAACGACACGTGGACTCCGTTTGTATGCCTGAGTAATTCTTCTTTATTGGAGAATATCAAAGCTCGATCCGTCAAAACATTCGTAAAATACTGATAGCGAGAACCCTCTAACCATATTTAGCATAACTTATCCTTTTATATCGCGATACTCACACTGACGCAAAGGACAGATCCGACTTTATACATGGAGTAACGATAGGAGTACTGGCTAATATCGAGGAGGGTCGTCCCCGCAGGCAGCTTGTGGCCTATTTCCGCCATTATGTAATTGGCAAATTGCTCCATGCGCTTTGGCGTCCCTCCCATGCAGACAAACTGTGAAGTATTAAAAATTCTGGATAAACACCGGTGGCAAATATTGGTTAAAAAAACTATTTTTACTTTAAGAAGAATAATAATGCAAACATTTTTTTACACCAGCTGTCAAGTCGCAAAAGATAAAAATATTTTTTTATCACCACTGAGTTATAACAAAAGCTCGTAACAGGTACTTAAGTTATGGAATAATCAATCCCCAGTGTCAGTTTCAGCATTAAGTAATATTAGAAACACAAAAATTGAATATGTTTTATTTTAAGATACCTCTGTAGAGTGGTAATAATACTAAAGTATAAACTTTTATACCTTTTAAATTGTCTTTCGGGCAGTTTTTCTTCAATAGTTTTAACACTTTATAATTTAAGTGACATTGACAGTTATTGGAGCTAATAGTTGAAGAGTGCAATAGAATTTAACCTTGAATCAAGTGAGAAAAAAGTAACCCACTATATTCATCTAATAGAGTACGAGTTTGACACTAAAGCGATGCAGTTATTATCTCGCACAATTGAAAAGATCCCGACAAACTCGATTTGAACGCTAAGCTCGTTTGCTTTTGCATTTGTATAGTACCATTCCACGTGCACTGCTGGAGCTGAATTACTCGATTGCAGCGCACTGCACTACTTGTTTCGCAGGTGACAGATTGCGTCAGATCGAGCATTGAAAATTGTTTTTATTGCACAAAATGAAAACAGAAATTATGTCATTTGCGGTTTTGGAAATTCTGGATACCAATGTTCAGTACATGCAGTCCATAATCCTGTATTTCTTTTCGCGATTGCGTTTCTAGTTATATTTATTTTCTTGTTGGAACAGCAGAAATAAATATGATTTAAAAAGAAAGAGCAAGTAAGCAAGTTACAGACAAAATATTGTAATAGCCTTATAGAAATATTTTTTATTCCATACTTTGAATCATTGATATGCATTAGTTCATCGATACAATTCCGTTTCTCAATGAATATACCCGTTATCATTCAAAAAAAATTACTCAGTAGTTATAATTCATAAATAATTCTTTCGAAAATTATTATTAAAATACCACCCTCGATGTATGTTCGTTTATAAAAATAACTTTCACAATAATATTACATATTTAAAATAAATATAACAAACAAGAGTATGCAATATTTAATACTTCTTCATGATATGTATAAATAACAGTGACATTAAATGTATAAACAGTAGAGGAGAGCGATTTACATTATTTAAAAACTGCATAGTTATCTCCACCTGACTTATTATTCTTCACAATTTTAAAATCGAGCATGTAATGTTAATACATATTTAATACGACGTGGATTGTATATATATAACAACTTAGAGAATATTAAAGTTAATGTTCTATTGTAATCTATACCAAATATAATTAAATATTAAATACAAGATTAAGTGTTAATTAATATTCAGATATATAAACTCTTAAGTATTTTTCTATACAATCGACAGATTAAATAATCATGTATACTTTAGCAAATCTTGTACTTCATCTTGTGCACAAGTATATACAAATTGTTCTACTAGTATGTTTTGGTTGAATTCGATTTTTTCTAAAGAATCATTACACATATTACGGTCAATAATAGTGATGTTATATCAGTTGATGATATTGCCATCGTAAAGCCAATTGATTTTTCAGATAGCATTTGCCGATAACAGGTTATGTGCACGAATGCATCTAGCAATTCGATTTTTCTTCCGTGTACATATACTGTATCGGCACTTGTGTAATTTTTAACTGCATAGTGATGATATATGTGTAACAACATGTTGGAGTGGATAGAGTAGAGTAAATTGATTCAGTTTATGTACCTTTATATCGCCAAACATCTCGACGAGGTCATGGGAACCACTGCCGAGAGCCAAGTGATACAGGATATCTTGATCCATAAGCTCTATGTTAGGATTTCTGAGACGTACGGATCCATCTCTGTACCTAAAATTTAGAAACTATAATCATCAACTATTCGTAATAATTATTCCACGTGTTTAATCAATAATATGAGTTTCATGTTTACGATGTTATATAGATCTAAGAGTATATACTACGCTGCATTTCTATTTATTAATAATTACATAACTATAGTTATTCTCACAAAGAATATTATTGGGCAGAGAAGATGTCATATATCTCCAAACATCAAACGCGTTTGCAATATTGCGATCCATTCTAGCCTTTGTATAGAGATCATGATAGCGGCAGCCGCGAATTAATCACGTTAAACAGTATACGCATGTGCGAAGTACAGTGACCGAGAACTGCGAAACACGTGGAAGGTCGCCACGGTGGGTTTGCTGGTAAACCAGTTTCAGTCGGCCACAATTACAATCGCTTGCGCTATTTGCTTAATTACTTGCGGATTTTATTGGAGAAGGGTTCATATTCATTGAGCAAATCAGGCCACAAATTGAACGTGTTATAAGCCGTCGAAATATTGCGGCCATATATATCTTGTAATTAATTCAGTACAATGATGTAATAGATTATTATGTAGCATATAAATATTATTGTCCCTGACCAATTTTCCATGTATACAAGCAAATGAGAACTATTACTTTGAATCTTGATTTTGTTTGACACATACTTGTTCTATTTTGTCTTTTTCAGGCATGCGAGCGTGCATCTGAGCGTACATAATATATGATATCGATATTTTGAAGAAGTTTTAGCAACTAAAAATTCCAGGGAGCTCATTGAAATCTGCACGCTGTACATTCACTTGTTATAACGCCCTACTTGAGAAATTTTTCATTTCGGTATTTCAATACCTTGAAACAGTATCAATACGCTATGTAACTGTAGGATGCATTACGAATCTTACGATAGTAGGTATTTTCAGAAAAACCGAGTTTAAGTTTACTTCTTGAAAGTAGGTTTCAAGATAATAAAAAAAATAAAGATGATAATTATAGTTATAATAATGTGAATACTTTCAAACATTTTATACAATGAGCTTGGCTATTTTATTGATTGAACCGCTCAATACAGATATAGTTTATTAAATTAAATTTAGTATAATTAAAAGTGTATTAATTTAATAAATTAACTATATGCTCGGCGTATACTAAGCAATTAACGTGCAATGCAGACAGCAGTCAATTACCTCGATACTCGGTCAAGGTAACGCAACAAAATTTTCGAAAAAGAAAATGCTTTCCGATCACGTGAAAAGTTGTCATGTACTTGGTGCCCGAGCGTAGCAACACCAGAGGAACGGAGTCAAAGCAGTCGATATACAAGTCGAAAAAGCGAAATGCCTTGATCTCGGGGCGCGCGTTACTTCGTAATTCAACGGCCGACAAGCTGGAACGCGTCAAAGGGAAAAGTGTGCTCTCGAGATTCGCGTTTTTTTCCTGATCTTGATGGAAATTCAATTTGCTCGCTCGTCAATTCTACGCTAGTTACTAACAGCGGCTCCACATTTTCAAAACATGCAAGTGCCAAGAGTCCTGGTGGAAAGAAGTTTAATAATGGCGAGGCAAAGCTTAATGAATCAAGTTACGTTGCTCAAACTCTTTCACCGGATAATTACAGTGTCAATTAAGAGATGCGCTTGAGCTCATAAGATCGCTTAGATTTTTGTAAGCACTGGTTAAACCTCGCTCGAAGCCGAGGGTTCGCGTCGGCAGCGTCAATCGCGAACAACAGATTTCCGGCCGAGCGGTGCGCAACGCACGCTTGAGTCCCCAGGCCGAAGGACAGCTAGCTCCAGAGTGACGGACGTTTCCCCGCGATTGCATAAGGGAGTCTGGCATTCTTTCGGGCTGGCCGACCCATGGCGCGCTCCGCAGCCTCCAATTAGACGGCGGAGGGGGCCGAGGAGGAAACGGGGAGGGCCGGGTCGCACCTATACCTGACGACGCTGTCGGCCTGGCGGCCGGCCAGGTCCTCCTCCTCCTCCCCGAGGTCCTCCGGCTTGGGCTTGAGCTCGCACACGTGCCTGTCCTCGTTGGCCAACTGATGGCGCCGCGGCGACGAGCAGGTGCACGTCGGCATCCCGCCAGATCCCCACTGCACGCGCGCACTCCTCTGCTCGGATCTTTTTCGCGCACTACCGCCGGCCCCCTAATACTCTATCTCGCGCTGACGGAGCTCGGAAGGCAACGCGTCAATCGCGCGCCGCTCGCTGCGCCTGACTCTTTTATATCCTCGGCAACTGTCCCACCACCGCACCTTCCCAGCTGCCCCTTCTACACCAATGGCTGTGCACACGAGTCCGTTTGTTTAACGATTCCCCTCTTCCGTTTCCCTCGTTCTCCCTCGCTCTCCCTCGCTCTCCCTCGCTCTCCTTCTCTCTCTCTCTCTCTCTCCCTCTCTCTCTAGCCTAGGCACCCCTAGACATCCTGGCTTCGCCCCTGACCCTCCGTGTACACGCATCGCCGCATCTCACTGCTAAATAATCAATACGAAGCTTAAGCAATTACAACAGCATCAATTTTGTGCTTCGAATCTGGATGCCCTCTTACAGTTACTCTAGCCTCGTCTACAACTTCGCTGAAGGATGTTCGGGATAGACAGATTGAAGATCTGTGACAGATCGTGCAAGTGGCAAATTCGTCTCGTGTAGCAAAATGTTTCTTAAAATTAATCACGGCCCATTTTCCAACTCGTTTATTTCGATGCGATAATATTCCGTTTAAGATTTATCTCAATTTTTTTTTAATTTGTTTCAACTTTCGCAGATTATTTATTTCTTCATTCAAACGTATCTTCCATGTAAGAATAAATAATGCCCTTGATTGTTGATTCGTTCACTGTGCGAGTTAATGGGTGCTTATTGACTCTCATTCATAAAAGCAAGTACAGTTATCCTTAATCTTGACGTTCTCCTAATAAATTAATAAAACCAATAAAATTACCAATTATTTTAGTTTCTTATGCACTTAAAAATCCAATCAATAATCAACTATGCGAAAAACGTTCTGAGCATAAAATTAAGCAAACGCATAATTGTAAGTTTAACCTTATGTTTTTTATGTACGTTATAGCTGTAATTGAATTTTTATGAGAACATTAAAATCGTAAAATTATAAATCTACATGTAGGGGATGAAAATGTTTTTAGCGCAAAACCTGTCTACATTTTTTATATTCTAAAATTTGTAATTGCATCGCATTACACAAATCGAAAGTTTCACAATAATGATGTTGGAATACCAATTTAGAGTTGCAGGTTTAACTTAGGAAAACGCTATAAATGTAGTAAAATGAAAGTTTATGGAAATAGTATATAAAATTTTCAACATTAGTATGTGCAATATAAGTATATATAAATTTGTTTAGTGTATAAATGTGAGGTCAACCGTTTGCGCGTAAAAGATGAAAAATTGATGTTGTACAATACTTTTGACAATTATATACATCATTTCTGTATTGATTTTTACACCTGTAACTGCAGCAAATACAATATAATAAAAATATGACACAATGAATATGTATTATCAAAAATAAATATTTTATCCTATGCAATAACATCTGTTCACACTTTTTTCATTTACTTATTAATTTCTCACACAAGTATAATCGACAACTATGTTAGGTTATATACATTATTAAATCATAAGTCATAATATTTTATATAATTATAAACATTAGTTTAACATACTTACGTTCATTAGGCTTGTAGAGTTTTGACTGTAAACTTAATATAATGTAACTGTGATTCAAAGTATTTTGTGTTGTGTTAAATTTAAAAAATTAGTCATATTAATATTACTTTGTTAATAGAATGTTAAGGAGCTTGAAAGCTCTATGCTTGGTTTAGTCATTCACGTAAATTTATTTTATTATCATATAATAAAATGATTGCTCATTTTATACCAATAAATAAAATATTTTAATAAAAATACATTCAAATTGTATCTATATATTGGTTTGTATGTTTTGAGATTTATTTAATTTTATTTCCTTGATTATTTTTAACTTTAGAGATTTCAGCAATTGCTTCAAAGATAATAAACCTTATTTTTATATCGAGTGTATAGCTAAAGTGTAAAAAAGACGTTAAGCTCAAGCTTCTTTTTACAGCAAGTATTGAAGACCAGATCAGGTTGGCAACTTCCAAGCGGAAACTTCAGTGATTTTATATAGCAAGGGTTATGATCAAAAGTGAAACGTCCCCTCCTACATGAGTAAAATTAGGAATTTCCGGACGAACAATTATCTAACCGTTCAGTCAACTTTGACTATCTACACAATTAATTGGCACATATATACAAGTTTTCTTAACTCTTCACGGATATATATAGTTTACAGACAAAAAAATATTTGCTCTAAGGGCTCAAAGCTCACAGTCGAGTTTGTTAAAACGTTGTCTAATTGAATTGTTTCCAATATAAAGTCCAGTATAAACCAAATCATTATTTAATTAGTATCCTAACAGTTGCTGAGATACTTTACAATATATGTTAATATTCCATTATAAATTTAATATTTTTCTAGAACATATTCTTGTAATTGTTAATATACTGTTTAAAAATCATTTTAATAATGGTTTTGAATAATATATTATATTCATATTTAGGAATTGTTAGATTTTATATTAAGTTTATACTAAATTTAAAAATCGTAATCAGAATTTAAAATTTATAATAGAGACAATACAAAATCGTTATATTTCTTGCCTAGGATATGAAACTTTTATAATTACTGATTTTTGCATAAGCTCCATAACTCTATAGTTAATCTAAAATGTCCCCGCAAACTATTATATTAATTTTAATGTCATATCAACTTGCATAATATATTATAATATGCTGTTATTACTTTTTTAAGCTATTTTTATAGTTCAATATTCTATATTTATATTCAAGCCTATATTGTTTTAAGATAATTATACAAAGGAAAGTCAATCTATGATCTTTAAATCTACTAATTTATCACTTAATATTTGCATATTTACTTTTATTCATAAATCAAATTTTTTTTTGAGCGAATTCATGAGGAAATAACTCTATTTGTATATTAAGTTAAATAAATAAAAACAAGCATCCACTCAATGATCTCAAAATAAATTTACTATAATCACGTATAAAATGAATGACCAATTAAAATTTTTACTATAAAGTGCTGCTGAAAATTAAACAATATGTTAATAATTAATTTTGAAATTAAGAATGAATGCTTATTAATAATTTATAATAGAAAATGTAGAAATAAAATACATAAATCATGATTTTATTGATGTTTTTTTTTTCGTAAATTGTACAACATTACATATACTTTGTAACTACACGTACATATATACACATAGTAGCACGTTTAAATCAACAAAATAAACTGACATCCGAGTAATTGGAATCTTTATACGTATTAAACGTTGAGCTCTACATATAATAGAATTTTCTTTGAATTTTAGATTTTATAATAAAATACAATTAAAATTTATATTAGACAATTAGTTTCATTTATTTTTTTATTATTAATTTATGATTAATATTTTTATTAATGTTTTATTGAACATCACAATAGAATGCAATATAATTATAAAAATATGCGATACATAAATACAGCTGTATGTGTCAAAACAAATGAAAGTAAGATTGACAATTATGTTGAAACTTTGCGAAATTCGAGAAAGTTAAGTATACCATAATTCAAGCCGAAAGTGTGAACACCCGCGTACTGGTTGAAATATCTTTAATCGTCTATACTACTGCCTATGCAACACATCTTTGATAGTTGCGTAAAATTAATGTTGCCAAATTTTTCTACTTTAATTACCGTGAAACGGCGCACAATTATAATGACACTCTACTTGCGATATATTTTACATTTACATTCACTTTCACAATGAACATAATTTGACAATAACAAATTAATATTATTTTGAAATAGAAGGAGAATGTGACCTAAAAACACATACTTGTTTTTATCGTATAAGTTTTACTTATCTTTCGCAACAGATAATGCAATTGTTACATATATAATATTCAGTTAACAAATTACGTTTTAAAATTAGGGTAGTTACATGAAAGTTTTATCTAACATGAAAGCATTATCATTTCTTCATCTACTAGTTAGCATACTACAGAGTTCAGGTAGACGGGCGTCCTGACAGCTTTTGTCTCCGTCTACTCATAAAGAAGTGCGAGCGAATGTGCAGAAAGTGGATGCATGTATAACAAGTGCAAGTAAGAAAAAAGCGCTTATTGCCTGAAGGATTTAGGGTAAAACTGCGTCAAACTAAGGGGGTGAGTGAAGGGGTGATTGGAGGAATAGGCATTCGAAGCCTAGTAACCGAGTTTAGCAAGGAAACAGGATTTGTAAATAGTTTTCATTCATAACTGAATACTAGATGAAGTCGAGAAATGTAGCAGTTATGATATTAGTTTAACTATAAAAGTAGGAGCCATATTTGCATTCAGTCTTCTGCTGTAGATGAAAAAGGTGCAAAGCTCTATTCTTATCTTTTTCTGTTCTTTCGTGTTTTTGTTCTAAAATATATTCCTGAAATATTCTTTCTCTCTTGTAAAATACATCATTTCTTCTTATCATTCACTTTAATACGTTAAACAATTTTTTAATGCTTGATAATGGTAAAAATTCAAGTGCAGAACTAGTCTAAGTTCCTAACAGACTATCAAAACCTATCTTAGTCAGCTAATTTAAAAACACTATTTAATATCTATAACGCATTGTGAATAAATATTAAATTTACGCATTAAATGTTACTAAACAAGATGTTACTAAACATGTACTAATTCATAAAAAATTTACTAAACAATAAAACTATACGTAAATTAGAATCAAGGCAAAAATATATTCGCACTTTATTAAAAGAAAGTTTAATGTGATGATAAATAATGTGATAACAAAGTATTCTCAAATATTTATACTTTGTATTAAATAGCATCTTTTCGTTACCCATAATTTTACTAAGCCGTTTCAATGAACACTGTATTTGTCAATATATTTGTCACTATATTATTATGCCTTGAATCTTCGAAATCAATACTATAACAATTATAGTGTAAAGAATCATAAATTCATGTAAATAATATAATACTGTATTCGAATCCCAGTACCCTATTAAAGGATGTAATTCTAAATAATGAATATAAAAAAATCTGTATTCAGAAAAATCATTGATTTCCTTGCAAATGCAATCTACTGTGAGAAATTTTGTATTGAAGTTTTTTCTCTGCAAATCTTTGAAGGTATTGTCATTCAAAGTAAAAGTAACCTATGGCAGAAAATATTGAATTATCTGAGCAAGAAGCGTGAAAAAAGGTTGATTGGCGTAGCTTTAGCAGCGGAAGTTTTAAATAAGCCGTATGTTCAATAGGTCCAATTTGTGAAACTTGATTCTCAATACTTGCATACCTTTCTGAAGATGCAAATCAAAATCTACTCTTCTCAATTTCCCTAAGTAAAAAATTTTCACTCTAATTCCAAAGAGGTAAAAATGAAAAATTTGTAACGTGAAACCTTAGCATAATAGAATAGATTATTCACTATAATTACTTATTTGTACTTTTAATATATACTTTTATTTATGTAGATTACTTACACAACCAACAATAAGAATTTTTAATTTTAAATGGATAATTTTTTATAAGGATAGCTTAACCAAATTATTAAACAAGATTACAAATTTAAATGCATTAGATTTCATCAGGTGGAGAAAGTGAAAATTGCTCCAGGAAGTTAATGATTTAGCAGTCTTGCAAATATTGGAGATCGCAGTGAAAAAAAGTGAAAAAGGTGAAAAAAAGTAACTCCCTACCTACGTTCTTACATCGAGTAAAAAAATTTACACTTCAAAGCTGAAAGGCTGGAATTCTTATATAAAATATGAACAATCATCATTATTAATATTGATGAATTTGTAATTGATAGATATTCTTAAAAGATTCGGAAACCCGTAAAATTCTCCGTGTTCCACTGAAATCCAATAATACGAGATCGTATACGACCCACATGAAAAGTCCACAGTGCGGCTTCTCTTGTATTGGCTTGAGAGTGAATTCCGGGCGAGGGTCGAGGAAGACGAAAGTCTTCTCGCGTAGCTCGACATTCCTGCGAGCATCGGACTCGCGATATCATGGCAACTAAGGGAGTTCGGGAGGTACAACCTAAGTCGACGACATTCTATATGTGTGTATAGGTAATAATCGAAGATGTACTTGTGAATAAAAAAGAGCTGATATGAATAAAGTAAAAGCTGTTGGGGAATATGGGCTAACTCGACTGTTTTATGCATATGTACGTGAGGTCATGGATAATCAAGATACCGCGGAAACTGCCGTACGCGCTGTTTTCTCTTGATTAAGGTGTCTTCAGTGTTTAGGGCCGTATGAATAGCATCATGTGGCCCAGAATTACCCGGATACTCAATATTACTTATTTTTTGAAAATAAGACAAAAGCTTGAAAATAGTAATATAGATTTAATTTACGGAAACTTATCATATTGACATTAAGAATTTTAAAATTTGTATGACTTTCAAATTTATTGATTTTCAGACTCTTTCTTCATACAATATAAAATTTGTAAAAATATCTGTTGTTTTTTTATATAAACATCGACACAACCTTAATTGAATGCGCTATACCACTTACGAGACCTATTGGATTCATATAAGCTTCAAATACCGCATTTCTCATTTTACGTGATTTTAATGAAAATCGTGTATACGTGAACATATTTTCCTCTGGATTTTCCAAATTTTCAAGTGTAATCTATTATATAATAATGTAATTTTATGTCACTTCTCGATAATGAATATTGTGCTCTTCATTTTCTCAATTAAGCTGCATGGTGCCTTCTAATTAACTTATTATTATTTTAATAATTTAGTTAAAGCGCTTAATATAAATGAAATTTGTATATGATGTAAACTATTTTTTCTTGTATGTATTATTTTGTTTTGTAAATAAAATTTTCAGTTAATGTATGTTTAACCAAAAACACTTAGGACCAGCATGAGCTAATTACGCATTAACAAGTCAATTATTGATTCTATCTAGGTCTTTATATAGCGGATATAATTATATAAATTATAAAATCATATACATATGATGAATATTTTATACAATGTTATGTTTGCCTTATATCATTATATTGACATATGACTGTTTATTAAAATTAATTCATGTGAAATTTTTCAGTTTGTTCATCAAAATTTAATTACAAAATTGTAAGTTTATTGTTTTAATGAACATCAACATTTAATAAATATTCCGATGATATATGTTCATGAATTTAAACTTAATTAATAAAACTTTTAATAGAATATTATAAACAAATTTTAATTCCAAATGCAAGGGGGAAATTACTGTAACTCTAATTGAATGAAGTCTCACCAGAAACACTCACGACACTTCGTGGCTATCACGATAGACCATGCAATGGACACACTTATCAAAATTAAGTACTCAAGCCTCTGTATATTATTATATACTTAAGTGCGCGTGAACTTTGTGCTCTTAGCACGAACGTACGCACTTCTATATTGTCAAGGTACTTCGAGAATGTCTGTAAGAGAGCATAATCTCAAAATAGATTTATAAATAGTATCAATTTATTATTCAATATATATTCAATTGTCATTGATAACAAAGGAAACCTATTGTACTTTTCCGTTCCGAATTTGGCTGGAATTTAAAACGGATTGTCAATGGAGATCATAGTTTTTTGTTATAGAAAGAAGTTCTTTCATTACAGAGTTACTTACATTTCAAAGTTATACATATAATGCAAAATAAACTAAATAACCACAGAAAAACCCATAATTATACGAGGTTCATTTCGAAAACAATTTTTAAGTACCTATTTTACTAATTTTATATTTTTTTATATGATATGTCATGAATTTAATGATAAGTTATTTATATTTTGATAGACTATTGAACAAGAATTTGTTAACGTATTTTTATCGAAATGATATGATATTTGTATTGCGCGCCTAAGCTGTTCAAATTATTACTTTGTTTATCGACTTTAATGCATATTATTTAGAGTAATTATGAATTTTTAATTTGTCTTAGACTTTATTTGTAGGAAAAAATTACTAGATAATCGTCGTGCTCACGTCACTCGTTACGCATACTTTTAAACTCTAGGAATCGAGGGAAGCCGGCGAGTTTTGCGTTCCAATCGAATAACAACGAAATGAATGAAGAGCTGGTGACATAAAAGTGTATAAAAATATTATACGGCTAATTTCTATCAAAAACCTTTTATTATCGAACAACCCTTTTCAGAAGATATAGTCATATTTTCATGTCTGCTATCGTAAAGTTGAGGCTAACAATAGGGGTTTACTATCAAAGATGGTAAATTTTATAAAAGTTTTTGTCAACTACCTAAGTTTTAATGGTTGCAATAGCTCTTATTTTATATTTAGATATGTGAAAAATATTGTCAGACATTTTCAGACAAATTTGTCAAGCAGTTCTAAAGTGACGCAAAATTATGGATAAAATGAATTCATCGACTATGAATCGTAACTAAAATAATTTCGAACAATAGAGCTGTCGAACAGCTTATCAGAATCAGAGAAAATTGGATTAATCAAAAAATTCATTGTTTTATTCAGTTTGATATCTCTATTGTTTATACATTGATTACTGTAGAAATTACCTGAGTAATAAGTTTATACGCTTTTTATGTCACCACCTGTTAGACTACGAAGGTTGTTCAAGTCATTGCGAGTCTCTTCAGCGCTTGTTCTTTATTTATGTGAACACCACAATCATGTTCTCGGGTAGATAAGGATTCTCCGTGATCATCTAAGCGTTTCAGCTTGACGACACTCATCGCTTATTTAAAATCTCGGAAAAATTCGGGAGAATATGACTAAAGCTGTAGGTGAGCTTTTCGCGTAACTAAGAGGGAGGGAAAGCGAGTGGCGATCAAGCGGAACTTGTGAAAAAAAGATCCGGACATTATTGTTTTATTTCTCGACTCGATAGAAAAAAACTTGTTTATTTTGCTTTTTTAACGCCTATTAATAGATACTGGGACATAAAACTTTGTTACGTAAATGAAATATTTATATCGTTAGAAAAATATATTTTTTAAGTTAATCTTCTGTAAATTAGAAAAATTTTACTTCGTAGTTTTTAATAGCCTTATTAAAAAAACAAATTCTCTAGAGTTTGTTATGGTGTTATGAAAAAAAGTTAAAGCAACGGTAGTTAAACTAAAGTTATACTGTTTTCTCGAGGTTTTTCTCAAAATTTTTAACTACAACGTTTGATCCTACGATATGCGATTTCTAAGTATTATTTAAGTATTCTATAATTATAAAACAAATGAATCGGCAGGAAATTGCGGATGGTTTAATTCTGTCCTAAAATTTCTAAGAATGTTAATTTCCTTTGCGTGCATCAAGTTTATGGAATTATTTCTTAACGAAAAGTACCTTCGACATGACAATGATAAATTTCTTCATTGAGGTAAATATATTAACTCTGCAGTAATCAATAGTTTTATTTGAAATAGAGAGGAGCCAGGGCCTTCAAGGCTCAGTCATGTGCGCGGTTAGAGCAGCAGGTGCTCATGCTACAGCAACAAATGCAGCGCCTCCTCGCGCAGCGAGCAGAACAATCAGCGTTGCAGAAAGAAGCGCCGGGGGCGGTTGAGGGGCGGTTCAAACTACCCGCACCCCGTTTTAACGGTACTCCAGGCGGCAGGCGAGGAAACACCATCTTGGGTAAGGCAGTTAGCCGACACAATTCGGCAGAGGGATGCGCCGAGATCGCGCATCAGCTTCAGGAAAGAGGCCCTAAAGAAGTTTACCGGAAAGGACGAGACCCTTCCGGTTCGAGCCTAGATTGAAATGGTCGACGAGCTGGCCATAATCAGCGGATGGTCGGAGTACGAAACCTTGTTCGCCGTTAAACGAGCCCTCGCGGGGGCGACCGAAGACTCGATCCAGGGGCGATACAAGATGAAGACGTGGGCAACCCTGGGAAACGGGCTGGGACTCGCGTTCCAATTCGAGGTCGACTTGCTGCGAATCCTTGAAGCGTTGAGTAAGGGGCAGCCGAAGAGTGACAAGTCGATTATCCAGTATGTGCATCGAATGCAGCGACTAGGTAGGCAGGGCGGAGTACAGGAGAGCGCGACCCTGCACTTTATTGTTGATGGGATTCCCGATCTCCCATACAACTGACCGGCTTGTACGCCTGCAGATCATTTGAAGAGTTGAAGTAAGCACTCGCCACGTACGAGACAATAAGGCGTGCTGCGAGCGAGGGTTGATGGAGCAGAAGGGGCCGCCGAGTGCCCGGATAAGGGAAACGGCCCTACCTGCTTTCTGTGCGGGAAACCGGTGCATGTCTTGAAGTTCTGCAGAGAGCCCGCTTCAAGACCGCAGCGAGTGAACTACATACGCGAGAATGGAGAATCCGAAGGCGAAGTAGAAGAAGAGGCAGCAGGATATGCGGATGAAGATAATCGGAGAGCGCTAGACGATTAGAAGAAGATGCGGTGGGAGAGTGAGAGTTAAAATGAATGTTGTGCGAGGTTTGTGCGCGTATGTGAGGAAGAACGAATATAGAAATAATTAGACTTGTAAGAATGGATGAATGGAAGTAGAGTGAGCGAGCGAGTGATGCTATAAAGGGGTGTGAGAAGGATAGTGCGCAGAAAATCATAACGATTATATTAGAATGGGTTATGTTATGAGTATGAATGAGGATTTACGATAGGCAGAGGTGTTGCGGATTGTCTGAGGACTGATTGTCTGAAGACAGACAAGCGTCAGGAAGGCCGATTGTGGGATTGTAAATGGAGGTATGAGGGATAGAGAGAGAGTGACCATGCGGGTAAGCGGCGTTGGGACTGAGGGAGACTTCGGCCCAAAGATACCGGAGAAAACCCGGGCGGCTCGAGGTCTGGGTACACGTGTTGTCCGCCGAGGCGAGTACATCTAAGAGAACATTGTAGTAACGTGTAACTGAGTATCAAAACTGTTTTGATTAAGAAATAATAGAGTATTCTCCTTCCACCTGTACCCCGCCTATCTTTATCCTACATATATTATAATTCTTATAATTTATAATATTTTATTTCCACTTTTAAATATAAAAGTCCAGATTGCTTTGTATAATAATGAGTAAATTTAAACAATAAGTGGTAAATATACATATCTGCACGGAAATATCTGTTTAACGTGCTTTTTATGTACTTTGTACGAGGTGTGTTCAAAAAGTAACGAGAATTTTTAAATTTCGCGGGTTTGGAGAGTCCGCCTGTATAAAATTTTTTTTATTATATTGGTACACATGCCCCTGAAGTACAATAAAATTTTTAACAATATTCATTGCTTACTTTTTAAGTGGCAGCCGCTTCGTTTGTGAAAAAAATGGATCAAAGAATATGTATTCAATTTTGCGTAAATAATAAAATAAAGTGTAGTGAAGTTTGTAAAATGTTAACAAAGGCATATGATGAGTCTGCTATGAGTAAAGCAAGGATTTACGAGTGGTATAAGCGTTTCCAAGATAGCCGCGAAAATGTTGAAGATGACGAACGACCCGGACGCCCAAGTACATCAACAACCGATGAAAACGTGATAATTTAATGGCATAGTGCATCATGAATTCTTGCCACAAGGTCAAACAATCAATAAGAAGTACTACCTACAAGTTCAACGCCGTTTGCGTGAAGCAATCCGAACAAAACGCCCGAATTTGTGGCAAAACAATTCGTGGCTTTTGCGCCACGATAATGCACTTGCTCACACTTCATTGCTTGTTCGTGAATTTTTGGTCAAAAACAAAACTGTAACGATGCCTCAGCCTCCATATTCGCCAGATATGGATCCATGTGACTTTTTTCTATTTCAAAAAATAAAGAGAACATTAAAAGGCCGTCGTTTTGCAAGCATAGATGACATTAAAAGCGAATTGCTAAAAGAGCTAAAAGCTATTACAAAGATCGAGTTTCAAAAGTGTTTCGAGGATTGGAAAAAGCGTTGGCAGAAGTGTATTATATCCGAGGGGGATTACTTTGAAGGGGACAAAATAGATATTCATGAATAAATAAATATTTTTTTCATAAAACGAAAATTCTCGTTATTTTTTGAACACACCTCGTATACTTGTTACCTGATCCGACTGTTACCGTCCAATCCTTCAGGCTGATCTATTGTAGAATGTATTTCAGGAACTTTCTCTTTCACGGATAAGAACCAGCATTAAGTTACGTTCTTTCACAGTAAAAGAACGAAGAAATAGGTTCGAAGAACCTATTATCCTGCCTCTTGCGTATATATTAGGTTTTTTACCATTACTTAAACATATTATTCGAATACTCTACATTGTTAAAAAATGTATTAATTTTAGATCGTGATATTCAAAAAAGCATATCATATATTTGCTTTTTGTAATATATATGAAATTGTGCGTGCACTGTAAGCGAGGAGATAAGCGAGTAACGCGTAAAGTGAATAAATTTAATGGAAGTGCTGGACGAGCTATAGCTATCCTTGAACTCAGGAGACGCGGTAAGCCGATAATCGATCAAGTAAATGAAGGAAGAGCTACGTTTAAAGATGAGATACTTGCATAAATCCATAAGGAAGAGAAATGATAAAAACAAAGGCTCGAAGCTCTCCGGAGTGATCGGAAGATGATAACGAGCGCGAGCTTGGCGCGATAGAAAACAAATCGGTCATGCAGCCATCGTATTATTTACGTAGAGATAAGTCCAACCAGCTACCCTTACATAGGGCTTCCACAATACAAGACAATACAAGATTTTTTTAAATATTGTCTTGCTCTTGAATAATATTGAGACCAATGATCTTGTCTTGATTTTGATCTTGTCGAATTTTCTACATCTTTTTACGTGGTTTTTAAATGCAATTTCATTCCTGTCGTATTTGTGTTCTGTCCGTTTATTATTACTGAACTTGATTTTCCTTCGCATATTAAACAAATCCCTTCCTTTTCACCATTTAAAGTGGTATATCGAAAAATATAGATTATAATTCTTCTTGAAACTATTCAATAAAATTTTTTTTTCAATTTCAGTGATTCTATTTTTCACTATTTTGATTGTAAAGATCATCATTAATTAAATCACTTCGAGAATCACTTTCTTCGAATTTTCTTTTACTAATGGCTCTTTATTTGTTTTAAATAAATTAATAACGCGATCAATACAGCGATCACGTGTTCACGACTTGTAACTACGGACTGAATCTGGAAAAAAATCTACGCTAGCAACAAGTAACTGCGATTCATTTTTGTTTATCGAAATAGTAAACAAAAAACCATACGCAGAAAACACTCGCCGAGGTACTCGCAGTACCTTCAGCGCTGGTCAAAATAATAAACAGAGTACGTGCGAGGTCGTTCCACCACTTCTCGTCAGACGATGCCTATCGACGACAAGAAATATAAATAAACAAGTGAAAATCGATCTTAAATATTCACATGTAGAACAAGATCAAGAATCTTGATAATTCTTGTATTGAAATCTTGTTTAGATGTTGTTCTTGGTTTAAAATTCTTGAACTTGTTCTTGATCTTGTATAAATATTCTTGTCTTGATATTGTCTTTTAAAAGCCCTATTTACATCACATATAGCCTATCATATTTTGTTATTATCTTTGCGAATTTCTATTATTTTTTTCATATTTTATTTTAATGAAAATATTCTCTAATTAAGTTTTTGTTGCTACTAATTAGCATATCTTGTTCTATTACAGTTATCGTGGAACGTTATAATCTTATTTTATTATTCCAATATTTATAATGTATATCTATTTATGAATGATTATCAACATAGGAAGTGTATAACAAAAACAAAATCAAGAATACGAATCATCATTATCCAAATTTTCTTTTCCGAGAGATCCGTCCGAAACCTGAAGCGTTACAGGCATCGATTCCCCTGAAAAGAAACACCGATAACGAGCGCGAAATGAAAACTCCGGCGGCCCATATTTCAAAAGGGACCGCTGCACGAAGACGATTTCAATGCGATACCTCGAGTCGGCATAAAGGCGCACCGCGCATGGATACGCACCTATCGCGCCACCCTTTTCTGAATCGAAGCGACATTCCATGCCCTCGGCTCAGCTCGCAGAACAGGGGAGCTCGAGGAGGATCCAAGCATCGATCGGCGCGACGCAACCAGTTGTCGAAGTTCAGTCAGCTTGCTAGGTACCTTTCTGTTATGCATATGTACATGTGTCGCGCTTTTCCTTTCGCCTGTTCAATTGGCTTTTTGATATTTGCAGGATTCCGGATATTTTCTAGCTCCCCTCTCAAAATAACAGAGCTTCGTTGTCGGTTTTGAAAGGCGCAGCGTTGTTTCTGTACGAAACCCCCGGTGAAGAATGAATCCCGTTTATCGCCCTAGGGTCTGCCCTCTATTTTATTTCGTCTTTAATCTTCGAAACGAATACCATTTGAACATGAGTTTTATAAAAAAAAATCTTATTTGATATTTATACAATTTCTATATTGTTACATATTATATAAGTTCTATGTTTTATTAAAAATTTTATATTGCATAAAACGGCCATATTAGGACGACGATGCGTAATTATTGGAAAATATAGCTATTGCATTATAGTTATAAAATAAGTTTTGTAAAAATGCAGAATATTTTGTTTGAAAAATAATTATATTATGTTGAGTGAATTTCGTATAAAAGCATTTTGAATAAAATCGAAAACTTTGTAAATGCATGGCGTCTGCATACCTACTTTCGCTCAAATTTGGTTTTGCATTATTGAATTATGATTTAATTAAGTATGCATTGGATATTTTAAAGTTTATTTTGGATAATGTATCACTTATTATACTATAATGCTGTACATATTATATGATTTAGATCATTATATGATAAAGCAAAATCCAATTCTTTGCAATTTAATTAAATACTTTATGAGCATGTTACAGAATAACCTATTCAGGTTTTACCGAAGGTTTCACGAAGGAACCATTTCTGCGCTTCAATACATAATTTATTTATGATCGAGTGAGAGCTGCCTAATGACTCTTCATTGACTCCGATCTCAAAGTTCATTAATTCGGACGCTTATCAATTAAGCAAGTGATAGGATTCTCGCAAACGGATGTATTAATCCAATAAAGGCGATGAGAACTAAGGGAAATTGTCAGACATCAGCTGGCTCAATTGGAAGCGTCTACGAATTTAACCGCACCGAGGAAATGACGGGTTGCGAATAGAGCAAGTCCAAAGTGAACTGCAATTGCATGTGTCAGAGCACAATAATTGACTGCAAGATGGGAGTTACTTGCAAAACGTACATCGTTCTCACGTCGAACTTGTCAATGTAATTGACTATCATCGCCAGTCGGTACTTTACCAACAAAATTCTCGTAACGTACAAAAGATCCATAAGATTTTTGGAAAAAGAAGTCTATCTGGCCGGCAAAATTAAAGAAATCGAAAGTTGCGTTAAAGGCTATCCGTCGACAAAAAGTTCTTCTTTTACGTAATTACAAAATAAGTTTTTCTGATTAACGTATTAATCAAATTGAACAAAAAATATATCAAAACTGATTTCGCCTATCAGTTTTTTTAGCAAAAACCAAATCGGAAACACGCGTTTCAATTTCTACCGGAGCAACGGATTTAAGAGTTGTCGAGATTACTTTGATGGATCACTGGACCCTCGTCCTAGTGGCGTAATTAACTCTTGTAATTGCAAAAAAATATCCGTAAGGCAAATAGTAGTTTGTGACACTCTCTAAAACCAACCACAGAAGCTGCTTTGATGAGCCAATTTTCGGGCTAATCGAATCAAGCCCCAATATATTCCTGATTTGCGCGCAGCATTATACCTGAGCAGCAACCTAGAGACCATCTGCACCAGTATGCGGTTAAATTGTCGCACCGAAAATGGTTAGTGGATCTATCGATGCAGTCGACATTGGTCTTTTCTCGCTCGAGTACCCCAGGTGTAACATTGTCGCCCTAGAGGAAACTGTTAACGCGCACGGGATCGCCTATTTTCGGAACTGCAGCATGCACCGGATCGTCACTTTAGTGTTACGGGGCTTAACATTTTTTCTTCCGAGTCGTGTTATGCTCGTATTTTTAGCCTGGAGAGTGTTTTTCACGCATTTAAAGCCTGCCCCGAAAAATCCATTTAGCCACTTTTTCATTTGGAAACTTATCTGTAAGGACAATGGTTAAACTGGTTGAAATTGGATTTTACTCCGTAAATGAACAATTAAATTATAGCTTTAAACTTTTAGAAAAAACATCCTGCCCTCTAAAAAGGAATTAGTAAAAATTGACTTCTATAAATAAACCTAGAAACTGTAGTGGGAAATCTTCATAGTATTAGATACATTTTACAGATTAGCCGCAGATCAATTTGTACTCTTCAGTAGGAGATTTCAAAAGAGATCTCTTCCGTGGCATACCGTAAAGTTACGCACGAAATGCTTACTTGAAACTTGCGACGACAGCCAACAAATAAAAAATAAAATCTTAGTTTTTCATTTCATTAGAAAGGAGGAAGATTGATGTTAATATTTGTTCACGAGAGAACACGAACACTTTTAACGCGAACTAAATGATTTGTACATGATTGATATATTTTCAACCAAATTGTTACCGACACAACCAAATAATGCAAACGCTAAGAATAAGTTTTGTTAGTTTTGTTAAAGATTTACCACATTTTAATGATCAATTAAAAACTGATATATATTCAAAGAATATCAGTTTATATAGTAGTATTATATAAAAAGAATTTTTTCATACTAGCAGTAATGAAAATTCCTCTAAAAAATCACTAATTAATTTCTAGAGGGTTGATTTCTATAACTTATTAGAGATTAGAAGCAGTACAAATGTCAGCTTCAATGAAGTGCAATTAAAGAACTGCAGTTTAAAAAGTGCAAGTGAAGAAAATTCCATAGAAGCGGTTAGGATTTAGACTTATACTTTAACGACGTAGGGATTTAACGATGTAATTATCTGTGCGTGAGTGCCAAGCATCAGATATGTTCTGTAATCTGTTGAATGATCCAAGGTGCTCCATTCGACTTCTTGACTTCTTGAAATCCATGATTCTCACTAATTGACGCGCAGCACCGGCCAATTTAATCCTATTACGGATTTTTCTATACGATATCGCAAAACGTGCAGATCGGATAAGCACTTGAAAAGTTTTATGCTCGATATTAAAATTCTTTTAATGTACGTTTGAAAGTAAAAATATTGATACGTTCACTTGCGTATTTTTATTAAATAAACAAAATAATTGTAAGTTTATGCCCATGGTATATACGAAAAATAAATGGATAGTATATGAAATATTGAAATAACACATAGAAAAGATAAACAATTTGACGATTATGAAGCATTAGTTAAGACCGATAGGATGACACTGACTTTTGTAAACGAAAAACATAATAAAATACGTTTTTTCCCTTGCGTTTCATTAAGCGTTAATTGCATTTTGTATATACATCGATCTGTAATATTACATAAACATATATACTTTAGGAAAATTCCGTGTGCACACATTGCACGGTAAATTAGTCGGATAAAATTAACAGACCTCTCTTTATTTTAAAATTCTTTTTTTAATTTTCTTTATTTTTAATTTCCCTTCGACTAAGGCAAAGCGTATTATTTATATACAGCTGGCTCTGTGTAAACAACTAGCTTTTGATTTGAAAAGCTAGGGAGAAAGGTGTAATCACGATGCTCCAATTATGGAGCGCGACCAACTATGTCCATAATAATATCTATATTTTTTAAAAGGGTAAATATAGAAAGGTCGATAGACGGAAAATATTCTTGCTGGAAAATGCGGCAGAGATATAACAGAGTATTTAGTGTAAAAGTATATTTTGTTCGAAGGGGAGATAGACCAGAATATAGTTCATTTTTTCCATCAGATTGTTTCGTTTACTAGCAAATTGTGAAGTTTGAAGAAAAAAAGTAGAAAATATACAATAAATGTTACTATTGCTGAAGAATTTTTTGAACTAATAGTTGGAACAATTATTAAACATCTGTCAGAGCCGTGTACTGTTTGAAAGAGCGACGGACTCACAGAAAAGTCTCCGAAGTCCCGCAAATTCTTCTGTATTCTTCCAAAGTGCCCCCACCACTCGGCCGATCGCTCGTCCGACGCGGCTCCCGGGTCTTCCATTCGACCGCGCCGGCGGGCTGATTTACTTCCGGATTTTATTGTAAAGAGCACACAGAGTTCGAAAGAGTGCAGAAGAGCTCTCAGGAGTTTCACTTCCAGTACCGCGAGTGGGGGGGAGAGGTTTACGCCAAGCGCGACTGGAAAGCGATATTGTTACGCGGTAGCAACGCTGTACTTTGCCGGGGAAGAAGAGGCGCAGGGTCGAGCGGGGGCGCGCGGACGTCTCCGTGCGCGCATCGAAATCCTGCGGCGGTGACAGGCCAGAGCGAGGGCGAAAAAGACGGGCGAATGTTTATACTGGGCGGGGCGTGCGCGCGCGGGCGCGGAGCCGGCTGCAGGTAGGCGCGGGTCGGGGGAGGCCGATGGGCCTGGGGAGCGGCGTCGGGGAGGCGGCCGCGAGGACGAGGGCGTGCGGGACGGCGGGATCGATACGGCCTCGGCGCGGGCTGCCCGGGGCCGCTGGCCGGCGGGCGGCCGCGCGCGGGTGCAACACTCACTCGTCGATCTCCTCGTCCTCGAGGCAGAGGCTCATCTTCCTGGTGAGGCAGAGCCGGAGGGGTGGCGAGCGGGCGGGCGGGATGCGCTCCGGGCTGTGGGCGGCCGGCGGGCGCAGCGGTCGGCGAGGCGAAGGGGACTGAGGTGCTGGAGGCGGGCGCAGGAGGCCCTCGGCGCGCACCGCCGGCTGCGCGCGCCACTCGACCACCGCCGCGGCCGCCGGCTGCTGCTGCGCCTGCGCCCCCTCGCCCACCGCGGCCTCCGCGGCGGCCTGCTGCTGCTGCTGCTGCTGCTGCTGCGGCGGCTCCGGCTCCGGATCCGGCTCCCGTGACATCGTCTCCGCGCTCTGCGCCAGCCCGGGCTCCCGCGCCCGCTTTATACCCCCAGGGACCTTCGTCCTCGACCCGCCGAGCCGCCGGCCGCCCTGCAACTTCCTCGTCCCTCATCCTCGGCTCCGCACTCTGGCTCCCTCTCCCGCTCCAATGCATCCAACGCATCCAGCCCTGCCTTGCACCCCTCCGGATTCCGCGCCGTTACTATCGCCCGCCCTGCATCCGCCCTTGTTTATCCGTCGATCCACCCACCACTCTTTTGCGCGCTTAAAAACGAGCGCCGGCCCACGTGCATAAGCCTCGTATTTTGTCCATCAAACGGCTCGTAATTGACAAACAACCACTCTCGCTAAAAGTATAATTAACTTGTCCTTTGCTTTTCAAAATTATGCACAATATTCCGCAACAACGAGCTAAGTGAATATTGGACCTCTTCAAAATTTCCCGGGCCCGGCCGAGGAGGCGTGATAAATACATCATTTTGTCTTTGCGCGATGTACAGTTGACGTGAAACCAGCTTTTATACAATGGTATTCTTTTGACGATTTTACGTGCCTCCCAGTTCTAATTAACACTACTTCTGTTAAGCCTAATTTATCAGGCTGCACAGAACCAGATTGATTAAAGGCATGTAAGTAACACTTTCCTTCACTATTTTGCCTCGTCGACTTTGCTCGGAGACACGCATTCGCTTATCTGTCAAATAATAATTATAATTCAACACGCGGTTATCGTAATGAATCAATTGACTCATACATAAACAATATCTAAGTAAACAATTTCATTCGTCTACTTTATAATAGTGTATTACTACATGTAATATAAAATGGTCAAATTTCACTTTTGTGCATAAATCGGGAACTATTTTTCACGATTAGATATCAATCAGAATCTTAATTTCTTGTTGGTGGATTTCTTCTTGGGGTTGAAATTTATAAGATATTCCTGCATACATATAAAAATTTCCTACTTTCTTTCCTAGTTGCACTCGACCATTTTAATGATTTTAAGAACTTTTTGCGCGGATCTTCCTCATACCGATTTTATAAATATTCAATATACACATATGTGTATTTATTTATTTATATTGTACTGACACTAAATACTTGCAAATTACGATAAATTGCAATTTCTGACCATTAACTCGTCAAATTACTTTTGAACGCCAATACAGATTTTTCTATGTTATTTAAGATCGTACCTGCAAATTTGCACTTTGCTACTACTTTATACTCATGTAGTACGCATATACTTTTACATTCGACTACTTGCTTCTGAGATTACAAGCGCTAGAATTGAAAGCATCTAATGAATCCTGCATGTATTTTTCAATTGCATCCGACTTCAATATGCCGTAAATTGTGCAAAATTGAATATTCGTCGGAGTTTTCATTTATTCATTTTTTTACCGACAGCTAATAAAGTATCAAAATACACAAAACATGCTATACGTAGAGATATAATTACAGTAACTATAGTGATAATATTTTTCTTAAAATTATAAGTGTGATTAGTAAAGTTTTATAACGTGTAATGTGACTACATAATTCGAGAACTATATCTCTGCTGGTTATATAAACTCTATAAATATTAAAATATTTTACTTATTAAAAAATAATATAATAATAACTTTACATAAAAGCTTTAAAATTAATTTAGAGCAAAATCTATCAAACGATACGCAATTAAGATACGCAAAGCTTAAGGACTCATTTCAAAGTATTTCTATTTAATCAAATGATAGTTCTATCTCGACCCGAGATTTTTGACTCGAAGAGATTAAAACATTTTCTTATACAGAATTTTCATTCGTAACAAAATCCATCTTAATTTTCAGATCAATATACAGTTCTTCATCATAAATTCGTAAATAAAAATGAATTGTCTTAACTTATAACTTTAAACATTTAGCTATAAATATATTTAATTGTTGTTGTATTGATATATATCACTCATATCATATTAATAAAATATTTTGTCAGTAATAATCGAACTTATATAGAAGCTGTACTTATTTCAAGTTATTGGTGGTATTTTGTTTTCTGAATTAATTAATAAATAATATTTTTTTACTTTATAAGTAATGGTTACGATAAAAAGGAATGGTTGAAATGCAATGAATAAATAAATTGCTTTTTAATGATTAACCTATAGTTTTTATTAACTATTGACTATTATTTGAATTACGATGAATTGTGTATTAATAATTTATGTGAAACGTTAAATTAGTTCAAACACCCTGTGTTTCGGAATGTACGTGATTTCTTTGCAAAGGATGTACCTGCACCAAGGGGGGAATTTTCTTCGACGTTTTCAGGTTACGTATAATATGTAGAAAGTTTGGTGATCAAGAATTTATCATTGTTGAATTTGCATTTGTTAAGACTTGTCACACGTCGCTTTCTCCAGGTGGCTAGTCCCGCCCGAATTCTCAGACGTCGCACGATAATTTTAAAGATTCGATTTCGTCGTAAATGAAAGGAAAACGGATACAGCGATGGCGAGTCTGGAAGCTCGCAGCTGATAGTCACGAAAGGGCGCGAAAATATGCTTTCGGTGGGAAAGTAGCGCAAAAGAGTACTCGCACCAATGTTGTGTAAATAAAATATTTAATAACAAAAATAATTATAACACAATTTACCCGCGTAATAAAATATACGATCGCGCCTACTTTAAATATTCTCTCTCTCTCGCACTCACACTGTACTCTCGTTTGAACTGAGCGTGCGCGCTCGTGAATTACACAAAATCAAGTTACTCGTCATGGCGGCCGCTTTCGTTCTCGCCCCAAAGGATACCTTCTCCTTGAATGGATCGCGTTGTTGAAGACTTGGGTGTTGTGCTCAACCGGATGGTCAAAACAACAGTCGGCTCCAAGATGAGTATACGCGAACCTTGAATCAACTGCTGCACGCACTGGCAGCACTCACCAAGAAAAACTCAAAAACTATATAATAATCTATTAGTGATTCGCACACACTTCGCACTCGAGGCTCATAGGAGACACACTGATCTCCCTCTAATTTCGGCAATTACAAGAGGTCCGATTTTTATATAAAATAAATCAAATAGAGCGCGTCATCTGTTGTATACAGGTGCCATCCTCGGCCGAATAGGAGAGATGATACTTTTCGTTCGCTTTTCGCGCGATCACGACAGGATATCCGTCGCAATGCCCCCCCCCCCTAAATTTTACATCTGCGAACATGTTAATTTTCGTATATGACGCGGCATTCACTACTCGCACAGATTCACACACAGATTAACTAGACCTACTCTAAAAAAATGAAATGTGTACAAAAATACCTCTGCGACACCCGCAGCCGCGCTTTCCACGGTGAAAGGCTCGGACAACGTAGCCGGCTTCACCGAGGCTTCTAACACCGCCGCCGCGTATTCCGCCATCTTTCGCTCGTAGCTTCTATCTGAACGGCTGCGAAGAGTCGCTTGCACTTGCTCGTAAGAAGCGGTAGGAGGCAAGTTTACAGACCTCCTATTGTCTTCCTCGATACGCCGCTGTATACGTTGAGCGGCGGATTCGGGCCTCGCTGGCAATACCACTTATCGCAGGCATCACATCCTCCACGACACACGTCGTGAAGCCCCTCTCGCCCGCAGCTTCGACTACTTTGCCGCCACTCGCCCCAACGCTGCTCCTGGGTTTGCGATCATCCGCACCTAGCTCCACTCGGATTCCAGCGACCCGACGTCCATACTGACCCACAAACCACGTGATATGTTCTTCGCCACAATGCGGGCAATTGGAGAGAGTTAGCCCTCGCCGCCGACAGTTGTAGCAGAAAACCGTCAAACGGGGATGCGGGCAGTTGTAATGATTACGCCCCCGCTCTCAACATCGATAGCAGGCGTAGGTTAGGGGATCGACTGCCGGATCTTTTGGGACGTTCTTCACCTCTTGGAATAACCCTCCCCTTCGGAAACTTTCCGTGCCTCTTGATTTGGTGTTCAACGGGGATTGAGAACATCCCGGTACACACATTTTCTTACTGCCCCGCTCCATCTCCGAGGCCGTCTACGAGCTCGTCCTCGTGTTCTTCACTTCTTCATCCTAGTCAGCCTCTTCAAGCAGGAACACTATATCGCTCAGTAAATCCTTAATCTTGAAGGTCCCGGCGAACTCCGGCGCTAATTTGTTCGAAATCCCCTTCGCAGTGTCGGAGACAACGTTTTCATGCCGCAAAACTAAATCGCCTTCGTAAAACGTGACATACCGTTTATTGTGGTTATATAATTCTGCACGGGTAGCAGGTGTCACCAAAAATTAAGGTACGTTGGTGAGACTTTAGTACCAGCTTGTACTGTAGTGTTCAAAGCATGCCTGAACTCGTGCAAGTGCTCGTTTCAGCGTCCTATTAACTCGCTCAACCGGATTCGCCTGTGGGTGGTACGGGGGAGTAGTTACATGCTTCACCCCATACGCTTTCAAAACCTCACGGAGATGTTTATTGACGAACTCTGTCCCATTGTCCATCAACAAAAAGTTATGTGTTTGCCACCTGAACATAATCACCTCCGCGAAAGCTTTGGCCACCGCTTTCCCGTTTGCTGCCTGTAAAGATTTCAGGTCCACCCATCTAGCTAGCAAAGAGGTCTTGATATACTAAAATATATTTATATTGCCCTTTAGTATGGGGAAGCTCCATTACGTCAGCTGCTACTACGGCCCACAGTCTCTCAACAATTCTTTAACCCATCAACCCGTGATGCCCCGCCTGAGAGACTTTATAGCGCTGGCATTCACTGCATTGCTGTACAAAAGCACGAACACTAATAAAAACCTGGCCAATAGTACTCTCTTTTAACCCGATCGTAGGTTTTCTCGATACCGAGATGACCTTATGATGGATGGTGGTGCGCGCTCTCAATCACTCTATCTCTACACGGAGAGAAGAATCCATCAAAAAAGTAGGTTCTATGTGTAGAACATCATTATACAGCATCGGTAAATCAGATGTCGCGCCATTTATAATATAAGTGTTAGAACTTATATTTTAGGTATTAGCCGCAGCACTCTACATCTTAGTTCTAGAATCTGCAATCGCACCACTAAGCATGCAAAGGCCTTCATGTATAATTTTTCATATATATATATAGCTTCATATAAGATTGAATGGATATATGCTGCTTTATGTAGGTTATAAATAAAAAATTTTATATTTATTAAACAATAATATGTTTCTTTAATTACAGCCTATTAATATCTATTAATATGGCCCTGTGGTCTGTTACTGCAACAAACACATAGGCCTCCAAATATAGTCTCAATTTCTTAATCGCCCAAAAGAGTGCAAGACACTCCTACGAAGTTGTGTAGTTCTTTTCGGCCACATTTAAAATACGGCTGATACATACAATCAGGTGCTCATATCCCTCTTCATCTTCTTGCATCAACACAGCGCTGATTACGTGATGACTTACGTCGATCTGCACTATGAAACGGTTGGAAAAATCTGGACGGACGAGCACAGGAGCCTCGCACAAAGCAGATTTCAAGGCTTCAAATGCCGCCTGGTGTAACTCGCTCCACTCCCACACTCTATCTTTTATTAACAACTCCAGCATGGGTGCTTTGATTTTCGACTCTTTCTTTATAAATCTCGCATACCAGTTTACCATACCGAAAAACGTGTGTAACTCTTTCACATTTTTAGGCGCCACATACTTCAAGACTGGCTGATCCTCTCGTGATCCGGCCTGAGTCCGTCAGCGTCCAACCGGTTACCTAGAAAGCGAACGCTCGAACAACAAAACTCACATATCTCCCTAATTAATCTCTAGACCTGCCTCAACTATTTTATTTAACAAATACTCGACTCATTTCAGGTGTTCATCAAACATTTCTGTCATCACAATCAGATCGTCCAAATAACCAAAAACGTGAGGCTCAACCTCTGGAATAAATAATGCTCCAATAGATCGGCAAAACATCATCGGCGCATTAGATAACTCGACAGGAAGTCGCACAAACTGCCACTGTCCTGAACCAGGCACAGCAAAGGCAGTATGTTCTCTGCTGAATTTGCTTAAAAATATCTGAAAATAAGCCTTTTTGAGGACGATCTTAGAGATATAACGGGTTCTACATAACTTAGTTCCAGAATTTAGGTCCAGAATTGAATCTATGCTCGGTAACGGATAATTATTACGCATGGTCGCTTTGTTAACATCTTTGTAGTCAACGCAGAAGCGATAACTACCTTCGTTTCGTTGCACAATGACAGGCGCACTACACTCATAATGCCCTTTTTTGCATTTATGAGACTTCTTCTTGGACAATCTCATACGTTGAGGTCTGTGTTTCACTGGTCAAGCGCCTTGTACATCGATCTGATGTTCGATGAGGGTCGTGTAACCATGAATAATGCTAGGTTGAGGAGGAATCTTCTCAACTAGAGCTCTTACTTGTTCACGCTCGTCTTCTTTAATCTCAACGATGCCAGCGCAGCAGGACGCATCTCAGACCCCACTTTGGCGTTTCCTAGGATCTTTAGAACATCTGCACAGTTCGAGCAGTTCCTGAAGATCACGCCCTTCGGTCCACACACCTGATACTCCACTCTGAGGTCCGTATATTAGCAATTTGCTGCTAGATGGCCGGGACGACGATACCTATAGCATAATCGCTTTGTGCATTCAGAGGTCCTATGCCCAATGCCTTTACATTCATGGCACTGTCCGTAAAATGAACCAGTAGCCACGAGCATTGGCGCAGGTGCACTGCCACTTCGGAGTAATGGCACGGGCGGCATCCTATTCCGCTGCCCTACCATCATTTCCGTTACCTCTTTTGTGCTCCTTTTGGGAATAGCTTCTTGGGACTGCACCGGAGGAACTCAAACCTCTCGCTCTAGAATCTCTCCACTGGGCGGCCCCACTTATGGCAGCGACCTCTCAGTCTTAGACTGAATCTTCCTCTTAGTCTTAGACTTCTTGATTGACTCGTCTGATCTCCACCTTCGCACTAACAGGCTCCACTCTCTTCTACCTCTTCACGGTACCAACGTCAGCGGATTTCGACGGCATCTTAGGGTTAGAAGCCTCAAGGCACTTGTCAATCCCGTCAACGTACTCTAAACGCTTTCCGAGCTCGACCACGGTTTGAATATCAGAGGTATTCAAATCCATCAAATATCGCCGATAAGCAGGCCTGCTCTGCTCGAAAATCATGCAAATTTGCTTGTGCAAAAAAGGAGAATAACGCATTCTTTGCACTTTTGTTTTGAAATTCCTTACGAAATGCGCTAACGTTTTGCCCTCTCGCTGTCTTGATTCTGGGCCTCTCGCAAGACATAAAAGTCTCGCTCGCTGACACGGTCCTCGAATTATCTAACAAACGAGTCCGAATCTACAAATATACGTGCAACATTCTGATACCGCTCCCGAGCAGGGCGAGAACCATGCAACGTTGGGTGAATTTAGCATCCGCTCAACATCAGAAAATCTCGAGCCCTTTCAAAAATCCTAGAGCTTCTTGCTCGGCACCGGAAAAGGACATCGGAATTCAGCATTGCTTTAGAGCACTGCTATACATTCTTCTATAACTTCAAGCTTCCCCGATTCTACCTCCGCTCCATCCCTCAACTTCTCGCACCAACTGATTAGCAGCAGATGGGGCAGGAGCAGCAAAATCCCTCCACCTCACCCTGCCGCCAACAGTATCCTTATCAACTTCAGCAACGGAGCTAATCAATCACGGTGCAAACATCACTGCCGTCCCGCCGGAAGATTCGTCCTCACTTGAAGAAGCCATTTCTTTCGACTCATCCCAAACATTACGTGATCTAAAATACACTGCCGTGCTACTGCGACGGTTCGGGATAGAACTGGCTGCAGGAGTTACTTGCACATCACTAGTGGGGAGAAATCCATGTTGCGTGACATTCGCGGCCTCCGCCGCCCCACTGGGCACTGCAATGCTAGGCCCAACTGTTCCTACCGCCCCCAAAGATCCGACCAAACTCTGTTTAGAACTCTGTTCTAAACTGGACCTTTAAGCAACTCGACCTCGACTTCTGAGACGGTCATACGTCGGACGGATCTGCGGGTGATAACGCTCGCACACTCTGTTCGTCACTGCTTCACGGTCAAGCTCAAGTTGAAGAGAGGCAGCAGCTTCTTCCCCTCACACTATGGGCTATTACAACAAAAAAGAAGGGCTGGTGAGATAGTGGCGAAGCCACCCTACTCACACGAGTCCTCATCCTCTCACAAAAAAAAACAATAAAAGTTTTTCGCGGAGTCACGGCCAGGCCGACAAACTCCACTACTCCACTTTCCAGGCCCAACAAAATTCAAAACACCTAGTCACTCAGAAAGAAAAAAAAAACAAAAATTATTACACAAAATTACCTACATCGGTGGTTTTCTTTATTTTGTATGTAAATTCCAGAGATACAACTGATTTTGTAAATATCTATGTTATTTATTTATAAATATTTTGATACTTTTCTAAAGAAGGCTTACGAATTTCATTGCCTCAAAAGAATTTGCTTACAATAAATGGAAAAAATCAGAAGGCTGAGCCCGAGAGTTCCGTGTAGTACTGGGATAATATAAAAAAGTAGCGCTCCAGGATGATATTTCCTCGCGAAGACCCGCGCAATTGTTCGCTGATTCCAGTATCTCTTCGAAAAATTGCGTTCGGAAAAGCGAATGTGGAGGAGTAGTGATGAGCTTGAAGTGCCGAGCAGCTCCCTGACTTTCGCACCGAACGCGGAAAGGCCGCTGACGGTCGATATCGGCCGCAAACCGAGCGGCAGTCGTGCATCTTCTCAAAGCCGCCCAGTGCCGCCTTTTGAAAGGACGAGCCTGCCTATGGTACACCTGGATCCACTACACAGCGAACTAGGATGTGCTGGCTAGTCGCTTGGTTAGCTACAGCAAAGGGCGCGCGAATCTAAGGCGAGTAAAGACGCGGAAGAATGCAATCCGTCGGATCGGCGATCGCACCGCAAAACAGGGGCTTGCACGTCGAGCTGGTATCGCGACCCCGCGGGCGGACTACATTATTCAGTCAGCAGGCTTGCCGGAGATGGCTAGTAATCGATAAATCAACATGCGTTATTTCCTCGCGTCCCGACGCGTAACTCCCCTCTATCTCACCTTTTTCCCGCAGGTCGAGCCGAAACGGTCACGCGGCCTCCGCGGGAGCTGCACCAGCGACTCAGCAACTGAGCGGCAACCAGGCGCCGCGCTACACATCTTGCGCGGCCGGAGGGAAAGCACACCGCGCCCCATTGCACAACGTAGAATCAGCAACCTATCCGAGGTCGCCCAGTTCGTTACATCCGTATCGGAGCAGCGAATGCACCGCAGACCCTTTCTTTACGATACTTTTAATGTTTTGCTTAGTACAACGTTACAAGTGCGACTGATCATTACCGTGTCCAAAGACAAATTCAAATTAGTTTGAATATTTTAAGTATTCTATTTTCTTTGAAACTCCAATATTTTTCAAAAATCTTACGAGTATTCAGGATGGTAAAAGCATATTTAGAGATTAAAAATCAACTCCGATTATACAATCTCTCTTATTATTCTAAAATTTTTTATTATACATTTTGCATAAGTAATTTATTGCATAAAAAGAAAGGACAAACGAGAGTGCAAATTAATTAACGGGCGTTAATTGAAATACTGCCTGTTCGATATCCAAAGTCGCGACGTAATTTCATCTTTAACAATAGCTCGTTCATCGATAGTCGACTTCAAATATTTTCGAACGGAGCAACAGCTATACGCAGGTCGTCAGAAGGCTATAAAGAGTCCTTTCAGTACACGAAAAATCTCGCGCGCCGTATGTATATCGGAACGCACTAAGCCGAGCCACATGGTGGAAGTGCTACGGCCAAATGTGTAGTCTGCCCCGCAGACCGTCTACGAAATTTTCCGAGTTTTTCCTTTTTCGAGATCATCTTGCAACCTTACAATGAAACCATTTTTACACGTCGTAACGATACTTGCTCTCCCTTCCATATAGCCGCCCTCGCAAGGGCTAGCTCGGTGAACTGACAACATTTATCCTTTATTTTTAGTCATTTATTGCTCTGAAAGTCAGCCGTCATGATCAGACCTTTCAGCAAGCCTTTTCATTATACATACGAGACTGCATCGATTGCAAAGGCATTCTCTCAAGGCGTCAGTCCAGATAATCGACCTAAAGTCTTTATCGCGAGCGCACGCGCGATAAATCCAAGTATAACGAGCCAATAAATGCAAATTTATTTCTGGCTCAAAATTAGTGTCTGGCTCAATAATTATAAAAATTAAACGGAGCAATTCCAAGTTGGAGTAGTTTCGTTGCAACACTACCTAGCTTTTAAACCATGTAGTCTAGGGCAGTTTCTGAAGGACCTAACCCGGTGACCATTTTAACCTAGCAACTGAAAATGCGCTCCCAATGTTTTCAATGTCACTTGCGCACATAACAGTTCAAGATCGTCTATCGTATTCCTTGGTCATAATTGACAAAAATTCAAAAATTAATTAATTAAATGAACTCTAGCAAAGTTCTATCGTACTTCATATAGTAACTCTATATGTATGTATCTATCTCCCGACTCTGCAGTTTTTGCCACATTTTTTAACGGATTCGAATTAGAACAATTGGCTAGCCTTCAGTTTTTTCTATATTCACTAAGCTTCGTTGTTTTTACCATTGTCGTAATAATATTGAAGCTTAAAATTATTTTTTAAATAAGGGAAATCACACAGAAAACAAAAATATGTATAAAATACAGTTTCAGGCATGAATATGTGTGTCTGTTCTTGAGGAAATTCTTTTTAGAGGTTTTCGGAAATAAAGGCACTGATGATCTTGTTTGTTGTAGTTTTATTTATAGAGAATGCTAACAAATACTAATCACACTCGTACAAAGGTTGCTCTATACGATAATCGCGTGTTAATTTGTATACGACTTTCTTGTAAGGTGAGTAGCTAAAGAGTGCCGGCTGTGTGTGACCGCGCTTCGATCGACTATCTGCCCCTCCCCTTTTTGTCGTCACTCGCGCCCCGGCTTACATGCACCCATATTTTATTTCTATTAAATTAACAAATAAAAAAAACAACAGAGACAGGAGCATAGTATATAGCGCGTCACACAAGGCCCTCTACTTGTTTTCCCTTATAAACAGTACGTGTATATCTTTTATATGCGTATGCACATCGTTAACACTGTCATTTCACCGCGCGTTAAAGATCCTCGCGAGAAACCGTAGAATCCACGGTTTTTGAGAATATTATACTTGCTTTACGGTTTTGTGACACGTATAGAGCACATTTTTAGCGTCTTGTTTGAACGTTCGAAAAAAAACAACTCACAGACACAACTAATTAGACCTTGACTAGGACGCATAAATAATTAATTACAACATAAAAAAGAATCAATACGGGTGAAATTGTTACAAATGAATTCAAAGATTAGAGACTAAAATTATTAATACCAGTTTTAAAAGGTACGTAAATTCTAGTGTATATTAATTCATGTATAGTTAAAGGTTCAATAAAAAAAAATATTTATAATAAAGAAAGTAGATGAACCAGAGAACAATTTAAAGGCTCCTTTACCATGATTAAAAATAATGCATCCCTAAAGTGCATTTATTTGGTGGATATTATTAATGAATCTATCAAATAATAAAAGTCATGGTAAATTAATATTGTAGGGATAATTTTCTATTTATTATTATTATGGACATTTCATAGAAACATTAAATACAGTTGGGTTGTATTTCTACATATATTTAAATATACTTAAGTTTAAAAGTATAGAGTTAAATCAGCGTTTTATCAAACTGTATTAACTAGTTAGTAATAATCAAAGATGATTACTTTTGTTATTTGATAAAATGGTACAAATATGTCTTTGCTTAATGGACTTTAATTTTTCCTGAGTTTATTTTTATTTCATCGAAAAAGAGTCGTCATTGAAATTACCAAACATAACAGTAAAATACAGCATTAGAATAAAAGTAAAATTTGACAAATTTGATAATTTTAACTGCAATTATCAAAAAAGTTGTATTGTCAATGATTACTCTACAAATAAAAATAAATTGTAGCAAATTATCGAATTAAATGAATATCTTTACATTATTTCGTATATTTACACTTTTAATCGAGCATTTAATAACATTTTTAAGCATTCTTGTAATTTGTTTTTCATTTTTACTTTCTTTCATTTTCAACCTTTTTGATAATCTATTAAGAGGTGTTGAACTGTTCTTGGGATTTTACACTTTTCACAGATGTCAATTTCCTTTCTTTCAAGTGTATATTCATGGATGATTTTTATGGCTCCAATGCGCAATCTTGTTATAATCACTTGATCTTTTCTTGGAAAATTGAGAGCTGGATTTGTATCATATACATTTTGCTTGATTTTCTTAAATTGATTTAGTTTTATGTTGTTTTCTCCACTGTTTTCTCTATTCATTATAAATACTAATATTAACAATTTTCTGAAAGTCTTCTTTGGTAATTCTGTGCTGGCGGTTATGAAATACTAATTTGCATGCTAGTGTTCCTTTACTAATTAGTTGTTGAAGGCTTTCATTCTCACTGTGAGAATAACATATTGCCAGTTTTCCCTTTGAGTCTGTTAGTTTTTTAACTATTTCATTTACTGGCACTGTTTCTGGTATTTAATACTTGTTTAATGAAATGCATAGAGTTAGTGTATATTATTGTTGTTGGGGAAAAGCTTGCGAGAGTGAATCCAGCCTTCGGTCCAGCCCAATGGCCTGCCCGCGTGTCGCCTGTGTGCGGCCGCTGACGGAAGAGAGACGGATAGGGACTTTCCACAATGCTTTTCGGCCTACATGTTCTGCCCACGTGCTGGTGGAATGCAGCCGCCGACGGAAGGCCAATCGGAGGGAAGGGGGGAAATCTGCGGGAAAGCAGCGGAATTATCCGCTCGCGCGACGCCGGCGAACAAAGGGCCGCGGAAAAGTAGGGGAAAATCGCGGACAAGCATCGCTCGCGCCGCGCCGATAGACAAAGGGCCGCGGAAAAGTGGGGGAAAGCGCGGCAGGTGAGCGCTCGCGGCCCGTGACTCTTTGGTCACTCTCTCGCTGGCTTACAAACCTAAAACATCGAAAGCTCTTCTTGCTTAAATAAACATCTATTACACACACACGTTGTCATTTCTTCGATCTACCTCACCTCCACGTGCTTCCTTCTGACCTTAACATTAACAACCTGGATTCGAAAAACTATGGTGCATCCGAGGGTGCATCAGCTAGACGTGATCTCTGGGGGCTCTCAGCACCTAGACACTTAATGTCATTGAAATATATTCCTGGGTACATAGAACAACGGTGCGCACCACCTAGATATTAGTTTCGGGAACCATTATTTAGATACAGAATTCAATGGAAATATATATTTAGATGCGCAAAGCTTATCTACCGAACCCACCTCCCAAACACATCTTCGGAAACGCTAAATAGGTTACGCACTATGTGGACAATTAATTCAGAAGAGACGCTTATACAATTGGAATAAAACTTCACATATAGGTAAGTTCGTTTAATCACTTAATTCTATTGCGCACTTCATCATGATCACCATTTAGATATTTAAAATATTAGTGACGACGAAATATTTATTTGAAGAAAAATAATAAAAAAATTTCCAACTAATTTTGTTTTGTATTATTATGACTTTTTTTTATATATTTTTATATTAGTTTTTGATATTGCTACAGCATACGTAATTTTATCCATAGATATATTTCTAAATTATAAAATTTTGCTAATGTCTGAGAATTTTTTCTTCAGCCTGCAATAATACATTACGAGGTCATTAAGCTACAAATATTTTTGTATTTGTACCACTTTTACCAACTTTATTCTTCTACTGACTTAAAGTATGAGCTGTACTAGCTTTAACCCATTGTTTCCCAAGCGGATATTCTATAGTCGATTACTTTTATGTATTTAAAACCCTTAAAACTAACAAAATAATATTAAAAAAAGACATATTCTCAAGTATCAATACCTGTTCTTTCCAATTTTGCATCAAAAATGAAACATGGTCGCCTGAAAATGCTTAAACTTCAAATATAGACTATAAGAATATAGTATATATTGACTATATGGAATTTTTGCTTGGGAAAAAGGGATAATTCGCCTTTTACAAGTTACAAGTAATGATTGAACATCATTTCGTAATGTTTTTGTTATATAACAATAATGTTTTACTATTACTACAGCACAAATTTAACAATTTTTTTAAAAAAGAGTAAAATTAAGATTAGTTGATTTCTATTGTGCCCTGATGTTTTATATTCGATATGGTATTTATAACTACATAGCTTTCTCAATTTTTAGTAAGGTTTACTGCAAGTAACATCTAGTGATTATTAGTAACGACACTGAATATATAATACGTAAAAACTGGTTCACTACTGATTTGACTACAGTTACTTTGTAAGTTTTTCTTTCCAACTGAAATCTTTGTTTCGAGATGTTTTCTAAAATTGTTCGGAATTCCCTAATTCTCATATTTATTTAGCCGTAATAAACATTAATAAGCGGGAAACACAGGGAATCGTCTGAGCGACAATAACGGCATTCTATTGTATCGTGTAGTTATGCAACAATTGTATATAATAATAAGTGATAGATTGTAACCTCTAAATACTATTAATTTTGAATTAACAACACAGTGTCTTTTATTTCGAATAAGACGCACCAAAAATAAAAGATGTTGAAACCTGCACTTAAGCGCAACATAAGAATCTATTACCATGTTGTTTACCCACACTTTATCCTTAAAAATGTAAAAATCTTTGATCATTAATTCGTAAGTTTGGTACATGACACTTTTCTTAATATATATCGACCTATAACTGAAACATTAGTCGTGCAGGATATATAATTTACAGTTTGTCTCACTCCATTGAAGTATCTTTGCCTTTGTTACTAAACAACATTTGCAAAAAGCAAAAAAAAATCCAGACTCTTTTTTTTCGCATTCTTTTTGCGAACTTGATTTCAAATATTTAATATCTTTTTTGATTGTGCTTCTTTCCTAAACACTTTTCTTTTTTGCATTTAAATGTGAACTATATTCTTGTCGGTTTTTTCAAAATTCTTCACACTCGTTACGGGACTTTTTTATATTCCTTGTGCTCTTTTTTTCTCTCACATTTTCTAAGTTATCTTTTAATGGAGATTCCGTTAATTTTTGATAACATGTTTTTTATAACTGTTCTTTGCTCCTTTCAAATCAACATTTAAAATTATATTACCAATGGTGGTCTCTCTGGCTAAACATAGTTGGCGAATCTTATCCGCTATCGATGAATTTGTAATCTAATGAAATTCATTCTTTTTCATTATTCTATTTGATGTTTCAAGGTATGCATTATTAATTCTGTATATAGATGGATCCACGAAATCAAAGTTTATTGTATTACAATATGGTACATCACCATTTAGTTATACCCTATATATTCCATTATTTACCTTAAAAAATAAAATTGTATTTTGGTAATCTAATTATTTTGAATATTAATATGAATGCGCGACATAAATCTATGTAATTGTTTATAAAATGGTGATTGCTGATAAATTTATCTTCATTTTCGATTTTCTCCGAGATTTTCTCTTGTACGTCATTGAAATCTTTCTGATTCATCAGCTGCTTGTTTTTTTACAAGTGCTTATGAATCTTAAACTTTCATTTGCTTTTGTAGCGGTTTTGCTAACAATAATACACAAATATGTCTAGCTCTTAAAATTTTTATACGTTTGAAATTTTTTGTCAATTGTTTTAGAAACAATCTTCTTAAAGTATGCAAAACAAATTTTTATTTGCATTACTTCTCGTAGAGATTTTTCGAATTCTTTTATGCACATATACATATACGCAAGTAGCTGATTATTTTCATGGTATTTCATGCAATCCCAATACCATATATGAATGTCATTATTGTCATATTATCATTTGCGTTAATTTAATTGTCTCTAAATCATGCCTCATTAAGGCAGTATAATAAAACAGTCTTTTATAATTTATGGTTTATAGATTATAATGGATTGTAATGTTTTTTTAATTGTCTAGATCTAGATCTGGCTTTGTCTGCATAATAGTAATTAAGGGCAACGAAATTATTCTTAAAAATGTATCTTTCAATTTTTGTGCTTCAGCTAAGAATTGCATGACATCCATTAAGTTATAAGAATTTAGAGTTGAGCGATCAGATTTGGTAGATTTCTTTACATCGTCGATAAGGTGCACAATCGTTGCACATCTCCGTTACCCATTAGATCTCTGTTGTACTAGCAATGTTTTATTATAGAATGATTCTTAATTTTTTATTTGTTGCTTTGTTTCCGCAACAAGAATGCGTAGCCGCAGTTATTTAATTTACTGGAAAATAATAAAGATACATTATGCTCTTTATCACAATATCTTTAATTATGTTCCATAGTTTATAATCATTGTTTCTGTAATCATGAGCAAAAATTTCATTCGGGACAAAATAAACGGAGCCTATGTCGTTTGGAAATTTCTCCACAGCTAGTACTTCGACAATATTTTTTCTCGTTTTTTACAGTACAATTTTGCATACTGAGAGTAACAATTACTATTCGAATTGAATTCTTTTGTTACGTTATATTCGTCTTCTGCGTTGATTGTATGCGAGTATTGAGCTGTTGTTTTCTATAATGTTTTAAAGCATCTACTTGCTTTTTTTGACACTATCACAAGTGGTAGTTAGTAAATCAACTTCTGTTGATGACCTTCAATTTCGTGAATTAAAACAGACTAGATTAGTGCGATAATTATATCAAAGTAAATAATTAGGTTGCAATTGAGTACAAAACTTGCTTATGTAGGCATTTTTAGTTTAAAGCAAAAGGTGGGAATCACCTATACGTCGTGGCAACATTCTGATAAATAAAGCATCTGTTTTTATTAAAGTTTCTTTTATATATAAATTTATATTAGTAAAAATTAAATTTTTTCTAATTAATGATGCATTATATTATAAAACTGCTAAAAGAATGTCTATATCATCCAAGTATTATAAAAATTGAAATTAAGAGAAAAATTGCCGTTGCAATGATAAATTGAGGGTCCATCTTCTTCAAAATTGTTACATACCCCACAATCAATTTTTGATGAATAAACACGAATTTGAAAAATATAGCGTATGAATTCCTAATAAATTACTAATGTTCTATAAGTATTTTCTAGGTATTATGTAATAAAATAATTTCCAGTTTTCATGTAAAATTATTTAACATCAAATCATTTATATGTTAAGTATTATTCTTGATTTTCTCAATATTAGATTTAATTATGTAATATCTCTAATATGAAGGCTCTAATAATTAAACAGGATTTAATTATAGTATATACTGATTTAATTATTATATAATAAAAATAAAAAAAGGTAGTAAAGTAGTAAGAGAACAGCAGTTTTTCCCATTATAATTATTTATTATTTCTCAAATTATTAATCGCCGTTCAGCAGCATAGAAGAAAGGGTCTGATAAACATTACGTCCGTATGTTATAAAACTAGTGACTAATTTAATAATAAAATTTATTTAATAAGTAAATCTTTACATTAAAAAAGCCATTTCGTCATTTTTTTCAAATTACACAAGCATGGTTTGACGGGATATATGTGAAATTACAAAGTATATTCTGAGTTTCTCTAGCAAAATTAGTAAAATCATATAATTTCATCAACATTGTATAAATGCAAGAAGCTTCTAATGTGACGTATAGACATGGTATAGATAGTGAAATTACGGATAGTGGTTTTGTTTCAATTTCAATTTTATATTTTATTATACTTATAATTTTGAACCCTAAATTTTCAAATATTTAAAATACCTTTTTTAGAAAGATTATCAAAACACGATTAAGACTATAAAAAATAGTTATTAACAACGATAGTCATGTATTTTGAATAAAATGTCAGTATTTAGAAAATCAACATTTGTAATTCGTGTTATTACCGTAAAATAAGCATTAACAAAAATGGATCAAGACAAAAATTATACATTTAATTAAATTAAATTAAAATGATAATTTGGAAGAGAAAATTTGAAAGCAGAATATAAAAGGTTTTTGAAAGGACAATACATCGTTTTATTTTTCATTAATGTTTATTATTTATTATAAATAAGTTAGAAACATTGATTTCATCGTGGGTTTTGTAGGTGTTTACATTTTTACACACATAAAGAATACCCAACGTATTACGCATTTTTTCCTCAGAAAACTGCATACTTTTTTTGAGTTTGTTGAGAATAGATTTTACAAATGGAGTTTAGTCACGAATTAGCGCGACATTCGCTCATCATCTCAAACTTTTTGTATTCATCCGTTCCCTCATTGATTTCGACGATTTTGTCTTAATTTCAGTTATAGAGCGTAATGTGCGTATATATGAACTATTTTCACTCTCACTGTTACATTCTCTCCATTAAACACGCACTGCGCACATAGGGCGCAAACATATACATGATTTTTTAATGCACGCGCGCTGGAATTGTCCTTTGCTGTCAGTGACTTTTCTCCTTCCTCCACCGTATACTTAATCCTCATTTTCCTACATTATTACTTTCTGCTTCTCTTTCTTTTATTCGATCTCGTCGTATTTATAAAAAAACGATTCGATTTGGTTACCTCACTGCGAGACTCATGTTTGTTTTTGAGTCTATCTTAGGGTAAGAGTGTCAATTATTGCAGTACCCCACAATCTTTTACATCTTATTAAATGTAATAGCAACTGATATTTTATTTTTTTTAGGGCCACGGCAATTGTCACTTGCCTTACCTTACTTTATTTGCCAATATAAATGTCCTAAAACGGCTGAATAATCGCTTAGATTAAACCAATTTACGAACAATTCATTTGCCACTCTCTTGTGGTACCTACAATGTTAGTATGAATGATTTCTGATAAAATAAAAGGTATTCAGTTCTCAGATAGATCATGAGAATTTCCAAAAAAAGAAATCAAACGAAAAAAATCTTTATTTGTGACAAAGGTGAGAGATTTTCTTGTTCGACTGGCCAACGATCATATTCACTTTAAACAGCATGAAAATTTATTTATGGGTGCACTCGGAGTATTCGAGCACAATTACAAATAGCAATCGTAGCTTCGGCCTCATTCACTCTCGCGCTCGACATTCATACGTCCTCCCCTAATTTTTGTTCCCCTAATTTGTTTATTCTTGCATTATTTTTCTTTAAAATTTTTAATGTTTTCATTTTTTTATTTCTCTTTCAGATAAACAGATGGAAATAGCTTGTTTACTTTTCATTATTGTTTATTTCTCGGAACACACTTTGAATTTTTCAAAGAATTTTTCAATTGATTTTAATTACTCTTAATTTTTTTTCTATTAGCTTAAAACGTTGATCATCAGTCTCGCGCATTCTCACTTCGCACCAAAAACCAAGCATTATGATTACTATTCAATATTATTTGTTGTTATCTCTTAATATTACTCCTAACTCAATGTATTTATATAATTGTCAGTAATCATTATTAATGCCAACACTAACATCACGAACAAAGGATACGTTATCTTTCATATTTATTCTTGCGTGTCTACAATTCAACATTTTTCGCAGGTATATTTTTCTTTATTTTGTCACTCGGTGGTATTCACGTACAAAGTGCAAAGTGTATTTGTGGTGTTACTGTATGATGTTTTCCAATCTCGATATACACTTTTATATCATACTTCACACGTTTTCCTACACCTTTACCATAATAGAAAATTGACCGTTTCAAGATTAAAGAGAACAATTTATTGGCTGGAAAATAAAAACTTTATAATCAATATCTGGTATTGTAAGAACTAGTCAATTTTTAGCCAAAAAATCGCTATAAAACTGGTCATATTTCTACCAGGATGGGTATGTTTATTTTTGTAATGTTTTTTTATTTTTGATTAAGATCGCGAGCACGAAAAGGGACAAGAATACGACTCTTAAAATGGCGCATTTTTGTATACACACATATACACATATTTATATGTACATATATACGTATACATATACATAAAAAGGGCTTAGCAGAATGCTGCTAAAAATTCGATGAGGCGACTTTCGTTGCTTTACAATTAGCGAATCCTCTAATAAATTCTTTATAAAATTTTCCTTTGTTAATTGGAAAAACTACCGCCATGTATTTTAGTGCATACATATCAACATTATATTGCAATCCTTTGACTGTTAGGAGCAACTCATTATATTATTCAGTTACATATAATTCTGATAATTGTACACGTGAACTTAACTTATTATAAAACGCGTGTTCAAATAAATCAACTAAGCAACTCTAAATTATTATTTACATTCATTAAATCAAAGTCACCATTTATATAAATATATTCTATATATTCTAAGTAAAAATTTCGTTAAACTATATGGCAATTGATTTAAAGCAAAAATCTTCGATACTTCCAATAACATTTTTTTCTATACATACTACAACGTACAATAATTTACAATGGAAAACATTATTTGTTTACCTTACGTACAAAAGTTATACATGCGAATAGCAATTGAAAACGTATACAGAGATCAGTCAAGTGTTATGTAAAATCTTAACAAATAGATCCATAATCAAATCCTTCGGTCACGTGATGGTCTAATATCTGCATGAGTTTTCATGGCGTAATCGCAAAAAAAGAGTACAAAAAAATTCTCAGCGCTTGTTAAAAAGCTTCGAAAGTCGCCTGCACTCGAGTGCAGTGTTATTTGTTTTATTGCAATTGGATAAGAAAAACTCAGAGAGAACGTAAAATTCTTTCTTATTAGTAGTACTACACTGTACGGTTCTTATTTTTTCTGCATTTTACAGGGGGACGATAATCGTGCTCACTACACAATTAACCAATGCAGTAAATGAGCAGCTCATTGTATGTATTTTCGCGACACAAACCATTTTACTTTTTGCCATATATCAATATATATATATATACCCACTTTTTCTCATTTTTAAAATTAGTTAATTTACTTTTTGTTGCTTTGTTACTGTTTTCACACTCATGATTCCATAGCTTTATTCAGAACCTATGTATTTCATAATCACATAAATCTAGTAAGAAATGGAGAGTATCAGTTATGGGCATCGAGTGTGATAGTGTACGAACCAGTAGCGGGATGAAATTATCTTTTTTTATCCATTGGTATGTGTATACGTTTTTTAAGATGCTTCATTAAGAGCCCCGCACGCGGCGTATTAGTCACTATACCGTCATGAGGCGAGGTCTACTGTATGGTGTATAATTTACATATTGTGTTTGAATAGCGAACACAATACGTCCACTGATTATTTAAAAAATATGAAAAACAGAGAAAAAGGAATGAGAAACACATTTACTTCGATTTTTTTAAAATGTGAATTTATAAATATGGAAAAGAGATAGATGTGATTGATTAAGAAGATATGGAGACAATTTCTCTTGTCAGAATCAAGGAAACATTTGAATAATCGTCTTGAAATTAAGATAATTGTTATTGTTTGCTTGACTACTGGTCGAAATAAAAGCGTTTCAAAGGACTGAATGATTCTAAATATAATGCAAGGATAGACATACTTTATGGAGTTACATTTTAAGAATATATGATTTTAATTTTAATAAATAATAATTTTAATATAACAAAGGCACAGCCTACTAATTTATCTTTGCTATATATCATTATAGGCATCAAATTTAGAAATTATAAGACATTGTTTAAATTTCTAATTTATTATGATAAAATAACTAAAATGTGCTTTTTATCTTATTGAGGAATAACTATGTTAAAAATAAGTAGTTGATTTATATATTACTATCAGGCGATGATATGGAATATTAAAAAATAATTCATAAAAATGTTTTTGAAAATAAAAAAAATATTTAACCGATTTTGTTTATCAAGGTTTTCTTAAATAATAAGTATTGAAATAAGTTGATCTATTTTTGACTTATAGTTTGTAGAAAATGTTTAAAAACGATGAAAAATGTTGATTTCTGTATTTTCAAAATTTTTCTTATGTCTATAGCAACATCTGAAATAAACGAAAATTTTAATTTTTAGAACGTGTAGTAATAATCCCATTCTAAAAAAATAAAATGATCATATTTTCTATTACATATATCCTGTGCGTCTAGGTATTTTGTTTTATAAAAATCTTCTAGGCTGACTTTGATTATTCTCGAAATTAAATAAAATTTAAAAAAATTTATTGGCACAATATTTCTAATTATTCAAGTTTACAACCAATTATAAAATGGTTATGTCGCGGTCTCTGTCCAAAATAATCGATAAAACGCTATCATTTCCACAAGAATATAGTTGAACAATTTATTTTCTTCGACGATGAAAAACAAAATAATCCTAAATTCCTGCCTTGAAAAAAAGACTAGAACATGACTCTCAGAGCACGACCGAAATCGAAGCCCTCAAACAGTATAGAGAGCGTACCGCTTTTTTGTGCGAGGTCGAAAGTGACGACATTTCTGGCGACGTTTTCAAACTCTCCTTGCTACTTTTTTACATATAATTATATTATAATATTTATCAAAAGCATATATAAATTATTGAAATATTGCAATTCTTTATAATTAATATCATTTTAAATTTGGATTTATGAATGAAAAATTCTTTTAAAACTTATTTAATTTACTTTTTAATATTAAATTAATTACACGAATTAAAAATATATAGATTAAAATAATAATTTTTTTAAGAGGTTAATAAAATATTTCTGATAGTGGAGTTTTTATTTCAATTGAAACGCAAATAAACTTTAATTTTGTTAATTTTATGGACCTCTTTGCCCTCCCCCGGTACTTTTCCACTTGTTTGATGATGTGTCTCGATGCTTGATATTCTATTTATTTTTTATATTTATTATATATAACAATATTTATATGATGAAACGTGAATTTGAGTTACACGCAGAAACAACTCAAGTCTTTTCTGGCACAATTAAAAACAAAAATTAAAAAAAATACTTTGGCTCTTTGCGTTTAACACGTGACCGCAATAAAAATACCACTAATACATGGCACTAGAATTGCTTTCACTCGTATCTTTCCCTAATTCGCGATTAAAAAGCTTTTCGTACCGTTTATTTTTTCATTTTCATTTTTTCTCTCATCTATTGCTCACACATGCACACATACTTTCTATCTTGTTCTTTCTTTTATCATATTATCGAATAAAAAGATAGAAAAACAAAAATCATATCATACCTATTCAAATCCTTTATTCTTATCAATTTCACGGTTATTATCTCAATCTCTTTCTACCTTAATATCGATGATGATTGTACACAACCGCTTACCCATTTCCTCGCGTAAATACACCCTTTCCATAAATCTTATCATAAATCCGTGTATTTTCCTTTTTTCTCTTTCTCGACTCAAATTTGACTATGACAAACGTCAAAGACATTTAAAAATGCTTTACTTCGGAAGTGTACATTTTTTGTAGTTCATAGTTCACATTCTTTATTCATCAATCAACTTTTTTTCTCATCATCTATGATTTTTTTTTAAAAATTCCATTTATAATAAGCTAAGCTATATAAAAAGGTAACAAATTTAACGCATGAAATCAAAATAAATTGATTTGCCAGTTCGTTGGAGAGGGTACACGAAAGACAATTTTTGCATTTGGAAGGGCATATAAACGGGAGTGACCGGTGACAGAGATTGGATTCCCTTTCCTTCGACTTGATTTTCCACAATATATATATATAAATATACATATATGTATATATATATATGTATATATATATATTTATATTTATATTTATATATATATATTTTTTATTATTATTATTATTATTAATATTAATATTATTTTTACGATTTTCATACACAGTACAGGACGTGAAATTTAGGTCCTCGATCAATCTCTAAATCACTATTCCTCTGTTCTTTTTATAGGAATGCTGAGATTCAGCTTCCTCCGTTGTTTTTCTCTTTTCAATCATTTCATTTATAAACTACCTAAATTTGACAAGAACCAATGAGACACAGAAGAGGTCATGCACACGATCTACGCTTTGTTTATAGTGCATTAACCGGCAAAGCCTCTTTGCATCGCGCAACAAATCTTTTTTATTTAAAACCTTACACAATGTTGTCGTTGCCCTCACAGCACGTTCATTTACATGCACATTCTTCATTGAGCTCTCTCGGCAGACGTCTATGTCGTTAAAATTATTGATACAAATGCACTTGCATTTCTCCCTCGTGCACAAAGGCATGCATACCTACGCATGCGGACATACTAACGCGTTTAGTTAGCCTTTGTCTTTTAAATATCTTCATCGCTAACCCGATCTTTTTAGCAATCTTTGTCATCAACATTATCATCGAAAAGGATAGAGGGAGAAGATACGCGCGCGTCCTCGTCGCGCTCGATGCACAGTTGACGAAATTGTCATTGTCGGCATCGTCATCCTCGTCCTGCGATAAAACAAGAACGAGAGCGAGAGAGAGAAAGAGAAGGCGAAGACGTCCCGCTGTTGCTGCCTCCGTCGTGATGATATAAATCCGACGGTGCGTGCAGGTCGTTGTGAAGCAATTGCTGCGGGCACAACTTGGTTCATCTTTTATGTTTTACCTTGATGCCCTCAAGGGGTGCGAACACCTTAGACCAAGTTGTATTCTTTCAGATTGGACTGCAGAATTGTGTCCTTCACTGCGGCGAACACGAATCGAATGTTTTCCGTATCTAGAAAATCAAAATAAATCATTAGAGCAGATTTTAGCTGTTTCAAAGTTAAATCATATATACGTATGACTTTCAAATATTAGAACATTTTATAGTTATAGTGTACTAGTATAGACGTAATTAATAAAATAAAAACAGAATAAAAATTTAGAATGGTTCCTTTAATTTACATAATTGATACTCTGAATGTCATCGTATTCATTTTCAAGTTAAGCTCGTGATTGATTTAATTGGCTTTGAAGCCGTTGCGGTTAAAACTATTACAAGAAACAAAAAGGTATACGTAACGATCATGAGCTTGGCTAAAAAAGAAGGTCTATTATTTTAGATCACAGATTTGCCTAAAATCTTAAAATGCTTTTAAATTTGAATGAAATTAAACAATATAAAAGAGACGTGATTCTATAAAAAAATTATATTTTTCTATATTTCTTTACTTACATTCAAAGAAAATATACTAATTTATACCACTTCTTTAAGTGATCAAATTTTTAATCTAATATATTAAAAACAAATACTGCTAAAGAAAAGACTTGATATCATGTATATCCCAAAGCATTTTTAGATCGATTTGAACATTCAAAATGTGTTCTAAACTTACAGCTTTATCTGTGTATCACATGTAATAAACTCTCTTTATAATCCGTAAGAGAAAAAACTTACCTAATGTTAATTATTAGTTGACATAAGCAAAACAAAAGAAGCATGCATCCTTAACAGATTTGAAAAATAATTTTGAAATAATTTAACAAACACTTAATAATAGTCGCCATATATTTTATTCATATTACAAGTATTTGCAAACAGATATTTTTCTTTTTATAATTACAAATGAATCCGAGTCTTTGCAGTCAAAAATAGTCGAAATAACAATAGTAATAAAATAAAAGCTTATTTCAGGATAATAATTGAATTTCTTTTCATAATAAAAACTAAGTAGTCGATTATTTCTTTAAGAAATAAAAATAATATTAGGCAAAGAATATACATATTTTTGCAATCATCACAGAACCAATAAATTTAAAAAAATGTTTAATTGTCAATTATAAACAGTTTTTAACGAACGTTAAAAGAATACTCAATTACTACTAGGTGGCTTTATATCCTTAGTCTAACAGAGATAACAATGAATAGAATTTTAGATTTAAAGAGTTTGGTTACAACAGATTACTGGTTAATAAATTAAAATATAGAAAAAAGATCAAAATTTTATTGTAAGTGTCTACGCTGTTAAAATGTTTGTGCACATGCTTTAAACACAACATCATCAGAATTGTATGCACTAACATCGACAATAGGTAGTCCTTTGTTCTTCCTTTGCATGCATATTCTTCATTTCTTGTAACCCACTTATCATATTTTTTTCTCTTTCTTTTTCATTTTTTATACTGATTCATTTTTAGTGAACAACTTCAACAAAATATAAAACCTCCAATACAATGATAAAAGCATATATACATACGCATGTATATCAACAAGAAACAAATTAACAGAAAGAGAGAAAAACAGACCCAAAAAAAATGAAGAGTTGGAAATTTTTTATCAATCTGATGAAATGCACCGCTTGCTGATAAACATTCAAGCCAAATTAAACTCCTTCAAGGCATTCTGCATGATTGTGTCCTTCACAGCGCAGAACACAAGTTTGATATTTTCCGTGTCTGTAAAAAGTTACGCCCGAAGTATCCCATGTCCGGCATGCATAAAGTAATTTTGAAAGAAAAATAAAATTGTTAATCATTCCATAAAGAACAAATTCGTCGATGACTGTAAGGAGGATTGCTTTCAATTTTATAATCAATTTAACTGTTCCTCACACATATCCATGTGAAGATTCTTCAGAGAAAAAAAGTTCATTTTCTTCAATTCCTATACTTTGAACTTTAATTCAATCTCTTCAACATTCAATGTAATCAATTGAAAACAGTGATAGAATTTCTAATCCTCCTTTCATCAAAGCACACTCGTTATTAATAATTTAGTTGATCGTTTTATTCATTATACTATGCTGTCAGGAAGATCCAGTACGATAGAAAGAGTTCAAGCTAATAAAGTAACCAATAAAGCAATGTAGGTGCGTGCATGCGATAAAGCAAAGCAATCCAAAACAAAAAACACATTCGTACTTATAAAAGCAAACCTACCTGTGGCGCACGTAAAGTGGGAATAGATAATCTTTTCACTATCTGGATTAAGGTCAACAAACATCCTCAGGATAAATTCTCTAGCTGCTGTTGCATCTCTTTGGGGTCCTAATGAAAGTACAACAATAAACAGCAAGCTTATAGTGTGATATCAACTGCTTTACGCTTTGTTCTAATTTAGCTCTAATTCTATCAAATTTGCCTTACAGTTTTGCATTACTTTTTTCAATTCTTATCTGTGTACTAAATTACGATTATTTATTCACTCTTAGACTGTGCGAGATACAATGAAATAATTATGATTTTTGTGCAACGGTATTCCAAGTATTTTGATTTTAAGTATCTGAAGATGTTTATCTGCTATAGGTACTTTTTTGTCTATTTTATACATATCACTAAATTAGTAAATTAATTAATACTCATGTTTTTAAAAATATGTACATAGTAATATATGTAACAGTTATTTTTTAACAAAAAAAATCATTTTTAATTAAAAAAATTGCATGAGAAATCATACGAAATATTCTATAAAATCAAATATTAAATACATATACAAAAATTACTAATCTGCAAACCACAAAATTTCGAACCATTTATAAATTTGTCGTAATAAGAAATATAATCGATTAATTATATTTTTTAATGGATTATTACATTTTTATCGATCAGCAATTTACACATTTCAGATTTTAAGATGCAATGTAAAATGTTAATAATAGTGTAATGAACAACGCATTGTAAGCATCTTGTATCGTTAATTAGCAAAATACTTCAACATTTCCAGGTGAAAGGTACACTAGTTTAGTCTTAAAAAGGGAACAATAGATCAAAGGAAAGTGTATTTAAGATACTGCATAAAGGAAATATGATAATTATAATCCTACTCAACTTACAAATCATTCAAGAGCTTCTACATAAACTAAGAGTATAGTTAACAGAAGAGCAATAAAGAATAAAACCTGCTTTGATTCACTTTGTTCGAATTTGCGTCATGTCTCGTACAAACAACAGTGATGGGACAACGTAAACTCGTAACTCAAATCAAATTAAGATCCCGAAGCTGAGACGTGTTTTCGAGAAACGATGATGACCCCAGCATTTGATTGAAGGAATTTGAAATAATACTTGTATTTTTTAATTAAAATAATGTTTATAAAGTTTATCTTATGTTGAATAATTAACTGCAGGTTTACAAACTTTTATACAAAAATTAATTGCATTTGTTGTATGTTTCATATTCATAGTTTAGAAAAACATCATGTATTGCTTCTAAATTCTATTAAATATACACTTAAAAATCAAATTAAATGTGTTTATATAACAATGATTACATATTTAATTATATAAATAATAAATGTTACGTTAACTAGAATTTATTAGTTTTATGCAAGATATTAAATTCTTGATATGAATGACCTTGTAAAAATCGAACAAAACCTATTAGAAGAATTAGCAGAAAAATATGATTAGCTCGAGTATTTCATGATGATGGCCGACGAGTAATAAAGCCTGATCTATCCTCGTTAAAATTTTAGCGCACTCCCTTTAAAAGAGTATAAAAGAATTAACGCAAGCCCTGGAATTCGTGATGGTCAAGGGTAATAGGCTAACGGTGTTCACGACAGGCTCGGTTCGAGAATCCAATAGCGCACTTACCAAGGTCAGCCTTATCGCATTAGAAACACGGCCAGAGTAGGTGTGAACCCGCGCGCGTGGGACAGAGAACAAGAGAAAGAAGCAACTCGGAAATTCAGTGCCTCGTTGCGTAGAAGCTCTACGCCAACCAAAACAGCTAAAAAGCTGTCTTCGAGGTGTGCGAGTACTAGCAGCGAAGTTCTTATAACGAGCCCGAGAACCGTTATGATAATCCGATCTCTTTGTTGGGGTTATGCGGACTCGAAGGACAACGAAGTAGCTCCTACTTGTGCTATAGCTTGAAGCAAAGTCGCTTTTTCAAATGAAAAACGTATGTGAACGTTTTGTACATAACACAAATAATGTAATACTCTAAATTCTTTTGTACTTTTTATAATTGCATTATCAATTTTTGAAGTATACTCGTTTAAAAATTTTCCTTATAATTTATAGAAGCTAATAACAACAATAAGAATCGTTTAATATTAAAAATCTTAAAAGCAACCTTAGTTCAAGGAGGAAATGGCAGTTTTAAATCCAGCACTAGCATCTAATTCAACGATAAAATATACAATTGTCTTCAGATTCATTTGTTTCTCCAAATCGATTAGATTGACAGACCTGTCGCGGTAGTGAAGTGAGAGTAGCACGTACGATCAGGATCGGGATTGCATACGAGATACCCCTTTAAGATGAATTCTCGGGCAGGTTCATGCTGTTGTTTAGGTCCTATACCATATAACTTATTATTTAACTTCATCTCTTTTCAACGACCCGTAGGAATCATCAAATTTTAATATCAATCTATTAATTTTCACACTCTGTCCAAATTTAATACCCAATAAATTATATAAACGAATTATTGCTATTATTGCCTTTTAAATTATATTTATAATAAAAAGGCAAATTCAATATTTGTAATTATTCAATAAAAAGAAGGATCATAACGATAAATTTGTAAAAATCGTATTAATTATTAAAATAAATCAATGCGACATTTAAAATACAAATGGAACTAAAAAAGGAAAAATTTTGGTTAGAAAAAATAATTTGATATATTACTTATATTAATCAGAAATAAAAAAAATTTTAATTCGTGTTATAGCGTATAATAAGAAACAATTGCTTACCATCGTATTCTGGAAAATAATCGACAAGATGTGAATACATGATTTTTTCCTCTAATAGATCCTTTTTGTTTAAGAATAGAATGACAGACGAATGTTGGAACCAGGGATATGTTATGATTGTTTTAAACAATGCCTTACTTTCTTCCATTCGATTCTAAAAAAATTCAAGCATAATAATGCAAACTGTCTACTTTTGTCATAAAAAATATATAAGATTTTTAATTTTATATTACCTCATTTTCCGATTCAAAAAGAATTTGATCGTATTCACTTAAAGCTACTAAAAATATAATAGAAGTGACATTTTCAAAACAATGAATCCATTTTCTTCTTTCCGATCTCTGACCTCCGACGTCAACCATCCTATAAATTATTTTAACATGAAAAATTATACACATTACATTTTCTTTATCGTATGAACAGCATTGAAAAAATTGTTATTATTTTAATCTTTTTCATTTTTGAGAAAAATTAAAAAAATTTTATATTACGATGATTTATATCATCCAATGATTCAAATTTATTACAAAACTGACATTGAAAGGTTAACAGCAAAATAGATGTAACAAATTATAACAAATCAATTCATCAAATATAAATAACAATAATCCATTCACCAAGAACATGCTTTGTTAGTATCACAATAGAATGAAATTTAGAAAAATAAAAATAGATATTCATTGCAATGTCATGCAAGGCTTGGTTCTGTTAAACATGTCGATCACTTTACCGAAAATACTAAAAGAAAATTTATTATATTATCATGAAGATTTATTTAAACCTTAACAATTTTGCATTATATTTTAAATTTATTAATTTTATTTTTCTTTTAAATTTATTTTGGCAATAAAGAAATCAATATAGAATTAAAGAACCCATTAAAAAATTTATGATGTTTGACACAATAAATAATAATCTGCATAAAACAAATTTTGATATCTAGATATATCGCGATATTGTATTAGATTTATAAACCGAAGTTCTAATAATTATAATAGGTTATCTAACAATTAAGAAATATAATATAATGTTAGAATATTTATGAGCTTTCGTAAAACCTGAAAATGATTGTTTCTCGAAATTTCCTTTGGGTGTTTCCTAAATGGCAATAAAATTTATTTTGAAATACGAATCGGTACCTAAAAATGATGGAGTCCAAATCAAATGGATACTCTAAAATGCCCGTTGTAGGAACTCGAGCGCGCAGGATATCTTGTTCGGTTGGAAGGTAGTCGGGCTTTTCAATACGTTCTATGTCAGAAATATAACTGTAACACAAACCAAGCCATTGTCTATCGCATTGCATGCCATGCAGTTGTTAAGATAAATAAAGAAGTTAAATAAAATAAAATTAAATCTGAAATGAAGTTGGTTTAGTACATTAACAGGAAGAGTTCAGGCCTCGCATAATCTGCAATTTAAAAATTAACAATTAAATAAGATCTCATTTGCATTTGCCCGCATCTTAAATATATATAGAACAACACTTAATAATTTTCACAAAAACTAAAAAAAAAACAATAAAATTGTTACCAAAATGTAACGTTTGACTCCAACGCATAAATAAAAAAGCCGAGGCATATCAAAGCCAGTAAAGGTACTGTAATCTTATTTGCAAAGCAAGTGAGAATTTATTCAATCGATAAAGAATCGTATTTGTGCTGGTCAATTGTGTAACTTCATTTTCGTATACTTGTATTTAAAAGTTGTATAGCAAAAAAGTTAACTATGAATAATTATTTTTGAGACGTTGACAATTATATAGAATTTCTGACGATAGCAAAAAAAGTGCACGAGTATTGGTCAAAATAGCACAAATAGAATTCTGTTGCAATTTAGTCTTTGATTAGTGACGAGTCAAATTTGAAGCTTCGAATACTGTAACAGATAGTAATGCCCAGGAAGCATATATGTATGCGCATGCATGTAGATGGCGCAAGATGAAAGATAGACAGAGAGAAAGATATGTATGTATGTACAGATCAGCCCAATATAAGAGAGACTCATGCTTCTGTGCCCAGCGAAGATTGTGCATCAATATTCATCATCCATCACGTTTTAACTTTCTCTGCCACGTTCGACGTACCTAAATCGGATCTCTTCCAAATCAAATGGATATTCAATTATACCGGTAGTGGGCACTCTTACACGAAGAATGTCCTGTTCTGTGGGGAGGTAGTTTGGTGCCGCAACTCGATCTATCTCCATCAGGTAACTGTAACATTGCTTGCTTAGAACTTGACAATCTTTGCGATGGTTACTATTATTTTGTCACTTTGAAACATTTATTGATGATAATCAATATTTTTACTTGTGTTCGAATGAGTTTAAACATAAATGACTTTAGTTATCTTTTCTTATTATTATTAATTTTTCAGATATAGCATGTTACGTTTACTTGTATAATTATTAGTACTTGTAGCATTACAGGTGAACTGATTTCAAATTATGCAATAATATCCGATATTCTGAAACTTTTAGAAATTATTTTAATAACAATTTACAATTATACTCCGAAATGAAAGTTAGGATTATATTAAACAGATTATTACAGAATTAAATTTGAATTATATCATCTATCTTTTACATTAGCATACTAATGTAACAAAATAAAAATTCACCGCACAATAAGGAAAATCATCATGAAAAAATAAAAGAGGTAAAGTCGGATCAAAGCTTCCGTTTACTATATATACACTCTGGAATTAAATTGGTAATGGTTACACAAATGAACCATTAAATTATGGTATAGCCTGATCTTTATAAGCATCACTGGCCTAACCCATTACTTACTATTTGGCAGAATCCGTCAATTGGTACTCTCGTCTGCGATCGTAGCATTCTTGTATACCAGCGTCTGCCCAAAGGTCCTTTATTGCCTGCACATAGGGTTCCTCGAATGCTGTTACTGTTTCGAAATCGATTGCCCTTACGAGTTCCGCTTTTTCCTAAAAAATGATAATCAAATGTTATAAGATGAGTATATTAAAGAACTAATTATATAATAGTATATTTAAAGCAGAATTCATTCGAATTTAATGAAGGTAAACAGTATATTGTATTATTTATTTTATTATTTTAATTAAAAACAAAAATGACAGCCATTATACTGTTTTCTTTTTACAAGTACCGGGTGGGAAGTTACACGAGTTTTTATCAAGTTTATCGTAAAAACTTATGATCAAAATCAGTTTTTTTGGTTCTTACTGTTAAATTTAAATTTTATACATAAAAAGATTGCAGTTACCAGTTAATATTATTGTTTAAGGCTCAATTTAATTAATGCTTTGCCAATAAAAACTATGGTCCATTTTTTATCAGGGATAAAACAGCTTGCATAAATTAGGCTCAAAATTCAAGGTTTTTTGTTTGTTCAATCGTGAAATGAAAAACTTACTACATTTGATGTCTCCGCGTATTGGATTTTTAGGAAATCCATAGCTCTAATCATAGACTGCATTGCCATGAAGATATTTTGGTAAACGAGCTTAATAAACCCTCTCTTATCTTCGTCCGAGTATCCAGAGCCGTGGATAATTCTCATTTGTTTGATAAATGTTGATTTGCCAGATTCACCAGTACCTGTAACGTAAATTGATAAGAAATTGGTCAATTCAGATATTCTCTGTTTCAAATTAAAAAAAGGCACATAATTAAAATTATACTATAGATAAAATACTAAACGATACCGTAGCTCTACTTTAAAATTGAGAGATTTCAAGAACTGAAAATTACGTTAATATGTTAATATGGTTAATTTTTATATAAAGATCTAAATCAGTTATTAAAAATTTTACAACATGAAGCCCTGAGTGAGTTAGTGAAAAGTAACCTTTCCCTTGATACATGCGACATTGTGAATTGGAAGAGGATTACTTTATGTACACTGTTAGAATTTAGTTTACTGACTGTATAGAGGTAATTCTTTTTGCTATAATTTTACAAGATTTTATGTAAAGCATCTGTGAAGCATAGTTTTAGTGAATATTGTCAATGATAAAAAGGAATTAAGACGTTACTTTTTTAATCTTTAAAATGATTTTTTTCGCTCTAGGCTTATTTATGTGTAGAAGTTTGATACGAGTTGTTTTCTACGTTGTTTTAGAATGATGAACTATTCGAAAAATTTGGAATGATAACTATGAGTATGAAATGTTAAAGCCCGAATAGCTTATAAACGGGGTTGTCGGTTATTTGACCGATAACAGGTTTAATGTCAAGTAATACAGTTGACAAAATTCGAGCTGGAAACAAAGTTTCATAAACATGACAAACATTGTTAAGAGAATGCTTCAGCAATAACAGCCCGCTATTCGTTGCATGGATAAATTTTGAAATAAATTTAATCGCAAGTGAATAGCGAGGTTTGAGAAAAAAAGAAGCAGGGGGTCAGAATGACGGGAGGTATAAGGCGACATAAGGACAGATGGCTTTTTGTCAGTGAATTTTCTTTGGGCTTGAGGAAAGGAGGGCGCAGAAGCGGGCGAAATTCCGAGAGGGGCAGGCCTAAAATTAGAGCCGGTCCCATTGAAGGGCGGCAGGGGCGGGGGCGCCCAGCTACGGCAGCCAGCTGTAGTAGGCGCTGGCTAATGAATGGCGAGTGCAAAGTCGGGAGAGCTGGAGAGCCGGGAGCAGGGAGAGCTACCTCCGCGTCCCAGCGGTGCGCCCTATAAATAAAGAAGGGCGGGGGTGGATGGAAGGGTGGGCGCTTGGCCGCCACATCCTGCAGTCAATGTTTTGATTTGGCAGTCTCGCGATTAACTTCCGGCGCGGATTCGGGGGACAGGAAGCTCGGAGGGAATGGCGGCTTGGGCGGGCGCGCGGGCGGGTGCGCGGCGAGTCGGCGCCTCGAGCCTCGAGCCTGGGCATGAATGAACGCGGCGTCCCCCTCGAGCGCGCGGCCGCCGTCGGCCTCTTTTCTCCGGGGCGCCGCGGCCGGCGCCCCACCCACGGGCGTCTTGCGGCGCCTCGGGCTCCCCTCGGCCCGGGTCGAGGCGCTTTCCCGCGCAGCCTCCGGGCGCGCGCGCGCGCGCGCGGGAAATCACCGTCCCCCGGAGGCAGTTGGCAGGAGCCGGGCGCTGGGGCTCCCAGTCAAACGCGAGACGGCTTTATGTCTCCGCGCGAGGCAGCATCCCTATTGAGAGCCTCGGTCCATGCCTCGGCCCCCAAAGGCTGCGCGCGGCCCGTCAATGGAGCCGCATGGCCGAGGCGCGCGACTCGCCGACTATCTCCGCGCGAGGTGCTCTATACGTGCTGGTCGTACATCGGCAGATGCGCCGGCGATCGGCGGCACTCGGCCGAGATAAGCCCGGACGTCTCGTTGGCGGCGGTGGACGCGGCCCCTATCGAGGCGTTCCTCTCGGCTGATAGAACCGATGGGTTTTGTGCACGATCCCCGCGGGCGGCCTCGGCCGATAGACCCGTAGGCGGCGGAATCAGAGAGTACGTGCTGGGGACGGGTAAATGAGGCCCGGTGATTGGGAGGGGCTGCCCGGCGGCCGGCGAAGCGGCAATTAGTCACGTTTAAATAACAAGCTGGTGGCGCGCGCGGCGCAGGAGCCGGCCGCCCGGCCGGGGAAGAGCTCGCCGTCGGCGGCCAGGAGGAAGTCTTTCATTGAGGAGGGAGCCAGTCGGACTCGGTCCCTTGGCGCGAGTCCCCCTGCGAGGCCGCCGAGGGCGTTGCCGAGCGAGTCGCGCTGACCGAATTAGGCCCTCCGCTCGTTACGCATGCCCCATTTGCGAGAAACGCGCCGGATAATGACTCCGTGGGCCGCAGCCCGCCGCGGATGATTCACCCGCGCGGAGCTAAGAAAAGCGCGCCGGCCCCCGGCGATATCTATCGATCCCGGCGCCGCGCGAACTCCCGCGAGGCGCACCAAGCGCCCGGGGAATGCCTCCTAATCGGCGCGCCCGGGCTCCGGCGACAGCCGGCGACGGCCGTCCTCCGCAGGAGCACTGCCCTCGCGCCCCAAGACGCCCCGGAGTCCCGGGAGCCGCCCCCCGACGCTGCGGAAATCGGAAAAATCCCCAGACAGAAATGCGCTGCATTTATTTAAGCGACCGCCCGCTAGCCGACCAATTTTTTTATTTCATTTTCCTATTGCTTGCTGAGCGAAATACAGTCCTGCAATATCTAAAAGTCTCTTTCGCACAAATACTTCAAATTCAACTGTCGTAACATCCTCGCCAAATGGGAAAACATGTAATATTTAACTTGTTATCCGCTTATGCGCAGACCATATACTTTGTTGCAAGCTTTTTCTCTTTGTTATAATGTGTTTATAATTGCAAATTCTCTTTTCTGCGAATGTTCTAAGCTAGCAGCTGCCTGGCTGATTTCTCCTACTCTCGAACATGAGGGAATAATCAATAGCACCGTGTACCATTATTTTAACGCAATTTGTATAGAAACTTTACATCACTCCTTTGACTCTTCGAATTATCATAATAAAGTATCAGATTTTTAAGCATAAATGTTTACATATTATAATATATATTCCATCACACAATAAAGGAAGAAAAACTGTTTTTTTAAATAACGTGCACCTTATTGTTTTGGAATATGATATCATTTCTATATAAGAAAATAAATCCTTTGTAGGTGAATAATATGTCTAATATAGGATTTAGTATCTGCGTATAACTATGTAGTTATAGTATCACAGTGTAGCTCTATAATCTAACTGTAATGCTGTAACATTACTACAGTCTTTAGTATTAGTCTTTACTCTCTAATATCAATTTTTTATTATATATTATTTTCATTATATGAAAAATGTAAAAAATATTTTTGTTTATTCGTAAAATTATGACATTGGAAATAAAATACAAGAAATATAGTACGTAGTTCATATATAGGAAGATCATTGATAGGATTATGAAGAAGAAAATGTACAGCGGCAGCAGCAGGAATGAAGCAATGTCGACGGAATGTATCGGTACAGTATCGTTCAAGATGAAAAATACTTTTATAATTGAAAATGCGTTTAAAAGTGAATAATTTTCTATAATTAAAGCGTTTGCAGTCATGTGCAACTGATGACTAATTCAACAAACACTTGCAGATCTGAACAACGTGCGCTATAATATACAATATACTGCATGTGAACCTCGCTCAACGTAAACGTTAGTCGTGCCATTATAGTTTTTAAAGAAGATATGACAACTAATTCCTGACAATAATTAGCTTAGAACTTACTAACACTGGTATGGAAAAATTTCTGATGTCCTCGAACGTTACAGCGAGAAAAATGTTATAATTGAAGAAATGACCAAACCATATTACAAATTGCCGGACATTACCTTCTAACTTGACCAGTCTCTAATGATTTCTTGATAAAGAGTATAGTAAAAATACTGTAACATTTGTTCGAGTGCGGGATCAAGTGGACACAAGGCCGCACGAAGCCCACAATTTTTTGAAGAGAACCAATGAGTTTATACAGAGCAAAGCGATGGAATATTTTCGTTGAGTGAATCTCGAGCGCAAAACAGAGTATTTATTTATGAACGCATCCGACCGGCTTAGAAAAAGGGGCCTCGCGCCGGACCAAAAATGAAGTATACACAATTTTTGCCGATTCGGTAAATTGAATAGAGGCTGATTCGCGCTCTCGGCTCGGTGCAAAAGCATAGGAGCGAGGGGAAAATAAAAGCAAGCCAGAGCGAAATGAGGGCAACAGGAGCATAACCGAATTCATTGCGGAAGGACGCGGAGGGCTCGACGGCGCCGATGCCATTTCCACCTGGGAGGATCCCGGGGCGGATGTCGAGCGCGCGCCTTACAAACGCAGCCGGAAATAATCCCGGAGAGAAATTGGCGATCGGCGCCCGGCAGTCGGAAGCGGAAGCGGGGACGGCGGGCAAGGTGCGCGGGCCGCGGGAGATAAGGGCGTAGGCGCGGTCGCGGGCCGCGCGCCCCCGCACTTGAGACCGTCCGCGCCGCCGCCGCCGGCGCGCCGGGGCCGCCTTTCTCTCTCCCGCCGCGCTCCCCTATCCCGCGGCCGGACGCGCGATTTCCGGAGCGCGCGACGAGCGGATTTTCCTAGGCGCGGGGCCGCCGCTCGATATACAACCCCCCACCGCCGCCGCCCGGCTCGCCAGTTCGGCCTCACTCGCTTTAATCTTAATTCGATTGGCCGCCCCAGAGACTGGGCCGCTCTCGCGCCCGGCATCTACAATTTAGATGCGGCCGGCCCGCCCTCCTGCACCGCTGACCTAGCCTCGCCCCGATTTGCAAGTAATAACAGGGGATCGCGAGGACATCGGCTGATGAGAGGCTGCGACGCCCGAGCCGCCCATCGCAGGCCCGCCCCCGCCACCTTCGATCCGACCCACCCCCTCGCCCCGCGGTCCCGCGGCCCTTTCCCGCCCTAAGCTCCTTCCCGCCCGGCCCGATGGATCAAATTTTTACCCTGCCCTTCCTGGGCAAGTCGACAAGCCGAGCGACCGCTCTGTTCGGCTATCTCTTTCGTTGAAAAGCCCCCACCTATGTCTAGGCCTGCACCTCGAGCCTCCGCGGGAACGCCCTTGCCCCCTCCCCAGCCTCTCTCCTTTTATGTCGCCGGGCTCGATTTAGAATTTTCATACTTCTCCGATTGTTTTGCACTTAAATTTTAGCTCGCTCCTATTATTCAGACGAAACTAGCAACTTGTAATCGCGAACCTACCCGAGGATCGCGCTCTTTGATAGCATCTTGCTGAATATTTTCCGCTTAACAAAGACCCATTTGCTCGCCTACTAGCGGCAACTTTCAAACCCGACATCCACACGTAAACAGCTCAACATTTTTCAATAATAAAATAAAACGGCCTAACAGAAAAGGCAATAACAGGGATAAGTTTTTATACAGCATAATAGAAGAACGTAAACTGCAATAAGCTTCCTGTTATACTTTATATACTTTTAGATTATGCTAAACATATCATTTTTGTGTGTAAATAATAAGTCTGAGAAATGAAAGAAATAATATAGTATAATGTAACATATAAAACAGTAAAAGAATTAGACTTTAATTCCATGTTTTTATGCTGCTGTTTTTTCCAGTGTAAGTTACTCGGATTAGTCGTTTCTCTCTTAAGTACTTGTTTCGTTTAAAACATTGCCGTACTAATGTTAAAAGTAACGCAAGAGCAGATAATATATTATGATATTTATTTACGGTAAACTTCTATTCATCTACCATCGTTAGCGCACTTATTAAGTAATGCATTCAGCAGTAGCATTTCAGTTTAGCATTTTCACCAGGGCTTATTCAATAGCACTGTTAAATTTTCATACGTCAAGTATACTTTCAAGGTCTATCATTTCTATCAATAAAGCTTTCTTCCTATTTTAATATTCTAAAGCATCTGAAACTTTGAGAACCACCTGAGACTTGCAAGTCACACGATTTAAGGAGATTCGTCGTTACTGGTCGACTGTCGAGGGCTTGGGGTAAGAAACTAATATAGCATATATTTTCAACCATACCTCACTACCCCTCTTCCAATATCTCTACATTTACGTTATCGCTAATTGCTCGGAATGTATCGTGTCAATTCTTTAATGATAATTCAATAATGTGTCTCATTATTTAAATCCTTCTTTAGCTAAATTTCTTTATCCGTAATTTGAAACAGCATTAAATTATTAATACATTTTTAATTCAACGTTAAATTATTGCCTTTGTAAATTTTGTGAGAAAATCATTTGTTTTTTCTGAAACCATCTCTCTTCATAAAAAACATATTCAGATGCGATCTCAAATAAAGAAAATAAAGCGTCTGCATTCTTAGATTTTTCCACAACTCTACTTGACATCCCCAACAAGATGACTACATTCACTTATTTGAATTACGCCTTGATGGTTTATCTTGACGTATCCAGGTAAAGCACATGCATCGCCCCTCACTGAGATATCTTACACTGGACAGGCTGACAATCACAGACTTTCTTTTGTGTACATAACGACCTTCTGTACGATTTTACGTGTTAAAAAATCGTCATATCTAAAGGATTTTTGTTTGCTCACGGTCCAACCATCTGATTGCCCTGACAATTATAACATTGTTCTTTTATTTTTTGTCTGTGCGTTGATGTGATTTTAATCCCCTTCGAACGTGTGCATCTTTTCGCATCCGGAAACAAATATATCTACATGCTTTGATTTCCTTGAGAATCAAATTGATTTCAAATTTAGATACAATTCTCAATTTAGTTACTTGAATCAACGAGTGCTTTCTGATAGTCAACTAATTTGAATCCAACAAATTTAGAGCGTATGTTTTAAATATATATGAAGGTGAATAAGACTATTTAGATAGTATGATGTTTAAATTCAAGTTTAAGTTTCACTCTAGAGGTTGATTGCTCTTGTATTATATTTATTTTGCTGTATTCTATAATTTTAACGTTCTAATGAGTTAACTGATAAGATACTGTCGCGTCTTCCTATGATCTTAGCGGTATTAAATCTAATGTACACGTACCTGTAATAATTTTATAAGTATTATAGTATAAAGTATTATTTAGATTTCTGCAATACATAGGTTGAATATTTGAAACAGTCAAGATAAAAAAGATAAGAAAACGCAAAGAATAGTAATTAAGACTCATATTAAAAATTTCCACGTAATTTTGCTCATAAAGACTTGCATATACGTTATTCAAAGATTGAAATCATAACATACTTATCTTCCAAATGATTTTCACTATTTATTTTTATACATATTGTACTGTACTGGCATTTAATTATATATACGTGATTTTTTTATAAGAAAACAACATCCATTCAACATGTAATATTTCAGTTAAAATCTAAGTTAATAATTTTTTAAAAGTTTGAAAACTATAATTTTGTGGTTTTATTAGTTATGTCTTTTTAATTGACATCTCTTCCTTAGTCAGTTACTTAGTAAATGCAGTAAAGGTTGTGTGCATTGTTCTGTCAGGAAGTAGCACCAATTACTAGCAGTGGGGATTGAGAAACATGAAAATATCCGCTCTCAAATGAACCTATCGGACATTGCATATAAATGGAACAATTGCAGCACAGTATCCAAACGAACTTACTGCGTATCGTCGAAGTGATGCAGAGACAATCAAAACTCACATTAAAAAATCTAGTTGAGTGAAGAGTAGCGAAAAGCAAACGCGAATTCATTTCCGGAATGTGAGGTGGCGGATGTGAAGTTGAACGAAGTACTACCGTGCTTCCTCAATAATGGTGCTAGGAACTTGTATCCTCAAATCTCTTGCAGCAGGTACAAAAATATAAACAAATGTTGAAGATTTCGGTCGACACACGGAAAAACATGAAGAGTCCATTCGACAAACGAACTTGCAATCATACTGTGTAATACGCTTCGAATTACGAGGAACGTTTGAACTTCAATTAGACCGATCAAGCTTCCCTCGACGATAGCAGATGCATGTTCTCGACTCTTTCATCTCACCTGATTGTCATTTTAATTACGATAACCTTTTCTATTTGCTGACTATATTGCGAAAGCAAGATAATAAGGGCTCACGTGACTCTAACCACCGTTTGCCCTTGACCAGAAGCCAGCGCACGTGGGTTACCTGTAATCTGTACATCCAAACAAGCGCGTTCTCGTCTGGCAGGTATGCGAGCATTATTTCTTCTTCAGGAATTTTATAACGTATTACGGTCACTTCTACTATCTTTTAGCAGCACTGGTGCTCCTTTACCGAATCTCGGCGATAACGCGAGTTGAACGAACTGTTTCTTATAGTTACGCAAACCGTACGTGCTTCGTTATTGATGAAATAATATCCCCCTTTTCCCACACATACAATACACTCTTGATTAGCTAAGCCTTGACCGCTGTGCACTTAACATGTTAAAAAAGAGTAAAGGCACGTTCGCGAACTAAAGGTTCGAAGTGTCAATCATCGGAGTAAATGTTGTGATGCTTTCTTTCTGATGCAATTTTTAAACATATTTGAGTTCATTGTTGACAAAAATTAGATGATTAATCAATTACTATACATATTGCTACATGTTTTTATATTTTTAGTTTCACATAAATAGTGTATATTGCGCAAAAGGTATAAAAGGGTTTTTCTCACACGTTACAGTTATTATTGATCAACCGCGATAAACACGACATTATCAGCAATCTAAAATTATATTTTACCATTACTATTCATAAATAATAGTCATTTTGATAATTATGACATTGCTTAATATATTAATTACCGAAAGTTCAATGTAATTAATTATCAAAAAATTTGAGTATTTGATGTATAAAATGTGAAATAATAACATGCGAATAATAAAAAACAAACAGTGAAAAGTTTATGATATCTCAGATACAAGTGAAAACTTGGTACGTGCCCAGAGTAAAATAATTAATACGTCAAGTGTGACAGTATACAAAAGAAATATAACATAACATGTACTGACATAATAATTTACAACCAAATAAAAGTAATTCATTTTTTCATCGAAAAATTGTCATTAACTGGCACAAACAGGATCAATAAAGAGTATTACATAATAATAATATAAATATTATAAATTAAAATTTTTAAAAGATTCATCAAATTCAAATTACAGATGTATAATGAATTTCAATGAAAATACAAAGTAATTGTTTATAAATTAAATAAGAGTGATAATTTAAAGTGTTTTATTAAAAGATAGAAACACACACGAAAAATTATTAATAATTTTCACAATTCAAAGTTTAAAAAAGTTTTGTGAAATTTTTTAGTCAAATATACCAAGAAATGTATTCTGAACATGACAGCGATACAGCAAGTCAATAACCGACCGCTTATCAAAAAACGTGAAAATTCAACGTTATACAGGAACCGCGAAATTAGCATTCTTGTAATTATGTGCACTATTGATCTCAACAGCAGTCAATCGTTTGAACGAAACGGCAATTATCTTAGCACCTATACCGGCCAAAATTTCAGTAACACTTGCTCCCTCCTCTTTCCTCCCGCCACCCATTAATCACGCAAATGGGAAGCCCCGGGGGGCCAATCTCCCTCCTACCCTGTAATCCAATGAAAAAGGCTCGAGTTCCGTGGTAAACGCGCCTATATCTACGGTAGGTCGGGCGCGCGCACTTGGCTTAACCCATCCGCGCGATGGATGCAAATTAATCGCAAGCCTCCGTACTTCGACGATAGCGACTTAAGCTCGAATGTGAGGAATACACATAATCGAGCTAGCCGATCGTCCCCACCGCGTGCCCTGACTTTTTCCACGCCAGATTACGTGACCCACTCTCACGATCTCAGGCGCGTACTGCACATTACTCAAGAACCTTGTGTGAAATAATTAAAAAAATCTCTCATGTTCAAAATATATTCTTAAAGAATTGTGATTGTATTAAACAAAAATATTTTTTGAAATGGTATACCTCATGCATAGATCTTCAATAAACTCTTAGTTACAGTTATTAGTTTAAGATTTGTCCAGACCAAGTGGGATACGAACACGCGTGTCGGGAAAAAACTTGCTAATCAGAACCTCGGTGTCGGCCGATTCGCAAGGCTTGAAACAATTACCGAAGCTGTTTTTGAATCCTTCTGAATTTAAATTTGCTGCGATTGCAAGCCCGCACAAATGCAGCCGATACGCATTTACATGCGAATCGATGGAAGACGCGCAATCACCCAACTTTACGGAACAACTCTTTCGATACCGATGATTATAGGCGAGACCCGGCCGAAACCACAAGGCGAATCAAGGTTACAATACACCTCAGTGTGTAATCCGTAGCTAAAAAGTTGTTCGATAAATCTGTTATATTATAAATCTAGGTTAACAAGCAAATGTTACATAATTAACCTTTATAATGTAATCTTCGATCTTCACTCAGTTTTATTTAATTATTTAGTAATTTAATTATTATTCAAGTTCTAAAAGCAAATTAATTATAAAGGATTGGGGATTCAATGCCTATAAAATTGTTACATTTAATTTACAAAATTAACTGTAACCTAGATCGCAAATGGAAAAAATTAAATAAAATAAACAATAATGATAAACAAAAATAAATTTTTAGAATACCACAAATTCAATTATTTTTAGTACTGTTAAAAATTACATTGAGCTGAAATAATAAACTAAAGTTACAATAAAATAATAATACTAACTTTTGCAAAATAAAATTCATTTTGATTGAAATAGTACATAGTTCTAGAAAACTGCAGTTGAATAAACATTTTACATTGTCAGAATTATTTATGTTAAATAGTCTAAATGCATTTACGTCTCTATTTAATCACGAATCCAGAGTATATTATATCGCGATCAAACAAAAAGAATTGTAATTTAATTCTGCGGTTTACATCTGTATTCTTTCTAAAATTGTAAATTATTAAAGTAGTATTTATAAAAACAATAAGTTGAAAATTATTGCATGTTGCAAAGTTTAAAACTTACAATTATGTTCTTGGGAGGAAGAACGATTCTATGTGCTATGTTGCATTACAAATTAAAATTCTCGCACGTGGCATATAGAAAGCATAAATTATTAAATGTATAACCATTCAGTGTAACTACAACATTCTTTACTACAAAAATTATGTACATTTAAGAAAACTTATGAAATGACGTTAAAAACGCGTAATAAAACATTATTTTTAATTTTAAATTCTGAGGAGTCAAATTTTCACAAATTCGTTTCTAGATATTTCTCTAGCTATAGCAGATAACGATTATCAATATTTTTAATCGCCATAGATTCAGTGCACTAAACACTAGTATAATACATACATGTTAATTTATACAACATTTATGAGCCTTGAAAATATGTATTACAAAACTTTACAAAACTTTCTCGATGTCGTCAAAATACTTAGACAGTATACAAATGTCTATAAAGTATTAATCGAGATATTAATGCGTTCATCAAAGTATTCCTTCTCAAAGTTGGTATTTAGTGTAGGCATATTGCAGAAGTTTATCATATATAAAGCTCATTTCGATATTTTATTTTCTACATAGTCCGAAAATCATTAACTAATTTAATCATATTTCGTAATAGGCATTTATAAAATTATGTAATATTTAGAAGTAAGTTTAATTAACAAGTGGATTAAGCTGCGGATACATCCGTTTTATCCTTCCTTTGATCTTTCTAGCTTATCTTAAGGAGCATAGACTCGGCAGTATTAATTAAAATTATCTATATACAAATAAAACAATATACAGCTGCATTTAAATATTGAAAACCAATACACCTTTTTTTATACTCACATGGATACAGATTAATTATGACTTCATTAAAGAGTGTTAAGTTTGTAATTAATGAGTTAGAAACTTGATAAAAACATAAAGTGTGTTAACAAAATTTTAAAAAAGATGTGTATTTTAAGAAATATTTCCTACCAATTTTATCTAGTCACTCGTTGGACTTACATTAGTTGTCATAATTCCAAAGCTTGTTACTTTGTATCAATATTCGAGCATCGCATGAAAAGGGCAGTTATTTTTTAAAGTTAATGAATAAAGCCAAATTTGGATCATGCCCATTACAAACCTGCTAAACGTGAAATTCGCGTGAAATTCAAACGGTTCATTTACCGGTCCACTCATTTCTTCTTCACTATCTCGCGTACCTCAATGCATGCGAGAAATGTTAAATGTAGAATAATCCATCGGAATAGCTGGAGACAAAGGTTCAAGCGCTTTTGAATAAAGGGCGCATTTCGCCCCATACGTAATTTTGTCAAACTCACGCAATTTCGAATAATTGCTAAAGCCAAAAGTGCCGCACACACGGCTCTCATCACACGCGCCGCAAATTCCCGCAGATCGATAATGAAACTCACGCGGACTAGGCTCGGCCTTTACTTTGAACAACGCGCGTGTCGTATGTATACGCGCCTTTTTGCCACGTTTCATTCTGACAGATTCGCGAGCTTGTTTTGTACACTTTCGTGTGCAGACTAGGTGGTTTCGCCCGTTGGTTAAAACAAAAACACTCGCGAAGGTCACAGTATTTTCTCTACTTTCCCAATTATCTACAGGTTTTTTTTGCAAACCTGTAATTCGCTTCGAATTTATCGAATTACGTCTCTTCGTCGTTTCACATCATAATATCGTTATGGCATAACAAATTTATATTTACGTTGCATTTGTATCTTGGTTTTTATGGATCAGCTGATGTATTCGAACTATAATTATTACATTATAAAAATTTAATACCGATAAATCAAGTATTAAAAATCGTTATTAGTTCATCATTTGTTGCACTTTAGAAGTCTTACGACACCGTCATTACAGCTTTTTAAAATTTTTAATAAATTTTAGAACGAATCAAAATATTTTTCTTGAAGTGTACTTTTTATCATTGAATGATTAAATAATTTGATATAATTAATGATTAAAGTCTATTATTACAAAGGTGGAAGAGAGAAAGTAAAAATAATTTTTCTTATGATATTAAAGTGTAAATACTTTTTAATGGGTGTACCGTCTCGACTAAAGTTGGTATAATATTAACGATACTACCCATAACGCATACCGATCGAGTATAGAAGCTTGAAAGTCGAATGTAGCAGACATTAATGTTAAGTTCTTTTGAACCAGTTTATTGTAACTTATTCAAACAATTTAATTTCAGCATGAAAGCACTCAGTTTCAATTCTAGAGTGTACTATTTCCTCATTCGTTACAAATTTTTCCATATAAGCATAATAAATATGTAATAAAAGTGTAAAGATAAAATCTTAGTGGATTCAGAATAGAACAGTTGCGTATAAGAATCGCAACATACTTTAAAACATACATTTCGCTGTAAAAGCTTTAGTTAAAAAATCCGTCATGCTAAAAGCATAGATGGACATAGTAAATTCATTTCAATCATCAGTTTAAAGGCACAGGTTGAACTTGTGGAGCTGCTCGGTAGCAACTCTTGGCCAACAATATATGCAGATCGGAGAATACCGAGTCGTAGACTGAGCACGGGAAAAATGGAACAGTAACTATAGCGATTTTCGGAACGTGAAACATGCATTTCTGCTCACACGCTAGAGCTTCTTTACAAAAACTGCCAGTTTCTCAGTTTTTGACGGACATTATAACGTTTAATGCTCCGGATGACTTAGTCATTTTGTTGAACTACGTAAACGGAAAAAATAAACACGTTATCTAGCATTGACGCTGGCGCTTTCAGATGTTTAAGGCAAAGGATAGGAGCTCGAGGTATTTTGAGATGAGGTTTAGGTAACACATACCGCAATTTTTCATATTCAATTTTTCCAGGTGTACTATATATCCTTATTAGGTGTCTAGGTGTTTAGGGTATGAGAAACTACGGTTCGCACCATCTGCAGCTCACATCCAGGTAACCCAAACACCTAGACACCTAACGGGGATAGATATTATAAACCTAGGTTTAAGGAACTATATACTTCACACTCCCTATACGGCTATAATAGGGGGATATTTACAGGCTTATACGCCTATACACAGGAAACTATAATGCACACGACCTAGACCGCATCTCCGGGTTCCTCAAACACCTAACAGAGGCTGATTGTATATCAATCTCATAAATGTATCAATAAACTTTTAATAGCTTTTTAATGAGTAATTATTTTTAGGCTATGCTCAATTCGACAGTATTATCAAACGTTATTCATAAAGAAAGAAGCAGGCATTATATTCCGCGACACGTGCATTCTCGCAAGATTGCCAAATATTCAGTCGAAAAACGCCTGGTTTGGCAGTTTTTGAACGATAGACTACTGTGCACATAGATATTCTTTTATCCTTTGCTTTAAAACGCCTGAAAGAGCACACGTGAACGCTAAGGTTGTTTTTATTTTTTTCCGTGAAGGTCCTAAAGAACCAATGAAGCCATTAAACAATGAGCTTCGGAACAGGAGCCTTGTTTTCCCACAATAATCAGACGCTCAAAGCACAGAGAGGATTATATTATTTATGTGTAGTTTCGCAGGACGGTGTTTCCCTAATGTAATTAATGCGCAGGAAAGCACGAGGCTTCATACAAAGTGCCAATCAATCCCGGTTGTGCCCCAACCACAATATCTGGGTGAAAGGCGTACAGGAGCGTGCATATCGCTACCAGAGAAGTTCGATCGACAACCACCTTCAGGATTTCACACCATGCGTATAGTACGGATTCACTCTCACTGCGGGGTGCCTCCGCGAACAGTGCCGGAAAAAGTTACTAGTGCGAGCGACTTCTTTTTTTTTATGTTTTCGCGGACCCTATCTTTGGATCCATTAACACTAATGTGACTCCCTACGGAAATAATAACACACATTATGTAAGGTACTGTAAGAATCTTCAAGTAGTGCACTAAGTGATACCTTTGGAAAATCCCATTATCTCATATGGAATTCTCTATTTTTCTCTGAAGAGGTAATTGTAATTCTTTTATTTACAGAAATTGTTAAATAAGCGAAGTTTTGCCTGATTAGTAGACCATTTTCTTATATACGGCGACTTTTTCGAATGTAAATTAAAGTACGACTTCTATTGTTTCTTATTTGTATCAACAGCAATTAAACTAATTGTACAAAAGTAATTCTTTCGTGATCTACTGCTTTTACTAGAATTCCGTTAACTTTGTTTATTTGCTTGTAAATATGTTTCTTGAAAATCAATATTCACTTCATTCAAATGGATATAAAAATGAAATGTCGCCATTTCTCCATGCAATATACTATATTCCGAGTTGTATTCTAAAATCAGAGTTACGTATTCAATATTGCACAATCGAAAAATTCTACCATTCGATTATAATTTTTATTAATCTAGATGATTTTTAAATGGTAATATTATAATTTTAAATTGACTTTACGTTTAGCGATAACATAATATTATACATGATTTAGAACTTTGTCATTAACACGTGCGATAAACGCGTGCCTTTAACTACGTATATTTGGAAATTTTTGTGTACACCTTTTAAATAATTGTATCTACCTATCTACCACGAGTATTACAACTTTGAAGCATTAAAACTTCCTTTAGAAGATGCGTATCTTATTTTGATAAAGGTTCGTAAAACACAAATCTTAATATATTAGAATTGTGTGAAATTCGAATATTCAACCTTAGGTTTACCTCTTCTCAATGATACCCCATCGCTCTCGCCTACTTTTCGCTAATATATCATGTGATTTAAGCGTCATTTTCTGTGTAGTACATAGTTAAAACACGCAAATAATATTGAAAAATAAATAGTAGAGCGTAACGTGAAATTAAGTTGGATTTTTGAAAAAATATTCGAATTTGTTGAAGCAAAGAATACTTTGATAAGTGATAAGTGACTATTCTAAGCAAAGAAGAAATGATACGGTTATTCAAGATTTATTAAGATGAGAGCACTGGGAGATTTGCAAAATTTTAATGATTAGACAGTAATTCTCTAGATAATGTTACAAGAAAGATTTATTTTTGATAGTTATATTTAGAATACTTAAAAATTCTATATTGATAAACATATATAAGAGAAATAAAGTTCAAGATAATAAAGTTGTATGATTTCAAACTAAAAGGAGATTAATATAAAAATGAATTCTTTAACGTTGTTATAGGTGAAATAAATAATTTGTTTTTTTGCTTAATTTTAACCTACTCTTGACTTTTTAGTCTATTTGTCACTTATGCGACTCGCCCCTATACATTCGATGCAAACTTTCTCTAACATGAATTATGAAATGAAACTATACAGACATAATTTTGTGAATAATTGGAAGGCTTTCTACGACAAGTGCAGTTTAGAGTGCAGAGCTTCCGAAACTGCTAAAATGTTTATAGAACATTTGGAATGATCATACATTCTCTTATGATTGATAAATATTAAGTAAAAAATAAATAGAACCTCAATAGTTATATAGTATAGTAGTAAAAAATAGTAATTATTGTAATTCCTATAATAATTTCTATTATTGTTCAAATATAGTGTATAAACACTCTTTCATAGTGACTCTTTCACCGTTGTAAAAATAAGCGTGTAAATGATTTTTTTGATTGAAAAATCTTGGTCTACACGGAACTTTGATTTGACTTTGATCTTATATTAACGACTATCAAAGAAAAACAAGGCGTCAGACCCTTTACTGTACACGCATTCTACTTAAGTGTGCACTGTTATTTTGAATACGAACGCATCGAATTAGTATATTATGCAAGGAGTGCGACAGTAAACGTTTCTCGCACTCATACTTGTCACTTTCGCTTCGTTCGGGTGACAAACCGCAGACACATACAGTGCTGGAAAAAGGCATTAGGTTCTTTTTCTATACGCGACCTGCAGAGAGTGGGATTTGGTCCCCGGTTGTGCAAGTTTCGCTCTAGCGGTAAACTGCTAGTGTGCGAGAAACATTTGACTCGGAGACTTTGCAAGCGAGCACTTGTTGCTCTCTGTGTAACACTATCGAATATTGCGAAAAACTCAAAAAAATGCATGTCTGCAATATCAATATTTGAATTTTGCGCGCGGTATTTATTTTTTGCAGGCAATCTCGGGGATATTTGAATTGGGCTTTGACAAAAAGGTTTACTTTTTCTCCGAGAGAACAGGAGCTCTAACAAGGCGTCTACTATTAAACACAATATCAGCAAAATTAAACACGGGAAATTAATCCGGAGACCGATTGCGTCAATCAGTTTGGCGCACTTTCTGTGTACCGAGCGTTCAAAATTTATAAATCTTTCATAGTTAAGACAGGCTAGCGCTGGCAGTACCCTCGTCGCTTTACATGCAATCTGCGTAAATGACAAATACCAGCGAGCTGCATAGATTAGAGCGCGCTTTCAAGCAATTTTGACGAAAAAGGCGAGAGCGTTTAAAAAAAATTGAATGAAGGAAGAACGCGCGATGGAGGCAGGGGCTGGCTTTTATTGGGCGATAGGCCGCGGGGGCGGGAAGTGAGCGAAGAGAAGCAAGCGAGCCAAGTGAGCGAAGCGAGGGAATGGCGGAAGCGCAATAAAGGGTTTTGGAGGGGCTGGGCCGCGCGCGAGTGGAAGGTGTGGAGGCGCGATCGCGAAATCGAAAAGCAAGGAAGCGCAGGGCCGCGGCGTGCACTGCATGATCAAGCAGCTATTAGCGAGCGCAGGCTCCTGGTGCTCGGACAAACCGAAAGGGGAGCGCCGGGCCTCGGACATCGCTACCTGCAGTTTGGACCTTTTAATCTTTTTCATCGGATTTCTCGACAGAGCCTTATTTTCATGAATGTGATTAGGTTAGGTTAATTAAAAAAAGCCAACGGAGGCAAATGGAATTCATATTTGAAGTTGAAAGGTTGAGTTTGGGAGACGGTTTGAAACGGCGAAAATGCAGAACATTTGGAAAAAGGAGTCGGTTTGAGTTTTTAATTGCGAATTGTAGGTGAAGCGTAGAAAGGACTTGGCGAGAGGGACAATTGGCGGGCGGGCGCATCGGGGGACATGTGCGCAGGGCTTTGTTATGGAAAGGAGAGGGGGCTGCTGCACGTGGAGGAGGGTCGCTCGGGGGCCAGTGGGCCGGGGCCTTGGGCACTTACCCAGCAGGAGGAGCTTGAGCTCGCGCCTGGCGTCGCGCTTGTCCCTCCTGAGCTGGCGCTCGATCTCCTGGTTGATGCGCTTCTGCTCCTTGGCCTCCTCGGAGAGGCAGCAGGCCATGGCTGGGCCGGTGGTGGCGCGGGGCCGCGAGTGAGCTGGAGGCTGGGCGGCTAGGCGGACGGCATGGCCCTAGGCCTGTGCCCCGGGCGCTGCTCCCGGGGTTCCGGGTGCCTCCCGGTGCCTCCCGGTGCCTCGGCCTCGGTTCTGCTCCTGCCTCGTCTCGGTCTGCGACAGAGGAGAGAGGTGGGCCGGTGGCGTCGCTGTCGGCTGGGAGGGTCCCGGTGCCTCGCGGCCGCCCGGGCGCTATTTCGGGCGCACCGGGCACCCCGACGGTCGGCGCTGCAGCGGGCGGAGGGCCGCCGAGGCCTGCACACGGCCGACACCTGCGTGGGCGTTGGGTCGCGGGGGCGAGGGGCGCGCGCGCGCGCGTTCAGACAGCGCCGGCTCCGGTTCGTCTGCTCGACAGCCGCCAGCCGGCCGGTCCTCCGCGTTTTATTATCGCCCAGCAGCTATCCTGCCCCTCCGCCCCTCCGCCCCACCCGCGCGGCCCGCCGCCTTCTACAACTGCGAAGGCGCGAGCGCGAGCGCGCGCGCACCTCTTTTTCCTTTCGGCCGCGCGGAGCCAGGCCACCCCACCCCGGGGCACCCCACCGCGCCCCGCGGCCCGCGCCTCGCGCCGCGGCTCTGCGCCTTTTTCAAAATCCGCTCACACGGCCGAACGAGATTACGCCGAGCGCGGCGGACGCGCGCGAAGCCCGAGGACGGTCAAGACCAAGTATCAATGTCTCACCTTCCTCGAGTCGGCCTCTCCCTCCCGGCGCCCGCGGCTCGCGGCTGGCGGCTCGCGGCTCGCGCCCAACTCTATAATGCCATTCGATCGGCCCTCCTCGTGTGCGTACAATTGCGCGCCTGTGTTCCCCGGCCCGTGTATATATAGCGCGCGTACGCGCCTCTAGCCTTCGCCTTGCTGCCCGGCCGAGCGGCGAGCGCACCGAGCGTAAAAGACAAGGAGGACCGAGCCCGGCCCCCCGGCCCCACGGCCCCGAGCGCCAAGGGCCTCGTGGCCGGCCGCGCCGCCTAGCTGCGCTATCCGTATTATCTATCCGGGCCACTCCTTACAGCCGAGAGCCGACCGAGCCGACCGCCGAGACTCCGAGTTTCCGACGCACAGAGAGAGACAGCCGCGGCGGCGTGACCGGGGCGGGGGACAGGCGTCCGAGTCAATGTAACCGAGGAGGAACGCCGGACGGGGGACGGAGACGGCCGCGCGGGTCGAACACGTGTCCTCGCCGACTCCGCAACTGGATTCGGAAATGAGCGAAAAGCCAGGCCCGTGCGGGCAGCTGGCCCAGCTCGCATATGCACTCGCCGGAGCCCGCAGCCCGGAGCTCGGAGCAGATAACGAGGAACGGCCGCCGCGAGAGAGAGCGAGAGTGACGAGCAGGGAACGGGGGACAGGGGCGGCGGGGGGCCCGGGACGGAGAGCGAGGAGAGCCAGGCAAATGAACGGAGAGAGGGCGCAAGTAGGTGTGAGAGGAGCGGCCTGCGGAGCCCAAGCGTAGATACACACGGGGCATGTATTTACTAGGAGAAAAGTAGGCGCGACTCGTGCAGGCGACGAAGGACTAGGCGCGCCGCGCTCGGTGGGCTTTGAGGTTAGAATGCGCAGCGGCGAGCGGTCCGGGTGCGGGAGCGGGCGCGGGCGCGGGCGCGGGGCCGGGGCAGCGGGCCAGCGGGCCAGCGGGGCGGCCGGGCTCCGGGTGTGGGCGGCCCTCGGCGCCGGGCTCGGGCGGGCCGGGCGCGGGCGCCCCGCAGGGGGAAATAAGGAGCGAGAATCGATCGGAGAAACGGCCTGTGTGCGTCTCTGTCTCTAGGGTGCGGGCCGGGGCCGGGCTTACTTGGGGCGGGCGCCGGGCCGCTTACATGTCGGCGCCGCGGGGGCGCCGGGCTGGCCGGGTCCTTCCTCTGCTCGGCCCTCAGCTCGGCCGGGCGCGCTGCATCCGCGGCGGCTCGGGCGGGGCGGCGGCGGCTGCGGCGGCTGCGGCGGCTGCGGCGGCGGCGGCGGCGGCGGGGGCGCGGGGGGCGTCTTCCCCGGGGCGGGCGCGCCTACGTGGGCAGCCGCGGCGGCGGAGGCGCGGCACTCGCGCGGGCGGCCCGGGGCACCGAGGCGCCCAGCGACCGACGGGCCCGACTCCCAGCGAGCGCTCGGGGCCACTCGGGGCAGCGGCGGCAGCGCACGGCAGCAGCCAGCAGCCAGCAGCGGGCCGACACTCCGCGGGCGAGAGAGACGTCCGCGTTCCGCACGCCGTCCTCGACTGGCCGCCGCTCGCTCGTCGCTCCTGCTCGCTCGCTCCCGCCTCCCACTGGCCGCCAGGCGCTGCCAGCAGCCAGTAGCCGGACGACGGCGCAGCCGCTCACGCTCTCGGCGCGCGGCGCGCCGCGCGCACCCACACCGACCCACGCCCCCCGGCCGCGCGCCCGGCCCGACTCGCGGCTCCCGGCAGCTCCCGAGTCCCGGCGCGGCCCCGAGCCCCGAGTCCCTAGTCCCGGCCCCGTCCCCGGCCAGCGCCCCCCGCTGACCGCCGCTGACCCCCGCCGTCCCCGGCCCGCGGCCCTCGGCCCCCGGGCTCGCCCCAGGCCCCACCGGCCCCACCGGCCCTCGGCCCGGGCTCCGGCCGCGCGCCCGTCTCAAGATGGCCGGCACCGCGTCCGTGTGCAGCCCGAGCGCCTCCAGCGCCCCCACCGCTGCGCCATCTCCGGACTCCGCCTCGGAGCGCTCCGAGCTGCCTCCGATTCTCCGATTCTCCGATTGTCCGGTTGCCCGAGCCGAGCGCGCCCGAGCCCCCCCGAGCGCCGCTGCTGCCATCTGCCTCATGGGGGCCCGCTGCTCCATTTTTAACTGCCGCCCCTGTCCAGGCACCCCGCCCCGCGCCCCCCAGCCGCCCGCATTTCGGCTCTCTCGGTCATCTCCCCTTCCGCCTCGCCGGCTGCGCTCGCCCTCTCCTTTTCCGACTCCTCTGCCTCCGGCTCCTCCGGCTCCTCCGGCTCCTCCGACTCCTTCGACTCCTCTTCCCCCGAGCATCGGCTTCCTCCCTCTCCGCCCGCTTTTTACTATCAATTTTTGTGCCACGCTTACCGATCTCCCGGATCGCTTTCCTCGCCCGGCCCCGCGTCCACCTTGCGCCTTTCCGCGCCAGCGCTCTGATCCCCTCGCTCGACCCGTCACTCCACCTTTACAAGGCCGCCTCTCAAAGGAGCTTTTCCAACAAATTCTCTTAAATACCCTCTATTAAAGACCATGGCGTTATAAACAATCGACAAACTCGTTATACCCAGCCAGCCATTATGTATACGTGTCAAGATCGTACGCCGTGACAAGGTGAAGGTCACCACTCCGCGGCAAACGGATTTGGGTCAACCTTTTGCATCCCCTTCTGTTATAGATATTTCAAAAAAGCCTTTTTACAACCCCCGCCTCTGCTCCACGGAATTACGACGAAACCAATGTCGCGAATAAGAAACATACGCAGCAACCTAATATCTAGCTTGTTTGTCTTTCATTTTTTAAACAAGTCAGATAAACATTAATCCTCTAAGTGCAAAATGTACATAAAACCAGTCGAAAAGGACGTGGAAAAATAACATCTCTCTACATTCATCGCAATCTTTGATCAAAGATCGATAACCATTTGCGAGTACCGGGCTTTTTTCAAATTTTAATTAAAAACGTTGAATAAGATTAAAATAATATTTTCTTCGCAAATTTCTAACTACCTCGCGGATACATCCATCAACTATTACATGTGCAGTGCAAAGTAATTTCACAAAATTTGCGCGCCAAAGCCAGCGTGTAGCAAGTGTATCAAAATATGTCCTTTCCAATATCTCGAATAGCTGTGTCTTCATTAGTGGTTTCATGCCACGGTCACTCATATTTATATTAATATCAAATTTTACATTTTTATTTTAATCAAACGCTGTCGAGCTCACGCTATCGAATTCGAGATCAAATGGAATAATTATATTTAATAATCAACAACAATGTAATCAATTGATAAATAATTGTGTCCTTAAACATTAATAAATGTACGCGACGTACGGAATAACAATGAGCAAAAATATAGTTTCACTTTTGAGCAAAAGATTAGACTAATTATGAGCAAGATCCCTAGTACGACTCGACAGTCTTTTTCGCTATATCTTTTGATTACGTTATCAAAAATTAACCGAGTTGACCTTATTTTATTCGCTTATCCTTTCAACAATTCTTATATAAAGTATTTAATTTCAACATAAATGTATCAATTATTCAAATTAAATTAAATGATTCATTGATTAAGAATACACTTGTATTTATACCGACGCATGTTTTCTACGTATAATCTGACAAGTTCTCAATCTGTGTACGAATTGGCTGGTAAGCCTTTTTTATTAATTGATTTACGTCGTCTCGTATATGAATTAATTACCATCTCCCTCCTCCTCCATCTGCTCAAAATTCTATTCGGGTATGATAATTTGAACCAGTCATTTCTTACAGACTTCTCTGCATTTCCTTTTGACAACAACAATTTAGACACAAGTATATAATTTTGTTTTAATTATATGTCCTTTGTAATCTTTAAGTTTCTATACACCATTTGTCTTATAAGAAATTCAATTAAAAAAATTAAACCTTGATTCGGTTTATACATAAAAATAATATGTTTGCCAACACTAAGCAATTATATAAATTTTGAAAACAATTTAATTTATAGCAATTATATGCTCTCGAAATATGCAGATTACTTTTACTACTATTGATAAATACTGAATGAAAAAAAAACGAGAAAAAAAACACTAAACACTTTAAAAACGGTATTAAACGTTGGTATAAAAATACTTCAAGTGAAGCGTATGCTACAATTTCTGTACTTTTTTTAGAACTAGTTCACTGTACGTCATAGCAATTCTTTTTGCGACTCTTCGCTTTTATCAACGTGCTTCCAACCAATGGCCTGTAGGGTAAAAGCCTATAACTTGATTACAAAATTTCCCTTGGTCAATCCCGTGCAAACTCATACTATTATAAAGTGGATCGTTTATAGGTTCAATGTTGTAAAGCGGCAATTGAACTCTCTCTCTCTCTCTCTCTATATATATATATATATGTATATATATATATATAAACTTCAGAGCCATTTGTCATTATTTTTTACGTAAAGCAATATATAAATGCGAATTTAAATCGAAACCTTCAAATCGAAATTCAAGCACGTTCGACACGTAAAAGGAAATTTATTTACGCAGTATCAAGTTATTTTGTAATACAGTTACTGCAAGCTCCAACCCTGCCTATTGGTCACCAATACCAGCAGTACCCCGCTTCTATCCCTTTTGAACTTTAAGTCAATTATATATATATTACGTTAAACAAAGAGCATAATATTAACCAAGTCATTTTTGTGGCCGATGGAGGTCCAGAACATCAAAGGTTTCTAAACGTATTTTGACTCACTTATTACGAATTTCGAAGGTGCTTTATCCTACCATGTAAGTTTAAAAAGTTATCAACACTTTAATTGTTTAAAATTCCATGAAAACAAGAATTTAAATAAAATTAATATTTTAACTAGATCAATTTATTTTTTATCTACGTGTAAGGAATACACTTAATTTTACAGAAAAATACTATTTGCCTTGTAACGTTGATCCTGTTTCATAGTTGTGGACAAAAAACAATTCATTTTAAATATTATGTGTTCCTATCTATTGATGTATATTATATAACATGTCTATATAAAACATTGTAAAAATAACCTTTACAAAGATATAGAAAAAGTCAGCAAAAAAGCGAATATCGAATCACGTATATATTCCTTATTAAAAAACAAATAAGTTCATTTATGCTGGCATTTGATCACTAATGTTTGTTCCGGTGAAACAACCATTCAAATCGTAAATGCGCATAGCATCATACTTCCTGAAGCGCACGAAAAATCACTACAATTCCCTTCAAAATTTTACCGAGTTTGAGAGAATTTTAATTTTTTAAGTTATCTTTATTGCAGTCGACCCTTATCACTTAAATATTCATTATAATAATTTTTAGCCATTCTTTCATGCGGGTTTATTACGTGCATAATTAAATATTCATTTAGCAAAAAAATATTCAAATAACATAACACACAAAGAAAAGAGTATGTAGTAATGATTACCAGCAGAAAACCAAAAACGGTAAAATTTAATGAGATTTATTCTCTTTTTTAGGGATTGATCAAAATACAATAATATTCACATAGAAGTTAAACTATCGGCCACTAAAAAGTTAGAGAGTCAGATCGATTTTGATCATTTTCAGTTTACTAATTCCAATAAGTAATCGTTACTTCTTGTCTTTCCGAGTAAAGAAAAAATATACCTTTATCACTGATCTTTTTATACTTATAATCTTTATAAAATTTATTTTTGCAGTTTTTTGTACAAATATTTTAACACACAATAACACTTAAAAAATATATAATAAGACAAATTATTTTTTTAATTTATAGATAATGAATAAATTCATCCAATAAAAATATTAGTTTTGTTTAAATTCTTGTTTTTGCAGCATTTTAAATAATTAAATTGTTAATATTCTTTTAAATTGACAAGCTAGAAATAAACACCTTTATGAAGCTTGTAAGTGTGGTCCAAAATACATCTATAGGAATTAGCTTTGGTATTTCTCAGGACCTCCATCGTGCACAAAACCGACGTAGCTCCTAGATTAGAAGGGAAACTATAAAAGATTCTCCATTGAACTACCTGCGTGGTTTAACTTCTGATCAAAGCCTTGATTTTAGCTAAGTCACGGCAAGCAGCACGCGCTATGCGGTGCGCAAAGTTTCGCAGATTCCTTCCGCGAAAGTCGAAGCATGTCGCGAGCGACGGAGGAAATTCCTGGTTCTGCCTTCGCTTGCCCTTGAATTAGGTTTACTTCGGATTGCGAGCTCGCGGGGCTTCCCACGCGAGTGTCGCTCGCCCTTCCGTAGCTGATTTGCCGTCAATCAGAGGTGCGCGCCTCACCTCGTGCAGTGCTGCTCGCTTTAAAGCGAATCGATCATTTTCTTTTCCTTGTTACTGTAATATATAAGGCAACTCGATATTTTTGTACTTTATATTTTTCATCGCTGCCAAATCGATACGCTTCACATGTAATAGGCGAACATCTATGTTCATTATTACTGAATCAAAAAAATGGACAAAAAATACATAAAAAATCTGGAAACGAAAGAGTATTTATATTTTTTATAGATTAAAACAATGAAAAATTAAAAATCTTAGCTAAACAGTTTCGTATAAACGAGATCGCTTTCGTATTTAAACATTCTGCACGTTTTACTTTCATAAAACAAACATTAAATCGGCTTTTGATTTTAATATGAACAAGTTTAACATAAAGCTCTCTTGGATTATACAAAGAACTACTCCTTGTTTGATCCAAGATAAACGGCAAGAATATAGCAGTTAAAAAGAATTTTTTTTTATATTTTGTAAAAGGCTTTAATATAAAATATAAAGTACTAAAATTAAATATAGAAGCATGAAATATTAAACTAGTACTATTGGTTAATTAAGCAAATAATATTATTACTGTTTACTTTATAATATACCTGAAGCTTTTCGAAATAATATTGTAACGACTAATTCTTTACTTTTTCTGATAAAAAATGCAAACCTTTTATTTCCTTTGATGTATTGTAAGCTAGTTGTTGATTTCAAAGCTAAAATATAAGGCACAATTAAAAAAACATCTACATCGCATAAAAGCTGTTTTGTTTTCTTGGATTGATAAAATTCAGAAGAAAGAAATTTTTTTATTTATATTTTTAATAATTTACCTCCACTTTTTCTCAATTTTTACTTGAATGTATAAATGAAACAGTTAACTCAATACATAATAACTATACCTAATGTGATATTTGACCGTAAAGAATCCCTTTCATTATAATAATAATTTATAAATACTGTTTATATTACACAAAGTCATCAAAATTGATCTGCTAGTATTTTTAATTCTATGTATTTTGAACCGCTACACTTTTTCTCGGCAGGAGTGCAGTGTACGTGACATTGTAATATATATTGAAAATATATTGTATCATTCAAATTTTTATTTTAATCCACATTTGTAATCATAAAATAGAATAACAAATAAACATTTGAATATTTTAACACATTTCATTGCTTTAACTCCAGATAAATTAATTACTTTAATATATATTTAACGAAAATGTCAGGAACGATTTCTTGTTAATTAATGTATTTTTATACATTCATTTTTATTTTATTAGGGTTTTGAAACTATAAGAAATTTTTTGTTATAAAATAAAATTAGCTAAGTATATTAAATTTAAAGCCAAGTAAAGTTAGAACCGAGCTATCGCTATAATATTTATTTCATTGTGACATGTGCATTAAAAATTAAAATCGCGTAATCAATTAAAATGAGCTTGCTTGATGGCGCCAGCTGTCATTCATCAATGTGAGATAAAATCGAGCACTTCGACCGGCCGTGAGTTCATATCTCAGTCGGCAAGGAAGAGTAAATTTACGCGAATAGTTGCGGTCGCCACGTATTTACATGCAAAGTAAGAACATTCAGAAGATATAAAAACAAAATAAATGTTGTATCTTTTTAATAAAAATAATATACAAAATATAATATGTTTAAGCCTGACATTAATTAATAATGTCAGAATAAATGATTTTAAAACTTGATAAAAATATATCTTAATTATTATTACGAATTATTACATTGTTAAACGAAACAGTTTTATTGATTCCAGAATATTTCATTATATTAACTATGCATAAATTATATTATATTTTTCAGACTAAATTTAATAAAAAATAATTCATGTTGTTAATTTCAAATTCGAATTTTTACTTACCATGATTAGAGTTAAAAATACATATGTCATAAAGATTAATAAATTCTATAATATTTTAACTGCATAATCATCAGATGAAGTTAGAATGAAAAAATTGTACAAAATTAATTATTCAATAATCAAAATAAAGAGTAAAATAATTTTATAACATTTTAATATCTATTAGTCTTTTTTGTGTATCTGTTTATATAATTGCTTTTTACATTAATTATAGACATCACAAACCTTATTTGATATTATTAATATATTTTAGATTTTTTATTACATTTTCTCTGTAAATAAACTCGTTTACTTTAGATCGACGAAAACTCATTGTATTTTACGTTAAAAATTTTTAATGATTACTTTTTCAAATATTTTATTAAATTAAACTGATTAACCTTTAGTTTGGATTATCTTATAAGAAAATTATGATCATCCAGGTATACTTTCGCATGGTCAAGCAAAGCCCTTGACATCATTTTTTTAAAAACACTAATTGGATTTACATTTACAGGGGCTTCTCACAGTCTATTGACATTGAATACATTTTATTATATCATGAAAAATTTCTTAAACATGAGTGTGATTTATTAACTTTATTTATTATGACTTGAAGGATTCGGATAATGAGGATTTATCATAAGAATATAGAAAATGTTCAAAGACAATCCTTAGCATACACATGCTTAATTTATTATAGTGTAATTTATTACTTATTTTAATCATAATTATTTCTAAGGTTACATATTTGCAGGTATGGCTACGGTAAAATTAGACAACACGACATAAATATGACAAACGACATAACAACGATCGAATCCATAGTTACACCGATGTCTCTTGCTTTAAAAACCTTTAATTTTATTAACTTTTCTTTTGACTAAATTAAAAAGAGCAAGAAAAAAGCTTATAATTACAGACTACATTAGCAGCGTTTTCTCAATCGAATCAACAGTTTATCAAATCCAACGCTGTTTTATTTCAAAAACTTTTAATTATGAAAATGTTACATATCTTATATAATATATAAAATTTTAAAAAACATCATTGAAAAGGTAAATGAAAGCGCTTTTTATGTATTTGGTTCTCAAAAAATTAATAAATGTTTCTCGCTTATTTGCTCATTTTGGGGTATTAATTTTTCTTGAGGAGAAAACGCTGTAAAGGTATTCGACATATTTTATAAACTAAGCCTTTTAGAAGTGTATTTTGTGGGCATAACAATGGGTCGATCCTTCAACTTAAAACATTTGACAATTTGTATAAAAGAACAATCCATCTTGACTATAATAATCTGTCGTTTCTTAAATCATATAACGGAATAAAAACATACGTGCGAACTCGTTCATGACGTTCACTGACTCGCTTTATTGTTTACTTTTTCAAGTTATATTGCCGTAATATTAATTACAAAGGGTTTGATACAATACTCAAATGTTTTCATAAGATATTAATATTATTATTATCATCATTATTATTAATATTAATGTTATTATAGTATAAAGAGTACCACTAATATGTATGTCCAAATTGCCTTCTCTGAAATGCTCTAAAATATTTTATACAAATATATTACTCAAAAACTATTTAAAAATATTATATAATTCACGTATCCATTTTTTAAGTTTAATTTCACACCTACAAAAGTCTACTTGATAATATTTATACATTTTTTATTATCGTCAAAATTCTTCATGATATGATATGAAACTTAATAAGATTACCAATACAATCAATATTATCATATAATCTGAGTAAAATTTAAGTAATTTAAATCGATTATACAATTAAAAATTCTACAAAATTAAATGTTTAATTTTATATTATCTCTCTAAATTTTATCACATAAATTTGATGTTTCATATACAACAACATATCACTTCTTTAAAAAATGTAACACTACATTTCTACGCATCAACAGTGTTGATATAAATTGACACGTTTATCAAATAACATTAAAAAATTGTAATTTGTGAAAACCTAATATTGTTTAAATATTTTTTTACATGAAATATATTAATTATATTCTGGAAACGTTGATCAAGACAAGATAGATATGCTTATTCGGTGATACTCTTTCTAAAGACAAACTGATTTTAGTCAATTTATTTTCTCCGATGCAAGAATCACATCGCAATTTATCGACACTAAACAAATGCCGCATATACTTTCTACTTAAGTGTAGAAAAACAAAATAGATCAAATTAATGTTTTTTCATAAATGTTAAATTGATTTTCTTAGAGAAATTAATATATAAAATTTCAAAAATATGATTTTTATAAATTCAGATTAATTTTTTTCATACGTCCACGCTCCGCAATGTAACCTCATAGTGATGAAAACGCGTTATGTTGATGAATATGTGTAATGAATACTTGGACCTTACTGATTTGGCGAACCGTTTGATGCAATACGGTTTGATATCGAAGATTTAAATACATTTCTAAAAAATTCACTCGACGACTCGTCCATTAACAAACAAAAAGAGAAAGTGGATCTAAATGGTAATAAATACTTCATCAAACGCTGATGGACGATTCGTTTTGATAAAATAATCTTATGATTTACAAGTAGTTCTATGTACAAATTCATAAAATAATATTAATTTATTATTATAGACTTTCATATAGTAGTTATATCGCACGTAACATAATTACGATACAACGTAACGTTTGTTTGCCGCGCATATAGATCATTTTAATATTCATGAAATATATCGTTTGATTGGTCACACACGAGAATAACTCGTTCGATATACACATATAGCAAAATTCATATCGAAGTATCGGGAAGTTTCGTCAACATGAAATTTTAATATATTTATTCAGAAGTTTAAACGCCAATAAAATTTACAAGTGACTGAGAATTCATTTTAGAAGCTTGATGAATGCACAGATTTTGTATAACAAGTTAACATTGAGTTCGCTCCAAAATTTATAGCAATCGGATAAATTTGCTAGAACTTCATAGCTTACGAAGACTTCCGATAGTTCATTTGAAAACATTACAATAGATTATTCCGAGATAGGGGTGTATAAAAGAAAGAGCCAATTGCATCTAACATTTTTCTGGGCAAACGGCAATAGATTAGCTTTCAAAAAGCATCGATACATCGACTCTTAGAAATTGTTGGATGCAAACTCGAGACTTTGCAGCGCAAACAAGCTGAAAAATAAGGAAAGTCGGAGAAAAGTAAAAGTAAAAAGGATAAGAAGAAGGTATTTAGTGACGACGTAGTTGCGGCGCTTCGTAAAAGAGAGCAGCAAGTGTCGCCAATTGGCACAGACAGTGGCTGGCTTAAGGCATTTCGAAACCGATCGCTTCCCCTATCCGCGGCACCACCTCCAGCGCTTCATAGACTCCGATCATCGTCGTCGTGGTCATCGTCGCCGCTGTATATAGCATTCTTTTGCCCTCGTACCTCTTCGGTCGCTCGACGTATGCAGAGATACATATTCCTTTTGTTTATTTTCATTCGGTGTACTTGATTCTTTACTTTTTTTTTATTTTATCCTGCCGAAAAGCAGAGAAAAGAGAACGAAAGGTCGTGGCGCGCCGTCGTTCTCTCTTCTTTCACTTTTTCGCATGCCGAGTCCCTAAGAGGAGAGAAGACGCGTCAGCGAGCACGCGCTTCTTTCTTTTCTCCGCGAGCAATGGAGTGTGTAACGTGGCGATTCGGGGGTGGAGCTCCTAGGAGCTCACAGAGGTTTCGTGAAGTTTGCCGGGAACATGCCTTTCTCGTCTGTTCCCTCCTTTATTCCCATCAGCCATCCGTGCTCCTGAAAATTCAATGCAATGGTAAATTAGCATATTCTGCCACTAATATTTATGATATCTGTACTTTGGTTGGAACTTGCGAGAGAATAGAATGTTAAAATAGATGTATTATTTTGTACAAAGCTTAACTTATTCTTTAAATTTATGTAGCATTGATGTTGTCAAGCAATAAAATAACATTAGCAAAAACGCTCCTTCTCGGAATAATTTGAATAATTTGAAGGAAGCGGTAAAAAGCTACATCTGTAATCCGCGATTCCTCTTTTAAAATCCCCGTTTAAAGACACGGTAAGAATGAGACAAACCTGTTCTTCCGGATCGTCGTACTCAACAACGCGAATGATTTCGCCGACTTCGAAGGAAAGCTCATCCACATCTTCGCGATCGTACTTGTAGGTAGTCTTCACCCTGTATAAGACACCTGGTGGCAAATTGTCAGTTGTCGCCCCTGCAGATAAATGGATACCATTTTCATATTCCACGTCTAAAAGGATTCAATTTGCCGCCATTAAGAGGATTTATCGATGTTACTATCACGTTGATAATTATGTACGTAGAATATATTGTTAAACAAACAACATTAACAGGCATGCGCGTGCAAATGGAGAACAAACATAGAAAATCACACCACGGCTCTTTTTTATAAAGGGTTTTTTCAATTTGTTGATTTACTTTATGTTGCAAAATGCAATAAAAAGCAATAAAAGTGATTACTTCGTATAACACAACAACGAAAAAGGTTGTATCGCGTCCATTAATAACTTCACAAATACAATAGATTCATTGTTTAGTCGAACACTATCCCAAAAGTACTAACATATTACTTGAGCAATTCTACATAATGTCTCTCAGTTGAATTTTATCAAATTGTGATTGATTTCAATTACAACAAAAACTTTGGTTTTCTACTGCATAAGATAAATGTTTGTTTTGCAAGGTTGGGCAAGTGCAATCATTAGACTCGAGATGAAATTGAATAAAAGAAATTATCAACATGTAATCGTGAAGTCATTAGCATCGTGCGCTGCAAGGTAAAAAGATTATCGTTTCGAGTGTTGCAATCTATAGGAGCACCCTGGAATTCTCTCGGAAGCGGGTATTCGGCACGGAGTTGGCCGTCTCGGGGTGCAGTGGCAGCGACCGGGGCAGCGGCTCTTACTCACCCACGGGTATGTCGTAGAGCTCCTCGACTCCGCGCTTCGCGGGCGCCTTTGCGCTCTTCGGGGACGAGGCTTCCTGGTTATTGAGCGAGGAGGAGTTATCATTGCTATTGTTAACGGTCGTGCTGTTGTTAGCGTTGCCGTTGAGCTGGACGGCCGGGACCGAGTTCGTCGACTCCTCGTGCGACTCCGGCGCGGAATCTTCCAGGGCTGTAAAAGAAAACGGCAACGAAAACAAAAAAAAGACGCCCACAAGCTCAGGCGCGTCGTATGCCTTTCTCTCGTGTGCTAGACTCCGTCTTGGGTATATAATACAGCGTATTATTCACGAACGCACGAGAACAGGCGTATTAGAAACAAAGTAGCAAGTGGCCGAATTGATTTTTGAGGAAGAAAGAACACTTGCCTCATTGCGGACACTTATGTAATGCAGTGAGAAGTCGTGTTAGACACACAAGTCACAAAAACACGTTTTTTACTCTAGCCTCAAGAACGAAATCGTCAATTCCACAAAAAAGGATTTTTTATAGTTACCTGCAGATACGTTATTTTGAGTTGGCTGCAAGTTAATGATGAGTCTAAAAATGGAAAGAAGGAATCGGTTAAATACTAACTAGATCGCGCATTGCACGTGGCTCAAGCTCTGTTGTAATCGAACTGCGCGAGTGTCAAAATATTTCAAGAAGAAAGAGCGATACTTACGAAGAATTGGCGTTCGGTGATTTAGGCGATTGGGGCGACGAATTTTTTTTTAATGTATAAGACCTCCGTGAATATTCATTTGCCAATTTGTCGACCAATGCTTCAAGCTCCGAGAAAACCTAAAAGTCCAAAGTTAATCAAATGTAGTGCATGAAACACAAGGAGTAGAAAATAATCAGAGGAGAAAGAACTGCTTAAAAATCTGCACAGTCGACAAGTCCAGTCGGCGTCATTCGATATTAAACATAATTTTCAGCAAGTAAAAGTTTATAGGATAAGAGTAAAGGTCTAAAAAACAGGGCGATTGAATGTATCCTGCATAAACGGTATAAGAAAGTGCAATCGTAGGGGAAAAATCGGCAGAGGCAGCTCCAGACGGTAAATTTGAAATATTTAAAAGTTAAGCTAACGAAGTGGTGTAATACCGGGAGGGCCTCTTTTACGAGCGTCTGCACATATTTCACCGCGTGCGGAAGGCAGAAGCGTTAAATTAGCGGATGAGCCGCGTGGGCGCGCGGGCGCGGAGATAATCCCCGAGTGGCGGAGGCTCGGGGTCCTTTGAAGCTGCAATACCTTGGCGCTCTCGGTATGAAAGACTTGCTCCGCGGCGAAGAGCGTCTGGAGATTGGTGACGAGGAAGAGGACGCGCGAGTCGTAGAGGGCCGGCAGATCGTCGTGAAGCTCCGAGTTGAGCTGCTCGTAGGTCCGCTTGGCTTCCTCGAGGAGCTCCTTGCCCTTGGTCACCTTCAGCTCGTCCCGCTTCTTCGGGTTGCACTGCAGCGACTGGAAGTTATGCCTCTGGCTGTCGAAGTCGACGAGCTTGCGGCCTCGCTTATCGATCTTTTTCTGCAAAGAGAAAATCCCCGAGCACGTCAGAGGAGCGGACTTTGCACACCGCGGCGGTTCTGCTCCTGGGGAACGGTATTACGCGCGCCTTGTATATTCCCCTCGGATTCAGCGGGCTACGCGCTCTACCCGCCGAGCCTTGAAGATTCCCTGTCGGCCGCTTAACTGTAACTATTTTTCTCCATCTTATTTGCGCAGGGACATAAATTAGCCGCACAATCGACTACCGGAGACACGTATTTTCATTTTCGCGATCGTTCGCGCGCCGCTTGTACTTTAACCGGACTATTCTGGATAAACTGCTTATTGCTTTTTTTCTTCTCGAGTCACAAAACCTTTTTCAAATAAATTCTTCGCGAACAAAAAAGTTATTAGAGGATTCACGAAACGTTTACATCTTGCGCTGTTAACCCATTAACGTCAAAAATATCTTGCGTTAGAAAATGTTTTTGTTCATAGATTGTTTCATTTTGAGTTGATAAAATTGAAAATTCCATTCCAACCACAATAAACGGTCTTCGGAAGATTCAGAATTCAAGGAATTATTTTATTATACCGGCTTTTACATTCAGTATCGCTATATTGCTTTGACCGTAGTGAAAAAGTCATAAAATGTGCATTTTGTTCCATGTACAAATATTATTCTGTGAAAAGCACAACAAAAATTTAATTTGGGAAAGGCAATTATTTAGCACAGTCCATTTTTCCAGCACGAATATTTGGCTGTAAAGTGCACCGACGCAAACATCCTCTCGTATTTGGATAAAGCGTGTATAAATAAAAGAAGAGGTCTGAGCGAGGGCGATAATTAATTTTAAAAGCGCGTCGAGGTGACTTTTAAACGACATAGAAATGCGCGCGACCGCGCAGGAGGAGGAAGCGTTTCCTTTCGAAATCGACTCGTTGATTCCAGTGGGCGAGCGTATAACGGGTCTATCGGAAGAAATTAGCTGGAGCAGGAAGGAAACTTTTCGCGGTGCAGCCGGAGTAGCTTTGGAGCGAGGAGCGAGGAGCGCCGTGACTGGCAATGAGAAAGCGTACCCGCATTTCCGGAAACTGGCCCTGGTACGTGTTGAGCGGGACGAGGACCTGATCGGCCAGCTTGTGGGCAAAGTCCTGCCACAGCATGTCGAGATTCTGTGCCTGGACGTAGAGCATGTCGTGCCCGGTCCACTGACTCTCGTAGATCTCGTTGAGCGAGTCCATCAGGGACTTGGAGGCCTGCTGCACCGCTGCGAACAGAGAAGGTCGGGTGAAAGCGAGGGCGCAGAGCCGCCTCCCGCGCACCGGCCCGCCGGGCCTCGATCGCCCAGCCGATCTCGCGAGATCGGCCGGCCACGCCGACCTGCACCGGGGCTCACACGGCCGCGTCCTCCCGCGCGGGCCCCGGCTTTGGGCCATTTTCACCCGCGCACCCCGGGAGACCCGCGCAAAAAGCCGTTGCGCAAGCGCTCGCCGCTCTTACCAGGGACCGGCAGGTAATGCCCGCCGTCCGGGAGGCTGACCCTCCACCGGCCGCCGGTGACGCAACGCTTTTTCCGCGGGATTCGCCTCGTAAACCGCCGCACTTTCCCGCTCGGCCGCCGGCGCTTTTTGCCCGCGCGCTCACGCCCCGGTAACTGGGCGACCCGGACACCCGAGGGACACTCCCCCCGAGGTCGCCGAGGACGCGCCCGAGGGCGGTAGACTCGCGCGGGCGCTGGACGAGGCCAGTCCCGGCTTTTTTGCCCCGCCGCGCGAGCCAACTCGTAAATACGACGCGCCCCACTCGGCTTGCCACCTGGGAGCACCGGAGCCGATACCGAGCCCCGCGGACTAAATTAACAAACAGCTCCGGTTTTTCCCCCACGGCAAAACAAGCGACTCGGAGCTTCTAAATCATCGCTTGCCATGCTATGTATCGCCTGCGCGCACTGTCAGAAACGATCCTCTATACGTATACTGCATGTGAGTCCAGGAAGTGTGAGGCACCGGCCATCTATTAATATTGCCGAACCAACATCGACTCTTTTATCAATTCTTAATGCGTACGAGTTCAATGATTGTTAATCTATCTTTAGCGAGGCGGTTGTATAGTGCATGCAAGCGTATACAGTTTACTCGAGCTTTAAAAGCTTCGATCTAAAAGTAAGCTCTTTATACAAGAGACCCTTGTACAAGTTTGCATTTATAGATTCTTTAATAATTATTCTACTTTATTTCAGTCTTGTTTATCCGAAAGACATATATACTGTATGCTTTTGGATTAAATGTTATAAATACCGTTGAATATATGAGAAAGATTTAAGCCGACTACTTTTTTTATTTCATCCATTACAATCAATGTCGTTTTAATGCAGTAATCTTCTCAAATATGGCTATCCGAGTTTTTTTGTCGAGCAAATCTGCTTATTGAAGATTAAAAGTATCGAATCGTTATAAAGTGAAAAGTATGATCTTGTTTATATAGTTAAGTACGGAAGTATGTTAACACAAGTTGAGAAAAACTGTACTAGTGTGCAGTATATATAAAGGGCCGTATAAAACTTTGAGTTTCCCTTTTTACATACACGAGAAATTGACTTCTTAATATATATAGTTGTAGAAAAACGTGGTTATAAAAATTGTAACAGACGATTAAAAAGTTCATATTTGATCAATTAAAGTTAAAACAGACATAATTAAAGAGTTCTTAAATTGGTTTGGAATATTTAATAGGAATGAAAATTATCTTTCTGACCAGATTCCGATTACAAATAGTTAATTTAAAAGAGATAGCTCGATATTTTTTACCTTTTTATATTCTTCTTTAAGTAAAATTCTAAAAAAATTGAGTCATTCGAAGCCGTTTCGAAACTTTAGTTATACTTAGTAATTTAGCGTACAGTCGAATTATCCATGGTTTTTTTCCCGTATTTACACGCTAATCTAATGAATTTAAAATTTTATTTAATTAACACGTCAACCGAAAAAATGAATGTACTAAACTAATTTTATAACGCCAAGTACACCATAAAATTTACTGTGTATTTTTCATTCAAAGTTCAACGTATCCGATGATAAAAGTTGCGATTGTTTTTTATAATTGTTTCTCACAATTGTTTCTCCATTCGTTAAAGTATATACACAAGATTAATTTATACGATGATCCGATGATAATTAGAATGGATGCGCGAGTGTGATCCCAGGCTATCCGATTTAGTCGGAATTCCTAAATTGTCCCGAGTGTAATATTCATGCCCAGCGGCCATCCCGCGTTATTAACGATGCAATAAAGCAGTCTTTTCCTCGGCTTTCGAAATCCCTTGGGTTGGCAAGGTGACGCGGAGGTTGTGGCGCGTTCTGGCGCGTTCTGGCGGGAGCGGACAGCGGCGAGCGAAGGGAGGCGTCTCCAGGAGCCGCGCTCCGCGTCCTCTCGCGCGCTTTCCCGGCCTACTTGCCGCGCGGCCGGTGCGTTCACCTGCCCGCCAGAGAGAGAGAGAGAGAGCCGCGAGATAAGGCGACGCGCGATCGGCCCGCGAGTCCCGCGGCTTTCGGATCTTCCGCCGGCGCAGATAAGCCCGCTTCCGGCGCGCGGCTCCTCGGGCGTCGGCCGCGCGATTCAGGCCGTCGGAATGCGCGGCCCCCCAGTGGAGCTTATCGCGCGAGGCACGGACACGGGCTTTGTGCGCGACGCGCTGACATCCTTCGGCTCGAGCAAAAGGGTTTCGGCTCGGGGGAAAGAGGCTCCGGTGCGCAGGCGGCTGGCCGGCGACCAGCGCTCCCAGCCGATCCCACCCGAGCGGACCGGCGAGCGGCCGCTATGAAAATTCATAGATCGGGCTTATCGGGCGCGCGGTTGCCGTTCCGCGCCAACGGCCGCGCCATAAACACCCGGCGCATTAAAGCCGTTTTAAAAGGCAAAATGGATTTTTTCGCCCAATGCATGTGGGTCGCTCGAGTGTATAATAACGGGGGAATTACCATGGCGATCGGCCGGTTATGGATCGGCAAGATATCCCGGGCTCGCGCAACTCGCAAGCGCACATTGGGCAAGCGCGAGGGCCGCGCGACAGCCGCGCGCCGATTGCCCGCGGGCTCGCGCAACCGATCGGAAGCTCCGGCGGCGCGTCCGCGGCGCGATCGCTCGCTTGCGCAAGCCGCGGTTCCCGCCGGTTCCCACGGGCCGAGGGCCGAAATAGGCGGTCAGCCGGCGGCGAAGCGGGTCAGAGGCGCGGCTGCCCCGCCGCTCGGCTCCCCGGGTGGGCGCGGGCGGCGCGGGCGGCCCCGGCCCGCCGTATAAATAGCGCCGGGCAGCCTTACCTCGGACGCAGCGGATGTAGTTGTTGAACTCCTTCTGCAGCCGGTTGGCCGCGTTCTGCTGCCGCGTGAAGTTCTGCAGGTGCTCGTCGAATATGTCGTCCGCCGTCCGGTCCACCTTACCCAGGTTTTGTAGGAACTGCCAACACGAAAAAAGAGCCTCGTTATACTCGGTTCGCAGATTGTGCATCGATCGCGGGCTCCTTCGCCCAATCGCTTGCGCCCGTCCCAAATTGGGAGTTTCCTAAGTGGTTGCATGAGACCACAAAGTTCCAACTTACAGCATACGCGCACAGGATGCCATAAAATTCACTTTCAAAAAGTGTTTTGATTAATTTATCCTATAAACCCAAGTTGTAAAAAAGAGTTTTGTTAAAATTTTGATCGTTGTAAAATTAGCGCTTTCACATGTATGAATGCGGATCCATGTAGTATAAACTATAACGGCTTTTGATTTGCCTGTATACCCAAGATTCTATATCTATCGGTCACAGGGCAATCGCTTCGTTTTCGCTGTAGCGCATAAACAAGCTCACATTGTTTCCACGACGACTTTCTTCATTTGAATCAGTGTCATCGTCTGCTGATTCTCAATGCTTTCGCCGATGATACTCTCTTATTTATTCGTAATGTTTTTACTCGACAACTAATCAGTCACATTATATACGAGTATACCAAACTAAATAAATCCTTTTCAATGATAGAGAATCAATATGTATTTCTTGATTGCGCTTGTACAACGTAGAATACATGAAAGCTATTATTCCCAATCTTAATGATTCAGAATATATACTGCCAAATACAGAGCTATGTTATACTATATTTTATTCGGTTTATGTTTTACCGGTTTATTTTATTCGAGTGATTATATGGGTTAAAAAGTGTTTAAAATAGTTTTTAATTGCACGCGAATAGTTAGAATTTATTAGAGGCTATGTATTAGAAATAGAAGTTCACTGCTCAGTAATCAGTTAACTCGCTTAGTGAGTTTAATTAGATGGTAATTAACGCACTTGGAGGCAATTCAATTGGACAACTGTTTGAAATTACTATAATTCTAAATTGGAAAACTCACGCGTTGTTACACGCCATACGGCTTAAATTCAAAAGAATCTATTTTTAAACAAACGAGTCAGTTTGTAAGTTTCAACTCAAAAGTTTCGCTAGCGTCAAATGGAAAAGGAAAAAGGCATAATATGCCGATGGTAATTTTAGCAGCGCAATCTATCATAGTCCCTGAAAGATCAATACAGTTGACTGAGATTTGAATAATTAAAATAATAAAATATACAGGCTTTTGAATTGAAAGGCGCGCGGCGGCAACAAGATGCATATTTAAGTGGAGATAAAAGCGCGTGCACATTTGCAGATAATTAATGAGTGACGATAGGGATGATTCATTGGCACGATGACCGATATAAATTTGAACGCTGCGTTGTGTCCAATTGTGGCATCGACCGACCGAGCGTCTCTGAAATAATAGAGCTCTGTGCGCATAGACGCGCGAACGATCGAGGCTTAATTAGATCGCGGCTAGTCGATAACAAGTGGTCGGGGCGCCAGGTTAGCCAAAGGGTCGGCTCGACTGGAGCGTCGGAAGGCATCCCTCGCTCGACCGGCCCTACATACAAGCCACAAATCCCCTCCGGGCTCGTTAGCACGTGAATTCGGTAAGATTCCGAAGCCGGCGCCGTGGCGCGCTCCTCTCCGGTGACGCAATCGCACACTGAGCCGCCGAGCTTGTACTTTTATATTCCGCGGCCCGGCGGCCGTGGGCGGTGGCCCCTCGAAAAGGCTCGCTCGGGGCCGGGACAGCCGGGATGTAAAAGGAGCGAGGCGCCGGCGGTTTAGAGGACGAGGATCGCCGCGGGATCATCGATCGCCTCGGGAGTTTTTGACGCGCGCCGCGAGCCAGCGGCTCCGCTAATGGACCGCCGTCGCTTAAATAAATTACCGGCCGAGCACGCCGACGAAGGGCGCCTAGGGTATCCGCGGGCCTATGCGCTTCCTTTGAAACACAGCTATCCATCGCGCACGAGCAACAGGTTATCTTGTTTGCGCGACTCCTCGGCTGGACATCTCATTAAAATCAGCTAATTGCAAAACGCATCACTGCTTATGCAGAGATGAGCCCGCGTTGCCGAGGAAACAAGCCTCCGCCGAAGGTATGTACAGGATTGTAATATACACAGAGGGATATATATAAAGAGCGTCGGCGCGCTCCTCGGGCCGCGTCCTGAATACTTGGACATTTTTCCAGCCGTGGGCCGAGGAGTCTATTCGCCGACGACGTCTTTTTCTCTCCTCGGCGCTCGAATCAAACAATTAGTTTGCGAAATAAGACATAGCCGCCTCTCTCTCTCTCTCGGCGATTGCCGCACGTATATACACGCGCGCGGCTGCATCTCAGGCTTATATAGGAGCGATTCAATAACAACTGGCGGCGGCGAGCGGCGAGCGGCGAGCCAACAAATCATTCTCGCAGACGACGCTTCGGGGGATTAGTGAGTTCCACGCGCCGCAGGAGCAACGAGCCTAATGAAAATGTTATTCCGCAAGTGGCTCCACTTGCCTAGTTGTAGAAGGTTAACGCGCCGCCCAACCGCCCCCTTAAAGTGAATAATACACTAGAGAAGAGAGCGTAATCCTTGGGGGCCGCTCGGAGGCAAGGTATAATCTGCGCGCACGGACGGGGAGCGCACCGGCCGCTCACCATCGGGGGCGCGGGCATTGCCGCAACGGCGCGGGCGCACCGCTCAATTGTCTATTTGTCGCAAGGAGGCGCGCGGCGAGACGAGGCTCTTGCCCCATATCGCCGAGCGAAAGCCCCGGGGAGCAATTAGCGACTCGCGGAGAAGATTCCTCGGCGGGCTGCGCGGCTCGCGCAACCGCTCCTCGGCGCGCAGGTGACCGCGGCGTCTACGCGCCCACCGAGCAACTGTCGCGCCAGCTGCCGGGGAAGGGCCTCCGCGGTCCAGCAGTTGCGGCCCACCCGTGCCCGCCGCCCGCCCGAATTATCGTCTACCGCGAACCCCGATTGCCATTCCAACGACTCGCAGCTCCTTTTTTCCTTCTCCCTGCGCGGGCTTACGGTATATGCGGTCTGCGCCGCGGCAACGTGCCGGGAATACGCTTCCCGGCCGGGCCCGGGGAGACCCTCGGCCCTCCCCCCTCCACGTCGTCTTTTATGTTTAATATCGTTCGTTGCGAGGTTCATTGCGCACCGGAACCCGGCTAATGGCCCAACAAACGGAGACCGAGACGGAGACCGAGACTGCCAACGGGGATAAGAGGAGCCGAGAAAGGAGAGCGCACTCGGAGCGCAGGGCAAGGTCGATCGCCGGCAGACCCTCCAAACGCTCCCTGCCACATGCTTCCAAATATACACGACCTCCTATGTATAGGCAGTTATGCTTCACTCTGTTTATTAATCATTTATTCGTCGTCAGAAATGAATTTCCATAAGGCTGCAATATTAAACACTTGTCAGATAAGTACGATACAATTAATAAACATATGATTTGATTCTTGAAAGATAAAAAAAGTCTCCCGTAATCAAAGTTGAATAATTAAAATGATTTTAACCACAATTTTTCCAAAATATATTCATTATTTGCAATTTTATATGAAAGTTTATTGTTCCAGCATAAATAAAAGCATCTTGTTGAAAGCAACATAAATAAAAACACTGTGACATAAGTAATATAACGACGTAATAAGTGTAAACCTGATCTACTAATATTATATAAAATATGAAGTAACAACTTGTAATTGCATTATATCGTATTATATTTGTTTTTAGATATTCATATTATAAGCAGGTTTGCAAAATCTATGCCTTATACATTATGTGCTAATCGAGGTGTTAATAATTATATTTTCGTGTCTGAAAAAAAATCATTTTTCATTTACATGGTCAAAGATATTAGACTTGTCACGTACATTTGCACTGTTCCCGCGTGAAAAAGTTAATAAACAGTAGAGGCAAAACGGTTTTCCTCGGAAAAATGATCCTCGTTCAAGAGTCAAATAAAATATACTTTATTATTTGCTCCCTCTATGTTTATTTTCTCATATTTTAACAAGTTTTAGTCAGTTATTCAATTTTAAACATTCTATCTTTAAAACTTAAGAATTAAATTAAGATTAAAGTGAAATTATAATCTTGTAAGATAAGCGAGCTCGCATATTTCCGTACTTTATACATACTTTAACTGCAATCGATAAATTCCTCTTATATATTTCTGAAAATTAAAGCACTGGCGGAGAAGTGGGTTAGTTTCGTTAAATCTTAATAAATTCAGAATACATACGAGAATACATATTTAGCTTGGTTCTCTGGAATTGGAGTAAGTGTAACTCTATTTTGGTAATGATTCGTCCCGTTTCAAATGTTTGCCAAGATATTGTCATCAAATATTTACAAATGAAAAAATAGCTTTATTAATAACTAGTCTGCTCCAAAAGAGCTGCACCACGCACATAGATCAGAGAATTGCAACAATAGCGAGAATAGCGCGTACTGCGCAATCAATTTTGATGAAATTGATAAGATAGGACGGGAAGGGCACAACAACATGGATTATCAATATCTATAGCGATATTCCATAATTCTTCGAGGCTTGATTTGTAGAGAAAACATCCACGTTCTTCCTAGAAAAGCGCAGCGAGAATCCCAAAACTGACCTCGAACGGCAAATGATCCGACGAATCCAGCCGGCGGCTGGCTCGCTCCGCGACAGTGGTTATAAATTCAATTCGTTGAATGAATAGGTCCACCGATGGATCCCCGACCGAATGGAGCAGCGCAGCCATTGGGTCGCGCGTTACATCGAGTTAAATTCCTCCCCCCCCCCGCGCCAAACAACGAAGACGCCAATCAATCGACACACATAGCGCACGGCCGGAGAAGTCTTGGCCGGGAAAATCGGCCAGTGGAAATATCTCCCCCGCTGCGAGTAGCCGCGGCCTCCGCGGCGGGTCCGTTATACTTCGGCCACGACCTTCCGCTCGCGAACCGCGCGGTGAAATCGCCGAGCACTGCACACTGGCGTGCGTGCGTGCGCGTAATAGCCGGGCCGCGCACCCGCGCGGCACATGCACGCGCCCAGTAATGCACCGGCCGATGCGCCCCGACGAGGATGCGCCGCTGCGAAGTCCGCCTTTCAGAAAACAAAGTTACTGTTAATCTCCCTGGATCGCCGCTCGGATTAAATCTTCCTTGGGAAAAATGTGATCGATTTATCTTTGAGGTGGCGGGAGCGCCTGCGAATGCATCAGGATGGCCATGGCCAGCCTCGGGATAAGTCATGCGGCGTCCAATGATCCATATTCAGATTTAACGGAGTCAACTTGGTATTGTTAAATACGAATATAATTTGAAGAAAAAGTAAGCGTTGGACAATACACTGTAAGACTACACAGTAGGCGGTATGAATTCAACCAAATTCCCTGGCTAGCGTATTTGTTAATTGTGCCAAATCCTTTAAATCGCTTTGTACGGAATAAAGTGTGTGTTTAAAATGGCGGAAAGAATCTTTCCATTAGCAGACATTGGATCACTTTAGATTTTTCAGAAAAATTTAATAATCCGACTATGGAGATTTATGACCTTTTTAGTTAATCGATCGAATTATGAAAATCTGTTCTCTACTTTAAATTATTGCTAATTTTATCATTTGACATATTTTGGCAATTATTCGAAAGAACTGTGTGATAACAATATTGTGCGTTTAGATTGGCATTTTTCTCCAAATGGGTTAAATGATTAAGAGAATTAAACCTAGCGAGCGAATGTATACACACGTAGAGTTTTTAGGAGGAATGTGTAACGCAATTACAAGATTCTTGGAAAAAATGTGAAAGATTTTTGTTGCATTAATGAAGAATTTTCTGCGAAATTGGAACTAATTGCAATGTCAGTCAAACGTCAGCTACAAGAGAATTTAAAATTTTTCGGATTTGCGATTTTCGTACACCTTGTATATACAGTTGAATATTCAAAAACGTGAGTACGCCTGGTGAAAATGTTGAGTAATGGCTTCATAATCACTGGTTAAATTCGCAATTGCTGCATAAATGGTGCAAATTCTCATTACTGAACAGCAAGCATATACACGTATACGTCCAAGATACAGCATATTTGAGAGGTTTGAAACAGTGGACAGCTTGTAATTTGGAAGCAAAAGAACAGGATATAAAAAGTACTTTGAAGAGTTGTTACGTTATAAAGATTACGCGAGTGATAATGGAGGGAAATAAGCGCTTGTCACGGGCGGGGCGCACGTGCTCGAGGGGGGTACTCGCGAGGCGTGGGTGGCGCGGGTGGCGCGGGCGGCGCGGGCGGCGCGGGCGGCTAATTGAATGGCGAATAATTTGGCGGGATTCCCGTTCGCACGCTCGGAATCGGCCGCGCGGCTCGAAAAGAGATCCGCGAGGGAGCAGATAACGGGGTTGGCGCGCGGCTCTTGGTCCGCCGGGAGAGCGGCTCGCCGCGCAGCGGAGGCGGCGCACCTGCAACAATGAGGAATCGGCCGATCCGCCTGGAATTTAATCGGGCATCGCCGCGAGCGCCGGAGCCGCGCAGACGACGTAATGATACGGCGCGGCGGTCCGGCGGTGCGCGAGGCAGCCTCTCTCCGCACGCGCTGCGTGCCAGCCGAGTTATGCTAAACGGCTAACGGTTAAAGAGAACGCGCAAAGCGTCGCCGCCGCGGAGTACACCGGCGACACGGGGGCCGCGCGGCCCCGGCCCGCGTGGCGAGCCGCGCGCGACACGTGCGCCTCTCCCGAGGGCTTTCCCGGGGGCTTTTCCGAGAGCCGCTTCCGGGACGCTGACGCCGAGGGGTCACGCGGCTTTCGGCTCGCTTTCCCACTCGCGCGCCCGTTACGGCCTTTTCCTTTTCGCCGTAACGGTGCCTCGCGCTCTCGCCCCCTCCGGCCAGCTGCCCGCCACCTCTCGCTAATTGCCCAAAGGCCAAAAGCGCGGATTAGCTGAATTTCAATATGCGGAAACGCCGGGGAAACGTCCCCGCCCCCGCACCCCGCCTAACTGTTATTCTTCTGGTATTATGCCGATAAATGTTATTTATCGCGCCCATCAAATCTACTCGCTCCTTTTGTTTTTCTATACGCTGCCTTCAATTGTTCCACTTTTACGCAAATGCCCATACTTTATTGCTTCCTGGAATAAATAGGTTAGTTAGATTCTCCATGTACACAGACACCAACTATGACTAATCTTGCCAGAAAAAATTGTCGGTATTACTTAACGATTGTTTTTCTATTCAGATTTGCCTCGAGGACTTTATTTATTTTTATTAACTACTTTTTTCCAAACGTTTATGGATTTTTAAAGTATAATAACATTTACTGTAAACGTATAATTTACTGTTTATTACAATCAATTTGAAAATTGTTTATAGCCATGGAAACTTTCTATAATCTAATTGATGTATAGAAAAGTGTTGTGTGTTTTTAAAACTCATGATGATCAATATTTACGTGGTGGTTTACGTTTAAAAAATGACTAGACGCTAATATTGTGTCTTTTTGTTGTAACTTTGATCTAGTTACATAAGACAATAGTGCCAAAATAGTTGGTATTTTATTGAAGATGGTTTCAAGATTAGGTATATTACCTGGAAGACCGTAATTTGACAAATTATACCGGCGATGTAACCAGATTTCGTCATTATTAAATGTTTGTTGCAATAAAATTGAATATACAAATTATGCAACTCATATTTATTCATTAAGAGCAAATGTTTTGCGTACCTTGAGCCTTCAATTAACAACTATTATTTTGTTTATAGAGATAACGTGTTTACATTTATCCTCGTGAGCAGCAGGGAATAATGAAGTTTACGATCCAAATTACATCGATCGTGAAGGGAGAAATCTTCTCAAACACTCGTATGCAGTATATTTTTACATAAATAATCCACTAATTGGGGTAATTAAAGTGTTTTGTATACTAGGCAACAAATGTGCTCGCGATAGCATTGAATGTGCAGTGGCGAATCGAGTTGCGAATCACATGTACGCGAGTATGCGATCACGGAAGTGCTCGTCGGCGCAATAGCGATCGAATCGCGTGCACGCAGAGCGCGCCGATCTAAAAATATGATCGAGCGATGATTGGACAAGGAGCCGAGAGGAGCATCCTTTCGCGGGTCGCGGGCCTGCACGGGAAAGCGAGTTTTCCGGCGGCGAGCCCCGGGAGCGGCGTCGGGCGGCGTCGGGCGACGTCGCCCGGGAGCGGGAGACACAAATAACGCGGAATGCGAGGGGCGAAAGTGAATCCGGTGGAAAAGAGGAAGAAAAGTGTCGGAGCCGGGTGACCTCCGGCTCTCGGCGGGCGATTTTCGCGGCGAAAATAGAGCGGCGTATTAATAGCCCATGCGGCCGGGGCTCGCGGGCGCGCCGCGGGAGGCGCTTTCGATTTCCACGGGGCGGGCTGGACGGGAAGGGCCGGAGGCTGGGCCGAGCACAGCCTTGGCATTGAACCGCTCGGGGAGCGCCGACCGAGTACCGCTAGTCAACCCACAAAGGGGCCGTGTCAGCCTGGCCGAAGAATAAAATGAACGCGCGCCGGGCCTCGCATGCGAAAAGCCGCGGAATCATTCATTAAGAGCGGGAACGGGTTTGGGCCCGGCGGCCGCCCGGCGCCCTCGTATAAATTCGAACTAATTGCGCCGGGGACGCGCGCGCCGGTCCCGTTTCGCCGGCCGATCCGATTCGCGGGCAAAATAAAGCGCGCGTAGAGTAACAGCTTTCGCCGCGAAAGAGGAGCGGCCGCGCCGTTCGCGAAAGTCAACACCGCCTCGCCCCTTTCCCTCCGAGTCCTCCCTCCCCCGAAGACACGTACTTGCCGCTCGGGCTGCTTCTGCCGAGGAGTCCGGCGCTCCCATCGGCGCTCGCTACTTTTCAGCCGAGCGCGCCGATCCTTGCCCGGATACGTTACGTCTCTCGGCGAGCGCTCGAAAGTTTGCCGCCTGCGTGAATGAACTCGCTTGAGCTCCCCGCGGATTGGGAGGATGACAGAGCCCTCGTAGAAAAACCGGGCGGCTCTCGGACAACAGCGTCATTGAAGGCGATCTCAAAGCAATCGAATGGAGCCGCAAAGACGGTAAATGTACGGGGAAGGTAATACGGGCAAGCGATACGCTGACGTATGGCTCTGTTGCGAGCTCGCTTTCCAGGCGGACCTGCCAGAGAGAAATCGGCCCAGCAGCGTGAGAAAAAAACGCGGGAGCCCGATTGAAAAGCACTAATGGAGCGCTTAACGAGGCGAGTCCGCGCCGGCGCCGATACCCCGGGGGAGAAAAAACGGAGAAAAAAGACCGAGGCCCGGAAGAAAAAGGGGTCGGCGGAGCTTTCCGCGCGGGGAGCCGCCCGCGCCGGCGCCGCCGAGTCCGCGAGGGCTCTATCATTAGCGGAGAGGTATAAAAGTGGGCGGGGGCCGACCTCGGGCGCGCCGTTAACCCCGATCCCCGGGGTGTGCCCCGGCCCCGGAGCCGGGGGGAGCGGCCGAGCGCCGGGACCGATGACCCAAGCGCGCTCTCCCGAAAGTGTCAATAAACAGTTGGAGGGAGACGCGGCCTCGGGCCCGCTCGCGCGTGCCCATTCCGTCCTACCTGCCCGGCCGGATAACGGAACCGCGCCGCCCGCCGCCGCCGCTCGCTTAAGGGACAGGGGGTCAGGAATGCTTCCGAGGGCCGCCGGGGCCGCTGCTCCCGATCCCGAGCCGCCGTTCTTTTTCCCCGCGCGCGACAAAACTCTCCGCCCGGAGCCGCTGGGAAAATCTCGGGAGATCTCCTCCGTCCCATCCCGCCGATGCCTCGCCCGCCCAAACGAACTCTTTCCGATTACCCATGCGCGTTTAACCATTAGATCCAGATGCCTCCGATTAGATAACCCAGAGGATAACACGCGTCTACAGATTTGAATACGCCTGTTGATTTATTTACCAATGCCCCCGAACGCATGTAATGCGCCACGTATTTATACCGAGGTAACAGACGATCTCTATTATGAGAGCTCCTACATTATCACTTGCACAGAGCGCGCTACCGATTTCCCTGTGGCTACTGCAATCGCGTTAAAGAGCAGCCTCGTTTATCGTCCAATAGCTGTATAATTACGCATGTTTTATTTATATTGTTTGAAAATGTGTTTATCGGCTCATTCGATAAAATATGACGTTCGAGATGTCGTTGCGTTTATAGGATATCTCGGAATATTCGAGTTTGCTTAGTGCGCACGCACTAGCATAATGTGTGGAATGCTTAACTGCTTGAAAACTGGGTAAATTCAGCGATTTCAGGCCTTTTCGCCGAGCACAGCAGAGGCTTTATGAATAAATACGCCGACCAGTCACTATAAAACCGAGCGTTAATGCGTAGCTCGGATTCTCACTCGACTCGCCGTTGTATCCTTTTTATATTAATAATATTTCCCATCCTCGAGGCGCGTCGTATCGTCGTATCGCCGTATCGCTGAGTTTTTTTTTCAGCAGATCAATTATCAATGCAGCGCTGGATAAAAATGAACCTCTATAATCATTGAATTCTTACTACATGGGAGTAAAGCATGTGACTGGCGCGTAAAGCTCGAGGTTAGTTAGCGACAACTCCCATAAAAGCTAATGGGCGCCTGCATACCGCGCGGCTCTCCTTCTTCTTGCCCATACCCGGCGCGGAGGGACGCGTGACTGTCCCTGTACAGCGCCGGCACGTCCCGAAAAGCGCGAGGCCGCGGCGGCCCTCCTCTGTCTTCGGGAGGAAACCGCGAAGGAGGGCCCCGGCGATTCGGCGGCCAGCGAGGAAATCTTGCCGGGCAGCTGCGCCTTTTTCGGCCTAGGCGCCTCCGTGAGTCAGTGGCAGGCGTCACCGGCGACTGACCGGCGTCCGATTCGACTCGGGCCCGATGATCGATCGCTCGCGGCCAAACGGGGAAAAGCCGATTCCGCCTCGGCCACGCGCGACCCTGACGCCGAGCCGCGCCCTATTAGGAGACAATCGCGCCGGACCTTTACGAAACCCGCACCCACGAGCGGCGTCCGTCCCGCGGGCAGCCACCTCGAGGTCCCCGGTGCTCCGCTCGCGCTTTCTCGGAACCCGAGCGTCGCCGCGCCCACGCCGCCGCCTCTGCCCGAGCTTCCCTTTTCCGCCGGCCGCCCCGAGTCGACGGCAGCCTTAGCTACACCGGCCTCTTCTGCCTGCCGCGAGCCTGCCGCGATTTATTGTCCGAGTCTTACCTCACCCGTGTCGGCGGTTACCTCCGGGCCTACCTCCGGATCCCGACGAATTCCCGCCCAGAAATCTTAAGGCTGTGTCTTTTTTTGGTGCGGCGTCGCGAGAGGAGCGCGGCAAGCGGCGGATCCGCTAATGTTCCCGTAAGTTTGGGGAAAAACCAACAGGCAGGTATGGCGAGGCGACTTAGCGAGAGTTACCGCGCGCGGAATCAATTCTCGGCGGTGGCATAGGGCACGGGCGCGCCGCGGTGCCGGTGCACATCCGGTGAGCGCAGGCGCTCGGGACCGCGACCGCGTGAAATATGCCGCGCGACCGCATACTTTCTACCGCCGCGCCGCTCCGCGTCGTGACTCTCCAGCCTCTCGACCGTTCCTCCTTCAATTCCCTCTCAGCTGTAGGATGCTACGAGTAATCATCTATTGTCGTAATCTCCCCCTCCCTCTCCCTTTCTCTCCGTCTCTCTCCTCTTTCAATATTCATATTGCGTATTGCAGTATGCGGCATTGTTATCGAGTGCAGACTGTAATAAAAAACAAATCAGCAGAGTCGTCGACAGTACCTCTGTATATTGATGAACTCTAATGTATCTGATTCTTTTTTTATTTCGAACTGAAAATAAAAGCAATACGTATGCCGATCGTACATCCTTATCCAACAAGTATCAATTATTCGAGTTTCGATGCGTTAACACTCGAGTAAATATACATATAATAAATATCGGTATTTGTATTTATTCCTGATTCTCTCACGAGTTATAAAGCTCTACTCGCGAGATTCACTATATTCTTCTCGTTTGCTAAATGTTCTCGGTGGTTTCGAAACTATCACATTTGAATAAAAATTTCATTTCATTCCAACGTTGTATTAATTTTAATTTTAATCTTGATGTTAAATTTAATCTTCAAAAAAATAATATACAAAATGGCCTTTTTATAACATTTTTGTTATATAATCTGAACTAATATTACATTATTACTGACGAATGCTTTTTTATTTTTAAAATAGTATACTTGGCTTTTTCGCTTCTTTTTTTAAACGTTATTGCCTAACCTTTTACTTTACCACACCTCGGAGATTATCATTCATATTATTCATATTAAAGTAAATGCAGTTTATGACAATATTTTAAATGTCTCATTGAAGAATGCAAGAAAGAATGTCGATGTTTTAATAGCTTTTGTTTTATTTATGTTATGCAGAATTAATTTAAAATTTGGATATTACAATCCAAACAGCGATTATACCTCTAATTTATTTAATGTGCATTCTTCCGAATTTGTAAAATGTACGATAAAGCAATTTCACGAATGAACAAAGTAATGTTCTAAAATTTATTAAGCTCATAACAACTTTATTCATGTAGGAAAATTCAGTTACAGCGCTCGTAGTGATAATCGTACAGAATTCTTGAAAGTTTACCGTTTGTGCTAAAATACTAACTTTATGTTTGTTAAATACAATCGCTTAATTGTAATACAACAGTTGATGAATAAAATTTGCTGATACAAAAACCAAAGCATGATTATGATTATATTATCGCTCACAAACTTACGTAGAGAAGTAGATTATAGTACAGTTGTAAGCATTGTAACTCACCTGTAACAAACAAAAAATGCAATTAAATAAATAGATTTCGATATAAAAAATATCTGCTTAACCTCTAAATTAAATAACTATATTGAAAACGAGTTCCCATTAATTGCGTGCATTTATAATTAAATTGCATCAGAACGACCGCTACATAGATTGTTCAATCATTATTAAATAGCAACATCATCAATAAACGTTATATAGGTGTAAAATTCCTGATCCGGCCCACCAATGCCAAATGGAAAATGGTATTTACACTGATGAATCGTGAAAAAGTTCCGCCACGCTGGACTAGCGGGATTTCTTAGAATTTCGACGAATTCGGGAAGATTTAATGCTCAACTCTGTGTATCGAATATAATAGAATTTGCGACTTGATTTGGAACGTCGATTCAAGAGAGACACTCTGTCGAAGCATGAGAGAAGGAAGAGAGAAGGAGAGAAAAGTAAAGGGAGCCGTGCAACGGACGGCGAACCGCTTGCGCGTGGTCACGATGCCGTACGCCGGTGCTGCAGGTCTCGCGCACCGCTGCCTCTCGGCGTGCATTGTTTATTAATCGAAGCGTGTGTGCGGCGTACGCCTGCTCACACCCATTAGAAAGGTGCATATACCGCGAGATTGGTATTTGACGCTTGGCGGGCGAGAGGAGGGGTGACGGCGGCGGCGGCGGCGGCTCGTAGTACGTGTATATCGCAGGTACAGCGCCCGGCGCCATATATCTCGCATAACAGCGGCAGCTGCTCGAGTGGTGCGCGCACTTGCGCCAAGCCCACTCAATTATTATCGAGCCGCATTGTTTATCCAATTTAATTGGCGAGCTCATTTAATTCGGAGGGCGTTCGCAATCGGATGCCGGTGCGCTTAAGCGATACTTTTGATGAATCGAACTTTGAATTGCATTTAGGCTCTGGGTGTATTTGGTCGATTACGCACAGGCGATCTCGGGCGCAATGTTACAATATCTAGCAACATCAAATTACTAAAGTCAAATTGGAATAAATAAGAGTGATTTGTTTACCGTTTGATAGACAGAATATGAGCTACATGGGTGTAACTTTCATGAAATCGCGAAAGAAATAAATCTTCGCTATACGCACTTGAGCGGATTGTACTAGTTTTATTGAACAAGTTTACGAATCTCGAATGATATATCAATTAGAGAACTATTATTATGATTTATAGTCGGTTACTTTGCATTTTACAATCGAATTGATATTACGCGCGGTACGCTATACTTAATAAACGTCAACATTAGCGCCTTTAAGTTTGTGTTTATTTACGCTACGAGCCTTAATCCGAGAGGAGCAGCTGTCGAGCGAAAGCATCTGCCGGCGAACAGTCGAGGAGGGGGAAAAAATTAGGGGTTGTAGGTCGTTAATAGCAGCATGCAAATGTGCGATTAGTTCGTCAAAGAGGGAATGAGGTGCACTTGAGAGAGGCACTCGATAAGCATCATCCGGAGGTGGGTTAACTAGGGAGTCCTTCCTTATCTCCGCTCGTTGCCGATAAACAGTGCGATTAAGTGGGAAAGCCGCGGCAAGGAAGACACTAGCGGTGTCTCGACGCGATGTAGGTCGGCGATCTCTCGAGAGGCTCCCGAGCGCCTGGGATATTGTCGTCTGCGAGGTCGCCCGTCGTCCGAGGGGAAAAAGCCGTCCCTTGTCGTCGGGGGCGGCATCTCCTGCGCGAGCCTCCAGCCTCAGGCACTGAGCCGACGCACCTGTGGGAGGCGTAATCGAGCGGCAATATCGCGACCAAGGCCGCACCGCGCTGTTATCCGGCGGCGTACGCCTGCGCCAGCTGGAGACGCTGCGGTCGCGGCGGTCACCGCCGGGGCTCCACTCGGCTTTTTGGGGGGAAAATCCGCGCAAAGCCAATCGGCCGCCACTTTCGAAAATCTTTCCCGCGAAATTATCCCGATTTTTCAGCCGACCCAGCGTGAAAGTTGCTTGCCTTTAGACCCCCGCCGCGGCCTGCGGCTTTTTTATTGCGAGCCTCCTTCTCCACGCTGACTTTTAGCTGTATCATTAGACTTATGTATGCGCGCTGTTGATCAAAGGCATATTTCCTTTCGATTGCTTTTGGGTATCCTACAGGTGAACTACACTTGCACGACAGATTCTAACTGAAGCTACTTTATTGCACTCAAATTATGCTATCGCCTCTCAAACGGAGATACAGTCCATTTTTATCCTCGTTATTGTCAGTTCGAAAGCCAATTTCTCCATAAATTTTATTATTTAATCACGACTTTATTTACTATTAATAATCGTCTGAAGAAAAGTAAAAAAAAACTTAGCAATGACTTAAAACAGTTTTATTGACAGGATTAAATGACATGTCAGACACATTCTTAAAAAATGTTTGTTTATTAATGAAAAACTGAGTGAAAAGCGTTGGTTCATTTTAAGAATTTATAGTATGTGTGATTATGTTGAGCATTACATGCATTCGTTAATTTTTTATACTAAGCGCTAAATGGTTATGGTGATAAAGACGGCACAGACAATCAGAAGATTGTTGAACTCGTTTTTGAATTCTCACCGAGATGAGCACCGAGATCATCGCTCCTACCAACTCCTTCGTACTAAAACTGATGAAGTCTGGAAGTAAGTAGTGTTTTGCCCTTCTATACACATCACGTGGCCTCGTTAACGACCTTATAATAACTTCATTGCGCGATAAAAAATATTACATACTGTATTGAGTGTAGCGCGCGGATGAGAAAAACAAAGGCAATGCGAAGGTTTACGATCCGGAGAACAACGCGCAGTGCATGGGCGAGGCGGAGGAAGAAAGAGAGAATGACGTGCATAGTTGAACCTGTGCTGATTTGTCGTTTCTTTGGATCTTACGTAGTAGAGCTTTTGTCGCGCGGTCTTTTAGCTCGCGAGCTCCGGCACGAGGTCTCGGCTATTCAGCGGCGCGTCCAGGCGGCCAGGCGGCATGACCCTGAGCTCTCCAAACGCACGTACGCGATTAAGGACGGGTCCCGTGTGCATGAATAGTCCGCGTTCCGGCTTTGCTTGAGCGATCGCGCGCGCGCGCGCGTTTTATTTCTTGATTTGTTTTTGATCCATCGAGCCGCGTGTGAAGGAACGTATACACGTCGCGTGCGATTACCGCGATAGGTCGTCAATTTACGGGACTTGTGCAACTTTTATAAATAGAACTATTGGTTTTTACGCACGTGCGGCTTTTGCACGCGTGATTCATCGAGCCTCTTTTATCCTTAATGACAAAAAAACAAATGTATTTAAAAGAGAGATCAGAATGCAATGTGCCTTCAATTAGTGCAAAAATTGCCCACGATTTTCCTTGTATATCAACAATCGGCTTTTGCAGATGTTTGAAAGGTGTCTGCTCGTTTGACGCGACATCACAATTAAGCTTATAAAAACCGATTCTAGTAATTTGTTATGAAACGTAGCATGATAGTTCATCATCATACGTAATTTTGCTGCCATAAAAAAATGTAAACTCAGTGACGAGATTTTTAAAATCCTAATCATGCAGGATACTAACAAGTTAATGCTAACAATGCGATAATTATATCCAAAAGCATAATAGCCTAGCATACCCAAGAGCCTTTATTTTATATTTGGAGTCTGTTTATTTTTAACCTTCTGGCTGACAGAAGCAGCAACGCTTGGGACGTCAAAAGATAAAACGATTCTTTTAAAAACAATTTATATGACGCGCACGGCCGATGGAGCAGCTCTCGAAAGCAAAGGCGCGTTTCCATGCTCATCCACGACTCGTCCTTGCACTCGTGTTTGGTCTACAGCAAGCCTGAGCCCTGGTCTTACGAGCGCGGTCGCGGCGCAGACGCTTGGAGAGAAGCAGCGCGGGGTCGCACGGACCATTAATGGCTCGCCCAAAGATGCACCTGCAGCTTCCCGCCGATCTTACGTAAGTGCGCACGTGCAAGGCCCGGAGAAATCTAGCTGCGGCGGCGGCGCGCGAAAAATCGCCATTTCCGCGAGGCTCGGCTCTGCCCCCTTCGAGCCAGGTGCGCGCGCTTTTTCGCGACCGACGCTCGTTACTTGACGAGGGCCCGTCACCGAGACGCGCGGCTCTCGGCTTTCCCCGGGACATCGATCCGCGCGCGCACCGCAGCTCCTGATGTATTAATTACGCCGGGAGGGGGGGGCGTGTAACGAGAGGATCGACTTGGCGGCGCACCTCGACAAAACGCCGATTAGAATCCGCCGCGGAACGGCCGCCGCCTCCCACTTTCCCCTCGGGCGGCCTCGTGATACCGGAGCGTGAAGCTGCGGAGGTTGCGCAACGCGCGCTCGATCACGACGCGGCCCGGGGGATGAGCGCCGAGCGCGCGGCACGTAACCACCGGATCGCGCCGCGCCGGCCATTGTCATGCACCGCGGCAGAGGCTGCAGAGGTTGCTGCGAGCGACCTCAAGCCGCTTTGAGTGCGCGCCAGATGAAAGTCGCGGAGCCTCGCGAGTTCGCGTCGAACGTGAGAATACCGCCGCCGCCGCCGCCGTACATAACAGCCGCTTGTTTTCCCGATTTTCCCCGAGATTCTGTGCCGATCGGGTCTCTTGTATATAGGCCCGCGGCTAACTCGTTTCAGCTGCTGTTGTTTTCCTGCTTATAGACTACCAAAATATCAATATTTTCAGAAGAAAAATCGAATAGCACGTGTTTATACCATCCATTCTGACGATTCAAGCAGGACTTCCGAACAATTCTAGAGCATACTATTCAAAGTTGTTCAGAAGATTTAACAACGATACAGAAGAAAGTGCAATTTATCTTCATAAAATGATAGATATAGACTTATCAGCTAAATTGACTCCATGGAAACTATATGCAATTCTCATAAAGATTCCGGATTGTAGTTTTACTTGTAAATATAATAATTCAACTCTTACCGAAAAAAAGAATGCCGTTCTTATTTTAGTCTATTAAATGCGACAAAAAATACTGCGTTTATAATCATAATATATTGTCAATGATTCTCGACCAGTAGTTTTTATTCAAGAAATCATTTATCTTATACACCTCTTTCCATAATACATAACCTTTTACTCGAAAGCAATATTATTCAAAATAAGTACAATTCTCTACTATTTCAAAAATAGCAACGGGGACTCAAATCCTGCTCACATAATCTATTTATCAAGCGCAACGAAAGAATTTAGTAAGTATAATTTAAACATCGTGATCCGAAACTTCGTTGTTGGTTTTTAATTACATTCCACTATCTATATGCATATTACTGATTTTAAATATCGTTTTTACATTTCAAATTTTATGCGAGCTAAGAGAATAATCGATCTAAAATTAAGTGGAGCGAAAAAGTTTCGATTTTGTGCAAAAGTTGCATACATTTTTTTCACTTTCTAGAGTGGCTACTCCATCAAACGAGCACAATGAAGAAAGCAAGCAAGCACACGTGCTCCGACGAAAGGGTCAACTTGTGAAACCGACTAGGAGCCCTAAATCAGTAGCTTTGAGTCTACAGCAGCTCTCCGCTTTAGCAAATCCTGAGGGTCCAATCGTAGATCCTCGTGCCTCGCCTTATGCATACATGCATCTATACGTATACGTATAATATCGTGTAGCTTTATTAAGGTCAAAGGCCAGGAACCTCCTGACCCCTTTTTCTTTGAGGGTCAATGGGAAAAGTGAGGCCGAAAGCCAGAGTGGAAAAAAGAGAAGCGAGGTCGAGAGCTCTGCTTACAGGGAAAGGTAAACTATTTAATCAGAATTACAAGCGCGAGCGGACCAGTGTAAAAACAAGTAACTCAAGCGTGCGCGCCAGTTTTTTAAAAGAACTCTCTCTTACTTTTGTAAATCAATATTTTCATGAATACTATTGTCTATTTAATTTTCTTCGTCATTGGAAAATGCTTGGACTAATACAAAATGAATATACGAAAGAAATAGTTCAAAAAGATATATATTTATGTAGGTGCTTTCTAATTTTTCATATTCTCTCATTTCCTTTCGCAATTGTAATTTCATGCTGAATCAAATTACTGTACAACTTTTAACTTATAATTTACAATATATTACAAAATTACTTAAAATTTTTTTGATAAATAAAACGCAGAACTCTTTCAAATATTTCTCAAAACTATTTGTCGAAATGTGATTTTAATTTTCATTCACTAATTTGACTTTAAAGTCCTTTTATGTGTACAAAAAAAATTTACAAAATCGCAGGCGAATTATATCGTTAGTAGTAATAAGTAGATATTGGTATATAAATTTAGCACTTTACTATAAATTTTCAATATTCGGTTTACGTATAAGTGTACACATAAAAGAAATAGCAAGCATAATCAAATTTGTTTATTTATTTTCTCTTCATCCGTTCATCAGTTTCATGTAAAAACGCCGTATCTCTGTATTTTTCTCTCATCCTGGACTCAGCTGCTCATGCTCATGAGTATGTCGCTTTCGTCACGTCCTGCCCATCCTCGAGATTTCCGCTATTATATAACATGCCCGGGACGCTCGTGTCACTAATGGACCAATAAGGCACGGCCCCTTTTTCGTTTAGCAAGTAGAACTAGTCACCATACGTGTAATTCTTCTACGTATACATTTGCATATCTTTTTTGCAGCATCTAGTTCTGCAACGGATAATGCATTAACGTGTTGAAGCTAATGCAACCGAGAAATACGACGGTACATAAGAAAGAATTACAATCGTATCTGTGTACTTCCTGATTCTTCTGAGATCCTTAGTTATTTATCTTCTAGTCGAACCATTTGATATTTTATTATAATTTAGTTTTGATTATTTAAAATAAAAAAAGATTTATGATTAGCGTTCCAGTGTTAAAAAATAAATATGGTTTTTAAACAAAAATTGTTAATAAATTTGTTAGTCCTATAAATTTGAATGTATTAAAATTTTTTATTGATTATTATAAGATTATAAAATATTTTTACTGCGTAGTTTATTGAAGCAATACCAAGTATTCTAGTCCATGCATTATTTGATCTGTTTTGTTGAATTTATGCTTTAAGTGCAGGAAGCAGCGTTCACCATAAAAGAAACTGAATAAATGAAGATGATTGTTAATAATAAGTTAACAAACGTATCGAATTCTTGATCTTAAGTCGACATATATAAATCATTACATGTTTTCACAGAGGAAACTGTGAGTAGCTGGGGATATAGATCCGATTCTCCGGGCGATTTTATTTCTTTGCAGTGTATACCTTTATTCATATATTATAGCTACTCGAAAAATAATTTTAGTTCAAAACGGGCCATTGCATTAGAATCCCTGCATAGCGCGGAGTATGTACAAGCTGGTAACGATTGGCCACTCTGGGAAGTCGCTTGCGACAAAAATAAGTCGAAAGAGTTTGCGTGGCGTAATAACATCGGGTCGATCGATTTTCCAAAGGCTCGTGTGCGTGCGGATGCGTGGGTGCAGCGGACGCGCAATAATACAGTCGGGTTGATCGCGGGCTCGAGCAACGTCGGCCGTGAACTTTGCCTCGTTACCGCCCAGCCTCGTTCCAATTATAGCAAAAAAATAAAAGGAAACTATCAATCGGGCGCGTACGGTTGCAGAGGCGAGACGCGCGAAGAACCGGGAGCGAGTTCGCTAACAGGTGAGGTAACGCTCGCATGCGTGCGCACGCGAGTGAGTCAACACTTATGCCTTAGACGGGGACGCGCGAGAAACCAGAGAGGATTCGCTTAATGTAATGAGTGCGCCGGCGACCGCAAGCGCGACACAGAGACTTAGTCCGCGGGATAAATGGAGGTCGGTGAGAGATATTCGGTGGTAAAAGACAAAGCATAAAAGCTGCCCGCGCGCAGCGGTGCTTATGTACTGCGCTAAACCCGTGATAATTATAGTTGTTTAAGTCGGTGCGAAGTTCTCTAATTCCCTCTGCCGGCCGTGTATATTTATATAATCGTGTTATTCAATTGTTATTTTTACCTTTATACACATCTCTCGGGCACCGCATTTTACTTCATAAATCAATAATTTTATATCCGTATTCGTAATAAAACCATTACGGATAGGCTTGTATAATGCATGTAATCATACAATGTAGATGGATTGGCTTTGATATTCTCCAAACGCGGAAGCGGCTTATGCACTGCACGCGGCGCATTCGGCTAACCGATCGACCGGGCGATGGATGCGCGAATAAAAATGGCGACGCTCGCGCAAAGGTCGGAGTCGCTGGCGACGTGGTCGGTTGCGCATACATCGTCGACAATGTAACGCACAGGCGGTAAACGGCGAGGCGAGGAGACAGCCGGTGCTAAACACGTGCTTCGCGGGCGGGGGCCCACGTCGCGCACACTCTTCGCTACACGCTGTCGGTGCGTTTACTCGGGCGCGTAGGCACACGCGCGCGAGGCGGCTCGGGCGCGTTCCGGTGAAATCCGTCAAGTGGCCGAAAGGGAGGGCGAAAGAAAAGTCCGGGCTTGTGCCCCACCCCCACACTCACCCACCGGCCGGCGCCGAAAGGCCAATTAGCCGCGGGAGGAAGCCGTCGGTCGATTGAATGACCGGCCGGCCGCGCCCCCAAGATTTATGCGCGGTTGCATTGTCGATTGATGAAAAGGTCGGGCCGGGCGATCGGCCGCGCCGCGAGCGTCGGGAGGAACGGGTATGCTGTGGAGACACGCGGCACCGGCTGCCGAGGAGGAGCTGTATTTATACCTCCTGGACAATGGCCAGCAACTTTCGCTTTTGGGCGTCGCCGCGGGCGCTCAAGGCCCGGGACTCTTATCAACGCGCCGCTAAGTCTTCCGTTCTATCTTTAGTTAGGCCGATCCCACAACTTGCCTTGTCGCCAAAGGAAGCTGCGCTTCGAAGCTTCAGTTGGATAAACGGATCTTGAGTATACAGAGGCCTCTGGATAAGTTCAGTGTGCGTACGTAGCATAGATTCAATAAGCTCCGAAAATATAATTGCTTGTAGCATTGCACGCGCTACCGTCAGATTATTTTCGGCTCGCACAATTAACTGAAAAACTTTCGATCCTCAATTGACATCTAAAACTATTTCTTTTTTAAAATTTTTATCTCAATATTACCGTTATTTATTTTATTTTAATAATTTTCAAAGTTTTTACGTATATTGGTATCATTTGAACAAAACGATATTACTCAAGTTATGCGACTAAACAATTGGTCTTTTGACTTAAATTCGTCATGGCTTATTCTTAATATGGATGCAAACAAATTGATGACTGTAATGTGAAAAAAAAATCAAGAATTCAGTCAAGAAAAGGAAGCAAGAGTTTCTCCGGTACTCTTTAGGCGAATAAAAGAAAGCATTAAAAGTAATTGCTCCCTTGAAGATTTACGAAGCTCGTTAAAAAGTAAAATTTGGAGTTTTCTTTAATCAAGTAATTGGGTGGCGAGTGCACTGACTGCGGGAGATATGGAGCGAGAGGCTGCCTCGGCGTCGGTAGCGGTGCCCGAGCTCAACACCCAACTTGGCGCGTTCGAATATTTATGAAAACAAACGAGATTCCGCGTATATTTTTCATCCGTTGAATAATATTTAATAAAGTTTCGCAAGCTGGATAGCTGGAGTTGGTTCCTGTTTGAGGATAACACGCGCTCGTTAGCTCCGGCTTGCCGAGCAACGAATGCAGCTAGGAGAAGGCACGGCGGGGAGTGGCGCGCAGCTGCCGCAGGTACGCAGTGCGGCTCGGCCGGCGCGAGAGGCGAAAGGGCGAAGGTCGGCGCATCTCCGGGGGGTTAAGCCGCTCTATCTCGGCCTTGAGCGCCGCGGGGCACAGGCGGAGAGCGCGAGGCGATCGCCCGCTCGCTCCTTCCCCTTGGTAATCGGCGAGCCAGCGGCCTAGCGACACACTGGCGGAATCGTGTCGCTGCCGGGGAGAGTGCAATTCCTCAGCCGGAGGCTGCGTGCCATTTTCGAAGACGTTTGCATCGACACCGAGCGCCAGCAGGTCGGCGAAGCCAGACTCGGTCGCGGTGCCCAGCACTCGCTCGGTCACGGGGATGAGGCCGCCGGCCGCCAAGACTCCCGGCGGACGTTGGCGGCCAGGACGCGGGGAACGGCTCCCGCGAGGTCGCTCGAGCCAAAACTCCGGGCGTCAAAGGGCGCCCGGACCCGGCCACCTAGATTCGCGGCCGCGCCGCCTCGCGGATATATTTGCCGCGGCGAGCGCGACTCGCCCGGGAGCGCCGCGCTACCAGAATAGTCCGTTCCGTGGACCAGAAACCGAGAGGGACTGGCGGCCGCTCGTCTCTCCCCCTCCGTGCAGGCCCTGTCAATCCGCGCATACGCGCCCCGGCCTTCTGGCTGTGATACTCGGAACGTGGATGGCCCTGCGAGGAGCCCCGAGCTCCTAGCCTCCGCACTCTCCTCGCGATAATTCAACTGTCCGAGGGTTTGCCAATAGGTGCGGGGCAATATGGAGCGGCTGTATGAATGTCAATCGCGCTCGCGATTAATCGCTCCATTCATTACGCGTCATTCGTCTGCATTCCCCGAGTTATGCTAATACTCCACACTGCGATGGACATTGCAACCGAATTCCTCGCCGTTGCACTATTACATAATGGTACATATTAATAAGTATCGCTGCGTCTACTAGATTCATTGTTGCGTGGAAACACTGTAGTCTATACCGAGATAAATGTGAGTGAATCGGGGCCAGCGTTGTCCAATCAAACTGACTTATGAAGATAATTCCGTCTAAACTGAATGCACGCATAGAGGAGATTTTGGGTGGAATGGTCGCGTTAAAGCGCGATAGTGAGTTGTTTACTGCGCCGGCGGCGTCCCCCCGACACTTATCCGGGTGCTTTGAAAATGCCCAGGCCATTTGTCCGGCGGCAAGAGGGGCTGCAACGCCGCGCGAGAATAATGCCATTAATCGAGGAAGGGGGGAGAACTCGTTAGCCCGCAGGGGGGCGTCGCGCGGCACCGAGTGCCCAGCGGGAGCTCGCCGCGGCGTCGCGCTCCGTTACATAAAACACGGGCTCCTGGGAGGTTTTTTCCTTCTTTTTCTCCGCGAATGTCGCTCTCGCCATCGGCGTCGCGGAATAAGGTCAGCCTCGGCTCTCTTGCGAGCGGCGCTCGCGCGTGACAGAAGCCGAGCGCCCGGCGCGGCCAGCCGATGCCCGCGCGTACAACTAGGCTACGTATCCCGGCCGGCGGCGGCTCCCCGGCAAAAAGGAGGAGGAGCCCGCCTCCCGGAGATAGGGGCCCGCGATCCCAGCCGCGATCTTCCCCCCGGCCGCATTACTCGCCCGCGTATATATACGTCCGCTCCGCGGCTGGTCCGGATCCGCTAGATTTACCGCGAGTCGGATCGCCGCCGAGATACGGCTTTGCGCCGCGTGCACGTAGGGGCATAACGAGCCGGTCCGCGGGGCGTGGCCGGGGCCGTTAGGCCGACTCCGCGAAAATCCCCGCCGGTCCCGGGGCCCCTGGGCCGTAAATTAAGAAGCCATGCGGACAGGAATCGATGCGGCCGAGCGACCCGGCGGACGCTCAACGATAACGGCCCGAGTCCTCGCCCGGACCCACTCCGACTCCGCGCAACTCCACTTCCCCGGCCCGGCCGATCCATCATTGCCGGCGGCACGACTCATGCACTTATCGCTTAGACCTTCGTACACCACCTCTCGTACCTATATAGCTTCGAAAACCGAGCTAGTCAAAAACGCTGCACACTTATCCTCCTAGCGATGTCATTCCTCTTTGTGAAATATTACCCGCGCAATCTTCGATTTGCGCGCTTGGAATACCTGTATCTGGAATCTCGGGAGAAAGGGACTCGAACAAAAAATGCGTTATTCTCCTCGGATCGGTGCAATGTTGTACGCGCGCAAAACAAATGCTTACTCGCACTTTATGACGCTCGAGAAAACAATAAAAGGCCACTTTATAGCCTCAAAATCTTTCATTTTTATTTCATTAGCAAGCGGCCAGATTTGCACGGAAGATCAACGACGCTCTCTTTAATACCATCTATACGTACTCTGCATTTTCACATTAATCCAGCTAATAAAGCAATTTAATAGCTAATAACGAGCTTCGCTAATTTATTGGTAATTCTCCTATACTCTCACTACACAATTAGTTAAAACCGTTTCACTATAGTTACCACAAACCTTCTAACGATACTGACTCACGTTCATTGATTTTTAGATGTAGAATTCTTCGATGAAACCTTATTCCTAATTAAAACCGGTATTTTTAACTGGACCCGTGGCCGTTTATACAGCCGCTTTAAGGCGAAGGAGTCACTTTAAACGGACGTTGACAAAGTACAAAGAGAAAATTCCCCAGGCTTATCCGCGTAAATTAGAATCGAAATCTAAAGCCAATCTCCAATTGTGGTCTCGAATGGTCTAGGAGGAAAAGAAGGTGAAGGCGCCCGCTCGATATGAGAACACGCCGAGCACATTCTCCCGCGCGGCTACCTCCGCGCGAATTAGGGCCCGGGGAAAAGAGAAAGGGGGCGGGGGCCGCGCTACTCCCCCGGCGCTCATTAGGCCGGTGTACTCCCGAGCGGTGCGTCGTGGCGCCAGCTGAAGACTCGACGCTTGCGACGGCAGCTCTCGATATTGCGCCTTCGCCGCGGAAAAGCCCCGCAGAGAAAAGAGCCGCCCGCCCGCCAGGGACACCAATAACAAGTGCCGGTGTGCTTTTTCCCCGAGACGCGTCGTTGCGCAGTCTGTCTCCCGTCTTCGGCCGACGCGCTCCGCGGCACATCGCACGCGCGAGCGCGAAACTTTTACCGGGGGATCGGTTTCCTTCTAGTAAAACGACCATAAAGCCCGACTGCGATTAATCAACGCCGCCTTTCTTAATTGCCTACGTATATAAAAGATCGCTAATCGATATCGGCAAATTGCACCATTGTGCGTTATCTAGCGGATCTCGGGTGAAACGCGAGAAGAAAGCAGCTGCTCTCGAGATCCCCGCCGTCCCAAATTCACCCGCCACAACACGCGCCCGGCAATAACATCTCCGGAGACTCGCACGGGGGGAGAAAAAGACCGCGAGGAAAAAGGTCGTCAAAGCTCGGCTGCGGCCAACTTGTTTGCAGAGCTCGGGCGCGTGGCGCCAATTCGACGCGCTGTAACCACAGGATCGAGTTTCGAACACCTCGGCAAGGCCCTCGGCCTACCTCCGGCACCGCCTCGGCCCATCGATCATCCGCGATCCGGGCCGAATAACAATCCGCGGGGCAACGCCCGGGCCGCCCGAGCCGACTCCTCGGCCCGCGGCTCGCTCCTCTTCTGCCCCCGGGATTACTTTAATTAACGGAGGTTGGGCCGCGCGCCTGTCACCGCTGCAGCCATTGGGCCTCTGGCGGCCGGCGGCGCCGCCGCCGTCCCACGCTGCAGCAGGAATTTCGCCGGGGAGGGACGCCGGCGGTCGCCGCAGCAGGAGGGGGGGGCCCCCGACATTCCCACGATGCGCGGCCCGAGCCTCTGGCCCCTTTCCTCGCCCCTTTCGTTTTCGTGCGCCGCGCGCTTTTTTGCGCCCATTGTTAGTGCTCTCCTATACACGGTGCAGTGCGCTCGCCGCAGCCTCCGCGGGTCCATCACCCATGCGCCGCTTTTGTGAACAGATGCAAGACATACCACGTAACGCCCGCCGATGCTCCCCCTACTTCTCCCCCGTCTCTGATTGCCAGATTAATTACCCTTTTTCTCTCCCTCTCAACTGCTATACTATTGCGTCAACTCTCCTTTTCTACTACGAATTCTCTTTGGAATCGTAAAGCCGTACTTGCGCCTCGACCTGTGCCTCCCGAGCTGTTAGTTAAATGAGGCCGGTTACTTGTCTGCTTATTTCCGCATGAATCTTATCTCATCTTAGTTAAAGCGTTTTTTTATCGATCATTGACGTTCTAATTTTGTAGTTAATGCAAAACTTCGACCAGCTGCCGAGAAAAATTCAACTTTAATTCCAGAATAATTCTCTAGTAAATGCATTTTGAATTTCTCCTCCAGTAAGTTATACCGTTACTTATGTAAGACTTTTTTAAAGTAGTAAGTTTCGCGTCTACTGCATTTACTCAGCAAGTTGTACTATGCATAAACAGAGTACAATAATTAAATTAAGCGGAAATTACGTTAAATTCTTGCTATCTACGTGGATAATTATCCAGATGCGACAATAACTTAAAGTTACTTTTAGATTCCTTGAATGATAACTGCCTTATTCAAAACTGCCTAATTAAAAAACTATATACAGTTTTGATTACAAAACTATATTAAAGTCAGCAATCATTCGTTTACGAAATAGCTTTAAAAAATAAGCTGAAAAATAAGCTGAAGTATAAACTCAATTAGACTATATATAATCTAAAAGAGATTTTTTTATTTATTGCGCTAGCTTGAATCATAACCGTATTTGTGCTATAATCTTGTTATTATAGACGTAGACTAAAACTTGCATCATTTGTCGATTGTAAACGAAAACAGTCAGCAAAATATTTGTCACAAAAAAATCTCAGTTATACTGAGCAATCGACACTTTTATATTTTCCTTTTGTCAGCATTTCTTATACAATCTTTTCATTACCTTTCTTATTTCATATTAATTCGGTAGTGATTTAAAAAAAATGCGATCATAAGTTTTAAATAATGAATGTGAATGGTTTTGCTGTAACGTGATTCAAAGCGCGTGATTAAAAACAGCTTATTTGATCAACCTAGTTTGAATTTTAGTCAGATTCGTTTATTAATTAACTTCGTAATTAAAATATTTAGTTTTCGCTTATATTCAAATTATATTTTAGTTTATTTATGCAATGCCAGAAGTTGAGAAAAATCAAAAGTGCCCCAGCTGTGCACTAGAGTGATCGTTAGACTACAAGACAGTTGAACTAGTAGAATGCGTACGGACATATGCATTTGTAATCTATACATGCACATAGACTCGTAGTGTTCCCAAACATTTTAATCTCTATGAGAGCATTCATTATTTCAGGCTTCTGTAGTAGCTCAAAGCACAATGCCTATTTTTACACGAGTCTACTATTTTAGTAAATTTAATATAGATTCGCCTTAAGATAATTATTTACAAAGTATATTTTCGATGGGTATTTATTTGCGCATCCATGTTGACAACAAGAAGCAGGTTAAGTTCGAAAGCTCTTTCATAATTTAAAGAGCATAATGTAGGACATCTTCAAATTCTGGCTTCTTCTGCTCTAGAGCAAAAACAAAGTATAGACACTTATATTAGGCTGACAACAACTTTTGATAAGCCCCACTTAGGAACCCATTGTAAAGCTTGAACCCTATTAATTCCGAATCATTTATCATTGGGTTTTTTTTCTGGAGATCACTTAAAATTAAATTTTTCAACAGTTGGTTTTTGACAGGAATTTGAAGTGCAAACAGTACGGTATTAGTATCAAGATAAATGGAGCATTCGTTTATGCTAATAATATTTATCCGATGGAGCTAAATATAAACAGCGGGTAGTTATCACTTTCGTTACAACTGTTTGAAGATGTGGTATTGCATTGTGGATGAAAATTGCAAAACATGAATTTGAGAAAATAACAGGTCTTTTTTTACCGCGTCGCTCAAAGCTCGTGCATGCGTAACGTCCACGGCAAGAAAACATACAAGACGGCCCGAGAGGCGCCGAGACGTGCGCTTTTCCCAGCCATGAACAGAGTATCTAGAGCAGGAGGGAGGAGCATTGTGTGCATCGGACAATATCGAAAGCGATTTTCTCAAGAGGCGCTTTTTTCCTCGCGACGATCGCGAGTTGAGTGCACCCGCTTGAGGGTCTGCAATTCAAGGTTTCGTCGCCGCGGCGCGGAGACGGGGGTCAAAGGAAGCCCGCGGGGAATCCCCGGGGGGCCCAACTGGCGGCGCCCGACGCCCACGCGGTTGCCGGGGCCGCGAGCGTCGCCCTCTTGTTGTCAAAGAGGATTGCCGCGGGGGGCGCCGCGGGCGGGGCTTCCCCCCGCTGGGCCGCCGAGAGCGAGCGAGCGAGCGCGCGCGCGCGCATGTGCCACATTCCGCGATCTAGATCGGTGCATTATTTTTACCTTGGGCGTCATTGGCGCCCCGGGGGAGCCGAGGACCGTCCTCGCTTTCTCGGAGCCATTGAGACGGCGCGCTCGCGTTACGAGGCGCGGCCGCCGCTCTGAAGTTCGCCGGTCGTCGCGCTCGATCGACCTCTCGAATCGAATGCGGGGCCGATCTTTGCGAAGGCATCCCCCCGCGCGCCTATTTGTTTTCTCTCCAAACAGATCCGATCCGTCAAGAGTTATATGGCCTCAAGTGCCGGAGGCCGTCATTATAAATGATAACGACTGAAACCGTTTGCTTGTTTTCCTTCCTCGAGGCGTTTGCATATCTTAATTCGTTAGAAATTGGACAATGCGGGCGCTTTTCAAAGGAACAATCTAGCCTGGCCTCACACGAACGATACCTCCGACGCGTCATTACTGTACTTTTTACATTTTCGAAAGTCAAAGTAGTCGAGGATTAATATACATAGTATCGCGTTAGTCGTTAACAAGCCTTGACGGTATATCTTGTCAACTCGAGCTACACGATCTTTCCATTTACATACACGTATGATTTCCTAGTTTCAAACCTGTGCACTTTTGCGTATAAATATCCTACGAGAACATACATAGTGAATCGACGAGATCATTTCTTTGCTATTTATTATGTATAAAACAAATTCCGTTAGGTCTTCGTCCCAAATTCCCTTAAACCAACATTATATAATAAGTATCTCGTGTACAACGAGCGCTCGAGTAAATATGGTGCTGTAAAACCGTGTAGTTAATGAAGGCTTATGGGATTAATTAAAAAAAGTACCTCGTATATTTATCTATTATTATATTGTGGAGGTATATAGATATAGAGTGGGACGCATAGGCGATATTTTCTACATCTTCTGTTCCTCTTTCCCTTCTCGGCTCATAAGTTGCGCGTAGCCAGCGTACAATATGTATATAGAGACACGTGTGCGCGTACAGGAACATGGGCGGCTAACGGAATACCCGGTGCCGTTGGATCGGCGGCGGCGGCGGCGGCAACAGCCGGGATACATCTCGCACTTGCCATGCATACGTAGGCACGGTTGCGCGGCGGCGACCTCGGAGACTCGTTCGGGTGGAAACGGGGGAAAGCGAGAAAGGGAGAGAGAAGAGAGAGAGAGAGAGCGAGAGAGAGAGAGAAAGAAGGAGGGGGTGGGGGAGCTTTTGGAAATAAACCGCGCGGTCGGGCGAGCGCGGAACGGTACAGCGGCGCGCCGGCGGCGATCGGCCGCTCCGCGCGGAAGATCGGCTCGAAAGTTTCCCCCGAGGGAAAAGGTTCCGGGGCCGGGGATTCGGGGCCTCGGGCGCCCACTGGGAAGGGGCTCGGGAAGGGGCCCGGGCACGCCGCCCGGGGGCACAATCGAGCGGATCTCCGCGGGCGCGTAATTACCCGCCGCCGGCCGCCTCGACATTGTCCCGGTTTTCCACGCGTTTTTCTCGCCCTCGCGCTCTCCCGGCGCGCGGGTGAAAGCTCGTATCCGCCCGCGGATCGATCCGTTTTCCCCGGCGCGCCCGGGGGCCGGCGGACGCGCGTGGAGAGTGCGCTGACACTCGGCCGAGGCTCCGCGAGGGCCACGCGCTGCTCGCCGACTTTTCGCCTTTTTCTTTATTTTTATCGCAGCCGTAACCCCGTTGCGATGCAAATGCGGCCCTTAGCCTCCCGCGGGCATTTAAAAGGGAGGGGGGCAAAAGGAGCGCGTATCGGCTCGGCATCCGGATAAGCGTATGCGCGTGGCTGCGGCTTGCCGAGCTACGATTACCCCCGAGATGCAATGTGGCCTGCATAATGGACGCGCGTTCGCGAAAAAAACCGTTGGCTCATGGAGCTCGTCACGGCTATCCGCTTCCTAATGCCCAATGGAAATAAAGCAAAATGAGTAACGAGAGTTCCTTATGTGGGAAAAATCATTAAATCATTAAAAAAGTCGGCTGTGCGGCTGTATCGCGAGCCCGCGCGGCGCCCCTCCATGCCCCCCCCCCCGCAACTAATAGTTGCTTATTAGCGACGTGGGGTCGGCTTCTCGCGCCGCCTCGCCGATCCGCGGATTAATTAATCTCTCGCGCGCGCTCGCGATCAGAAATGGAGATGCAATTTTTCGGCTTGGTGCGCTTTCGCGGGGGGCACAAGCCGCTCGAGCCTCGGGGAAGCGGCCCGAGCGGCTCAGCTGAGGTAGGCTCGATGTGTGCGCGGCCCGTGAGGCGCTTTAAATCGAACGAATGAGCGGCGCTAATCCAACGCGCGGATGGAATCGGCCTGCTCCCTCGAGTTACGTAAAGCCACCTGGCTTTGCACCTGCGCGCCGGCAGCCACTAAACAGCGTTTATCCGTTCGGCTCGCCCGGGGTTATGCAAAGAGCCGGCCCCGCGCACTCGGAGGAGACGCACCGGCTGTCGGCTCGCCGGCCAAGGGGCCGTCGGAGCCAACCCGGGTCGGGCCGTCTCGATCCCCCCTGCTGTCCAGGAGGCGCTCCCCCGCCGGGGCCGGACGCGCGCGGCAGACGCTCGCCGGCGCTCGCGCGGCTTGCATAAGTCATTGTCTCGCGCCCCTTCCGCCCGGCGCTTACGTAAGCGCCGGCGCTCGCCGAAGCCGCCTAGTCGAAATAGCACGGAACGGGCGCGCGGGCACTTATAGGTGCCGAGCCGCCTCCCTCGCTCTCCGCTCTCGGCCGCTCTCGCTTTTGGCGGACGTTATGAAAATAGACGTCGCCGGCCGAATTCGCGCGGACTCGATCCGCCCGTCGCGCCCGCGGCGCTGCCCCCGGCCCCCGGCTCCCGCCCCCCGCCCGTTATCCCATAGCGCCCCCGGCCCGGATCGGCCCGGATCGGCCCGGATCGAATGTCGCCTGCGGCAAGGAGCAGACGCTCCCGCGCGCCGATCGGAAAAAGCCCTAATCCGTCTTCGGAGAAACTTTGATGCCGCTCATTCCGCGCGAAAAACAAAATTGCAGTTCCTTTCCCTTGCTTTCCTTTTGCCTTTCCAAGCTTATGGGGTCGTCTATTCAATTTTTTCCATTCCTTTTTTTATTTATTCCATTCATTTTTTTATTTTGCCCGGCTGCTGCTCGCGCATTTTTAACGAACCGCCATTGTTTATATTTAGGATAAAACATTCGTTTGCCGCCCCACTAATTCAAACTTCACTTTCAAGCGGATGCTTTCTGCGGAAACCTCATTTCTCGGATAAAAATGATACACGTGTACACGCATGCAACATCTATCAACCCTTTGGAATTTAGCACAATGTCGTATTTCGATGTTTTACACGCCCGGGGAGCTTATTTTTCATTCATCGCAATTTAGCTCTAAATTATTATTTTAACCCCACGCGAATTCATTGTTTTTATTAATTTTTAATGCCTGCACATACGGTTTCAAATTTAAATATTTTATATTATTATTTCGGATAATAATCAAAAGTTATACGGACTCTTTTTGAAAGACTTTTTCTAAACTATACATGACTAATAATGATTAAATCAATGATTCAAATGCTAATCTTCGAATGAAAAAGGAGGAAATTTTACGAAAAATTCCTTCCACTATTTGGAAAGATATTTTGCGCAGTCTGCGACTGCTCACAAAGCCACAGAAGAACAGATTATATTTCAGTTTCTATTTTTCATTAACGTTTATCTTCTCTTTTAACACATGGTCCGCACTCGCCGTGAAAAATGAAATTATCGAGGTACAGAGATGCGGGATGTAGGGGAAATGATGACTACGCAATTGCAATATTGCAAGGTTCTATTTCGAAAAATGGTTAGAAAGTTCGAATTGTGTTCGCATGCGTGAATAGAGAAGCCAAGAAAGGTATACTTAGAACGTGAAAATTGCACCAAACATATATCGAATGCCATTCCGGTAAAGTGTAACCAACACTTGATACACGCATATATAACTTTGTGCGCTACTTTGCTACGAGCGGAAATTGTTTGTTTATTTACGACCCCTTTTATATTGCATTTACGAGATCAAGAATGATTCCATTACTAAATTATGACATATTCTAAATAAATTCATGGTTGCTTGTTGCAGAATGGATCTTATCTTTATAAAGTATTAAATTACTTGTCAAATCTGCAATTCCTACAGTCGTCACCATACGTAAAGTGTTCAAACATTCACAATATTGCAATAATATAAACATTTAAATGGCAACGAATTAATTATTTTGACGTGCAATTGCGCACATATTATAAGTGGTTCCTTTTTTTAATTTAGTATTTTTTGACTAATATTTCTATCATTAGTATTCAAAATCATTATTAATCTAGAGGGCATAATTGGAATACAAAAATTTGTATCGAACATGACGACACGAAATAAATATTTAGTATTAATTCAAATAATCAGTTCACGGTAAATATCTATGAAAAATTATATTAGGTTAAATGTTGTAGATGCAAGGCTAACAACTACTTCCCTCTTATAATTGATTTCAAAATTATTATTTCTCATGTCAATTTTGTGACCTCAGTAGCCTAGTAAGTAAGTCAACCTAAGTAAATTATGACAAGTAATATTGTTTTAATACAGAAATTAGTTAAGATAAATCTACCTGAACCAATTAATATTTAGAAAAAAAAAATACTTCAAATATTATTCTCTATTAAGTGTTCATTTAAATGCTCATTTATAATGCTTGTAATAAGAAGAGAAGCGAAGGCCGGAACCTGTATAAGGATACTTTTTCCGTAATAGTTATCCAAGACGCAGTGTATAAAGTGCGCGCCCGACACTTATTAATCTTTTTAAAGTAAAGAAAACACAGGTATAGTTGACGGAAAAGATAATGAAATGGAATCACGTGCAAAGTACATGTAGATCTACAAGCTTGGGCGTATTTCGAAAACACGAGCAACTATGTATGTTAACAATTGCAAAATATCGCGAAAGCGCGTAAATATCTTTCGACTTGTTGGATTATGCAAGCGGGAGAAATGGCCAGTCGAGCCGAAAAATGTCAATAACTCGGATTAAGAGGGCCGTAAAAGAGTCGGGTGGCATTGACGAAAGCCGGCGAGGGGCACGGGCCGCTCCGGGATTTCGGGCTCGAAACTCGGCGGAGGCCGTTAATGGAATACTCAAAGCCGAGCATAACTGGCATAACTTGCGGGGGAACAGGCTGGCGGGGCGTTCACAGGGGCGAGTCGGCGCTTAAAAGCGCAGGGCGAGGTTCGCTCTTTAAATTGGACAAGCCGGGCCGCGTCATAGTAAACATTGGCAGGCAGTTTGGGAGCGGGGCTTTGAACCGGGCGTCGGGTTGCCGCGGGCTGCCGCGCGCGCAACGGTACAGCCCACGGGGAGGTTATGTCAGCGGGCGCTCGCTCACCTTCTCCTTGGCTCTGCCGGCGTGCTTCTGCACGGTCTTGGCGATGAGGGCTCCCTTGCTCTCTGCCATAACTGGTGCCTGCTGCTCGGTAATGGTTACCGCTGCTGTGTGACCCGCGCACTGAACAACCGCTCCGTCTCTCTCTCTCTCTCTCTCTCTCTCTCTGCGGCGCGTCGCTCGCTGGCAGGGTCTCTCTGAGGCAGCGCAAGGCACCGGGAGGCGGTGGCACTCTCTGCACTCTGCGGGCGCGATCGGCGCTGGTCCACTGATATGCGCGCGCCTGCGGGTCTGCGGCCTGTCGGCGCCCGGCGGAGCGACTCGCGGGGGAGAGCTGCACGGCTGCTGGCAACGACGGTGGAGCGCGCGACGCCAAACGTTGCAAGCGATGCGCCGGAGAACACTGAGGCCCGCCTCCGAGCCGGAGCCGCCAGCCCGCCACGCGATCCCTCCCTTCCCGCCGGAGCCCGGCGGGAGCCCGCTGGGAGCCCGCTGGGAGTCCGGGGGGCGGGAGAGCAACGCCGCCACTTGGGAGTAGGGCCCCGGAGCCTCGGACCGGAGGCCCGCCGTCCCGCTATCTTCCGCCGGCCGGCCGCAGCGCCTCGCACCTCGAGCGCCGTCGGCAAGCGAGGGACCGACCGTCCCGGCCCACCTGCCAACTGCCGCTCTTACCGATCACCACTCGCCTCCGCGATTCTCTTTAATCTGATTTTTACGTGGCATTGTTATTACTCGAGAGCGAGAAAATCAAATAGTGCTCCAGTCGCCTTTTCCAATAAAACTGCACCGTTTTATACTTTTCGGGCTTCCCAATTGGCAGTAGAGGACGTGTGTATGTTGATCGAGGTGGTCGAATGAAACGACTAGGTTATTCATTTGTAAATGGTTTTATTAATAAATTATTTTTTTATTTTATTATAAGGATTGCTCAAAAGAAGTAAACGTCTGATAAAAATCAATTTTAACAACTGAAATAAGACGGACGACATTCGCAAAGTTGTGTGATGTTTAACTATTACATTATACATAAGGGTGACTTACGGAATCTTAATACTTCAATATGGTCTATCCAAATATTACAATTGACGGGAGCTCCTTTTATGTCGCGGGCCGCTCGGAATGATCAATGTGTATACGCAGTTTATATCATAAATTTTATTTTTAATCTTTCACCACTTTATATCCAAACTTATAATTTCTCCTTTCTTTTCTTTTTATTTTCTTATACAAGTTTTCTTATGGGTACCTATATAATTATTCTTTGATTTCATTTCGTGATGAGTAAGCACTTTGAACAACCTTGCAAGATAGATAGATAAAAACTTTTTAGAAAAAAATATATATTATCAATATATGTACAAGAAGTATATCTGAAAGCTCCAAGTGCTTGCAAAGGGCTCGTCGAGCTTTCCTATACATCTTTCAGCTTACTTTTTCCAAATGTTCTTTTACCTTCTCAAGGTCAACGTTACTCAAAGTAGTAGCATCGTCATTTGAACATTGGTGCTTGTTTAATGGATCTTTTTGATTGTATTTCGTGAAACAGTAAATCACATTGAGGTTCTGGGATTCCGCGCGAACCGCAAACAAATAATAGCTGTTCGAGAAAGTTTACAAATTTTAATCTGTATACACCGCACGTATCTTGCTAGTACCTAATATAAATTTGCTTTTATTCTTGGAAAAATTGGATAAGGCCATAAACCAATCTGACGTCCATTCGAGCGCCAGGTTATTCTTGATCTTTTAAACTTCATGTCTTACCGTACATAATTCATAATATATTGTTTCGTTTTAAATCTGATTTTCAGTTATTTTTTTATAAAATCAATCCTCTCTTTTAACCACTTTCTCATCTTCGCATTTTACGCATTCATACAATTATAATACGTAGCTCGATCGCGATGTAAGTCACGTAACTGTCTCAAGTCTCGCAATTCAAAACTCCGTCCATTGATTTTTAGATTTATCTTAATCTTACATCATTTGGAAAATGTCCGCAATAATAATCATTGTCGTTTCATACGACTATCGTTGTTTTATTATACTCTTTGAATTGCTTTGTTTCATTGATTCTCTTTTTCGTTCAATGAACTTTATAACATTTAATTACTGTACCTATAGAATTTTCGTAAAAGCACATGCGTAACTTGTGTAGCTTATTCCATTTGTAATAATGTAAAAACTTTAAATAAGTATAGTATCTAGGATCTTTAATCTGTAATCTCGACATGTACGATTCTTATCGCAGAGGAGCCGGTGGGTGATCTTTGAGACAGAAAGTAAAGGTTTTTGTGCAGCAATTTTTTTGTTATATTACTTTTTTATTCATTATATTTTATAATAAAAATATCTTTCTTTCTAAATGTTAGAATTAATAATCATAACCTTACATAAATTGAGTGAGTTGGATTTATTCTTTCTTTTATTAAGAAAAAAATCTGTAGTCGTTGATATGACAGATCAGCAGTCGACGAAGTACTGCTAAAATTTTATATCCTTGTAATTGTCTTGATTGATTGGTCCATCTTACGACGTTAAAATTTATTACAATTCAATCATAGACCGTAACAAAAAATCATTGATTTACTTAGATCTCTAAATTTTGATACACGATTCGAGAAAAAGATAGCGCACGTAGATAATGTCCAATTTAATCTAAAAAATTGTCAATAAACTTATCATGTATACGAATCTATCGTAAAAGACTTACACGAGTTGAGAAAAAGTAAAAAAAAAAAAACAAAAAAAAAACATAAAACGTAATTAAAACATCGTTTTCTGTACATAGAAAGTCCCGTCTCAAAAATCACAGCGCGGCATTGCGCATCATTTCGACGGGTGTTATTTGTAAACCTATACAAAAGTTGTTCTCGTTTACATTCTACGTTCAATAATGGTACAATAATGATGTATTTAAAATGTAACTTATATAACCTTAGTACTGATTAACGATGGCTGCATTCCAGCGTGGGCCCAGCCTTTGGCCGAGTGGAGCTAACAGACAAATACGCTCCTTCGAGTGTAAAACTTCGCTGTTTTCTTTCTCTACCTCAGTTGCTTCTCGCATTTGTTCATCTTGCCAAAACTATGCAACATCTCTAATTCTCTAACTATATACTCTATATAAAATATTGTTAGTATAACTAAAACGCGTGTTGGGTCTAGCTGGAATGCTGCCCTTATTTATGCCTCCAGTATTCATTCCAACTATTTTTAAGATTCCTTATCGATATATTCAATCTTTTCATATACATCATTCTCTTTTTTGCGCATAATTGTCCATTGTTTTCTTTTAGCCTCTTTCTCTCGCTTTCTTGTTTTTACTACGATTTTAATGTTCTTCGCATTCTATCCCTTTCTCTCTTTTTCATTCTCGATTCATTCATACGGAACCGTTCACTCCATTCTATTCTGTACTTTTTTTAGTCGTATGTCGCGATTTTTCTGTCAAAAATTCTTGACAAAATCGAGCTCACTGAAGTCTGTCATTGGTCAGTCAATTAATTTAATTTCCAGCTGTTCTCTCGGCGGTATATTATCTTAACATTTGAATGAATTTCATACTCTTTTGACAGCATAGAAAGGTCATGGACATTCTTCTAGTTTTCTGATTCGACACCATCTTCATGTTTTCTCTTTTTACCTCTGGCAGGTGACGCTTCTGCAAATAATAATAGATATTAAATTAATTAACCGAGGATGATAATGTAATTTTTTGTAAAAGTAGTAAGTTAATTAACATACCCTCTTGCTGTTCCTCTTCAGCGTCATCTTCTTCATCATCATCATATTCATAATCATCATCTTCTAATTCAGCTTCAACAACATAATCTTCTTCATCACTTTCATCCTAGAATAATGGTAATTAATTAATAATTCGTATTAAAAGAATGGTATATTTACCGTAACAAAGTCATATTAGTATTTAATGTTCTTAATCGTTTGTGATAGCGATTAAATTTATTTTAATAATTTTTTAGATATTACTTATTGTGAGTTGATATGTATTAGTTAAAAATTTGAACTACTGCATATCGCGTGCAAGAATAATTTATATGTGTATTAGGAGAAATAATTACCTCAAGATCTTTATATACAGTGTCTAATAAAACTCCACCATCTTCAATGTCTTCATCATCTTCTTCTTCTGATACTAAAGTGCATAAAACATTGTGTTAAAAACTAAAAGAATAAAGAAAAAATAAAAGAATAATAAGTTTGCATTTGATAAGTTACTTTCGTCACTGTCGTCTTCATTGGCGTCTCCATCGTCATTGCCATTGACTTCATCGTCATCGCCATCAGAATCTACTTCATGCTCTTCCATGTCAAATCTGTAAGAGGTTCAATTTATTGGCTTTAAATAATTGTTTTAATCTGATAAATAACCAGTAATTTTATTCATTTAAGGAAAACGAACCCGTCAAGATACCGCAAACTCGGTATAAGAGCGAAGATTTTCTGTCGGTAATTGTCCACGTTGGTCGCTTCATTATTAAAGAGGTCAAGGTTTTTCAAATTCTTAAATTCCTTTAGAGGCTGCAATGTATCGAGGTCTTTAATTTTATTTCCACTGAGGTTGAGATGAGTTAACTTGGGACTCGTGTGCAGAAAATTTAAGCCAGATGATATTCTGTTGTCACTCAGCTCCAACTGCGAGGGATAAAAATATTAAAAAATGCCGGAATATTTTGCAGCTTTGACAAAGACAAATTAAGCGACGAACTAGTCGGATTACCTTTTTAAGATTGGGTAGTTTGGGGAAGCCTTTCAAACTGGTGAGTCCAACATTGATAAGGCTCAAGGATTCGAGGGCGACGAACTCATCCGTGAGACCGACGATGTTTGTACTCCGGCAATTGTCAAGCACAAACTCTGTAATCTGAAAGAAGAGGAAGAAGAAGCAGTTGAAATGAAAGTTGAACGTGTACCAAAGTACTCAATGGTAATTGAAAGTGGAGGAGAGTGACTTGCACTCGAGTCGGTACTACTAGACTCTTAGTTTGCCAATTAGCATAATCCTTCGGGAACAGCGGAGAACAAGCATCGCGGAGCGGATTAATTCATTAAGCGGAGAAGTACAATTGCAGGGCGGCCGTGTCGGAGGGATCCCCGGTAAGACCGGGAGGCCGAGCCGGTCGACTTCCGCCGCGGACAAAAGGACTCGGGAGAAGCGCGCAATGAGCCCGAAGGAGGATCGCCGGGCGAACAACACCGGGCGCGAGTGCGCATTCGCTCGGAGGCGTAGGCCGGCGCGGACGGGTCATTTTATTGATCCGAGGAGCGCGCGCGGGCCAGTACGGCGCGAGCGGCAGCCGGAAGTCGCGGCGATGTTCAAGGGCTTGGAGGGCTTCTGCCGCCGGGGACGGGCCGCGCCTCGGGGGAGGCGTCCTCGCGGCGCACGTGTCCGCCGCGCCGCCGCTCGAGGCCCCGGTTCTCGCTGTCGACGACGACGACCGGCCGGGCAAGCCGGTGTCAGCCGTACGCAGGGCCGCGCGCGAGGGCCGATACACGCGTGCAGCGCACGCTGGAGAGCCTTTGTAGCCGGCAAGCGGATCGATGATTGCAGTTGCGTCGCGGCCGGGGATGCTCTGTATATGCCCGGAGACAGAGTGCTGCGAGCGAGCGGGCGGAATGGACGGGGAGGAATAGAGAGGGACGCCCGCGCCGGCCGCTCCTGGCTATGCATAGAAAGCCAACATGCTTCGCTTACACCTTTCCCCCTCTTTCAGCCCTTTGCTTTTTACATAGCCTCCGTTTTCGAGCTTCCTTTCCGCCTCCCTTTCTACCTCTTCACTTGCCGCTCCTCCCGCGCCCTTTCTCCGCTTTCAATCGGAGGTGCGCCTAAGTCAACTCGCCTGCACTTCCGTCTGGTGCATATCGAAGGTACACACCTCGGTACCCAGAGGATCATTAACTTTCTCAAACAACTTCATTTTAATGCCTTTTAATTAACCTTCGCTCCAGATGTTCTTATGAACAACAATACGTCAAACTGTTCGTATTCTTTCTTCGCTTCAAAATCCAGTTAATTGGATTAAATGCATTTTTTAAGAAATATGACTTTACAATGACTATAATCGGATCTTAATACTATTAAATTTTCTAATGCTTCTCAAACTTTAGAGACTATTGAGTAAATTAATTATTTATAAGGATATTATAATAATACGGCGTACAAAATGCTAGTGATTGAATATATATTTATTCAAATAACATTTGCTCCGAGAGTAATAGATGATTTTCAGGTAATTGCATTTAAGAGCCGACATTATATCTTGGACAGTACCGCATATGTAAAATGAATTCGACTTACTAATTGAAGTTACTTTTTGCTTTTTGGCGTGCACAATGAATGATAATTCAAGCAATAAAAAGTTTACGACATCTAATCAAGACCTAGTCAGATTTTACGTACTTTGAAGTAATTAATTGAAACTCCAGGAGGCATCTGGACGTTCGTTATATAGCTTTTTTACCATGTGACAAGTTCGGTTTGTTATCATGCAAATGACCATATATTATTAAAAAAAAACGAGATGCGCAGTCCTTGTCAAATTGGTTTTTTACGAGGTGACTTTATCTGGGACTAAATTCAAAAAAGCGCTGTTCGCCATTATGAGAAAAAAGCAACAGTCACCTGATTGTTGTTTTGATCGCATCGACAAAGTAATGGCTCGCGAAATAGATTGATCAAAGTGGAAAGAAATCCTCAAGAAATTCGAAATATAAACGCAGAGCAGTACTTAAGGTACAGAACATCGTATAAGTACCCTCGAACCGTCACGTATGGATCGATGAACCCAGGCGGGGTTAAAAGGACTTGGCAGCGGGAGGTGAGGTCGCTGTCTCCCACAGAGTTATATCTACGTACAGGAGATGTCACGAAAGTTGTGATCGACGCTGACAGCGTAATACAGCCGAGAGAAATTGTAGAATAGCGTAACATTTGCACGATCACATTGTGCACGTGTATCAAGGTCGGTAAGTCACCAATCTCAAGATGGTCGACAAATCAATCCGAAGACCATTATACTACATTATTATTGGATCACGGCATTATGATGAATACGATGGGCGTTTTGCTGTACAATAAGTGCATCGTCGCACGAAACTATTACGAGCAAGTCCGGTGGTTCTTTACACTGCGTCAACTGCAGCGGTATATAGCTTGGCACGATATCGGCATTCATTCGTCATAATTGACTGGTTTTCAATGTTGTTAAATTACGTGCATTTCCTAAGCGTTTTTTCTAATCGAGCGTCGTGCGTACGATACTGCGTATTAGAGGATATATAGCGGGGCGATAAAGGCGACAAGTGCGCGAGGCGTTCGGCCGGAAAGCAATAGCGCGTAAAACCTTCGGGGCTATCGGGGGCTATCGGGGGCTATCGGGGGGTACCGGGGCTGGCGGGGGAAAGTGGAAGAATAACACTAGAGCTACCGATGCCGATTGCGCGATTGCGTAAGGGGCGCCCGCGTCTCGGCCCGCGCCTCGGTCCGCGCCGCGGAGACAGGGCCGCGAGGGCGGGCCGGGGGCCATTGAGCCGGGGGCTTCCGAGGGGCATTCACGGCCAAGCGGCAGATCGATTTTGATCCAAAGCTGGCGGAGGAAGTGGGTCACGTGTGGGTGAGCGATCCAGCGGGCGAATGCAGGAAGTGCCGGGCCCCGGGTGGTGGGGGATCCTCTGCAGTCGGCGTGCCACGTGACACCGCGGGCAATCGAATCTCCGTGCATAACAGGCGAGCGTCGGGGCGCGCGCGCGCCCGGCGCGGAAAGTTCAAGCGAGGCGCGGGCGGGGAGGCGGCGCCGCCGGCGGAGGCGGTGCGGGCGGCGCGCGGCCGGCCCCCCGAGGGCACAGGTGCACCGGCGGCCGGAGGCGCGCGGGCCGGGCGCCCGGCGCACTCGGCAAAGTGGACTCGTCCAACATGGCCGGTGGGCCGAGTCTGGGAGAGCGGCTGCGGCGGCGGCGGCGGCGGCGGCGGCGGGGCCGCGGCGCGTCAGGAGCGCGCGGGTCCGCCGACGGGGACGGCGCGGGCGGCGCGGTCGGCGCGGACTTGTTGCCGGGCCCCGGCGCGCCGGCCCGGTCATGCGCACTGGCCCGGGCGCGCGGGCGCCCGGCCCCCTGACCCACTGGCGACGACGCGGCCGCGACTCCTCGGCGGGGCCGCACCATATGCTCGGACGCCGGCGAACGAGCGGAGTAAAACAGAGAGCGCGGAGCCGAGCGGCGGCCGGGGGGGAGGAGCCGCGTGCGCGCCGCCAGCAGCCGCGCCATGCTCCCTTCCGGCCCGCGGCTCGGCGGCTCGGCGGCTCGGCGGCTCCCACGCGCCCGGGCCCGCGGTACTTACTTCGCCGGGCTTCCGGCCCCGCTTCTCCAGCTCTATCCGCTTCTCCATGCCTCCGGTGCGGGTGTTGTCATCCGCGAGGGACATGCTCCGGTGGCTGGGCCGCCGCTGCTCGAGGCCCGCGCCCGGGCCCCGTCCGTCTGCGCCCTCGGAGCGGAGCTCGCCCGAGGTCCACTGCGGCGCACGAGGAAGCGCGCCGACGCCGACGCTGGCGACGCTGCCGCCGCTGCGCTGCCCTGGCTCTGCCCTGCCTCTGCCCTGCCTCTGGCTGTGGCGCCGCCGCGCCGCTCCCGCTGCTCCCGATCACGCCCTGGACGCCCTCTGCCTCCTGGCCGCTGCCGACCCTAGCCTCGAGCTGCCTCGACCGACACGAGCGACAGGCGGTGCGCGCCGCGACTCTCGCACCCGTCCTACAACACAACACCGACTCTGCGACTTGCGACTTGCGGCCACCAGTCCTACCAGCGCGTAAGCCAGTAGAAGACGGAGGCGAAGGAGAGGAAGGAAGAACCGAGAGAGAGAGAAAGAGAGAGAGAGAGAGAGAGAGCGCGCGCCCGAGCGGGAGCGAGACGGACGGGGCGCGCGTGCGCCTTCGGAATATGGAGGCGAACGGCGCCTGTCGCCGGCTGGCGGCTGGCGGCTGGCGGCTAGCGGCTGCCCACTAGAGCCCCCCACCCCCCACCCCCTCCCAATCCCGCTCCCCGCGACCCGGCCCTGCAGGACAACGCGGTTGAAGTCGCCTCGAGCGCACTCGAGCTCAAAGATGCTCTCCTCACCCCGCCAACCCTTCCCGCCAAATCCTCCCTCGCGTTTCGAGGGCTCGACCCGCTCCACCCTCCGATCGCCGCGTTTTATTTTTATCTACGCCGCGCCGCCACGCCGATGAGCGGTTGCATGTGCGTGTATCGTAGGAACGCCCGCGGCGTGCCGATACATTTCGGTCAAGCCGCGCCAATCCTGTGACATGGCTACCAAAGTGCGCAACGAGCATCGGCTCCATACCGGCTTGCGTCGTTACCTTCTCGCTCCCATCTCATCCCTCCTCACCCGTCCTATTAATTATTCATGTTTCAGCCGATGTACTTACGCGCCGCGCGGCGGCGCCGGCGTATTAGGATGCATCGAATCTCGGCGTTTCATTTTGGCTTAGTCGAACACCGAGAAAAAGTATTTTATACGCCCTCTGTGTCGTGTTGCGCCTCGTTACATATCGTTTTCGGCTCGACCGCAGCCGACAGCGCCCGAAATTCTACTTCATTATACATACACGAATACGTATGCTGTCGTGTGGGTCGCTGTAGTGTGCGTACCACCCCTAAGTCAGTGTAACGTGTTTCAGTCCCTAGCCTGTGTTACAATGCATAGATGCGCGCGCAACGCACATGGCATGCTTGTGTTCTTTGAAAACGCATCACCTAGCGCTACTCATGCGCGCGGTCAAATTCTGAACTTTGCGCAAGGTGATAATTGTCACAATATCACCAATATCATTCGTCACAGCATTACCGCATAAGGAATATAAGCGGCTATTCTCTAACATTGTCTAATATTATAAATTCTCTATTGAAATACATACTCAGTATGCATTAATAACCGTTGTCAAAACTTAATTCAATGAAATAAAACATTGATCTGCCGATACTCGACAAATTAGACGATCTACCCAAGAGTATTTTAAATAAATGATAATTATGGATATAACCCATTATCGCATAGATATAACAAACCTCGAACGTTTAGCTTAACTGTTTCTTAATTTTTTCAAGTTTAATTTCAATACACAGATCGTTGACTATCACATACTTAAGCACATCGCAAAGTAACTAATTACGGATATCATTTCTTTAGCATATTCTATTACTAATATATTTATATATTGCTACTAATAATAATACACAATCCGTTTGGTTTTATAATTTGTCGACATAAAAAGATATTCAAAATAAATGATCATATTAAGAGTCGAAGATGAGTTATACGATAAATTTATCCTTGAAATTCTTGGCGCCTTCCAGTGCTTTTTGCTGCTTATTAACAATTTACAAGAATAAATTCAAAACATTGTTAAATTGCAGTTGAGTTCATAGCGCAAATATACAGCTACCCAGTTTGCATATGCTTAGGGTAAATCCCGTCAGATTCCTTCGTAAGCATGTTGATTTTTTTCTTCATATACATCTGCTTGCGCACATATGCTATAAGAAAAATAATACGTAGTTTGAATGTACAGTTTATGCATATATATATATATATCCATACAATCTCAATGAACGGCAACTCGATTACAGTAAATCACGGCCCCAGACCCCAAACTGTTACCGTCAGTGTCACGTCATTTTCTTTATTATCGTCATTGTATGCATATGTAAGGTCACCATTGTATAGAAAATATTATAAACCTTATTTTAGATTTTTTGTTGATTTATTCTAGTATTAATTATTAATTCAAATATTAGTCTCTAATTGAATCTAAAAAAGTTAATTATCTTATCTCATAATTGCCTTAAATATTTACCTATAATCTTTTGAATTGTTTACTTCATGTATTACCATACTACGCATGATACTTTGGCGCCATCTTAAATTGTGTAAGCGATAAGCAATAAGCGTAAGCTCTTTATAGAAAAAAGGTAGATAAATCGATGGAATATACAGTATCTTATATTCTAATTATGTTATTTTTGCATACTCTTTCTTATATTTTACTAATATGTTAAAAATATTACTCTTCCGTTCTTTATTTCCTTTCCTAAGTAGATTCATAACCTCGAGCAACCGCGACTATTTCTCAACGAATGGCGATTCATGTCAGTTTAGTTTATAGATGTAAGAAAATGTAATATATGCTTTGTTTATATCGCTCATGACTATAGTACTACCATCTGGTTACAAAGAGATTCTACTGGATTCTTCGTAATTTAGCAGTGGCCTGGCAGGGCTAGCATCATGTCGTATATCATGAATTATTATGATTATCTATATTTATATTTTGATATTACTATATTATTGGTATCTTAATTTTATCTTTATAGTTTATAATGTTCATCTAAAATAAAGATATTATTCTAGAATAATTAAAGTAAGAATTCAAAAAATAATTGTCTCAATATTTGAAAAAGTATTAAAAAAAAAGAAAAATCAAATGTATTCGCACAAAATTTTTTACTACTATTCAACGCTGAAAAATATCTGTGCTACAATAGGCACAAACCAATTTAAGGTTATAAAATAAATCTGAAGTAGTTACTTTTCTAATAAGTAAGTTTGAATTAAACTGTTCCGGTCAACAAGACTGTAGATGCAGGTGTAAATTAATTAAATATTAAATCAAAATGTACATAAAACAATGTATTTAAAATAATGTTTAGTAACTTTGACGAAAATCATAATATATAATACAGAGTTATTTTATCCAATGTAGTTAATGTTGCAAATTTTAATGTATGCTTAGTTAACAAATACATTAAATCTTGTAAGTTATATTGAAAATAAACATAGTTTTAGTCCAAACAGTCCATATATATAAATATATGTATGATACTTATAGTATTAAATGCTTAGAATTATAGAACTAGTAGTTTGTTGGATCTGTAATATTAAAAAACAGCATTTAATACATCATTTTAAATTTATTTTGAAATATTGGTAAGTATAAAATTATCAGATAAAAAAACAATCTCGAAAATTTGTATCCATACATACAGATTACATATCACAAAGATATGAAGATTAAAGTTAAAATTAAAAAATCCAGGCATAGAATCACATACTTGTAGAAATCTTCCAATTAACAATATGCTTACAGTATTATATTATCTATTCTAAATAATTATATCAATTTATGTAAAACTAACAATTTGTTTGTTATATTATTTGTAACATCTTTTTTTTGAAAAGGTTTGTCGAGGATTACAATAAATTTCATCACATACGTAAAGATTTTTATATATTACATAATACAAATGATTTTTCTTTATACATTATAAATATACAATAATTTAATGTAATTATAATACATTATTTAATGGAAATAATAAATTTATGAATAACGATATTTTAATTTACGCCAAAAATATTTAAATTCATAACTTTAACTCTAAAATGAGGTAGAAAATAGATTTACAGCAATATAAAATTTTATTAAAAAAATATTTGTAACATTCTTTGTACTTATGTACAGTGTGATGATGACAACGTTAATAACGATAATATTAATAAAATTATAAAATAGAAATAATAATAATAATAATAATAATAATAATAATAATAGTAAGGTGACAATCATTGAACAATCTTATTATACATAGAAGCTCTACACAATATTCACCTATGTTTAAGAACTAAGTATCTCAATATTCATTACTTAAATGTACATGTGATTTCAAAATAATTATTAATTTACATAATTGTACAATATAACAAAAACATTGTGAAAGAAAACACGCATTATTAATTAGTAATTATTGAGAACATTAACTCCACCACTGGGAAAAATGTATGTTACATTGTACAAACATGATACAATAATGATGATAAGATGCCACAAATATGAACGTTGTGTGATGTAAATGAATGACACACAATGGTTCTTAGACAACTCAAAGAGAAGTGGTTGTACAGAATAGTCCCCATCAAATTTTTATACAATTTTAAGTGTCTTTTATCGAATAAGTAGATTCAATATAAATCTAGAAAGGTGACCTAATTAATGATAAAAGATTACCTAACTTACATTTACAACTGTAATAAACTGTTTAACATTATAAGATTGCTTTACTGGTTAAAAATTGAAACCATTTGACCAACACGTTTTTATAAGCTGTGTAATAAATTATTGAAAAAATCCAAATGGTCTAATGGTTATTTTGAAATGGCACTATTTGTTTATTTATGCTATAACCTATTTAAAATTTTATAAAATTACTGAAAATTTATACAATTTATGACAGCTATTCTTGTGTCAAGTTTCTATATATATATATTTAAATTTTACTGAATTTAACAAACATCATATCAATAATATCACCAATTTTTCCTTAATACTGATCCAAGCATGTAATTTATTTATACCTTCTTTACTTTTGAGCATCTTGTTAATGATATCAATTTATTCGCAAATGTACTTACAAAATATTATAATAATCGATCAAATAATCATATATTATTATATGTATGCAATTGATGTATTTTATTGAACGATTATTTCTAATCCCTCTTTTCGGTTTACTATTTAAAGATTTTTAATTTAAATTCATTTGTTGCATGTATATAAATAAAGTAAGTGAATACATTAGAATTGACAATATTTAAATAGAAAATATATATAATTACGCTGTATTAATTCATATTTTATTACAAAAATAAAGTTAAATATGCACCACTGAATTTAGTACGTTTTAATTTTATAAAAAATCAAATTTTAACACAATTTACATCATAAATAAACTAAAAGTGTGATTTCACAGTAACTTATGACCGCATCTAGAGTATAATCCAGAACTTAGATAATTTATGGTCTCCCACTGATAGTTGCAGGTCCTAAAGTCGTAGCGCCATCAGATAAAGATCTTTTACGAGGTCTAGAGCACTGCGGAGACGTTCTGATTTGTATATGACAAACCGCACTAGGATTCTCGTCTACATCACTCTCATTAGTATTTTGTCTCTTGTGATTTCCGGAAACTTCGTTTTGTATAGGTGAGTTCTTTCGTTTAAGATTGTTCGATTCCTGCTTTGTATTTGACGCCGCAGAGGAACGCGTCTTTCTAGGTTGATGATCTAAAGTAGCCTGCATTCTCTCCAGAGCTGCTCGAAGAGGTAAAAGACCAACTGCAAATGGTATTTCTGCACTTGTGGAGTACTCGAGGAACTCTTCATTAACCTCGCCATCTTCTGCAACATCTGACATGTCACCCCACAAGGCTCTATTAACCGATGCTGTTGTGTTTGGTTTCATAAACTCACTCGCGTGTTGGTTCTCAGTGACTTCTAATTTGTCTAAATTCATGTTATTTGTTAGTTTGTCTACCGTCTTTGGTTTGTTCATTTCTTTCTCGTTCTTTGAGATATGACTTTTAGTATTGTAACGGCCCGGAAGTTTCGATGCTTTTCGCAATGGTCGCGAATGGTTTTTCTTTGCTGACTGGGTTGTTAGGATCACTTTTACATTAGGAACTCTACGCTCTAGTTCTTTAGTTTTACGCTTTGTTCGAGAGAATAGCTTCATATTCGAAGGGGACTGATTCTTTTTATCATCCCTAAGTTTTGATTTTAAATTCTGGGAAAAGGCTTCTTCGTTATCCTGCTGATTTAAACGAACACTTCGCCTTAATACAGGAGGTCTATCCTCTTCTACATTTCTTTTATCAACCACATCGAGATGAGTGCGCGCATTTAACAATTCAAATGTACTTGTAGGACAAAAGTCAGTTAATGAACAACCTACAATAGACTGTATACTTTCACTACTAAAACTTAGAATATAGTCTGAGCTCTCAGTGTCAAAATTCGTTTTCAAAGTTACAGGTGTCTCATCGTTTGACGAATCATTTACCAAATCTATGCGGTTAGGAGTCAAGGGTTGGGGCAACGATTTTTCAAAATGTGCATGTCTCTTTGAAGTATTGTCACTATTGTTTTTGCGTTTTTTGTGCGTATACACTTTTGAGCATTGTCCAACTCTATTGACTTCATTATCAGGACATTCAGAGGCTTTATAAACTTGAGAACGTTCTTCTTTCTTTGCACAGCCGTTGCTTACGAAGTTACAGCACCTCTCGTATAAGTTTGACTCTGAATCTTTCTCACAGTGCTCAGAATCAATTGTCGACGACGTATCGCTAACAGATTCCACAGATTTCTCTCGGTGAGCCTGTTTTTGCCTCAAGGATTTATCTGTAACTACTTCTCCATTTCGATGTAAAGAAGAGTAAGAAGTTGTTTTGTTTTTAATACAGTCTATTCTGTCTTTTATAATATCACAGGGTTCCTCATACAAACAACGTTCAGCTGGACCATCCGAAAAGTTTTCGGAGACGTTTTCTTCGAGGTAATTCCTATCAGACTCAAAGTCGCTGCTATCCGAGGCGTCACAAGAAGATTGACCGTTATTCGTATGCTTATTCGTAAAACTTACGCGAATACCGTTGTCCTCGTTGTTTATCAAACCATTAATACGTCCATTCACTCCAACGTCCTTAGATTGACATTTTTCGTCATTGTCATTATGATCTGGTATGTGAAAACCTACCATTTTTTCTACAAGAGATTCTAATTCTTTGACCTAGAAGAAATCATGTATTAATTGACATTTTCTATGACAGATAATATTATTAATAAAAGTGGTAAATTAAAATGAACCTTAAAGAATCTAGCTGCTGATAACAGTGATGGCAAGTGAACGTGAGATACTGTAGTTTCCCCACAATACATAAATTCAATCATGGCTTTTAATATACTAAAATTCAAATCCCTAAGAACTATGATTGGTTCTGGACCAAGATCTTCTGCTAATATTTCCTGGTAAAAACAAAAGTCATTTGAAAATCTAATATCTCTTATTATTGGAAGTAACATTTGAGTATTATTATCTTTAATTTACTAATGCTGTAAGTATATTGCACTTATAACACATCCATTAGCTTACAATTATTGGTTCCAAACATAAACTACACTTGAATATTAAAGTGAAATATACTTTTATTAGCATTCTCTAAAGAATAATTCATTAGTAAAAAATAAATTATTAAGTATAAATGAACTGTGAACTAGCTTTAATTTACCTCAAAATAGAGACTGCAGGAAGCAAGTACAAGTTTATGTACTCTTAATTTTTGTTCTTCACATATGAGTGTAACATCCACCAAAGCTTGTCTAGCTAAAAGTCCACTAAATCTTTCTGTAACATAGGCTGCATGGCCAGGCCATTGCAGCACGTATTCCCTACCACTCTCCACCATGATCAACGAGTTGTTAATCTGAAAATCAGAATATTCTTTAATGATTTAAATAGTAAAAATGTAATCCAAATCTGAAATGTAAAAAATGTAAAATCAGTTACAGTAATTGATATATATTACAACGATCAACCAACATTTCTATTAATAGATAAAACTTATTTTTTGGATGAAACTGTTTTTCAGCTACAGATCTAAATATACTGAAATAATTCAATATTTTTTTAGAAGATTTTAAGTTTATAGATGCAGCAAATGTGCCCAAAATTAGCTTTACATAATGACCTTCTTCTTATGGGTTAGGTAAGCGTAACTTTTTAAAAATCACCATTTTTTACACTTAGATACTTATATTTACTACGTGATGCTTATCTTGGAAATAAGCTTATTGCACATAAGAATAGATTTCAAGCTGCTGCTTGAGAAAATATCTAGTAATAATATATGTACAAGTATATGCACAAGATAGCACAATATCCTCTACCTCACACGAAATTCTATATACTTAATTTTAGTTTATTTTCAACTCCAAAACAGATATATAATCCATATGGATGCTTATAATACACTTTTCAACTAATTTGATAAGAAATATTTTAATGCAAGAGAATGTATAAAAGACCAGTAATGTCCATTAGTAGACATGTTAAAATTAACCCAAGAACTTTCACTATTCATGCAAGCTACACATTTTGAACGAATACAGATGTTTCCAGTACTGTCGGTGTGTGCATAATGTTTCAAAAAATTGATATAAGAGGAAATCGAAATTGTAAAAGGAAACTTGACTCATTTTTTCAATTCCTTACACTGAGATGAGCAGCACAGTTGAAGGGCCAAGCAGTCAATCACTTTGTCATATGCTTAAGGCCTTGGAAAGTAAACAAGCACCTTTTGAACCACTGGATGTTGCTTACATACCGACGAAAATAAACGCTTTGGTAACGTTCTATTCGATTCTCAAGAGATTTCCCCTATTTTTCCTCCCAATGGAACCGTTTCTATATTCGTTGTGTGCCTACGTGCCGTTGCGCTTGTGTGCGCTTCCATACGTGTGTCGTTCGCATCGAAAAATGAAAACAACGAACGTCTCCTCCTGCTTCGGTGGCCGAAGTGTGGAGTCGTACAATCATGCAAAAAAATAAGAGAGACAGAGAAAGGACTGTCTAAAGAGGCAAAGAGTATCGTATATATGCCGTTCTAGTCTGCAGAAGCGTACTCACCTGCAGACTCGTAGCGATGATTTGAGCGTTTGTCAAAGGTTGGTCCACTGAACCAGCGGAGGTGAGATAGCGAGCGCTCGAGCTGCCGTGCGCTTCTCGGCCTCAGTAACGCTGACTCGAGAGCCCTTATTCACTGATGAGCCAAGCGACGCGAGCTGCTGGAGGCTTTCTTTCAGCGGACGCATTAATCGGACCACGGCTATTTCTTTCGCGCGCCTTGAACGTCGACGTCTCCGTAAGAACATGAGAGCCCGGGATGCGAGCGCGCTGCAGGCTGCCACTGCTGCTGCTGCTGCTGCTCCTTCGATGCGCCGCCGGGATCCCGGAGATCGTGCAGAGATGTGTCAGTCTCAGTCCGAGTCCAGCTTGCCAATGTGCGTACCGATGCCTTTGTGTGCGCCTGCGTGCATATGGCGCTGTGTCAGCCTGTACGTGCGCTCGCTCAAGTTCGTGTGCGGGGCTGTTCGGGCTTTACACTACATCGCATGCGTCGAATGCGCAGAGTCAAAATTCGGCCATATTATAAAGGCGCTCTTGTGATTGGCAAAACTATCGCGAACAATGTGCACCAACCATCACCATAAGCAATTGTCTCATTTTTCTCGCAACTCGTTCCGTCCTTTCTTCCCATTGGCTTCATAAATGCAAGTATCAGTAGGTACTGGTATAAGTACTTATGAGCATTTTTCCCCTTGAGTAACTGCAGGTTTTGACAGGTCTTCTATAGCTTCGTGTTCATGCATAATCCAGAATATGCTTGAAACTTCGTAAGTATACAGACAATATAACGGACAGTTGGGCTTGGGATTGACAATTGACAGGAATAGGGGAAATTATAGAACGCACACGAAACTATATCGTGTACGAAGTTTCTATAGTGCAACAGGGAAATCGTAGGTATGCTTGTATCTCTGATATTATATGCAGTATAGATACTGATACTTTGGAAATGCATGTTTCACGATGGTTTTGATAATTCCGAGATAAGTTTTTGTTGTAAACCATTGCATAATACTGCAGGTATCTGCAATCTTATTTATTATCTACGAATATAGATGCTTCATGGTTACAACGTAATGGCTATGTGCATAAGTGTGTGTTCGCCGAATGCTGCTCCGTCGGTAAATTGTTTCACAGCATTTTCTACATTACCGGTAATATTTTCTTATTTGGCAGTCGGTTAGCTCTATCGATTCTACCTATGCCTAATATATACAGGTGGTACGAGTCAGTGGTAACAATAATTCAATACATTTTGAGCTACAAACTACATTGAAAGTGGATGTTTTTTTATAATGTTTTATGTTAATCCTCCATACACACGTACATGTATTTTAATAGTAAGGGGGCGTTTTCTCACACAACTATTAAATACAACATTTTCAAAGATTGCAAAGTGAAACTAATAAAAATATTATGAAATTAAATTATTATTTTGTATATTTGTCAAAATAAAATTTTGTTAATAAAGTTTTTCTTCATTAGAATACATATATGTAGTAAAGATACGTTTGTCTTTTTATTCTATTTATTGTCCTAATTCATTTACAATATATGTAACATCAAAAATATATCGTTAAACAGTTAAACATTTAGAAACTTATGAACAGAATGAAAACAAACAAGCCAGCAAGTTTTGTGCAGTGTTACTATCAATCTCAGCGCGCGTGTGTGTAACTTATTATTTTAATAAACATTAAAAAAAATTATCTAAATCATAAATATCATAAAAATAAAGAGAAAGAAAAACATAAATTCGATTGATATATAAACCTTTATGATAAACTTAAATGTACTTAATATAAAAGTCGATTAAAATGTCGACTTTAAAATTTAAAGAAAGTTTGTTTATATAATATTAAAATAATGTGAAAACATGTTTACGATTTATAAAATTATTATACCATAATTTTTTTAATTTACTGTAAAAACTATGACATACTGGTGAAAAGATTTTTTATAACAAAACATCTTCATTCGCTATTGTATAATTCGATTATATATTCTTAGATATTTTTAGTTAACAATTTAATTTGCATATTATATGTAGATATGTACTAGCTTCGCAGCATTACCGATAAAGTTCATTAATAAAAATAGTAGTAATATTCATAGTACAAGACTGTAAAATAGTGTATTATCATGCGTATTTTAATACTTTATCTGACATAAAAGAAAACTACTCATTATTATATGCTTCGTTGTTTACAGGCGTATTCTTTTACGTAATGCATGATTTAAAACTACATAAGCATGTAGCTCGTTCACACATAATTTACTGCTACAATTTCAAGGCTCATTGTTCGCTGCTCTCTTCGTATAAGATCATGATTTGTTGTATCATGAACAAAGTTTTGAAATGTCATCCCTTGCTCCAAATCTGCATCTCTTTAGATTCATAATCGACAGAAATTTGATCAGTACCTAATTTCTTTAACTGCAATCTGTATACTCAGCAATACTAAAAAGAAGCTAAAGTCAAAAACTAAAATTTTCCTCTAATATGAATATAATTTTTTTGTAAAATCACAGTCATCTAGGGTGATAAATTAAAAATCTCAGGAATATTCAAATAATTTTTCAAAAATCATAATTATTTCCTTTATCAAATTTTATATCTGGATTATATTTCAAATTTCATTAATATTCATTAGTTCAAAAAGAATTATGAACCTATAACGTTTCCTTAAGGCCACTGAAAGTAATAACAGAAGAGAAAAAATGAAAATGCCTTAAATCGACGTGAAATTTGTTTGAAGGGAAAGACGTTCTGTAAACGTTATCGATTGGGAAACGATCCCCGGTAGCCGAGTGCTTGGTAGGAATCATTTGGCGTGTAGGCGAGGTATTGTGAAGGATCGCTCGCTCGGGGTGTTCGCAGTCGTAGGATGAGCCTCCGAGTCGGGCTTGACTAGGCCAATTGTACGCGTCAGGTGCATAGCAGCGTCGTCGCGGACCCTTGGCTCCGGTCTTCCGTCGGGCCAGTCTAGCTGGCGGGGGCGGCCAGAGGGCAAACGAGAGCAGCCTTCCAGTACTGTAGGAGAGCCTTGTCGAACTCGACGGGCTTGGCAAGGGCCTCTGTGAGCCACTGCTCAATGACCGGCAGGTTGCGCTCGCTCCAGCGCGTCTCCTGCTTGATGGTCTCGAGGGCGTCGCTGACGAAGCTCTCGGCCCCGTCGAACTGGCCGCGGCGCTCCTCCAGGAGTTTGGACACCATGTCGTAGCCCTCGCGCGTGTTGAAGGGCAGCGTCGCCGAATGGACGATGCTCGACCAGAGGTTCTTCTTGCCCTCGAAGCGCTCCTTTATCGCGTCCCAGCGGTCCGCGAGGAACTTAAAGAGGGTCGTGTACCCGTTCGCGCTCCCTGTCAGCATCGTGAAGATCAGGTGGATGTCCGCGTCGCTGAAGTTGCTGTTCCGATCGATTATCGCCTCCTTCAGCAATCTATTACACCAGAGTATTAATCGAGTGAGCTCCATTTCATAAATTAGCATTTAGATTAAGTGCTTGCGCTGTGATAACCACCGACATTGCACTTTCTTCTTTATTCTCAGTTCGACACCCGCTTTGGCAAGTTTCATATCAAATTCCTGAATTATAAAGTATAATCGCAGGATTTTCCGATTTTCCTTACCTTTCTATCTTAGCGGACTCTTTTGGACATCCGGCGAGGGTCTTTAAAAGGTAAGTCCTTTCACTTTGTTTTCGTTCGGGACTGTTTTTCGGGAAATTGATAACGCGTTGCAAACCAAAGTTCCATTCTTCATCTGTTCCCCACTTGAAGACTGGGCAAATGAACTCGTTAGCCACTCTAAAAAGTAAAAGAAAACTTGTTTTAAATTTAGACAATAGGACATAATGGTAGAAATTTTTCCGAAAATTCTGACACTATAAATATTGGATTAATACGGATAATATAATAATTAAATTTTAAACAAAAATACTTTAAACTTGCTTAATTACATTAAGTAGGCCTTTAAATTTGATTGAATTATTTAATACAATAGTTCGTTTAGTTTGATCAATATATAAATATAATATATTAAAACTAGGCGTATGCTTACAATACAGTAGCCGTGCGGCTAAATTGAGATTTGAAAAAAATATGTTTTGAAAAGTCAATAAAATGTATAAAGTAGAAGCAAGAAATATCTAAACGAAATAGGTTTAGATGGCCATTCGAGAGGAAATAAAAATAATCGAAAAGGAAGAAGATCATCGAAATAGGATTACTTACGGGTTGCCGCTATCGGGTTCCTTATCGGTCATCCACTTCTTGAATTGCTCCTGGGCCTCAGCGATGCAGGGCTCGTATCCCGCCCGGCATAGGAAATATCTCGCGAGGCCGCGGAGGTGTGTCTTCCAGGAGGGCTCGCTCACTTGGAGATTCTCACACGGTTGGGTGTACATGGGCTCGAGGAGCGAGCGCGAGTACGCCTACAAAACGAGAGAAAAGAGACTCTGTTATTGAACAACGTTATTGACTATTGAGTCCGGATTCACTTGGATTTGGCAAATGATTCAGAGACGCACATTGCCGGGAGTCTTTGTCAAAAACAGGGCAACCTCGCAGACTAACCTCGAACTTGGTGAATATCTCATTGGAACCCTGGATGCGCCTGCCGATGTGGTCGATCATGGTGAAGAAGGGCTCCCAGACAACGTGGCTCTTCTCGTGCTTAAGGAAGAGGGTCATGTTGAGGGCGATGGCGAAGCTTAGCTCGTCCGCGTAGGCCAGATTCCAGGAGTCGTGGAGGAGTTTCGCCCGGGTCAGGGTGGGTATCGTTTCGAAGGTCGGACTGCCGAGGTACTCGGCGAGCAGCTGCCAGTTGTGCGCGTCATAGTTAACCGGGTAGAGACCTGCGTTTTCCCACAGCCGAATGATCCCTCTCCATTAGTGCCGGTGGCAGGTGCGCCCAAGATCGTAATATCGGAATATCGGAAAGGGCGCGGAGGAAACGTACCTATCTCTTGGGGATTGATGACGATGAAGCTGTCCTTGTCGTCTATGTCGGGGATGTTGAGGTCCTGCTTGACCTTGCCTTTGAGGAGCCAGGCCTTGGGTGTGTAGTCGCTGTCGTTCCACTTGTGTTGCGATTGCATCACCAGCGGAATATTCCAGCGGTAGGAGCTCTCCCATGAACTTGGCGATCTCTGCATCTCCCTGACGTATGGTTTCTGGAAAACAATGTTCCGCGCTTAGCGTCCGCTCGGCGAGCGCGCGCTATTACGCCGTTCGCAGCTCCAGGGGGATCTCGCGCCTCCAATTATCGTGCGCGCCGCGTATAAAGATTGAATTTCCAAGAAAGAAAGAAGAGTCGCGGTCCAGTGGCGCGCGCGAGTCACGTGGGCGTGAGAGTCGCGTGCGTGCGCCGTGGGCAATATTGAGCAGACTGCGAAGCGCCGTTGCGTAACAGGACGTCCTCGTCCTTCCCGCGGCGGCCGCGGCGGGCGCTAGTTATACCGCAGTCAACGGAAGCCGCGTGGAGAGATAGCCGGGCAGATAGCCTACCTGACTGAAGGTTATGGTGGCGTTGCCGTAATTGCGGGTGACGGTGACGAGGGGCAGGCGCTCCTGGTCGATCCAGGAGTCGGCCACCTCGTTGATGGTCAGGCCCTCGGGCAGGGAGCGCCTGTTGCTCGCCACGAAGTTCATGCTGTCGTAGATGTCGTTCTGTGTGAAGGAGCCGATGTCGCGCTCCTTCGTGCGCCCGGGCCTTGGCAAACGAAAGCTGACGGCGTTATTACTCGCGAGGTGTCCTCGGAGCTGTCACCGGCCTGTAGCGGCCCCACGTCGCCCCTGGCTAGCGCCCCGTTCAATTACGCGCGTTAAGCCCCGGGCTCTCGCGGCCCGCGGGCCAAAGGGGCGCGCGAGTGAGCGGAAGCTGCCTTTGACGCCGCGGCGGCCGGGGAGCCCGCGCGACGCCCAGGGCTTATGGCCGGCTGAAGCCCCGCGTGCATTGGCCTCCCCGCCTGGCTCCCGCCCAACTCCCGCGGGCATTCGAGTGCAAATCGCGCGAAGAGCCGAGAGCGCCCAGCGGCCTTTTCCGCGATTTCCCGAGGCTCTCGCGCGACCCGCCCGTCCCGGGGGCCCTCACACTACCCGCATTATCTCCCTCGTATTTAGGAGCGCGGCTATTGAGCACCGCGCGGATTCTCCCCGCCGTTCGCGCCGTTCGTACTTTATAGCGCCTGAAAGACCAAAAATATTCCAATCGAAATGAACCGCTGAGATTCGGTCTTGCGGCTGTCAACGATAACCTCCTGCGATTCTATTGTGCGGACTTTTATCAAAAGCACTCTTTCATTTCGTTCATTGATCTTCCCAATGCTTGGGTTACTCCCCTCTTGCTTTTCATTAATTCAAAAAAAGTCGCAAGTACATTTTGTAAACAAACCTTGGATAATTTTTCGTTTGAATCAGATGTCTCATGCTTGTCCGGAAGTTCTCTTTACCAAGGATATAGTAGAACATCCTGAAGACTAATTCAACTGAAAGCATAACATTTGCATTGTCTTTACTTTATGGATACAAATAGCTATTTACATTTGTTGTTATTGTGAATATAAAATTTCATTTTTGATTGTTACGTGCCTAGATGTTAATATTCATTACAAAGGAGCATCATTAGCTTTGTTGTACGTATGCTGTTATATCCAATTATCGAATATGTTAGTTCTAATGTCTATACAAATGAGTACAATTATATACTATCAGTACTGCGTATACGATTAATCATGTTCTTGTTGTAATGTTATCATTGTATTATTATTGTTTAATGGTTATGTTTGATAACATTAAGCACCAAATTATTCCAAATGGTTCGACAAAACTAGCATTGTAGACTATTATTCGTTGAACATCGTGCATAATAGGATTTGGGACTCTGTATAATTCATAATACGAGCAAATATTCTGCGCTGGAATGATCATTAAACTCACAAACGTGAATCGAGACGCAAACTTCTTTCTTTTACGATACAAAAAAAGATTAACCATCGCTAAAAAGTTTTTGATACAAACAAATGATTCATTCAGAGATTACAAGAGGCATTTCGGTGTGGGCATTTCGATATGTGCCAGTCTCAAATCCCTGGGAAAGGAACGTTCCACACACGTGCAAAGTTCGCTGAAATTTGATACGCGATTGAATTTTAAACATTGCGCTGGCCACGTAAATTGTTATCAAGCGCCAAAAGCGAAAGAAAAAACAATTCCTCGCAAGCGGTGGCCGGCGAGAAAATTCGGGCGGTTCTCCGGCGAGGCTCAGCGAGCTAATTAGCATTCCTTTCCGCGGGGATATGTCGAGGAGGCGGGCCGCGCGTGTACGCGCAATTTCGATTGCGCGACGTAATCGAGTACCATGTACCCCGCGTAACGCACCGGCGGTCTCATTTGATTGAAGCGGGGCCGATCCCGCGAGGCTCGGCCGCGATTCTCGGTGTCGTTTCCGCGAAAGCGCCGCGGAGCTGTACAGAGTCACGGGTGGCCCGCAAGGCGTGCAACAATGCGGCCCCCGTGCGTCAGCCCGATAACCGGCTGGCTCTCTTTCGCTGCGATAACGCGAGGCCGACCGCGCGGACAAGCCGAACGCGGGATTAAGTGACGGTGCACGGCCCGATTGCTACGCCAGCCGCACGTGACCTTTCAATTATGCGCGGCTAAAGCTGCGGGGGGAGAGGGCAAGGGCCTAGGCGTAGAAAAAACGTATGTTCGCTAGTATGTTCGAGTCGTTCTGTAAGTCTTTCAGGACTGGTTACCTTTAATACAATATTACTCGTACAAAACAGGTCATCAATTGTTGAAAAATTAGACAATCGGGTCTGTCGAATTTTATCGTTTTGGCTTGACTAACCCCGGTGGGTAATGATTAGCATACGTTTCTCTCGATGTACGCAGGGTGTTTATCTGGCACTCGACTTTTGCGCGCTTTATCGGCGTACTTGCGCCTCTGGTATTTATAATTGTCTTCGGCTCACTTAATTTATAATATAAGGAGAAGTGAATTCGAAGAGCTAATTGTGCGCATTTTTTTAAATTATCGCCTGCAATTGTGAACAACGTGTCAGATTAAAACGGCGCCTTAATTACCAAGTTAAGGCCGAGCTTGAGAATTTATATGAATATATGAAAATGAACTAGTTGTTAATTCGAATTTTTACTGTTGATACAAAATTGGTGTGTTTTTATTGGGTAAATTTATGAAGCGAAACGTACTTTTGGCAAATTTGGCATCACGAATGATACCCGTGCCCCTGTTGGAACCGAAAGTCTTTCCGTATCCATAGTAGAGCGAATACAGAATATTCATAGGCCACTTGCCTTTCAGCTCGTCTGGATTAATCTGAAATTAAAACAAATGTTGGGTTAATTAGTTAACACTTCTTTTTCGAAAACTTATAAAGTTAATACACAATTATGTAAAAAGTATTATGTATTATTCAAGTTAATGTAAGTATATTTGCTTATCACGTTTTTGTATCATTATTATTAAAAAACGATTCCGCATTCTATAATTTACCTTATCCAAGTTTATGCCAATAAGTATAGTTCTCAATCGCATAAGTTTGATTATGATACATTTTATTACATTAAATGATACAGTAGATTGCTTTGATAATCGCGTATCTACATGCGCTTAATAATTGCAAAGTCCATTCGACGTCTTATAGTAAATAAAATGTGAACAATGATATTATATTTTGAAGTATGTAATTGGATGGATCCACTAGTAAATGTATCGAAGCTTACGAGTGCTTTTATATTTATAAGACATATTTATAGATATGCGCGCAGTAATAATTATTATCTATTAAAACGAGGAGACATATCGGGTAGTTAAATGGTTATGTGACGGCTCAAGCGACTTACGTCCATCGTGGTCATTGAAGCTAAGAAGGAGTTTAATCCCTTATTCTCGGAGGCATCCATCCAGCGGTAAGGGGTGATATATTGTCCGATCCACTGGTAAGTCAGCTCATAAGCCGTATTCCAAAATAAGGGGCTGCTCAACTCACCCTCTCTGTAAGCTCGACCGATTTTTGCATTAGTGCTCGTTTTCGAATCTCGAGTAAGAGCTAAACTGTTTTCAGAGCGATGACTCGATTAGTTTTTCGCTCTTCAAAAAATTTGATAGTTTATTTATTATACTATATTATGGTACACTTGATTTACATACTAATCGAAGTAAATTGCCAGTAATAGCTGTATTGATTAAAAAATTATAGATATTAATGTTTTAGAGAATGTTAATTATGTTATAGAGAGAGATAGGCTATAGATTAGTGGAAACAATTTGTTATTGTATCGTTTTATAAATAACACCTCTTGAAATATATTTTCCGGTCACGGCTATTTTAGTTGTGTTTAGGCAATAAAAAATAAGAAAAATAGAAGTAACTGGTATAATTAAAATTAATAGAGAAATCGTAAAAACGCTTCTCCTTGTTTAACATTTATTTGACAAACAATTGTTTTTAAATTTAACAAGCTGATGTTCAGCAGTTAATTATTTTGCAATACTATTGTTTTTGAATATTTTATAATTTTTCGAAGTAATTCTAGTTGTGTTTATTTACCGCTAAGAATGTGAGAACGTAGATCAACAAGTGGTATCAATCATACATAGTCAGACACTATTAAGAATTAATAGATAATAGGGTTCAAGTACGTGGGGGACATTTTAGCACTTATTTGAAAATTCATTATTCTCTACGTTATTCTGTCGCAAGATACAAAATAATAAATGACCGTCTTCTTTTTAGATACTAACAAAAAGTGAATACGCGTTGAAAAGGCAACTTAGCATAAAGCTCACTTGAAAATCATGAGACCCCAATTGTCCGATGCTTTGGTAGCCGTGTACATAGGCAAGGCGACAACGTCCAGCTTGGGCAGTTGGATGGAGCTATTGAAGTACTTTTGTAGGCAGTTGATTATCGTGACGATCTTGTCCGGAATGTCCTTGAGCGCCTCCAAGTAGTCTTTGCGGCCCCAGACGCGCACCTGTAGCGAATGGTTGCCGAAAGGTTCGACCGATTTGCTCGGCGTCAAACTCTCAAAGTCTGAGATGACGAAGGCCAACTGGTAGGTCGTCATGTCCGGGGTTTGGACGAAATGATCCTGGACCAGATTCACCTCGCCGGGCCTGGTAAACATTTCCTCGTGTTTAAGCTTGGTGAGCGTAACTGTGGCCAATCGTTCCGAAATGTTCACGCTTCGTGATTTGCAGATTTCCTGCTTTATTGCTCATTTGAGCGTCTTTTTTCATCAAAATTGGTTTTGCTAATTGTGGCTTACGCATTAAAGATTTTACGAACGTATTAAGTGAAAAGAGCAATTAGGAAGGAAAGTATGCTATTCTCATTATAGTTCTTTTTGCGTGAAAAGGGCAAATATTAGCATATTACAGTATCAGAGAGAAGCAACCAAAGGTAAATTTTTATTCTCTTGTTTATGTACACATGGTACAGCCTTGTAATCTAAAAGGAAAATATGATGTTTATTTAAATTCTTATCGAACCAATTATAAAAGAAGGTCTAATATAACGATTTTAGTGTAATCTTATCGACCCGGTCTGTGTTCAATATTTATGAATGTTTCTCTCAATGAAACAAGCCGAAATATAGCGAGGCAACAAGGCGAAATGTAATTTGTTTCCCTATTATTAGTAGAATTTCAAGTTCAGTTTCTAACTCGGCGCGGCGCGGCAGCTCAGCGAGTTAAGGACACCGGGAAAAAGTTAAAAAGCGTATTTTTAGCCGGAAAACAAACGAGCAGTCAGGCTGATTTGTTGATTTACGTCTGTGGCATTCAAAAGTCGGAGCTCTATCGACTTTGAGGCGCGTTTTGGTAAAAGCCTCGAGAATTTCTCCGCTCCCGAGTGGTATTGATCGACATAGAGAGTTTCAGGTGTAAAAACAGAGATGACGGGGGGATGGGCGGGGGTTGGGTGGTCGACGAAAGGACTTACACAGCGACGCTCTTCTCGATGGGAGTATTTGAAAGGGCCGTGAGGTTTTTCGGCCGCGTCAACACCAGTTGGAACTTGGTCCTGTACTGCAACTCGTCGAAGCTCGGGAACATCTTCCGGGCGTTATTGAGGCGTAGGTAAGTGGCCACGTAAGAGCTGTCAAATGTAAAAGCAAAGGTGACGCTCGCGGGCGAGGCTAGTCGGGTAGGAGTGACTTTCAGGCATGGAGGATTTCTATAGAGAGAACATTATGGGCAGACTCACTGCTTTTGCCCGGAGGCGTCCATGAAGTGGTTCATGAAAAGGCCCGAGGTGTCGTTGGTCGTGATGTTGCCCATGTAGGTGATGTCGATCTCGCAGGTGACGTTCCTCTTGAGCATCTTCTCGAGGTTGATGGTCAGCTTGCGGGGGTTTCGGCCAATCTTGGTGATCTTGACGGGCGCCGGGGCCTTGGGCTCGTCGCTTCCGGGCCCACATAACGAGAGATTAGACGAGCTGCCTGCCGACGCGGCTATCGATTCGAAGGCCGAGGGGCGCGAGCGCCCGGGAGATTCGACCTCCTTTCGATACAAAGTCAACGAACACGGGACTGGGAGGCCGCTTGGCAATTGCCGGCAATCAGCACGTGTCGGCCTGGACACCCTCGGCTCTTACTACTGATTGCCGGAGCGCGCGTCCCCTGCGCCGGCTAATTCGAGCTCCAATATTTTAAACGGTTAGATTGCCGGGGGGAACACGCGCCTCTGTTGCCTCGACCCCGGAACATCGCAGTACGCTTTCGCTTCCACATGCTTCTTTTGGAAGAAAAACACGGCAAAGGTGGGGCGGGGTTAGGGTCGACTCACGCGTTCTCCTCGGGGCTGCCGACGTCGTTGAGCCGGGTGACCCGCACGTTCGAGTGGGAGATCTGCAGGTCCGGGTGGACGTGGAGGCTGATCTTGTCCGCGCTCTCGGTCCAGGTCACGTTAATGCGCACGCGGCCCTTGAACTTGGCCTCGTGGACCAGGGGCTCAATCTCGAGGATGTAGCTGCGGGGCCGGAGGTCGTCGCAGATGCACACCGACTCCAGCTTGAACTGCTCGTTTAGGTCGACGCTGCGTTCCAGCCTCTTCTGTTCTCCCCGAAAAAATCGACCCCGCTTTAGTTGTCCATCGGCGCCCGGGCAATTCCTCGAGGGCAGCCTTGCTAGGCTAGCGGCGATTTATTGCCCGGGCGACCGGGCCGATCGTTACTTTTCCACGGCTGACCGAGGCCGTCGCGTTAATAACATTTCAATAAAGAACTCATTTGCTAATCGGATGCGGCCTATCAGACTCTTGACAGTTTACATAAGAAAATCGCACTTGGGTGACGTTATTTTACATCGGCCGATCACGCGCATGCGAATTTAAGCAGTACACAATAGATTGGTTGAAAGAATTGACTTGAACTTATACTATCCATTAAGTGAAATTTAATTACGGTGTAGAAAATGTTCACCTACCTGTGGAGCGGCCTTAATAGTGTTGATCATGACGATCAAAATCCCCAATTTTAAGGCCGATCGCCTCATCTTGATTATTGGAAAATTCGACGATGTGCAGAGTTTATCTCAATCTGCATTCGAGAATACTTTAGTATCACTATAGTTTCTAATTAGTTATATAGGCTTATAATTAGTTATAGTGGGTTAATTATTGGTATCATTGTCGTACACTGATGTTTTGTGTGTATTTTGCTTCGTAATAAAAAAATTAGATTGAGTAGATGATATTCTGCGAGTATAAATTGTACGTATTCCTTTTGATGTAGAAAGATAGTCGTGAAGTTGAGTACGCTTAGTTTAATGGGCCTCCTTCTGAGAAAGGAACGCAGGAGAGTTCCCGTGAAATGAGGATGAAAAGAGAGAATAAATAAAGGACGGAACTGGAAAAGGGTACTGGAAGGGGAAAGGGCGCTAGGCTCGTGGGCGGGGGCGAGCCTAGTGGGCCCGGGGCGGCGCGGCCCCCGAGTACCGCGGGTGTGGGCGCAGGTTTACCGTCTATCCCAGGGCTCGGCAGGGCGGCGCTCGGCTCCCTCAGCGGATGCTGCGGGCTTCGGTGCGCGATCCTTGGCAGCCACTGGCTCACTGGCCCCCGGGAGCCGGCGGCAGTGCCGGCCCTCGGCCCTCATCCGCATCAGTCGATCGGTGTCACAGCGCCCCGCCGCCTCGTTATCCACTTGCCGCTGGCCGGATGCTGCGATCATGAGCCGAGATGCGCGCATCCTCGGACGTCAGCCGCGGCGCCGAGGCCCCAGCGGGCCGACACTTCCTATTTACGCGGAGCCGGCTCCTGCAACCTTCGCCGTCGATTAACCCTTCGACTTCGACGGAGGCTGCCTGTCTCCTTTCGGCCGCGCCCTGGGATGCTGCCAAGAGGACGGAGCGCTCGCGCCTGCAACGGGCTTTATGACGCGCAGACCTCACGGCCACTCGGGGGCTGATCAATTGGCGGCCTCGCTTTATTCGCCACCTCGGGAGAAAAACAACGTTGGCTTTCGCTATCGGCTCGGGCCCCATTACATCCATCGTAGGCCACTTTTCAAATGATAGGCTTAGCTCGATGGAAAGCTTTAGTGGCCAACAATGCCAGACGAGATAAACGATTAAATTGAGATAGAGTTTCATTCCTACGCGATTTATCCGTGAATTATTCAGTTACGCGCAATTAAGTTATTTATTCACTGCGATAGGGTGCAATCAGTAAGACGCAGGTACATTCAATATGCAATTGTTTCTTTTTTCAATTACATTATTATGAAATGACGTACATCAGAGTGATTATTGTCGCGTTAAAATTGCTCTTTCGATTGGTTAATACGCACCGATCGCGTACTCTGACAATGAATCTTTCAACCTCGACCTGGCTTTCCTCGTTTTGATTTTGCCTTTATATCCCTGAAAATTTTCGAGATAATGAATAATCAAATTAACGATTGTTTGAGTAGGATTGTCGATCACAAGTCCATTGGGCATAAAGTGAAGTTCCCAGGTTCTATTGATGATTTGTAACGAGCAGACGCGCTAACGACACAGTCGGACAGGCCGCGGGAGCAGACTCGAAAAAAACGCGGATACATCTTTCAAATGCATCGGTATGACGTAAGCCTGGCGAATGCGCGGCTAATCACAGCAAATATCCAACGGCTAAATGTTGGCGGTGCGTTAGGCGGCGGTGTAACAGTCTTTTATCGGCGGCGAACAGCGGGTCCTGAGGGTGCGGGTTGAGCTCGAGGTGGTCTCGAGGGAAGCGCCGTGGCCCGGTGGTCCGGGGCGCCCGGCGAGCGTTGACACTCGCGCGTAACCTGGCAGGTGCAGGCGTGGGCGGTGGGGGCCGGAGCTCCGGCGCCGGCGGCAGAGAGGCGGGGCGGGCGCCTCCACCTGCGGCTAATTGCGCGTCTACCTGCGCGCGGGGCCCGCGGCTCGGCGGCCGCAGTCTTAGCCGCAGCCGCGTCCAGTGCAGTGAGTGCGCGAGCGCCGAGCGCCGGCAGAGCCGCCCACCATGAGGCGAGGCAGCGTCAGCACCTACGTCGACGACGGCCGCCGGCACTGTGAGTCGCCCCGCACCCCGGCACCCCGGCGCCCAAGGCCGCCCGGGCCCCAAGGTCGCGCCGGTCGTCCAACCCGAGGCGTGACCCGAGCGCTCGCCTCGCGCCGATAAGCCCCGCGGGAGATTCCGCACGTAGGGGCCGCGGGCCTCGGGGAGCCGCCCCGAGTCCGGCCTGCGCCGACGGGCCTCGCTCGGCCGCGTGACCGCCGCTCGCCGATCGGCTTATGTAATCCCAGCGCCCGAGCGCTGCGAGCGCGGCTGCCTGCTGCGCGCGATACCGCGCCCGCCCGATTGCCGAGCTTTACGGCCCCGCCGATGCTCGCCTGCGCCGAGTCCGAGGGCTCGACCCGCATTGCCGCGAGCCTTGCCGGAAGTCGCCCCGGCTTGTCGGCGACCTCTCGCCCCGCTGCTCCTCGAGCTACCTCTTTCGCTACCTGCGCTCCTTCCACAGCACCACTAGCTCGCTTGCTACTCGAAAAGCTTCCAAAGTCATTGTTTTAATACCCCTGAATAGTCCTGCCATACAAATATAGATGCATCGTGTCCGATAATGAACCGAATGCCTACTTTCCTCCAATCATGGATTTTTGCCTATACTATGTCCAATTTGATTCTGGAATTCACTATTCGATCATTAAGTTCACAGTCAAATTCAGCTAGACTCTATCAACTGGTATAATTTTTTTGCAATTTTAAAAGTATTAATCGAATGAGCCTTACGCGTATAAAAGTCATCCAAGAGCGCAATAATATATTAAAGTGTAAGCTAGCCAAAACGCGTGTACATCTCTCTACGTCATAAATTTTCATTTAATTTGAACAAGTTGCTTAGTAACTGTCAATTTTGTGAATTTTAGAGATGAAATAACGAAGCTCGTTTAAAATGCTGTAAGTAGACTTTCTTCTTTAGTATATCTCTTGATGCTTTACTATTGAATTAAATGTTACATTAGACTGCCATCTGTAAATTTCTACGTTAAAAGTCATAAAGAGCTTATAACAGCTGATTGTCTACACGCGCGTGTTCCTCTGCTCTCGCGTACACAAGTGTACCCGTGCACTATGACTCTTCGGCGCATTCTCCTGATAATGTTGTTGATAAGGAAGCTCATACATAGGACTGGAAAATAAGCTAGAACGCTCGTTAATTTTCGAGGAAGGAGACAGTGTAAGGTCCCCACGCGCCTCAGGCTCTAGAGAGGAACGAGGGCCTGTTGCGCAAATCTTCCCGAGCTTGCAGTCAAAGCCGCGGGAAATCCCGCGCGCGCAACCACATCCTGCGCAGGGAAAAGCCGAGCGCATGGGCATGCGCCGTTAAGCAGGAGGCCGGAGGAGCGCGGCCTTGCCGCCTGCGTCACCAGCGCTTCCGGAGGCTCGCGCGCCAGATCGGAGATAGGTGGACTCGCGATCGACATCCTGCCGCCGCGGGTTCGACTTCTCCGCGCGGATTTCAGCCGGCGCGGCTCGCACGCGCGACTACGCGCGCCATCCGCGTAACCGTTGTCCTCTCCGGCGCGGGCGCCCCCCTCCCTCACCCGCTCACCGGACCGCCGACTGACCCGCTGCATTTTACTTATAATAGCCGCGTGAATAACAATTTCATTACATGATGTATGTGAAATTCGCGTTTACGTATAGCTGCCCAACTGGGTTTACGTAAGTGCCGCCCGTGACAGCCTCTGCAGCCTTTTTACCTGCACATACTTTAATTTGGGATAATTCATCGGAGATAATAGATCAGTGGTTTTGGATGATGAGAATCCTTTGCAAGTCATGTCTCTCGCGAGGCATGAGAAAAATATTCTGCTCTTCGTGTCTTACTGAGCCAAAGTTTTTTTTCATATCCTAATCATGTACGAGCTGCTTGATGTTCGCATCAAAAGTTTTAGCAAACAACCGGATAATCAAAATGTAGAATCGAGCATTATTTTACTCGTAAACATCATGTTTATACTACGAAGCTTTCTTCCCGAGTCCAAGTCAACTTCTTGTAAATCCTGCCTTCATATTATGCAAATTATGTGATCAACATTTGAAAAATCATCTTTCGGAAGAATGCTTTTTAAACCGCAATAAACCTTTTTATCAAAGTTTTATTGCCTGCCTGGATTGCTGAATTAGTGTGATTATCGAATGAAGCTTTCAAACATTACAATTTACCTAGATCGTTAATAAATAAAAATGTGTATTGTCCAATTATAATAAATATAAAAGCAGAGAAAATATAGTACATAAAAATGAAGTTTACAATCAAACTTAAATTTGTCTATAAAAAACCTATTATATAAAAGATCACAATTAATATAGATTCAAAAGACTTAAAAATTTTATTTTCTAGAATTCCTTAAAAAATCTATCTATTCATTTAACGTAGAAAGTATAGTTATATCGCCGCTGCCTGGCCGCACTTTGGTTATTTCTACTACCACGTGATTATACTGAGATGGTCCGCTTCAAGATCCACCTAACTGGCAGCCCGTTCAAAAATCATCTGATTCGGTGGTCGCTCTAACAAATATTCATAGACAGTTAGTCAAATTTTGTAGTTTCAGGTCTACAGAATTTAAGTTTATAATTTTTTATATCATTATACGGTTGAATTAAAATCAATAAAACTATCACTATGCAGTCATATTTGAATGTCAAGTTGCCGATAATATTTAACGTCATATTTGTACAATAGAAAGTTATACTATATAAGAAGTTATCACTTGCTCGGAATTAAAATTTGTGAACATGCTCAAATATAAATTAAAATGTAAATTAAATAATATTAGTTTAAATTATTTATTTATTTTATTTATTATAATAAATAAATAAAATAAAATTTAATTATTTATATATTAATTTTGTATTTTTATGTATTAAATAATTTCATATCAATTGATGTTTAGTGTAATACATAATAGACTTTACATCAACGTTTGATAATTCAAGCCTTACGGTGACTCATGCGTTAGTGTCTCATGTATTTTGTTTTCTATACATCAGACGGCTCCGTCGTTGATTAGCACCAAAAGGAAGTTTAAAAAAATGACGTTAAAAAAAACCCTGGTAGAAATCTTTAGCATTATTTTTAGAAAATGTAAAACTTAAATTCTGTAGCACAGTAAGTGAAAAAATTTAATAAATACAATAAGCATTATATTTGGTAGGTTTATAGTCGTTCTTTGAAGTAGTTACTGAACTAGTGTTACTGAACACCATTTAAATGGTTTTTGGTATAGTCGTCGCTTTAGGTGGTTTTTGAACTGACGTCGAGTTAAGTAGTCCCATACTCTTAGCCGTTGACATACTCTCAACTTTTGTTGTTAAAGATGAGTTGCATATATAGTATTGAATTCTGATTAAAAATGAGTCAGAGATTTGTCTTAATATTATTTTTATTAGAAACTTATTATTTTTTAACAATAACTTCTTAACTTTATAGTTAACAGGAGATACTTGTTTTTTAATGCTTATAAGAATAAATAAACTCTTGACACAAATATTTCTAGTCATTGTACGTATAATGATAAAGAAATACCATTTAACAAGTTTAAATATAGCACTGAATTCTGACCTCGGGCAAGAATACGCGTGTAACAAACAATAAAATGATACCAAATCGAAAAAACGTCAAAACTTATCCAAGGTATTGTACAACCAGTAATACAGAAACCATCCATCAACATTTTGAAAACTTTATTTGCTACAAAAGAAAGTATATTTAATGTTTTAGTTAATATTTAAGTAAAATTATAGATTTCATAAGTATATGTTATACATTTTGTAATATCGCGAGCTAATTTCTATTTAGGAATCAACCAATATGAATATTTTCAATAACTATAGGAATTTTATTAAATTTAAGAGACACATGAGTTTTATTTATTTTGCGTAAATTTATGGTGTAAAATCAGATTCAGAGTATATGAATAATATATTTTTATAAAACCAATTTGATATTCGTATTTATGTTGAGCATAAAATAATTCGGAAAATTTTAAATTAAATTTTTTATTTTTTTAGTTTTGATCTGTTTATGACGAACTTTACAGACGTTTAGTATTGTTTGTCTATTTTTCTTTCATTTTCTGAGTATTTTCTTTCATTTACCTTATTAAATTTAGATATTATGCCATAGTTCAAATCTTATTGTTTTAAGCTGTAATTTTCACTGATACAATAAACACAATTTATCGCGGTGCAATGCATTTTCGACATAAAACCATGGAATAATCTGCATAGCAATATACATTTAAGTAGCACCTATAGTGTCACGCATACGTTATAATTTAAAAAATAAAATAAACCGAGTTGTAACGCGAAAGAATGTTACGGAACACAAAAAGAACTGTCGGATTTCAGCAGCAGGAATGCCGATTCCAGAGTCCCAGAATGACAATAGACAGGAGTTCAGCGTGAATGACATCAACTATGAAAGAACCGGCGGCTGCTTCGTCTCTTACAGGAAGATCGCCTTTGCCTTCGTATTCCTACTCGCGGTCATTATTGCCGCTGCATTCATTGGTGTCTACATTGGTTCACCGTCGGACAAAGATGTGAGTATTGCATGGGTCTCACATTTATTCTGCATCCTCATTTGAAAGCGTAATCATTTTTTGTTCAATTATATCGAATATGTAAAATAATTACATATAAGGCTGTACTTTTATTATACAAGCTACAACTGTAAATACTTACACCTGCACATACGTACAAATTAGCATTCATATATATAATTTATGCATAATTTACACATTAGCGATACGTTTTATACTTAAAACCATTTGTGCCACAGATAGGTATTTATGTGCACACGCGTAATAATGTAACAGAGAGGTACTTGCAGAGCGGAACAGAACATCTGAAAAGAAAATAAAACGATAATTTTTAATTTATAGGTTACAATATCGCAAGATACATATATTTTTCTGATTAATATACGCGGAAAAGTAGTACGTGTTACGTAGTTTTACTTGCATAAAAGCTCACAAATTGAACATAATTCTTGATTTTTATTCTATTGATAGTCGTAGAATAAACTATAGTTGAATAAACCACAGAAATTCCTAATATTTTTATGGCTATATTATAGATATGGAGTGAATTATTGTCGTTATAATCAATGACATTTTTTTACGTATAGTATTTATTTGTTCTATGTATAGTTGCTTACTTCTAATTGATTGTCTAAAAGAAAATATGTAATATTTTGGTTGATGGCTTAATATTACAGTTTGTGGAGGAGCTAGTTAAATTGTTTTTAAAAATGGTTACTGCATTTTGTATTGACGCAAGCCTTTGACTAATTTCCCAGCTTGTATAATTCCAATTGTCACAATTACAGCTATTATGGTAGTATTGTTTTGACAATCGTAATTCTATTGAATGCTTATTTTACCGCCAATTGTTGAAAGTTAGTCATTTTTGGTATGTTGGATGATTTTAGCATGCAGAAAAAATGAAACCACAAAATAGCATTAATTTTTTTGAAATGGAAATATTTAAGATAGTTTTTGAGAATTTTAGATGAGTAGTGTAAGCTTTTTATACAAGTATTACAAAAATGTCAAAGATAATCATAAATACTTTAAAAATGACAAGTTTTAAATGTTTGAGCAAATTAACAATGTAACAAAGTAACATTCAGTAAAAAAATTGGTTTTAGAAATCAGAGAGATTTATGATCATACTTTTAATGGATCGTATTTAATACCCTACTTTTAAATTTGGCATTTAGTAGATCACGTGTTTAATATCTACTCTAAAATTTGAAAATTAGAGATTATATGGAAAAAGAATTTTTGTGTAAAATATTGTTAAATGTGTAAAAATATATTTCGTCGCAAATAATTTACTTAGATGTTTTTGACATTACAAAAGTATAGTTGGAAATTTAATGTAAATTAGATTAGATTAGGATTTGATGAACAAATTAATCAATAATAATTGATGTCTACTGACGTGAAACATCGTTTATAATATAATATCAGTGCTAAATAAATACCGAATCGACAATATATGGTTGTATTTATTGTCAATTGAAATTTCCTGTAAATTATTAAAATATAGTAGTTTATTTCTTATTTATATGATTACTAAGCAGTAGTACTTGATGGTTTTATGTGATACTTACATAGATAAAGAGATCAAAAGAAAACATCAAGACGTATATGCGAATCAATGTTTATGGTAATTACAGCTTAATTAATTTACTCATTTCGGTACAGTTTGCAGCTTATCTGCATAAACGAGGCTAGAAATAATTACATTAGGATATTACAGTTTCATACTTTTAAATCGAGAACGAATATATCCAAGAAGAATTATGAATGGGAAATATATATTTCATTGCCATTAAATACATAAAAAAGAACTAGTAACAATGTATGTTCACACATGATAAAAATTCTGCCGTATAAAAAAAATTATGCTCAAAAAGAAATTAAGTTTCAAAGAGGTATTACTAATATTTATAAGTATGATTATGAGCATTTTAAGTAAATCTAATACATTGTATTATGTATTATATAGAACTCTACATATTTTAAAAAACTCTTTACAATAAAAATCGTCTTCAAGGAGGAGGCTATAAATAAAAATTTTACATCAATAGATTTATTTACAGTTCACGTTGTGTACATAACCGTATAGAAAATAGAGTTTTTCCACGTCTTGAGGTGGTCAAGGCTTCATACCCTCTCTTACTCCGCCCTTCCTTCTCTCATTCTTGTTTCCTGTTCCCTCGTGATCACTGCATCTTACTGGTGAACAGTTATAGGTTTACTTAATGGTTTCTCTGAGCACGCGAGGATATCATTAATTAATACTATAGGAAGTTTCAACTTAGATCTCAACATAGGAGGTTAATACTGTTGCAAGGTCTCCCTTGCATCCGCTGCGACATTCAAACGCAAAAACTCGGTGAAATTAATAGATCAGCGCGCTATCATAATATTTAAAATTTTAATGTTTTAATAAAACAAAAAACAAAAACGAGAAAAATCGTTTGTTGAAAAGGCGAATTTTTACAATAATTATCAAAATTTTTAATTATCAGTATTATTTTGTATATTGTAATACAAGATATTATTTTATTCATCCCAGCTTGCATAAGAAAATCTAGTAGAAAGTAGTTCCATAAAGACGATTTTTTATGCATATTTGTACATAATTTAAAAAATATTCATATCAACGAGTCACGATTGAATAGCAGATATAGTATTTTTCATTTGTGATATATGATTTCATTTGAATAATAAATCGTGACATTCATCTATTAAGAAGATTACTCAACCACCGCGTAATAGATGGTTTTGATTCTTAAATAATATAAATAATCCAAAAGTCATTATTCATAGATATCTGAGATATTTGTATGAAATCTATTTATATCTATTCCTTATTTTTAATTCCGTTATCTTATAACCATAATAATAAAGAAATTACCTTAAATTTTGATTTTATTCCAAACATCATTATTTGTAATAACTTTACTCACTAAAAAATAGTGGCATATGTTGCTTTGGAACAAATATATTTCAATAGGACATAGAGTATATAAATACATTTTTCATACATTCTGACATGTTGGCAGACGACATGCGACTCGGATAATTCGTTAGATATAGAAATAATATCGCTCTTATGTCGGTTTGCACCTCTCTTTCTATTTCATTTTTCCATTTGGTTAGCAGCTTTCGTAAATACTTACTATGTACGTATTATATTACCTGCTTGAAATTTTCCACTTATACATTACAACTATGGCCATTCAATGCATAGTTCGAACGAACTAGTGCAGCAATAGAGAAAAGTGTACTGATACGATCTAAATTTTATTTATGAAATATGTCAAATTTGACAAATAATTTATCTAAGTTCGCCATTGCGATGAATCAATATATGGTAACAAGATTTAGTTATGAAATGATTGACGTATAATTTAATTTGTTTTATATCCATTTAAATAATACATAACGTCTACTAGTTTGTAAGCAAAAATTATTTTAAATAAATATTGAAAATAATTCTAATTCGAACAATAATTAAGTCATTATAACAAATTTGCTGTAGTCAGTTAAAAGCTTATAATATATTGATTCATAAAAAATTCCTTTCCGACAAATTATGTCGGTCATATGCATATACTAATTGAAAGTAACACTGATTTGCCACTTAAAATAGGTCCTGCTAAAAAATACACCATAAAATATTACTTTAAAAGTAACTTGTACTCATACTTTTTAGCATATTGTGTTAATGTCTCTACCTGTCTGTCTTACTCCCTTTTCCAAATTTTTCTCTTAATATCGAAATTTTGTAGAGATAAATAGACTAATCTATCTAGATCTAATATAATCTATATGTCTTTCTCTTCTTCTTCTCTCTCTCTCTCTCTCTCTCTGCCTCTCTCTATCTTCGATCTTACTCGAATATCAAAAACTTAAAATCTTATATTTTCTCTACACTAAAGAATAACTACGATATGTGGATGGATTGCGATCCTTCTTACTTTTTGTTTATTGTCAATTATCATCTTTATTATTATTTTGTACATGCATTAGGTAGGCAAAACTGAACATGGGTGAGTTTCTTTTAGATATTTACCCTACTCTTCATTCCAATAAAACTAAATTCAATCAATTAATCAATTTCTTTGGAACCAAGCGCCGCATTCAGATATGCAATTCGTGTTTAAAAAAGCGAACGAGCTGAATTAAGCCTGAGTTTTTAATAGTTATTAACTTCATTAGCATTTGCTTCAAATGTGCATTCTCATATTAAATACTTCGATTATGTCTACTACTGTATCCGTTCAATGATGATGTGAGGTTATAACTTCAAATCGTTTTTAACATTCAGCATAAGTTTTATCATATTATGCCCACTCACCGTCGCGTTGTCTTCTAGATGCGGTATATGAGTATAATATGCTACATAATCTGATCACAGGACATAAAATTTACCACATTATAAGCGAAAGTGCCGAGAAAAGTGCCTCAATTTTATATCAGAGAGTGTGTAGCCGAATAATGAAATAATAAAAGGGTCATCGAGATCGAGTTGTGTTGTTTATGTAATTTGTAGGTAGTTCAAAGTAGAACCCCTTTGCTATATATCACTGAAGCGTATTTAGATTATAAAGAGAACAATTTAATAGCAAGCAATTTTTGCTTTTGAGCTGGATTCTGCTTTCAATTGTATTTTTAATAAAAACTCTTATTTTCTACAAAATAGAAAGGAAAGCGACCGTCTTTGCTTTAATGTTTTGCTAAATATTAATCAATAATGTTTTATTAATAATTGTATTAGTTTATATATATATATATTTACATTAACATAATTTTGGTATGTTTTCAATAATATTCTGTTTTCATTTTATTTTGCTCTTCTATCTGTGTAATGTATAAAATTTCTTACAATGAATTACAGATCGCTTTAGCTACTCTAATTACATTTATATTTACTTTGCATATGTATTAAATATTCTTTTTTATTTTTGCAGTACAAATTTCATTATCATTTAAATTTATAATTTATACTTCAAATTATAACTCAAATTATTATCTTAATTTGTGTTTTTACGTAGTGTTTGTTTATGTTCGTGTTTAATGTTAATATTATTAAAGGCGCTAATAAAACTATATGCAGCTTCTTATTTACACATTACACATACTATATATTTTATTAATAAATAATAATGTTTTTGATTTGAGTAAAGGTATCTAAGTAGTACAAATGATTTTGAAACTGAGATGAATTTTCGAGTTCTTCAAAGATGCCGAAAAGCGATCAGTTTTTAATTTTTATTAACATAATTCTTAGATTCAACTTTTTTCATACGTATAATCAAATGTTTGCGTCCATGAACACAACCTTGATTTGATAAGAACCTCGAAACATTCCTTCTGTCTATCACTTTATACTTGCACCATTATGTTTACACAACCATCTTATTTTTAAGAACTTTAAGAAAAAAGAGCCACCCAGCTGAGCATTGCGGATGAGCATTGTGTGTTTCTTTTAAGGTACCGGATGCCCTGTCGATACTCTCAAACGAGGAAACAGCTCCGGACAAGTACGTCCTCTCACCGTCTATTAAACCGCTTCGCTATCGCATCGAGCTCGAGCCTAGAGCTCAGCCTGCGAATGGCACCGTCGCCCTCAATGCCAGCGTCGTTATAGAGTTCGTCAAGAGCGGCGAGGCCGATCTTGTCGAACTCGTTCTTAATGCTAAGCATCTGGCGATCAAGAGCCATCGACTTTTCGCACTTGATGCTAACGCTACAAAAGAGGACGAAGCGCGCAGTAAACGCGACACCGCGGGCGAGAGTGAGGAGGAAGCTGCAAAGGAACCTGAAGGTAAGGAAGAGGATAGGGAGTAAGAGACAACAGTTTGTTAGTCAGTAGTGCAGTTAAGTCAGCGATTGTTATATTTACTTGTTTATTGTTTCAGTTCTTTTGGATTGATTCTCGGATTGATTATTGTAATGCATATTCTAATACAGAATATAAGAAATATATACTATACTATAGCAAGGAGAAAAATATAATAATGATTTTACCTATCGGTATTAGGTAATCATTACTATACGTTAATCTCAGTATAGAATGTAACTGTACCAGATTAGAAATATAAACATTTTGATTCAACAATCTGCTATTTTTAAATAATATAATATTCTGAGAAAAAGATTATAATGATAATATCATAAAATTTATAATGTTAAATACAGAATAGGGATTATTACGGAATCACATGATACTTCCGGTTTTAATCTTGATATAGCTAAAAGAATTTTTTTAACATCTGTGTGTGACTGTAAAACTATGAATATTTCACTGAAATGCTTCAGTTTTTACACATTAACTTGCACTGTGTGAAAGTGGATTCTTCCTATTAATTTATTGAGAACACGTGCAGTTATTTTAACGAAAACAACAACTCAGTTTAATCAAATGCCATTATAGTGTATAGAGAGATGCTCGTAGAGATAATTGCGCACACTGAAACAAAAATGTGTTTTGGATTTAGGAAAGAGCGATGGAGAGAATCCAGCAAGTAACTCATCGTTGAGCGACGTAATGCCAGTCCAGCACATGCCCCATGTAGATAGACCAGTCGGTGATGGCTATCTGAATATCAGCGCCAATAAAACTGACGAGGCTGATGGCGTATATGTTATATTCCTTGAAAAGACGTTACAGGAGGGGAACTATTCGCTGGAAATCGAGTACGAGGCGACGCTCGATGAGAGGGTCATTTTCACGGGCAATTATTTAGGAGATAATAAGTGAGCACTTTAATTAACTAAACTATCGCGGATGAAATCAGTTCATCTCAATTTTATCTTACGCTAAAATAATTTACAACTGAAATTTCATTCAATTTCTACTACATTCTTTGAGTTCTGTCGCTAAACTGCCCTTACCGGTATTTCGCGAGCGATAAAGTGTGAGATGTAAACGGCTGTCGGGTGTCACTCGTCCAACCAAGTGCAAAAATTCTAACGCCCTTGCGACACAGGATGTTTTTAGCGTCAAAGTTGAAACCAGTCAATGCGCCCCGACTTTTCCCAACATTCGACGAAGCTAAGCTCAAGGCGAGCTTTATTCTTACGGTCCTGCGACCCGAAGGAAGCCGAGTCCTCGCCAATACGCCTCTTGCCAAATCTGTTCAGTCGTAAGTACTTACGCAATACGAAAGCTATTTGAAATATGGTCGGTATTTTTATTCTTGCGAGGCTGATTTTCTTTAACGTCTTTGTTTCTATTGAGATTTTCATTTAAGGGAAACCAATGAATTGTGTAAACTTATGTTATTTATATGACTTCCTATATTATTTTAAGTCGAGGTGGATTTCGTTTTGTTATTTTTGAAAATAATTAGTTAAAATATTATAATAGAATGCAAATATTCTTGTAATACAAATTACTAACCTATTATAAATAAAAATAAATTATTTAACATTAATTAAATATAAATTATGTTTAAATTTTTTTGGATACTTCTGTTTATTATTTATACAAGTTTAGTTTTGTTACAATAGAATGTTTGAATTTTAAATCAGAAGTTTTGATAAGTCCTCAGGGACCTATCTCATTTTTTTCTCTTAATTCCATTCAAGGTATTCATAATATATCTTTGAATATATTTTTGAATTTCAAGTATGTAATTATATCTATACGTTTAAATCGAGAATTAAATTGTAGATTTTGAACTTCATTCTCAAGCACTCTTTATTAATCATTAGTCAAATGAGAACGAGTGAGACCTTGATTCAAAAGTTTAACCATTAGCATTTATGATATAATAATATTGTATTAGATGCTTTAATGAATCAAGCTACCGAGTCATTAGTTAACTTCCGCTAACTAAGTTTCTGTTAGTTACTACTCCCTTAAAATTGAACTGATACACAGTGCTGTGCTCTATTCGGGTCGATGTTAAGAGGATACTTTTATTTCTCTAACGAAAGAGATTACTATTTATTAAACTTAATTAATTCAGATTGAAATATTTGGAAGATTTTAAACATCACAAGTAAAAAATTGCACTAAAAATACGATTATATGTTCCATATTATTTATAGAATAACGGATAATAATAAAGGTTTATAAATTGTGTAAAGACTAAGTATTTAAATACATACATGCGTTTTCAATACTATTAATAATATTCTGCTTTCCAGTTTCCATAGAAAAATATAACAGTTTAATAGCACATTATTTGCGGTATATATTTTCAAAATAATTGAATTCTTTTATATTGGCAAAATACAGAAAAAAAATTTTCCTAATTCAGTTTCATTCAATTTTATCATCAAAGAATTATTTAAACTAAAGAAAAGTATTCGAAGGTACTTGCGCAATGTTCGATAAAATAGCAATCAATGTTATCTGCATAGTTTACTAATTAGAATTAGGTTACAATTCTACAAAGTTCTGGCAGTTCAAGGAGTAATTTTTGAAAGCCAATAAAAATGATATGTTGATTACTTCTATTGATTAGAGTTCTACAAATATTTTTTCATTTTAAATATATGAATCATAACCGTAGCAATACTTTTATGATACACAACTTAAACAAAAACCACTAGAAATCCGAAATCAGTTGTCATATTTTGTTACAAATTATTATATGTCTATTATTAGTATATAAATCTAAATATTATATCTAATTATTATTATATGCATCAAAGATAAACAAATAAGTAAAATATACTTATAAACGATAACGTTTTGAAAACAGGTTAATAAGAATTCGAGTTATTTAAGAGTAACAAATTGAAAGTGCACCAAAGTATACTATTTAACCAACAGAATTGCATTTATAAATAGACGGAAGGAGCTGATCGCAGACACATTTACAGCAACGCGACCCATGTCGGCGCACAACCTCGCATTTATTAGCGGCGGTTTTCAGTCGCTCGAGAACGTAACAATCAACGCGAACGTAAGCATCGGATGGTGGGGCGAGAACGAACGCAACTCTGCCGATTCGTATGTGCATAAGCAGCTGGCCCCTACGTTAGGCGCCCTCGCCGATTTCTTCGAGGATGTCGCCTTGCCCACCGAGCACATCGACATCGCCGTGCTCCCCGTCGACCTATACGACCTCTCCTCGCCGGGACTCATTGTCCTCAGGTACGACCACGTGACTATCCCAATTCCCGCGTCCACTGGACAATATGACCGAAATCGAGGAAAATTACCGTTGTCGTTGCCTTTGCACAGAGAGTCGGTGTTCAGCGTATCAAGCAAGGATCCGACACTCGCGAAAGCTGGGGCATTGCGCCGGTTGATCGGCCTCCTGGGGCAGCAGTGGCTCGGCGGCCTCGTCGACGCTAAAAACTGGACTGACGCCTGGTACCTCGAGGGCTCTCTCGTGTACCTCAAGTACGCCCTCGTTGCCAAGGCAAGTCTCCATGTGCAGCCGCGTGTCTTGCGGGCGGTAAATGATCGAGAGTTGTACAAGTGGCCCATTTGCTTTTAATTGGTCATGAAGAAAACATTATTTTAAAATTATCAACCGTGGCCTGAATTTCACATTAGAATAATACGAAGTGGAGATTTATTAAATATATAAAATTATTTATTATTCTCTCTTGTAACAAGATCCTATTTTGACAGTGCAGATTGACCAGGGCATCGACGTGTCGGGTGATTTCTTGGTCGATGTTCAACAAAAAATTTTGGAGAATGATGGCTACGTAATATCGAAACCTCTTGATTCTAATGTTAATCGAACTCGAATTGAGGCTTTTGATTTAGCCGATAAGTATAAAAAGGGTACGCAAGTAAGACTATTCGCTATTACATATAAACTTTAAAATCTATATATTTCTGCAGAAAGTTTAAGGAAAGTTCCTTATAGAAATAAGAATACAATTACGCTCAAAGTCTTCCCTTAAATTTAATAAACTATATTATTAGCTATTAATTTTCGGTTGTTTCGTAACTTTATATTCTAATTTGAAACCCTTTAGTATGGTAAAGTAAGGCATGCAATTATTATGCTAGTACCATCTACACGAGTATTGAATTTTAAGTCACAGCTAATATTATATTCTAATAAGAGTTTAAACGAAAAATAAAGTACAAAAACTTTTATAAGTAAATTTATTTCGATCATAAACAATTAATAAATTTAAATAATTAGAAGATATTTAATTACGATGAACATTTATGTATAGGTGCATGCCTTATAATGATGGTAAATGCTGCAATGAATGATAGTGCATTCAACCGTGGATATGTCGACTTTCTTCAGCGGTGGTGGGTACACAAGATATATTTACTTCTTATTCAAATAGAATTATTTATTCTCCTTTACTCTACTTTTTCCTTTCTTTTGTGCAAGTTTGCTGGCTCTGGGTAATAAGGGACATAACAATAAGCCTTCGTCTCTTGACGACATAAGAGATGTCTCTTTAATTGGTCGTTAAAGGCAAGCTTTAGCTGAGATATTCTCAGTTTGAATCATACTAAACTTTTTCACACTAATAACAATAATAATTCTACCAACATTTTTTAATGAGGAGATATATTTTTATCGATATAAAGAGAGTAACCAATTGCGGTTTATCATTTCAATTTTATCATTTAGTTAAGATAGTCCTTCAAGTTTTTTTACAGAATAGTTTTACTTATCCAGACAGTTTTTTATTTCAATCTCAAAATAAGTTATTTCACATTATACATTAAATTATAATGATTCCTCAAAATTTTCAATTTCATTTATTATTTATATAAACGGTAATACACTTATTAAATAAAAAATGTTTTGAGTACTTGTAATTCAATCAAATTTCTATGCTTAAAAAAAATATAATGCTCTTTACTACAATTTATTGATTTATTCAAGTATTAAAAGAATTGACACGTGATTGCAGGAGTTACACTAGTGCGGACTCCGATGAGTTTTTACGCACTCTTACAGGAAATACGACGATTGACGGCGAATCAATGAAATTGCACGAAGCCTTCATGAGTTGGGCCCGGAATCCTGGCTATCCAATGATTAATGTTACGTGGGATCGAATAAATAGTACAGTCACAATACAACAGGTAAATCGCATTTATTTAAGAATATTTTATAACGATATTTGTGTTAGGGAACTCGTGCATATTAAACATAATTTGAAAAGAAAAAAAACGAAATTAATGCATAAACTATGTACTTAAAATTATATATGGTCTGTGTTAACGAATGGATCAGTTTTAATTAACTTTGATTCTGGGTTAAAATAATAGGTTATAGCTTTTACAAACCTACTTACTTGATTAATTGTCGTATTAGTTGTAAATCAACACTATAGACTCAAATTCTATAAATTTTTTAGAGTATTTCCGATTTTTTTTATGTAGAGGCTGAAATTTTTCTGTACTTTTTGACTTTACCATATCTCAATCCAGTCGCACTTTCTAATTTATCCGTTCTAGCCGAAATTTACTTAATCGCATTCTCACTCTATTGACTTCCTTTGAGGTTCTTTTTGATACATTATGCATATTACGGGATCGGGGATGAGAAGTCGAATCGGCTTTCCGGAGTTTATGAGGCATAAAAAGTCGAGTCGCTCGGCCATTAAATGTGCGCAGCGCTGTGGCATTTCTCGACTGCACGGATGCTGGATATCTGATAAAGGAAAAAATCACTGTGCCAAGCGCATCCCTTTTGTGACAAAGACAATTATTGCCTTTGAAAAGTAAAAGAAACCGAAAGCTAAAAGTGCATAACTTTTGTAGAGATTATTTAGATTAAACGAATTTTTTAATAGTTTGTGGCATAAATATTGCTCGTATATTAAAAGAAGCTTGTTTGTGAGTGAATTAACTTCGATTCACAAATATTGTGAATTTTTCCGTAAAAAAATTGACATAATGTGATTTATTACATTGTAGGCTAGATTTACGTATGGACAACTCATTGACGATGATGAGGAGGAAGATGATGTAACGGAAACGGATGAACCATTATGGTGGGTGCCTCTAACATATGTAACTGATAGCAGCGACTGGTCAGCTCCGGAAACTGTTTGGATCAAGGGCAAGAAGGAACTAATACTAGAGAATGTCACGAGCATACACAATGGCTCGATCATTTTTAACGTCAACAGAACAGGTTGATATTTTATTTGGTCATCCTTATTTTTAGAGTTGTTCACTGTGCAACACTACATTATATTGTTAAACGCTATATTAATAAGATGCCTTTTTTTAAATTTAAAAATTTATGCTATTTTTTATATCGCTAAACTGAAAAAATGTATAATAATTTTTAACATACTCCATTATAAAATCATCAGCAGATTAATAAATACAATAAAATTACCAAACATTTTATTAAAGTTTGTCTGACAATTTTTATTGGACAGTTTGGTAATTTTTTCCTTTTTGACTAGTCTTACATAATTTTACTAAAAAATAATGTGCAGATTTATGGAAAAAATAAAAAAAGAAAGGCTTTCAAACGATTGTATACAATATAAAAAATTAGTCTCATTGAAAACAATTAAAGAAAAAAGAAAATATTCTAAATATGACTGGAGAATAGCTAAAGTACTTAAAAATAAATAAATTATAATGACTGGAAACTCTTGATAAACCATGTCTTCCATGGACTCCAATTACACCTAGAATATCAACATATCAATCCAATAAATTTTTGGAACGACTTTTTTCTTTTTTGATTTTAATGTAACTTCGAACGTAGTTATTACTGATCGTAACGAAAGATTATCTTCAGGCTTTGATGAAAACTATTACTTTATTCCTCATTTTATTCTTAAAAATTTATTAATTAAAGACAAATAGCAATTACATTTTTCTCATACAATATAATTTGAATGGTCTCTTTTCACGACGATCCCTTAAAATGGCTAGCTTAAAATTTTGATCGACTTAAAAATTTACTGAGATGAAAAATTACACCTTACTGTAAACGACGCATTTTGGACGCTCTTTAATACTTGATTCACTTTCAGGCTATTATCGCGTGAATTACAACGAGGACGGCTGGCGAGAGTTGGCCATGAGGTTACGCGACAAGCATGAGGAGATTCCAGAGAAAACACGCGCCTCCCTTATAGATGATGCCCTTAGTCTGGCGCGGCAAGGGAGCCTAAATTACGCCGAGGCCCTCAGCCTTCTCCTCTATCTTGGACCGAGCGAGCGACACTACATTCCTTGGAAGACTCTCGCAATTCACGCAAGGCAGCTTGACTTCGCTCTTTATTATACGAGTGCTTATCCTAGCTACCAGGTACAACAACTTTCTCTCTCTCTCTCCCTCTCCTCTCTCTCTCTCTCTCTCTCTCTCTCCCTCTTTCAATCGAAAGAACCATATTTAAGGTATTATACATATATTAACCTACTTTAAGTACAAATATATATTACATTAAATATTTTTGGCGCAGGAGTTTATGCAGAAACTGGTATCGAAGCTCTTTGACGAAATGAAACCAAAGTTTAGTGAGGGATCAGCTTTAGGAAATTTAGCTATACAATTAGCTTGTTCATACGAATATCACGAGTGTACAAGTATGGCCAAAAGTTTGTGGCAAATTGTACTTCAGGAAAACAGCGATAGCAAGTAAGGAATAAAATATTACGTTTTCACAGACAGTATCAGGTGTTTGAAAAAAATCGAATCAAGTAGTTAAATGTCTGTTATACTTAAAATTTGCTAAAAATGTTCGTGTATCAATTGCGCGTTTTATTTATATCATCTCAGACCCGACGGAAAATTGAAATTGTAATAAAAGTGGTATAAAAATTGTAGTTTATCGGACCAAATTCGGAAGACAGTTTACTGCGTTGGAGCCCAGCGAGGCGGCCAAGAAGAATTGACGTATCTCATGAGAAAGTTTGCAGAAGCGAGCACAAGAGAAGAAAAGGATCGATTTCTTTCGGCCTTCGGCTGCTTCCAGGCTCCCTGGATTTTGCAGAAGTGAGGACAATACTTCTTTGTTAATACTTTGTCTATTTTGAGATCATAAAATAATGATATTTATTTGTTTGTCGGGCTGACATCCATAAATATACTATTAACATTTATTTTTATATATATTCTTTTACGAAAGAATTATCATTTATTTTAATCATTTATTAAATGTATCATGTGTAATTGCAGAATTCTTATTGAAATTCTTGAAACGAACAAGTATGAAAATAACGATGTCAAGGTAGTTTTACGATCGTACGCTAAAAATCCAGCAGCTGCTCAAGCTGCTCGAAGATTCGTTCAAAAGAATTGGAAAGATATTGTAAAAAGGTAATCATAATAACAAAAAATCCATGGATCTATCATTAGTTGTATTGTTTCAAAATAAAATGAAATATTTCAGATTTTCAAATTCGTACTGGACCATGAAAGCTTTCGTCGAGGCATCGACAAGTAATCTTTTTACCGATTCTGATTTAAAAGAGGTAACTTATTCTTCCACTAAATGAACTAATGGAATAATTATAGATTAAGTTGAATGCACTTAACTGATATTATTTTTTCTTGCTAGTTCAACTCTTTTAGGGATGCAAACATTGAGAGCTTGAAGTCAATGGGTCACTGGGTAGCTCTCAATGAGATGAAAGCATCCTCCTGGATCAGTAGACTGAAAGAAACTAGCGATGCAATTCAAAAATGGTTCAAGAATCATACGAGCAGCCTCGCATAGCACCTAATATTGCGCCGCGCCTTATTGTACTTACCGAGGTTTTCAACCGCTTGTGAGTCTAATAATACCAATTATCGAGTTCCTCTCCGTGCTAAAGTGAAACGCTCTTAGTGTTACTTGACCATTACCTTTTGCGCGTTTATAAGAGTTTAATTTAATGAATCCTGTTGTAGCAGTTATCGATTTAAAAAAGTTATAAATATATAATTTGTTTGTATACATATGATGACATTTAATAAGAGTCTCTTTTTATCTATTAATACAATTAAGTTAACAAGTAGAGCTACACATCGCAAAAAATTTTGATGAAAAATTAATAAGTCTCATATAGTATTATTTAAAAATAAAGCATATATATATATGTATATAATGCTAATAGTCTTATTGCAATTAAAATATTTTATTTTATAATACAACAAACCATACACACTGGATATCATTTTTCAGTAGTACTAAACTATGGAATGACTTCATCAAATTCATAGGATGGAGTATCTCTTCTTGTTATTCAAAAACATACTTAGAAATGTACATATAGACACTTTAAATATAATAGATTAGTAGTCTGTAATCAACTTATAGAATTGTAAATGCAATTATTAATTGTGGATGATCATAACTATTAAACATATCAAGTGATGATAATCTTTTGAAATTAAGAAAATATTAGAAATGGAGAAAGAAGATGTGTATCAGTGAAATAAATTTTAAAGCAATGCATTGTCTTCTACCACAACAATTTTTATTTCTTCAAATGCTTTTCACAAGCATAATTATATAAAACGAAGTAACAAGTTCTCGTTTCGCTTATTCTCTAGAGCGACACTTGTTATATTAATGATAGGTACAATATTTAACAAACCTTTATATACGATTATATATAAGAATCGTACATATCTAACGATCACATAATTATTCATTGCTTACCTGATAATCGACTATCGTACTATTACTTGCACCTTCCGCTCTCGTGTAGTCACTCATTATACACATATATTATATATATTATTATGCTATATATTATATGTGCTACAATGACAATACTAAGAAACAAAAAAATCGCAGACGCGTTTGATATCGTCTCAACGATGGCGCAACAATAAACACATAGCGACACAATTCTTCTCTTGTTTCTTTACTCCATGTATTGTGACTTTGAGAGTCGATGAAGCAAATTCATTTCTTCGTCTCTTCTTGCGATTACGAACGCAATACTTTTAACATATAATCCAGTTGTAATTGTAATGCAATTCTCGTTATAGAATCATGATAATTAAATAGCTTATGATAATAATTATAACGATGATACATGTATATATAATTGTTTATATTGTTACAGCGCATATCTATAACATCTATTGTAACGTTATGATTATAACTTGTTATTTTCTTTGTTGCGATGGCCGTTGCTATAGATTAATGTTATATATTGTGGTCAATAACATATTTTAATGTCGCTATCGTTTCAAGTTACTTATCGCTAAGATGCGCAGTCTGAGTCATTTATGTGAGAAAAGGATTCGATTTAAAATAATAGACGGCTTCTAAATGTTAAACCCAACTTACAAATCGTCAGTACTTATAATAAAAAGGGAATGTCAAAAATGTATTTGTGTGTGTTGTTATGTATTGTTAAATATGTATTTTCCTATTTTAAAACTTAAATAAATTATTATAGTTTGCTGTATTTTGATTGTTATAGCAATTCAAACTAAATCATATTGAACACGGGTTTACGTTTTATAAAATAAAACCAAGTCCGTCGCAGGATAAATAATTAATAACCCTGAACGATAAAATCACAAACAAATCTTATTCTGTCCCATCCCTTACTTTACGTATACGTTCAGTATTAGTATTCGTAAAAATACCAGTTCGAGGTATTATTTACATGTTTATTTACAATTGCCTATGTAAATCTGACTTTTTGTCAGATTCGAACTAGTGAATTTCCGTTACCGTGAAGTAGATATCGCTACTTATTAACTAATCTAATTTTTAAAAAATTCATGTTCTTTTATTCTTCTATAATTGGGAGAATCATAACGATGATCTATTTCAAAGTAAGGACTGTTGGTACTTTATTTATTTTTTCTCTAACATTTATTTAGATACTCTTATATACGAAATATTTATTTTACTTCTCGCGCGTAATGTTTTTTAAAGTCAAAAATAATGTGCTTTTCTTGTAGAATTATATTACGAGACAGTAGAGAAAAGGATTCTCTGATTTACTGCATAACTTTGAACATTACTTTAGAGCTTTGTAACATAAATTGTTTAGATTAGACTTGCATATCATTTCAAAGTTTGAGTTTTGTGTTGATACTTTAATTTGCGGCCCCATAATTGTAATAATGTTTGTGGGTGCAAGATTTGTTAATGATATTGATTAAATGATGTCGATTAATATATTTAAATAATAAAAGAATAATCACAACACGAGGGTGTGGGTTATTCAAAGTCATTGAATCATAGCGTAGGTAATTAATAGTTTGTTTGAGCATTTAATTTTTAGATTAATTTAATTTTGCTATGCTAAAAAAATTTATTGAAAAGTTATTGTTTAATTTTTTTAAAAAAGTTGTACTAAATGATTCCAGAAGAAGAAATTGCAATTACTTTTGCTGAATACAGAAATATTTGCGTCTATAGTTTCATTATTTTGTCAAATTATTTTTACAAACAGTTTTATTATTATCAGGATAATAATTATGGTTTTTTGCGTCTAGAAGCTATTTTTAGTTCTACACGGACATACTAATGTATTGATAGAATCGGAAACTTTTTCTATATTACGAACACCCTGCAAGTCAAATCTAATATTAAATTTCAAATCGGACCGGAAAAATCAATCGGTAATAAATTCTATCACACGGCTTATTATTGCGCAGTCGTTATAAGAAGATCAAGTGCATTACATTCGGGTTAAGCTTTTTTCTTGCGGGGAGGCGATTCCAATAGGTACGAGGAAGACTATCTCGAGAAAGAATGAAACGCGCTCGTTAACTCTCCGCAGCTAAGGTATATGGCGATAATTGAGAAAGAGTACGACGCGAAGCTCTGGTCCAACCAAACACGGCTCGCATGTACTTAGGCACGCGTAGTATGGAGCGAATGACCAAAGTGACTGATGTTACGACGCGGGCGCACGCGGCCGAACCCAGATCCGAGCGATTCAGTCTCAGTCGGTAAGCGCGAGGGGGACAAGCTCGCAAATAATAACGACGGCGAAGTTGCAGCTCTTCCTTTTCCGGCGCATGCGTAATGAGTCGGTCGCGCAGGAAGGTCGTGCGCGGGGCAGGGCCGATCGTAAAACGGGCGAATCGATGTCCGCGGGCCCAGCATCCGGCGGCAGGGAGGCCGGCCTCGCTGACACGGCTGCGTGGGTGGCGCCATTGTCAATCTTTATAGTCGCCGGCCGTTTATTACGCTGCGTAGGTCCTATCGCTAATATTATCTTTACTGCTGCGGATTGCGCGCGTTTGCTCGCTCGGTGGCTTCTTTCAGGGCTGCTCCCACTCGTCCCGAGCGCGACGCTCCCAGGATTTCGGGCGATCGCGCTGCTTGGGCCTTGTCGTGGATGGCCTCATCCCCTGAGGCGATGACTACGGCTAGATCGGCTTTAGGACTCCCATCGCATGCTCGTCCCTATCGCGGCGCCGTCGTCTCATCCTCGTCCCCTCATTTCAGCTTCATACAGTAAACTGGCGCGGGCGAGGCTTGGCCGCGGCTCTCGCGCTGCACAGGTGCGCTACTCTACTCGCGTCGAATCAGCCAGTGAACATTTCCGGTGCTCAAATATGCTATAATAAGTCCATGTTGCACCATCGGCAAGTGAACAGTCGTTATATTGAATCGAAACATTTTTCAAACAAAATCCCTTATTTATAGTATCAAAATTTCCTTTATGGCTTGCCATATACTTTAATCTTTTCATTGTATAGTCCGCTCAATATCTTCTCGCCTTTATATGTACATACATTTTTGTATTTTTAGCCGTAAAGACTTTTCCCCTTTTTGTTCGAGAATCGTCCAAGAAGTGGAACTTTTTAAATTGTTTGTAGTTTTTATCCAGACGATGTAAATATCTTTTATCATCTTATTATCGTTTATTATGAATACAATTAAAAACCTTAGTATTGTAAAAATTTTATTTATTTTTAAATTTTTTTTAGTAAATCTATCGAAACTTGAATGATTCTCGAAACAAAAAAATTACATACTAATATAATTTATGTATTTATTATTTATGTAGGTCACATTCACGTAAATATATACGTACTAAAACGCTTACCGCGCTAAATTTTACCGAAAATAATACATATAATTGATTATATGCACATTGAATATACTATGGATTAATAAAGAAAGTTTTATTTTTCCTCGCCGCAAAGTTACTCTTAATATCTATTAATGAATATAGTTAATAAGACATTTTGTTTCTTTCAAGTACATATGCCTTACATTGAACAAATATAATTTAGGTATAATTTATTTATTTTTTATTTTTTGCCCTTCTAGTACAATCTGATTATTAAAAATGTTTAAAGAATACTTTCAGATGAGTGAAATAGCACCTTCTTGACCGGAAGTTAATACAGAATTTCTTCCAAATAAACTCTAAGATAGAAGAATCATCTTATATAGAAGTGACACTATATACACATTATGACCTAAACTCTACCATTTGTATCTTTAAGTAAATATTGTAAAGTAGTGTGCAGCGATGAATTTGTACGTAGAAAGCACGAATCGCAAAACAAAATCGTGTGTCGAATGTATTCAACGATCAAAAATAATTACAAATGTATATAACACTAAATAAAATAAAAAAGATGTATTTATTCGCAACGGTAAAAGAACCGACTAGCTTTACTCGACGCGCATACGTTCAATCGACCACTTGTACCTTTAACGGCGCTAAAATTTGCTCTAATTTGCCATCGCGCGAGTGGAGCGATCGTTCCAATGGACTCGTGGCAAAAGCCCGGCTGACAAAGCAGTGTGCGCGCATCTGTAACTCCCGGCCAATCGGAAGCTGGTGCAATCTGCCCGCGTCAAAATGAACCGTGACTAAGCAGGAAGCCGGACTCAGAACACTACGATCGTGCGAAATTCCGATTACACAATTGCGGACCATCGGCACGAATATGTCGCGCAATCAAATTCAGCGTATATAATCGCGTGAGCGATTGAATCGGCTAGTTTTTTGCGCGCGAATATGGGCCATTTACGAGCGAGAATGACGCGGCGGTGATTTCTAGGATGCCAGTTGGTAATTGAGAACGAATCGATGAATCAATGGACCGAACGAGATCGCGAGTAGCTGCGGATCCCGAGTTCCTGCCCACCGAGGGCTAGAGCGCGGAACCGGAAATCGTGTAGCACACGGTGTTGGCCGAGGCTTTTCCGATCGCCAGTAAAGCGCAGTTTTATTCCGGCCCCTTTAAGGGGCGCGATCCCGACGTCGGAAGTAGTTTCCTATACGTGTGAACGTGCATGCGAGTGCCTATGTGAGCCTGTCGGCTTGTACCACTAGAAAGATCTATCTTTCGCTGGTTGTTAAGGGTCGCATATATATATATAAAACATACATACTACCGTATAATATTATCTATATGTATTATTACTGTCTTCGTTATCATTACTGTGTTGCAATTGTGTATTTTTATATTAGTGTGTAATATATTGACACATAGTGCTGTTTGCACGGGAGAGCCCAAGTCCTAATGCACACTAGTAGTATATGCGAGTTCTTGGGACGATTGAATTTTGGTTACTCGAGCTGCTTGCACGGGTAATTAAAGAATACGATCGATCTCGATTTATTTTATCCATGCTTCCTTTTTTTCTATTGGTTCTGCGTTCAGCGGTTGTATCGGTAAAATGGAAAACGTTTGCACGTGCATCACCGTACTAGGTAATATTGCTACTTTTTCGATCTTTTATGTCTTTTTATCGATTTTTTACGTTTTACCGATGCAAGCACTTTGCGAAATATCCTTTGAAAAATATTATCATCCGTTTCCAGTTTTCTTTTTTTTTTACCTACAGTCTATCAAAGGTATATATGTATATGCGGCACGTATAAGCGTAAGTTGGAATTCATCGCTTGGGGCAAGGAATTCCTGGCGTGCACGAGCAACGTGGACTGTTTCAAAGTAGCCCGAATTTTGGCAGTTGGCAAAAGACTCAATGTACAGTATTTCATGGGCTAAAGTAATATCGCGATGGAAAATGAATAGACTCGGCTCTGCGTGAATGATTTATACGACTACGCCTCGTGACGATCAATGTAATTAATGGCATATTAAAAGCGATAATAATAACACTGGCAATAATGCTTGTCGTAATAATAACAATGATAATAACAACATGTACATACATGTCGGAGCTGCAATGCATTGTTCTATGTGGGGCTAGAATCCAGGCGCAGATCTGTTTTACATTTGGGCGTCGTTGCGATGGTGCAGTTTTCCTTATATACCTTACACGCTTAGGGTTAAAATTTAACAGCTATCGCACGGGCGTTTTCACGTATAACACGCCTCCTTTCCGCATTTATGTGTACATGTATAAGTGTATAATTATATATTAATGGCAGCGTTTGCTTAATTAATAGACACCCAGCTCGCAGATGCGCACTCGCGTATAACGAGTGTCCGGATAGGAGGGGGTGAGAGGGGGGGGGGGGGAAAGAAATATCGTTGGCACAAATTGGGGGCGAAAACGCCTCTATACGCATAGGGTTTCCTTTAGTGTGCCCTATGACCTCTCCTCGCGCATATTTGGGCGGAGCGGGAGCCTTGGCGGTCTTTTCCCCGGGTTTACGCGGCGGACGAGCCGCCGGGATGCGCAAACACGAGGCGTTAAACGAGTTTAACGGGGCGTTACGCGCACTCAGTAAAGTTCCGGATTATACGAGCGCGCACCACCGCACGGAATATTTTCTCGTTGACTGGTTACTGGGCTGCTTCTTTCGCTTCCCGTGGCTGCAAAACGTCTTTGAAGATCGATCGCGGGGTGAGCTCCGAGAGAAGGCTTTTCTCTCACTGCGTGCCTCGGGGAGAGTGTCACGACCAAAGGAATGCCCGGCCTTTATGTAGGCAAGTGGTCCGGCCTTTGGCTCGAATCAACTTCTTTTATCGTTCTGCCCGTCGGAAAATCTATATATACGTGCGCCGCGCCCTGAGTAGCTTCTGGTGCGTACATGACAATTTGCGTGAAGTATCTTTACGCGCGCTTTGTACCGTCCCCTGTTTTTGAAAAGGATAGTTGTTCTTATGAGTTTTTCAGTACAGAAAGGTCATTGAGCGAAACGTCAAAAGTTCGCTTTCCTATCTCGTCCGTACATATATACATAGTTAACGATCTGTACAGGAACTGTGGCATAAATCGCACTTTATCAGCATTTTACCATACAGCTTCCCAACCAAGATTTTATACTGTTTTTAATAAGTAACATGATCATACAACTGCTTTATTATATTTGTCGTTATATATAACGCATAGCTCATATGTTACCTTGCTATATTTACCTGGACTTATAGACTTTCACTGTATTATAAAATGTTTTTCATATTGATGCTATCTACTTTTCATATTGTTTTTCTTGATAAGGACTACCATTTAGACACGACCGTTAGCTTATTTACCTCAATTGAAGTTCTTTTGAAATAACCCTACACTATTTGTCTATGAATTATAAGGTAATATATAATATTGTTACATTTTTCTACAAGTGGGGCACAGCAAATTTACCAACACATATCAACTATCTTTTTTGCTTTCTGTGTATACATATCATAAGTTTTACTACTATCTACGCAATTAGTATAGATAACATGCAAATCAATCAAAAAATAATAAAGTTTTCTTTCCTCGGTGAACTTAAAAATAATGCATCTCAATGAGATTAATATCTAATGCGATATATAATTCATAGTAATTTAAATATAAATAATTAATCTTTGGTTAACAATACTTCAATGCGTATCATTTGACAACAAATGCGTATAAATTATTCGGATGCTGCATTTTTTTAAAGAACGAATAAATTCAAGAAATATGAAGGAACGAGTAGCGAGGCTTCGACCCAAAGAAGTTGTAGTCACGCGCGCCGGAAGAAAAGTCGTAAAAAAATTCAAAGGGTTGCAGTAGACGTCAAGAGCAAAAATTGCTCCACGTACTCGAGTCCCCGGAGGAATTAGCGAGGCCGGCCACTCGGGGGTTCAGGTGTTGCCCTCGGCGCCGGGGCTCAGCATCCACTATTGGGGTGGACACTTGACCACCGTCGTCGTCGCGAACTCGCTGAACTTCTTGTCGATCGGAATTCGGTCGTCGTAAAGGGTCGGAGCCTGGAGGATTATTCCCGCTGTACCCACCAGAACGGCCAAAGTGAAGATCCAGAGGAACAGCCGATCCAACACCATGGCTACGTATTTCCAGTCCTCCTTCACCTGTCAAGCATAGATCACGAGGTCGCGATATTATCTGTAATATGTAACGAAATGTCTGTTGGAGCGCATAACGCTATCTCTAATAAGGTCTTCAAAATTTTCTTTCTGGGAGTCTCTTAGTTTATTAGTTTTACTGTGAACGTATACTTATTTTTCAAAGATAATGTGGACAGTCTGTGAATGTTAAAAAACCCTTAAAAAGTTTCTAGTAGAAACTATACTTTGTAATTTTGATGATTTGTATTATTCAAACAAACAGTAAACAATGAAACAAATGTCGCATAACAATATAAGCAGACGAATTTAAATTAAAAAATGGAATTAATTTTAACAAAAACCGTTATTAAAAGAAAGAATATTTATAAATTCTATTTTTATTTACAATTTTATTCATATTTTTAGTGCAGTAATATTTACATTCCATTTTTAACATTCTGTTTTTTGTATCCTGTGTATCTAATTTAAAAATGTCTACATCGAACTTATACGAGTTCATTTTATCATGAGCACAAGAACTTTAGAAAGTTATCTTTCAATTACGATTACTATACCGGCTACTATAATGAAAACCCTGACCGTGTTATCTAGTTTTCAATTTTCTTTTTTATCTTGCACAAAATTAATCTCGAGCGATAAAATCTCTCGTGTATTATCCAATTTTATCCTTCTGCTTTTCAAATTGCTATGTGTAACATTATCTTTTGTTCGATTCGTTTTTACGTTCAAAAAATTCATTACATTTTTCAGAATGGAGTTGTTAAAAACCTACACAAAATTGCTATTTTACTTCATGCATAGAATTACACATACAAAGCTAAAAAAAATATCTCCTTGAAATGATTAGATGATAAGATGCTTCACTGTATTCATACAAAGAATAGCATATGCAATTTTAGGAAAATACAAGGTGTAGACTGACCTTGGTAGAGTCTTCGAGCATCTTGGTGTGCTCGGCGATGAATCGCACGCAGATACAGGATCTGTGTATCTCCGGTGGGCATCTGGAGTGGGAGAAGGCTGAGGTGGGCCGGAGGATAGGGCTCTTAGGTCCATCAATAGAGGCGGCGCCGGCTACTTCCGGCCCCGGACCCACCTGGAGCTCCTCGCAGTCCGCATGGAGAGGCAGCCGCTGGAGACTCGGCCCGTGGATCAGGCAGCTGCCTCCGAATCGTGCACCGTCCGTCAAGCTGCGCGCACACACATACCCGCCACGTATACAGTATTATTCGCAGTTTCGCAGAGCGAGCGAAATAAGGGGACGCCCAACGAAGCTTACCTCGACGGAGATAGATCGTCCCTCGAGGTGCGAATCTGAAATCTCTTGGATGGCGTTAGGTGCTCGTCGCCTAGCTCGTGGCAGGACGTGTGGTAGGGGTTGTAGAAGGACTTGTCCTTACTGCCTCTCATGCCCCTCATGAGGGCTCGCGACGACGTGAACCTGCAATCATAAAAATTTGGACGCACCTTTATATCTATGCCTCCTTTTCAATGTCTCGTATTAATATTCAGTCTGGTTTATGAGGATATTGCCGGATTAATTGTTAGTTCTGCTGTTGGTCGGAAAAGCTGCAGAATAGTGCAACCTGAACTAGACTTGCACAACTCTGGTAGAAATATTATCTGGTTTTTCGTGTGTTATTAGAGTAATTTTACAAAATTAACGAATCACTTTCTATCCTGTCGACGGTTAATAGCTAAAAAAGCGTTAAAAACTCGTCAATATACATAGATTAGTACAGCTAGTTAACGTAAAGATACACAAATTTTCACAAAGTAAAAGAATTCTTTTTATGAAAATAAAATTTTATTTTATTATTATTTTATCTTTGATATCTCGAAGATACGTCACTGTAGTATCAATTAAACCACAGATACATAATATAGATTGTATAGTATTATGTATTAGTTAATAAAAACTTAATTTTTTTTAATTAAACCCGTTATCACTTTATAATGTCTCAACTCTCAAAGGTTTAAAAAACTGTATACTATATATATTTCTGGGCCGGACGCCCGCGGACCGCTGCGTCGGCCTCCGTTGCCACGGAGCCCCGGACCTTTTTTCACAAACACGGCCGCTTCGTCAGAATATATATATTTTCTTCTCGGGTTTTTACCCAGTTCTTACCGAATTAATTTTTATTTATTACCTATGAAACTTCGTGAAAAACTAGAATAGTGGCTAGTTGAACTCGTTAATTTTCTACCAGGGAATATTCAAGAGATTTCTATGATATCTATATATTCATTTCAACGGTTTTGATTAAAAATAGATCACCTACAAAAAAATAAACATTCAGGTATGATGTGTACGAATCCAATAAAGCCCGAATCTTAGCCCATATCAATACAACTAACATTTCTAAATAGAATTAGATTTTCACTTAGATTAGATTAAACATTTTGCACCTACTATATCAAAACTATAGTCCAAACTTTGCGATCTATAGTGATCGAAACATTTGGGAAAGCTTGTCGGCACTGCTGAGATGAACGTATAAAAATGCAGGACTGTCTGAATTAAGTACTAACAGCTTAAAGCCGTGCACTCCCAATTCGAGTTAAAATTTCAAATACGGCAATGGCGGGACATTGGCTTGACAGTAGTACAGTAAAAAGTACGTCAAAAAATACGGTTTGGGTCATTATACTGTACAATAAGCTGCGATTTTAGTAGGTAAAACATTAAAGTGAAATAAAAGAATATTGTAGTAGTCATTTAGATCTTAAAATATACAGAGTATGTGCGTGGAGAGTTAATGTTTAAAGAAATGAGCGTCCGATTGTATTAATTTTATTGTATTTAGTAAGGTTTGCATGGACAGGCCCTATCTGCAAAGAATTGAAATAATTATTATTTTAAAAATAAAACATTATTACAATAATATAATAAGTTAATATTGTAAATAAAAGTGTTATGGGTAGCATCTTAGTTTTGATATTAAATTTATTAAATTAAAAAAAATTATATTGAGATCAATTGACTCTCCTAAAACTATGTTACTAGCTTTTTGAATCGGTGGAGTATAGGGTCGAAGTATTCAGTTCCCCGACGACATTTTAGTGAAATAGGAAAAACCGAAAATAAATTTTTTAAAAGGATCAAATTTCTTAGAATTGAGAAAAGTCGTGAGTTGAGAACCGCGAGGATGAAGCCCATACGAGATTGTCGCCTTTAGAGCCATAGGGAGGAAGCGGGCCCGGAGTAGCTACAGACTGAAAGGTGAGAGCAAAATGTGGTGGGGGGAGGTGCTAGAGTGGCGGTCGCTTGGACGTGGGCTGACGGGGGATTGAATTCTGAGTCCGCCAAAGCAACAGCCGAAGCCCACTTAGTAGTTTAAGCTATCTTCGTACATATTTATTTATTTCCTTGTTCTCATCTATTCTTCTACGAGTAATTAATAGTACCTTAGACTCACATTGTATTACATTCCACAACGCATGTTTAATATCGAAAATTTATAAAGACTATAAACACTATTAGTACTCATCTCAGTCCGATGAAAGCGAAGTGGACTTTATCAGGCAAGATCGGGTAAGCCCCTACAAGTCTTTGGTCGAGCTTTTGATGCACACGAATTGAAATCATTTCGTGAAAATAAAATTTAATACTTCGCAGCATTAGGACATTTCAAACTCTCTTTGGTCGATTTATAAACATTCTATTTATTAGTAATAATAATAATATATGCACTTTATCTATAAATGGCTATTTGACCCGAAACTTTTATTGGTGAATCTTGATTAAAGTCAAAAGCTTCTTTTGTACAATATTCATTTTTTATACCCTTTTAAATTATTTTCAAATTGTAAAATGAGAAATAACAAAGTATTGAACACCTCGAAGGAAGATGGATGACGATGAGGAGACAAAGAAAATGCCGTTGACCTTATTTAAATATAGGTTCTATTGGAACGATGCTGCTACCTTGAAGGGCAATTATAGAATGAAAAGAAAAACAATGTCGCGCGATCGCACCAACGGACAAAGTTTGCCGCGCTTTACGCTCTCCCGCGGTATGCTTTCCCGAATGCAAATAAAAGGGCCGGGGACTCGATGTCGTCACCGTCACTCGCTTATGATTGTGGGAACCCCACTCCACTGACTCGGGCGATCCTCTCCTGGCCCGGCTGGCGTCTTGTATGATCTCGTTGCGGCCCGCGGCCTCAACGAACCACTGCGAGAACGAATCGGATTTACAAAATCCGGCAAATCAAATATAAAATAACTAAAAAATTAAATATTAGGCAAAATTAAACATATAAGCAGCATCGTCCGCAAAACTTTCATGTATTTTGATTATAATAATAAATAATTTCCGTACAAATAATATAATTGTTGGTGTACAAAAAAAATACTCGCTCACTGTAACATATCTTTATATTTTTAATAACAATTTTCTTTAGTACCGTAACACAAATGTATGTTTTCATATTCGATTAAATTGAACAAGATAGGGTAAAGAATATTACATTTTATTCATTAATATTATTAACTAGTATTGAAAAGAAAACAAATTTAATAATACAAGTACAGTTAATAAAAGTTCATAATTAAAAATGTCATGCTTTTGTACTGTGCTCTATAACCTTCACATTTATTGAAAAGCTGATGCGAACAAACTGATTCGATCCCATTTTTTCTCTATTTTTATATCATTTTATTAATTCTGTTACTGTCTATCGAAAAAACCTATATTTTACTTCGTATGACTTAGTTTTAATAGACGTATTTTCACTGAAATGTGAAAGAATATTTTAGAACGTTCCAAATAGTTTATTAAAAATTTTCCTCTTGGGAAGCAGATCGAATCCTTTTCGAATAAATATCATAAGAACTGATAAGCTGTCTTTTCAAATATCTACGGGTAAACCACTGCGAAAAAATACATTGCTTCAGGTTACATAGACTTGCCTTCTCAGCATTTCAATAGCCTTCCTTGCATTCTGGAGAAAGAACTTTTTGCGAATCGCGACGTCCCGCACGACAATTCCGAGAAATACGATAAATTCCTCAGAGCTTCTATCGGTGGGTCCAGCCTGGGAACAGGCTCCGATGCAGCTTTCAACCAACTGCAACGGCTTGGTATCGCACCGATTTCTATTTCATCATCCAGTGTCAGTATCGCTTTTGGAGTGGTGGTCCACCGCAGCTTCCCAATTGCCCGCGAGGAACGCAAAGTTTTCCTCGTCTTCGATCGCTCGGTTTCCCCCGAGCTACGCCCCGCCGAAGCTGGGTGTTGATTGGAGATCTTCCAAGCACCGGGAGAACCCGAAATGTCTGACCCCGTTTCCAACGCGCAGCTCCCGCCCGCATGCCTCTACGGGGGTAAAGATCGGGATAAATCGTGCGCGAGTTGGGCGACCCGTTCGTGAATATCGATTCCGAAAGTTTAGCCGCCGCAACCCGTTTCCCAGCTTTTTGGCCGTCTCCAGTTTGCGCGCTTTTAAAACTTTAGCCTTAGACACCTCGGCTCTCACCATCTCTCCACATCTATATGTAAGCCTAGCATAAATTTTAACCAGTTTAAGGACATAATTGATTGACTCAATAGGTAAATATTGTTTTGTTCTTCTATCTGCAAGGTTGATTAGAAATCATTTTAAATGGTAGTAGTAGTTTAAAATTGAAGTTCGAACAGAACGTAATTTTATTAGCAAAGTGTACTAGAACAAAAATATTTTTAAATATTTTATATTTTAATATTTTGTATCACAACTAAATTCAGTCTTCAAACATATTATTTAAAATAAGTTAATACACTTAGCTGATTATGAATACCCTACTGCTTTCATTCACTCCTTTTTTCTATTAGTGTAAATGCTGTACCAAAAATGAACATGTATTTTTGTAAAAGTTATAAACTATGTCGGCTGTACAAAGAGTATGTTTATAAATAGACTTATATATACTTGTTTCGATATAGAATTAATTGATTAAAATAGTATTCCTCAACTTGAGTTATTTAAAGAGGGTTTTGCATATACGTGTCTTACTATCAATAGAACCCACTGCTTGATCAAGAAATTTAAGCAACAATTAGTCATTGATTCAGTAGCAATACGATAGTATTCATAACGGTGTCTGATTCATTTCTCTTATCAATTGAGTAAAGATGATAGTTATATCTACACATTTTTTTCATGCTAAAACTTTTTTTTTATTTCTTTAAAATGTTTATAATTACTTTTCAATAACAATCAAATAATAATATTTTAATTTTATGAATTTCATAAATTGACGTACGCGCGACCTCGCGGAAGCGCCTTTTTGTCCCGGCGCAGCTATTTGCTGTAACCAAAAGCCGTTCGAAGCACTGTGTGGAGCTGAGTCGCAGGGTCAGCCACGTGATCCGCTCTGAACGCGGAGCAACCAATGGAAGCGCTGCGTGGGGGAACTGCCGCGGCGCGGACGCGCCACCGGAACGCAGTTCGGACTTCGGAGTTCGGACTTCGGAGCTCCACGCAGTCAGTGCGCATCGACTGTCGTCGACCTCCCGTAAGGTAAAAGTCGATACCGAGTCTCGCTCTCTCGCCAAGTGCGCCCTTCGCACAGGCAAAAGGAGCCCAGCCACTTAGCCTTCGCTCAGAGCAGACGCCCTACGTCCGCTCGTGCATACGAGGGGCAGGCAACGCTAGCTGCTGTTTAGCACGCTATGGCCTGTCGCGGGGAGAGACTCAACGAGACTTCGCGTCCGCCGCCCGTCTTTAATTTCATGCGCACCCGCCGCCCGTTTCTAATCAGTAATTCGCGTCCGCCGCCCGTTAACTACCTTACGCGATCGAATACCAAGATGTGCCGCATGTAGGTGTTAGAACGCGATTCGGTAAACGCTCTGCTGAGCCACCAGCTCTTCGTATATCTGTTTTTTTTATTATAAATCTGAGTAATTTATTGTGGCTATCTCCTCGTCACCCTACGTCCTTGGGCACCCCTGAGTGAAGGTAGAAGCCACAATCTCCTATCCCGCATTCGCCCCTCGAGCGACGGTAAAATTTGTACAGAATATATTATTGTAACAGTTTTATCGAATTGTATAACTGTTTCTCATCTCAAATATTCAGTTTATTTAGGATTTCAGAATACATTATATATAACTTTTCTAAATATTTGTATGTATAGTATTTTTAAATATAATTACTAATTTTTTATCTAGATTATGTAGTATATCATGATTTAAACTATCCTTTACAATTTGAACAAATTTAAGTTAGTATATAATAGTTTAAAAAGTCCCATTCTTCTTATAATCAGTTTATTTTTAACATAATGTACTTTATAAACACGAAATTCGGATTTGATAGACCGTAGTCAATTCTTTGTATATTCCACAAAAATTATAGGACAATCTAATGCCGAAAAGATAGTGAATATGTTTGTATATTCTTCAATCCACCATTCTTTTTTAAGTTTTGTAAAGCAGCGTTATCCGACTAAACATGTACAAAACATGATCTGGGTAATAGGTAAAATTTAACTCATGTATCGGCAAAAGATTCGGGTTTCTAATGATAAATAATTATGTAGTCTTTCGCGGAAGAAAAATATAGTCGCGACGCAGTGAACGTATTCTGTAATACTTACGCAAAGGCGGGATTATAACCTAGGAGAATTTCAAGAAATGAGATGGAAATCCGTCGCGAAGGGGGTTAATAGCGCGAGCCATGACTTAGCGAAGCGATATCCAGTGGCGCGCTGCGAGAGCGTGCCGCGGCAAAAGCAACCTACTTGCATAAACCCGGACTCCAGCGCGGAAAGGCGTCATTTTTTATCGGGCCGAAGACCAGCCGACTTGCACTGGCCCGCCGCTCCTAGCGGTCGGCAAAAGTGATTACGTTTATCGCACCCGAGATCGATATCGCCAAGCGTGAATTAGCCGGACTCTGGGCATTACTATCGTTGTCGCTTTCAAGACAATAGCCACGTAGCAACGGCCTTTGAATTTTAAAAAAATTTAGAATAATTACAAGAACTTTGGTAATTGTGCCACTTGACGGGTCGTTCTGCATAGATTGCAATATTTTTGTAAGACAACCAACAACAACAGATAAACACTTTTGACTTTGACCAATATTCTCCAAGCAATTGAGTATTTCGGAGAAATAAAGTATTTTGATGAGCTTTTTTAATAGTAAAATTAAATTAGACAAATGTTTTTCTTTTCGATGAAGAAAGCTGTTTAGTAAGGTTCGTATGTTAATGTTAAAAACCTCGTGATTACTTATTGTTTGCTAACGAACGTTTGTCTTTGGATAAATGTGTATTTCAGAACACGCAAGTTAAATAATTTAAATTAATTTTATATTTTTAACAATTTTCGTCTATAGAATTAAATGTTTTTGTAAATAATTAGCGTAATTTTTCAATATATTTTTATTATTTGTAGGTAAATTGTTGCTTGTATAAGAATATCAATAAATTAACCTGCAATTAAAATTAGTATTCATCTTTAACATGTATTGTTTACAAACTTTTAAGAGATCTTATTAAAAGTATATTGATTTCTAATTTTATTGCAATTGACTCACTGCTCACTTAATACATTAAAAGATCATTGAAGTAGTATTCTCAAATACATTTTTTTATGCAAGTAAATCAGTGTTTAAGAAATTTTTTTAAATATGTACAAAAGTAATAGAATAAAGAATAAGAATAAACATGTTCGCTACTCGGTTTGCCATTCGCGTCGATTTAGACGTTAAATGGTTTTAGAAACAATTCCGTTATTGTACTGCTTGATGATCATTACGTGCTTGGTCGCTAAGTTGCGACGTAAATTCATAGCAGTTAAAAAAAATCATGATTTTCCTCTGCTGTAGCCGACATGGGGGGAGGTGAGCGCGTAGCCGCTAGGATAGTTGCGCGAGCGAGTCTTTTGTTTTTCCCGGCGGGAGAGATTGTCTTATCGGGGGAAAAGGCGGCAAAATGCACGAAGGGGCGCGAGACACGCTTGAGGAGCCCAGTTGAAAATTAGCCCTCGGAGCGGGCGCCGAAGAGACTCGCGCGCCAAATCGCCATAGCGCCACTGAGATCGGGCTAACGCCAGTTAGCTCGAGGCTGCCCAGACCTCGATAATAGTAATGCAGGTCACCTATGTTCACGGGGAAGCTCACGTCGACCCGGGGCCGTCAGGCCGGGTCCGCGAAGGAGCCCGAGGCCTCTCAAGCGCGGAGTGACAACTGGGCTCGCGGCAAGTGCGCGCATTCGAGCCCAATCCAACTGGAAGGCAGCGTCGGCCGTTTGCATCAGCCAAGCCCGAAGGTACGTGCGAATGAACCGTGAGGTTATAATAGCGAGCGGATAGTGGAGCGTAATGCGTAATAATTCGCGTGAATCAAATATATAAATTCTTCTCATTGTAACGCCAGAAACTCATGTATTATAGACAACTATTGTAATCAAGCAATAATGTAGACTATGGTTTATATTAAAATACTGCTTATTATTCGAATTATTAATTTAACTACTCCTTGTCCTCGTACTGTCACCCACATCTACGTTTGAAAAACTTAAATTGTTACACTAAAATTAAAAAAATAAATTCATAATCTCAAAAAACCTTAGAATGAAGTTAAGTCTGTAAATTTATATTCAGTCTTTTCTAATTTATAAAAATATACAAGAATTCAAAATGTCCCTTTGAACCATTTATATCAAAATTATAAAATTTTATTAATGAATACTTAGATCTACATTTACTATACCTGTATTGGTTTAAAAGAAATTAATTTATTTTAAAAAGATCCAAAATTACAGTTATACTGATTTTTTCAACGAGATTTTTTATTAATCAAAATTAATAATTTAAACTTATATATTTGTTAAGCTGCAAGTATAAAAGAAAGAAATAATCGTAAATTTTGACCTTCGACAAGTCCTTTCAAACTAAAGGACGGGTTTCTGTAAAATTTAAGTTGGTTGCTCTGGGGAATACCTGCGCCCCTGACTTCTCGAACAGCAGAAAGTCGAATTTAGGATGAAGCAGTGCTTTCGATCACTTACCTAGTCGGTTCAAACTTGTACTGCGGCCTTCGCATAATAAGGAGTCTCGGTAGGATGTGTATGAAGACCCTCTTCACCCAAGGTGCCATCCTGTGTGTTTGGGGTGAGCGGAAGTGGACGTTAAGAACGACTACAGTCACGCATATACTGTGAACAAACAAAAAAATGTGTTACCTTTGCGTATGACTTGATTTATTATTTGTAAAATAGAACTATAAACTAGGACGCTTTTGCAACGACTTGCTGTAAAAAGTTGCTGCCGTAGACCCATCGTTGGAGGAATTTGGCGAGGGAGTAGATTTTTTAGGATCAGATATTTTTGAGCATTAATTAGACAAAAAAACATGTCAAGTGGTACAGAGCATTGTACAATTTAATACTGGAATATTATTGACAGTATAAGACATTGATTCATTTTCAAAAGCGTAATATTGTTTGTTCTTTTGTGAACATGAAGATATTTATTATGAATATACGTTATAAAGCTTGTTAATCCATTTTGATTAATTTTTTTGTATATCTGATACAATAAACAATAATAATACGATAACTAGCAAATATAATTATCAACAGTTTTCACATGAGTTTATATTTGAAAATGTTTAATTTCATAGAAAATCCAAGAATTTTTAAAATAAAATCTGTAAACAAAAAAATATATTAGAAAAGTTTAAAAATGATAAACTTAATAAATAGAAATGTAGCATCTAGCGATATATTTGATAGTTAATAAATTGAATAGGATTTTGTAGAAATACAGAAAGAGGTACTGATATTTGCGAAATATATCCAGATTTTGCAAGTCTGATGGGATGTTTACCATTTTCTAAAATACTTTTTATTGATTTATAACAGAACTTCATGTCAAGATGTCGCTTTACAATTCTAGGACTATTTTCAAATACAGTTTGGAATACCTACACATCTTTCTGTTGAATCGCAAATTAAAGCTTAGTTGAATTGTAAAGTGAACATATACATATTCTACTTTAACTATTTTACTTTCTTATCAAGTAACTTGGTTTATTTCTTTTATATCATACACTCGTATGTCAAGAGAGGAAAAAAATATAGATGGAAACTTACTTCAAAAGGAAAGAAATGCTAATTTGTCAGGATGGTATTAATAAAGGAAAGGGGAGGGGCAATTTGTACAAGGGGACTTCCATTCCGAAGGACTAGGAAACTTGTCCATCTTACTTTTTTTAATTCTAGTGCACCTTAACATTCAGAGTTTCATCGTTGATTATATAACGAACTGATCGTGATTCAAATTGTATTCACCTCTTCATAGTGCTCGCATCTTTCTCTTTCTCGTTCTCTATTAATCGAAAATCCGCGCATTTCTTCAGTCTTTCAATTTACACTTTTTCGCTTGCATATAGATATACTGCTTCAACTTTATACATTTTCTATCCTTGCAAGAGATTTCTCATTAATCGGTCTTTCTTAATTTATCCACTTTATTTTTTAATCAAAAAATAATTAAACGAAAGAAGCAAAACTTGATAAAAAGTCTGACCGTTAATCTTTTTTACTTTTATGTAATGAGTCGTTTTAAGTTCATTAATTAGCAATGCAGGGCATCACAACTTCTAAAATTATTTAGATCAATAACTATCTAAAGAGCGATTAAATTTATACGCCTCGTTATAAATGGCTAAAGATAAAACGAAGGATAAACAAAAATAGTTATATTTATTTCTTTTTTTTAGATCATTTAATATGTAGCACAAGTTATAGAATTCAAATATAATAAGATAATATTTGTTTTTATTAGATATTATTTAAACTTTTTATTTTGAATCCGTTATTATCCTTTTATAACACAATTCCTTTTTTAAATATTACTTATTAGAAAGAGCAAAAGATCAATCTTTTTTGTAAAACAATAGTAGCGATAAGATTGTCAATAATACAAGTAGTATTTGTAGAAAATGATATTTTACATAACCTTGTTATTATTTATTTTTATATTGTCAAAATATAGATGCAAATTATTATTTTCAAGAATGTATTACATATACTTGTATATATCTGTATGCACAGATTATGGAAATTATACCTATACTAAGGTTCCTTTCTGACTTAATCTTAAGCTGAAAGGAAATTAATGTTAGCTAAGCTATCGAAAAAATGGCTAACGATATGTTTAAAATTTTATCAAAAAAGCCCTTTTTTGTTTACTGTATCTCTGTATTTTCATCCCAACATGTTTCATTCTTTTCTCATTTCCGAGTTTGCCAAAAACCGTTTCGTAAGCCCTTTCGGCGTGTAAAGGGCGTTGACGTTTTGTAGAGCTAGGTCGCAAATCTTTTTTATTTAGCCTTTGCTACAACTGTATAGTGCAGGTGGCATGCAAGGAGATGTGTTGTGTGTACGTGTATCTCGACATGTACGTATATCCGTGTGGGATACAATTGAGGATGAAACAAAGGGCGCGAACGGAGGGGTAAAAAAGAAGAATATAGACGAATCGTCTTCAGATAAGGCGCGCGAGTATTGAGAGAAACGAATTCTGTGATTTCATGAAAAGTCGATACCTATATCGAGTAAAGGAATTGGTAAATAGATGTTTACAAGTGATGGTAAGCGATATTTGATTTTAAAACATTTATATACAATCGAATATTGGTTAAGTTTATTTTAACGATTGCATAGTACTTTGAAGAATTCTGATGAAAATAAAAATAATTCTTTTTTATTAACATATCACGGCTTGATTCGACGGCCGTTCAATAATGCACTGCTTAGAGAGGCGGCACCTATCGCGTACAGGTTAACAAGAAAAAATTCGCGCTCCAGGGAATCGAAGGCGAAACTCGCCGCGAACAATGCGGTAATAAAGGCCTCGCAGTATCGAGGCGCACGTGCGAGCTAGCTCGTTACACAGAAATATATGAGCAGCAATATAGAACGACCTCAGGCTGATGCAAAACGGGGATTGTTAATTTTCCATGGCAGCCGATAGTGTAGATCGCGGCAGCTTTGGGAAAACCCATGCATAAGAATGAATCGGTCACCACGACTAATGTGACCCGGCATATCACGCGCCGAGGCTAGCGAGTGCACTTTTTCGCCCGAGCGATATTATGCAACGGAGGAAGAGCAGGTCGATAGGATAAGAGGCGTCGCGCCTTTATCACTGCCCTCCTTCTCTTTTTTTGGCGAACGCGGGAGATTTATCTATTATTGGATTTTTTTAAATATTCATTGGTTTGGAGTAGTGGGAGATTTTGTTTTAAGCGGATCTTAAATTATTTGATCGTTGCCATTTTCAACGTCATTTCCATGTCGTTGCGATACACGACCTACCATGACTAGTTTGTTTGATCAAAATAAATTGGCTGTGCTGATATTTGTATTGTTTGTATCTGCAGGCGCCTCGGCTGTCGCTCTAGAGGGAGAATTCGGAAAATAATCGTTATCGCGCAATAGCAAATGTTGGCTTCGTGAAATTGTTAGAATTTATGTATACCGAATAGTACCTATGGTATATGTAACAAACATCTAGAGAGAAGTTCCAACTACGTTTCAAGGTAGTTTGAACATTTCTCGGTATCGTAGTAGTACGAAACCACATGTAGGATCATTTCAGGTAATCGAGGAGAGGTGAGATTCGAGAAGTTCGTGCCACACGAAATATATAAGAGAGGTATGTGTGACGCATATTACGAGAAAAATGTATTTCATGCATTTGAAGCAAAATTTATCTTTGCGCTTATTAGTTTAGCAATTTAATTCAAAAAGAATACAAACTATTCGTTTCTGAATTGAACGCAAGCACTTGAATATTATTGTATCTACTACTGTCAGAATATATTTTTTAAATTGAAATCTGTAGTAATTTTATATTTTTTATGAAAATTGAATACACGAATTATTCTTTTTATAAACTGAAATTCTATTGGTATGATACATTGTTCGATTTATTTTAATATTCTTTTTTAAATATAATCTAATGTCGTATAATATCTATCATATATTAATAATAAATTAACACTATATTTAATACAAATCGCTCGTTTTGGAAGCTCTTTCATTTGTAAAAATTATTTTTAGTTCATACGGTTACCAGAATTTGACAGTGATGAAAAGTTTAATTAAATTTTGGACATGCCGATATTGCGCTCAGCGTAATGAAAAAATAATAATAAATAGAAGCGCGAAGGCCTAGTCAGTCATTCTACGCTTCGCATAATCAATATTTCAAAAAAGGAAGAAGGTGTCACCTACCCATCGCCTAGATCTCTATTATTATAGATACCTAATGCAGGGTTCGAAATTTTAGTTGCCTTTAAATAATTTAAGAATCTTTTCTCATTTTTATAGTTTTACTTTTATATATTAAGTTTAGTATTTTACAGTTATTACTGATCGTTTAATAAGGTGCATTTGTAAGTTACATGTGAATAGGTTACGTTTTGTTCAATTAATCAGAGGAAGAATAAGTAGAAAATAAACATTCTCTATGAATTTCTTTTCCTCCTTTTAAAGAATCCATTTTTCTTCTAAATGGTAATATATCCTCTATTCATTTATTATTGTATCTTTGAAGTCTTGAGCTCATTCATACCTCTGGGTACCTATTGCGAGGTGTTTAACGCTCTGTGACAGAAAGCTTTGACGCTTGCTTCTGAAAGATCGTGAAAAATTAAATGCAAATACACATATTCTAAAAAAATATTAAAATTAAAAACACTCAATTAACCTAAAAATTTCTACGAGGTGTTTTGATTTCTTTGCTCCAGTCAGAATTATTTGCGATTATTAAAAGTTCATAAAATACGAGATAAAATATCAAAAGAAGAAAACGGAGCCCCTTGGTAAAAGTAACCTGCTGCCATTGCTTTTCTTTAAATATAAAAATTTCGTTGTCACTTGTAGGTGACCAAAAGATTTCAGAGAAAAATTCAAAGTTATTATTCAACGAAAGTCAATGTAGTGAATATAAAGTCAAAATATTTTACGTTTCAATCGGTACGAAGTCTTGCTCCTCGAATCATTATGAGAATGCACTTGTAAATACCCGTAATAAGTGTATTGCGTTAGGTCGGTACACTGACGTACTTACAAAATAGCAGATAAGCTAATTACAGTGTAATTGTAAGTTAATAACTTTTAAATTATTATACAATTAGGTATTAAGCGAATTATTTTAATCCTTAATTGATTTCGTGTAATTAAAATGTATTTATATGTTTAATCGGATATTGATTAAAATTAAATTTAATAAGACTAAATTCTTATTAAATAAATTTATCTTCTTGATCTTAATGAGATTTTATTTTTTATAGATTTACAATAATATATTCAGTCAAGTACAGATTCAATTATTACCACCGTACATTTATAATTAAAGGTGCTGATTAGAATTAAGTTGTCTTAATTATCTCTATTGCAGTGTTTTGATAACTATAAGTTAATATATGATTACACTGATGTATAGAAAACTATTGATAAAAATGCTTTGAGTGCAAAACATGATATTATCTCTGCGGATTATAGATTATCTTTAAGATTATCTTTGATTTAAGCTTACAAGGCGATGGGTCTCTTTAATAACCTGTAGTTTCATCTATAAGGAATTTTATTATCTTGAATTTTATATTCTGATGATCGTGAAAGCCTTTTAGAGGATTTTTTGTAATGCAAGTCAGTGACAAAATTCGAAGTAATTTTTTTATCATTTTATTTTTTCGTTTCATTAAAACAGTCGATAGGTATCGTAAAATAAATGTAAATAAAAGAGATTTTAGCGAAACGACGGCCCCATCGGGATCAAATAATTGGTTAGGGCTATTTACTAACCGTGGCAAAACCTTGAGCGCTAATAGCAGCTAATAGAGTTTAAGTAGAACACAAACAACAGTTAGGCTTGCCCCGAGAACTGGTGCGTCGAGTTTCCCGTCCAACTATTCCACCCAACGTTCCTCGCTAAAGCTGAGGTAATCAAGGGGATTTAGCGGTTGAAGAATCCGGTTAAACAGTCGTGAAAATCAAGCTGCCTCGTACGTGCGTCAAAGGACGAGGGTCAGGGCTGAGGATCGCGCCTATATCGATTGCTGGACGCGCCAAGGGATACACGCGGCACGCGGGCGAGCTCATTTTTCTGCTGCTAGCCTGCACCGAGCCTGCGCTGCTTTTTCACTGCACCCGACGGTCATTTGCCGGCGAGCCGAATTTATGGAGAGACACCGCTCGGCGCTTGGAGATTTTTATACGGCCGGCGAGCCATTGTTCAATATACATAGGGAAGGCCATCTGTCTTAATTATTCAGGGCTCGCGGGCAGGAACAAGCTGATAAGGACAGGCTTAGAACACAAAGTTGTAAGCAGGGTTGTGAGAGTGTCCTTGCGACAGTGGCTGTCGTCTGCAACGGCCTGAAAAACGCACCACTACGGGCTGTGCTATAGCCTGTTTCCTGCGGATTTGTCTCGCCGTTACAAAGCGGGAGCGATCCTGAAGACTTTTGTCAACTCGGCGGAAACTCGAGGCGCGATCCACGCATTTCAGTGAGCACCGCTCTACGTTTTATAGGCCTGGGATTGGGTGTCGTTCAAGGGACGCGGCTCTCAACTTAATACTGCAGGGTTGAAGGTGTTCAAGAGATGGGATTCAGCTTACTTAAACATCAAAGCAGATTCTGTTTGTGTGTACGTGGAAATCTAGGATGTTTGTAAACAATGGCTCATAGAATTTCTTAAAGTGATTACTTTAGGCGAAAGAGCTTTTTCCCTAATAGCTTAGTCCCTCTCTTAAAGTTAAATAAGAATTTAAACCTGAAGTAGCAGGCATTAGTTACACTGAAAAAATTTCTTGCTGGAGTTCTAAGGACGTCTTGTCTCGCGTATTGTAAAACCTTTATAGCCACTTTTTCCCATGTAGTAAGTGTACTGTACCTCACCTGCATAACTAGGGCTGCTCTTGAAAAATTAGGAAAAACAGTGTTTTTTTCGAGCACTGATGATATACTTTGGAGGACTTACTTTGACTTCAGAAATGTTTTAAAATTAATGCGATTAACTTTTGAAATTAATTACTTTTTCTAAATATTACACTTTTTTTGTGTTTTTTGTAAATTGAATATTGTATGTAAGTAAAACATTTTGTTCATGACATCTTACACTTTAACACATGTTTATGTTTTTCGAAGATTTTTATTACATTTGCAGCTGAATTTTAGTTATTAAAACGTTTTAATTGATTAATCAAATCTGGAATTGAACGGAACTTGAAAAATGAATACAATTCATTTTTGAATACAATAAGAATTTATAAAAAAAAAGTATACATTAAACAAATGATTGGTAATACTTTTACGTCTGCACATGTCTAAAGCATTTATTTAAATAAAATAAATAAATCCAAATACTGATTAAAATTTTAAGTTTTACCGAAATAACTGGACAGAATTCCATTAAAATTTTTTCAGTATGAGAATAGCGAAGTTCAGAGAAATATGTTAAAGCCGTAGTTTTCGCAGTCTAAGCATGTAAGTCCAAACTTATGTATAAACATCCAAAGTATTTTTTTCCCCATAAGTTTACATTAAAATCGCACATGAGATTATAAAGAAGGAGGGAAGTATAAAGCGGAAGTCTCGGGCAAACGGCAGCTTTGAAAGCGAAGGAAGAAGGCCAGTATCCGGGTAATATATAAGGAAGCCTGTCGGTGAAGTCTGAGAAAGTCATCCGTGGGCGGAGGTAATGACCGCGGCGTCTTCCGCAGCTTCGAAGTTGTTATAGGACTCGTTGTAACACACGGAGGGAAGTTCGGCATGGAAATGAGGGAAGTGCAGATTGTCTCCAAATCGCAAGATATTCAGCTGAGAAAGGAAGCTTTTGGAACTCTCCCCGTGTTTGAAGCAAAAGGCTTTACTTGTTTAGCTCAATCTATTCTCCGCGTGATTAATTAATTTCTGCCTCGCTGAAATCTTAGTTCCATTACCTCTAGGCTCTTGCATAACCTACTACGGCTTCCCGCCGCGGCTACATTCTAATCAAAGGCTGGCCGATTGGCGCATGCGACGGCTCCTTCATAAATCTCACGGAAGTCTCTTGGCGGCCCTCCCACTCCAGCGCGCGACGCATTCCTCCGAGTGCCCTGCACTTCTCACCCTTACGTCTGGCGGCGCCTCCGAGTGCGCCTGAATTGCGGGGAACGAGGCACTTCTCGTGGCTCCACGCCCGCTCCTCCTTACTTATACTTTCTTCCCATTTTCGCGCGACAAGCGAATTTCTCCACTTTAATGATTTCCGCTGGTACGCCGGGCTGGACTCAGCTTGCGCCCTAAATTTTTTCATTACACAGGGTCGCACGCGACTCAAAGCCTCAAGGCCTCTGCGAGCCTTACCCGGACTTTTCTCACGCGGCTCGTTACACATATATAGCCTAGACAGAAGCTCGAAAAGCCAGGACTCGCGCCTGGAAGCCTTATAAAACACTGCAAACGAGTCCTTTAATGCTTTTCATTTCAAAGGACTTTTTATTTCATTTTGAGAGAAATGAATTTCGAGATGAGTCTGGGACAAATTTAAACGACTTTCTGCTCAGCTTGTCGTTAGAATTGATATAGTCTAATTCGGTTTTGGTCCCCGCTTCTAATTGATTTAAATTGAAATATATACATATATAATATGATCGAAAATTTAATACTCTATTAAAGTTTTATAATTATTCATGTACTCTTTCAAATATTTTTAAGATGAATACCAAATTTTCATTAATCATCTTTAACATATTTGATTCTCATTCATACTTAAATACCTCATTATTTATATTTGTTTGATTATTTAAAATATAGATTCACTTCTTATATCTGTATCTGTACAGCAAATGTTGATTATAAAAATTGATTATTGTTTATTAAACTGTTCATTATGCAACTCATTCCTACGGTGACAAGCTATTCCAGTAACAACAATGCTATATATAGTTCGAGAGTTCGGAATCCCATTTTCCATTTTCAATCATACGCTAAAGTGAACCGAAGCATTATATTCTAGACAACCGACAATAGCGCGATCCAATAAGAAAAATTCTGTACCTGCTATTATCTATCGCCAGCGATTATTGGACCAGCTTTCCGCGACCCGTCAAACTCCGAAATTGCATTCCGCGGCTATATTAGGAAGCAAAGAAAGTATTACTCGTAACGCAGCTTAAACGATGGTACCTCATTACCCAAGTTCTCGTGCCGATTAATCTTATTGGCATGAATTATATGGGTCTGGGACAATAGCTACGCCCAGGATCGTCGATCACGCGCTACTAAGCACTCGCCCTCGCGATTCGACTCATTCAACTTTTTTTTACTATAAAACGATCTACCCAGGTTTCTCGCTTCGAGTTTTAAATTATTTCCGCTTAAAAACTATTGCGAGTATGTATAGAAAAAGAAGCCGTTAACTTTATGTCTTACATACATCTGTATGATAGATAAATAAAAATACGTCTACATTCCAACAGCACATGTGAAATAGCTTTTGGATTATGTTTCTGAGCTATACCACTTTATAAAGAATTACACGAATTTGGCAATTGTAAAGGACTACTAATAGAGAAAGTTATGAATAATAAGAATGATATAACCTCATTTCGAAGTATGAATAGCTAATAAAGTATATATATATATATATATATATATGCTCATTAAACAAAAAATTTAAATATCCTATCTTTCTATATATATTATACTAAAAAGTATATAACTATTTTTAAATTAAAGCTTACTGCTCAATGGCAGGAGGATGTGTTTGTATTCATAAATACTATAAAAGTTTAAGGTATCTAAAGTTTATCTAACATTACTATAAATGTCGTACATTAAATTAAGTTTCAGAATGAAACATAGAAAATGATGTTTTCAAAATATATGTTACGAACACAATTTTAAAGCGTTTTAATTTCAACAGATTCATGTAATATTAATGCAAAGAAAATTAAATGTGCAGTATCATAAATCTCGACTGTAAATAAAAACTGAGCTCAAGGCTATGGACATTAAAACATAAACAAAGCTTTGATCTGTGCGGTTAAAGGTAGCTACTACTCTGACATTTAAATCTAGGTGTTTTAAATTGTGAACTCAAGCAAATATTGTAAAGCGAACAATGTTTATATGTAAAATGTAATTGCTAAATAAATTGAAAGGTTAAAGTGCTCGTAGTTGGTAGCCTCAGTATTTAATAGCGCGGGGCGTTTAATAGCCCGGAGTTTCGTCGGATTATTTAAGATAATTTAGCCGCTATGCGAATTAATGTTAACATGTTAATGAAATTTATCACACTTATAGATTTACATGATAAAATTTCAGAGTTAAAATTTGAAAGAGTTACAGGAAACTTGGAAAAAAATTAGAATTTGAAATGTAATACATTTAACGTAGTGCCTTATGAAAAATCATAGATTCCGTTTCACTATAGAAAAAATATCCTTCAGATTTTAATAAATAATAAAAAAAGTAAAATTTAAAACATAAAATAAACGTTTTAAATATTTAATCGTACAGTTTTAGAGCCTTTTATAATAGTAATTTTATAACCAATTGAACATTGCAAAACAGGTAAAACGTGCTTGACCTTTAAGAATAAACACGATCCAAGAGCTTTTAATTTACAAAAACTTTATTAAATAAAATATAATAAAAACTAACACAAGTGATATTTTAGGATAGTTATAAACTTTCTACAATTACTCTTTTATTTTGTTGTTTGTAGAACTTGCTAAAGTCTTTTCTCATACATCTTTTTTATCTCATAAAACTTTTATCTTTATATTGAGATATTTTCAGTTTTTCATTACATTCTTTTTTATTTAATTTCTCTCTTTATTTTTACTATTATTTATTTATATAAATACAACAATTATGTCATAATTTAGACAATGAAATATAATCTAATCAAATGAAATTTAACGGTTAGCCGATCTGCCATGTACTGGCGAGTCCGCGAGGTTGCGCGATACCGTGTTGCCAGGCGTGTTCTTGGAGGTAAATAAACCGATATCGCGACGACTCCAGGCAACTCTGCTCCGGAAGTCTGTGTGTGTGGGTCCTGGACACTCGAGCCCGAGATCGCTTTGGCGAAACGGGACGGTCGGAAATAATTAGCTTCAGCTGTAGCCCCGTATTGAGAGCAGCGGGAAGATGGCGGGGAAGGGGCCCTCCTCGGAACTCGCTGCGGTCTCTAAAAACGTTGCGCCTCGAGGTTCACGTCACTGGCAACAGGGAGGAGAAGCGGCAGTTGGAGTCGCAGCGGGTAAGGAGTGGGGGAGGGAGCGAGTCGAATGCATTTGAATGTGCGCCGAGGGCGCAATTGAGCTCGCCCACCAAAGCTTATAGTCCAAGCGTGCCAAACATAATATAATTATTTATAATAAGTTTATTCTCCTCGATTTCTCTACAACCATCTGTCAACTTTCCTCTACAATGGGATATCCTCAATTGTGCTTAATATAAAAAATATAATAGATTTTTTGACACCATTTAATGAAAAAAATGTGTTTCATTTTGTAGTTAATGTGGAAAATTAAAATGTACTATACCGAATGCTAATTCAATTCCTTTTATACATTGTTCGAATTTTTAGATATATTTTGATTTACTGTAATGTACAATTTAATAAAATGTTATAAGTTAAAATAATTGTAACTATATTAAATTAAATTGTTCGAGACCATAGTGGTATATCAAAGAAAATTTAAAATCAAAAGAATCGGTGAACAAAGAGAACACGTTCATTCATTGTATCAAGAGCAAAACTAATTTCATTTTCAGCTCAGTCTCATTTTCAATTTGAGTATAAAAGTCGAAGACTATTCGATTTGATAATTCTTGTTTACCAAAGCGAATACGAAGTATGGAATTTTAAAATGTTGATCTAATTTCGCAAGTCAATTAATAGGGTAAACTATAGCTTTCTGAAGAGCATGAGTACCGCAAATCTTTAATCTCTACGGTTGAACAGATAAGCGGTTGCGGCTATTTCAATATGCGCCCTCAACTCTTCGAAGGTTCAAATTGCGGTTTTCTCGTATTCATGAGAACTAACTACTAACAATCCTCGGCTATTTCCGCGCCTTGACCACATTTACCGTGCAGGCGGCACCAACCTTTGGAGTTTAGCCTTCCGTGAATCATTTCTTTGAGTAAGCTGCGGAAACCCTACCATCGGACTGAGTGAATCGCTTGGTGCAGATATTCGTTGGAATTATCCTTTGAATAGTATAGAATTAGACATTACCCCTGTAACCATTTTTATATACTTTTAGATACTATTTATTATAATTTACATATGCGATTATTGTGCGAATACACGATTATTTTTCAATTTTAATTGAACAAATGAAGTATACTAATATTTTTTCACGGATTTTTAAATTTTAGATTTAGTTAAATAAAGCAATGCTTTAGCAGCAAAAGGTGAGCAAAAGCAGGTTTGGAAAGTAAATTAATTATTCTTAATGAAAATCGATCTTAAGAAGTGGTCTGGTTTCATTTTCACTTATGTAAATCCGCATAATCACAGCCTATCGCACACTTTGCGTTTTAGGAAAAGCAAAGGGAAAGATGATTTAAGATGATTGATAGCAAGAGAAAGGAAAATCAATAAATTTACGCAACGTCATTCGACGATCATAGGGCAACTTTGGAGGTATAGTGGTTGAAGCACAACGAGCAGATTTATTTTATGAAAATTTGGCTCAGCGATTAATAATGATGAGCTCGACTTATTTTCATTGAAATAATGGAAAATCTATGCTCAGCTTTAATCCAGGTACAACTGCTGCGCATTCGAACTTCGACAGTAAATAGTCTAAAATGTGAAAAGAGGATTTTCCGAAACTTTAGAAAACGAAACAGTGAACAATGAAAAATAAGCAGATTATCATTTGATTTGATTATCTGACTTGATGTTTACAAGAAAATAAAAGACGAAGGCGCTATTTTCTGCTATAAATGCCTATTACACTCAGAAGATATGCTTCCTTTATAATGGAACCAACGTTGATTTTGGTACAAGCGTGCAGGTGATTCTTCGGAGACCTCTGGGTTCTGGGACGTCAACCGCAGTGAGTAGTTAGCGGCCCTGATTCTCGTCTCAAGCTGGGCGGATCGTTCATCAACAAGTTTCCAACGGTCAAGTTTCGCGATCTTTGACGGGCAACATTAGGAGAAAGTCGAAGCGAGCCGCGCGACAAAGACAAGTGGTCGATGCTACAAGGATTCACCGAGGGTAATACCGTAACACGTGTGGCAATCAGTCTACAAGTCGATCCATCGGAGGTTCGCGGCCGACCAGACGCAGATTGTACTACTTGACCAGAGTTATGCGCCGTATAGAGTTAGGGGTCGCAGGTCAAGCGGTTCGATTGAATAAATTACTTAGCAACACTGAACGACATGGACATGACACGTTGCTTCACTCAGAGCCCGCTTGCAGTCTCAGCGCGACAGTTTGCACATCTCGCCTGCACGCAATATTCATCTACAGAAGATAAACGGCAGGTGGGGAAGAGGTCCAGATTGCGGCGATAGCGGAATCCGGCCAGGAGATCGCGTGGCCGGATCGTCAAAGCCCCGCAGGCTCCGGCGGAGATAGGCGGGCCGGGAGCGCTGTCGATAAATCTTATCTGGGGCCATCCCTCCCTTGGCGCCCCTACCGCCCCCACCAATATCTGCCAAGCGGAATGGCCCCGTCATCGCGCGGATGCGGGCTCCGCGATAACGCGATTAGCTCCTTTTCTTAGAGACGCGCGTGTACCGCGGCCCGCCGTTGGACGTGTATACGGCCGGGGATCGACTCCTGCCGAGCTCGAAAGCTGCGATCGGGTTTTGTCCGCTGGTTTTTACGAGGAGGCTGCCAGCGAGACAGGCCGCGCCGAGGGGGTGCGAGAGAGCCGCAATTGACGTGGCCGCAATTTCATTTTCTTCCGGCACTGCGACTTTTATACGAGCGCCGATCGCTCGATTTGGATCAATGGTGATCTTATAGCTTCACTAAGTTGAACATTAAGACTGTTTAGTCCCGACTATAAGTATAAATGCGAAGCGTATAAAGCTTTCTCCAACTTCGATATTTATTTTTCCTGTTCATTCTTGCTTTAAAACGAAGTTTTAATAGTTTTTTACATTGTTCATATTTTTACGCTTCCGTATTATTTTGTACTTGCATAATACATTCATTATTAATCAGAAATTAGTGAGTGTAATAATAAGTACAATATATGTAAGTAAAAAATGCATTATTGAAATATTTCGCGAATCATAATGGAGCATAAAGGAGATAAAAATACTAAATTATCAGCTTTGTTTATCATGCTATGAGATCGAAAAAAAGATTGTCGAGGAGTATCAAGCGAATGGAAATAGAAGATATAGTCGACAGCTCATGGCTATGTTATCGTAAAGAAAGAGCGAAATGAACTCGTAAAGCCCGCTTTTACGAGGGAATAAAAATTTCTCGGCTAATTATAGCGATAGTGACAAGTAGTAGTGGAGCTCACTACGCTCTCTTTCTCTTATTCTTCATTATACTTTTCTTTCCCAGCTGCATTTCATTGGTATTATGTGAATGTATAATAGAAACGTTGGGGCACCAGTTTGATTTTAACCTATTTCGGGCAACGAATTCACCACAATGGTCTAAAAAACTAATTGTTTTATAGCTCGCCTCTTTTCAGTATAATCTATATAAGTTTAAGTCTGTAAGTTATTAAAGTGTTTCCACCGACAATTTACATGGATGACTTAGTCGGCGCAAAATTGAAGAAAATCCATTATAATGATCAAATATCGACTTCATTGTTAAGAGGAAATTGTTCAAAATTTAGAGCAGTAGCCGACTGTTAGCGAATTACTATCTTGTTTCTCTACACAGTAGCAATATTCAGTTCAAATTTGAATTACCGATAATCATGTCGATTTCTTTGCTTATCACTATCCAGACGATCAATGCAGTGCTTTTAACGCAATTGATCGTTAATTAAGAGGATGAAAGAAAGGAATGAATATCGAATAAAGAAGGAAACGTAAGAAAGACGTTCTGATGGCACCGATCGAAATAACTTTTCCTTCAAGTGGCTTTCTCGCCGTTCTTTGAGCTGAAATTTTCCATTTCACTCCCGTCTCTTCAAAGAATCGGAAGGCGCGCCAAGGCAAACAACTCAGTCGGACTCCCGGGAAAAGTGTAGCTGCCGCGGGCCCTCTGGTCGTCGACGTGGCCAAGTTGGCAGCTACGAAAAAAGCGGACCGCTCATCAAACGCTATCTGACGCGGAAAGTTTGCCGAGCGCGCGAATATTGCCGCCGGCCCTTCGGCGACGCTCGTCCATCCACCATTTCCAATCAAATCGGCCACGGAAATCGAGGCATTAAGACGGGGTATACTCGGCGGCTCTCCGTTAATCCGGACGGAAATACCGGTAAGCCCTAGGAAATACGAGGATTCCCTGAGGTTCTACGAGGTACCCTTTTTTGTGCAGGTGCTCGCCGATTCAATTAGTCTCCGTTGCACGTTTCACGCGCATTTATTTTCGAAGGCTTGACTTGAAGCGGTCGATTAAGTTTCCGGACTAGGCGCAAGCCAAATGGAAAGGACGTGCCGTTTCCGCCGTTAGCCGCTCTGTTGTGGAGGACTTCACACAGCCTTTAAATGCTCTTTCACTTTTTGTTGGGCTGTTGTAACCCTAGAATGGCAGGTAGGGTCATCCGGTTGCCGCAAGAATACGAAATGTGGAGGACCGCGTTGGGATTATCGAACAGCAATTTCAAGAGCGTTAATTACACATTACAGCTTGTCTAAAGGGGTCAAGTCTTTTCACCTTCAGGAATAAAAATAGAAAGAATGCTAAATATACCTTAACGCTTTAAATTGGATCGTACATACGAGGCAGGTAGCTAACATTCTATTATGTATAATTAAAAAAGTAAGGCCCCTTTATTGTTAATTCAGTTACTTTTAAAATATTCAGCCAATCCTGCAAATACCTACGTATACTGTGAAAAATTCAATAGAAATGTTTACTATTATTTCCTACTATTTTAAAATTTATTTTCAATTAATCAAAAAATTTCGATATTAATAAAAATTTCTATAATGATAAAAATTTGAATTATTAATATTTACAATAATTAATGGTTAAATTAGCAGTTTTAGTCTAATCTCCCAACATTGAAAACAGGAGTCAAAAGCTTAGAAAGAGTTACTTTTGTTTAAAAGTGGATGCGCGTATGGCTGATTTATTCCCTATAAGTGCAAACGGCATTCACTTATGAGCACGCTTCAGTATAGCGCGCAGCGCTCAATGATAACAAGGATATCTTCAAATCTCTGATCTGGATTCAGCGCGCATGGTCAGTACATTTTCTCATAAATTTTATTTAAAATCTTCATAAAATGAATATATCTTACTTTTCTTAATCAAAATTGCAAATGGCAAAAGCATTTTTCTTCGTATATAATCTAAGAAGTAAAAAAAAATTTCCTAAATTTAATATAATAACGTAATTACTATTAAAAATACAATATTAAATTTGAGTCAATATAGACCCTTTCCTTCTAGTCTAATATCTTCCCGCATGTATTTTAAACACAGTCTGTTTTTTAATTACTTGTTTCAACCTATACTACTGGATAGATGAGGCCATTCTAAACATTTTTCTTGTTGGTCGTAAAACTGTTAGATGTACCCCCGCGAAGATACGGGCATTTAAAAAATGGTATATATTCAACCCCCGTGGCCGAAAAGTGCAGCCTTTCTCACCGCAGCGCAGCGAATAAGAGAGGAAGAAACAGACAATGCGAGAGAGTAGGGCGGAATTGTACGGACCGTTAGGTGAACAGCGGACCTATCTCCGTCCTCCAGGCTTAGATGCGTGTCCATTCGGCGACTGTCGAAATTTTCAACAACAAGTAGGCAAGAAGGCCCAATGACTGCGAGGTGGGTACAGGGGAATGGCTGGTAGCAGAAGTCGGGCCGCAGGGCAACTGCCTTTCTCTGTGCCATAGTTCTACGGTCCGACATAGTAACATTCAGGCGAAGCAAAATGAAATTTCGATGGCGCTACGGATGACATTCCATAAAACCCGTTGTTTTAATCAATGGTATAATTGAATCTATGAAGCACAGAATTAAAGCTGAGACAATAGCGTTTTTAAAGCATTAATTATAAGTACAGATACCTTGTAAAAAACCCATGATATTGGGCTCGAAAGGGTGCACTTTTTTTGTAGTCGAATGATGAACTACATCCTTTAATCGCCGACATCTCGCCTGGCTGCCGTTTAGTTGATGAGCTGTCATTGCAGCTCCTGCAGAAGCGTCGCGGTCCGAATAAAATGCGCTTAGTTAAATTTACTGAATGAAGGACGGGATAGCAGTGCAGTACGCGCATATCCATAATAGTCAAAATGTTTTTAGTATTTTTTCATCATTTACTGCTTAAATTCAATGAATTTCAAAATGATCAATTAGTGAGCCCTTGACACCGAAATGATACCAGGTTTGAATAGCGAGAGCGAGTCCGAGAGAGAGAACCTTCGTGAGTGCGTGACCCGGCCGTGCGGATAAAGCACAAGAAGAACCGCCTGACAAACGTACCAGGCGAGCCCGGCTCCGACGGGTCGGGACGGGGCCCACCGAGGCGACCACCGCGAGTCTAGCCGCTCAGGCTACCAGCCGTCAAGCGTGCGCGATCGAGAATAGTGACGGATGCGCGAGACACGTCGGTCTCGAGGAAGCACTACGTGACAAACTAGATCCGTCTATTTAATTTATTCATTTTATTTATATGTAAATGTGTTGAGATCATTCAATATTGTATTGTAATCAAGACAAAATAAGACAACATCGAGATAACTATTGGTATTTTGCGAAGTCCTCTTATGCATTGGACGGCTCTCTGGTCGCCTAGAGCATAGCGCGACTGGTACAATAGGACTTGTCCGTGTTTCGTACGGATGCACTTTGGGTTGGTGCTTGATTCCTGGAGAGAGTGTTTGGTGCTTCGTATTGTACTCCACAAAATTGCACTTTTTTCACGCGCTGTTTTTTTATGCATCGATGGTTTACCAGTATGCATGTAGGGCTTTAACGGGGTTTTCATTTCCGATCTCTGAGAGGAAACTAACTTTGTCATGCTCGAGAGATGCTCCGTCGCCCTGACCTCTGGCGCCGCGCGTATAGTGTCTTGCTCTGTTTATGTTTTCTTGGGCTCGGTCAGCGTTAGTCTTTATGGACAAGTGCTCTTTATAAACTATAGCGATATTGAATTATAATATTTAAGATAGTTTTTTGTATATATCAATTTACAATATCAGGAGATACTTTTAAAATACGAACTAGCTTTTTAACTGTTAACTAAATATTGCTATTAACAAAAAATTATATTTAACACAATGGATTCGATGAATTCAGAAAATGCTAATATATTTTTTTAACACGTATTCACAATGTATTACTATAACTATTTGAATTAGTGACTAATGACTGAGAATTAGTGCGATTTCACTAATTCAGATTTAAAGAGTAGATTTTTCTAAGATAACACTATGATTTTAGACAATTATTAATTGCGTGATTCATGAAGCCTCACCCATCAAAAAAAAAGATAATGTATAGTATAGTACATATTCGTTTACTTTTCTCAAGAATAAAGCGTGCATTAAATTATAAATATTTCTATCTTATAGGCTGCCCTTTAAAAACTATTATTTCAATATCATGTAAAAACAATGAAATCACTTAATTTGTGAAGCATTGAATAACTATAGCGATGATAAGCTTAAATAATATTGTGTTAAGCATTTACTAATAATGAATTATAATTAATTTAAAAATAAAATTTTATTTCATCCCCTTTAAATACAGATTGCCAACAGCGTAGGAGCAGGAAGGGTGCAAATAAATTTAATACTTCCCTCGATACTTTCTTCAAGTGTACAGAATTTAAAATTCGCCTAAGCACTTTTGATAGGTTAGGCGGCTCGTGTGATAGTGTTAAAAAAACTATAATCCTCGAGTTCGCGAGATGAAGGGTAGTAATTGGATGGAGACTCAGTTTAGCTGTCATGGAAATGATCTTTTGCGTCTCCTACCATTTTGTTTAAAAGCGATTTTCGCCATTGGTGAGGTAATGGGCGTTGTTATCCTAGGATATCCTATGCTTTGCGTGGAGGGGTTAAACCGCCGGTCACGAGGACGACAGACTCCTGTTTGCCAAAGAGCGGCAGCAGACAGCGATGCCAAAAGTCGTCAAATTTGTCGATGACAAAATCATGAGTTTTGTTTTTAGCAACGAAGTCCATACCATACTAAAAACACTAAGTCTGACAAGGCGGACAGGCTCTGTATATATTGGAAATTTTGTACGTTTATTAAATGTGTATATGTACAGTACAATTTAGAATTAATTTTAGTCTTTGGTGAATGGTTCATAACAATGCATAACATTATAATACATGTTTTCCTAAACTAGTATACAATGCGGTGACCTCTACGATATCAAAAAGAAAATAAAGTGCATTTATTGCAAGGTTTATTACTGTTGCGATTTAAGAACAACTTTATAAATTAAAATTGTGTAATATCTTTTATTATAAACACTAATATATTTGTGTAACTATTTAATATAAAGTAATGATAAAATATCTTCACGTTAAATTACGAAGTACAGTAGTGGTCTGCTTAAAAGACTAGTTTATGACCAAAAATATTATAAATCGCTCCTATATTCTATTACACTGTGTCATCGATGCCATTAGGTGCGTGCGAATTCACACTATTCCATGAAGTTCTCATTTACCTAGCGACTGAACAGCAAAGTCAACGGCACCTATACAGCTGCTGCCGTGGTGAGACTGAAATTCCGCGCATAGGGCATTCCGTCTTCAGTGGAATCACAACGATATCACAATATCAGCGGCTCGTGTATCTGTTGCCGCGGAGAAACCCAGAGCTCCGTGCTACGAGCGCGGGGTCACCTTCAGAGTGACGGGGCTTTTCGACGTTCTAGAGTCGGTCAGTCAACAGCGTCAGGCTAGACGACGCGAGCTCCTTCCTCCCCGATGTACGAGGATAACACACATAACGTCATTCGTCAAGCAGTGAGTCGAGCGAGTTATCAGGACGGCACAGACGATAGCAGGTTAGCGCGAGTCTCTTCTTCTTAGCACACTAAAGTCTCCCACGTTGTCGAGTGTTCAATCCCGCCTTCCCCTCTCACACACACGTACCCGCGTACCAGTAGATAAGTTAAAAATAAAAGTTACACATCAAAATCTATTTAATTTACACACGTTTATACAAAATTTTCTTCTATTTTTCATAAAATGCATATATTTTTCATTGCAGTACGTGCGATAATACAGAATCCATACCAATTTGAATATGATCTATAAATGAAATTGTATTTGCAATTTCCTGCAATTCATGTAGGTTTAAATTTTTATTATGTTGTTTAATTAAGTATAAAAAGCTGCCGTCGCATTGCTCAGCGGGAAGGGAGGCTTGGAAAGTCTCAAAATAAAACAATGCAACTTTTGTTGTATGCAGTTGGGCGGGAACACTTTCCGTACAATAAATGAAAAACTAGCGCAGAGCTCACGGCGGTCGCGAGTTTACATGTTTTGGCGGCGCGAGTAATCGCTCGACGAGCGTAAGGCGCACCACCACGTCGACTGACTCGTCTCGAGTCTGCCCCGCAGTCACCCGTCGCGACCCGCGGCCGCGCCGAGGTCTGAAAGAAAGGGTCCCCTAGGGGCGTGCCAATAGCGCGGCAGCGCTATCGCTTCACCGAATTCAGGCTTTCCTAGATTAGGTATCGCGTTCGCGGCGCATAGTTCGGGGAAAAAGGCGAGACTTACGTGCAATGTACACAAGTCCGCGCCTTCTGACAGATCGCGCGGACGTCAAATGTCATATATTTTTATTTCTGAAGTTGTCTTATTCGTTCATAAAATTAAAGTCGAGATTAAAGTATGATGTCCGTGTGGTAGTCAACTGTCCGCACCGTGGACTTTCCTTGTAATTTCACCGTCAGCTTTTCCCCCTGAATTCTCATTCCCGTGCCACAGTCGCGTGTTTGCGGCCCCGGCAGCCGTCGCGCGTGGCCATCTGCCGCGAAGCCGACTGCCATTCTGGCGCATCCATGAGCTGCAGCGCATGCAACTCGGGGACGTGCCAGTCGCAGTTCAGAGCTCATCCGGATGTTCCGCGCCCCTTTTCACGGGCCCTCCGATATCCATCGACACGCTCAAGCTCTGTCGCACCCATGACAATGCAAAAAGACCCTCTTGCTCTTGCCGTTGTGAAGTCTCGCCTTCAGGTATATACTAACGCCTTTATGCACTCTCCCAACAGAAGAGTACGGACGATCGGGCACCTGAGTCTCTGTGACAATTGAATGCCTATTAAATGACATTGTTAACGCTAGTAATTATTGTTAACGAATTTCAACATAATAATTTTCATAATCTATTGGTTTATTCTCAAAAATAAATGTTTATTTCTATTTAAAAATAGTGAATGTCGAATTCAATAGTTTTTGGTATGTAAATATAAACTGTACAACTCAGAGTAGTCTTTTCGTTATAAAAACAACAGATCAATACTTTTAGAAGCTTGTTGTTAAAGCACGTATTTATACTTTAGGTCTTTAACAAATAAAATAGCTATTTCTATGTTCTTATATCTGCGAAAAATGAATTCTAATTTTAGTGGAATTGCATTTGAAATATTGTGTACTTTAAACTACAAAAAGTATTTGTGATTAATTGCTTCGAAATTGATCAAAATTACCCACAAATATGACGCTGCACGGCCGGGTACATGAAAATCGTGAAGAAGTGGGGAGAAAGGAGCAAAGAGAAAATGTTCTATGTATCTCGTGCATCATATGTTTCCTCACATCATAAAAATACATAAATATATATGCTCACAGGATTGATAGAATTTCAACATCAGAAAGTAAAAATACTTTTGCAATCAAAATCTTACGCATTGTTCTTTTTACAGAGAAACGGAATAAACACGTGAATACGTTAAAATCAGAGTGAATGAAAATGAGTACTCATAAAATATATATTTTTTGCTGATTTATTCTACATTTATCGTAGTTGCATGAATTTATCCCGATGGGTATAAAAAAGGATATAGCTTTACAGTGAATTTTAATTAACATGGGTATTATCAACCAAAGGGCATAAAGTGTAACGATCATTCGATTAATGTTTTAAATATGCTATAATACAACCGTATTATCTTGGTTTGCCTTCTATTTTATGACCAACCTACTAAATTTTGATTGCAAGCTGAAAATCAACGTCTTATAATATAATTTATTTCTCATTTAAGCGTCTAGTTTTAAAAAGAAAGCTTCATCACTTAATTTCCTCGCTGGATCCGTAAAACTTTCTTGCTACAAAATTTAGTTTCAATTGCATAAGACTCGAGATTCGATTAGTCTTCTTTTTATGACAAAATATAATCCGCAGTATCGCGAAACTCTTGTACAGACTGGATTAATGCACGTTTAGCTCGCGTTCTATCGCCTAGCGTTTAACATTTTCCTCAATCTCTCAACGCCAATTTTGAATTAAAAGTTTCGGATCGATTTACGAGCTTGATATCCGACTATACCGCGGCAGTATCGAGGAACTAATTTAGAAATACTTTACGCACGGATAAAGCTCAAGTTGTAAACGTAACGGCAAGTGTATAGGAGCTAGCGTATAGAAATATACCTTCGTCCGGGTATGGGTTCTCGCGGATTCATGCTCAAGATGCATTATTAATTTTCAAGCGCACTTCCGCTATCTCCCGTGAAGGCGGTAAACTCGTCTTTATTTACGCATGCAATTAACGCTGTTAGCGACGGGAAATTCGCCTCAAACCTTGTCAGATCTATCACGTTATGAAAAAGAAGTTTTGTTTCGGATACTTAAAATTGCATTTAATCCACGTTGGAAGCTTAACAGTATAGATGTGTTTTATGGCAGAAGCTGTGGAGTGTAAGTATAAATATGGAGCAGTGTTCGATCGAAGGATGCAAGAATCAATTATTGATAGTCAGTACACGCTTCCGTGGCTTTGATATTAAGCTTATTTATCGTGCGGTTTGTTAATAAAGCCGATTCGTCAATGCGCTTGACTCGTCGAGAGTCTGTAGGCCTCGTGACCATTTTTTCCTCTCAAAAGTCATAAGGAGGAGAGAAAGGACGGGGCAAGCAAGCAGGTCAAACGTGAGGCTTGAGGGAATGCGCAAACTAAACAGAGGCTGAGTCGGAGGTCGGGAAAAAAAGGAAGTTGAGGGGTTTGACTCGTAAAAGACAACTAGGTGCAGGTAGTAGGATATATGTGCATGCTTCTCGTGCGGCTGCGCAGCCTCCAGAAAAATCCGCCCGTTGTCCTTCCCTTTCATTCTTTACTATGATCTTGCATATAGATGTTGAAAATGAACGAAATAACGCGAAATGATTTTTGATGTAATGAAAGGAGGCCCAACCTTGTACATAAAAGTCACAAATTTTCTAATCATCCAGAAGCACCGCGTTAAGTAATCTCCAAGTGGATTAGTTTTTTATTGATTACAAACGAACGCTGCTTTATAACCCACCATTTTTAAAAAATATTAATGTTTATCTCTGGTTTTTTACGAGAAATACTTTTCCGATGACACTGTTCCGCTTTGCAATCGTTATAGTCCAAAAAGATGTAAACTTTAAACTTCTATAGTTTTATAACACTTATTTTAGTGAAAAAATATGACTTGATTATTTTTTATATTCCGCAATTAATATTTAATCTCGACGTGGCATTTGACGGAAGTCTGGTCTGTAGCCGCAGGTTGATAAGGCTTGTAGTAAAATGAACCAGCTACTTTATAGCTTGCGCTTTTTCCGTCAGTGCACCATTAAACTTTTATGAACAATGCTATACAGCAAGATTCTCAGTATTTTCTCATCCAAAGTACTCGGGAACTATTTTTCGTACTTACTAATGTTAAAAATTTTACAGTAGGTGGAGTCTTAGTCTATACTTCATTATATCCTTCTTCATCTCAGAAAATTTCGATCCATGTTTAATTTTGACTAACTATCTATCTTAAGACATTAAACAATTGATTTTTTTCGAAGAAAACAACCTAATACCAAAACCCGTAGAGATTTAGATACCATGATGGTCTTACACTTACCTACAACTTCAAGCGACTCCCTGGGCGAAGCTTGCCATTCAAGTTTGCAACGGAACTCAGTTAGCAGTTTGGTTGATCGATGTCGGGGGTTTAATATCCCACCGTCGACTAATTCTAATAAAACTTATATCACTTAAATTTAGGTTCCACTTAAACTTGAATAATACAATTTGAATTTTGAGTTTCGTTGCCCTCCAGCTGTAAAGATATTGGTTACGAGCGAAAGCTTATTCCTATCCTATGAAACTATACATCAACGTCGAGATTTTTTGGCTTATATTGGTCTGTTGAAACGAACTGTTGATTAAGCAGATCGAGATAACTGGTCTCCCTCGATAGCTTCATCTGTCACGTAAGATTGGGACGCGGGATCAGCTTGTGCAAGCTGGCTGTGAGCAGTAGTGAAAAGCGTCAGATGACTTACTGTGTAATAGGGTCACGTGATACTATGCGCTGAAAATAAGCCCATCGAGCATCTATACCAGATACGACCGACACTCAGTAATCTTCGAAATAGCGCCTCAACATTGATTGTCTGAATTCCAGAGGCACATGGCCTGTCGCATAGCCTCGAATAGAAAGCTCAGCGATGCAAAAAATGACGCGGTAGGGCCGAAAGCCTGGCCATTGTGCCGAACGATTAAGTCGAGCCAGCGATGCACTACGGCGAGCAGGGCAGTCGTGTGCTGTACAGCGAGGGCTAGTGCGCGTGCAAGACAAAAGCCAGCGGTAAAGCTCGGCCAGATTTACGAGGGGCCGAGCGACGAAATGGACAGCCAGCCTCCATGAACACACACACACACATATATACATATATATCCAGCGACGCTAAAAAGCTAAGCTTTTTCTAAAGGATTCGCCGAGCAGAGCGATGAGGGGACGCAGCGAGGGAATTCAGACCAGCGGAGGAACTCGTTAGCTAAACGATCAGCCACCGCCCGTTCACTGCGTGTACATAAAACTGCATACGGTCACGAGGCTTGCTGTGAAATAGGACAGCAGGTATACCCAGGAGAAGTCTGTCTACGAGAGAGCATTCGAAAGCTTATACTTCTATCAGACCATTATTGTTACTCTATTACTAAAAATCTTAGTCTGTTCTTAGTTTTTATTACGGTCCAAATCGTTAAAAATTATAAACGGATTCATATATTTTGTTAATTTATTTATTTACAGTGGCATCCTTTGATTAACGTATTAGCGACACACATATTTATATTTTTATACATGTTACTCTTTAATTTGAATTTCTTGCGATCTTCTGTATATTCCAAGTACTCTATTAAAATATGTTCTATGGTAATTTAAATGTTACAGTGGTTACACTAATTTGTTCCATTTTTACTGATTAGATGTTGGTGACTGATTTGAATGTATCCGATTCTTAAACGTATGATTAACACTCGGTTTCTTCTTGGGCATTTAGTGAATAAGTTTCTATTGTAAGAAGCTGATTGCGCGTATTGTTGTTTATGATTTTTTAGTTTTTTCCATCTTTTATTTCGTAGTTTACTTGCTATTTTATTTAACAGTTTAGTGAAATAGTCATAACTAACTAATATGTGTTTGTTGCTATATAGCAGTATTGTATATTTATTTCTGGATCATTATACTTATATGTCATATTGTATACTGGTAGTTTTGATGATAAGTAGATGCATGTTCTGTTGTTTGAGATTCTCGATACTTTTAAAACGTTTATACGTGTTACAATATTTATAACAACGTCTACATAGCCGGTGAGAGTTAATTAGTCTTTACAATCCATTATTAGACCTTCATGGCTTTGCACTTGTGAAAAACATGCGCAGCTTTGATCGTTTGGGATTTTGGATGTGAATGTTGGTATTTCGGTTGGAGTTATTTGACTGAGATGTTGGATTTCAATTTCGTACATTCTGGAATATAAAAAAATCGCGTTATTGTGAGATATTAATAATCGTGACTAAGCCCCTTATTGTTGTATTACACCGACGATTATTTGCTACTACCACGATGTTAACACTCCTGTACTCGGTGAGTGAGACAGGGATTCAAATTTGTATTCGGACGCGTACATAAACATTGTATAAATTACTATGTATAATAAATGTAGTTTAATTCAATTAACACTTTATATTTTATGTATTTTTTATATTATATCTGCATATAAACTGAAAGAGAAAAATATTTATTAAGAAATAGTCATAGATCGATGGTAGAAAGATGCCTCAACCGGCATAATAATTTAAAAATATATCCGGGTTTCGGATATGCATAAAGCCAAAGCGAGATCACCTTACTTCAACACGACCTACATTATTAGAATTGAATCCTCGCGCGCACGTGTATGTTTGTGTGTACGGGCGTGTGTGCGCTCGCGCGGGTGTAAATGACTGGGTGTGATTCCATTTGCAAATTTTTAAATTCCGATTTTTCGGAAACCCGCGTTACGGTGGAGATAAACATGATAAGGGAGTAAGCTTGGCGAGTACTGACCTCTGTTATCCTTACGTTTTAATAGGTAGTTGTAGTCTTTTCGAATGGCAGCATCGTTTCCTAGAGACCGTGTTTATCTTTTGTTAAAAGTCTTATGTTTTTATTTTTTCCATGAGCTGTTTTCCTTCCTTTTGAGGCATTATGCGCACGTTGATAACTAATAGTTATTTGTTTTATTTCCTGACTTTGATACTATGAAATAACTTTGAGGTAGTTTGTTATACTGAGAGAGTTAAATGTAAATTTCCTTTGTTTGGTATATGTGATATTCAAATGTGGCAAGAACGCGAAGTATTAATAAAAACAGGTATACAAGAGTAAGAGAGTTAGATTTCATTGGCTAATATGTGAGGTAATTGATCTGTTTATTGAAATAAATAAAATAAAAAATATTTCAGTACAATGCAAAAGAGTTTCAAAATGGATATAGGAGAAAGGTTTAGGAAGTCCCACTAGAAGCAAAAAAAGTAGTTCTGGAAAGTTTATAACTAAACCAAAATATCACTTATGTTTATCATATTTTATTTAATGAAGTTTTATAATTTATGGTTATTTATGATTATAAAACATTCATCTTAGATATTTATTTACTTGCACAAGCTTTAAAACTATATAGTTAAATATTTCAAATGTTTCTTATACTTTTAATTTTGTAGAACGGTATTTTTTTATAATAGAATGCAATCTATAATATTCTATAAGTGTTGCGGACGTGTATAGTGACTTTTCAACTTCTCTATGTCTCGCTGCTCTGAAATTTGGAAGTAGGTCGAGGACATTGACCCCGACTAAAAATTATAACAAGGGACCTCGCGATGGCTTCGATCGTGACTCGATAGAATTAGAGTGGGAGAGAGAGGCGTGGCGGGATCTTCGGAGGAAGAAATTTGCAGGGAGTTGGGGCAGATGAATCTGCCCGTAGTCGACAGACGGCAGCCCAATCGGCTGCCCTCGAGTCTGGGAAGAGCTTGCGGGAGTAAATCCATCCGACGGATTTGTCCGCATGCCGCTTGCGCGCGGCGTCCGTCGCGCATGAGTCCGATAGGGACTTTTCACAAACTCTTCGGCCTACGCTATTTGCTCACGCGTCGCTGGCAGGTGGCCGCCGACGGAAGGCCAATCTGAGGGAAGGTGAGAAAATGCGGGAAAGCGATAGAAGTAGCTGCTCGCGCGTCGCCAACGAACAAAGGCCCGTGAAAAAAGTAGGGAAAAGCGCGGTAGGTGAGCTCCCGCGGGCCGCGGCTCTCGCTACTGATCACATGTATAATATCCTCGCTAATATCTGTACACACCATCAATGATTATTTTTTGTTAACGTGTATTATTCGAACTGTTCAATTTACTTTACCCGTGCTTGCCTTCTTCCGACCTCAACTCTAGCAATGTATTTGAAGTAATATAAGTGCGCCAAGGTATTAAAAAAGTCAACTCAGGCGTAAGTGATTTTGATAGTACATCACATTTAGGATAGCACATTTCATCTATTAAGCAATGCATACTCTACCGCAGCATTGAGCTGGGATGCCCAAAGGAAGCGCAATCGGAAAAGGGCAGCGTGCATTGACCAGCATTTCAAACTTCTTCCAGGCCGCAGAGAAAGTGGCGTCTTGAGGTCGGCTGCGGCGGAAGCGCCTATTAATATTGAAGTAGCCCGCGGCTCGCGTGCCTCGGGTGGGGCCGAGTCTCCGGTGGCGGTAGCTTATAAAAGCCCGGCTCGCCGCTGGGTGTGCGACCCGCTGACCCGGATTAGCGGACGACGCGAGCAAAGCCTGCCGAGGCTCCGGATCGCCTCCCGCGATCCGGATGCACGTGTCTGCGGAGCCGCAGCGTCGATTTGCTCGGCTTGGCTCTGCGACTGATCGTCTGCGCCTAGCCGTTAGGGGATGATGGCCGCTTGTGGTCATTGACCGGAACGATTCCACTCCTCACACACCTGCCTTTTTTCTTCAACTTTTCGAACATTCATTCACCTGTTCATTTATCGAACTATCCATTACCGGCTCAAACTGCAAGTCTATACAATAGTATAGACATTATACTTTAAAAATACCTATGGATTTGCAGAATAAATCATATTTCGTCGTACTAAAATAATATTACTTTACTAATACTTCTAATGCTTCAACGTTTCATTCAGGTGCTTGTTAGTAAAAAGCAAAATAATATTTAATGTAACATTACACGTTAAAATATGTTTTGTTTAAATGCCAAGCATCTTAAAGAACAAGGTGTACAATATTAGTCTGAGGTCGTTCAGCGACATTTCGTTCATTTTCAGCAGTTGTATACAAGACGGTAGTCAGGAATGAAAGGGAAGGACAACGGGCGGATTTTTCTGGAGGCTGCGCAGCCGCACAAGAAGCGTGCACATATATATCCTACCACCTGCATCTAGTTGTCTTTTACGAGCCAAACCCCTCAACTTCCTTTTTTTCCCGACCTCCGACTCAGCCTCTGTTAGTTTGCGCATTTCCTCAAGCGTCGCGTTTAACCCGCTTGCTTGCCCCGCCCTTTTTGTCCTCCTTATGACTTTCGAGAGGAGAACAATGCCCGCGTGGCCTACAGTCTCTCGACGAGTCAAGCGTATTGACGAATCGGCTTTATTGCACGATAAATAAGCTTAATATCAAACCCACGGAAGCGTGCACTGACTATCAATAATTGATTCTTGCATCCTTCGATCGAACACTGCTCCATATTTATACTTACACTCCACAGCTTCTGCCATAAAACACATCTATACTGTTAAGCTTCCAACGTGGATTAAATGCAATTTTAAGCATCCGAAACAAAACATCTTTTTCATAACGTGATAGACCTGACAAGGTTTGAGGCGAATTTCCCGGCGCTAATAGAGTTAATTGCATGCGTAAATAAAGACGAGTTTACCGCCTTCACGGAAGATAGCGGAAGCGCGCTTGAAAATTAATAATGCACCTTGAGCGTGAATCCATGTGAACCCATACCTGGGTGAACGTACGCGCGATAAACGCGTAAACAGAACAGGCATAAAATCAATATGTTTACAACTTAAAGTCCATTCATGTGCAACGAATTTCTAGATTAGTTCCTTGGCGTAGTCATGACACAATGCCGTGCATTGAATATATTATGTAAAAATATTCTAGAAAGAAGATAAATTTTGAAATATGTAATGTAAGAACCAAAAACTCCAAACTCATGCAGTGTATCTACGAAATAGTGGTCTCCAGCTATGCAATTGAAAAATCGAGAATGTACAAATAAGCATTTTCTTTGCCATGAACATACTGGTGATTCGAGAATAGCTATAGTCGGAGCCTCCGGTCAAAATTTATAATCGAGTGCGTTTCAGTGGGCTACGTACATAACACCAGTAAATAGGTCGATTAAATATAAACACGAGGTAGTTTAATAAAATCCGGACCTCTAGATCAAACTCGTTCAGATTCACGAGACGCGACTCAATCAGTCTTAACATGAGCCACCCTTTCCGGCCTGACCAATTATGGTTCGTGCCCCTGAAACCCCTTATCGGCGATTGCCCCCTTGGAGCATCCACCGGGCGAAATTGAATGGAGCTGTAACGAGGACCGCGTAGCCAGGACGCCCACGCTAAAGCATCCCTCATTCTCTCCTTTTCTTCCGTTTTCGAGTAGATGAGCGGCGCCGTGTCCTTCTTAATAGCCCCTCTCATATCTGGCGTGAGCTGGATGCTTGATTTTCAAAAATGGCGCTCCCATTATGCTCCCTTGGAACGCTATGAACGCCCACTCGACAATTCTAGCAAGATCATGGGTCCGATTTATGAAAATCACGTCACTGCCTGCGATTCTATGTATCCGATTATCAACCATATTTCATATGAATAACAGAATATTCTTTAGTGAAAATAATTTATTGATTTGAGTTTTTAAAATTATTTCCTACGTCTTAAATATGGTAAAGTTACAAATTGTAAATATATTGTAATTAGTTCATTTAATACTTTCTGACATTAGGTTTGCAGCTAAGATGTTTTAAAACGTTCTTTATCGACGTATTAATACTTTTATCAATTTTAATCAAAGCTCGCTATAGCCCATTTATTAATTTACAACCGCCTGCTATTGTATACAGTAAAAAGAAAATATTTTATTTTTCAGATATTTAGCTTAAACTTTAATAAATATTGGTATTGGATATAGCTAGTTTAAAAATAATTAATATATTTTAGTTTATTTTGCAGAAGTTATTTTGTAGGTTATTTTAAATATGAGTTATTTTTAACTATTTAAAAAGTGACTAGAAATAAAATTAATTTTATTCAATTTAAAATATTTTCTAGAAAATTGATATTTAATTCTAATAAATTTTAAAGCTAGTAGGCATTAAAAGGTAGTTTGAATTGCATATTAAGGCCTTTAAACAATATTGGGAGACTCAAAATCTACTATAAATCAAATCAGCCTCGGGTAATAGAATGAGAGGTAGTGTTCTTGATTCAGTTATTAAATATTTTATTAATACAAAATTCGCTATGAACACGTTAAACATTATCAGCTTGTTTAAGCCTAAATGGTGAAGCAGTCATCTGAGCTGCCCGTTTTCCGATTGTAGCTGGTAGATAATCTGGTAAGAGGTGCATACGAGGTCGCTGCACAATGACACGGTTATCACCAGTAGAGGTGGTGTTTATTGGGTACATCAATCTCCTTGGTTTTGTTATCTCATGATAATCACAAAATTTAAATATCAAAAGATACAATAATTTATAATTTAGATTTAAATTCAAAAAGGTTTTGTTTGGAACAACAGAGAATTATATCGGAAAATTTAAATTTTATATTTGTAGTATTTATGCTTAATATTATTTTCTGTGTGTTCATTCCTTATATATATTAAACAGTTATTGTAAAAACTAAACATAAATTTTAAAGTAGGGTAATTAATTTAATATTAATTATAATATAATATTTTGTTGCATATTGCTTATCGACGATCTTAAATTTGAATACAGCAGCGCTCGCTTAAACCTTGCACTTGCGCCATTGCTGAACCATTGGTTGCGTTTCCAAAGCTTCAAGTGCCGCGTTGAAAAGCGAGTGCACGATATAAAAAGGGGAGCGATGCAAGCAAATCCTCTCCGATCCCTACTTCTATACCGCTAAGCAGTTGAGGAAGTTTCGCTGCAGCGGGAAACTCGGATTTCCAGCGGTTGAAAAGCGCGTCGACCCTCATTAGTGGAATTTTGTGCGATATTCTTATTAATAGCGACAACACGACACCATTGCTGGCCTAGGCGACTTAACCTGCACAGTGAAACTCAATCCCCTGTCATTTTTTAATCAAGTTAGAAAAATCATGTGTACACCGTTACGGTCTAGTCGTTTACTATTGTAAGCCATAAATGTGTAACAATTTTTCCCTTGTCAGGAGTCTCTCTATGTTATCTGAGCCTTTTTTAAGCTTTTTCAGCCCCCGGGGAAGAGTAGAGCGCTCGAAAAATTCTAACTTTGTCTGCTGGAACAACGACTAGTTTCAAAGCACATTTGGAAATATTTGTTACGTCAGTAGTGAAATTTTGATAATTACAGAGTGACCTTGAGGCATGACACCTTTCCATTTTGTGCTTTCGCAGAATTGGATTTCTCTCTTGACAACAACATTTTTCACGTAATCTAAGAAATTGTGGATTTTTGTAGTGAAGTATTCATTGTTGTGTGTGTTTTTATTATTTGTGTTTCATTTTTAGTTTCCTTATATGAAATATTTTTAAACTTCTCAAAATTTAATTTTTCTTGAGTGAAATACTGTTGTATTATTTATTGTAAATGCATTTTATAAGATTGGTATTGGATAACTCCAATGCTAGAAAATGTAATCAAAGTTAAGCGAGTAAATCAAACTTTCTTCTATTTTCCTCTATTCAACGACTGCAACTTGTATGGATATATCATATTTACATAAAAAGATTATAAATATTTTTTTTCAAACAATTCCAGTTTTATACAATTATTGTAGATTTTAACGTTTACCTATAGATTTGAGTTTTATTTTGAATTTACCAAAAGATGTGAATTTTTAAATATTAATACGATAAATGTATATAAATTAAATATATATATACATAATTTTATATTCAATAAATTAACTGTATTAATGTGCCTAAATACTAGTATGATAATCTATTCACGTTAGAGGATATATGATAAATTTGGTGTGCATGCTTTAATGTAAAAATAGGTAATAGGTGTAAAATATAATTTTTAAGTAATAAAGCACTTACCTGATAGAGACGAGAATCATGGCGAATATGAGATATTTTCCAAGGAGCGGCACCACCAGTGATGTCGGTGGTATAATTTCGACGACCAGCAGGAAGAACACGTGGAGACTAATAAGGATTGAAATAGAGAGTGTCACCTGAAATTAAAGAAACTCATGCATTCGTGGTGCGGCTCGGGCGTTCAGTTCTTTGAGCTTTGTCGTTGGAGTAAAGACGCAACATCGTAGTATGAATTTATATTTACGACGTTTCCTTATGTATAAGTAGGTCAATAGACCAGTATTGACTGTCACGAGTAAAATTTACGCTTTTTTAAACTAATAGCGATTTTTCGGTTTTTTTAAGTTTTCTTTTTAAATTCTATTGAATTTTCCACACGATTTATCAAAGTGTTATTGTTCAGTTTATTTGAATATTCAAGCTTTTTTTTATAAATAATATGATGAGATTTCTTAAGTTTAAGAAATACGAGGTGAAAGAAGTTGAAGGACCGAATGTGTCTGCATTAAACATTTGTTCTCTATTTCATAACATCTCTTGCAAAAAGCAGAACCAGAAGTCTTTATTTAACTTATATGTACTCTTAATATAATTATGAAATGATTTTATTTGATAAATTCATTTCGCCACTTTTAGTTTTTATATTCCTTGATAATTAGGTATTCAATTAGCTTAAAAATGAGTAAGAAAAAATTTAGAGAAAAGACTGAAGCTTTCCGTTGCTTCTTCATCATTTTGTACCCTGCCTGAAAAGTAAAACTTTAACGCGATGCTATTAAATTGTAGAGATTTGTAACACTACTATTTAAAGCTTAATAAATTATAGGTAGTACTTGTAAGCGTTTCTGAACTTCACGATTCTTCCTCCTTAGACCTATATGTTCTTAAATCCACATTATTCTCTAGTTATCTTTCTCTCCCTTGAACCAAGCAGTTTCCACGCGGAAAACTCTGATAGACTACAAGTCGTATGTTTATTGTAACTTGAAATTACGTAGCGTACGATACGTATAATGTTCTATATAGAGGTCTGAATTGTTCATCGAAATGTATATTTTATTATTTTTATGCATACTGCTGAATCCACAAATATCGTGAAATCATTCAGTGCGACACTTTTAATGGGTCGGAGATCATAGGACGTCGGTCACAGGTCAACGAATGATCTTCCAACTCCAGCCCTCCCGTAAAATATCTACTCCGAGGGGAAATAGTCGGTACTAAATCCGGTAGAAGGAACGGTCACTGAAGTGCAATGCGTTTGCTATATATATCTCTCGTGATCGCTCGGTGGCGAATTCGATTCCAGACTAGCTGCTAGAAGAGAAGTCTTTGAGTCTGCGGAGAGAAACAGTATACTATTTTGCATGAGTTCTAAGCTAGTGTTGTAACATCCGGTCTTTCTGGTATCTTACTTTTTATTAATTGGTGCAAAACGTATTTTTCTCCATCCTAATTATGAAAGTTTTGAATCAGTGATTTACTTTTTAAAAAGTGATTTTTATAGTAATGATATGTCCTATTATTATTTCATTTCATAACAATACCGTATATCAAACTGCTTTAGTCCCTAAGGATTATATATATGGCATATATATATATTAGAAATGTTACATCAGAATTCAATTAAATCTAGCCTGAGTAGGAAATTGATATAACCATAAATTAAATCTTTTTAGTTTGCTATTTCATAAGTATCTCTCTTTTGTCAATGCACTTAGACTCCTTTAGCTTCCGGAGGGTTTTCTTTTTCTGAGAAATTTGTACACTAGGGCAGGGCAACTTTCCATAATTTAGTAATAGTGTTTAAGTTCAGTAAATATATTTATAGATATTTATAATTACTGTTATTAAATATTTAAATACTATGCAAAGTTTGGGTAATCGTTTTCGACAGATTTTGTTAGCCTGGATAGAAAAGCTGATCGAATTTCTTTCACGATATATACGTTTCCTGTCCGGAGTACATATATTCTGTCCAGGGTTTATTCTTGCATTCTGATTATAACGGTATTTCTTTTATTTATTCCTGATTTCCGGCCGTTTCAATTTTTTATTTTAAAATTGATTATTTTAAATCATATTTTTAACTTTTTACCACTATAATAAGTTTAATTATTGTAATATAAAGAAATTTGTTGCTATATTAATCGAAAGCGTGTTCTGTGTATTATAAGTTTTCTATAATGTATATTTGCTATACGACAATTTAATATTTTTTTTTTTTTCATTTATTTATTTATTGTCGCATCCCCAAATAGGTATTAGCGACACAATATTTTACATTTAAAATTACATTTGTTGATCTGTATGGTTAACATTAATTATGTGAATTTTATAGTCTAAAAGCACTGTCTACCTTAGTATAGTTATTTACACATTATTTTCATTGCTTACATACTTTATACAGAATAACGTTATACACATCAGATTGCTTATATAAAATGGCGAATTTTTGATGATTTGACATAATGAATAACAGCTTTACATTTAGCTATATCGTTTAAAATGTTTTTTAGTCTTCCTTCTATTTTATTTTCTATACGTTCATTACGAAACTTAGGACATTCTAATAATATGTGTTGGATGCTGATAGGTATACTGCAATATTCACAGTTGTTTTTTGTTTCTTTTTTAAGTAGGTGTTCGTGAGTGATTTTTGTGTGTCCTATTCGCAATCTGGTAATTAATACCTGGTTCCTTCTATTAAGCTTGAGGGCAGGGTTGCATTCAAGTACTGATTGTTTAATTTTGCGAAGTTGGCATTTGTTTGAATTTTCTGTCCATTGTTTATTCCAATTATTTTTAATTTTATGTTGAACCATTTTAGAGAATTCTTCACTTGTGATTGAATTATTTTGTTCGTTGATATTTGAGGCTTCTGTTAGTTCTATTGCTTTGTTTAGTTGGTTTGTGTATTTGAGATCTGCTTGAGAATAACATAATATTATTTTGCCGTTAGCGTTTTCTATTTTTGTTATAATTTCTTTTATTCTTGGGTCTTGAGGGTTATCTGATTTAATTTTTTCCATTAATTTGGTTGAGTTGATGTGTATTACTGCTTGTTGATTTATTTTTAGTAAATAGTCAGTTGTTTTAAATATGAGGGTTAACAAACTAGATTCAAGTTTAAGGTATAAAGGAAGTTTTAAGCATATTTTTTCTTCGTTTTTTAATAATGCTGAAGCTGCAATGAAGGTGTCTTCTATTTTGATTAAGGTGTAGCTATGGAAGTGATTAGGATATAAGGTTTTTATATAAGCTGTTGTAGCGTTTAAATCACACAGAATATTTTGGTATGTTTTATCGTTGTAGTTTATCCAATAGCAGTCTGTATTCTTAGTTGTGGAGAGTGGTAAGTCTTTAATACTGAATTCATTGAGATATGATTTTATTCTTCCTGGGAAGTGTCGATCTATTTTTTGAGTATGTGTATTTTTTTTATTTATATATTGATTTAGTATATTATGCATTTGATTTTTTGGTGAACTTAATACTTTGGCTGCATAGTTAAGTGCTACTTTCTTACGGCGTAAATCTAGAGGAATCGTGTGACTTTCGCTTAAAATACTGATTACTGGGCAGGTAATAAATGCTCCAGTTGCGATCCTCATACTAGTGTTTAAGATGGGGTTTAGTTTTTTCAGTACTTTTTCCTTTGCTGAGCCATAAACTATGCAACCATAGTCGATCTTCGTTTGAATCAGAGCTTTGTATGTATTGCATATTATATCCTGGTTAGAACCCCAATTTCTGCCCGATAAGGATTTTTATATATTCATTCTTAAAAGACATTCGTTCCTTATATAATCTATGTGTTTTCTCCAAGTAAAATTTTAACTTCCTTTACGATTTTGATATTTTCTTGTCCCAATTTTAAAGTTATATGTTCATTATGACATTTATTTTTATTAAATACTATTCCTACTGTCTTAGTTTTACTGAATTTAAAGCCAGATATATTAGAGAATGATTCTAACTTATAAAGTGTATCTTGGATAATTTTTTGATTTGTTTTATTATTTGTTCCTTTTAGAATTATTGTTATATCGTCTGCGAACATTGTTAATTGAACTGGTTTGTTTATATATGATTCTATATCATTAATGGCTAGTAAAAACAACCTTACACTTATAACCGAACCTTGGGGTACTCCGTTACTTAGTTGATATTCATTCGATAGTTTTCCATTGATTCGTACTTGAATTTTCCTATTTGTTAAGAAGTTTCTAATAAAGTTCCACATATTACCATTGATTTTGTGTTTTAACAGAATCTTAAGTAATCTTTTCTTCCATAGTAAATCGTATGCTTTTTCTAAATCGAGGCACACGGTTAACATTGATTGTTTATTGTTGAAGGCATCTAATATATTAGCTTCGAGATTTGCTATGCAGTCAGTTGTGGAGCAATTTTGTCTAAAGCCACTTTGAACCTTAGTGATAATGTTATTGTTCTCTATGTACCATCTTAATCTTTTATTTATTATTTTTTCAAAAATTTTGCATAAACAACAAGTTAATGATATTGGTCTGTAGTTACCTTTGTCGAGTTTCGCTTTGCCTGGCTTTAGTATAGGAATTACTATTGCTTTTCTCCATATATCCGGAAATACTTTTGAATACCATATAGTATTGAAAATTTTGAGTATTATTTTGCAAGCATTTAGAGGCAGTTTTTTAAGCATAATGTTAGGTATCATATCTGGTCCAGGGCTAGTGTTATTACTGTTCTCTAGTGCTTCTAATAGTTCTTTATATGTTATTTTATGGTTTAGTGGATCGTTTAATTTAATATTCTTCATATAAGTCTAATATTTAAATACTATTTAAATTATGCTAAATGAATGCTAAATAGAGGCCACTTAATAATCTGATTTTGTAATAATAGAATTTAGGTAAAATTGCACTCTACAGAATTAAATGATTTTTATGATGTTACTTTTATATCTGTTTAGAAAATTAAAGATGATTAAGAAATAGAAATTTAGCATTCACCTAATAATTTTAGAATCCTCAATATATTCAATTCCTATTTAATCTAATATTTTTATTTTTAATATTGTGTATTTAAAAATTAAAAAATATCGAATTTATTAAAGATCTATTTAATTTGTTGTTTTGATTTTTTAATTTTTATATCAATATTGAAAGCATTAATTTCACATGTTTTTAGATATTAAGTTGTATAAAAAAATCTAGAAAAACAGTATAATATTTAAAAATTTCTATCGAAGTTTAGGAGGGATATATTTTAGTTAAGTAAGGATTTATAAAACTGTTTTTGATAGACAGACACCGGCAATTCAAACTTAGTAGCTAATATTAAAAACTACTTTTGTATATTTGTACCGTTAATTATTTGCTCTCGGTGACTAATAGAATATAATATAGATCTGGATATCGAGAGAAAAATAATTGAATGTAAATAATTGTAGCGACATTTACAAGTACGATGCAAATGCATACGAGTATAAAAGATAAAGGCTCGGCAGGCAGTACTAGTGGGATCAAGGTGCGGTATATAGCCTCGTCCGCGAAAATATAGTCCGCGTAAATTATTACCAACTCACCTTTTCTCCGCTATCACTGGGTAGGTAGAAGGTAAGCACAGTGAGGAACGATATCCCCATGCATGGGATGATGATGTTGACCGTGTAGAAAAGTGTTTTCCGGCGCATCGTTATGTTGAACGTGATGTCTAGATAAGGTTCGTCGCAACAAGTGTAAAATTTTTCATTCCTACAACATAAATAACCCAAGAGGATAATTGAGAATAGAGGGCGAGGAGAAACTTGGATCTACTGGTAGAACTTCGATATATATCGAATGTTTGAACGCGCGGCACGACGGCGAAGCAGTGGTAAAGGGCAAATATGGTCAGACACTCAAACGAACATCGAAACATATTACAGAAAGGAAGTAATGGATTCCGATGCAGCAGAGGTTCTGATCTCTTCAGATTTGATTTTTCATTGGCAGGCTAAATAAAGCGGAATGGGAACTAATTAAATCTTCTACCGATTCGTGCTAGTATAATATAATATAACATGAAAATGATCGTGTATGGGCAGCTTGGAGGGAATTTTATTTATTGAATGATCGTGTACATTTCTACTAACATTTAAAATGTGTAGAATTGACGCTTGATTAAAAGCAAAGAATCGAATCATAAACGCGTATTCATGAATGCATGTTCTGAAAGGTAAAACGTTTGAATGACTGCTGATAAGTTACATGATAACATTTTTATACTTTTGTGTCAATTACACGCGAATTTTGAAAGTATTTTTGGTTAAAGTTCCATTATCAATCATCATTTCTGCTCGACTCGATACAATAAATGCTATTTTTTATACAAATGTAGAATGGAAAAAATGAATTCACGGATGGCCTCGCAAAACGTCAATAATCAAAAACCGTATATTTAAACTCGTATAACCGAACAAATGATTTCACGTTCAAAATTTTGCAAATATAAGTTTAACGCGTGACATGAGTAGACATACAGTTTTATGCATTTCAACAAAATTTATGCGTTGCTGATACTATAAAACTATTAGAGTCTTGGAAGAAATTGGAAAAACTGATCCTACTTACAGACATCTTACTTACAGTGTATGTTCAGCGTTATATGCACATCGAATAGTGTCCGTTAATTAAAAAATATATCGACTAAATAAACATAAATGCAAACTGAAATAAATGGACAATAACTTACTCGTGGATATTTGAAAATAAATTGGGCTGATTACGAGTTACCGCTAGCCAATTCACCCAGCTTTGCATTACGTAACGGCGCGATTGGTGATTTTGGCGAGCGCTAATAGGTACGTGATGCAATGTAATTAGGAATCGCGCGGGAATAATAGGGGATACATTATATACTGACCTGACGGCGGGCACCTCCAGTATATCCCACTCGACGGACATGTAGAACTCGGAAAGGTCGACGCCGACGTCGACGACGTTGCTACCGGACTTCTCGTCCATGTGCCTCAGATCCACCTGCGGGGCATCGAGTCAGAGCGTTAGAGGGTCCTGTTCCCCGGGCGCTTCTCTCCTGCTCCATGTCTCTGTCTGCGTGTGTCGGTAGTGCGTCTGTTGCCAGTGTCAAGTGTGTGCGCGAGGCGCCGGCTCGTAGCTGCTGGCGTTCCTTTTGGTAAATGCGGCAGTCGGGATGCAGGGGCCGCCCGAGCGCGGCGAGCGGGTCTGCCGCGCCGCGCGCGCGCGCCCACTCGGCAAAGCTGTACCTACGCTGCGTCCCTCCGGGACTCCTGCTTTTCCATCCATTCGACACCTTTCCCTTCCTCCGCTCGCCTCTCCCGACGCGCTAAATTCGATTGAACGCGTTCGCCCTCGGCCCCGGGATTATACTTGTTGCCCCGACTGAAGCACCGGTGGAACGGAAAGGCGCGGGCTTATTCGATAATAACATCTCGGGGAAAACTTTGGAAATGAGTCATCGATCAGGGGCTAGTCTACCACGTGCTTGTACCCGTCGCCTCCGGGAAGTCCGCTCGGCCGCCGACCATAATTGACTCTAATGGTCGTTGCATTCGTTGAAGTTTAAGGGAGCCAACGTCCGCATCACGTCGTCCTCACAATTATCGAGAAACTGTCCCTTAACTTTAGTCGCGAGGCCGATTAGAGAGCGAGTGTCCAAGTGCATAAACGCCTTCCGCTTCTCATCACTGTTTTGAACTTCTACTTAAGTCTCGCGGAATGAGCGAAAGCTTCCCGAAATCGACTTATCGCACCTTCGACGAATCTGCGCCCTTGTAACGATCCTTGCAAGGATTATTATTGCTGCTTCTATCGCCAAACCAACTACTCGCGCAAACTCACTAACTTGTGATCAAACGACAAAGGCATTCTCCCATTAAGTAGAATCTCTTATGTCATATCGTATATATTGAAAAAATCATAATAAGATTGTTGGCATGTACTTTTTCTTCAACGCAAGTGTTGGCTGCGGTAGTCGAGAACGAAGAAGTTTGGATTAGTTAAATTTACTGCTTCTATCAACAAATATCAGACTAAACAACTAAACATCGTAAACATATAAATGAGTAAATTTAACTACTTCATCAAAAGCACTTGCGGCCGTTTTCGTCAATTTAACATGGATTATCTACACATGAACAAATAGTTTTGCTTGTTTTCTTGATCACTAATCGTTACAATAGCACTAGTCGAAGGTGCGATGTTTAGCTAAAATAATTATATGCTTATTGCACTTTTAACTTAAACGCTTATATTCAACGCAAAAACATACAGTAACTGCAGGCTCGTACGCACATGTAAAAAATAAACAAGAGTGAAAATAGTTACATCGAAAGAGCATTAAAATAGTAATATGCAGAAATGATATGAGAAAAGGGAAAGGTAGCGGAAAGAAAAAGAGGAAGGGGGAAAATGAAAGAGACAAAAGGATAGTGAAAATGATCTAATGAAAATCCACTCGCAATTTTCACAGACAGCCTCCTACACAACTTTAGTATACATATATAAACATAATGAGACTAATAAAAATACAGCATATATAATATCAATATAGCATGGCCATAGCATCGGGTGCGCTCTGCTGATGTTGATTTAGAGAGCGAGGTTGAGGGGAGCTGTTGTGTTGAGTAATTGTTGTTGTTGTCGTATATTTTTTTTTTTTGATTTTTTGAACCGAGAAAATAAATAAGTGGATGAGTGAACGAGAAAATAAAGAAGACAAGGGAGACCAGATGCGAGCTAGAGCTTACGGCCCGACGCAACTGTTAACTTCGCCGTACTGCTGCACCTAATTAAACATACATATGCCCAGGCTTACGTCGCTTGTTCTTTGCTTTTTTCATTTTTTCTAATTTTTTCTTTGCTCTACTATAGCGACAGTACACCTGCTTTGTTTCTTTTTTATCCAAGGTTCTTATGCCGCGGTCGTTGCTCGATGCGTGTTGAACTCAATCGCTCTTTGTCAATGGTCGTTTTCTACGCGATGCGCTTACTCTATCATGCCGCGGCCTGACGTTTACTGTGCATTTTTCTTATTTTCCAATATTTTCTTTTTCTCTAAATTACTTGTATGTAGCTTGTTCTTTTGTATAGGGTGCCTGGAGTTATTTCTTTTGCAACGAATAGTTCCATGATTTCGGTTTGTTTCGATTCGTTCGATAGTTTCCCTTACAGGTAAATTAAGTTAAATAAGGTATGTTAAATGAGGTATTTTAAATGGTATGACTGTTTATTTGTATTGAAGTGTGTTATATTTTTACATAGAATTAATGGAGTTCAGATTATTCGTTCTGTTAATAATTTCCTGAATTATTGTTGAGTTATTGTTTGTGTATGTTTTTTAAAAAGAGTAACACTTTTATCTTATACCATATTTGGTATACATAATAATCCAATACATGAAAAAGTTAAGTTAAGAAAATGTTAAATATTACGGCATTTCATTAGACACTTAAAATTCATTAGCAACAAATAGAGTCGCTCCACTTTTTAAAGCAGAGGTCGTATAACAGTTAAGTACATCTCTTAAATATATATTCGCACCCCATAAGCTATTTTATATAGAATTACTTAAAAGCAGTTCTTACTTTCTTAAAGAAATATACTTTTACCGTTTGTATATATGTATAAAAGATGTTGATTTTCAAACTTATGGGGTTAGAATCAATGACTATAGAGAGAGAAAAATTTAATAATAATTATAAGTACATAATAAGGTAAAAAATTTACGAGAAGGTATATCGTTATTAAACGACTAAAATATACTAACTTGTTCGCTTAAAATTTATAACAAAGATTTATCAGATTACTCCTTTAATTAGACATAGTTAGTCTTTAACTTTCTAATAAATTTCCATAGTAGCTGTATTAATGTAATCATTACATGGTCAAGAATTCTGAATATTTAGATTATACATATAGAAAAGAAGAAAATTGTGTTTATACACAGTGTTTTATGTATCATGGAACTGTGTAGGAATCAAAATGATGATACTTAATTAATAGATTAAGATAAGATTGTGAAATCTTTATGAACAATAAACATGCAAATGGTAAAGATATTAAAGGTTCTCTTTAGTAAAATAATTAACAGAAAACAAAACAGGCTCATTTCAAAATTCTTACTTTGGTCTTTCTACAATCTTCTCATTCGCATAGATTTATGAATTCTTATAAATGATTTCACGATTAACTCATGTATATATTCATTTTATGAAGTAACATGTTTTCTCCTTCCAGTCACCGACACAAAAAATATTCCGAGCATTTAATTCGTTGATCAAGAAAATAAGACGGCTGGAATCTGGACCACTGCTCCTACTGCACTACTTGTCATTGTTATTTATGAAGAACATAAACATTGTCGTAGATACCAGAACATGAATTTCGCACAAGTCGCAGAAATTAAATGCTGCTTTTTTATTATCTCCACTGTCTCATTACTCAGTCTTATCCGCCAATTTATTTTCATTTCTTCATTACTTATAAGCTCGGGCGTTTACCTGCCCCCACGGTAGGGATAAATATCCGTCTTCCGCAAGAATTCGATTTGACCGTAACGATCGCGTACTCGTTCGCGGCCTTTTCCGCGCGGGAAGAAAAGGCACTCGCCAAGAAATCTGACGCTGCAAGCTAATCAAAGCAAGGAAAGAGTCGCCTTCTAGAGCGAGGCACTAAAGTTCATCGGCCGTCCGGGCCGATCGATCACTAGCGGATGTGTGCGGCTGGGCTTTTCGCGCGCTTCGATGCCTTTCGATAGGTCCACGGGACAGAGCCGTCCTTTTTTCATCTCGTCGACGCCGTTGCCACCGCAGCGCGAGCCAAACATCGATTCGGACGCCCAGTTGGGCGATAAAGGCCCGAGGTGGACCGCCCGCGGGACGGACGAAGCCGCCTAGGATGTATCGCCCCCATTCAGGGCGTTTTTTGCGCGTGCTTTAGCGCCGCCCGTTGAGAACGAGGGCTACACGCGATAACAGGTTTTATAACTGCACGATTCTACAAATTGCTGTGATCCGATATTGTAGAATTATGTGGTGCCTGCCGTAATTTTGACAAAAAGCAGGCCCTTTTACTGCCTTTCATTTCACGCGCATTATTTGCAATTTGTTTGCATTTTGTTCACAATTTCTATATTTTGTTTTCGACACGCGTATATAAGAATGATTTGCTCGTAGAGAAAATACACAATATTTGAGATTTGAATCACCTAAACAGTTATTAAACATTATGATTTATTAAATTTGCTTTTCTTATCAGTTGCTAAACGTGAATAAGAACTTTTAAATTTGCTGCGCCAATGTGCACTAAAACCTTCGATATGAGTTAAAGAACTTTTTTGCAAAGTTTAACTTGTTATTTATTATCGTTAAAAAGTACCGAGAAGTTTACAAAATATGCCGCGTTGAAACTGCTTCCATGATAGCGTGCTATTAACTGCAGATGGGTTCCTGTTATTTAATGAATATATCGTTACATTTTCCCTTTTAATTTGAATTAAAACATGTCAAAGACAGGTAACTAAATTTAGCATTATTTTTCACCTCGGTGTAATTAATGTAAAAAAATTATTCGAAATACGCAGTTAATTTTTGGAAGATCCGTTCTAATTAGATTTTATAAATGAAAAGGATTGATGATAATTCTAAAGAAAGCGTTGAGCTAAGAATTTTATTTGGCAATTCAGCGAACATGCTCTTCCACCACTTATTAAACATCGAAAAATCTCAGTTTCCTCAGGCACGTGCAAGAATTAGAATCCGATTTAAATGTCATTCTCTCGTCTGGTAGCATATTTCTTGCGGACGTTTTTGTTTATTGTCCTGAGCCTATTTGCAACGTGACACTTTAATTATAAATTGTAATTTAACAACAGATCGTATGCCTATGGTAATTTGTAATATGTCATTTTATCTCATTTGATTGCCATGAGCAGTCATTGATCAAAGGAGCTGTGAACACGCATACCTTTACCAGTGAAATATTATCAAGAATTAGTTTAAAATATAAAGGTTAATAATTTGCCCGTGAACTAATAAATGACGCGTCATTCTTGGCGGTCAAAAACAATTTGATTGATGCATCAACTAAGCGTTGTCTGAAGGGGGAGTGCCGGTCTACTTTAGCCAAACTCATCGGAATTGATTAACTCGTAGCGCGCGCGGGCGCGATAGCCCCCGTAGCTCCCTCGTGTTTACCTCGAGGGCTTCCGACCGAATTGCTAAGGTCGAATATCATTAATGCTCGGCGGTGCGGGCGGGCAGCTAGAGCCAACAGGTCGAGAGACGGCCCTAAGGTAGAAGGCGCATCGATTCCGCTAGAGCGATGCCGCGCTTTTCTTTCTTGTTTTTATCTCCAATTGAATGGGCGGCCGCGGGATGATTTACGACCTATTTTGGCCAGGAGGCCACGTGGCCGCGTGATATAAATCGTGAAATCGGAAACTCGGCCTCGGGGCAATTACGGGCTGGGCGAGACCGCGTGCGCCGCTCGCGCGCTCGGCTTTCACGCTAATTCGACCCCTTGGGCCTCTGTACGCGGCGCTACTTGCAGCGGAGCCAGAAATTTATTTATTGTGCATTTTTTATGCCGCGCGTACAGTATGCAAGGGCAATTATTTATGCGTCGCAAGAGATTAACGGCTTTAATTTTTAAGCTCGTTTCGATTAAGTAGAGCATTGATTCTCGTAACATGTTTGTTATTATTAAAGATAAAAAGGTAATGAGTTAAGACTCGTTTCTTTCAAACAAAAATAGAGTATTTTAATTAAGGGCTTGTCGTGCCTACATTACAGCGTGGCAAATATCGTAAGCATTCGATTGCGTTAAAATAGTCAAATGCTCTAAAATGATTTATATAATATTATAAATTCACATATATCGACATTAATATTTGTACAGATAAAATAGTGATAAAATGAATTATAAGATTGATGGTTAAAGCGATAATTTAATCAGAACGATCGACACGAGCAGGAATAACGCGATTTTCATAAATAATTAATTTGGCGGTTTCATAATCTCGGTTTAATACTTACTAGCGTAATGAAAAGAATCCTAGAGGATTAATTACAAGAAAGAGAGAGAGAGACTAATAAATATATATATATAGAAAACGGCTTCTGCGCTTGGTAGAGGCAAAGGTTTCGCGTACCGAAAGAAGTTTGAGACTCCATACGACAGACCTATAACACTAAGGGCGCACTCACAGGCCTGCCTCTGGTATAGACCAGTAGACGTTCAACTGCTTTATTTAGAGCCTGAATTTTGTATCTAAGCGGTGGTACGTGCATTCCACAGATTTTGAATTTGGTAAGGAACAGTGGAGAAAAGTTATGCCGTAGGACTATGCGCGCGTATATCGACATATTGTAATGTATTTATTTAGTAAAAATACGTTGATTAAAGACTTTATAATCAACGTTTGATAAGAAGCTTTACAAATAAGTTTTGGAGTTGTGTGTATTATTTATAGAGAAGACTTGTATGTTATCAATGCTTGTTACAAACAATGAATTCAAGAAATAGACATTAATTTGAGGAAATATATATATGGTAAATGTCCCAGTGGTAAATTTCAGTGTGCTTTTTAGAAAACTGAATCTATAACTTTGATACAGTCGTGGATAGATGTCGGTCAGGCTTTAAAACTTAGTGTTTTACTTGAGTATACAGTAGTAAGACATTCCATAAGTAAATGTACTATACTATGCTGAGATCAAATATTTTAACATATATGCTTGACGAGAAAAAAAGAGAGAGAGATTGCCTCGAATAAAGCGTGAGAGGCTTGCGTGCGCGCGTGGCAAAGTTTGAAGGGAACAAAGGGGGATTTCGCCCCTCGTTGCTTTTCCCAGAAGCGTACTTTAAGGGTAGCCGAGGCTTTCTCCCTCCCTCCCTCTCTGTCTTTCCCTGCTCTAGCTTAACTTCCACCAGGCGGCCGCGGTGAAGCAGGTGCATTTTTCATTCTTAATGCACTTTTTATTCCACCAGAGGTGGCTAGATAATTCCTTATTATCTAAAGTCTTTTTCCAGGAGGCGTCGACTGCTTTTTAAAACGCGCTTTGCGATATTTCGTTTGCATTTGAATACCTTTTTATTCCTCCCGGCGCGAGACTTGACGATTGTGCGCCTTCGGGTTATGCCTTTACCCCGGCTCTTAACAACTGCTTCGCGCTTCGCCGATGAGGCTGCCGGAATTAAGGTCACGTAGCGACTGCCAGCCTGTGTTTAATAACGTTCATTTCTTTCTAGGTTTGTGCGTTTCGGGCTTTTACGACGCGTCTGCAGGACGTCAATGAGCCAGTGATTCAATGTGCAGGCGGACGAATTTCCTCGAATGTACGGAGTGTGCGATTGATTAGTCACTTTTTTAATACTCACATAACAATGCGAATTTCGACGAATTACGGTAGTTGTAAAATATGCACTTACGTTCGGATTTCAGCACCGATTTTAATATCATTGATCCAAATAAACTGCAGCAAAGTTCACGCGGTGCCGACACACTACGAAAACGATATATCCCGATGACAAAATGCGTGCTTTAACCCGAATGCATCGATGGCTATCTATCGGCCGACAACTAATTGAACCAATTCGCTGCTGCCACGAGACATGAAAATACGCTCGGCGAGTATACCGCAATCATTGAAAAATAAAGCATCAGTTTGATTGGTGGGATAACAGTCGATATAGTCATAGGTGACGGATTTCATTGCATCTACCTTAATAGTTCTGTCGAGTATCCAAGTCAATCTCCACCCGCTGCGCATACATTACCTGATGTACAGCCGCCTTGGGCAAAATAATGGGGAGCGTAGTACAATGCACTCGTAATAGCCGAGTTGAATAGTCTAATTAAGCGCTATTTGCAAAATATTATAAATGTAGTGGGTCGTCAATGATGTAAACAGATAGATTATTCGAGTCTGTATTCATTGTATACACTGTATAATATTGTCATATAGTGTCGAAATGCATAATATATTATAAAATTATGTGTATTATTAAATAACTTTTCTCTCTAAATCTGAAAGTGCATGAAATATTGACGTATTATACATGTAAAAGAATTTTACATTTATAAATTAGTTATAATTATAGGATTAAAAATGTTGAAAGTCATAGTTCACGTAACAAGATGTAGTATGGTTTCTGTGTATATTTTACTGGAAAATAATCAACGGCAATTGATTTTATTTTACAGATTAAGTATAAACGATTATCAATTATCTTAAATCAAATTAATATTTAATTAATTAGAAATCGCGATTTCACTGCAATTAAGTCTTTAAAAACTTGAAATATGAGAATAACTGAAAATTGACTTTTTCAAATTTAGAGAGTTCATAAATAATCGTTTGCTGTAAAAAAGCACTGTTTCCTTGAATCTAAATGCATAGAGTATGTGATTATACTGCCACAATCGCCATGCATGCAGCCTCGAGAATCACATCCGGTCTCAAGAATTCATTAGCAGCTGCAAGATATCGGTGTCGGCAGCATCATTCAAAGGCTCTATGTACAGGCGGGGCACTAGCGCGTGCTGTGAGAGATGTGCAACGGCACAGCGGCGTTTGAGCGGATGATGCAATAGCAAGCGTGTGGACTAACAGGAGAGAGTATATACGAGAGAAAAGAGAAAAATGTGTATACGGGTGAGAAGGGGGGAGGGAAGGGGGGGGGGAGGCGAAAGAGCTATAAAAAAGGGGCGGGGAGTGATTTTTTGTCATTAGCTGGGCAACGTCTTTCGCGACATTGCCATGATGGATGCAGTAGTCGCGTAATGCAGGAGAGAGATAGAAGGGGATATCGATCGGGTCGAATATTTCTGCCAACGACGCGCTTACACACATACACAAACACACACTGGAACCATGAGCGATTTATGTGTTTTCCCGACACGGTGGAACGCCGACTGATTTACCAGTCGATGGACCGCTTGCCTTTAGTTTCCGCGCCTCAGCAGAATGTGTGGGCAAAAGCGCGGCTAATTCAGAGATGGTTTTACGAGTATATACCTCACGCCTAATTGAATAATTGCAGATGATACTGCAGTTGCTAAGGAGAAGAAGGGTAAATACTGGAGTATAAATATAGACGTCAACCTCTCGAGGCATAAGCGGACCTCATCGAGTTGTCCGCCCAAAATAAAGCATTTAATTACAGACCTAAGTGCATAAGTAAGCCCCGGAGCGGTCGGAGCTCCTACAACTCAATCGCTTGGGCACGTCGTTTGGTCAAACCGTCTGCATCTCCGGTTGGCCCGAGTCTTCGTGGCTCCCTCGCTTACACAACGTACCGATGTTTGAATAATGGAGCTACGACAGTCAGGGGAATAGAGTTAGCGTGCAGCTGGAGAAAATAAAGTCGGGGCGAGTGGGCCGCGCCATAGACAAGGCTGTATAAAGGCCGCGGGCGAGGCGCAGGCATTACAGAAGTCCCTGGAACAGGGATATAAAGAATAGCTGCGGAGGGCAAGATGCCGGAGGAACAGCGACGCCCGCAGCGCTTTTTAGTCTTTATTCGGCGCAGGGACGTTTCTCTGTACACCCTTGTTTCGAATATCGACTTATCAGACAATGTTCTCGCGCGATTCATCCCTGTTTGCCATCGATGGCGTGTACGTGACCATTTGTTCTCGGCTATTCCTGTGCCCGAGCTGGTGGATCGAGATTTTTTTGTTTTATCAAGATATTTATAGGAACACGCTCAAATATCACTTTCCGGGTATTAAGTAGCCTTGATCGTTTACAATAGAGCGCGTCGAATCTCATGCGGGCATTTGCGTTCAATTTATGAAGCGATAAACGTGGAATAAAATGGTTACTGCACCGCTAGATGACTATTGTGCGCAATATACATGCTCTGAAAGTTTAATGTCTAATCAATAATAAGTGATTTCGATTTACAGTCCTCCGATAGAGATATGATTACCCCTTTAAATATTGAATACATGTTGGATATTACCTTCATTATACGATTCACTTTGGCGATTTTCATGCAAAAATAAACCAAAGCAACAATGGCCAATAACGAAGTCACGCAGATCAATTTTTCTCGTTTTCCGACATAAACTTAAAGGAACTCTTTTAGAATGGGTTAACAAGTGGCATTACGGATGAAACTTCATCATGTATTTTATATGTAGTTTCTCACCAGGATGGATCAATCCATTTATATTGATTATTCTACCAATATCTTTATCATTCAGATATGAAAAGGACAAAGAATGATAAATCTATGAATCTAATTTATAAATTTAATGTTAGTTACAGCCTAAGGTTAGAAAAGTACTAATACAAGTAGAAAAATAACGTAAAATAAACCGATTCTAATAATTTTTATTTTAGTAATAAAATTTAGTGAATTTAATTTAATATAATAATGAGATAATTCTTAAAGTATAAATTTATTTACTTTTGCCAATATGAAAAGAAGAGTTTCCTATTGTTCAAAACGAAAAATTTGTGAGACATTCATCGGAAAATTCACAATGCTTGTCATTTCTAATCTACAGAGGATATCAACTCGAGCAAGCCTTACATATCACAATATCCTTGCGATCATTATTTCTCAGCACTTGGTAACGGGCGGGATATACAGCATCGTTTAGCATAGACATCAAACGACACAAAAGAATCGCTTAGTGGTCCCAAGAAGCACTGGTTCCCCAAGATTCTGAGATTAATCTTTTCCGCGTCGCACCCAAGACGTCCGCTAGGAGAGGCAAACAAAAAAAAGGTTCCCAAACCCAAACAGGCCAAAGAGAATCCGAGAGAGAGAAATTGCACTAACGAATGCCGCGTGCGCCGAAACAGTAGCGGGGCATCGTACGATTATCGAGCGACCCACTTTCCTCGCGTCTCTCCCGAGAGCGGGAAAGAGATAGAGAGAGACAAAAACAGAGAAAGATAGGGATAGGAGTAGGGAGAGGCAGATTTGGGAGAGTTCGGAAGGGCGCGTGTACTTTTTCGCGGGGCGAGGGATCGCTGGGCCGCGACGAGCTTATCGGCTCTGTCGCCACTTCTTGCACCCCCTGACGAGTGACAGCTGCGCTTCTGTTTCGCCACGATTTCATTCCTGTAAATTCGTCACACAGTTCGGGAACTTGGTCCGTAATGACGTCGCAAAGCCGCGAGGGTCATTCATGTTTTATGAGTATGATCTCGCGAGATGGGCTTTTTCTTGTTTTGCCTTTTTTCCCCGAAATAGTCGACGAAAAGATACCATTGGTTATTCAACTAAATTTTGCCTTTCGACCGTTTGAAATTCATGACGCACGCAAGAATTATTTATTAGTCAGTGCATGGGAGTGTCGATATCTAGTTCACTTCCGATTTTAAACATCGTTGTATTATCCTATATGATGCGCTTAAACATCAGAGAAAAGGTGGTCCACAAAATGGTTAGAATATAAGCAAACGTAGATAGATCAGAGATCTGAAGAATACTGAAGATTTCCACGAGAATAATTATACAGATTTACCAAATATATTGAAAGCCATAATTGTATATTTATTATTGTTTTATATTTAATTTAATTACATGGTTTATATATATTTATTTAATATTGTTTTAGGAATTCCAATTGAATTTTTCACGAATGTTTTATACAAATTTTTAACAAACAAAATAAATAAAATTACGATAAAATGATAAAAATAAAAAATGTCACTCATAATATCCTTGTTGTTAATTTTGTTAGATCAGGATAAATAAGTTAGTACGAACCAATCTAGTAAGTTTAAGTACCAAATTTTTTCTTATCGGAACTAACGGTAGATTCAATGAATGTATTAAAATCATGACACCTGTTTTTCATGAGAGTTTAAACTTTAAAATAAAATTGTAATAAATCAATATCAATGAATTGATGTTTATTGTATATTAATTAATTTATTTGTCGGTATTAGTTTGTTTGACTCCTCAATAAATATTTTGTGTCCATAAACCCTGTCTTGATGCGTTTTTATAATATCTTACGTGTATAATACATATTAAAAATTACTTTTCTAGTTTAATACCTGGTTTTGAGATATTCTGTCTAAATTCTCGTATAGAGTTATTTTTTACTATTTTCCATAGTCATAAAAATTATTAGTTTTCTGTAGTGTATTAGCTTACATTTCGGATACTTACTCCTACAAAGATTACGTAATTAAAATATATCATAACAGCACGTTGTCTTTAAAATATCTGTGTTTATCGTATATTTTTCTCCGTTTATTCATAAACGGTTATTTGATTAGTAATTAGAATAATGTTTAGACTAGAATTTTAATTTTTGAAATTTTTAAAAACTTTTCATTATATACCATTACCTTTTAGTAACTATACCATTTTTGGAGATAAAACAACTGCTAAATTAAAAAAGTGCGAAAGTGGACTCTCGGAAATGAAAAATTGTACTTTCTATCCGGTATGGATGTATATGTTCGTAAACATGGTGTCTTATGTCCTTCTTAATGTTGCTAAAATTTTTATATTCTTCGCAGAAATAGCATTCTTACGAGCATAATAAGATCTCTTTGTTTGAAAACCCGGAGCGTATCCAGTGCGACGCTCGTTACATTTTATTGCAATCTGCAGATGCTAACGTAGTAGTTTCGACTCGCCAGCAGATGAGGGAGAGTGGTCGGAAGACGTTTATGCCCGTATCTCAACCTGAGTGCAGCTGCCACACTCTCTTTTTAACGTGGAAACATTAGGAAAATATTATCCACAACATTTTAAAAGAAAAAGACTGTTTTGAGAATATTCATTAAAAATCTGCTATTGAAGTTTGATGATCAAGAAAATCTTTGTTCGAAAATGTTTAATGTAATAAAAATGTTTAATACAATAAATCAATCTTGGTAATTTAAGAGTTACAGCAAATATTTACTGTATTAATACACAAGTTTTAAATGTTCTACGCAGACTTAAAATATCACAGAGAAAATGATACAACAACTGTTTATATTGCTTTTTATAATTTAATCAATACTTGGATAGGCTTAAAAAAGAAGTAGAACCAGTTAAACATTAATCTGATTCAACGTAGTGCAAGAGACACTCGAGGAGTCGACCCGTAACTGCTTAGTAGTTTAAATCAATGAGGAAATTCGCTCGTAAAAAGTCGGATGAAGTAGGATCATTGCAATGTCATAGTAAATGGAATTCTCAAAATATAGTTTCTCAGGATTGGTGCACAGATCCCGGTAGTGTGACAGTTTTATTTAACGATGCAGAAAATATTCGAGAAGTGAAGGATTTTCAACAGAAGAAGGTACTACTTTAAGGTTCACATTTCTGCTTTAATCATTACTAATCAGAACTTATTTTGACAAAGTAAAATTTTTTGCTACTCTCTCATATTTATAGTTGAAAATTTTAATAGTATTTTTCACTTCAATATGGAACTATTTTCTTCTAAAGAAGGATGCATACAATTACGAGCCTTTTGGCTTTACGATGTATACAACTATACGACGCTAAGAGATGTCCACGAGTGGAGATGTCCACCCTTAAACTTTTACGATTATGGGTTACGAGACGTGTAACGTAGGAGTCGAACTTCTCTTCTTCTTTCTCTATATCTGCATGATACCCCAAATTTGGCACATATTGAAAAGAAAAGTCTCGAAACTATCGTTGGACCTTCGGTACACAAGCAAGTAATATATCTCTGCAAATCGGATTCCCAGGTTTTATTTTTACACGAAAACTTCACATCATGATATGTAACAATTTTCACAATTATTTTTGTAAATAATCAACTGATTAAAATATTGATTGACGTATGCGCTCGCCTAAAGTCGCGCCTTTTTCTAGACATGGGCCTCCGCGAGCGCTCGTACAATATTCCAAGTGATCTCTCCCCCTTGTGCTACACCACCAATCAGCAAAGCGCTTCCATACACAGTAGAAGGAGATGCGCAGCGGTCAGTTGGAATCAAAACCGTCGCGGGGTCACTACTTCCCGAGCACTCGAGCTAGCCGGAGCAACTTCGCTCTGCAACCGTGCCCGGATCGAGTCTCGGTCCGCTCTCACCCAGTGCATCCTCGGCATACGGAGCCACACTATCTTCACACTGAGTAGACGTTCGTCTGCTGGTGCATACGAGGGGCAAGTCCACATGCACTCCCTGAGTGCTGCAGATCTGTTGCGCCCTAAGACCGAGAAAACCTCGATCGCACAACTGCAGCGAGGAACGCATGATCACGGGAGATAATACGCGAATCGGAAACGTAAGGGGAAAAATTATGCTCGTGCGTACCGCGTTTGTGTTATACTTTAAACGTGAATTATTAATTAGCTCATTCTTCTCCTCATCTTCCAAAATCTTTTTCAACCCCACTCGCGGCATGATACTAAAATCATTGTACATAATATTAAATAATTTCGCTTAATGGGTTTTTAAATTAATAATTTCCATGAACAATAAATAATTTGAATAAAACATATTTCATTTAACTATTAAGATTATACTAAGATTCAAGAACATAACTTAATATTTATAAATTTTGTGTTTAGAATTAGAAAAGAATCGCTTTCAAATATCTGACAATACATGTTTAGATACTATTATGAAATCTATATTAAACTTATATTGGATAGTAATAGCGGATTCTGCACTATGCATCTTTTTGTATATTCTTTTTCTCGTTTCTTAATATATGGTTTATCACCAGGAGAATAACATATCATTTCACTTGTTAACTAACCTCTAACCCCTTCATATCCCTTACTCTTTTGATACGTTTCAGTCCAATTCTGTCATCAATAACTTGAACTTTTATAGTGGCGAAATTATTACCAATTGCTTGTTAGAAAAATTGAACAACATTTATACTTCATTCATTAGATAATTTTTAGCTTATGCAATAATGTTAAGCATATTGGGAAATTGTATCTGGAAAATTAAATAAGACCGATAAAAGTTGATTATTTTAATACTGTTAACTTAAAAAAGTGATTTATAATTAAATTTCAAATGTGGGTTCTAACCTTTCCATATATAATTAAGTAATTGTGAGGTAAATTATAAATGTTATAGAAAAAAAATTATGTAAATCTTTTACCATACATGAATGCACTTTAATTTAAATATGCTAAGAAGATAATATATAAATTAATGTTAACTAGTTTTATCTTAAATATATGTCTAAAGGAGATTATTAAAATATTTTTACGTTCTTATATGCAGCATATTACGCATGCAAATTAGAAATATCTAATACTTTCTTATGGATAACATAATCTTTTATAAAAAATATTAAAATATTATTTTAGTTGTATGGTCCACCTTTTAAATATTCTTTTCCCACATAATCAAGGCTAGTTAAGTATTCAATATTATCTGTTGACTAACCTATCTGCTATAAACCGTAGATTATAATCTATATTTTCAATTTGTATATCAACTAAACATAAATTTAATGCATATACATTTTTCTGAAAAATGTTCTGCATAGAGAAATGTGTTAAAACGCCTGGAATTTACTATCATCTGCTCTTGTGAAGGTACGTGTAAGTGAAAAAATTTTTCATTAAAAATTATTATAAAGTTTTATTATTAATTTTTCTGACAGAAAAATATTTTAGATTCTTTACCATTCATTTTATACGCTAAAATAAATATTATAATAACTTCTTAAGTTCTTTTACTACAAAATATATTAAATGTAATTATAAGTCTAAAAACAAGATAGTCTTATTTAATAAAAACATTTTTTACTTTAATTTTTAATAAAAATTATTTCTTTCCCATGTAATGTAAGGAATGCAAAAAAATTTGTTTAAGAATAAAAATTGTTGATCAAGCATTGGTAACTGTTACGAATATATATTGCAAGCATATGTAAAAGTTTGTAATTTAAAATTGTTTCATAAATACATTGTATGAATTGCGATCAATAAATTTAAGTGAACAAGGAGTAAATATACTCACTACTCGATCTACCAATAGTTAGTTATAAAAATTTTAAATTTCGAGCAGCTTATTTATATCTGAGTGCTTGCATTTCTTGAAGCCTCGTAGGATCAGCGACTAATAATACTTTTCTATATATTACCATGTATACTTCAATATTTACTTTAATTTATTTATTGTCGTTAAAAATTTAATGCGGGTGGAATTTCTAGTACACGGAAGAATTTCTATACATGTTCACGTTCCAGGCATATTTTGAGGAGGTCATTGTATTGAAGCGAAACCACATTTTGATTCCTATAGGAAGTAAGCTTTCAAGAATCCTGGATCATGAAGTTGTATGTACGTAACTGTTTAGGCTACATAACAATGTGGCAGTTTTTCTGCGGGATTAACGAATCTCGGCAAAAAATTTATACATTTAATATTCGTGATGTATCATATTTAAAAACCGTTGAAGGCTTTCCGCGAATCAATGGCCATGGGGATGAGTGGCGCCTTCTGGGAACTGCATTCACTCATCACTCTTCGCGTATCTGTTGAGTATGGCTCACGCGAATTTAATTCCTTCACTTATTACCTGGTGCATTTCCAAGCTAGGATATATTGTATATCGGTGACGTTTGAGTCTCGGATTAAGTTATGCGGTATTGAGGTTTTTGATACGTAGATAAATATTTAATGATATAATTCCGTTTAATTTATTATACGTGTAAAAGACACATGAAAAAATTTATAGGTTTGATCTGTAAAACCATCGGACGTGTATACTAAAATAAGAGATTTTTATTTAATTATACAATAAATAAAGTTAATAACTCTTTTTAAAACAAATTTAAACAATTTTAATTTTTATTTATCCAAAATTATATTTATATCTTATTCGATCCCAAAGAGTGAACCGTAGCAAGAAAAAAATTTCAAGAACAATTAAATTTATAACATTTGATGAGTGAGAGCTTATTTAAGGAGTAATCGGGTGATTCATTATCGGTTTTCGGAATGAAGCCCAAAGTTTTTAGCGGTTACAATGAAATTCTAATTACCATTGTATAGCATGTATATGGCTGCTGAGTACCACTACTCGATAACAGCTTCGACGAATTTTCGCGATAAAATAGACAGCCGACTCCTTCCTTTTACATTTTTATCGTTCTACAGAGTTATGCTGTATCGTATATGACGGGCTTTCCTTGCTTTTTACAGCAATTCAGTATTTTTCTTCAGATATGGCCCTTGGTGGTATTTAATGGCTATTCAATCTTACATATCAAATTCAGACTTATTTTCAATACAGTTCTAATATTTAATAAATAATAATGACTATAAATTCATTGACGAATACAAAAATACTTTAAAATGAAGAACTTTTGAAACACTTGAAAACTCCTGATTAATTATAAATCTTATATAATTTATCGATTTTTGAATAGTATTTATTTTTTTAATACAAATTTTGTATATTTTTAAATTTTTTAATGTGGGTAACTTTTACACATCTCTTGCAAATTAAAAGAATATTTTGATAATAAATGAACATGTTATTTCTAATGATGGCTCTGAGCGCGATAAACACGCGAAGCTAACCTGAATTAATAAAGAGCGCACGCATGCGCAGTGAATTCGGTACGAATTAGGACCCGTTGCGAGAGAGCGCATGCGCAGTTAATAAAGTGATTTATGTACGCGCGCGATGCGCCGATAATTGTTGATAATAAATAAAGGTATTTTGAATTTTTGGCACGAAGCCAATAAATAAATCTTTTATTTATTTATCATGTGGGTGGCGAGAACCGGCATCCCCGATCTCCCTCACCCTTTTTGTAATTTTAGACTGAACGACCGGTTCAAAGGACCACGCCACGACAACTTATCAGCTGAGCGGCTAGCCAGCTGCCGCGCTTCGCAAGTGTTTGTAACACTGCTCCATTGCAGGTGAAAGTGAGTGACACCTTCCGTGTCATTCACATTGTACACGGCGAAGCCGGAGATATTTTCTCACCGGATCTCCCCGTTATAGTTGTTATATAATTAGAATTTCATAAGATTTGGAAAACCTTTAATCAATATCATATTGCTTTTATTTATATATTTTAATAACTATAAATATATTTTAATTTTTTTAATAAATAAGCATTAATTATAATAGTTCTATAAATAACTCAATAGTTATTCGTTCAAGTTAATCGTATATTTTTACACAACGATTAAATTTCTCACACTTGCACTAATGTACATTTGATTTATGAAAATCTATCATTTTGTGGGAATCTTTATGAGAAACTCGTCAAAGTTACATGTTAGACTAACATTTCTCTGTTCCTCACAGTGTTTGGCAAATAATTCTGTAATACTTTATATCGTATCAAAGTTTTAGAGATATCTGTATAATTTTTTATATAAACACTGAAGCCACCTTACACATTCATTTTTGACTATTGATTTTTTATATATACGATGTAATCTTTTCTATGGTAAGTTCAGACGTTTTTAGAAATTACCAAGATGGAAAAATATATTATATTTTGTTTAAACTGTTTACTTAAAAAATGTATTAGCTAGAATCAACGTATACTCGAATGAATAATATAATTATATAATTATACTTAATTCACTATACGTGTAATATAGCTTTATTATATCTAAATAAGAATTTCGTCCAAAAGTTTCAAAATAATATCCAGTTGATAGCTTCTAGCTACTTATTTTCCATTCCTTATACGAGAATATATTTCGTAGAATATATTTTGTCGATTATTTTTAGTTATAAAATAATAAGTCTATTTAAAATACTTATATTTTTTCCAAGGACGTAACATTTTTCTTGAATCTATTGTACGAATATTTGATGAAGAACAGCAATAATATTACTTTGTAACCGTATTAAAATAGTCAGCCTTTTTCGATTAGAAGAAATAAAGTTGATTTTTCCATTTGCTTAGAACTAGGAAAGTTCTTTACTAGGCAATTTGCCCTAATAAGCATAATATAAAAATTCGAGATCGAAATACTTGCTTTTGTATCAAAGAATTTGACGAGATGACCAATACCAACAGTGCATTATTGGTTATCGGTTACAGTAATCATCGGTACCAAAAGTAAATAGAATATGTATCGATCAATCTATATCTGATCATATTCATTATTTGTCACGTTAAGACTTATCGTAGAGAAAAGTTTGTGGCTGCATGTTATCCCTTGCCAACAAGCCACATGCTATAAATCTAGACGGGATCGGCAACAAGGCCGAGTTCGATGTCGACAGCTGCATTTACCAGGTACTCGACGCATCTGATTTTCGCAACATATTCCGTCATATTAAGAGGTCATTAGACACCAAGAAGAGAAGATTCTTTTTACGAAATGATGAGTAATGAAGTATCACGAAAGAAACCACTGCATAGAGCAATAAACATTAATCACATATGACTTTAATTAAACGTGTAAGTCTACATTTTAACAATAAGCTACATCTATACCGAAGTAATTTATAAATTCTACAAAGATTTATTTTAAAACTATATAAAATTATAATTTCTATTCTCAAAGTGATGAATCAAATATAATCTAAATTTGTTAAAACGAATTCATCACTGTAATAAAAACCACCGAATAACACCATAAGTTGTAATATGTAAACACATATATATTTAATTTTTAAATATTTTATTTTTTCCTGATTCTCTTCCTTTATATTAACTTGTTTTGGTTGAAATCTGAGTGGAAATCCAATTTCAATTTCTACCAGACTCGTACATTCACTGAAATTTTTATTGCTTTATGCTTCTTTTACAATTCCATGAATTGATTTCAATCAGTTATTTCTCTCTAAGGTAATTAAAAAAAGGCTACGCATTTTTAAATTATCTCTCGTTTATAAGAATGATGTACTCCAAGTACAGTCCCAACTACGGATCGATTCGGTTTCAAATTGAACTTTCCTGCAGTTCGTTGTACGACCTATATAGCTATGCAAACGTGTAGTAGGCCGGTAATATGAAAGTACGGTACTTGTGAACGCCACAGATTTTTGAGAGCTCGAGTTCATCGTGCTCGAGTCAGCTTCCCGCGCATGTGAAAAATTTTCCAATACGCCATTGTCAAGATCATGACTGAACTCTATAATATGCAGGACTGTTCTCACCAAGCGGTTGTTCTTCTTACCCGCTCTTGCTCAAGTTCTGTTTCATACTTCGGAAACTAGCTTTAGTGAATTCTTCTTCGTGTCAAATTAATTGACATTCAAATCGTCTGTAACTTATTTCAAAGTTTAAAATAATAGAAATTTGTTGTTCTGTTGGAACATGTATTTAAATGAAACGTTGACACACCATTATGTATGAAGCTCATCAGTATTTCAGTTATTACGTGCATGTTGCATCCCCAGGTTAAGTTATAATTACCGCAGGTTAGCATGGTCATCAGTTCTCTGCGCCCGCTTATGGGAATTATAGAACTATTTACTAAGGCGTCGGCGATGCATAAACTATCGGAACTCGCGATCAGAATGACCTTACTTCCCCGAAGGGTAATTAAATGGCATGTCACTTCGCACCTGCAATATCCATGTAATTACTTGCCTTAAGTCAACAGAACTCCGGTGTAAAATCACCGATAGCTATAAAATGATTAGAATTACTATAGTATTATAAGATGCAGCTGAAGCAGCATTATAGCATATATTTTTTAGGCGAATTTACAAAGCTTCTTATAGTATTTAATTAAAAAGGTATAATTACATATATATTAGTGCGAATTGACACACCGTTAATTAAGCTCATGCGTAAGTGCCGCTTCGCGTTAATTATATAGTAGAGCGACAAGGGCATTTTTGGTGCCTGTGACATAGGACTTTAATTAAAATAACGCTACGTCTACTTAATGAATTCCGTAGAGCCGTGCATAATCTTTTCGATTGCACGTAAATATTTCCGAGATTTCTAAATGTCGAGGATATTAAAGTTATAATAAAAGAACAGTAACCTTCATTGCAGTCAGACTATCTAGTCGTAGCTAACAAAATATACTAGTAAATAAGAGAACCATTATCAATAGCACATGTGCATATCCATATTTATATATAGTTCAATGACAAAAAAGTCCACGCCATACTTTTTGAATAGTTTTAACGCATTTTGAAGTAAATAGAAACATTTGAATAGAAAAACATTTTTAATATAAAATAATAATTTCTATTTTATGTATAGAATTTATTCTAATTTTTATTATTTCTATTTAAATATTCTAATTATAATCAGTTTATCGTCAAGAGTTTCTTGAAATATGCTTTCAAATTTCAAATTATATTTGTAGTCACTATAACTACATATTATAAATGTGGAATAAGGCAGCTTTTTGGAGCTTAAGTAAATTGGAGATCAAAATGCCTAATACGTAAATTTATAAATAAGAATACATTAAATTAATTTAATGTTTATATTATTTTTCATTTGATTAATTAAATTCATTCTTCAATGCTGTAATATTTGTTGACACGCAATCATCCGTACTATAATACGGGTACAAATTTTCTTTTAGTTCTGAATTCATATTTTCATTTATTGCTACATCCATTGCAAAGTAACAACTTATTAAGTAATTAAATTGTTTGTATAGATAACATAACACTACTAATGTGAGAAATGTTTTCTCACTGAATTATCTTTTAGCGAGTTGTTAGTAATATAAGTAAAGATTAATCCAACAATTTCTATGTAATGACGAATGACGGAATATGTTATAATTTTGTGCAAGGATGTATGAATGTGTGTATATGTGTGTATGAAAATGATCTATGGATTATTAAATACAAAATAAATACTCTTATTCTTTTAGATTTTGTTTTTTATTATTTATAGTTTATTGCATTTAGTTCAGTTTTAAGACATGGTATACTCGTGTATTCTTTAAATCAGTAAAAACCTATTATTTTAGCAATTTCTGATATTATATTAAGTGTACAAAATTAAAGACGTTTGAATTACTTCTAAATTTTCTAAATTCAAAACGTTTACCGTTGTAATTTGGAAAGCATTAGACCATGGTATGAAATTGACACATGATACATATACATATATAGTTTTACACTGTGAAAAATAAACGAAGAATTGAACGAATTCTCAGCACTCAACCAGAAAATATGTAAAACTTCTGCAATTATTCCGAATCATTACATTCGAAAGTCGAGTATACTATATCTTAATATTTTATTTAATATTTTTTTAGTGATTTTTTTTATATTAAAGGAAATAAAAAATACTAAGAATTACAGAAAATTAATTAATATTATACTTTCTCGTAGATGCTAGAACTATAGACATTAAGAGAATTATTGTCCATAAAAATTATATTATAATACTCGCATGCCTTTTTGCAATGTATATAAAAACGTATAATGTATATATGTGTATATACATACACACTCACAGAGACGTATGTATGTATATTAATATTCAAATAAAAATGATTTTAAATAACTAATATAAAAATGTATATTTGCATGATCAAAGCAAATAGACTGACTACGTATGTATATACACATATACGATTTTTCAAGCAGCTGCAGATATAAAACTATGAAATGTATTCTTAAGCGTAAAGCGGCGTTATATTATTTTTTATTTTTATTCAGTTTTAAAAATTGTTTATAAATTCATTGTCAAATTGCTTATTGGTTTACCGATTTTATTGATAATTAAAAAAAATTAATCCTCTCTAATTGTATTAATCAATAATTGATATAAATAATATAACCAACGGATCCATATTCAATAAAAATTTCGTCACTACTATAAAAACAGCAAAAAAAAAATGAGAACTTTGTGTAGCTCTCAAGTGCAATTAAACGCAGCAGCAATATAATCTACGGTTTTTGGTTCAAACACGGCCAATTTGAACGACAAACAGTAAAACTTCCGCAACAATAATGTAAATATATATATATGTATAAAAATCAAGCAAATCATCTCGAACACGTGTTTGAGTGTCATAATAACATAAATATATATATTTCATCAGCAAAAATAACACTGACTCGTATTTTATATACGTTATCAGCAAAATACAGAAAATCACGATGCACCCACTACGAGTCGAGGCAAACTAAAAACGATCTCGCACGCGCTCGTTGAAATCGTTAACTGGTGCGAGGGTCTAGGATAATAAATTTATCCCTCGACTTCTTGATTCTGTTATAGTTGCAAACTAGATGCTTTACTCTTATTTCCTTAGACATTTCAGAAAATTAAACTTATGCATGTTTAGTATTACTGCAGAAGTACAGAAACAAAGAACGATGCACTAACGATGAACGTCAATGTACATATAAATATATATATATGTATGTAAAATAGAACACTGTCATTGCAGAAAGATAAACAGTAATACATATAAATATACTATATAAATGTATATGCATATAACATAATAAGACGTTCAACAGCGCATCTCACGAACGAACGAGCGAGCGAAATCGATCGTTATATATATATGTGTGTGTGTGTTTATACCAAACCAACGAGAAAGAGTGATAGCAGTGCATTTATTAATATATATTTAATGAATTACTTGAAATGCTGTTACTAGATCTGAATACCAACAGTTACGGCTATTTACTTGTGAGTGGCAACATTTAATTTTTTAGTAATTTTGTATTATAAACTTTTTTATGTTACCCATTAAACTAAATCTAGATGTAACTGTATAAAACTACTAGTTGATGAATAATTTTAACTTGCATAAACCTTTTTTTCTTAATTTTATTTCTATATAAAAATTAGAAAAGCAGATAATCTTATTATTAATTTTTTATATCTTTTAATTTATTGTTCCAAATCAATATTTTCAAAATCAATGACAAATTTAAGTGATATGTGTGCTTTAAAATATGAGAAATCATGTAAGCTAAATAAATTATATAAAACACAAAATATTTTTTTGTATAACACAGTAAATACAAGAAACATTAAGATTGCGTGTTTATGTTTTAAAATTTAATTACAACGTTTAATGCGCTTATATGCTGTTGTTTCTTGTACTTTGCAGTTGCAAGATCACAGGTACGTAGCCGCAAGTGGTAAACAAAACAGAAAAAGTAGAAAATGGACAAGGCGAACAATACCCGACAATACTTAAACACAAATAATCAATCGTGTTAAAATCTCGTTTAATTTCTATCAAGACCAAGGAAAGGAAACATAAATAAAAAAATAAACAAAGTTAAACGAACAAAGTGAATAGTAATAAAGTTCTAGAGCAACACGTTTGATATATATATGTATATATATATAATGATAACAATGTCGTCTGCTTAGTAGCATGAACATAAGACAATGACTATAGAAGGCCTCTCTTGGATAAAATCTCTTGGCACCTTGAAGCCGTCATAGGTCCAGGAGCCTAACTTCAATACGCAGGTCTGTACGTCGTAGGGAAAGAACTCAACGTCGATGGAGCAGGAGGACTTATAAACTGCCGGCGGCTGCCAGACGACCAATCCCGAATAGTAGACAGTCGCCTTGGTCATCAGCGTCACTTCGTAGTTGCCGTCGGCGCTGCAAACACCGTAACAAAAAAACAAATCCCAAGGTGATACCACTTTCTCTTGCTCACTTCCTCTCGCTCTTGCTCTTTCTCTTTCTCTTTCTCTCTTTCTCTCTTTCTCTCTTTCTCTCTCTCTCTCTCGCTTCCTTTTAATCTCCCGTTACTGACCACCTCCTCCGCTATACACATGTGAGTGGTGCTTATGGTACATGTAGGAACCGAGCTCGCCTCCTTTTACCTGCTATCTTTGTGTGATAACCCATTTGCCTCCTCGACTCTCCTTCTCACGTTACTTTCTCACACGTTCTTTCCCACTGACAATAGTATTATTTCCTTGAGAATTGAATTTTGTCCCAGGATTACTCGATACTTAATAGGCACGTGCGCGAGGAATCGAATTAAAACAAAAAGCTAACGAACACGTTTGCGCAATCGCATTGTAGCACCGAAGGATAAAGCGAATTTTCCGATGCGTTAATTTGTGTGTTGGTGCACTTTTGTTAATTCGCGATAAATTTACCGAAACAAATTTGAATGCCACTCGAGTTCTATGTGTATGTTCGTTGCATCCGGGCAATTTTATCGGCCGAGCTTTCTGCCATAGTATTTCCTTTACCGGTGTTATATATCGGCGCTTGATTTATATTATAATTACCAAATTTTGGATAAAATTAAAATGCTGCTGCGAATGCTCGTTAAAATAATATTATTTAGCGCCTGAATACAATAGTAGTGCATTCGAGAGATTTGTTAAAATCGTGAGTTCAAGCTAGTCATATAGCGATCTACGTGAAATTTTGAAAAAATTTGGAGTGTAAGGGATAAAGTAGCCGTATCGGTTCTCAAGACAATGCTTCCACTAAGTCCATGAATACGGAGAGAAAGTAAGGCTTGCAGTTAATGCAATTGTTAATAAAGAGCAAGCGTAATAAAACATGATGTACATATGTAAAAGATTAAAAATGTAATGTATTATTGAAGCAGGCGAGAGAAGTGCTCGATATACAGCGGGGATGAAAGAAGGAATACTACTGTCAGTGAAAGCGACGCAAGAGCGAGAGCGAGAGCAAGAGTTGGGCTGTGACGGGAAGAGAGAGAGAGAGCGAGTGAGCGAGAAAGAGCCAGGTGGAGAGAGACGCAGAGATACAGAGAGAGAAAAGAGGGACTGAAGGAGGAGAAGAATCTCGCAAAACCAATCCCATTACGAGAGGCATTTTCAATTTAACCTCCCGGGATTAGGTCCGCGTCTCTGAGCCGTCGCGGCCCGTGGCGCCGCGGTTCTCTGCCCTACACCCGTCGGGGCCATGGGGTCACGGGGCCACGGGACCACGGGGCTCGTTTGCCGGATCTGTGAAGAGTCAGGCGGAGTGGAAAAGTGGGCGGGTGCTGGTGCACATACCAAGGCTGTCGGACAATCGATCTAGAGCCAAAAATCGTAAAACTTACGTGTGAGGTACATTGCAATTGGACAGCTAAGTGAGAATCTAGGAGAAAGTATAAGATAGACTATACGTATAACACTCTGGGGGGCTATGTGCAGCTGTACCTCGAGCCGGGGTCGTTACATTTTGTCGCCGCTCGCAACTTGGGGCTTGGAGTCAGAGGCGGGGCGGGCAGGGGGCGGGGGGCGCTTCCCACCCTTACCTAGCCTTTATTGGGAATTAGCGCGAGGAGCCGCACCCTCCCGCCTGGAGGCGGCCGTCCGCGTGGGAGGGCGCAGCTGCTCCCCTCGTACACAGCGTGAGTGATATCGTGAGAGAGAAATGAAAGAGAGTGAGAGGGCAGGGAGGGAAAAAGTAAATCAAGTAAACAATGGCGGTGGTGATTGTTATATACAGTGTGCATTGTTTGCGCGTGCTATTATATACGTTCTGCGCCGTTGGATGCACCGTGTTTTTTTAGTGGTTGTTGTTGTTGTTGGTGGTGGTGGTGGTGGTGGTGGTGGTCGTGATGGTGCTAGTGGTTGGTCGAGGTATCACGCGGCTGGAAAGTAAAGAGAGTTGAGAAGAGTAATAACAACGTTAACTGGAAGAGTAGGATGAGACGAATGTTGTATATGAGCAAAGGGAGCGGACAAGTTGCGCGTTCATCACAGTAGTCGATCATGGGCACAGTTCGCTCGCTTGCTTAATACTTCTTGCACAGACACAGGATGCGGCTTTCTTTCTTTCCTTGATCACATTACGCACACGAATGTAAATATATATATATGTAATGATAAGTATAATAAACGTACAAGATACACAACTATATCGCAAGTCTAGTTATTATATAGATAAATATAAGTTTAAAAATAGTATAATAATAATGTTGATGATGATGAGGATAATAGTAATGTATATATGTACAAATATCGCTGCAATGTAAGGAGACGAAAAAAAACGAGAATAAAGAGGGCGGGCTTGGGTGAGAGCAGTTATATGTATGGTTATATATCTATATAAATATATAAATATATGTACAATCGGTCTACGGTAGTGGGGGTTGCGGGGGCGGGTGCGGGTGTGGGGGACGCATGCACACAGCGCGACTCTGGTTACCTTGAAGCCGTCGTAGGTCCAAGAACCGAACTTGAGGACGCAGGTCTGCTCGTCGAAGGGGAAGTACTCGACGTCGATTTCGCAGGAGGACTTGTAAATGGCCGGCGGCTTCCATTCGACCAAGCCCTGGTGGTAGATGGTGGCCTTGGTGGCTAAGGTCACCTCGAAGTTTCCGTCCGCGCTGCGAGCGAGCACATTAGTGGTTCTGGGGCGCTGCGGCGGCCGAGAGGAAGAGATTTCGAGCCCGGCGTCGCGGATCCGCGGGGGATGCAGCCCGAGGGCCGGCGATCGATTACCCGCCGACCCGTCCGACGGCCCCGTGCCCTCCGACTCCCACCCACTCCCATTCAAGGGCCGCGATCCTCCAAAAAAGCGCTCGTCGGCCACCGAGGCCCCTTTTGATAAAAAGTTAAGAAGAGCGCTGCGAGGGAAAAGTGTCACGAGCCGCGTTGAGCCGCATTTCCAGGGAGGATCGATCAACAATCTCCCTTCGTCTAATGCCCTCTAATGTCTACACCCGTAAGGCAGGTATTAGCATTTCACGTAATGGTCAAAACAGAATATTCAAAATTCAATTACTTTTCATAGTTATGCAGGATCTTATAGAATGAAATCGCTTGACACTAATCATTCCTTGACATTAATTAAAAAAAAAACAATGTATTTTTTAAAAGTTGTATTTAAGAAATGAAAATAATCTCCAAAATTTTATACATGGATATAAATTAAATTACATTATTTGGCTTTTCTCTCTCGTTGTTTTTTGTTATGCAGTAACAATTTATAATTACATTTTTATGAGAATAGGTCATGCTATACAAAAGAAAAAAGAATACTATTACAAAGTAGAAAATATGACTCGTCTATGCCTAATAAAAGTAAAAGGATAAGGCAAAGTTTATTCTTGAAAGAAGTATGGCCCTCGTATAACTACTACAGGAATCGCCTACAAAAGTTTTGAATTGATTTATGACCTGTCGAAATTTATGCATTTCAGAAAATGTTATTAGAAAATAACTTTAAGATAATTTGAAAATAAGAGATCAAACCACTAATTTTATTTAATAAGGACGTCAATGGATACATTATAAAATTGTTATAGTTTTGATGAATAGCTTAATTCTAATAATACTTTATTTATTTATGAAATACCGATATTTTTTCTTTATTTAAATCTGTAAATTCAATAGAAAGAAATTTATAAGAAAAGAAAAAACATAATTCACTAAATTCTAATTTGTATGATAAGAAGAATCTCTGCATAAAACATGTATAACATTTTAGAATATGTAAAAATAAGTAATATCAAAAACATTTTCGAAAACCCATTATCTTTTATTGTACATATTTTGGTTAAATGAATTTCTATGTGCAAATCATAAATGATTTGTGTTCAGTAGGGAATCCTCGTAATCTTGGTCTTCCTTTGATAGTCATTTGAACGCGGTTTTTTTTATCTACTTTTCTCTTTATTCTGCGTAAACAGGGAATGTTTGACTTCAGTAATTGCCGCACTTTTTATATGTTAATTATTGTGATAATTGTCAAACTTCATTTAAAGGGAATATTGTATATTATTCATCTATAGAATTGTAAATACATTTTGCATTGAGGCACTTGACCAATATTTTTTCGTATATTAAACAGTTCTGTTTAAATATTGTATATTAACTAATATACATTCGTTAAAATCGGCTATAATTCAATAAATGCAGATATATTAATAATATAATATTTAACTCAAAAATAATTTGATAAAGTTTATTTTGCCCGATAAATCGACGTTCTCATAATTTTATTCATAGAAAGTGTATCAACACTCTATTTTTAGGTTCTGACATTCAATAGCAGATACATATACATGGCCGAAAATAATCAATACTAAATATCCAATATCAATGTACTCATTCACTTTGAACTGGCACCCTCGTCAATTGCCATCGTCATTTTCACATAAACGTTAGAAATGTGTAATCGAAGCATTAACCGCGAACCACTTAAAAAGCTGTGAGCGAAGAATTGAAAAAATCACCGGCACAAAGGGAAGTCGAGAGAAGCCTGGCAAAGAAGTTGACGTTTACTTTGAGGCGGGGCGAGGCGCGGAGCAAAATGTCCGCTAACTGGTAGGCCGTCGGTGGGCTTGAAGAGTTGGCGCGTGCCTTCTACGCGGGTGTCGCTCTACGTTCACGCCCGGCGATAAAAGTGCGCGCGAAGCCCGGTAAGGGCGGCCCGCTGCAAGCGAAGCTCGTCGAGCTCAAAACTGAGGGGCCTAAGGGAGGGGCGCGACGACGACGGGGTTCGATCGCCCCTCAGCGCGGCGGTGGCCTAAGCTCTTGGCGTGCACGCGATCCCTCCTCCTCGTCCGCATATATGGCGCCCGCTTGTTTCGCCGGCTTCTTTGTTGTCACTTTTCCAGATTGGCGCTTTTTTCTTGCACGCGCCGCACTGCCGAGGCTTGTAGTCAAAGGCCAACGACTTGCCACACACTTGCGAAGAGGGCGCGTTAAGCTGCTTCGCGCGTTCGGATTATGCTTTTCATCGGAATATTTGCAAGAGCGTTATATTTTAAATCGTTTGCTTGTTCAAAAATATTACGTGAATATTCGGAAGATTTTCCATTGAAGAATAATACCGGAAGAGGAAAGGATAATATTCAACGATACTCGCATTAAATCATCAAGAAATGCATTGGTTATTTAACAAACTAGTTAATATCCTTTGATTACAAATCACAATTGGTTGGTACAATTTTCTAAACTTTAACCTTAAGTTTTATGATCTCGATCGTGATTATTTGAGAACCATAAGATACTCTCATTTACTAAATGCACTGAAGAAACATGAGGCTCGTAGGAAAAGACAATTGTTGAAAGGACACAGTGTTCAATTATCTGGAGGATAAGGCCCGATCGATTGCTCGTGAAACTACAATCGCTGGAGCGTTACAAAAAATCCGAAAGCCTCTATACAGGGCTCTAGCGGCCCTTATCGCGCGCTGCAGATCCTCCCCGAGGGCCGCGACAGCAATTTTCCGTGGCATGGGCTCCCACTCGGCCCTCGTCTTTATTCCGACGGGCGCCGGAGTCTTTGTCAATTTTTGATGGGGACTCGCGCCCATTGCGCCACGGCCGCTGTTGTTTCGCCCGGTATCGCGTGGGGAAAATTGAAAAGCGATTGGATTCGTAGGGCCGCGATGGCGAGGGGCAAACGAAACTTGCTCCGCCGGCCGACCCACTCGTCATCCCCGACAGCGAGAAATACAGGTATTGTTGCTCGGGATCCGAGACAATTTGGTCATTTTTGTCGGAGGATCATCGACGACGGCTTTTCACCCAATGGCTGCGCGGCCTGATAACTTTTTCTCAATTGGTGAAATTGAAGCATTTAAGTCGGCCCTGGATAACCGATGAATCGTATCAATTTTTAATCAAAACGTTGTGTGTCGTTTGATCAATTTTCATAAAAATTCCTGCCTTGATGATCGTAAAATAAAGAATACCAGTTTAATTGGCCAAATATAAATTGGCCGGTGCGAGTGCGTAACGCACACCATCGATCCCCTGTAAAAGCATCGGACCCATGCATTTTGCACGATATTGCTCACCAGTGAAATGAATAAGCGACGAAGGGAAATTTTAATCAGAAGATCAACTTTGACACCGGTAAAGCGTCGAGTTTCATTGCTCGTAAAAAATGAGCTTAATTTCAGGTGTCTGAATAATTAAAGATTCGGGACTTAGTTAAACAGTACACCCGAGCTTATCTGTACATTAGCGTCAAATGAGCCGGCCCAGGATAAATTGGCAGCATCAATTAGACAAGTAGTCGAGGTGCGTATTTGGTCAGGCAACCTCGTCAGCCACGTCCTTTAGAGTTATCGGACTTTCGGGCTACTCCTTGAGGCTTGAGCCAAACACTTGCCGCATTATCATAATCGCGCTGTGAGCTCCAATCAGCACATCGCTACGATCTCGCTGCATTTGGACACTCGGCATCCTTCTAGAAGCAGGCCTGTCCAAATTAGCCATGGCTCCACCCGACGCAACTAATAAAGCATCGGGATCGAGCGGCCGCGCGAGGCTGGCGAGCAGCCGATTAATTTGCAGAAGTGGGTTGAACGGGCCGAGTTTGCGCGGGATCCACGCACGGCCCCCGGCAACCCTTAAACACTCGTAATTGCTTTTCGAAGCACGGGTCGAGTAGACCGGCCGAGTTTAGGGGAGGCCGAGTTTCGGCGGCGGCGAGCGGGGAACGATAAATCATTTTGCTCGATAGCCGAGCTCCCGGCGGTAATCTATTTAGCAGCCTGGCCGCCTCGTCCGCGAGAGTTAGAATGAAAAGTCCCTGGTTTATTTACCCCGCGGAAAATGTAAAGGGCCCACGGAGCGCTTGCTTTACGAGACCCTTCCAGAGCGCTTGATAAAAAATGTTTATTGCACCGCATGAATTTGAGCGCAATGGCGTAAAAAATATTTACGGCGAACAATACCACCGGGCTGTATCTAGCAGCTTGTTTCACTCGCTAACCGCGCCCGCCAAATTAAGATAAACAGCCGATAATGCCTTGCGACTTACAGCACAGCGCGATATGTACCGACGCGGCGCGTTTACAACGGACGTACGCTTTCGGTTATCGCGCGCCCCCAGGCCCGCTTCCTCTCTCGGAGCCGACAATTACACTTCCATTGCGCGCGATTCATATAGGCGCGTTATTCCGGCAGACCCCTCAGGATCCATTATTCCGCAGGGCTTCGTTGGGTGCCTCGGTGCGTGCCCCGAGCCCTCCTCCTCCGACTCCTGCGGTCACTTAAAAGCGGTTGGCCGCACGAGATGAGATCGAAGACACGCTGTTTGACCGTCTGAGCGCTAAAACCTCGAGTGAGCGACTTTTCTCCCGAGCGCCTCGGAATTAAAACAGAGTTTAACTCGGTGCGGCCCTCCCCACCCGCGCGATCCTCCCTGGGATTGTTTTCCTCGCTCGCTCCCCCTTTAACTTGAGTTTAACCAAGCCCCGCCTGTATTCTAATTGTCCAAACTTCCCAAGATTTGCCGAATTAAACGAGCGAAGCTTAGTGGAAAAAGAAGAGCGTTGGGAGTGCGCCGGGGAGAACTTGGGCAAGCGCATGGGTTCGCTCCAACTTTTTATTTTATTACCCCGTAATTTTACTGGACACCAAGTGCACCCTTGGATTAACTTACTTTCTTCTTTCCTGAATGAGTACATTTTTTCGACGCCTGCAGCGCCCGCTGTTTTCTATTCCAAAAGTAGACTTTATTCCTTTCAAAAGTACATCTTTCCTGATAAAATAATATTTGCTCGGGGATATCGATATAACTTTGAAAAAAATATAAGAACTCAATTTTTTTTTAGAAAAATACAGAATATACTGAGTGCGCTTGCAAAATGATAAGGGTACAAATTGTACATTCATTTCTTATAAGAACGATTATTTCATATTTTTAAGCGAAATCTATGTATCGGTTATGAAGATGTAGCCATATAGTATTTTAATTATTCACTAAATACACCTTATTGGATTTGTTACTCAAACAAATTTGTTACAACTTTAGTTAATACCAATATTTTTCCAATTAAGAGCTGAAATAATTGAACGGGAGCTTTGTTTGATTTCTCTAATTGATTTCTGAAGAATCGTTTCGTTTTCTCCTATATTAAAATGAAAATAATAAACTAATTGGTACGAGATTTTTCGACATTTTTTCTTTTATATCTATCGGATATACGATCTACCGTACAGCTATTCATTATTTTACATTATGAAGTGATTTGATTTTAATAAGTTATTATTATATCAACCAAGTTGTTATTATTCTCTGTTGCAGCAGTATTTTTCGGTTAATACTGTCCACAATACATAAGACTCCAACTTCATATGTGATTCAGCGTTTGAATGATGGTTCTAAGATTTTAGATGAGAATCTTTAGCTTTATTAAAGCGTATATAAAGCATATATACCTATAGTTGTACAATTCCGTATTCAAACTCGGTTCTCCACTAATGATCAGAGACATTTTTAGATCCTCAGTATTCAAGATCTCCTTCATTTCAATAATAAGTTGCGGTGCTTTCTCTTTTGTTACTTTAAACAAAGCAGCGACTTTTCGAATCTGAAATTACACCGTAGGCATTTCTTTTTAGTCTTCGAGCTGACGCAGATCTGCGGAAATGAAGCTTTGAGGAAAAAACTGTAAATTTTGAATACCAAACTGATGAGATCCATTGTACTGTCATTCATTTTTACACAATAAGTTCTGATTAGAATAAGTTGGCTGTAATACTAAAAATTCAGAACATTTGTAAGAAAAAGATTAAAAATGACTTCGATTTTCACAAGCTTTCAATTTAGAAACATCTTCTTTTTCCAGATTACTGGGATAGAACATTTTATGCAGCTAAATCCTGACATTGATGCAATGCGATTTCGATTGATAATTAATAAAGAGAACAATGTTTATGATATGCTATAAACTATTAAAACTTAGCATTTTGCATAGCTTAAGTTTCTATAAGCGATGAAAAGCAGTCCTACAGATTATATAAATATATAAGTATACAATATAACATACAACCATTTGAAAGGGCTATCCTAAGATTGCATTTTATTTTTATTCGTACGTGTCAAAACAATAATACAGGTAATAATTAGACGATAAATAAACAATTGTAAATTTTATGATTTTGTATATTGCTTATAAACTTTTTGTGAGAAATACTAAAATTTATGTAAATATTTGATACTATTGATATGAGAGGAATCTTGTAATTCCAAATTATAAGAAAACTTTTAGTCAAGCCGAATATAATTTTTAAATTCATTATTTACTATTGCTGAAAATAAAAAATCTCAAACAAAGAAGAACAATTGTTAGCTTAAATTCTATCAGCTACGCGATTTGTAGAAACTTAGGAAGAGAATGAAGAAGAAAAGAGGGTCGTGACCTATAAGAAGAGGCTCTCGCGACAGACTAAGCGATATGAGTTGGGACCTGCTTCACATCACAGTCGTCACAGAATCTCAGTCCAATTCACTCGGGGACCGCGTTTTGTATTTCAACCAGTGCTTCATCGATCGGCCGCGCACTTACGAGTCTCCGGGAGGCATGAGTGTGAGTGCGGGTACAGGGCAACCGGCGGCACATCTCACACGCGCGCGCGCTGGAACAGAAATCACTTGCCAGGATGAAAATGCCGAAGGAGCGCTGATAAAGAAACGCGAGGCCGAGCGATCCGTAGAAACCGAATCAGCGGAGTTCTCGATAATGCTTCACTTGTAAGCGCAGGAGGACCTAAATGAAACCGTTGCTGCAATGCCGCCGAGCCCTTCGAGTGCACAATGCAGTCTCCTCCCGGATTCTTCCCGCCGCAATGCCTCGTTCGGGGGTGGAATGCGAGGGCCGCCACCGACGCCGAAGTTTTCGCGTGCCGCCGGGTTGGAAAATTTGCAAGCTACTGCAGAGTTTGGGGCCAGGGTCGACCCGGATACCAAATACCAATCGTGCGCCCGCTCTGACCGAGGAACCCTCCATGAAACCATACTGCGGTGGACCAATTGACTGTATTTTGTAGTACATGAAACTTTGGTACGAGACACAGCGACTTCAGTGGCGCAGAGTTCGGTCCGTCTGCGGAAGTTCCGAGCTGACCGCGCCAATGCCCAGGTAGAACGAGGGATCCACTTCTCGGCTGACGGTATCCGTCTCGTTGAAATTGTCTTCATCTGCCGTCCATAGGGTCTCAACCTCCTCGCCGGTCGACCTGCCGATAGGGGATGCCGTTATCAAGGCCAAAGCCAAAGTTCGGCTGAGACGCACCTACTGATCCGGTCGAACAGAAACGCGTTCGAGGACTTCTCCAAGGAAATGCGCCGTGAACCGTCCCCGAAAGAGCCGGGTATAGGAGTGTTCATGAACTGACCGCGAATACGGTTGAGGTCCGCGCAACAGTCAGCCTCGAGATCACTGATTTTTCGCTGGAAGAAACTCGGCAGTCCCAGGTCGCACTCGCTGTAGGGTCGGCAATCTTGCAAGATCTGCTGGCTCTCCGAGTACTCAATACATTCGACAGGTGATAAGCAGTTAGCGTACTTCGACAACTGTATGCATTCCCGCTGTTACAAGATATTTGCGTAGGGTGAGTGTTTTTTCTTACGAGATTGTTCGGTTGCCCAACAAGTCAGAGTATAGAAGAAGTTAGTAAGAAAGTAGAAAAAGAAAAAACAAAAGTTACATCAGGACATATAGACTTTCGTAGTAGACTGACAAATAATGAGTAGACAGCTAACCGAAAACAACGATGACTTTATGAACAAGGCTTACCTCCAGAATTGACAAGTTGACCGATAGTCGAGTTACAACATCCAATAAGTTTGACCATTCGAGCTCGCAATCTTTTCTCGAAAAAAGATATAAAGGTTTTTATTTTAATTTACATAAAAATAAATAATTCTAAACTTTAAACACTACCAAAATATAAAACACTCGAGTAATAAACTTCGTTTTTTCAGTATATCACTTTATCAGAGTGTAATCATACCTTATTACTCAATTCGAAACAATATTTATTGATTTGATAAGAAAAATGAGCTAGCACTGTTGTTAAAATAGTTACCTATCACAAAGGCTCTCTACACACTGAAATGATACTGAAATGCGTCTTGATATAATAAAGCAATTTATCTGAATCTAAAAAAGTGAAATTTAGCTCTAATTAAGTGCACAATGAATAATTGACTGTACAAAAAATTATTACACAAGCTTCATTATGCGCAATGATATGACAGAGTTTATAGTTGATATAAGGACAAATTTTAATTGTCTACTTGTATTATTATTTGAACAGTAAATGATTAATTTTACTTCAGATAATTTAGGTTATGTTGTCTACAGTTCCAGAACAACTGTACAAAGATCATTCTGCAACAGCGTGGAAGAAACTTAAACGAGAGCAATTTTATAATTGACTCACTTTTCACATAATCAGAAGAAAACTTGATTCTTTTAGATTTACATAAATCTCTTTAAAAAAAGAGAGAAAGAAGTTAACAAATACCTGACGAACAACATGTCGCTTCTTCGCAGCGTGGGAGCTTCCTACAGCATACCGAAAAGTGCTTTTGACTCTGGAGCTGTGACAACTCGCATTCAAGATCAATACGGATGTCGCTAAGCTTGCGTTTCAGCTGGGTCAATCTCAAGGCTAGGTCAGGGAGGGTCTCATCCCTATCCTCGTGGCTCCCCACATTCATATCCGTGGCTACTAACCGTTACAAGCTGATGTCTTTGTGGATGGTGCGGCCCTTCGTTTTTGCATTCGTTCCTCTCTATGACCGTGTTTACGTAGGTTAGACACGGACATTGTGTTTGGAATCTGTGGCGAAGGTAGCAAGAGATGATGAATGCGCGCGCGAATCTCGACAATTGTTTTATTATATCGATCGACTTGCTTATGGTCTCATTTCACGGTGAGTAGGCTAATGCTTTCAAACTAATCGATATTTAAATATATGCTATTTAGATAGCCTTAAATAAATAGTAGATAATGTTGATGATTATACGTGTAATACTGTGCAGTCATGTAACGTCTTGTTTACAAATATCGTTACATCTCGTTTCTAATGATTTATTTACTAAATATGTTCTATGCTACAATTACTTTCATTATTTGTATGCCTCAATTTTATACTTAAATGAAGGACTATTGTATTTTTAAGATTATATTACAAGTAGCTTAGTAATATTAAAAATCATTCATAGCTTGTCTTGCACCTGCCTTCTTAAAAAAAAGCATCTTTGTTAAAGGGTTAACCATGATAGTTAAATATTAATGCTTTTTAATTATTTCGTAAATTTTATACTTAACGCAAGTTTAATAATCAATGAACGCGTCAAGCGATTACTCGACTAAAAGCTTTTTCGTATCTCTAGTATTATTTAATATGCTTTTTTAATCGAGACACTTAACACCTTAAATTATTGTTTTAATAATTTGAAAATGAATAAAAAAGTAACTTATTTAATTATTATAGAAAAAAATTAAGTTTTATGTTATCGCGGGTGTATTTGCTATAATTATCATTATTTTAATTTTATCAGATGATTGGTGATATTCTATTTGTGCAGTGATTTATAAGCGAGTGTGTAGTAAAAAGAATATATGGTATTTATTCATGTAATAAAGCAAGTAATATGTGCATTAGGTTTGTAATTGTTGAATAGTAACTGACTGCAGTAGCTTGGTAATTCTTTGTCAGTTATAACAATACAGATAGTTAAAATATTATTTCATATTTATATTATAATAATTAAATTAAATTCTGAATGGATTACTGCATTCAGATTAAAGAAATTATGTAAATAATGTAAAAATATTTTCAATAAAACTTATAATGATAGAATTCAATAAAGTATAACTTTCAACTTTTCCCACGATTTGAAAATGAACCGATTGTATATATTATATTGATAGCAAAAAATTGAGTTCACTGCTCTTTGTGTAAAAACTCAATGATTTCAAGTCAAGATAAAAATTCAAATGAATTTTAAGTATGGTGTGCGATCGACGGATCGATGAAGGATAAAAAGGAAGAAGCAGTTTTCAACATTAGACCGATCGCGATTGCGTGCCTAACAGGTGGCAAGAAATTCTTTATGAGTCGACTACCTCTCCGCTTACGGTCCGTCCCAGGCTATCGAGGGGTGTAATTAAGTGCGATTGTAGTCCGCCAGGGCAGCTAATGGAGTGGGCGTTAATTATCGGCTTCTCTCACTTGCCCCCCCCCCCCTGAACCCAACTCCCTGCTTCCATTCCGTAGCGGGACAAAGTCAAGAGCGCTTGGAGCGTGTACAGGTTTTTCACAGTGTCTGTGTGGCAATGGCCCGATGTACAGGATCAACGCGCTATACGCCTTAGCTCGAGTGCATTAGTGAGTTTTTTAATTAAAAAAAAGGGCAAATTTCGTTGTCGTTCAAGTTCTCGCACCGCATTTTTCTGTTAGCCAATCTCTGTGCGCAAGCTATCCATTTAATTTTTTTTTACCCAGCAAGCTTTAACTAATACCTAGAATTAATTTTTTAATCTCAATATAATTCGGTTGGAAATTGAAATGGAAGACATTTTGTCTGTTAAAAATTAGTGAGATAGTTATAATACCGGTTAAGATTATTACTGAAAAAATTATAAGTAATTTATGTGGCATTGGAGTAAATTTAATAATTTAAAAATCTCACTCTAAATGTAAAAATATTAAGGAACTGCTAAAAATTTTTAAAAAATTGTATAAGTAGCTTTCTAGCCAAGAAACAAAAATGTGATTGTAAAAAGCTCTTGAAACAAAGATTTTCAAATGCTTCATAGCATTAATTTATCGCTAACCTCATTATTTCTTTTGTTAAAAGTTAACGTCATTTGAAATACTAGATGCATTAACAGTTAATAACTAGTGTGTATCTTTGCAAATAAATTTCTGATAAAAGTATTTTAAATCAATTGTTTTATTCGCATCAAGAGGATTCATCTCTCAATTTTGGATAATCGAGTTTCAGGTATACGAGCTTCATCGTATTTGCAAATCGAACGTGCAGAGGAGCGTAAAGGTACGCATTATAGTATCCTCATCAAAATGCAGTAATGAAGTAATTAGTTTGGCACCGAGATGACCCAGACGCATATAGTGCATCAGAAACTAATGCAAAACTTGCTAATTTGATGCCATATGAAAGCCGCAGCCGTTTTTTGTCGAATCCGTTACTTGAGTGACGCATAATCTTTGGGCGATCCTCTGCAGAAAATGTTCTGTAGAATAGACGATTTATCGGGCGGGGTGCAAACGCCACCGCGCGGCCTGAGTACAATTGATTCGTTAACTGACAGAGCTTCGCACGAGAGCGCAGGAACAATAAAAAGAATGCGCTGGTCAAATGAAGGTAATGTGGGTACCGGGAGCCTATTTCGAGGCGGGGATCTAAGGCGCTTGTGAAAAGTGCAGATAATTGAGATCGATGTGCCGGAATTGGGCTTCTATCCCCCAGAAAAAGCGCGCGGTTGGCTGGAAAGGTGGCCGCCTCGTCAACTGCCATTCTCGAAGCGTTCGCGCTAATTTGCGATTTCAATCCTTGATTGCATATCCCGAGCGGCGTCGAGCGCACACGACATATACACATAATCCGGAGGCGCCCTCGACGCCAGTGCCGGCCGCGTCTCCCCTCCGCGAAATCCATTTCTTCCTCATTGTGGGGGAGCGAGTGGCGGATGAGCGTTGTTTACCGGCCGGGCCGCTTTGCAGGGGGCGCGCGGACTCGGACGCTCAATCACGAAAGTTGAGGCCCGCGCGCCGCCCAAGTTTGCGCGTTGGATTTAGGGGCGCGCCCACCCGTTCTTCCTCTTACGTAACTTGTTGACAATCTCTTTCTGTAATCAGGCGCTCCAGTTTGTAAGAGAGCTCTTTTATGACCGACTTCCGGGGCGCGGCCCGCTCGGGGCGGCCGAAAGAGGGGGCATAAAGAATGTCCCACGCGCGCACTCCACTTCTATTTGCTGGCAATGTGATTTCGCCCCCGCGGAGCCCTGTGTGCATATGCATTAGGCCCGCCTCGGGGAATTTGAGAGCGCCGCGGCCCTCTCTTTCCAATCGCGCATTTCTTTATTCAAATACTTACGGGCCACGGGAGGAGCGTATTCTTCGTACCTCACTTACAGGCACGTCGCGGATACATTATTTTATGTCACCACTTGAGCCCAGCTTCACGGCAAAATACGAGGGTATAAAAGGCCATTTGTCCCAAGTTTACTTTTGCCAACACGACTCGATCTTTTTTTGCATTAATCTACTATCAATTGATACGTTTCAGCATTCTTTAGGAGCGCGCAGTTACAATTTTATATTTTATTTCTATTGTTATATTATTTAGGTAACTTGAGATCTTTCCTCTATTATCATATATCTTAGATTCTGAACTCTCGCATATTTTCTATGTATTCTACATAAATGTTTGCACATTGGGTCCACTACTTTAGTCGACTTTATAAAAATTAGTGTAGTCCTATGTACAGAAGCGAATACATACTTTCCTTAGTCAAATTTTTTATTAACAGGACTCTTTAATCATTAAATATCAAGCGTTCAAACAAGATATGTTTTGAATCGTGATTTTAATTACTATGTGGTTGAGATATAGGTCATTCTAAATAATAAACTTGGAGAAGCGAGCTTTACTCAGTTCAGTAACACTGATCAGTTCGACTACGACTTATTATATCTAAATAAAAGCCCATTTTATTTGACTGGCACAGTAGCACAAGAGTGATGCTAATGTTCTGATGGTGTGTTTGCTAATGCAGCGAAACGTCTTTTATACTAACTCTACTCAGTAGAATTTTTTTATTCTAATATTCATGTGTTAATTATAAAATATCGTTTATTAAAGTTACTGCTGCTATGAAATTAAAAAACTTATTGAGAATAGAATAAGCAACTGAATGATTATATTAATCAAACAAAAGTAATTCTGTTGGAAGATTGTCTGTAAATATAATCACTAGACTGTTTTCAGTTTTAATAAGATTCCTTATATCATTATTTTCTTCACTGGCGATTCTTAAAATTAGAATTTATTCCCTAAATAAAATTTAAATTTAATATTAAAAATATTCCTACATTTATTCGTTTTTAAAAAGTAGTTGCATGATTATAGGAAATGATCTTTGACAAGTATTGATACATCATAGACAAATACGCACTTAGGCAGATACGTGCTTAGTTTCGCATTTGTAATAATGAATCGAATTCTTTTCACAATATATTATTTTTCAATAGGTTTCATGTTATTACCATATAAACAATCATTTTATAAACTTTTTTTCTTTAAGTTAGATTTTAGTTACAGATTTCATCACATGAAAATCTTTTAATAACTTTTCAAGCAAGACTCAATAGATATCTTCTGATATTTTAGTTAAAGAATTCACTCTTTTCGTTGAATTGAGCTAAGCAAGACATTAATTCTAGTATTCTTTTATAACCACAAGTATGAAGGTTTAGGTGGATATTTGAAATATATCCTACTTGTTTACAAATAAAGTACTCTACTACGTTGGTAGAAAGATAAATTCAATATGTGGGATCACAGTATGATATCTGAAACATTTCTGATATTAGGTGTTTCTCTTTTTCATAGACATTGAATCGTAGACGGAAGGACAATATCCTCCCTTTATCTGATTTTGTGGTACTTGTATTTTATCAATGGCTGATATGGTTATTTTTTCCTTTTTGTGAGATTTCTTTTATTAAAGCTTTCGAGATGGCAGAGAGGAGCTCGGTATAACTATCCTTTCAATGTTAATTTTGGATTATGCCATATGCTCTTAATCTCGGGAAAAGCATAACTAGACTGTTGAAAAAATTCTTTTAATGAAATATGTTAAAACTATTTATTAAAAGTAATTTCTCAACACAACAGTTATTATTTAGATAACGAAAGTGCATTTTAAGATAGCGAACGACCAAAAACATACCATATTTCATAAGTATAAAATATATTTTACGTAACAATAAATATCTGCATTAGGCTAACTAAAACTTAGTGATCAGATAAAAGATTCAAATGTGCAAAAATCCCAGGAATTTATTTTGGTCATTTCGCGATGTAGAGCGTTTATTTTCACAAGCTTGAATTTATTCGTATACGCGTCAATAATAGAGCACACGTGCTCCTGTATTATTCTGTTTACTGTCTTATATATATATTAAGATCCTATACGATTGGAGCCTACTAAATAAATTCTTAGCAAGCGGGCTTCTAATCAATTGAATGATGAGGGTCGAATAATCGGAAGGCTGAGGAATCTAAAGCAAGGCGATGGCTATTGATTTCGTTAAAATAAGATGGACTTCTCTCAATAGGTTTTAGTTCTTAAAAGTAATTAAAGTCACGCGTTTTTGATTATTAAAGAAGGTTTTAAATAATGTCTCGAGTCGGAAGAGGATCGATGAAAGAGTCCCAAAGGCAAGCTATTCGAATGATACGACTCGATTAGCCAGCAGCGCAGTTGGCAATGAGGGCTATAAAGGCCCTCGCGCGAGCACACATCGGTGTCAACCGCACGAGGAGGAAGGCTCTAGCCCCGGGCACATAGGATGCTCAGGGATCGCGGGGGTCGTGTCGCTTGGCAAGCATAATGGAATGTCGGCGACCGCAAGGAGGACGCGCGGTCGCGGGCGTGCGCTGGACGCGGGCTCGTCGGCTCCCCCAGGTCCCCGAGGCGGCGCCGCGATTACAGCCGCGGTCGGCTGCGGAGGAAGAGCGGGGCACCTGTTCCGGGGGCGATAAGAGCCGGCGGCCTCGTGATGGAGCGAGGGCGCGGTTGCGGTCCACGCGCACGGCACTCGCTAAGAGCCGCTCGGTCATCCCGCCGGAAGGAGCCATTTTTTCAACGGCACGCGCCATCTACTCGGTCGAGTCGATCGCGCACAGGAAATTCATCTTGTGTCTTCTCAAACGGATGCGCTTGCGAGGCAATAATAGCACCACAGCGTCGAGCGAAGTGATTAAGCGGACCGCTCAATCGACAAAGGGGCGACCTTATGCAGAAACTTAAGGTGTGCAATCAGCGTGCTACTTATTGTTGAACTATGATACTGAACTGGAATGCAGGATAAGGAATCCTCTTGTAAATTAAGTCGCGTGGAAAGTTTGAAGGCGAATTTGCGTTATCGGTTTTATTTCCCCACTCGGCGTTCTGAATTGATTGTAACGCAAGAAGTTGGTAAGTAGGACAAAGTAAGTTAACGCTTTATAATTTATACGCAGCCGCGGCGCAGCTGTCCGGAATCTATTAGAATGCAGGGCATCACTAACCGCTTGAGCTCGATAAGACGCAATTGAAAATGGGAGCTCGAGCCGAGGCGAAAGAGAAGCGGCAAAAATTGAGAATAAAGGGAGCGTAATCGGGCGAGGGCCAGAGGCACCGGCAGTGGGAGCGGCTCGCGCAGCCACGCACTCCGCAAGGAGACGCGGGCGAGCGGATTACGCCAAGCCGAGAGCCTAATCGAGTGTCTCGCGCCCTCGCTCGCGACAAAGGCCGTTTGTCTCCGGGCGCGCGAGGAAGCGCCGACTGCCGAGTCCCCCCGGCTCTTGGGCCAAGTGGCCCGCGGCTCGAGTGCTTGCTCTCCGCGGCGCTCGCCCGGGGGACTCCCGCCGATACAACGGCCCGAGCAGGTGTTATTAAATCAGCCGGTGCTCGATCGCCCGGCCGCCCGGAACACCTGGTAAATACATATTAGCCGGGATTTACGAGGGCCCGGGGGACAAGGGCGCCGAGGCCTCCCCCGCGCTTCTCCTCCTCCCATTCCTCCGCTGCCGCTGGCTTTTACTTATGTCGAGTGAAGGATATCTCGCAGGCCCCGGGGACGGTCCGAGCGCCCGGGACTACGACTGATGCCTCGCTCCTGCTAACTTTTACGCGCGACCCTCTCCTCCGAGCAATGCCTCTTCCCCTCGCATCTCAAATATTTATCTTATTGATATTTATGCTCTCCTTTCTTTTTCAGCGCTCGTTTTAATTATTAATTCTTCTCGTTCTCGCGTTTACTCGCATTCGCTGCCCAATAAAAACATTCAACAATTCTATACAATTTAAATAATATCATTCGGCGAAACAATATTGATAATGAACTTTTCGAAAATTTACGAATTTGTACTATCTGTGTTGTAGCATTTGTTAAACACGTGACCTTGTACGAAAAAGACTTTAAAGTTTAATTTACTAGTCAATAATTCTCATGTGTACATGTTCACCTAAATAACTGTTTGCATAGATTAAATTAATCAATCGAATTTAAATTTATCACATTTAATTGTTAATTCTGTACTCTTCCATATGTCCTAATCAGAATTCACTTAAAATTAAACAAATTGAAAAACAGAATTAATTGAAATTTAACTGTACTTCGGAATCAATTTGATAAATTGGCTTTTTGTATGTGTCAAAATGAATAATACATTATGTACATTTGTACGTTTTGGCTATTAAGTATTAATTAAAAAATGTAAAAAACTTATGGATTCTATCTTGCCTTTGTTATAAACTTTCATCGATAGACGTTTAAGAGGTATAATTAATAATTCATTTTGCCGTTGACAGTTTTTAATTTTTAATCGTATCTAAGCTGCAACATTTTATAATAAATCACATCAATTGGAAATAAAAGAATAATAAATATGCAGACTAAATAAATAGAAAAGTCTTGTTGTTTTACGGAAGCTACATTAAAAACATAAAAAAAACCTCTTACTACGGGACTGCGTTCTTTTGAGCGAACTAACGAGCTTCTCTTTACAGCTGGTGCCCCACGGAAGCGCGACATTACCCAGGTAGCACAGGAGCGAAGCTTAGTTACACCGCAGCTGTTCGCCTTTGTTGCACGCGGTTGCGCATCAGAGAAAGACAATTTCGTTTATGTACTCAACACCAATCGGTCATGCGCAGAAAGAGTTACCCGATGCACCCCAACAGTCAATTGTGATTCGCCTCTCATTGCGATCATTAATCCGATGCAATTAAGCTCGTACGCTTCCATCACAGACGGTTTAACATATATAAGAGTTTTCCACACAGCTTTAGCAAAGAGACTTTAACGTCCCTATTAAAATTGAAAAAGTAGTGCTTGCAATGCTTATCGCTCCAATTTTTGGACTTACAAGTACTCGGACAGCAGCTGTGGTTATTAGAGTCAGCGGCGGTTGAGAAACCGCAGTAATCGATTTCCTTACAGGCAGTAAAGGAGTCATCAAGGGCCGTATGCGAGAGCGCCTCAAGGGGATCACGTGTACCTTTTTCATCCGAGTGCCGTCCTTTGGGATAGTATCGAATTCGCTATTGACGGAAACGGTAAGCCGAGGGAGCGTGTCTTCCGACGCCTTAGAATGAGCTGTATTGGGGATCGTGCAACTCCCTATTTGTACCGTCCTCTGGCGCGTATATATTTGAACGCAGCGAGCGGGGAATATTGAATGACGGGGGAGCCTAGATTCTTCCCGCGCGCTAGCGCTGCTAAAGGGTGAGTCGAGCTCGACGACTGCCGTGGCTGATGGACGAGCCGGTAAGTGATTTCCGGGATATTAGTGATCTGCGCTTTTCCAGCATCTGTGGGTATCTTTTTCCGCAGTCGAAGAGTGCCTAAAGAGGGACGGTTGAGGTTACCGTCGATGCTTAACGATGCTCGTTTTCCTTCCTTTCCACCTTTCTGCTTAAGATACCAAATTCTTTGTGTAGCATTTCTTGCTATTGTTACGCACTTGTCGTAGCACTTGTTAACCATATTTTTTCAAAACGATGCACGTCTAGGCTTTGAGATTATCTAATGAAAAATAGCAGACTATATCTAATCAAACTTTGATAGATATAACGCACTAAAACGTATTTGTTCTTTCAAAGTACGAATCTCCTAAGCACCATTGATTTTACTTCTTTGCAAAATCAACGGCTTATAATAAACCTCTTATCAAATCAATAAAAAACCAATCGAAAGTAATTAAATCACGAGGCACTGAACCATTGTTTTTAATAACTGAGCTTACCCTCCACTATTGTTTTAGATAAATACCGTCGGTACCTATTCGTCATAAAGATAACAAAAATGATCTAAATTATATCCCATTATGCACTTAATCATACTTATATTTTAAATATATTTGACGCTGGTTTATGAGATGTCAGAATGTATAAAATTAAATCTTACCCAAAGAAATGCATTAGAGAATCTTTGTAAAAATGGGATCTCCGAGGATCAGCGGTGATACTTGGTTAGACGACTCACATACTCATAAAGGTACACAGAAAATATATTCGTGTTTCAAAATACGCGTAGAAATTAGTAACAATTTATAATTATGTATCTATATTTAGTAAAATTCACTTAATTTAGTCAGGAATGGTTTCGAAACACCGCAGGAATCACTAGTAACGCGTTTTTCGACTCCTCGGATAGAGTCGAGAATAATATCACCCAAACCTTTATAAAAGGAGCGCATTGAACCTCAGTCAAAATAACACAGCGTAAGGTAAGAATAAGATTTGGCACGTTCGAGGCTTATAAAGCAGCAGATCAGATAGTATCATTCCGGCATTGCCACAGTACGGCATGGCGTATTAATACAAAAGCACCGTCCCTCAAAAAGCTTTTTAGAACGTTTTGTGCCTTAGGTTATGTACCAGGAAGCTGAAAAAAGTAGTATTTTTATCGGGAAAAATACTAATTAGCATTACTTTATGATAAAAACTATGGATATTAAATGACAGGTATAAAAGTCTGTTGTGTAGGATTCGCAAAATTCGTGGGCTCTGTAGATAAAAGAATAGGAAATAGAGAAATGGCTATGTATAAGATTGTAGGAGGCGCAATACAATGAATGTCGACCTGAGTGCTCGACTCAGCACGTCCCCGGACGGCGGCGGCACAGATTAAGATTATGTAAATTGTAACAGATAAATGTCAAATGCTAAATCACGCTGAGCGTTTTAAGGTTAATAAAACTAAAGATCATTCTTAATTTAGATTAGAGCGATCGTTAACTTTTGGAAAACGCCTCACCAACGGGTGGATTACAGCAAGATTATCAGTTACACTAATGGACTGAAAGAATTATCAGAATTTATTTAGTCACTTTGTATTCAAAACACAAGTCTTATTTATATTACACTTATGTACCAAAATGATATTTCTTTATGAAAAGATAGTGATAAATACTATACAAATTTAATGTGTGAAATACAAAGATTTTAATAACGATAAGAATCACTTTTAGAGAAAATATTAGCGGTTGACCTGTACAACTGCGAGAGGAAATTTTAATGTCAGAAGAATATTTTTTGCATGTAAAATAGGAGTTGTCAGAGTCGACATTTCATCAGTCTCTTTTAATATTATGGAAATTAAGCTTTTATATTTTAGTAATTTTACGCAAATCTATCCGAAAATTTGCAATTTTATAATAGTAATGACGATAAAACTCGTATCCTATTCTATGTTAATCGCGAAGGTTTGATATAAGCTTTTTGCTCAAATGTAAACATTGAAATCAAATTACCTATAGTTATATTAAGTGAAAATAGTATTACGCTGTAGATTATATTATAATATTTTGTAAAATTAAAACAAAATATCAGACATTAAAATGATCAATTTTGAAAGATAATCTAATTTTTAGTAAGTCATCGAATTTTAATAACACGATCAACTATTCAGAACATCCAATTGTTTGATTTCATAAATCTAATAAATAAATTAAATATATGAATTTTAATATTTTCCTTCGGCTAACACGCATCATTTAATTAATTTAGTTTTGCATATTACTACACATAGTAATCATTAAGGCAATGAATTTATTAGAATGTTTAATATAGGAAGCTATGCGAAACACTGTACATTGTCATATCCCTAATGACAGAGTTATTTTTTATGTTTTCCAGAATATTCAACTAATCTGCAGAGTTGACAAGCTTTATCACAATATATAAATAAACGGTAAACGCTTGACCATTGGGCACAGACAGCCTGTCCAAAGACGACACACTGTTGATCCGAATTGATCATAAGAGGTGCATAAAAAGTGCGGCAATTATGAGAGATTAATCGTTGGCGAAGGGCAGGAACTCCCCACGGAAGGCGCGGGGCCGTTATACGTATCGGCGCGGAACGGGCAAACGCGATAGGGCGCTTTCACGGGGTTAACTCGCGGGGTGTAGAAGCTCGGGGCACGGCACGTGAGGGGTGCACCGTAGACGAGTCCGCCGCAGCGCCCGCTGTTCATGCGAGATAAATGACAACAATCTATCCCCCGCACGCGGACGCACGTCGAGCCGGGGCGACTGAAGGATCGCCGCAAGTGCGCCGCGCTGGGGCTCGTGTACAACAACCAAGTCACATCGAGGGGGTGATCTAGCAAAGTGCGCACACAGAGGGGCGGCCTAGGGCGATCCTCGCGGGCGTTCCCGGGCCCCGGGGGCCCCGCCGGGAGGCGCGGGGCCGGCTGAGGCTCCTTCGGCGGCAGCATGCGGTGCCCCCGGCGCAGCCGGCCTCCAACGGGTACATATGTGCGCCGTGGCAATATGTGTTCGCCGCCGCGCTCGTGGGCGTAGTCGCCCGCTGGGCCTGCGGCTCAGGGCTGCGGGGGCGGGGCGGGCCGGTTCTCGGCCTCGGGGCGTTGGGGCGGGCGGGGGACTGGCAGCGACTGCCCGGGCCAGGGGATCGCGGATCCTCGCGCGGAAACTTACTTATTGTAGAGGACTATGTCGGGCCGCCATATGTGGTCCGAGGGTACGTGGAGCATATGCACGCCGCCGTACTCCTTCGGCTCCCAGCGCAGCTTGTAGTCGTACCACGACTGCAACACAGAATTAGTTGCAAATTAGTTACCTTTTTCTTCATTTTGCCTCCGAGACTCGCTTTTCCATGCCGCTATATGTGCCTTGTTCGCAAGCATGTTCATATTCGGTACATGCATGCGGCCGTATTATTTAATTTACGAAATAAGTGCGCTTGCTTCTCACCTTTGAGGATGAATTGAATTGCCTTTATTACCCAAGATAATGTTTCAAAACAAATACAATCTAGTTAGGCTATGTCAATAATGTAAATTGTAAACCGTAGTCAAAAAAATGTTTTCGAAACTATGTCATGATTGACTTCTTTATAACAGATTTAGTCTGACTATAATTGGGTTTACACTACTTACTACTTAGGTATATTTTTTAATATATTTTTATTTGAACTGTTATTGTTATATTTACTAACTGTTGTTAATTAACATAAATTACTCAGTTGCTTAAATACTCTTAAATATATTTATAGCCTAGAAATTTTCCTATTATTAAATAATCAACTATTCATGCAATATCCAATAATGCCACTCGAGCTTAAAAGTATCCGGTAAGGTTCCAATCAGTCCAATACTCGAAAGGGGGGGGGGAGTGGCTTCGCAGCGCATAACACCTCGACAGAACATACAAGACGGCGGCTGACTTCGTTGCATCCTCTGCCCGAAATTTTCGGGAGGAATCTCCGACACAGGCCGCAGCAAACGTCCTCGGGAAAAGGACACCGGCTCCAACTGAATCCTCGGTGTTCTAGGGCCTTGCCTACATCCACCTCCCACGAACCGCTATAAAATACGCCTAAACGTTACACCCAGGGCGACACGTAAACACAAAATGCAACTTATCCCAATCGGGCAAAGTATCGCAAAGTAAAGCGACGTTCTCCCTTCGCAGTACGCAATAGACCTCATCATGGAGTGCCGTCGACGACGATTAAAGCCTCAAGGAGCCGGGAGACGTCCGATCACCTCGGCTACTCGACACGGAGAGAGCGGGCTACGCCAAAAATCGCACGATTATGGTCTAATTAAGGTGACATAAGGGTCATACCATAATAACACGGCCGGTGTCGCGCGGTTTTTAAAGCTATTGTATACAATTATCCACACGATTTCCGAGTTACTACAAATGAGCCGTCACAAATATTTACGCATAATAATAAAAAAATAATTTTATTAACAAGTAGATGTGTATTCCTGCAATTAAATTAATTCATTGGAAAATTCATAATGATCTGTACATAAAGACGGACAATTTAATCCCTGATTAGTATGACTTTTTATCTCCTTTATACTGATGGTGAGCTTTACTTTTCAGACCTTCGTATTAAATATACAGTTATAAAGCGTACCATATTACTCGCACTTACTTTTTCTCTTTCCATCTTTTTATTCGAGATCAGAGATCTTGCAGCATAACCAATTGCTTTCTTAAAGTATAGTTAACGTAATTATAACTCTTCTTAACTTATTCCAGTCAGAAGCTAAGTTTTCAAGGACAAAGTTTAAAGAGACTTGAGACCAATACGCAAATTAAATTTTCATGCTCGAAAAAAATTTCACGCCTGACTTATAATATTTGCAACTAAATCCTTTAGTTGATGTAGATAATAGTTTTAAAAAATTTCAACTAAATTAAATGTTTAATAACTAAAGAAAAACTAAAAGTTGATTTATTATTTTTAAAGAAAATATCATTTTATATTATTTTTAAATAATCATCGATATAGATTATGCTTACAATGAGATTTATTTTAATATGATTGAAGCAATTATTCACTCACCACCAATTAATTCTAAGAAGCATAGAAGCAATTTCGAACCACCGAGATTTCCACTTTACGAGCCTATGTTATGTATACCGAGGCGACTGGCGAAAGCGCCGAATTTAATCTCGAGTCCAAGAGAAGTACCTCAAATGCCCGCAGAGTGATATGGGCTCGAGGCAAGACCATCCGTTGTGCACACACACACCGCAGGAAAACGTAATAATACACCCCTTCGTATATAATACTATCGAATCGACTCGCAGTCTGAAAAGTTGCGACATTGAGCTCCTCGAGCGACTATTTATATTTTTTTCGAGGAAATGATTTTGTTGATGCAAATGAGCAAGCAAGCTTTCGTACCATTAGTCAAAGTGAAAAATTGGTGATCCTCGCTATTGTAACATTATAAAATCCCATCATCAGACTATAAATTTTTATGTCAGCTGATAATTGAAGTTGCGGTAATGGTATTCAATCTGTATATGATGGATATTCAAATGGACAGTCACAATGACAATGAAATGTACAATTTTTTTCCTCTGCTAAGTCTCGGAAAGTCTATACAATGGCTTCTTCGGTAAAGTAAATTTGAAAAACTGGCGGCAATTAATATATAAAATATTATTCTAACAACCAAATCTATAATCTTCCGAAAATATGATTTAATATACTTTAAGCAGATATATTGTTTTGTTCACATACAACATTGAGATGATATATATTACTATAACTTTATATATTTTTAATCGGTTTTTATGAAAGATTCTATAAGACTATGATTTTCTAAAGATGTTAAAAATTCTATTTCTTTGCTGAGTAACAATAGATGCGTTTTCTTTCATCGAAACGTCTTGACGCTTTGGAGAATAAACTTGCGTTATTCGAGGAATGGAAGAAAGCCCTATAGTATTTCTAGCGTAAAACCTGGAGCGGAAAATTGCAAATAATTGGACGATATCTTCCATTGAAAGTATAGGTATACAGCGGCGAAATAAAAGGAAGGAATGGGCAGTAAAAGAAGGCCAAAGTGCACAGAGCCGAAGGTCGTCTGCGATCTTGTGGACCGATCGTGTGGATATGTGCGTGCTCGAGCTTCAAGAACGTAACAAGGGGGAGGAGAGCCAAGCTACGACTTGGGATATATTTCAAGATGTCCTGCAAGACATACGCTCCCACAAACCCTCACTCCGGCGTCACACCTCGGAGGACACTCGCCTCCTCTCGACCGTGAAACTACAACATCTGCGAGTCTGTTGCTTTTTTGGAGCGCCAACGCGCCACGTGTAACGAGGCTCACTCGTCCATTTGTTTTCCGCCGCTTACTCTATTTCTTGTCAGTGTTCATTTTCTCTTTTTCCATTTCATATTGACGACGCGACTTCTGTACGACTGCCTTTAACTGCGAGAAAATGGTATTGTCCCGCACACAAGCAACCATCGATATGGGCGATGCAAAGCTGTACGCGTAATTCGAGCAAGTTTTAAAAACAATTAAATTGGCAAGCTTCCATGTTTCTAAATCATACTTTTAGATAACTGACAGAAGTAGATCATTCTCATAGTTTGTACATTACGCCCTGCTATATAGATGCTCAAGTGTTTTATCCATTATATATAGTTACAATAGTTTAAATTGTAAATCTCAATATATGTACATTTCCGATCATCAGTTAATGCAGAACTTTCGCGAATACAATATATTGGTTTTACTATATTAATGTAAATTCAAGAATTATATATTTGGTAACGATTAGATTTATTCATTCCAGCTGAATGAACAAAGGCTTTATTTTGTTACGTAAATCTTTTTAAATAGAAAATGCTGAGCGGAAATCACTTGTCCTTTTTTCTAATAAGCGTTATAGTTAAATTAAAATACGTATAAAAGTATAATGGGAAATTTAAATACATTCGTTATTACATTATTATCATAGTTAATAATGCATTTATGAAATGAATAATAAAATGCTTGATTAAGAATTGAAAGTCTTCTAAAGGTTTGATGCAGATAACATTTAATAAAGTTGAATAAATAATAAATAGCGCACCACAGTAAATAAGAAGACGCTTGTTTGAAAAATTACAACAAATCCAGTACAACGAAAAAATAAGATAGGAGCATTGAAAAAAGCTGTAGAGAAAAAACAAAATTCGCGCACATGTAAGTACATAGCGTTTGGAATGTAAGAAAGGTGAGGTAACTGGTGGTCTGCTATAAACTCTAAAACGTCGTGTAGACCTTACTTGTATGCTTGGAATTTCTTCCTCTTCTCTAGAAGAGCTTGCATATATAGTTTTTCTATCAACCGTATCATCCTCGTAAAAGAGTCTCTTGGCCGTTCTCTAGCAGATATGTCGCATTTAATAGATTTCCCTATCTTAAATTGCTTTCTCAGGCTCTTACTATCTAATAAAAGCGATAAAATTATATTTAACAACTATATATACATTTTTCATATCCAAGTTTTAACCGAGCTCTCGACCGAGCTACAAAATCTTTCAGTGCATTACTTCATTGTTTATCAGTAGCTATAAATATATGAAACGAAGAGAATGGTTGCTGTTGAAGCACAAACCCTTGACACGCGATATCTCGTGAAAAATATTTGAAATGCCGGAAACAATGCTTGGCCGTGTTATACACGTCAATAATCTGTGCTGTGACTCTTAACCGCGAGTGTCATCGGAACTAAAAGCACAGCAGTGAGCACATCTCGATCTGTACGGCGATTGGGGAGAAAGGGGAATTGTCAATGACACGAGCCGATGTTGGCAATCGTGACATCGGCAGACATTAGCGACGGAGCGCAGAGATGCAACTGTCGGCCGACGTACAGCCATCCCCTGACGCGCTACCCTCGGAGACGCAGTCACCTAACTCGCGGGTGTGCCCGATAAGTCGACGCCCACCTCAGGTGCGCTTTTTACCTGTGGACTCTACGGCCACTTGCATGGGCTTGCTTTTTCCAGTTTTTCCTTTGGATGGATTGCTCGGAGTCAATTAAAAGTTTGAAATAATACTGCGCGTTGTAAGACGGTCAGGAACAGAGAGTAGCGAGGTAAAGAAGGTAAGATCACGTTTTTTAACGAGGAGTGTCTTGATCAGCTACGTGTAATGAAAGCGGAGATTGGGAAGTTGGTCTTTGGAAAGTATAGGTGCCATGACGGGTCACAGGGCATGTGCAATGTAGATTGGCGTGACATGCTTGGAGAGCACACTAATGTTCTGTTTTCGTTCATACAGTCAATGTGTAACTTTGACTACGCCTTCACATGACTTTGATGTTATGCATATATTTTCATATTAATTCTACGGCAGACAACGATCACGATATGCACAGTGACTACGGATTCTCCCGTATAAGGCATACAATGACATTAGGCTCTAAAATTGCTACTTTTGAGGAAAAATGTTGATGGATAAAATTAGAAGTTGCGTATTAAGATGATATAAACTATTTTAATGGAAATGTCATTCTTTTAATATAAAAATATTTTATCGCGTGGTGATAATAATTTAAATGAAGTTTCATTTCCCTCCACTAAAAAGTTCGCGATTTCATTAATTATTAGTTTACACTCGCTACAGCTCCAATCTTGATGAAATGCTAACAATTGCATACGTATAACCATTTTAATTAACTGCGCGATCGAATGATCTTTGTGTTAAAGAAATGTTTGATTGACGATTAAAACATTCTTTATAGATTCTACAAATACTACTACTTGGTATATTATTTTAATTATACTAATTGTAGAAAGATCTTTGATAAATTTAATAAATGTGTGTTATAATATGTTATACACTTGTTATAAGTTTAGAGCATAGCGGCCATTTAGAATTAGTCGAATTATGTCTCTTAACATTTTAAATAATAGTCAAATATAATTAAAACGTTTTAGAATTAAAAATGAAAATAAATACATTTATATTATATAGTATATGAGTATATTGCGTTTTTTATATTACTTATATACGTCTATTGCGTATATAAATAAATACAGAGGTTGCAATTCATGAGCAAATTTTATGATAGATTTCGATTATGCAATTATTATAGTAGTAATATTTTGGAATATAAATAGATGTGCTTGTTAGCGACAGGTTACATTGATCGACGAAATCGGAGCGACAGTTTAAAGAGTTCCCGTTGTTCAAGAGAGAGAGAGAGAGAGACAAAAATATTGAGACAAAGAGAAAAACCGTTGTACACGTAGCCTCGTTATTTGGCGCTAGAAAAATCTAGCGGCTATGTAATCCATGTGGGCCCGGGAAGTCTTAAGGCCAACCCGGTGACCATCTCTGAAACCAGTGGAGAGCAAACTCTCGGTAGTGTCATGTGTGCACAGGGCGGCACATGGCCGTCCGGGGGCCACTTGGGAACCTTGACGAGGCTGAGGATAACGCGGGAAAGCGCTCTATGCACGGGAAAACGCAGGGACCTAGCTGTGCGGGAAGGCGCAAAAGCGCGCGAAAAGCACAATAGGCGGGAGAGCGCACAAGGCGCGCGGAGCGCAGTAAGGCGGGCGGCCAAGTCCGCGAAGGATGAATCGCGCCGGCGGCGCGATGAACAAAGGGCTCGCGGTAGTGGGGGAAATCGAGCCTAAGCTCAGGGACAGCTCGCGCTCACCTCACACACTCTCTCTCTCTCTCTCTCTCTCGAACTCCCAAGAGTAAAACTATTGTTTACCTCGCGGTGCGAATACAGTTTCTCGGCAACTCAATCTATTTATTCAACAACATTGTTCAAATATATTTATAATAAATAATCAACATTAAACAGAATAAAACATTTGTTCAACTCATCTGACTCAAACAGTGCTAAAGAAAATTCTACGAATTTTACTGATCGGACTAATGGTAGTAGTGAAAGATAACTCCACAGATTGATGACGCCACGTACTTTGGATATAGACATTGGGGTGAACTACTTATTACTTTCACGTAATATTTATAATAACTTGCAGTACTGCAACAGTATTACCCCTAATACAACCTACCCTCACCATGAAAAGGACGAGATAGTAGTCGGAAGCTTTAAACTGTACCACTGATTAATAGATAATTAAAAAATTATCTTAAAAAATTTTTATTATAATTAGTTCGTGAAAGATTTTAAGTCATCGGCTTGTACAAGGCAGGATCGTTTCGTACAAGTTTTACTACTGAATTCAATAGGTAATCTACCCCGGCATATAACAAGTATAAAAGAATAAAATATTCAACAAAAACATTAACTCAATTGTTGTTTTATCACAACATCACCACATAAATTGTTTAGTTTGACATATACCAGCTTATTTAAATTTAGGTATCTAAATACTTTCTACGATACAAAAATGAGAAAAAATACTTCTACTACAAAGAATGCAACATAGAAATTTGAAATGTTAGCACATAAATCGTTCTCACGTAAGTATTCTTCTAGTATTTGTATTTAAATAGAACAGCGATCAATGACAAAAGAGCCTAATAAAAAACAACGTGTATACGAGGGTAACAAATATGCAAATAGTTAATCGAACTCTTTTTAACCAGTTTTAACGGAGAATATCCTTAACTGTGTATGACGATATTTGTTCTCAGTAAACTGCGGCCAGAAAACAAAAGCTAGGTGTTTGCGCTACGAATCACTGTTTTCATCCCGATTTACTGATGCCCGATTGACGCGGCCTGATGGATGCTCTTTCAATGAATCTGGCAAATGATTTCATAACTGATAGGAATTGCGCGAAGCTCTATTATTAATACCTATATATAACGAAGCATTGATTGAGCATTATATTTTTTTCTTCTAAATACTAGTCTTCACGCACAAGGAAAGAAAATAATAGATTAAATAAACGAAAATTGTTACTCTATTTCATTGTAAATAATCCTCATTAAGTGCTGGATTATGTATGGCTAACATTTTTATTATTATTCAGCATATATCAGTCTTAACATTCACATTCGCAGTATATAATTGTTGAAATGCTTTATTTAAACTCAAGACAAATATCATAATACATATATTTATAAATTAAACTAAACTATTGTAGTACGACCCACTGCTCATTATGATTTTCAGTATTTGATGGAGCTAAATGGTTATGGAAATTGTATGATAGTAACAAGTAAGATTAAAAAAAAATTCAATTGTGTTCTAAGACAGATTATAAGGTTTTTGTCTCGATAAATATTGTGAGATTGCAAGTTCAAATCAACTATTCGGATTAGACAAAGATAGATATCAAAAGTGCTTGATTTTCAGCTAAAATTGCTGGAATATCCAGCTGAAATGTTCAAAGTTGTATATTGGTTATGTCTAAGCAAAAATATTTCTGCATTTGTAATACAATATATGTAATATTATTTTTCGTTTTAAATTTATCTTATTCACTTATTATAGATATACTTTCAATACATCATGTTACGAAAAACCAATCAAATATGAAAATAATTGAATCTATTAATACATGTACAGGAGTCTGATTTCGCCTTTTTCACTTTAGTTGAAAACTTTAATTAGTCTCGGGATTTAATTATATATTATTTACGGTACATGCACAAATGATCGTTTCTCTTTACTTCCAAAACTTTCCTCTGGTTACTACCCATTGTTACGTTAAATAATGGGCAAGCGGTATTATCTAACAGTTTCATATAGTGAATTTTGTCTTTTCATTAGAACCAAGCAATTATTGTTCTAGCATTCTCTTTAGGAAGAATCGGATAATGATAAAAAGATTTTGTACGTGACTTATGATTGAAATAGACTCACCTGTTCGACCCATAGGTTTGTCGTCATGATTTGATTTTTCAGGTTCTGAAACAAAAAATCACATAAATCATTAATTGTATTCTGTTAATCGATAATCTCACATGATAATTAGTAAATAATGATATAATATTAATATAAAGTTAAATTTAATTCAAAATTAATTAAATCGCATAATCATATTAAATTTTTACACCGGTATACATAATACTTGAAAACAACTTATAAGTATAATATTGCTTGACCCATTCAATAAAGTATACCTAAAAATTCTGTTAATCTATTGAGAGTCAGTATTTAAGAAGCTTTTAGGATCTGCTGTCAAAGCACGCATCTTTCGCGCGAACGCAATTCACAACTTATTTAATTCCCACCCTCGTGTGCGTGAAACTGGAGATATTTCCGGAGATTCCCCATCACTAGCATCGATTCGCTCATTTAGCTGTTGTGCGTTGCTACGGCGTATGATTGCGAGCGCCTGTTTCAAACAGTTCGAGGTTATCAATGCTGGTAGGACTGGAATCGTACGTGCTAATTTTATAAATGTGTCCTGATTATTTATTTATAGAAAAACTCACTAACCTTAATATCGATATTAATATGATGTACGTTTATAATAACATGAAGTCATGATGATGACTATAATTTGTTTTATGCTATACCTACAATTACGAGTCATAAGGTTTATGAATGATTTTGAACCACGGTTAAATGATTTAAAAGGTAAATTTTCACCTATTAAAGTTGAATAAGCTTCTTTCACTTTGAAGCTCCTCAAACAATAATTGGAAAAAGAAATCACAGGTTTAAGCTGACATTTATTACTTTGAAAGAAAATCTGATTTCCTAAAAACCCTAAACTGCTGGTAAAAGGCATCGAAAACGATGAGGCCCCCAGCGAGCTATACGTGAAAGCAGAAAAAATGGCTGGCCAATCTGATAATGTCCTAAAAGTAGGACTGCTGCCGGGTAAAATCCCTAATCCAATTGACTCGAAAGAGAGACAAGTTGCGCTACAGCAGCACGTACAAATCTCCTGCATCGAGGAAATTCGAATTGCTCTGTTTTCACGCGAACTAACCCAGTGTGCTGCTAGCGGCGAATCCGTTGCGAAGCTCACGTGCCTTACAATTGCAAATTTAGCCCGACTGCCAATCTGTGAGAAGGAGCTGCGTGCCAACTCATTTCGAATGCCGAGAGGCGATTTGACCTTCTTACTGCTTCATTTAATACATCCGAGCAGCTATTCTCGCGGGCCTGCAAACACCCTCATAAAAAGTATTTCACCACGGGTAGGAGACGGTGCATAGACACTTCGGGTACTCGAGCCACTGCGCAATTATACTCCCCCAGTTTAGCCAGTAGTTTTACGCTTTCCCACTCATTTTCAACCACTTATATGATGCTCTAGCGTAAAAAACTTTGCTTGAACTTTCACTGCAGAAAATGCATACTAAACGTGGGCCAAATGAAAGTTTTTACGCGAACTGGTTTGTGCAACAAAAAGTTGAAGTCTGTTAATGAGTCAACATGATTGATTTCGTTTGTTGAGATCTGATTTTCCTGTATAAGCATTTTATTTAGGCATGAAAGTCAGAAGCAGGAAATTTTTATTTTGATAAGTTAATAATTTTCATTAATTTTTGAGATTTGTTTATACGAATATGCAGCGGATAATATACTATCTTTTTTAAATCAATATTTGCAAAAGTCTATTGATTTAATAGTCAGCGAGTGGAAAACAGGGATCTGAACAAACAATTTCTTTAATGCACGTATATTTCAATTGCAAAATGTTAAATTGTAAAATTGGAAGAGAAAAAGTCAAATTATACAAAAACTTCGTTACTTTCTTTCAATATCGTTGTCTAGTATTTAACTAGGTACACAAGAGAAATACACATAGCGTTGAAATAAAACATTGCATGAGAAGGTAGCAATATGATCCACTGCAAAGGTGATTAATCTAAGTTCATTAAAATATCACGGGGAGCAAAGAAATCGGATGATTGAATCAGTCGATGAGACTTCCTCCATCTAATTTTTCTCTACTTGGATCTCGCGTAAGCGAACAGTACCGCCCATCCCGATTTGAAGCCAGTGGGCATCCCGAATGCAAACGCGGAGGCTTTGATCTGGTCGAGTAGCCATCACTGCGCCCAGGTTCCCGCTCCAAAGCATTAAACTGCAGCTTTATCATGAGCAAGCGCGGCCTCCGCGATCCTTGACGAGGCTTTATTACCCCTTCCCGATGGCCCGAAATCCCGAGCGGCCGGTAGAACGAGCCGCGCGGCAGCGGAAAAGGACTTTCCGTGGGCCGGGGAACGTTTGGACATAGGTGCCGAGAGCCCGGGGCCACTCGGAGGCCTCGGAGGGGAATGCCTACCCGCTTAGATAGAGATATTACAGGCGAACTGGGGGGATGCGCGCCCGCGATATTAGCCGCAATGGCTTGTGGGTAAAAGAGCGCCGGCAGTCACGTATAACCTGCATAATTCACGCGGCTACCCTCCCCGTTCGCGATGCCGTCCAGATAAATAAAGGGGGTCGGGCCTCGCCCTGCGGCACCCCAGGATGCCGGCGGCTTCCTTACACTCGCATTCGGCCACTGGAGGCCAGCTATGCCGTCTCGGCCTTCGACCCGATCGCCTACTTTCGATTATTTTCCGTTCTTTTGCTATGTCGAATTCACACGCGCCCTACCTCGCAGCCAATACCAGCTGTGATTACGCACTACTGCCCGTTTCTTTAAGTGCTTGTTTAGAACGTATAGGGCTTTTCTGCAGCGATGTTTCTGCTTGCCTGGTAGTTTCTTTTTTATTCAAGCATCTTTATTATGCATTATACGAAAACAAATCTATTTATGTAATTATATTTACACACGACAATAATAAGAATATTTATGTAAGAGTTGGCTTCGAAAGAATAAAGGAGAAGACAAGTTTGATAAAGCTTTATAAATGCACTATAATATAAAGCACTTATATTTAAAATATATACAATGTGATTCAGATGTTTAAAATTTTTTTTTCTCTTTCTTCTAGTCTTTCTTTGTGTCTTATTTTTACGTGTGACAGAGTTATATTGCAACTTGGTGACAAAATCCGCATCGACAGCCCGCGGTGTAGTATCGGAGTTGTTAGAATGTTCAACTTGCACCCTGGGGGGTTCAAGTTCGATCGCAAAGACGGAAGAGTAAAGAATGCAGCCAAGAAAATGGCCTTTGGGGGAGATGCTTGGAGATAGTTGATTGGTCCAGCTGTACGCGCATTTCCAAAAGAACGCCAGTATTTACAAATAAAAGCCAAATGTACATGTGAATATACATAAATAAAATAAATATATTAAAACTATGACAAACTACATACACGATATTAATCGTATTGTCCATAAATCGTAAATAAAAATCAGAGTCAAATAATAATAACTAAATTATTGCATATTGAGTAATTATGTTAAAAAATTACACATTGAGACTGGATCGTGTAAAATAGAATGTTAAAAACGTGCACATGATCGAACCAACAGATTTGTGTAGTCTATATACTGCGCATCATTTCAAGCTTTCTCTACTGTGCAATTTCATTTTCAGACCCTGCCTAAATATACGGTGATTAAAACTACTAAAATTGAACTATTAGGTTTAGAGTTTATTTCTAAAAACTACACACATTTAACCTATTTATTTTGCTTTATTCAATCAATGCAGAATTAAGTATCCTCTGATACATTACGTTGCAGAATATTTCTTCAATATTATAATTAATATATAATTGTATGTTTTAAATTGCAAGAATATGGTTTTCAAAAACTGTTCAATAAATATATATTTATACAGGTAAACAAATTTAATCACTGGTAGAAGCTTATGAATCACTTTCTGACTAGTCAATGCCCATAATTAGTTTTTATGGTCTGAATTAGGGTTGCAATTAATTTTATGGATTTAAGGTCCCATTCGATTACCACATTGATCATAAAAACTGATCAATTTTCTACTAGGGATTAGCCACATTTTCTATTTATAAGATTTTATCTGTTCTTGAATAGCCGTTTTGATTAAATATAATGAAAACCTAGCATCGCAGGCGTATCAATTCACTGTCAAACATTGACAATAACTTTTTATCATAGGACGCAATCCCATTGAAAGCTTGGCAAGTCCGGGATCAAGAAAAAGGAGAGAAAAGAAAAAGTCCCCGTCACGCTCCCATTCTATCACGGCGCGGGATCTCAGAAATCAAAATCCAAACAAATTCCAGTTTACCCACACTGTTCCTCCTAGCCGCATAGCAATATTTCATCCTGTAGTGGCCGGTCACACTCACCCGACCTACTTTCCGGTCCGTTCGCTTGAACTCCATGCTGAAACAATAGCGGGCAAAAAACGCAGAATAGAGGTCGGTATGTGGCCTTACCACATGGCGCATCCCATTCTGCGGCGATCGCGATAACGAAGGATGGCAGTGGCCGATGTGCACGCGCTCGTCTTCTCGCGTAACACCAATCCGGTCGGATGAGTAGACAGTTTTCCCGGTGCACTTAGACAGGGCGTCCATGAATAATGCACGGTACACCTTCAGCATTTCGCCGGAAGGGAAAAAGAGAAAAGGGCGGAAAACATAACACCGAGTAATGTTGCATTTGTACTTTCATACGTTCGAATATACCATGTTTGTGTATTAGAGCATACTACAAGTTTATCATTTCATCAAAAGTATTCTTGCCATGTACAACTCAACCCTACAAACGCGCGCGCGCGCGCACACACACACACGCACACACACGCACGCATACGAAACTTTTGAAAACGTTCTTAGTCCTTCAATGTAGATAAATATTCGAATTAAATTTATCATTAGTATACCTTTCGTAGTTCTATTAAAAAATTATAGTTTCTATTCTTAGTGGCTTTCTATGTGTATATTCTTTATTGATAACATACTATTGTACTGTTACATAATTATTTAGTCCCCTTTAAGGAAAAGTATAATAATCTTACAGTTTTAACAATCTTCTAGTATCCTTGACTAGATTTCTTATTTTGCTATTCTGTGCAAGTGTATATAAGTATGTATAGTACATGATCTGACTATACCTGATAATTAAGATAAAATTGCCTTAAAAATTTAAAGGTGATATACATAGTTGCAGATTAAAAGTAACATTTGCATGGTAACTTGAAATAATAATGGAACCGCTTATTATTTGCAGATATCGTGTATTATTTACTACTTGCAAGTGTCTTCAAGTACGTCAAAATCTATTAAATATTCTGTCGTATGAACAGTAGAACATAGAAACAAGTATACAGTAGATACATATAAACCGTCGTCCTCAAAGGGAATATCTTTCCTTCCAACAAGACAGTCAATTTTTAATAAAATCGAACAGCGTGATCGTCCGAGATTGCACAAAACCGCCTCTTTTTTACGCGGTTTGCGATGCATTAATCTGATTGGAAAATTTGATACATTTATTTTTTATAGAATTTTTTATTAATTTTAATTAAGACTAGTCTTCTTATATGAATATTGTTGCCGATAGGTTAATGTCGCGGAGCTACGCACGTTCCGAAACTGCAAATATTTCGTACAGGAGCAAGAAAGTTGCAAGTAAATCTCAAGGAAAACAAAGAAATCTCGTAAGTAAACAACAAACAAAGTGCAATTGGCGAGTCGTTAGGCTGAGGTGTCTAGCCGCGGTGACCGAAAGATCGCCGCTGACGGACAGAAAGGCCGTCAAGAGTGCGATTACGGAAAGCGTCAGAAAAGGCGGGTGAAGAGTTTACCCGCGCGTTTGATAGCAGTCTTCAGCAAACAAAGGGACACCAGAAGTGGTGGGAGCAGTCAGGTAACCGTTCGCGCTTCTCGCTGGTGTGGCGGACTCACTCTCTCCTGCTTGCGAGCGATACAGAGCACGTGTAGTATCATCAGTTGTGTAAATAAAATGCTTCAACATATGCAGAACTATTCATGTTTGTGCATACTCCTTTCCATTGATCATCCACAGGTATTTTCAGATATAATTATTCAAAGAATAATGTCATCAATATTTTTTGAACACTAAATTTCTCTCGAAATTTCTAAAATTAAAGGAAAGAAATCGAACATACTATATAATTATTATCATAAATAATACTAACAAATAATCAGTGTGACAGATTTCTTTGTTCGTAACTTCTTTTTTTTAATAATTTTCATAGAAATCATCTATTGATATTTTTTAAATCAAAACAGAATTGTACTACTGACTGTAAAACATTCTTATGCGAATAATTTATATCGACGTAAGCAATGCGGTTCTGAAGACAAATACTAGGCAAATATATCCAAGGAATTTTCTCTTTTATTATCGGGGCAATGTAGGTCGCTATTTGGAATTTAAAAACAGTATTGCATTTACAAATAGCCGTGGTAATAAAAGGATGCTATTAAATATGGGAATGTAATGTAATATACGGAAATATTTGAATGCAAAACGCAGAGAATGAACACAAAATTAAACGAGCTGCACAAGATTCGGTATAGCATATCGTCGATTCCTCATCACTGATCCATGTATTCAATAGACCATAGATTTTCCCATATTGTTTCTTCATCACTATTATATCAGCCTGAAAGTTATTGAAGTCTCTGACTGCCGATAAATGAACTCGATAAATGATTTGCTTCCACAAGGGTGGTAGTTACGAGTAGCCGTGCGAACATTAAATTTTTTATTTTATTTTCAAGACGTACCGGTACAATTGAAAAATATAACTTGATTACGGCCTACGCAATAAGACGTGCAAACGACTGCCTTCTGGTGCAAAGCTACTAGTCGAGTAGCATCGACGGCGTGCTAATTATGATAATTATCTAAGTGACAAGAGCAACAGGCCGTCCAGGCCATAATAATCTTAATGCAGTTGTCGATTGGAGGCCGAGGGCAGGGCAGGGCATGGTAGGCAGGGCGGGGAGTGACGCGGAGTGACGGGGAGAGCGCCCATGGCCGCGAAGGGCGAGAGAGCCGCGAGGCGGGAGCGTCGGGCGGCGGAAGACCATTAAACCAAAGAGGGGGTTGGGCGTCGGCGCCGCGGGCGCTCGCGTGAGCCCCGCGCGATCCGAGGCTGCAGCCGGGGCATTAGCGCTCCCGCGAATTTATACGCGCGGCCTACTCGACCCGGCGGTTAATTGGGTTTGCGCGCGATGCGAGGCCGGCGCGGCGATCGCCGGTAACGGGGCGCGATCGCCGCTAATTAATTAAAGCGCAGCGGCCTCGTTACACCGGAACCCGGTGCGTTTGATGACTGGCTACGCGCCCGGAGGCTAAGGCGCCCGTCGAACCCAGCCAATTTCCCGGGGCCGTGCCTCATCGTTAGCCCGGCACTTTTCATTAGAGCGCGGGGGCCAGGGCATCGCGGGGGCCGCTTCATTTCTCACCGGCCACCGAGTCGCCCGAGGTTCCGCTCGAGGCTCCGCTGGGCTTCCGGGAACCCATTCCAAGTCCATCGACCGCCGGGCGCTCGTCAACGAACTAGAGACCAATGTCACGCTCTTTCCCGCCGCTTCACCAGAACTCTTTCTGCACGCGGATGTCTCATCGGGTGTCAACCCCGTTAGACACATGGCCTGCAAAAGCTAGACTAATGAGTACTATGAACGTCATACTGCGATTCACCTAAGTTAACGCTTAAGAGAAACGATTGCAGTTTATACATCTCACGGATGTTTAAGTAATGCATTTGAATGTTCATTTCTAATTACCTAACGAGAAAATTACTCTGCGTTGTGTCGTCGCCCTATTAGTTCAGTTGTCAGTATTAGACTTAAACTTGAATGCTACTTGAAGGATGTTGCGCTGTCGTCTGCGCTGCCAACGCTAACTGTTTCTTGTACCTACGTAAAAAGCCTTTTCCTCCGCACCCGTTAGTCTGTGCATCGAGCGACCTGTCCTATAGAGCGCAAGATTAAAAATACTATGATTATAATTGCTCTCTTTGTCTTCCATTATTTTTGGAATAATATATCGAATACCTATAAAGTTATTTATGATCTTCAATATAATCATCTGTATAACTACGATTTAAGAAAACGTTTGTTCTTTTTTTAAACTATAATTCATGGAGTTACTGATAATTGAAACTTCTCGATATTTAATATTATGAATTTATATCGGCACTATTTGCATTTTCCACAAAATTTAATATTCTTGAACGGACAATTACCGTTCAAAAAGTTGTACGACGTAATCTAGAATATCTAGAATGATAAAACGAATTGATCGTTAATTAAAAAGGTTCGAGAGGTTATGAATTCGAAGCAGGATCGCATAGTTTTTGATTGGGCTTGACAGCTTAATTAGTATTATCAGTCTCCTGCAAATCCTAAGCTATTCGATTATACAAGAACTACGAATTAAATTTTAACGACTGATTAAGGATAAAGTGCAAAGTAAAGTTCAGTAATAGATCGAGTATTGATTTTCTGTCTGTCTGGTCGTAAGAATTTATTAATTAAATTAAGGCTTGCACGTATATAATACCATATTCTATATGTACTTTAACGTATATAGTCTTTATATGCGTGAATGTAGTTACAGTTAATGTTACTAAAAAGATTTATTCTTCACATTATCAAATAATTGCATTGTAATGTTTTAAACAATTATTTACGAACAGATAGTAATAATTCATTCGTAAAGTCTCAAATTAGTCAATAAAACGCGAATTGCTGCTCTAAGAATTCGGTATTATTAGAATAAACATCGTATTAATCATTATTTTTAAATAATAATTACAATATGTCAAAATATAATCTAAGCATAAAAAAAAGAATATATATATATATTAATGAGAACATTAAACGTATTATTATAATGTGGTTTGTATGTACGCATAAACTCTACAACAGTAGAGTTTTCCGCATTAGACAACGATATTATTTGAAATGTAGGTTAATTATTATTAGAATATAAATCGACGTATATCAAAGTACTTATTCCTTGCATATTCAAAAATTGCGCAAAGTACCTTAATGATTCATTGAAAAGTTCGCGCGGTTGCAGCGAATTAGTCGCAGTGAAGCGGCCTCGTCACGACAAATCGGATCTTGGTCGTTAAAACGACGCCCTGCATACACAATGCCGCTAATCTGGGTATGGGTGGAATGCGGCGCGCGTATCAAGGTATCGATAATAGTATAACCGCGACCAGCCGCAGCCTCCGCGCGTCAATTTAGCAAACCGCGGCACTTATAGAGTAAAATTGCTGGCGTGACCAATGGAGCCGCGCGGTTCTGTACTGAATTATCGGGAAAGTATGTAATTGGAGTTGACATCGTTGCACCTAATGGCAGTTATTAGCGCGTCAAATGTTTTGTCTCGCTAGCTCTTGTCTCTACCATTCCTCTTTCTCCTGCCGACGCGGTGTACGCGCCAGAAGCTTTTCGCTTATAAGGTCCCCTGAGGAACGCATTTTTTCCCAAGTTTCGGGAAATTGCAATCGATTGCAGCTTGGAGCAGGCGTGCGGCCAGATTTAGTGTGCACCATGTAAACTTTGTCCGAAATACGGAGTTGCACTAATACCCGCACTAGTCTGGGTCATGAAAATTTAGAGGTATATCCCTCTTAATTGAACATGAAAATGCGCATTTACTGTCCAGCATCCCCCTTCATTTACGTCCATTAAATATGCATTCCTTTCATGTATGCAACGCCCAACAATTTTTTAATTGCTTTACAGTGATAAACTTCTGGTCATATTACATATGTACATTTTTTTGTACACAAAGGTATTTTTTAAACAAATTTGATGTGATAGTTCAAATTAACTGAAATCAAGTCTCAACTCTTATATGTAACGATAATATGTTTTTTAAGAACGAGAAAAATTTGTTTATATTTTTGAAAATAAAAATCACTTGTAACTATTAGGATAATATATAAAATAATATTCTTTTTAAAATGTATACGATAATCATAGGAAGTAAGCCTTAAATATTATAGCAAAGAGTCTGAATAGACAAACTATGAATGTCTATGAATGTCATAATTTTTTAAATTATAAATAGAAGATAAATAAATAATAATTTCTATGTTCTGAAATTGCGTATCTCTATAATTATGACTACCAATATAGTCAGTGGATTTCTGCACAGCTTAACACTGTAATTTTAACGCTATAGCGTATTTATCATATAAACGTATATTGATAATAATTTCATGAAGATATCAATTAATGCACAGGCCATGACATTGAGTTACCCTGTCACGCGCCAAAATTTCAAATTCGCGATTTTATACGTAAGAGCAGCGCTTCCATGTGAAGCCCTCGCATAAGCTGAGGCTCTCGCATGCCCATCTCCAACATGACGAATCGCGTTAGCATTTTGTCCCTCGCGCGCATTCAATTATCTCGAAAATTGAGAAAAATCTCGACACAGGGGCGTGAGTTTACGTGTCGGTGGGTGCGCCGCTGCGCCACCCGTCCTCGCAATTACTCGCGAGTTCGTTCGCGTCGCGTCGCGTGTCGGCGGCCCTCACGACGCGAGTCCCCCGCTCGGCATCGCTCCGCAAATACAAGCAGGACAGTCGCTGCCCCGCCCTGTCGACTGCCGCTGAATTTAATTAGAGCTCTTTTTACCGCCCAGCGAGCTGTGAGGAGCTCGGCACTTCGCCTAGATTCCGAAATTCCTCCCTCGGAAGGTCCCCAGGCCTATATAATGCAGCGGGCTTTACTTCGCGTTATGAAGTTTAAAGCCTGCAAAGTAGAAAAAATTGCCCGAAACTTTAATATAAACGTTCAAAAAGGATATCAACGAGCTTGTTATACCATATCTTGGGCAACCATTTATCTATACTACACTAATCGAGATTTTTAAATTGTGTGTTTTTAAAATAATGTACGCGGTCAATGGTCATGAATGTCGTTATGATAATACTGAAATCACATAGAAGTGGTTATATTGTACTAATAGTTAACAGAAACGAGGAAGCGTAAACACTTTGTTCGACGTCTGCATTGTTTGTGTCAGTTGACGGAATAATTATTTTGAACCCACAAGCTATAAGTGTTTTAATAAATTCTTCAAGAGCCTGCCGTAATTTAAGTGTTCGTAGCAGTGGAAATTTAATGAGCTCTCTAAACAAAAGATTAAGTACAAGTATTGTATAATTATACCGATAAGTAGGTCACCAATTTAACCTTTCAATTTTACTTTACTCATAAATTGACCTATATAATAGTTAACCTAAGAAAAATAAATAAATTTTATCTAATAAATAAAAATAAAATGCTGAACATATATTTAAATGTTCAATACTCGAGTCAAATTTTTTAAAAATATTATTCATTTAATAAAAAAATATTTTTTATTAATTTTAATAATAATGGCTGAACAAAACATAGTTGTAATATAATTTCTCTGGCCAGTAAAATTATTTTAAAAACTAATGTCAAAGTCTAAATATTTTTACTGTAAATGAGCCATACTTTTCAAACAGTCAGGAAAAGTCAGAGATGCAGATAAATTCAATTGCTTTACAGTTGCCCTTAAATTAACAATTTAAAACTCTACAATCTCAGCATATTTCACAGTGCAATAAACAAACTATTGCTTACAAAAGATATCGTCGTGCAATTAAAATAACTGATTTTACAGGTAAAGAAGAACATTACAGAATTAGCTAGGGCACTTTGGATCTTCTCCAATCGGACTGCCTTGAAGTCACAGAATTCCCTTATTGTAAGAAAATACGGTAGTTCACTGTGACATTATTACTACTTTTCTTTTGACTTAAGATCCTTTGACTTCTTGAGTTAAATGAGCTTATTTATTAGATTAAGTAAATAATCATTTGCAACTTCTGCAAATGATTTCAATGCAATAAAAATTTCATATTTAACGTTAAATTAAGACAACAAAATCTTTTAATTATACTTGAATAATTAACTTAACTATATTACTGAAAATATTATTTCTTTAAAAAGCGATTTATTAAATATAGCGTTATATTCTGTAGTGTTATTTTAATGTTTCTCTGATCCTTTCTAGAACCATTTCTAAGATATGGAGTAGAGTATATTTTATGCATTTATACCTCGCTACGACTAATTTTTTAAATTTTTCATGGTATTTTATTTCCATATTTACTACATTTGTAACAAAATTAAATTAAAATTGATTAAAATTAAAGAATTGATAAAAAATATTCATATTTCAGGCATTATTTTATGGTTGATTTCTGCATTCATTTGTTCATTTCTTTTCTCATTTGTTCTGTACTTGTGTATATATGTGTGAGTGTGACTGAATTTGTAGACTATACATTCTACCAATAAACTAGGACAACACTATGGTAACTATCCAGTTAGGTAGAGTTAAATGAAAATACAACTGAATATACCATTTTAAAGAAGCAAATGATATTAAATATTAGCTTAGTTTTACGGATTTCACGGATTTTTGATATGATGAACTCGGAATTTCGACAAGTAAATTTGTATATGCGTAAAAATTGTACATCTCTTGTACTAAGTATTCCAGAAAATGTGCATATATTTATCGATGTCAGCTTAAAGAAAAGTATGCCGTACATTGAAACTTAAAAATGTCAAGTGGTCTTCAATTTTTTTTCTGCAATAAAAGTAGATTCAGAATCTGTTACAGTGATACGGAAATATAAGCCAATTTTTTGAAAAACGAAGCACTATACTTTTGCAATTTATATAAGTAATATATAGTTGATTTATGAAAATTTACTTAAATGACAAAAGAGTAAAACTGATTATTTAAGATTATAGAAAATTTCTCTTCAATTTCACCCTATTATACGTTACTTCTAGAATAGCGATCCTTTCGACATTACTCACTAAAACTCCATTTTTGGCTGTATATTAGATTTTCTCCCTACCTAACATATTTTTTTGATATATCAAAAGAGTACTTTTTATCATTTCTTCACTAAACTAATCTAGGAACTAAATCTAGTTTTTGTCATAATCATCTTCACAAACAGCGTATTTTTGTATCACTTATCTATATACAGGAAGATCGAACTTCGAATTATTAGGATAAACAGAAAAGTTGTTGCGTATATTTTGATTCAATCTTTGAATTTTCTCAAATTCTCAGATAGAAAAAAGTGGTTTGCATCAGTTTAATCATAAATGCAGTATTTACATTCTAAATCCAACACTCTCCCATTGCTTTTAGATGACAGTATCTACATTTTAAACCCAATATTTTTACCATTGCTTATAGATAACAGATCGTAGCCTATCAATAGAGCGAAAATTCTTAACTGATAACAAGCTTGTTACTTTGCGGTACTTTTTAACACTACATAAATCTGTACAATCAAACGCTATGTATTTTTTTATTATTTCAAACTCTAGCAAGGCATTATAGTTTTAATTATATTTCTTTGATTCATTTAAATTTAATTTATACACTAAAAAAAAATCTCTTTAAACCAAAAAGAAATCTTAAGAGTTACAAGTTGATAAAAAATATTAAAAACAATCGTATTGGAAAAATTTTTTCATTCTAACAACGTTATACTTTTGATGTAGTTTAGTTATTTGAAAAAGGAGTATTTTCATTTATAAATGATTTTACCTCTTATTTAAACAAAGTGAGATGATTAAATTGACAAATTTCAATTTGAAATGATTACTTACCAAAGAATAAAGTTTGACTACGAATAAAGTAGAATTTATTGAGCCATCTTCTACCAATCGAATAGGTTCACGCTTTAATTGGATTCTTTTTGCCACTCTCCTTCTCCAAGCTACCATTCCTATTCAATAGAAATTCCAGTGGATCAGGGAGCAACCCAATCTTTTACAAATCATGCAACTCTTTGGCTTCTCCCCTGCGCTGATTTCACATTCGGATACGCATTAAAGCTTGCGACTGGAATTTCAGACACGACAGTCGCAGCGATGGTTCACCAAGTTGCAGCCACCGCGGTTTCATTGCTTCGACCATGCGGATACCATCGGGTGTAAATGTATGCGTTAGGAATTCGATGCACCACGGACCAGTCGAATATTTCCCGCTCGAAGCTTTCAACATAGGATATTGCAAGCCTGGATTTCTGCCAAGTCTTATATTACTAATAATATTCATTTAAAACGAAAAAAATTAATCCAATCTATAATACTTATCAATAAATCAAATTTCACTTAATTAACAATTTAATCAATAATAACTTGTTATCAAAACTTTTATCAATATACTATAATTGTTACTTCTTTTTTCTACATTTAGACTTTCTATCTCTTTTTAAATAATTAGATCTACTTGATAGAGTAAAATGTCTTACAGTCATTATTCAAGATACAAGGAAATAATATTTGCTGGTGGAAAAATCAACTTAACAGAATCGAATCTAATGACCGCTTGCTAAAAGCTCAAGCACAATGACGCGACCTTCTTCGACGATTTACTCTTAGCTTGCGGCATTTACTCAGAAGCGCCCGCCCGACAGGTGTCTAAAAATTAAGCTCTTTTTCTAGCCATCCCAGGTCAAGCCTGCGCATCGCCCTGGCCTTATCCGTCTCCTGTTCGGTCTCCTGAGCCCTAGATCTAGTCTGCCTTCTACCCTGATATCTTCCAAGCTGTTTCGCAGGGGTCTTAGATAAAGTTTGCCCATCGTCCTGTTGATTGCGAAACATTTTATTTTCAAGACTCCGCTCGTTCTGCTACTATCAGCCTTCATACGCTCTTTATCTTAATTCTTTTTATTTTGACATAGATTTGCGATTTCTGAATTTGCTACGAAAAACTTCGTATTTATGTGTAGCTCTATATAAATAAATATTTTATGAAAATAAAACCTATTATCTATTATAAATTATAGTACGTTTGGCTCGTACGTTTCTATATCAGTTCAAACAACTAACTATTTAATACAAAGCGTATAACTATTTATTATTCCCATGTTCTGACTATTAACAGAACATATTTTTTGGAAAACATTTTGTCACTACGTACATCTTTTACGTCAAAGTTTTATAGTTATTGTTTCTGTGTTAGTTTCTTTGTCGTTAAATTTGTATCATTTGTTGAATGATTATATCTTTATAAAAAATCTGAAAAGCTTATTTTAATGTTTATATTTATTTTTATATTTTATTTTAATATTTTGATCATCAAAAATTTCGTGAAATATTTTTCAAACATGTGGACTTGCAATTTATGTATCATCCGTAATAAATATTTTCCAATGTCTATCCTAGCACTTGTATTAGCTTCGAAGAGACTAGAGTTAGATGGTATATTGGCTTAGTACGTATTAGAGAGTTCATCCGTATTGCTGGCACGTACTAGTCTTAGACTACAAAGTCTGGCAAAACCACGCGACGACGCAGTTTCGAATTCTCATTTCAGACCTTTGTTAGAATTTTTGTTTTAGACTATCAAATACCATAGCATGCGTTAATACGCCAATTCAATGGCCCATCGTCAACTAAAATTTAGTTTACTTATTCGGTCTTCGACTTCGAAAAATCATTAAGTTAAATTATTTGTTCGATATGTCACGAATAGAAAGAGGACAACCTCAAGGACAATTTAATTTTAATTCGCATATCAGCACACCCTGCAGTCGCGATAAATGTACCACTCATAAGTGTGGGCTAATATAAGTGCGAATAAGTAAGAATAAGACAAACTCAAAGAAAGAGAAAGAACACGTGTTAAAAGAGATGGATTTTAAGTAAGATGAATGCTTGAGAAAGGAAGTGAAAGATAGAGAAAGAAAAAAAAATGCGATCAAAGAATGAAAGTGTACCTATACGTGTAGAAGTCAGGTAGATGCGAGAAAAGACGTGTAAATGTATAGTTACGTTGGATCCAGCTTTTTCGAAGGTGTAAATCAGGAAGAGCAAAGTAAAAGACATTATTCGGTCATTCGCAAGAAAATATAACTATAATATGTTGTTTCTCGTTTACGCGCATGCAGCGGTTAGATTCCTTCTGTACCATGTACTAAATTGCTTTGATATCTTTAATTGCAATAATCATAAAACTAGACTCCGGACATCTCATGTGTGATTTTATGACACACAAAGTCACATGATTACAGTACTGCATTTATTGTCTTCGTATTATCGGAAACTCGTGATTGGAAAGGGATAAGGGTAGTTAATCATCAATTGATCATATATAAACGGTAATAGACAGTTGATATGGTAGCAATAACTTTTTGTTTGAAGATATTTCTAATACTGTCGAAGGAGAAGTTATGACAGTGAAAAATCCCATTCCTTGGCTGATCCCCTATTCGTAAGTAAACCAGGCTGCAAAAAAATGATAGCGATAAAATGAAAAATAGATGAAAGCCACGAACGCTAAGAGAAATAGAAGTAGGAACTTAATTGAAAATGTATAAAGATCCCCTTCAGAAACTGAGAAGCCTTTTTTACCCACGTGAACTTGCTAGGCGTTTGAGGTTGCGCAGTTACCTTCCAGTAGTGTAGCTTTTTCCACTACAATCGATTGCCGTCTTCACACGAGCACACCAGAGAAAACGTCTGGCGGTAAGGTATCTTGTAGCCTGCGGGTGGCGAACAATTGATGCTAATCATCTGTTCGCAAAGTCAACGTTGCTGCAGACGTAGGCGTTCCAGTCTCCTATCTATCCATATTAGCATCATGTGGCGTGGAACGATCGAAATACCTGCGGGCGATCTGCGAAGCTCGCGAGGCAGTCGATAAGAGATGAACTGATCCGCGTTACCTATGCCCTCTGGCTATTGTCGCACTACGAAAATCGATGAATAAAACACCACTATGTCACTCTAATTAACAGAGTGCGCCGGCTTATGTAACCAACAGTGCATTCTAATATAAATGAGAATGAGTGGATTTTTACGCTAGCATGGCCGTCCTGATTTGGATTAATATCTCTCGAATAACAAAAAAGTTTATTGACTGGGAGACTGATCCGCGTATCCAGTGACCACAGAAAGAATTTACATATAGACTGTCGATAGCACATGCAACTAGATCAAACAATCAGTGCATAGGTGCTATAGCTTATACGGGAAGTGTGGATGCACTGTCCCAATTTATGATCTGACATAACTCGTTATATGGATATGGCTCATGCAACGATGTATAAGCTTATAACGATTCATTAGCATCTATAAAATTACAGAATGAATATACACATGTACACCTTTATACAATGTTAAGTTATATATACCTCTATACACAAACAGTTAAAAGATGTTGTAAAATCACCTTTTCATTTTCTTACAATTAATAAATGATAATCTGCGAGCTATTCTTCGGTAATTTTTCAATTTAATAAACACAATCGATTATTTTTCGATTTCATACAAGCGTAGACTATCACGGAACAAAGACAAATCCCATTACAAAGCTTTCGACCATTACAAAAGCTTTACCGGTTATCTGATAAAAAATTAAAATGGAATTCCTTATGCAGGGTACGGATTTCACAGCGTTTGTATTATACCGGTAAGACGGCTTATCCTTGCGACGATTGCGCAGAATAAGTAAACGGGGCTCCTCAACATCCAGCTAACATCGTCAGCTGAGCAATTTGGACCCATTATCACGCTGCGGTGCACTCGACATTTTGAGGGAAACAATTGAATTTCAAAGAGAATAATTAGCCGAAGGTGATACCCTTGGCGCTATAAAAGCGCGCGATCCCTCCAAACGTGCTGATTTCCAATTCAGCCTGCAAGTACACGTGATAATTAAAGTATTATTCCTCTCTGGCACTCCGTACCACTTCTCCAAATACAGTTTAGCACCTTGTTATCCGAAGACGCCAACGGGGAATTCGCTAGTTGCGCCCAGCTTAGCAATTCAAATGCCGCGACGGTGGCAGCGGTCCTAAAGAACGCATTCCTTCCAGGCGACAGAACCGAGGTAAGCGACTGCCGATGTGAATGGCTACAGCTCACCGCAGTATCGGCTCGACTTCGGCGAATTATGAGAAAGGGCCGAGACTCGAAAGGAGGGCTACGCAGCCAGCGAACTCGCCCAACTTCGTGAAAGACGGATCACCGGAATTTCGGGGTAATTTTATGCTCTGGGATGAGTATTCTAGAGCTTTGTCCCTGTTTAGGAGGGATGGCCGCCTGGCACAGATGAATCGACAAGATTTAAGGGATTGTCAGCCTCCCTCCCTTTATTTGGCTTCAATGACAAAGAAGCCGTTTGTTCCGAGGTACGGGGGGCGAGCAAAAGTTGGTTGAATAACTTGGAATGATTTTGCTATAGCACTTCAACACATGTATGTAGATCGGGAAGAGTTTTAAATACGAACTAATTAAGAGAAGCGCGCGAACTCCGCCGGCAATGCTGAACGCGCGCCCTAGTAGAGCTCATTCATTACGTGCGTAATACCGCGGCCTTATTTCCACCCTTAAAAGGCCATTATCCTGTCTCCCTTTCTCCCTCCTTTTCATTAATTTCCTCATCTGAGGCGTGTCCCACAGCCATTACGATCGCTCACTACGGCAAATTTTATTTGACGGTAGAAAAGTGTCACTCCTCTTTCAGTTCGTTTTGCGACCGCCTTATTTTTTTCCGGAAAAATATAATGCTTTATATAAGCTCACGAGTGACTATTTCTTCAGCTGTAAACGAGAAATCCAAACCCCTTGAAAAAGATTGAATAGAGATGAGATATTGAGACTAGTTGATTATGGATTAGCTTCTAAAATGTTAAAAACTGTTAAACGTCTTTTTTGATTTTCTTTACATGTTAAAATTCTCCAAGACTTACATAAATTTGTAAACACTATGATTATTTTTACTGACTGTATATATTCCTGTATTATATTTATAAATTATGCAATATCTTTAAGTGAACCGATAAACATCCCAGCTACTCCGTCATCATTACTATCATCAATAAAAACAGCAGTAACAGCAACATCGTTATTGTCATCATCGTCATTAATTAACTATTTGATAGTTAATTAATCTTTTAATTTTAATAAAACTTATAACCTTTAAGTGTCAGATAGCTTTATTGCATTATATATTTTTAACAAAACAATTTCGGAAATTGGGATTTTATTTTTAACATATATACTAGTTGTAAATTGTTCTTGCGTCTTTATGAATATCTAAATGTAAATATACTTTCTTCATTACTTTTATCAGCATTTTGTAGCTTTCAGACATTCAATAAAGTGTATGAAAATGTTAACAAACCATTACATTTAAATGGCGTTAACCAATCAACTGATTTTCAATTGCGATTAAGAAATATAATAAATTTGATACAAATCATTGCGCATCCGTCTTCATTTTGTATTAATATGAAAGTCAGTGCCGTTAATTTATCTTGATATAGTATTTAAATTAAACGGATTTATGAGTGAATATTAATAAATGAAAAAATATAAAAGCAACAGAAGTATACGATAGAAGTAAAAATAGTTAATTTTCACAAGTGCTTAATTTAAATATGTCGTTATACTACAAATTATTTTGTATCATTTGTAGGTAAATGCAAAGCTGACTGTGGATGAAATCGTCGGAAAACGCATATTTTGCCTGAACGCGAAGAAAGTTGCCCTCGCTTCTAGATATACCTCCGCTTAAGATGAGAATTTCAAGCTAGGACTAGCCTGAGCGTCGCACACCGCAGTAATGGGCTCTCGAGGAAACGACCTTATCGCTATCCTAGAAGCAAGGGGGTCGGGAGATTAAAAGCAGGATGCGAAGACTGATGAGACGTTGGTCGGTGGGAAAACCGGAGAAGAGACTCCGAGAACCTTTCTGCATTTTGCAAGTTCTCTGATCCCTATCTGATAAGTTAGTCAATTGCGATGTATATGCTTGCAATTCGATTCCAATTTCTAAAAACGAACTGATGTATACTTTAACCTCGACTTTAACAGATATGGTTGTAGTCCTTATTCACACTGGAATTCAGTGAGCTTATACAATTAATCGGCTGCTCTGTTGATTAATTAAAAGTGAATACAGTTTTCTTTCTACTCGCAATCAAAACTCTGATTAATGAAGGTACTAATTTAATTAAGGATATGAAATTATTGAATTCGCAAGAAAAAAATTACTGAGAAAAGTCAAATCTCATAGACCAACACGAAGGAAATCAGAAAAAAGACCATATGATAATAGTATGTCTGCATAAATAATATATAATATATCAAAAATATAATCCAATTCACCAATCAAAATGTAATTTAAACAACAAACATGCCAACTAACATCTCAATCGATAAAATGAATTTTCGCAAGTAGTAAATATGAATAATAGTTAAAGCTATAATATAAAAAAGGAAATATTACTAAATAATTGACAGTCATTTTGACAAAACTAAAGAACCGATTCTAAATATTTATTAGGACATACACAAAAAGGAAAATTTCAAAAGAAATATATATTCCAACTCTGGTGGAGATCAAGCCAGCTTTTCAAGACATGTAACAAAATCCACCGTAATCGTGGATATAGTCATAATATGTTTTGTACGACTACGCTTTTAAATTTTACTAATGTTGACTAATGACGTTAAAATATAAAACAGTTACCCAGTTCAAGATATCTATAATATTTTGAAATAAAACAGGGACTGGATTTTAAAGGTTTAGACAATTTAAGAAAGTAAACAAAATACTACGTACTATCTCAAAAATATATTAAAAATAAAGAGAAACATATATATGATGTGAAACACACATTAGTAAAGAAATTAAGCAAAAACCATAATTTTGCTACATCAGAATCGCACAACTACACATGACAAGCTATTTTAAGATAATAAGATTATATACAGTATACTTTATGTTGATGGATACAGAGAAATATAAAAAAGGGAGCGTTGTAGTCTCGAATTCAGAAACCGAAATATTTAAATAATCAACAGAATAATAATTAAATAAGGGATAGCAAGAGCATAGGAAAAATAAAGCAAGAAACTTTCCATTTTCAAGGATTTGTTATAATGGTTCCACGAAATCATTCTCATAAAGCAAAAAAGTTTCCCTTTAAAAAGTTCTGTACGTGAGAGATAGGAAAAAAGTCTTACTTTTGCTAGTAATTCTGCAAGGAGCGCATAACCTGCAAGTCGTGCGATTAATTCGCGTCATCGTGAACTCCGATGGATGCAACCTGGATTACCTAATTACTTGTACTAAAAAGCGAAGTGCAATTACATATTTATTTAAATGATATAAATCTCCAATAAAAGTCCCGAAAAGCGATTACAATGCTGTTTAAATAGTGATGTATAGGGAAGCCGAGAACGCGCGTGTGGGACTGAGAGGGCCGACCGAGGGGAGCATCCGTGCCGAGGAGCTCAGGCTCTGGCCACTTCAAGATCAACAAGGTGCACAGCAGCTGACCCAGACCACCGTCAACTAGCCGGGCTCTGTCGGAAGGTTCCGGGCAGTGAAAGAAGAGCTGCTTCCACCAGGCCAACAGTGGTGGCGAAACCAGAAACCGAAGAGCGATCCGGGCATCGGTACCAGCAAGGTGTCAGCCACTCGGCCAGGCCTCCATGGTGTAAGGTCGGAGTCTGCCTGTATATCCCACGGACGCGGCGAGGGCCATCGCAAACCGAGAGACCACCCCCCTCCTCGCTCCCCGCCCTCGTGCCGCCATTATTCTAAAGCCCCAGCGAACACGCTTCGACGGAAGTCGCTGCAAACAAATCTAATTAAATACATAATGATCGGGTGCTTTGATTTGATTCCCACCAACCCCTCCGCATCTATTCGGACGCGCGAAACGGTCGTCCCTCTTCTGGACCTGCCGGGTACCCTCCGGGCCAGGCGCCTCCGCAGAAGTGGCTGGTGCCCCGGGCCCCTCCGATACACGACAATCTACCTATTACAATAGTGACCGTTACAGGACGCCGGCAAGGCACAGGCGTACTCGATACGCGCTTCATCGCGAAGAACCGGAGCAGTCGCCTAACGACGAATAGGCGTGAACTCGATGCGCGCCACTAGGCGCGAGAGTTATATAACTGTCCTAAGAATGCATCGACTCCGTCCGCCCTATCTTTGCTGTACCTGCTCTCCGAGGATTTCAGTAGTATGGCACCTTTAGTAGTATGATATATATATATATTGTTTATATTTTTTTGCATCGAACCTACATACCGTATAAAATAACTCGAGCGACCGAAGGCGACCCAGTGAGATGGGCGAGCCCAACGATTCTGGTGTACGTCTCTGCTATAATAATATGAATGTTCTAAAAATAATGGACATAGGTGCCACAGTCCCATTTATAAAGGGAGTTGCGGCGGCCAAAGTCGTCGGAGTCTCGCGAAAAAACGCGTTGATAAGCACGCGTTCGCGGGCGACCAGTAACGGGGCGATCGATCTCATAGCGCCCGCGGAGCGACCGAATACCTAAAGCCCGACATAGAGTCGACTGGGGCAAGCTCGGCCGCAAGGCGAAGGCAGGATGGCCAGTTACGCCGAGGCCTTAATAATTTTCAAACAGTTTTCAGTTAGCCGTGTAGTCAAAGATGTCTGATGCGACAGGCACTGTTGTACACTGTACCCTTCCCGTTTGGTAAATAGGCGCATTGTGCTAGAAATGTGTATTCGTATTGGACGCACTTTCCTTTCTTGCTGGAATATCAGGTCTTCGATCAGACCCTTTAAAGGCAGTAGTAGATGCGAGAACCTAACTGAGCTAGGGCTTCGTCAAAAGGAGACTGACTGAGGCTTTGCAAGCCGAGCATTTTTAATACTGGCAATCCCTTCAATGGATCTTGTTCGAGGTTTTGTTGCAGTTTGTTGCGTGCGGAACATGAGACTTATGGTGGAAAGTATTTTGCCTGCCTTGGCTCTCAATGACTGTGAGTTATCTGTGATTATTCCTCAGGAAAGGTGAGCCTGCTTGTTTGTATCCGCTTCCAGCACAATGCTTCCGGTAAACCACGTGATACTCCTTCCAGCAAGCGAAGCTTTGTTCGGGCCAAAATCCCACCCACTGCCTCATCCACTCGAGTATTCGCTCCCCCGTTCTGAAATTCGAAGGAACGCGTAAATGGATATGTTGCCAACATCGATTATTGTCCAGGTCACGCCACTCCCGACGAAATCTAGCGTTTACTAGATTATTAGCGACCACCATTAAATGCTTAAATACAACAGAGTTCAAAAGGGTTGAAGGTAGACAGCAAACGAAGCGCTCCCACTAAGGCCGATAGGCATTCCATAAAGACGCTCCCAGTTGTCCCCTTATCAAAAGCACCGCATTACAAAATAAACCAACTCACTAGGAATCTAAATACTTGATGTAACTTGGTAGGGAAGCAATTTTAGTCGGGGCTTATTTTTCAGCAAGTAAGAAGAGAGTCAAAGGCGCGCAAATCGCGAGTATTCAGGAGAGCTGACGTTAAGCGAGAAGAAAGGACGAGGGAAGGAAAAATAGTTAGGGCAAGCCCATTGGGGAGCTCGGAAAATATGAAAGCAGTAAAAAAGTGGCGTAAAGGACGCGGCTGCCACGGACCCTCAATAAAAACTTTCTCCGGCGTTAAGTGCCTTTGCACAGAAAGCTAGGCCCTTCAATCCAACAAACTTCTTGGGGCGGTTTAGGTCCCGCGCAATGGGAAGCGTGAGATACGGAGAGGTCAAACTCTATCCCGTGTATATATATATCTGTATATATACATATTATATATATAAACTATCGGAGCAATCGACGGGGGGACTCTCGAGTACTTGGTCGTTTGCCTCGTCCATTGTTCCCCCGCAGCAATCGAGCGGTCTTTGTTAGCGGATCTTCGATTGCCCTTTCCTTTAATCACGAATAGTGTAAGAAGTATTTATTCGTGGACTTCTTAATACCCGCGTTTTTGATGACCGCAATGCTTATTGAGTCAGCATCTTTTCAAGGATTTTATTAAGCGTACAACTGCGATTATATCTTTTCTCACGGCGATTATGATAAAATCTCTAATCTGAATGGAAAACGAAAAGGTATCGAACGAGAACTTAGAAAAGTATTTAAAATACTCTTCGTAAATAACGAATGGTGTCTAGTATGTAGAAAAATTATGTTAAAAATATTTTATTCGTATAATTTAACCTTATTTTTATTTCGTATCGGAGAGGAAACTGCTCGAGAAAGCCATTAGGATAACAAGCAGCTATATTTATTTTGAAGTAAGTTCACGGGTATGCTGTATATTTTTCAATAAACTGAAGTAATTTCAGTTTTAACTCTTGAGATATAACAATTGTTTTACGTATTATAATTGCACTTTTTGCTGAGCACTATCCAAGCTTTCATATCCACAATTATACACACATATAAGAACAACTATTTGCATATACTGAACAGCTATGAATTGGGAATTGTTATGAAACAAGTTCGTCAATCGACTAAACTTAGTACGCACAATGCATTTAACATAGTAAATTCGTAAAATGAATATATACTTCATATCTACACAAAACATTATAATGCGCAATATTATGAGGTTATTATACATCGAATAATCGAACATTAACAGGACTTCTCAGCAATATTTAGAACACTGCGAGGCATGTAGCGCTAGAAGCTCGAACTCCACTAAGATAATACCTCAAAGATCGCAGCAGTAGGACCATATCAAATTTCGAAACGAACAAAGCGTATGGGCAACCCTTTTTCACTGTCTCGCCGACTCGTCACATGCATTATCGAACATTACAGCATTTATTCCGAAATCCGACAATTGATGAACAATCAAAATTCATATATTAAAAATAACTCCTGTGAATCTTAATCTAATTGGAAGTATGTAATATAGAATCTGCCATCAACGAGTAGGTACACTGCCTCTTTATCGAAGAGCATGAATGAGTAAGTTTTTTCATTTTAAAGTATGATTATGATATTTAATTTTAAGAAAATTTTATTGTTTAAAATGTAATTTAGGTAAATAAACGTAGTAATCCTCCAGAGTATACTATTAATATTATTTTCCAATCGAGTTTCATTACATTTAATAATATAAAAGAAGAAAATTTAGATTATTTTAACACAATTTTAACAAATGAAAAAAATGTTGTATTGTGTAAACTTGCAAATAAAAACATAAAACGTACTACCAAAGGGAAACGAAATTAGAATAGACCGAAGCAAAGCATAAAAAATCTTTTACCCCTCTTATAACCGATAAAAAGAGGATGTATTGATACGCGCTGGTACCGCATTTCAAGAATTCTCTTTTTTCCCTCATAGCAGCATAGTGATGGGGGCACTCAATACCTCGATGATGTTTCTCTTTTACTCATTTATTCTAAATTTTTTATCAGCTTGACTCACTAGTATTTTACAGTATACTTCCATCTCATATGAGAGACCAACATGTACTGTTGGAAATGTTTTAAAATTTAAGATTCAATTGTAAATTAGCATTAATAACATTCTATGTGAATTAGATGTTATTATACATATTTATTAACTTTAAAACTTAGTAGATTCGAGAAAAGATTTAAAATTACGACGCATTTTAAAAAATTCTCAATTAATATCCTCGTGTTATTCATATTTGTCGTTCATCTATATGTATAATTAATAATACAAAACATGATTACAATAATTTAGAAACAACCGATAGTGAAAATATTTAAAAATATGACTAGTATGATTATTAAAATTGTGACAATAAAAAATTTCACATATTCAAAGTAGAAAAAAAATTTGTTTTTTTTATTAATCAAATTCATACATACATGTTAAAATTAATATAGATGCATATTAATTTCTAGAAACAAGTGTTAGAATAATTGTTGTTAAAATATGTATTCTTAAAATGAATGCAGATTTTTCTAATAGTGCAATATTACAATGTATTTTCTGGATTGTATTCTAACAGATATGTATCGTTTATATAATCAAATATATAGTCGATGTATTCAAACTGTAGTTGTGAAAACAGTTTTGTAAAGGACTAGAAAAGTAAACTTTGATATAGATGTTGTAGATGCTTGTAGATAAATCGAGGAGAATAAATTTATTATAAATAATTATATTATGTTTGGCACGCTTGGACTATAAGCTTTGGTGGGCGAGCTCAATTGCGCCCTCGGCGCACATTCAAATGCATTCGACTCGCTCCCTCCCCCACTCCTTACCCGCTACGACTCCAACTGCCGCTTCTCCTCCCTGTTGCCAGTAACGTGAACCCCGAGGCGCAACGTTTTTAGAGGCCGCAGCGAGTTCCGAGGAGGGCCCCTTCCCCGCCATCTTCCCGCTGCTCTCAATACGGGGCTACAGCTGAAGCTAATTATTTCCGACCGTCCCGTTTCGCCAAAGTGATCTCGGGCTCGAGTGTCCAGGACCCACACACACAGACTTCCGGAGCAGAGTCGCCTGGAGTCGTCGCGATATCAGTTTATTTACCTCCATGAACGCCTAGCCATGCAGCATCACGCAACGTCCTTTTTATATAATCAGAAGAAACTCCGGATAATTAAATGTACCTCGATACCTACACGCGTTATTAAGTACTTAGGCTGCTAAACACAAGCCGCCAAAAGTACCTTAGTCCTTCAATTTATTTAACAATTATGTTACACATTTAACATTTACAATTATTCACGTTACTATATTCGATTGAGTACGTTATTCACAAAACTTGAATTTAAATGTTGGAGAAGTGGTTACCCTGTTTATAGAAATAAAGAACTGCTCACAATCTTTTATAAATGTTCTTACTTTATCTAAATAGAATTGGATCGTAGTTTCTATACATAGACCTGGTCTCTCAGAAAATCTTGGTACTTATAAAATAGATTACTCAATGTTTTTAAAATATTACTAAACCGATCGTAATTTCTTTAATATTGCCTACTCTAATTTTTTAAATAGTTTGTGCTCTATGAGCAGTACGTAATGCTAATAATATCAGTCTTATATGTAAAATTCTCCATATTAAAACTATCCAAAAATTCTAAATAATTTAATACGACTGTGATATCCCATATATGCGAATATTTTGTATTGTATATTATCTTATTCGTTGGAATTAAAAATATGGCAATTTAACTTGGATTTAATGTACCATACACGCTCATCTCGCATGCTATTTTGTCAAAAACTTTAAGACCATTCAGGGTTGAATGTTCAAAAAATCGAAGCCATGATACCTTACTTTATTCACTAAACGTGAATGTGCTGATCTCGGGTGCTTCTATGTGATCTACTGAGTAACATGAGAAGTTCCTTGATTTTGGCAAGAAATCTTAAAATCAAGGAAAAAGAGAGAAAAGCGTACAAAATCTTTTTAAACATGCTATTATAAATGCCATTATGGTATCGCAAGTTAACCGTTGACTTTAAAACGCGTGCGCCATCTCGCGCACACGAATATAAAAAGTGAAGCGCCCAGGCTCACAAAAAGAAGGGAGAGCGCTGATGCATGCTCTTTTTAACTCTGAATACATGTGCTGTCAGTGGGCAGAAAGATAACTTGTACCGTAACTACGCTTATAATGTAAAAGGGCGAGGATGCACTATAATTTACAGTTGATATTTAAACTACGAGCTATTATTGCTACTACTCCTATTGAACATTTCATTCTTTTCAGGTTAATATTACATAAATCTATTGTTGCGACACGTCCCGCAAAGTAGGGATTTGCTACGTAAATATATTTTTGTTTAATTATAACGTTATTTGTACTGTTAATGAAACGTCGACGGAAAAGCGGCAAGGTTCCTAGGTTCTGGGAACTCATCGAGCTTCGGGCACGTAGATCATATGTGCAGAGATGGCCTTATAGGCAACCTCTAGTCTATCTTGGCTCAAGAATACGGACGCGGGCATCTGGCCGGCCGATAATTCGGGGCGTTGCACTTATGCGCATGAGCGAGAAAGCGTAATTAGCCATTACACGCGCCAATTTCCTGTCGCTACTTTGCGTGTTTACATGTGTGTTCGCGCAGTGCGTGGCGCTTCAAAGCTCGTGCGCGAGTTTTCTCCTCAAGGGGGTAGGAGCGCTGGAGTCGAGAGCGCGAGTCCTGGAGATGATCGTAGCGTCGCGATCGAGTTTTTCCGCCGAGCGGAAAAGGCGCGAAGGGCCTCGCGGGCCTAGAGTGAGAAAAAAGCGCGGCTTCATCATTTTTTGTATGGCCAATCGCAATACGAGAAGCATCGTTACATATTAAATGAAACTCTTCTTAAAATTGTTAGATAAATTTTCAGTCTGAAGTTAATATTTATATAAGCATTCTTTATTCTACAGGAACGTGCTTACATCGGAAGATTCAACTTCGAAAGTTCAATGTCGAGGTAATGTCGATGATTTGTTGAGTGACGTTCCCGGCACAATAAGCGTTGCAATCTTGATTGCAACGTTGTCGAACCGTTGAGCAAGGTCCGCTCAATATTGAATGATCCTCCAGCTCTTACGACGGAGACACGCTCCAGTTGGCGCGCGTACATGTCTGTTCGGCGTTCGGGCCTGTCACCCCAATAGACTACTTTATACAGGATCGCGGGGTAGCGACGGTATTAGCACTCGTCGCGCCGCCCCATGAAATATTGATTGATACTGAAGGTTGGCAATTCCATCCCGGGGTGAATTTGCCTAATGTTGCTAAAATTTACCTACCGTTCGAAAGAAAGAATCTCGTGCGAATAATAGAAATGGCTCGGAGTAAAAGTACTAGGAAGAAAAATAGTAAAAGTGCCAATTGTTTTCATAAAGAGCGGAAATGTCGGTAATAGAAGAATATTGAAGACAATTGGCCTTTACAGTCTTCAATATTTGTGCACGGGTTACTTATGAAATGATAAGGAGTCCTGGTACGTGCGCGAAATTAAATGCGGCAAAGATGGATGCATGTAGACTTTCTTGAATTTGAAAAGGCATTTACGGTTGACCGAAGAGTCTACTAAGAGTTTTTTTAATAATGTAATAAAAACTTTTACTATAATTTTCCTAAATATTAATAATGCAAGAATAATTCTATATAATATTTTTATACATTTAGGCACTCCTTGTTACTTTATTTTGTACATTATTTATACTGTTTACTTTTTCCGATAATTTTTATGAGCCAAGTATACACGAATGTAATTAAATTCACTATGTAGTTATTTTTAACAAACTAAAAATAAAATCTTTTCTCCTTTTTTCATTACAATTAAAGAGATCCTATCACAATAGTTCAATAATCGCCAACTCCTAGAAAATTTTAAGGAATTGAATTTAATACGCTAAATAAGTAAAGCTCACGAATCTTCAAAGGTGGAAGCATTTGTACGTATGTATGGCAAAGGGTAATGAATCAACATCAAGACATATGTATGCAGCTTCCAATTAGATGATTCAGAGATGCAATGCCATGAACTACAATGCACATTATTAGGTTGCAAGCATTATATTGTGTTGATATAATTACAATTAGTAATTTTATACAAATGCATATAAATGTATAAAATTATGATCGTAACATATAGCTTTGTAGTAAACAAATTACTGCTACTATATAAGTAAGAATATTACTTGAAAATGTAGGGATGTATATTAGAATTAGTTCATCCTTCTAATTGTAATAAAACAACTGAATGATAAGATTAAGATAATTTCTCATATTACTGAATTTTAATTTGTTGTATATTGTAAAATATAGCATGTTACATTTACTAATTTTGCTATTAGTTATTGAATCGAATAACTAAACGAGTAACAGAATTAGTATGATGAGATACAGTATGCAATAAATAATCCAATATATTATCTAATGGAATTATATTTCATAAAACTATGTACACGTAAAGTTTTTACAACCGAATGGTTTTTTAAATTTTTACTGAATTTGAATAAAAATAGAAAGCGAGTTTTCACACTTTTATTCTAAAATCTGAATTTTATACTTCACGTGATTTCTCGTTACATTTTTAAGAATCGTCGGAGAGATGCCTCGAAAATTGGATTTTTCGGATAGCTTGTTGCAGAATCTGAAACCTTCTATAGAACTTTACTATAGGCTCCGTTTATCAGACTCATTTTAGCCGGATGCGGTGACTTATACAAATTTATAGGACTGCCGATGCATTGAGAACAGGACTATGCATTTCTCCACTCGTACCGTCCTTGACGACAGTCGATAGCCGGAAGATTTATCGCGAAGACCTAGGATGAAAGTTCCAACTCGGCGAGGAAGTGGAAAAAGGAAGGAGGCTGACACTCGTTCGTAGTCACGAGTCCACCGGTACAGACGCGGAGTTTCAGAAGTGTGAAGCGCACGGGGGATTTTGTTAGGTACCGCACGCGACGTGGATGACAAAATTTTCAAAGCGCTAAGCTACATCGTTATTTCACTTTTAAGTGGAATTGGAGCCTCAAAGCCGTAAACTCGAAGTATTTTTTACTATACCCTTCATAAAATGTTCTTAAACCCTGTTAAATCTCGAAAATTCAATCGAAAGCGTATGCGCAATAATTTCTTGATCTAATATTGAGTTTTTCAGGTTTTGTCTGAAAGTACTTATAAAACCAAGCCTGCATCTTTTTAAGCATTGAAAAATATTCATTTATTTATAATAAGTATTTTATCTAGTATAAATATATATTCATTATGTATAATTATTTATTATATATACTTATGCCACGCAGATTTTGTAAGGACTTTTTGTAAATAATTCGATTAGTATTTGACTCGAATTTGCATGTCAAAGTTACAATATTAAAATTGTAATATTTACGTGAGCATTATACAGGTATATTTAATTTTTGAATCTACTATATAGGTTCCGTCTGCATTGTATTCCAAAAATATTGGACTTACTGGTTTCCATATTGATAGTGGAATGAATAAATTCTTTTAAAATGAATGAATATAAGCTGTAATGAAAGCATTTCTTTTCTTTATTCGTTATGACAAAGCGGTACCCAGACTTACAACTTAAATAAAAGAGCAGTTAAAATCTTCCAAAGAAGACACTCAAAAGAAGATTTTGTGTTCTTAGCCATTAAAAAAATATCTCAACTCATAATTTCCAACTAATAGGTGGAAGAGCGAGTTATTTAGGCACTCAGTTAAAGATAATCATTTTCTCCGAGATTTTATCTTGGTTTTTACACTACGTTACTACAGGCTTGTACTTTAATGTAGGAGTAACGGAAAAACGTCGCACCCTTGTACCAGGCCAATCATAGAAAAGACTAACAGTAATGACTACCGAGGGATGAGGGTTGTGGGGATTTCACTCAACTGTTTAATTTTTCTGATTCTTCCTAGCTGCATGCTTATTCCTTTTTTTTGCTTCTCTCTCTCCTTCTCTCTGTCTTTCCAAGGTACTTGAATTTCCTTTTGCCGCATGAAAATGGAAAACGAAGTCGAGATTCTAGCGAATAGGAGGCAAGGTTGCAGTGAAGTAAGACTGCGCCAAGATAAGCTCCGGCTTATTTTCTACGCGACGTGTTGGGAATGATTCGAAGCGACTCACTTCTTATCCGATTTCTCCTGTTTTCTTTCCTATTTTATCATTCTTAGCTTGACCGTGTTGCGAGAATAAGAATTTCAGGAGGCTGTACGATCCGGTCTGTTTCTCGCTAAGAATAAACGAAAACGTTTATTTGCTTCCGGGTATAATCATGATTAATACTTACTTATGTGGTGTATATTTTCTTATAAGGGGGCAGCTCTAAGGCTTATTCTGCTTAGATATGGATGTTGTTAAAGTAAAAGTTTAACAGACATTTGAAATTAGTTAACTTTACAAGTTGACAAATGTTGTAATCAATGTTGACATATATAGAAAAAACTATACCTAAGTCTATTGCAATTATTTTTTAAAACAGCATACTATGTTGTCTGCATGAGACGCAATGAAGGGACAGTTTACACATAAGGAATAACGTTGAATACGAATCCGACAAATCTCCTTTTAAACCACATAGTGTAAATGCACTATGGAAAGGTTGTTATATGCGTTCCACGAAAAATTCCAGAGACAAGTTTAATAAAATTGATGAAATTAATTCGCACTTTTATAACAACACAATCGAAGTAGTTATTGAATCATTTTTCTCAAAGTGAAAAAAAATCGTGTACATGCGTGAATTTTTGTATATGAGTAACTTCTTAATCTTACTCTTAATCTTTATATATATGTATAATAATTATAAATAATATTACTATAAAAAATGCACAATAAATGTACCGAGTTATTAGTGTTTCTAAATATTACATATTTTATACATATTTTATTACATATTTGCAGCAGAACTTTATAATCTTTTGTTTACTATTTTTAAAAGTGAAAGTTATTATCATGTAATAAACGTATAATATTCAAGATTAATTCAATAGTAACTAGGTGATGAACGTAATTATATATTTTAAATAGATTTTCAATAAATGAGATACACAAATAGATACATAATCAATTCAGTGCACTCATATTATAGCATCAAGTTTATTATGATTTGATTTACTTCCTCTCAAAAAACGACGAGTTCCAATTTTTATTTTTGTGGAATTAATTTTTGAACGTTGCACAGTCGAAATAACATCGGAGTCCAGAACCTATAAATGATTAGTGGAAAAAACTATGAAGATTCTCCTTTCAGCAAAAAATCAATCACTATAGAAACAAATGAAAATAATGCGCAGAACGCTTGAATAGATCCAATTATAATTAATCGATAAAGACGAAATCAGATTAAAATATAGAAACAGAGGGAAATTTGCATGATACTATTGGCGTGAATAACTGTTTCTTGGACTTGCGAATTGAGTAATTCAATATGGTCGTATAATCTTATTTTGCGGCTTCATGAACTCTTACGGGAAATGGCACACGTGTTATACAGACGTCCGAATACAATGGACCGTATTTCATGGCCCTACGTGTACTCGCCGTTCGGTTTGATGCGAATTTCATGTTTGCGTATCCTTTTTTAGCCCCTAAACGTGAATTAAATATCGAAGATGATTCGAGCGTAAGTTCGAGTAAAGTGCGCATGAACCTAGTTATCGTTTGATACAATCTTTTAATAAAGAAGTATAGAATAGTTTCCCATTAATATTCTCTTGTGGGCCAAGCATTTCTTTATTGTATATGAATTCAAAATAAATTTTAATTGAGAATTAACTAATATAAATAATGCTTGTTAAAAGTTCAGAATTTTTAATTAAAAATTACATACTGCTTACATTATTGCTCAAATAAAAAGAAAAGACTGCACAATGAAAAGAAAAAATAATTTTTTTTGACTGTAGAAGCGCTTGAATAGATAGAGGTAGGTATATATATAACCGTGCGCTACTTTGCTCGCTCGTACAATGTCTAATAAAGACCTCACTGTGCTCTTTTGAACAGTCGGCCGAAAGCAAACGTTTAAAGAACAATGATTTAGCTTTAATGATTTTGATCAATATACTAAGGAATGTCTATCGATTATAGCTATTCGTAAATATAAAAAAAAGTTCAGAATAAATGCATCCATTCCTTTCACTTTACACGCGAGAAAACTGGAGCAAAATTTTCTTAAAACGGGATGTCCTCGTCGTCGTGAGTAAACGCACACTCAAATTGGGTGCAATTGCCACATGCCGTAATCTCCATATGGGCTCATACGGCACAGAGTCGGCGGTCCTCCAGCCGCGATCGATAGCCGATCGTGCCTTCGAACGTGAAACAGGGGCCGTTGCACATAACGCGCGAGAGCTGCAAACGTACAACTGGCCATGGCGTATGCCGGCGCGGTGGTAAGTACCAATTCCCAAGGAATGCGACGCCTCGGCCGCCGCTTATCTGCCTCTGCAGCGCCCGGGGACAAGTCAGATTGCGCGTTGACCCTGCCCACTTGTTCCGTGATTGATCTCGAGCGCGCCGTCGCCAGGACAACGCGCGCCGCTTTGGGGATTCGCAGAATCCTCGATTGACTTTTAATTAACGAGCCGCAGCCGCACAAGTCGCGCTGTGCGTGTGCATCGAAGTAAAAGCGATCGCGACGGTCGCCCTTTAATGCATTTTAAACGAGATTGCGTCAAGTTGCGAGATACCCGCTACGTAGCAGTGGTTCGTAGATGGAAGAAAAGACCCTTCAGCTGGTAATTCAAATGAATTATACGAATATCGCAATGCAATTACTCCGACAGCTATTGCACATTCTATCTCTTAATTTGGGAGGAGATAATTGATGGTGGACGTTCACTATCACCGCTGACGAGTACTGCCAAGATGAAAAAGAGTAATACGATTAGTTATGCTCGATACTGCGGCAAATAGTCGGTCTTATAGTCAATCCTGTAATCCCACTCAAGTCGTTAATCTACTAAAGTGTAGTATCCTTTTCAACAACAATATCATTCTTACCTCTTGCTGTATTGATTTCTAGTATCTATATATCTATGCGAAAATAACATTAAGATAAGTGCTGCTGATTTAGTGTACATGTTTTTGTAACCGATATAGAAAAATTAAGATAATAGATGTATCATAATAACTATATATCAATTAGATCTAATATATTTCAAAATTTGTTATTGTACGCAATCAAGTAAAACAAATGTTTTTTAATGCACAAACATGTATATATTTAACTCGGTATAAAGATATTTAAAAGCAAACCGTCTTGTAAAGCTATAGTAGCACAAACGATTCAAAATTCAATTATGATAATTACGGTAATTTTGAAATGTGCCAGTCTCCCGAATGGTTATAACCCTCTGCATCTACAACCAAGCATTAACCCCCTACATTAGTTCTAGGCCATGAAGCTGCAGGAAAATTGAAAAATCACTGTTATCGTAACGATTCCCGATCGAGTGGCCCCCCGAAGGGGTTAAACTAAGCTCGAGCCTCCGAGACTGCAGAGGAGAGGCTCTCCGTCTGTCTTCATTGCGTTTTCGCTTTTCCGTCTGGTGGCATGCGATCTCGCGCTTTTGATAGCCGCCTCTAGCGACATCTTCCCACAAGGATATCCGAAAAAATCTAATAAAACTGCGGAGACAGCTGTAGGTAAATCCCTTCTATTTCCTTGACGCTATAGCTCAGTGATCTAAATTACATCGCTTTCGCTCCTCTGCTGTGCGTCTCATGTTTTGGAATGAATTCGTTGCGACTAGCATTTATTAATATTTTCCGAGCTTCGCTATGTTATACATTATACAAGCTCGATTGATAGTTCAATAAGAGTAATTAATATAAGTTCCATCTCGGTTCCATGAATATGGGTGATATGAGTCCCATAATTTCACTCATATACGTGTGAAATTGGAATAAATACTTCGATATCATTATTAGTTATTCCATTTGAATTAGTACTCATTTTAATTATAGAAAAGTATTATGTTTCAGAAATATTTTACCGATCCGAATCAAAATTGTTTTTTTTTTCATTTATTTATTTAAAGTCGCACCCCCCTAGATGGGTATTAGCGCCAAATATACATAATATTTACAATAAAATTTTTAAAATATCTAAATATAATTTTGTATATTTAATATATCTAAAAATTTAATAACATTCATACATTTATTGTAATTGTTTAATATATAAGATAAGTTATCTCTAATATTGCAGGCTTGACGTTTTTTAGAGGAAATAGGATACGTATTAATATGTGTTCAACTGTTATTGATATTAAACAATTTGAACAAACTGGTTTTTCTTCCTTACTAATTAAAAAACTATGTGATATTTTCGAGGACATTTTAGTATGTCCAATACAAAGTCTAGTTATTATTACTTGGTTGATACGGCTTGATGTACGCGCGGACGAGGGGAAACAGCGCGATCGTCTTTTCTCCCGAATCCGTGTGAGGGGCGTGAGGAGAAGCCACCGGCAACTCTGGGCCCACCGAATACAGACTTCCTCCTCTCTACGGTGCCTTCGCAAGAAGCTAGCCGTCGCGTCGGCCGCCGGCGGCGAGCGAGTTAGTCGATTCGGAAGTCGGAATCCGCCGATTCAACTCGCGGGGCCATGATCAGTCCATCGGCGCGTTCCCACCCCGACGTCCAGGTCCGCCGACCCTCGCCTCTAGCGCCTATCGCTACTCGGCAGAAGCGACCTCGCGCACGGCGACTGCCTATAGCGCATAAAGGGGAATCCCGGGCACTCACAGGGTTGCGAGGTTCCTCGCTTGACCCGCCACCTCGCTCACGGCGCATCACGCCTCACGAGCAAAAAGGAGAGAAAAGTGTCCTTTAAAAGTGTCCAGTGATAAATTTTAGAGCTGGGCTTCTGTAAAAAGTGTCGAGTTTAATTTGTCGAAGTTTGTTGTTAGTTGGTTCATCTTTCCATTGTTTAGTCAATGTTTTAAAAATGTTATTATTTTTTTGCTTCAATAAATCTTTTTTATACAGTTGGAGTTGGATATTACAGTAGGATAAGTTAATGGCTAGTTTAGTCGAGAGTTTAGTCCATTCTATTATCTGTTTATTTTGCTTTCTATTGTATTACGAGTGACATATAAGTAATTTACCGTCTTATGTATTTGAAATATTAATAATTTCGAGGAATAGGTCATTCTGTATCTTGTATTTCATCAGAAACTCCATGAAGTTGGCATTGCTTATATAATTTCATTTGTTATATTTGTTATATAGTTTCATTGTTGGTTTTTTTGGTGTGATGTTTGCTGTATGTGACGAAACTCATGGAAGTAATTTGATCATAATCTTTTCATTATTTGGAAGAATTGTAGCTATACCGACTGCAGTTTCATTATTATACAAGGGCAATATGAATATTTTGAAAATCTCAATAGTTATTGTTTAGATTAATTTGTTTTTCTTTAGAATCTGTTATTTCAATTCGGACTTCAGGTAGATTTTTTGACTCTTACAATATACAAAATTGTTTTCTAATAGTCAATGTGAAGAAATATCGATAATCTTCTGAGATAGATTATATCGATAAATATATAAAAATGTAAATTAAGTATTCTAAAAATTGAATTTATATCATGTAATTAAAAACATACTATATTGAATTATCGTCAAGTGATGTATGTAGCATCAAGTTAATCAAATTTTATTACGAGTAAAAACGGACCAACAGTATGTATATAAGTTTCTGTTAAATATTCAATATTAATGAATATATTTTTTACTGTTATAATTAGAATATTAAAAGATAATCATAGTATTATTTACTATTTTTAAATAAAAAACAAGTCTGCTGAAATCTAAGAGCAACATCTGTTCCAAGAGAAAAAAAGCATTCGAGTTCAGAATATATAATCAATACACTGAGAAATATCAAAGTAAAATAATTATTCGTACTTTGCTTATATAACTATATACTTATTAAGTTACATTGCATTAATTAATAAATACAAAATTATGGAAACATAATAATTCACTGATTTTCAGGGGAATGTTATACAATCTTAATTATATTCGTGTTATAAATTAGTAAAAGAATATTCTGATTTTCATAAAACTTACAAAAGAATACAGTATGTTATATAAATAAACAGAAATAGCTAGTGAGAGTATAGAGTGGCAATATCGTCAATTGTGCTCCATAAATCAAACACCTATTAATTTTATCATGGTCATTTAAGCTCCCCCTTACTACTTTGTGCAATCCGAGAGGATTTGAAAGAGGTAGCTCGACGTGCCATTGAATGCCGTTCAACGAATCGCGTCATTGCGTACTTTTTTCCGGCCTGAAATTTCCCTCGAAATCCCACTAAATCCAATTTCGCATTTCAGCTGTAGTGCATTCATCAGGTTGGTCTTTTTAACTTTAACGTTATAAAGCTTCGGAAAAGTAGTCTTCATAAGAACTATATTCTGTATTTAATTGAGATATTTCATGAAGTTAATTGATAAACAAAAATTGCAGTTTTCTTCTGTACAATCTTCAAATTTACAGTGAGTTGCTACTTAAACTTTACAAAATTAGCGAATCATTCGTTATCTACCAGCACTTCTTATGTAATAGATGCATACAATATGAATATTTTCCATAGATTTTCCAATATAAATGCATACTCTTGAGTAATAAATATCAGTGTAATTCAATAAGGTGTTATTTAAATATAAACCTGATAAGGTTCAAAATAAGTTTATCGTGGAACACTTTAGGTTGTTTTTTATATAATAGATTCCCGTCGGTTTTGTAACTTAAAAGCAGAAAAACGGAAGGTTATGTATCTGCTAGAATAGCACGAGAGTAAGAGAATGCCTCGGGTTAGCAACCACAGATATGTCCCTTTACACTCTTTCCATACCCTTTTGCCTGCGGAGGCAATATACATCATTATCAGGGTAGCGGACGTTTGTCCCTGTAGAAACATCTCTCCTTTTTGCGTGGAGGCGATAATATGCCGTTCGTGAAGAATATAACTCCTATTATGAACCTAAGTATAAAACTAATAAATTGTTTATTTATTTAATTAATTTTTACTCATTCGATTTTTGATTGTAATTTTATCTTATGACTACAATAAATAAATATTTTATTCATTTGTGCAACAGCCAAATAATTTATTAATTTAACTATTTGTTTCTAAATCTGCCTCGAATACTTGTAATTGTTATCTCAGATCACAGGCAGTACTGAACCAGAGTTTTTCTATATATTGCAATATTTTTTTCTCTACACTAGTATATTCTAATATTGTACAATATGCAAATTCTGTGCGTTATCCATACTACGTTAATCTAGATTCAAATTTGGCTTCAGGTCTTCAGCAGCGCTACAATACACTACGGCAAGGTTTACCCGAAGTAGTCAAAATGTCATAGGAGATTGCTTTCGAGTAAACTATCAACTCACGCCCAAAGAGTTGAAGCTTCCTTTGTAAAACGCGACGTCAGAGGCCTTATGGCGCGCATAATGCTGTGATTTAAAATGTTGAAGTTTGCGAATAGTGGGGGAAGATCCGAACTTCCCAGTTCCCGCGCGACTTTTGCCGCGATCAAATTTTACTCAGATTCACGAGCACAAACTAATACTGATACTGATTAAAAATACACAATTCAAAGCAAATTTGTGCTACATAATTAATAGAATACTTCTTGCTCTTGTCCCATGTCTGTTATAGCTCTTCTATGCCAAGCGAAGAGTGCTAGTAGTGAGGGGAGAGCTTGGTTGTAGATTGCAAAAGATTAAATGTCGAAAGACGACGATGGGTAGCGAATTGATACAATTTGGAGCTCTGCTGAGATGATAGTTGCAGATTTTATAACAATTGCACTGGAAAAAATTATATTGTACTATTATTGTATTGTTCTTGCATCAACGATCAGAGCACGTATGACTCAAGCTCGGACTTAAGGAGGCTGTATCTATAAGACGATGTAACGCTGGTGATAACCTCGGCGATAACCTGATGATATAGGAACGCATCAACGACGTTCGTGAGCTTATAAGAATTGTTCGTGATGCTCGTTTAGATTTACTGAACGATTATTCATAACATCGATTGTTATTGACTTTCAGTTATATTTTAGTTGTAATAAGATTTCAACGATTCTTTCAATAAACTCTTGTTCGTCCGTGTACCTGTAGTAGCATATTCTCGAGTATATTTCATCTTTACATAACACAAAACATTTACTTCTTACGAAACATTATCTATTTTTTGAGATGTCTGTATTGATGTTACTATTTAGTTCCTTTTTAGCTTAATAAAAAATAAAATTATTACTAGTGTTATGAACACAAACTATAAGCGCGCGAATACTGAATTTATGTAGAATAAAATAATTAAATTCTGTTTTCTTTTTGTAAGATACAGCATCAAAAATGTAAATATAGACGAAGCGATATAGACTTCGAAATTTAAAGGTCCGAGTGCCATGTTTTCGTTTTGAATGTTGTGTTCCTCTATACATGCCGCGTATAGGACCAGCAGCAGGAGAATGAGGCCGCGTAAACTGAGCGGCTGAGCTCAAGGCCACGACCGAAGGGCCGCTCACTATATATATATACATTAATCAGAAATAGTGAGACGTTACGCAGGACGTAACATTTCTCTATGAAAAGTTGTAATTTTTTTATCATTATGTTTGTATCATTAAAAAAATCTTGATACCATAGTTACGATTCAATGTTGACTGTTTCAAAAAGTTCATTTTTAATTGATGTCACTTGTTATGAATAAATTACTTTTTAAATTGTACAAAATCATTCAAATACGATAAGTTACATATTTTTGTTGCTTAGCAAATATAATATTATCTTATTGAATGAATACGTTTTCAGATAAAGAAGATATTATTTACCTGAATATATTTTTTATTAGCGACACTTTTATATGTTTTGATAACAATTTCGCATTTTACTGCAAATACTATTTTTCAATATCAAACTTTCTGTATTATATATTTTTATATAATAATTCAAAGCCATTCTTAATGTTTTATAGAATTCAATCGTGAATTGTAGATTTAAATTTTATAGTTATAAACAAAATTAAAACTAAGATCTAATTATAAGAATTCTAATAAAGTCAATATTAAGGCAAATATTTGACTCAAAAGACGGATTGACATGGATTGATTCTAATCAATTAAAAGCTTGATTTAAAAGATATGAAAGCTTTAAAAGCCCATCCAGTTTCGCATACTGATAATCCAGTTTGAGTGTTATCCAAAGCTCGAAAAAGTTAGCGCGACTGCAATCGTTCCGTGCTCAAGCTGTTAAACAGCATCTTGATCAATCCTCGGATGAATCGCATTGAATGCGTGCTGCAAGTTAGAAAGTTCTGCAAAACACTCGGACACCACCTGCTACTTTTGTAATATAGACATTAATTTTGTATGCTCTGTGCGTTATCCTCGTGTAATTTTTTAGTTCTCGATATTAATAGAAACTCTAAAATTAATTCCGAGATTAATTCAGAGTTTTCATTGATTAAAATGTGATTAAAATAATCAGTCATTGCAAAATGGTTTTTGATACAAAAACTATGCTTGTCAATAGAAAATGCTACATATTAATTATTAATTATGTGTATATATTCTTTCTAAGGTCTATAAATTTATTTAGTTATATTGTCTTTACTTGTCTTCTATAAATTATCTGCTTTAAATTATATTAGAATTTATTATACATTTAATACAATAATATTTTTGTTTTAATGATTAGAAAAAACTTTAAAAACGGCTAGATTAGCATAATTTTTTTTCTTACACGATCTAAAATCTAAGATAACTCATTGAAAAATACGTTTTTTATTTCTCCGTTTGATCGTCAGTCATAAAAAACCTTTACTCTTTTTAATAACAATAGATAAAACATATAAATAGTTACATAAATTTGCTCGACATACATTCATATTTTATTTTAAGTGCAACTTAAAAATGCACTTTAGCGCATAGAAATAGCGGTAAGCTTTTAAATTGCCTTTCTGATTTGCTTTCGGAGCATTATGATATTTCCACGTACTCCGAAATCGCCGCTGATTACCCGCTCTGTTTACGTCGGCCGACCGCTTCACCGTCTTGAGGTATTGCGCTTGCTAGAAATCCAAGCTTTTAAAGTGTAAATATTGACCCGTTGGGCATTTAAATTACATTCCTTAAATTTAATTTAAATCATTACACTTTATAATATTATAATACGTATTTTCCATTAATTATCACAACACAAATCTGTTATTCGATCGAGTATTCGATTCTTATTTCTGATCAATTTGATTTACAAATTCTTTTTATAAAACTCATAAATTTTCTAATAGAGCAGAATGTTTCCATTCTGATGTTACAATTGAGATTATATATTTTAATAATATGCAAAATAAAAATTGATAATGTATGCTGTTACTTAAGCTTGAATGTCGAAAAACATGTGAGTTATCTCAAGAGTTATCCTAAATTTATAGGTATAACATAATATATAACTTATTATTCTCGCTGCTTCAATGTAAAGTCAATTTTATAAAATATTCGAAATAGTAGCATGTTTATTTGTCCTATTTAAGTTGTGCTAAAAATGAGAAAAATCGAAGCACCCAGAAGAATGTTCGCAGAGGTGGATAAAGAAGGACCACAAACTCGGCTAAACGTTTCTCCCGCAGTGCAGTGCTGCTGGCTTGCACAAGTTCCCCACTTCTCAAAAGCGCAAAGGGAATTGGGCAGTTCGGGTTTGCACTCGATGTGAAGGGAGTCGGTGTCGAACAAACTTGCTTCGAGTGAACGCTAGAACTATAAAAGAAACTTTTACACTGTCGAGCCCGATGAGAGAAAAGTACTATTATTGCTTCGAAACCCGCATAAAAGAAGATATACATGCATATGTTGGTAATGCTATTCATACTAGTAAAAAGTTTTGGCGACATACAAATTAATTCTGACTTAAGCTGTCTCTCAGCCATCTCGAGCATCTTCAAATTGACTTAAGTCGTGAGTTCAAAGTCTGCGACAAAACGTTTCAATGAAGAAGGACAGAGCGAGGCTAAAAAAGGATTCCCTAAGTAAGCAGCTGACCGTAAAGATCTCAAACGCGTTGGGGATTGACGCCTTCTCCCGTTGCCGGCTTGTACAGGCACGGCTTCTTATCTTAGCTCTCGCAAGGCGTTTCTACGGCGCTCGTAAAGCGGGCCGACGTCGCGCTTTCCCCACGCTTTTTACGATTCTCCCCTTCTGCCCGGTCGAGAATCCGCGCCCCTTTAACCTTGCGCATTCAGCCAACGCGGCTACTGCTCCCCCGGGATGGTTTATCGCCCCTGGGCGTACGAGCTACAAGGCCCCGTTGACGCGACCAAAACACAAAGCGTCCCGTGCGCGACCTACTGATCCGCCAACCTATCTTCCTCGGCAGAGCGATGATGAATTTTTAAAAGTGATTTGCGACGCGCTGACGCTGCTTTTGCACCGAACGTAGATTATCTCGAAAACAGGTTTTCGCAGACAGAAGAAAAAAATGGATGTCAAACTTTTGCACCGTTATCCCCGCTATCGACTCTTGTATATAAGTATATGCAACAGTAGTATCTCAGAAATATTAAAACGTAACATAAAACTCTTTAAAGTTTCTGCAAAAAAGTACAACAGGAAGTGTGCGTGTACGTTAATAGAATTAATCTTAAATATTCAAGAGATAACGATAAAATTTAAGTGCTATCAACATTTTCATTGCAATGTGTTTAATTTTATGAATCCTTTATAAAATCCAATTTACGAAGTTTCAAAATATTGAGTATTATGACAACTGTACATAAATTTACATTAATCTATCAATAAAATAATTACTCAGGAAGGTGAAAGAATAACAAAACATTATAAAAATTTAGATAGATGTTCTAAAAACATGATTATTTACATACTTTTACTTTAATAGTAATAATAATATTAAACAAATATACTTCTACATTTTTACTTTGAGTATTTGTTAAAAATTTCATCTTTATTAAGTTACTTCAAAATAATGCTAGGTCATGGTTTAAAAAAATTAAAGTTAAAAATATTTATACTATAAGGATAATAAAATCAAATGAATTCGACTTTATCACAATATTATATTATATTATCCGAGAGTGACGCATGGTGTCTGAAATTCATAAGCAGAATTTTGCTTACCCTGTATTACACTATCCATGCTTTAGCGCGAAGAAAAGTATTTTTTGATTCCAACAAATTTTTACCATGATTATTTCTGATATTGGCAATTTGTGTTTCTGATTTAGTTTGTGCATTTTACCTATTACGAAATTTTCTATATAGCATCTCGAAACTATACACATCGTCCTTATTATAATAAATTGTACAGATTCTACTTGATCAGTACTTGATTGAATTTATTAAATAAAATTTTTTATAATTTTTAAAAAGTTAATTCTGTCATAATTATGATGAATTTTTTTGTTTGCATCAGCAATATTAATCTTTTTCCTTCAAGTGACTTTTCCAGTAAGCTTTTCGCGTCCACAAACGTCCATCGCGGAGATACATAAAACAGGTTGAAAAGCGCCAATTATTGCCGCAGGAGTGCCGTTTCGTAGCCATAAATCACTCGAGGTGCCTCTTAACAGTGGGGCACGGCACAGGCACACGTGCACAGTTATATACACTAGTTTCCCCTTATACTGCGATCGATTTTCAATCTTCTGTTCGTGGCACTAAGTTAATACGTGTATTTATCGTGAAGCTTACCACACAAATAAGAAGGTAAAAATTAGTGAGTCGGGTATGTGCTCAAACTACACCACTGGAATGCAATCCAATACTTTAATTTTATTGCTTGATATGCAGTAGCTTATATTTCGCGTGCGTAAGTTAACATTCATTGCAACCGATATGAGCCAAACGAGGAACCAAACTTGTGCAGTCAGATCTAACTGTAATCTCTAGTGAAATTATTGGATGAAATTAATATTTCCTGCTTTCGGGTTTAATTCACCAAATGCTCGAGCAAATGTATGTGGATCTTTAATGTATTATACTGCCCATTTGTTTTTGAATAAATTAATAATATTTGAAGGAACTTCCGTAAGTTTGATGGAGCAAAAACGAAGGGTGAGTGATTGGTTTATTAAAACACATGTTTCGTAAGAACACCAGCGCTTGCTTGGGCGTAAAAACTCTTACGGATTAAAGGGAAAAGCCCTATAAATGACAAAGTTATTCTATATTTAATATTAAAAGAAATATACGGTTAATGCCAGTTCATCGCGCGTAGATGAACAAGCACTGAATTGACGGGAAAAACAGCTTGCCGCAGCATTAGTTTCCCTACGATCGCCTTGGGACTCTCTCACAAAGGCATATATGTCGAAATGCTCGATCTCGAAGTAACAACAAAATACGCACGAACGCGAGATTCCGGGAAACACGCAGTCTCGCGACTCCTGCATGGCTTGCGATTACGAGGCTAAGCGCCGTTGAACAGACTTTGTTGTCCACCGAAAAGGTAGCGATTTCACTCTGAAAAAGGCGTACTCGCGTAGCGTGACCTGCGACCGAGCCTTTGATAAAACGAAAACGGCGATAAGCAGCTTAAAATGGAGTGCAAAAAGCTCGGCGCTCAAAACGAGATGGCCGGCGAACCCGGGGCCGGGCCCACTCGCCACGGGCCAGTTCGCGTGCATTGCGAGGTGCATCGCTCTAAGGGTCGTACGAGCGCCCGACGATCGCAGGTGTAACTCGTGACAATTACGCTTGGATAACAATAATGCAGCATCATCTCAAACAGTTTTAATGTCATTAAATAAATCTTTAATAAATTTACAATCTAGTGAATTAATAAGAAATATTGCAGAAAGTCAAACCTGTGCGTGAAAATACCAAAACACGAACTCTGCGAAATAGTGGTACTATATATTGTAAGAGTTTTGGGAATTATGCGCAGGCTTGTATCGAATGTTGTAAGTAATTGGAGCAGCAGATGTGCGAAGCAAACGAGAAAGCAAAATCAGCTGCTTATAAGTGAAAGATTATCCGAGAGATTATCTCAAAGTCGAGCTCAAAGTTTTGTAGAACAATTTTATATGAATAATCTTGGAATGCATCTTTTGGATGCATATTTTTAAAAATTTCCAATTTGCAGCTCAAAGCTTATTCACGCTTGTTTAAATCATATTTAATGTAAATTTTTTACTTTTTTGTCAGCAGTGCGTAGTACTCGATTCATTATATAAGCTCCACTCGAGATAAACTACTCGAGAGTTAGTTGATAATATAAGCAAAATGATTGTTAGTCTTTTGACGGTAAACACACATAAAATGAACTAAATTGATAACCTATAAATGAAATTGTTTAATTTCGTTGTAATTTAATTTTAAGGTGTGAATAGTATGTGGAACTTTGGAAATCATATTGATTAATAAATAAAGCGAAGCGAGACATTATATAAATCTTTCAGCATCATGAAATCTTATTGTGAGAATTGAGACCTTCAATCATTTATTAAATTAACAAATATCTCTGAGGATTAATCAAGTCCTCGATCATTTTAAATTAATGTTGATCAGCGGGACACTCGTATTCTCTTAACTTAAAATTCAATAAATCAACGCTTAAGGGTTGGTATTGTAAGAGTCATGAGTTTTTAAGCAAAGAATGTTAAATATAGCGTCGGTTCCGAATGTTTATTCTCAAGCTTTACTGTTATTGCACACAAAGGGCCATTTACAGACTTTCAATTTACTCAGTCTTTACATGTCAAAATTATACAGTAAATAACAATGTAACGAATTAAATCAGAAGATTTAATTATTACATTAACTTACTAAATGTTTGAAACAATATATGAAACAATTACACGCTAGAAGCTAATGTTTTTTGAAAGTAAAATATTAATTATGAAACTAGTTGTGTTTTGTATACAATGATTTAGTTTTCATTGTTTTTCCATTCTCTAATAATAAGATTAAAGGTTCTTTTTCGTAATTAATTCTTCACAAGTGTGACTGTTGCACCTATATCGGTAGACAAGAGCACGATTATAACTCGAGACATAACTACTAATATCACGCGCTGACATTGGGATTATCCGTTTCGAATACATTTGCGTAATTTTCACTGAGAGGATGGTAGAGACTACAGTTATGCCTTTAACTCGTATACTTTTCTAAGTGTTTTACACCTGGACCATGTCACAAATTGGAACTACGAAGAGGTGAAACAACATTTACGAAGCAATGTTCTGCGGTATGCGAGTGAAATAAGAATGCAGATGCCCCGCCCCACGAGAGAAATATTTTACTAAAGAGCATTTACAATACTTATTTATGAAAAACATGTTATCTAATTATAAAAAGCCACTAACATATTAATATTTAAACAATAATCCTTGTATAATATAACAAAACGCACTAGATAGTTAAAAGAAAAAAATATTATCTATACGAGATCTTTTTAAACTTCAATTTATTTTACATGCCCCAATAAAAGCGGAACTGTAATTTCAGTCGGCGTGGAAAATATTATAGTACGAACACGAAACTGCAGAAATAATGGAGACAAATGTGTGAGATGCATTTTCAAAATCAAAATGCGAGATGCTACAAATTGTAAAAAACTTCTTTTTTATATATTTTTTGGTTTTTAATAATTAAAAATATCTTTTCAAATAATATTGTAAATTACTTTTTTGAACATAAAAGAACGTATGTAAAGTCTTTAATTTTTTCAAACATGCACATTTGGTGATTCGTTAGTGTGTTTTCTCCAACCTTATGCTTTAGGATCAGATTTAGATCAAGTCATGTGTATGGTTTTACAACTTAGAATGGTGTAAATGGTAACAAAAAAGAAGAAGGGGGTAAAAACAAGGACATTGGAGTAGAGATTGATTTCGTAGTACGTAACGGCGTACGACCAAGCTAAGGTGTATACCGTGCGAGTTCACGCTGTGTCCTACCATCATCAAAGTATCAAGTCGGTATACAAAAGTATTTGGAAATAGATTTGGCCGTCTAGGTTTCAACACAATTAGTCAGAACATCAGATTTAATTGGGTTACTGCGAAGTAGCGAGGATAACTAGTATCTCAAGAGACAGTCGGGGAAGAAGCTGTTAAACGGCGTTATTACGTGCGGAAATGCGATTGCGGAGCAATTTATTTCTCGACGGTATTAGCTCCGGCATTACCTCAGAAACTTTAACCGTACACTCGTATACGCTTTCTAGCCCTATGAAAATCCTTTGACATTTCTGTTTTCCGTGTCAATTGGATTACCAAGAATAACTGAATTACAGTCACGTGCTTCAGGCAAAGTAAGTATTTGTACACCTTTAAACTACTTATTAATTAAGATACAGCATAAAAATCTGATACAATAAAAAGAGTTACCTTTGATTTATTTGAAAAATATATTACTAATTACTTTGACATAGAAATATGTTGGGTTATGAGAGTATAACCAACAAAGTAAAGTTTTAAGCATCGGTGTTATGTTATACAAATTTGTATAACCTTGTAACTTTGTGCAGCATCGATGATTAAAAAGTATTTGCATCAGACCCTCGCAGCCATTAGGATAATTATACAGGGATAATGATTACTTATATAACGTCATAGGCTCTTATAATGATACATATATCAAGTTTATATCAAATTATATTTGTAACATAAATACGGCAATTTTTTACACGGTCTTTCAATAAATATTATTCGCATATATCCGAGAACTATTTGTTTAAATGTTATTACTGCATGAAACTTATTTAAAATCTACGTTTTTATTGTGATCCTCGTTTTATAATTCGACTATAGTGTACTATATAGGTGTACTTAAAATAATAAATGTGTTCACTAATGCTAATTAAACGTGTCGATTTTATCTGCAATTATATTGCTTTGAACTTTATTTTAAAATTATATTTTGTTATGCATTTATTAGTTTTACTACATAGATTGCAGTAAAAAATTAAAATTAAACACTGTACTAATGATTAAAGCAGTAATAAAATGTTATAGTAATAAAATAGATTCTAATAAATCATATAAATAGTCCTTATTTGTAAACAAACATTGTTATTATTATTCGTTAGATTAGAAACAATCAAAATTCATCAAAAAATAGTGCAATTAAATCGCACCTTTATTTAAACTGACAGGTTGGATTCTGTAAAAGTACGATAATGATATTAATGCTGCAAACTAATGTAGTGCATCAGCTAATGACTTCAATAACGTGTGTTTAGCCAACTCTCAGTAATTACCTGTTAATCCCTTGGTAAACTCGTTGTAACTCATGTGACAAATTACTAAATAGATAAACAATACTCTATGATTTTTTATAATTACTATACATTTAGATGCCGTTGTTCTCTTGTATTATTTTAGACAATTTAATTTTTAATAAGAATTTTAAGTTATAGATAGAAACAAATTTTTGAATAATAATATATATGAAATACATTTATAAACAAGGATTTTATAAAAAAAATTTTTTAAATTATAACTTGATTGGAGTACTTAATTTTCTGTAATTTATATTAATTTTATTTCTAATTATTTAACATACAAAAATTATTTTTTTTAAGTTGAAGAGCAAATCAGGAGTTCAAAACTTTGTCTGATCGTTCAGGTACAATTATAAATAATTTATTAAGAAACGTTAATAAACAGAAATAAACTGATATAAATATATTGATTATAAATTTTTATGTTATTTTATATTACTGTAATGTTACATTTATTACCTTATTAAGTTTAATTTACCCGTCACTGATTAAAAAAACATTTGTAAATGCAGGTTGATGAAGTAACATGAATCTACAACTCGATCTACAAAACTTTAGCATAATATAGTGGACATATAAAGTATGCAAGAATTTTTTGTTCATAATTATATCCTCAAGTTCAGGTAGGAATTCTAAACATGCCGACCAACAAATAATAAACGAGGATAAAATTCGCCGTACCATGATTATTTTATGTTTAACAGTTGTACTAAAATGGACATGGTATAAGAATTCCCTTATTAGGGCTGCGATGAAATCACACACGTGGTCGTTACATGAGAGGATGGAAACACCATTCGACATGTGACGTGTCGATATTGCGGTTTGCCCTCTAATTCACCAAGGTCAGGGAAAGTTTTCTAATCGAGTGAATATCAAGTTGAGACATGACGACTGCAGCAGTTGCTCCCCTCAGAAAGGGACCGCGTGCAGCTTATGCTCGAAGGAGGAGCAGAGGCCACTGATCGATGGGGGTGGGACTAGTGAGGGCGTGCAGGCAACAATGTCTCACTCGGATTCCCGCGCGATCTCGGGTGGGGCGGAGACGGTCCAGATCCCTTGGCCGGAGGCTGCCCGTGAAGCGAGGGGTTGATTCAGAGCGCGTGGCCTCGGAATTCCGTCGATGGCGCATCTCCGGTAGCGGGTGATAAAAGGCCCGAGTATTTGCATTTTGGGGGTTGGTTGCGGCGCCACGAGGGGCGCGTCAGAGCCCCGACGACGCGCAGCTGATTAATGACGCGGCCTTGGGGAAATTGGCCTTCTTGGCGACCCCGTTTCGATGGCCGCCGTGGCGCAAGTCGTGATTCGGACGCAGTAAAAAGCTCGCGCAATATTCGCCACGGAGTCGCCCGCCGAGCCTCGGGACCCGATCAATCCCCGCGGTGATAATAGCGGCCGGGACTTTTCGCCCGAGTCGCCCTGTCGAATATTAATTACCCCAGGGCTCGGCGCTATCGAGCCGCGGTGGTGCATCCGGCGAGTGCAGTGCGCGTTGGCTCTGGGGATTTGTAAGGGAAAAGAGGTGGCGCCGGCGGCCAATCAATGCGCCACTGCGGTCGACTGATGGCTATCGAATGGTTTATTCGTTCGGAGCCCGATGAGCGATTATCGAGGCCTGGCTAGAGCGCCTGTCAGGCCCTTGGTTCTACGCGGGCTTAATTGTGATCGCGGGCCGCTGTGAATCATTACGCCACCGCGGCCCAAATTATCCTGTCACAAATTAAATTCTCATAAAATCACGCGACGTCGGTGAAAAATTTACGACGCAAATCCTGGAATTAAGCTTAATGGAATATCTGTAATAGTGAATTTCTTTCATTTCCTTTAGTGTTTGAATATTGTTCCTTTAATATTTCCTCTCCATGTAATCATTCTGCGCAATTGTAAACAATTGTGTTTGTTATTTTAGCGCAATCTCGTACAAATTACGAGGTGAAATCGCATTTGTATTATGCATTTGGTGGATGCATACACGTTTAATTTTTATTGCAGCTTACATGTGCTAATGTACGATCTTTCGTCATTTTAAAAAGGATTCTGTTCGTTGGGCATGGTAAATTTAAAAAAAACTTTCCATCCAGTAGATGTGGGAAAGGTATAATCATTTTAATTAATCACACAATATGCAATTGCATATGTATAAAGGGAAAAGCATGTCTTAATTTAGTAAAAGCATAGCTTGTTAAACCAACGGATGTATGTTTCTTAAAGTTTTAATCAGTTTTTTACAAGTTTCAAATTTGATTGAAATAGCGTTTCCGGAAAAGAACCGCCTTTGACCCAGTGCTGAGAACTTTACCGCAACAATATCCAGGCAAGTCGAGTGAGAAATTCGCACTGTACCCGAGTCACGGCCTGAATCCGGAGGGTAACCGCAATAAATAGCCTCCGCGGGCTCTTAAAAATCAAGAGTGACTTATTTTAACCAGAGATGGGGCGAGCCAGACAGTCTGGGCGCTCGCGGTTCTCGAAAGCGCCGGGAGCGGCGTCCGGCTGGCCGCAGTAGTAGCCAGCCGCCTATGATGCGGCATGGCTAAGGGTGTTCCCGGCGTTGCGGGTGACTCTCGTTGCTGCGAAAGTTGTCCCTTTTCAAATTCGCAACAGAGAAACGGGATAACTGCGGCCCTGCCTCTCGCACCTGCACGCAGTGCGCCCCGGGGGAAAAGTTCGGGATCCGCTGGTGCCTGGATCAGTCGGCGCTTTTTGGCCCCTTGCTTTCGACAAGCTGTTACGTAGAGTAACTGCGCGCGGCGGTGGATCGACGCCCGGTCCGGGTTTGCTTGTCCCGAATGGAATCGAGCTCCCGTCCCGGCCAAACAAGGCCTTTCCCAACCTCGAGCCTCGCTCGCGCCCTCCGCTGTTCCCCCTTTCTTCGCTTGTCTATTCTCCGCGAGAGGACAACGCCGTGTTACATTGAACCCGATCGTACATGCGTACAGGGACTGTCTTTTATTTCTGCGCCTTCGCAGCGGCTGGCTTTTACACACGCCGACTTGTTGTTTAACAGCACACAGAGAGCAGCCTGGTTTTTCTACAGTATCGTAGATCATTCGGTTCCTAAAAAAATTACACTAATCCTATCAAAAATGACTTGTATTACGACACAGTCAAATTTATCAAATAAAAGAATATGTACTTCTTATATTTTTGTTCTTTTGTAGAAATATGTTTGATAGAATGAAAGAATTTTAATTTATAATTTTGCAATTTAACATCACACAACGCATTTTGTGTATGTAACCATTTCCAGGCTTCCTGCGTCAAAGTTACTTTACCAACTAAACCGTAGAAATTATTCGTAATAAATTAAATTAAAGCGATCTTGAACGCATTTCCAGGCCACCTAACCTACAATTCAAATAACTGTCACTACAGCGTCGCCAAGAAATTCATGAGTAAACTGTACTAAAAATATTTAGATTTTACTACCCTAAGTAATATATTTTATGGGCTTATTTAAAGGAATTAATTTTTACTAAATTATGTACCTTTTAATAATTAGAAGTATAGTAATATATGTTATAATAGTAATATATCTTCCGATTATTATACAAAACGCAGTATTTTTATATTAAAAATATTCTAATTTTTATTATAAATTTTCTGTGTATAAAGTATTATTGTAGTACCGATTGAAAAAATACCCTGGCAGTATCAAATAATTTAATTTTTTATAAAACTTATACAGTGACATACAAAGTTGATAGAAAGTTAAGTAAATCATAGAGAAGAACAATACAAATAAAATGCGAGTGTTTTTCGCCGGTCTCTCCTTGAGTCTCTTCCGCAACGCGCCCAGCTTCAGGTCTCATTATCCGTCCTAATTTGGGAAGTTCATCTCGTGAACAACTTCACGCGGGAACCAGTCAAATCCTCGAAAGGACAAGAGAACGTTTCATAACAGACTATTCCTCGTTACAAACGGGTCGGACGCACCTTCAGGCGAACGGTTACGTAAGGACGATCATCGACCCCCGGAGCGGAGCGATTTCGATTATCTGTTTTTCCCCGGCCGGGCTCGAACACACATACGCGCGCACTCGCGGAGGTAATCAATAACGCGGATCATCGGGGCGCTTGCTCTCTAATTAAAAGCCGGCGGCCGATGGAGGGAGGAGCGAGGAGGAGCCGAGTGGCGAGCCGCTGCGCCCAGCTGTGCGGGCGGCATTAACGAGTGGGACCTCGGTACAGTCGGAATGCGCCTCGTGGGGGAGTCTTCCCGAGGCTTGGGACCGCGCGGCTGGGTATCGTCGCCGCGGGTAATCGGCGCTCAGCCCTCCGAATATGCACTTAGTTCCATGAAGAAAGCGTACGAATTGAATGGAACCGGGCAGGAAAAGTAGGTCGCCTCGAGGCTCCGGCGGCTGCATCAACGGCAGCAATTACTCCACTTCTGGTGCAGTAATCTTGATTCGAGCAGGGACGCCGCGCCCGAGCCGCTCCCCCGTGACTCCTGTCGAGGCCCTTTTCAAACTATGCAATTTCGCCAAGAACACGCGCCCAGATCCCAAAGCCTTCGAGGGTATATCTAGAAAGCGCGCGCATTTCATGAACTTCGCTTTAGCGGCAGCTTTACAAAATCAAGTGAGAAAAACGTCGATCGCCTCATGCACCAATTCCAATCATCAAATATCCATTCGAATCCAATACTTTTTCCCAATTTCGGGCGAAACAATGCTCGCGGCAAGCGTCAATAGCCTCCGCGCATGTTTAATACCCGTCACAAAATAATATCTTGGTATTTTAATGGGATTTTGGAGTCCCAGTTTAAGGGACTCTGTAATAAAAATTACAAATTATGCAATGTATCATAGTATAAATAATCACATCTTTTTTGTTTGTATGATTACGCCAGAGCGTATTTATAGCTTGCTATAAAATATAAGAAAAAAACCTAAGATATGTTTTCTGTATAATAATATGTACACAGAGAAAAATGCTATAAGAATCGTTATAATACTTTTCTGAAAAATGTATCAAATCACAAAAGTTATATATTTTACAGTAAAAATTGATTATTTTACTTACAAATACTATACATATGTTTATTTTTGATATACAACGTTTTTGTCAATAGTAATGTTAAATCAATAATTTTGTACTTATTATTTTCCACTATAAATTATAATAATTTTTTTTAATTGACAAGCATCTTCCTAATTTACTCATAAGTTTAGTAAAAATTTATTTCCGTCCAGATTGTTAAAAATAGTACTTTGTACTTAAAGATAATAATGAGTGTGATAAAGAAAAGATTTCTTACTGTACTCATGATAAACTAGTGTGCTATGCACATAATTGATCAAAGGGACAATAGGAGAGAGCCTGGCGTAGCGGTATTCGATCGGTGCATCAAAAGCGTCAAGGACCGCAAATCCCTCAACCTTCGGATGGCTGCACCTCTAAACGCCAGATTGCGCTTGATGTAAGGAAGGGCCGCGAGGCGGTACTCACCACATCGATGAGCTGTGAGAGCTTGAGCTTGATGCAGACCCGCAGGACGTCCGAGGTATTCACCACGGGCCGCACGAGCTTGTTGTAGTTTGAGAGCAGGTCGTCGTAGAGCCGCTTGGCGTCCGGGTTACCCGCGACGGCCCCATAGACAACGAGGGCCGACAGGAGCCAAACCCGCAGCGTCTCCCCGATCGACGGAGGCATCCTCGCGCCTGTTCCCGTCTGGGCCTCGCGCCTGCAACATGCGCCCTTTTGATAAGGAGTACTCTAGTCAGCAGTAACGCAGCCAAGGACGTCTGCCTAATGCCTCCGCTTGATGCCAATTAAAACACTGCCGACGCACGAAATCCCCGTATGATTCCAGTATGTGCGTTTTGTTATGAGCGTATTAAATCTTGTCGCAAGCCGAGTTGCCCGTATCATTTTATCCTCCTTACACATTCCGGCTCAAATGCAATTTCATCATTGATCGAATCACGGGCAAATATCAATTCTATTAAAATTAAATGCACCACTTAGGCTCTTGTAGTATCTACACGAACGGATAAAACTCTCTTTATCATTAAAACATTTACGAAGAGGATGCTTCGTTCAATACGATACAAAATGTGCTGAAAAATTATAAATCTAATTGCAAATCACCTAAAATTAGGTACACTTTAAAGTGCATTAATCGGTTTTCTCGGAAAAGGCTTTATTTTTCGTTTCTACGGCATTCATTATACGGAGTTCAAATTGGATAAAATTTATGCTGTGTACAATGCAGATATGGGTTTTTTAGGCGAAAAAAAGTCAAAAGTAGAAGTGGAGTGAAAATTTAACGTAACAGGCGATTTAATTGTAAAGGATTTCACGAGCCCGTGGCTGCATAAATAAAAGATTATAAAGTTATTTTGACTAGATATCACGAAAATCTTAGTAATATTAGATTTAAGTATTACATAAAATATATTTAATTATCATTGTGTCAGTTTTTAAAAATGATGCGTGAGTATACTAAAGGGGTACGAGTAGAAAAGTATCGAGTATGGTCAGGCAAAGACAAGAATTCTCCGTCTTTTTCAGAAAAAGCAATGGATTTATCACATAACGTTTGGCGATGAATATATTTTTGTATCATTTATGCAGACACGAAAAAATATTTAGAAACAAGATAGTTGTAATTCTTGTAGTGAAACTTAACAAAAGCAGTTTTTGATATGTAAATCCTTCGCTACATTGGCGAATATTTAACTTTCGTTATCGTCTTTCTGTCGATTCGAAGAACCATAGTATCAAGTTTTATGACAACGCATGGATCATATAAGAGATAAAAGTAAATTTTGGAAAATACTCGGAACAATAGTCCCGCGGGGGAAAGAATGTATTTAACGAAGGTGCAAGTCATTGCGGTCATTTATCTTGAGGGATCGCAAAGCCAGAGGCAATGGAGCAATTAACTCTTTTGCAAATACTATCTTTTCATCTTAGTGTAACTTTTCAAAAGCGGGCATTTAACCAAGCAGGCCGGCTTGTTTCTTTGAATCGCTACTAATTAAACAGCCGATGGAGATATGAGGGACACCAGCCTAGATCTAGCGCAGTAGAGGCACGTCGTCTGTATAACTGGCGCGATGAAAGTCGGATGTAGGAAAACAACAAGCACACGGGATGGACTGCGCGTCTAACGATCTCGATTCCTGTGAGTTCGGCGGACGCGTCGAGGATCCGTACCTGAAGCCTGAAGGAGGAGTCTGTCAGTGGGTGGCGGTCGGTCGGTCAGGGCGTCTTCCTCATGGCATCGATCGGCGCGGGCGGTGAGGAGGTGGCCTCCTCGGGAGTCTGGCTCCGGCGCAGGCGGGGCTCTCACGTGCCGCCGCGCGGCTTCGGGGCTCGGCGGCGCTCCTCTGACGCTCGCTCGGGGGGCGAGCCGCTGCGCACTGCCGGGGTCCGCGCCCGCCACCGCCGGCTGGCGCCCGCGGCCCCGTCGCCGCCGGGGGGCGCCACCCGCCCGGCGGGTTCACCCCCTACCCCCAGCCCCCACCCCGCATATATCGAGTGGCCCAGGCCGCCGGCCGATAAGCATCTCCCGGCCAGCTCGCCTTTCCCTTCCCTTTTCGCGCGACCCCCTCAGTCCGCCACCGCTCAGCTTCCCGTCCCGATTAAGATGCGACTGATTAAGCGATGACCGCCCGCTCCCGTTTTTTTCTCCCGGATGTGTGCCCACTCTGCCTCCGGCCCATCAAACGGGTTTATTTCTATATGTTGTCTCTGCGTGCGAGCCGAGGGCACGGTGACCGCCCGCAACGCCCACGCCGCACGTCCCTCTTTCCTCTTTGTTTCCAACTGCAGTCGTTTTCTTTACTCCCAGACCCGATCTACACTAAAGGTTTTTTCCGCGATAGCTAAATTTGCCGGGGAAAATGATAAGCTCGCACGACAGAGGCAGTGGTATTAGAGTATGTTTTACACAGCGCCCGAATGATTTGGAGGGTTCTTCTGAGGAACCTGGTAACTTCTTTTTTCATCATACTTTTCAAGAGTAACTAAGCTCGATTGATAAGGGTACCGAAAGAAATTACACTTACTTTGAAAATTAAAACGAAATGAACCCTGCCCAATGAAAGTGGAAACCCTAATTTCATTTGACACTTTCACAGGACTTATCAAATTAAAAAATAATTAATTCCTCATACAAAAACTTAAAATATTATACTGTTCTGCAATTCACTATTCAATAATATATAGATTGTAAATCTTATAGATTGCGCGCGTGTATCTGCACGAAATATGAATGCATAATGAATCACAAAAAATTATTTTCCACTTATTTAAATAAGTCATACAAATTTTTACCTTTAATATGGATATAAATTAATAGTGGATAATACATAAGATTACCTATTATACGTAATTTATAATCCTACTTATTAAATTATTAATAACGAAAGTATTTTTCAGTAATAAATACATCTATTGTTGAAGTTTTGCAGATAATTTTTCAAGAAATATTATAATGTTCTGAAAAACTATTCATACTATAATGATCTCGTATTACCTTATACCTCTGTTTTATTTTGAATTGATGCAAATGAAATATTGTAGCTTCAATTTTTGTCGAAATATAAGCAGAGTAAATCTGGACTAGAACCATCTATAGCCATATCTTCTTTAGCTCTACTTTTTCTGCTCAGCAATTATTTGTGTTTTATATTGAGTGAAAATGTTTTCGTATATATTTATTTCCAATTATAACCAATGGTGTATTTAGAATATTTAAAATTCGAACATGAATTATTATTTTATACATTTGTAATCATTGTAATTTTTTTAAATGGCAGTGATATAAAATTCGGATACTCTTCTATTCACAAATTGAATACCCATATAATGACAAAATTATACTTTCATTTTGAAATTGGGGTATCCGCTTGTTCATGTTTCAGCATTTAAGAATATTGAACATATATTATCAATAATTATATACAGTTATAATAATTTATTAAAGTTTTGTTGAATATATAACGCCTTGTAATAAGGGATTCTCTGTTAATCATAAATTAGCAATTGCGTTGTCACAAAATATATTTAGCAATCTATTATAATTTGAATTAATTTTTTAATACATTTTGCATCGTTTTTTATAAATATGTAAAGCAGCTCAAACTTAAAACTAAAACATGTATAATTAAGACCAATTATTTTTTGGTAAAAATGCTTATAAAAGATATGCAAAAATTAGTTTGTATGAATCAGTACTCTAGTTAATTACTGTTTTTCACAGGTAAGTAGAGATAAGTATGTAAGGTTGTCGACTTCTCAATCCGCTGCAGCGTGCGTCTAGGCACACTACCACATTGTTGACTTCCGTGGCACCGGTGCAGAATACGTGTACCTTGTGTGTCAAGTGGCCGGATGAGCGCCAAGAGCCAAGCCGACATGGTACAATGGATTCACTGGTGTGAGAGCAACAAACCGGTGCTTAGTCGACGCTTGAAAACGAGAGACGGTATAGGAATAGATGAGATCTCAGTATAGAGAGAGATTTTCGAGCGGATAGTGGTTTGACCATATCGATTTGACGATTGGCCAGATACTCGATTGGGGCTCGGAAGTCCACGGGCGTCAGCGATGTATTTTTGGAAGTATGGTTTTTGTTTGCTCGGATCGAAGATCTTACACATATATGTCTTTGAACATTCTAGACATGAAAGTATAACAAGTTAATGTATAAAATAATGTTATTGATTATATGTTAATAACCATATTAATTATTATTATTTTTTATCTTTTTATTATTTATGAAAAATGAATCAAATATACTTTGTTTTACATAATGTTATATCCACAAGGTCGAGTACACGGTACTTTTAAAAATAATTGCGAAGGAAAATTATTAAAATTGTTAAGAAAAAATAAATAAACAAGGCATGAGGCAAGGCATTTACTAAGTATTTTGTTGTAAGATATGCAGCCAAAAATTTTAATAAGTTTTCAAGCAAACTTGTTAGAGACGCTCAAACAGATTATGTACAGAGTCAACATAGGGTAAGAAAAAAGAGCAAGAGAGGAAAGAAAGACAGTGAAAAAGCGAACGGGCGACGTTAAATACAGAGAAACAAGCATAAATAAGTGTTCCGCGAAAGAATGTAAATAAAAAAGGGTTATGAGCGCATTCGAAAAAGATGGGGAGACGTATTGAGGAGACTTGGCATGCTACCAGTAATCTTCCAGTATCAGCATTACCGACACTGCAGTTCAACCTTTGTTGCTTCCTATTCTCTCTCCATTGCTTCTGTTGACATGTTGTATTAACCCATTCTGAAACGATTTTTTCTTACAGTTTCTTGCGATATATGATTCATGCATATGTATATTTGACAGACTTTAGTAGTATTACTCAGTGACGCGATCTTGAACAATGCATTTGACAGGCACGCTCGCGTACATACAAAGACAAATTTTATGTTATGTTTAAAATAATTTAACGTAATTTAAAATTTACCTCGAAATTTACGTTAAAAATCTAAAAACATAGTAGTAAAAAATAAAACTAGCAGTGATACAAGTGACTCAACACTTGATTATAATGTAATCCTAACCTTTTATCCTACCATAACAATATAATCGGATGATTAGTGCGATGATTATCGTGACACTTGCAGAGAAAGAGACAGAGAGAGTCAAAGAGAATGATCTCACGTGGTCTAACCAAAACACTCTCTCTCTCTCTCTCTCTCTCTCTCTCTCTCTCTCGCACCCAACGATCGAGACGAAAAAAGGTTCGAAAACCGATTTTTAATTCTACTTGCACTCGGTTCGAATGTGCATTCTCGTACCGCGCGCTTTGATTGTGTCTATTAATACTTATAAATAAAAGAATTGTTTGAGGTTATAACTCCGAATCATTCTCAACATAATTTCACCATCATTTTCAGCAAATCGTGCCCACTTCCTGTCGTCTTCTAGAAGTAATATGTGCAAATAATATGCTACATCTGCCCATAGATCATGAAGTTTAAATATAGTTTAAATATAGTTTATATTATGGCCAAAAACACTTTGAATTTTTACCATTAAAAAAAACAAACGATTACAACTCGAATATACCTCAAAATATATTGTATTTATAAGAATACTTTATAGTTGTTTTTCAATGCACTTCTTAATAAAGTGCATATGACATGCAGGCATCATTAATTATATATTTACATTTTGCATCATTTAATCACATTTAGTATTTTTAAGTACTTAATAGGTTTTCGAATACTGAAACAAATAAAAGAAATTATCTTGTTGTTTAATGTTCTTCAGTGAGTTCTACAGTCATAAGTTTCTTAAATATTATAGATATAATTAACTGTTATTTTCTATTAAAATTTGTAAGTTACTATTTTATTTATGAATATCAATAACGTATTAAATTAATATGAGAAGAAAAAATAAATTATATTTTAAAATAATTAGCAAGCAACCACTACGCAGTAAAAAATAATTATTAGTTTAAATATTAAACAATAGCAAATAAACATTAAAAAATTCCAATAGCTTTCATCATATTTTGATATTAGATAATTAATTTTTTTTTAAAAATTTCAAGAACTTTTCAAAAGATAATTTTACGAAAAATTAATAAAGAGTTGATTTTTCGAATGGATTTATAATTAAATATCTAAAAATGATCTTGAGGCAAATGATTGTTAAATAAACTCTGAAGATGCAAATAGAATTCAAGAGTAATTTGAATATAAACTCAGCCTTTTTCAGAGAAAAGTTTAGTAGTGAAGAATGCACACATTCAACTTTTTTTATTTTGTATGTAGAACCTTTTAGTATGTACTTCTGGACATTATTTTAAGCAATTGTAAAGGACAGACATGATTGTGATTCTGATTACATACATATATTTTAATATTAACAGTAATATTAATAAGAGTAGTATTTCATGCAATTTCAAATTGAATTTTAGATGACTTTTAGATTTCAGAGAAAACAGACAACTGCGCAAATCATGTTTTCAATGTTAATAAGTCATTACAGGAAACTTTGCATTACGTAATTCATTTGTATTTTTTATTTCTAACATAAATGAAAACTTCAAAATGTTTAACACTGATATAGCTATGATGATATTCTATAAATAGTGAATTAGTTAATTACTCAATGGGAAAGAATTATCAGTACCACCACAAAAATAATTTATAACTCTAATTTATAATTCTTGAATTTTTAATAATAAATAATTTTTATAATAATTTGTAAATAAAACAACCTTATTAATTAATTTTATTGTCGCATGTAATCATAAAAAATTTAATATCTACAATTTTTATGTGTTTCGACAAAATTTCGACAATAATTAATACTAATTATTAGGAATATTCGATGCCGAAAAGATAATTTCAGAAGAAATTAGATAGAAATCCTCCATATTTTTTAGATCAAATCACTAGCAATAAAAATAAGAACTATATGCGAGATACTTTCAATAGCCACTCTTGAATTTTAACAGTAATACATGTTTAGTAATAAATGATATATATATATAAATTATGCTTATTTTGTAGCAAAATAAGTTACTATGTAATAAGTAAATTAGTTCAAGTTAAATTTTTTACGATGATTATATTTGTAATGATACAATTTTTAACATCTTAACAATAATAATTTTTAAAAATTGTATAATATAGTTAAATGTTTGATTTTTTGGACATGGTAACGTTTATGCGCATAAAGATTATGCTCGTTTATAACGTACATGAAAATTTATAGACTTACCAACTGCGCTTATTTAGAGAATTGGTGGCGCTGTCGTCAATTATGAGGAAGAAAAGTAGAAGTATATAAGCTACAGCACTGCTACGCAGCTACATAATATAAGGGCAGAGTAAGGACAAGGATTGGTGGGAAAAGGAATCGAAGACCAATCACAATTGATCATAATTTTTTCGAAACAGTTTTGAAATCGATTAATAAAGTATGTGCACGTGGATATAAGTTTTGCTATATTTAAAAAGTTGTATGAATTCTCACCTTATGAATGTATATGTTCTATTTTTTGAAACTTGTAAGTAACTGTTTTATGAATTACTAACATGTTAAAATAATATGAGAAGAAAATAAAAGTATATTATACTGAGAAATAATTATTCTTGTATGCATAATTGCTATACGTATTCTTGTAATATTCTGTTAAAATGTGCAGATATAGAAGGAAATATTGTGTGGTTAAAATTGTTGCGTAGTTTCAATTATTGAATAGTTTTAAGTTACCAAGTAGTTTAATTTATTATATAATAGGATGTTATTATTTAATTTGCCAGAATTAATGTAAGTATTAATACAAGAAACATTTTAACGTCTATTGCTATTATTGAGCAAATAAATAATACAAATTCATTGTGAGAGACTTTTGTTTCTTGTGGAGAAAACTTTCCTAACCTCTAATATTTCATTTTTGTTTGTTTTTACAAATATTTTTCACAGTCTGATACAGCAAAAAAATTATGTTGAAGAATGAAAATGATTTATCTGAAATCGTATGGGATCCTGTAAAAATATTTGAATTCTCTGTTGATTATAAATTTGCTATTGTCATCTTGAATCAACCCATACATCTGAATCATGATTATATACTACCATTATGGGAAAAAGGTATGGTTATAATTATAAAAATTAAAACATTTATCTAATGGTTTTTGTACTTATAAACAGCACACATTACTGTCACTGTGGATGGAGGTACGAATCAATGGATGGAATACTTAGGAGATCGAGTGGGTGACCTAATGTCAGGAAAATCTAAGGCATATTTACCAAATATAATAACTGGTGATTTTGATAGCATATCACCAAATTTATTAGAGAAATTGAAATATACAGATACTAATATAATTTATACTCCTGATCAAGATGAAACTGATTATACAAAAGCTTTGATTCAGCTTAAAAAGTACACAGATGTAAACAATATTAAAGTACACTATCTAATTTTTCTTAATATTTTTTATTATAAAGATATTCATAATAAAGTTATTAAATAATTAATATAAATTATTGTTGTTGTTGCTAGATAAATGGAATTTATGTCTTTGCTGAAACAGCTGGCAGATTTGATCAAATTATAGCTAATATTAATACATTGCACAAGTGTGATAAAATAGTTGATAATGTTCCGGTATGTTTTATTTAATTCTATATAGAAATTAAAGTTTCTAGCTATTTTATTATAATAATAAATTATTATATTATTTTTAAAGGTAGTTCAAATTGCTGGTGATTCATTAACATGGTTATTAAATTGTGGTAGTCACAGAATAAAAATTCCAGATAATTTACTACAAAGTAACAGTTGGTGTGCTTTAATTCCATTTGGTAGTTCAAATAGTTGCATTACTACTACTGGTCTAAAATGGAATTTAAGTAAGAATCATTTTTATTTCATTAATTTCAAACCACTGATAGAAACTTGTAGAAAACCGAATTTAAAATCAGTTTGATATTATGTAACAAGTTTATGATTTTTTCCAGATAAAACTTGTATGAAAATTGGCGAATTAATTAGTACATCAAATACCTTTAATGGTGAACCTGAAGTTACAATAGAAACTAATGTACCTTTAATCTGGTCAATGCAGATCAAATTTCCTGTAAAGTAATGTACCATAATTTATGGGCAAGAATTTGCTACTAGTAATTTATGACAAATGTACGATTCATGTAGATATGGCATTATGGTAAAAATATGAAACATTATGAATTTGTAAATAATATAAAGCTTAAAAATTAATTTTAGGATTATTATGTTTTATATGAAAAAATACTCATAGAGTTAGTTATATTGATCTCCTACTATAAAATAATATATAATTCTTATCTATACAGAAATACATCTATAGCTACATTTGTAAATTGTAAAAATGTTTTGTTTTTGTTAGTTTAGTTAAAGTGCAAATTTTAAAACCAGTTAATAAAAATGTGCTGAAAAGTTTACCTTACAATATTTTTTTATTTGATATTGAAATCCATTTTTGATAAAAATCATTAGAACATAAAAGAATATAGATATTTCTTGTGTACATTTAAATAAAATTTAAAAATGTTAAATATTATTTTTTAAATAACATTTTAATAAAATCTCACATATTTGCTATTCGAGTGAATACTACTTGAAAGTAAAAGCATTTTTGCTTAAAGAACATTAGTACATAATCATATGTCAAAGTTGAATTCATTTTAGTCTAACAAAATTTATTATACTACATTTTATATTATAGTTATATTACAAATAGATTGAAATTTAAAAGATTGTTGCCTCAAATAAGTAATAAAAAAATTTGTACACTTGCTTAAATGTATATAATGATCGATTCAGCAACATTAACAAGCTGTGTTAAAAATGTTTTATTTAAAAGATTCATAATTAATTAAAAAAGAAGAATGATGAATAAAGTTGATCTTAGTGTAGAAACAGTATAAAACTGTTGGAACTGATATCATTTTTGGATTCTTTATGCTACTATTTGAACTTAATGAATTAATTAACAAAATCGAAGATTCCGCATTAGAAGAGTAAAAATTGACTGTGGCATATATTTAAAGATATTTATAAAATGAGAGTGATCTAGCATAATCCTTAGGTACGGTACAAGTACGTGTAGCTATTGGAAAGAAAGGTGTGCTCGAGTCGAGACATTAACGATTAGAGCACAAGTAGTAAGAATAATAGTTGAGCGAGGCTCCGGGTGAAGTGGAGGAGCAGGGGTTGGTTGTCCGGATCGGGCCGAGTGGGTGGGGGCCAGCGATCAGCTGTTGGTCGTGTTTACAGGCGAGCGGCGTGGCGGCAGGCGGTGCACGCGGCCGGCGGCGGCTCGGCTCACGGCTGTCGCCTATAACGTCGCGCGCTTATAGAGCTCTCGGGCGGTTAAGGCGGCGCGCGGTCAGTAGTATAGCTCGCGCCTCGCTGCCCGTCGGTGTCCGTTGGCCGGCCCTCGCGCACTCGCGTGCACCCGCGTCACCCACGCCCTCTCGTTATCCCCCGCCCGCGAGGAGCGGCTGCACCGGTGTGCTCGGTACGGGGGAGGCCGCGCGGTTGTATGTACTGCGCGCTGCTATGGCGACAGGGAGTAGTTGATTGTTGCTGCGGGAATACGCAGTGATACACATCTAATCAGTGAGCCGCGAAAGCGAGCGTCGATCGAGCGGACCTCTTTCACCGGTGCTGCTTTCCAGGCTATACCTGCGACGCGCCGAGCGGTGAGTGTCGCGACTCTTTCGCAACCCGCACCCCATGAGTCCATCCATCTGGGCAGAGCTGCGGGTTTTGAAGAGATCAAGAGTTTTTGACGCGACGGCGTGCCATTCGTTCCCGCGGCAAGTACATGTGCGACCCGGCGACATCCGCGACGGTTCACTCGAGCCCAGCCGTGGCTATTAGGCACGGACGCCTCTACACCGTTCGAAAATTATTTTTATCTATCCGCCGCGTCTGCGACGGCTCACTCGTGTGTGTACACAATGTTCATGGAATTCTTAAACTTATTTACTCTATAGCAATGCGTAACCTGTTGGATTTTAAAATCGACAATCGCGAAGCGGTATACAGCTCTAGGTCTACTTCTCGAGGAAACGCGAGAGCGGTATACAGCTCTAGGTCTACTTGTTAATGGAAGGCGTCGCTACAGAAATCGTCATCGGCTTGAATTTTGAGTTTGCAGTGGCAAATAACAGGCGGCGGAGAGCAGAGCAGTTTTCCCGATAAGCGCTTCGGCAAAGAGAGGCCGCGTTGAACAACACTGGTGCCTGAACAAAAGCGGTCATTTTCAGCCGGCAGACAGTGTCGGGCCGAAAAGCGGCGCTGGCGCTGTCGAATTGCCTATTATGCCTCGCGTAAAAATGAGCGGGCACTTAGGCCGCTGCCGAGAGCCGGCTGTGTGTTTGCCTTCCTACTTTCCCGAGGCCCGACAAGAATCTATATTTGCTTATTGCCTTTTAACTATCCCGCATACGCGTGCACGGGGGGCGCACGCAGACGCGATTTGCAGACGGAGGCCGGGAGAAAATCGCTGATACTGATCGGAGTGCCGAGCGAACGACTGGCAAGCGGCGGAAGCGCCACCGAGGGAAGCCCCGAATGACCCGTGCAGGCACGCGGCGTCGCTCGAAAATTCCTCGGTAATTGCTTTTTCCAACGCTTGCTGCGAGTCTGTTCGCGCGCGCGAGTGTAACGGCCAAAGCTCGGGCCGCAGCCGCGACGCCTTGCCTAAAACACCAGCGATACTACAAACGATCCGCCGCGTTGGTGGCGCGAGATAAATCGCGACGAGAGAGCCGGGGAAAGAAAGGCGCGCGCGACGGGCGAAGAAACCGGCGCGGGCGACGATTAGATAGCGCCCGCGAGGCTTTTCTTATATTGAGCGCTCGCATCCGAGCGGCTGACGGCTCGCTTTCGAATTGGCTGCCCGCGTGCGCGCGCGAGCCGCCGAGTCTGGAATTTCATCGCGTGGCCGTAAAACCGTGCGCGCGGGTGCAAAAAGGTCGACGGGGGCGGGGGAGTAGTCGAAAGCGCAGGGCCGGTCAAGGACTCCATTTTCGAAAGAGCTCGGCCGCCACACCCCGCGCGCGCCCTGCCTCGCCGAGCCCGGCCTCCCGAGGCCCTTAACTGCTCTGCACTCGGGGATAGGCTGCTTGTTATTATAGAACGTTGCGTGGCGCTTGTGACCAAGGTGTATAAGTCGCATGATTGATGAGCCCCGACAGACACGCCACGAGCCGCGCCAGTTCTACCCGACACTGTCTTCAGCCGACTGATTTGACTGGGGCACTGCTGTTCCTCCTCACCTCCTTTACATAATTGAAGTCCATTTTTTCATTGGCATTAAGAAATGTCAAACACGCCTTATCTCTGTACGACCGTGTGGCCAAAGTTGCATTCGACTTTTCTACTTCGATCGTGTATCTGCAACTTTAGCACTGTAGTATTTTGTACAGCAATTACTAGATATTCTAGTGAAATTTGTTGTGCAAACGACCAGTTAATATATTCGGAAAATTTATTTGCGGACATTAAGGTTTCAAAGTGGCGTAACAACGAGTTTAATTAAACGTCTATGTGCTCATCTATATGTTACGCGCTCAATCATCCTAGAAATGCGATTTCCATTCTATAAGTACTTCGATCAGCAAGCTCATTAACCAAATTCCTCCTATGCGAAACAACAAATTATTCAGTTACATTAGCTAAATTTGATCGTTGAAACTTTTTGTTAGTTTACCTGCAATTATACTATTGCCTAACTTTAAGTGATATACTTTGATAAGTAATTATCAAAATTGGTCAAAATATCATTTTTTTATATTTTTGAAAAATATTCTTCATTTTTAATGTATTTTGTACTTATTAACCGCATTATTCCATGTAACGATTTTTGAATAACTCTGTATTATTATCTTGTGCATATTCGACGTTCTTCATTAAAAAAGCGTAAAATAGTAATTAATTTTCCAAATATAAATTAATTTGTCCCAAGATATGTCCTAATATTTATTATATCTCTCAATGTATAAAAAATATGCAACTAGTTAGCATTTACACATAAATGCTTTATAGAAATCATTTATGAGAATGTGTTTAACGCATAAATAATATAAAGATACCAAGATTAAGAAACATTTATATAACTTAAATTATAAAAATAGTGGATATTAAATTTCAGCAACATTCAATTAGTCTTCAAATGTCGGCATTGATGTCGCATAGATAGTCTGAAGGTTGCGACTCAAACTGTATCTTTCAACTCATTGATTAGTAATATCATAATTGTTTTATTATAAATGTTTTTAGATCAACATTTAAACGATAACACTTTATTATTTAAATAGTTCAAATATAAAAGTTCATGTACAAGCTTATTGGTCTATAGATCAAGACTGACTGAGAAACTTATGTAAACTATATTTCGATATATTATCCATCTATATAATCTGCGTTCTGATAAAAGATTTTCAGCCTATGGAAACTATTTCGGTAGTCTTGTTTCAGTTAACGTTGATAAATCTATTAGGAGATATATAATAAATAAATCTATTAGGAGACTTTTGTCTCTCGAGAAAGATTTATTTGCTTTGTATCAATATAGTGGGATACTCAATGAGCTATTATTGCTTTTCTAGTAGTTTTCGTTTTTATTTTTACTATTGCCTTTTAATTTAAATGTTTAGAATGGCATATTAGCGGCCCATGCTTTCTTATTTATTTAAGTGATGAACAAGAAATTTATCCTATCATATCATGTGCAAATGATGACGATATCTATTGATGAATTTGCTGAGAAATCTTAATAAGGCCATGTTGGATTATTAATCAGTGTAAATAGAATTCTTTTGATTAAATAGTATCTGAAATTTTTAATAGGTGTTATGTTAGGTGCTCGAATAGGTGTCTTGTGATGTTGTATATAGTTCATGCAGTTAAACTTTTATGTATATATATAACTATATTAACATGCATAATAAACTATTAAAAATAAGTTTGACAGTGGAAGACATAAATGGGCGCTCCTTGTTAGTGGGTCTGTAATCGATAATAAGACTTAATTTTCTACTTTTTTCATGGCCATTGCGCAATGAGAATTACGTCATTAACAAACAGTTGAAGTTTTTGGAAGTAAAGGTATAGGAAATAAGAATAGCACGCTGGGAGTTGAGCACCTGCTGACCGCAGCGGCAGTTGAAAGGCTGAACCTTTTCTCCCATGCGCTTGCGCATATCAAGCGTTAATCGCGTCCATAATAGAAAGGCTAAATTCGCAGAAAGTCGGGGGAGTTCGCGGGCAGGCCGGAGTGGCGGTCGCGCAGACGTCGACGCGTGCCCGAGGTGGACGCGTCTGGCGGGCTGTTTATAAATACGGCGATCGGCCGGCTATCGATTAGCCTGCGAGAGCGAGTAACCTATAAAAAGAGAGGCGCGCCGCCGGCCTTCGCGGGGGGTGGGGTGTCGGGCTTTTCCCTTCGGCGGCGGCGCGTCACAGCTGACCGCACGCGGGCGAGCCGCACCTGCGTGTGACCGGTCGTCGGCATCGCTGACCCGTCCGTTATGTGTGCCCCCCCCGAGGCCGGCACGCGCGCAAATCGCGGAGGCTTTCTGTCCGAGTGCGCGGCATTCCGTGCTTATCCGCGACGAGCGCGCAATCACGATGCTCCCGCGGGAGAGGCCGATGTACGCTTCTACGTGTACTGGCCGCGCATGTGCGTGTTATGTAAGTCGGGGCCTCTAGGCGACATGTCGCAACTGCGCGATTGATACTAATTTGGGTCGATAATCCCGACCCTTCTGCAGCATTCAATCATTTTCTCCGAGTGGTGCCACCGTGCTTTTATCGATTGAATTGTTGATGCAGTTGCAAGATTTCAATTGTATCTCGATTGCTTCTAATCGATTTGCCGCAAACTGATTAAAAACGCTGTACGCCTTTATCTTTATTCCACATACAGGCTGCTTAATCGAGTTTCAGTTTATTAATTGTGGAATCTCCCCGTGTTATTGCTTGTATTGGTCACTTTTACCGATTGCTTGTAAATATATATTATTCTGATATTAGAATTATTATTATTCTAATTGTAATGTAAAATTAAATAGTTCCTGTATCATCGGACAATAACAATGTCACGTTACTTTTTGTACTTTTATACATGCGGTCATATGTTTGAAAACGTAGAAATGATTTGACAAGGAAAGTCAGACCGAGTTTCGGAAAAGATACCTAGAAGCATGAGAGGCCCCATAGAGGCGTGTAAAATCAATAGATTCCAAGTGCAGTTGGAGATGGCTTAACGATGAAGCGACAATTTGAAGTGATTTAAAAATAAACACTCGTGTCAACAAACGAGTCTAGCGTATTTTAACGGGCGCGACGATTATGCTGACGTTTGAAACAGGGAATGGACTAGCAGACGTAAAAGCTGCACAAATAGAGAGAAAATCGGGGTAAAGCTGGTTTTAACATACACAGTTAAATCCGTAACAGAATCAGCACTATTTCCACCGGCTGCGCAAAAATGTTTGTCGCGGTCTGTTGGAATGCGTTGTAAATTCAAGCGTGAATTATCACGCCAACGACCTGAAATTTATTTACAATTGCCTAGCACAGTAAATAACAAGCGTAACTAGCAAAGGAAGATTATGTCGACGCGCACGGTGTAGGACAAGTGCAGGGCTCTTATGCGAAAATGCGAGTAAAGCAAAGCGGGAAATGTCGCGCTGCCGAGCCCAGGCCGCCCATATCGCGGTGGTCGCGTCTCATGCATCGAAAAAACAGCAGAAATCGGGGCCAGCGCGCGGCGAGCGGGAGCCGAGGTGTAACTCAATCATCTGGCGAAGCCGGGGCGCCGCGCCACAGCTCGGACAGAAATATAATGCGGCGACCTATAGCGATTAGCAGGACAGGGCCGGTGGTCAACTGCGGATAAAATTATTGCCGGGGCTCGGGAACGCGGGGTGGCCTTAATCAGGGGCGAGAGCCCTCCTGGCTCGCCACGCCCTTCCGTGCCAGTGGCCCGGCGACGGCCACGCGTGTCCGCGCCCGATTAGCCCGGCTTATCGGGCGATACGCCCCCCAAAGGTGTCCTGGCCCCGGTGTAGGGCCCAAGGAGCGTCGTTTGTAATCCGTGGCGCGTCCGTTAGCGGCCGAGAGAGGGGGGGGGGGGGGTCACGCGGCAGGTGTGAGCTAATCTACCGCAGTTAGCGTCGATGAGTCTCGACTGACCCGGGTCTATAATAACATTGATAGGACGCGGCTCTTCTGCCGGGCTGTGTATCCACGAGTCCAACTGTTAGAAAACGAGCTATAGCCCTCTCGCGCGCGCGCGCGCCAAGTACCCTTTCACTGGCTGTATGTATAATGTTCCCTCGTTGCATTAAATAGGCGTCCGCGTTCTAAGAATTTGTTTGCTCGGGCGATAGCCGTTTAGTGGGGGGATCGAAAGCTACGTCCCATTAAGCGAATCAATTTGGATCGATTAAAATGCCTCGATCTTTAAACGATGAAAGTAGCGGCGCTGAGTCACCGGGCACGCATACAGCGATAGTCGAGATCGATGGAGGCGAGAAGGCAGACCTTCGCGCGGGCACGTTTGTCGCGCTTGCGGTTTCTTGTTTGGCCGATGCCCGTGCCTCGACAATTCATCCGGCTCACGTTTCGCACGCCAGTTGTTCTAAATTCGGGCGGACCTTACCATCGCGTTTTGTTAATGGGGAAAAGATCTTAACGCGCCGGCAAAAGACGACGTATATAAAAATACCTATGCGTGCAGGGTGGAAAAATGCTTCGGATAGGGCAGTCGTATGGATGGAATACCATTTTGAGCTCGAGAACGCGGACTTTTAAGCGATAAGTGCAGATTACGCGGAATAGAGTGAAAAAGAAGAACATAATGAGCCGATAATTCGGTCTTTTCCCGACCGCGGCTTTAATTGTTTTTTGTTCGAAAAATAACTAAGGCCTTTGAGACTCGGCGCGGGACCTGCACTCGGAAGACGTAAACAAGCCTTTTAAAACTGTTTTTCAGCGCTAGGGGTTTCCTGTACGGAAAAGAGTGATTAATCTTTCCGACAGGAGCTCACTAGTTTTTGTTTCTATGTTTCTATAACTAGTTGGCGAGCGAGTGATAAGAGCCGAGGCAGTGTGCGTACAAGTTACGTGGCCTTTGGTTACGAGCTCTCTGTATCGCTAGCAATTTTGAGGGGCCGCGGCGCGCGCGTGTTCAAGCTTGTTATGCCGTTATATGTCCAGTATCGCGAGGCGAATAATTGCTAAAAGCGGGGAAGCCAAGTGGCAGCCTTGAGGGCCGGCCGCGCGCGGCTCTTTTGGATTTGCGTAAGCACCGAGGCGCAGAGCCGCGTCGTCCGCGAGTGGGCCATGCGTGTCGGAAGCCGCCGCGCCCGGGCAAAGCAGCCAGGGCCGGCCAGCCGGCCCTCGAGCTGCGAGCCTCGAGGACGTTCCAACCCCCCCGAGGACTCGCGGCAGGAGCCCGCGGGCGTCGACCCACTTGCCGCGCGTCAAAGGACCTCGGCGCCCGGCGGAAATAGCCGCCGCCGGCGCTTGGATCCTATATCGAGCGGGCCGCCGGCTATTTTTACGCCGGCCGCGCGATCAGACCTTCCCCGAGACTCTCGCGCGGTCACCCATCCGGCCCGCGACTATCACTGGCTTTCGGGGCCTCGGCCGCCCCCTAATGATGCCATTAAAGCATCGTTTATTAATCTTCGTTTATCAACGTTCTTTTTAATCAAGAAATGACGCCTCGGCCTAATCTTCCCAGAATGAAATTAACCCAAATTTCCGGTACAAGTGAAGCCTTCTTTTAATAGATTTCTCCCGCGAGCATTGCGTTTCTTTTCTTCATTTGTGCCTACGCTCCAAGAGAACTATAATCTCTTGGTTTTTCTCATAAATCTTAAACGAGGCGGCCACTCGGCGTGAATAGATTTTAGTTATTTATAACGAGTCCGCGAAAGACAGTACAAGCCTAAATCTGCAGCTTTAAGGACTTTGAGCTGCTTGCCAGTGGCCCTGCCGCGGGCTTCCTTAAAGCCAGAAAGATGCATCTTGAATATTTTAGCCAGTTTTGTTATATACGCTCCCACGAAACGTGGAAAACGACGCCTCTGCTAGCCCAGGGATAAGCCTTTTTGAAAGGACAAAAGGAGCGAGGACCAGCCCTGCTCAGAGGAATTCGAGCACTTGGGTTCACCCGCAGACCTACTTTCGCAAGCTGAAACGGTCCAAGTGTCCACGAGCGAATAGCATGGATCCATCGGGGCGAGCAGCCAAGGCGACAATTCCGGCGAATCCCAACCGTTTAGCATTCCCCTCGCAGTGGAGGTCGCGCGCGCGCTCCATTGCCGGGCGGTCATCCTCGGCGACCGCGGAAACCTCCTCAAGGCCTGACTGCCGCCGCGCCCGCAGCTCTTTTGACCGCCCGGGGCGTTGACTGGGACTCCGCGGCGACCTCCGGGGCTTCGGACGGTGCGGGCTCATAAGCACTCGAGCGCTCGTGTGCCGACGTCCCGGCTAATTCATGAGACGCGCCTGTAATTCGTCTCTCGCTCGCTCGTCCAATCAAGGAAGGAAACGTCGTAATACATTCCTTCTGGGGCACGAGCCGCGTACGCGTATATAATATTCGCGCGCCAGGGCCGCGATGCTTAACGCTCCGGCTTTGAGTCACGAGCTTCTGCGCTCGAGCCTTATACACATTAGCTTCTTCGTTCTTTTTCTTTTCTTTTTTTTTGCGCCAACTTGTGCCCGCCGCCTTGTCTTTACAAATTTTATTTTTTTTTTGCCCTCGTGACGCTTGACCATCGCATTGTTCGCTCGCAAGAGTGTTATGTATGGGCGCACCCGTGGCGCTCCTCGTGGCGATTGCTCTTATCTCACTGCGCCGCGGTCTTTCGACTCGATGTCACGACGGATTTCCGAGTGTAGCATCGACACAACCTGCGGTCAATTTACCCAACCAGAATAATCATAATCGCTTTTATTACAATAATACATATGGTGTCCGTCAATGCCAATTTAACCATCCTAAAAATCTAATGGTTTACGTTATACAATTTTTAGCGTACCATATTTTCTTGCCTCAAACATGTGAACGGAACGATAAAACGGGTAATTGTCGTGTAAATATAGAGCCCTGAAGCGCTAATCTTCACCACCGAGAAAGATCATGTATATAGATAGTCCACCAACGGGGATAACGGCTAATTGACTGAAACACTGAGAATATCGCGTGCAACATCATTCGCTAAGACGACTCATATTCCGAGTTTGAGAGGATGCCGAGATAGGCTTCCTCGACGGGCTCGTAAACCGCGCTAAATCGATTTTGCACGGTACCACCTGATCGCAAGCTCCAACGTTAATATCCATGCATTCCGACGATACCGCGTGTACGAAAGCTAGCGTATCATGCCTGTGTGTACGTTAACGCGAGAGCACATGATTGGCCGACAACTGATGTGTGTATGGTTATTAGGACCACTTAGAGGCCTGCTGATTGCCGCCCAAGGTTCCCCGCTCTTTGGGCGCCGAGTTCTGCTTGTGCCTCGTTTTTTCCGCTTTTTGTCACGGGGTCGGCGCGCCGAGATATTCGAGCTGGGATATACAGCAATTGACGCGTGAAGCGCTCGAGATAACCGCCAGGCGCGTCACAAGCCCAATGAGAAAAAGTGCCCGGACCACTGCCCGATCGCTGCTTGCAAATCCCAATGGAGCTTTTTCTTTTCTTACAACTTCCGCGTCAATTGTCTACTTTTCCCCTTAAAGCACTCTTTACAGAAAATTCAAAGTGTCGGACAATTGAATAAATGCTCCTGCGAAATTATAGTTATTTCCGCTAATAAATATCGTATGTGGGTGACATTTTAAGCTTATTCTATTTAATACCTGGTATTCTAACTGCAAAAACTTTCAAACAAGATATTTAAGCACTTAAAGAAAATTGGAAAAAATCATCAAATATGGTAACTAAAGATTTTAAATATAGACTATCTACAATATATTTTACTACAATTTTCATTCTCATTTTGCACCAGAGTTGCGGAAGTAGAGATGAGAGTAGAGTTGAGAATTGTAAAACTGAATATATTTTTATGCAAAATTTAGCCATGAAATGTTTGAGCAATAATATTCTAACTAACATTCTTATAAATAGCAAAATTGATTAATATCTCATCTCCCAAATTTTCATCTCTATTGCAATATTAGAAAAACTTTTTGTTTTTATTTAACGTACAAAAAATGTCACTTATTTTGCTTAAAACAACATGTAGTAAAATAACATAACAGTTTTAGTTGGTAGTAATTTCAATAATCAAACAGTAAGATTTTGTTGTACTTGTTACTGTTCAAAAATTGACCATAACAAATGAATAAGAAATTGAGTAATACAATCAAAATTTTAACAGATTATAATAACACGTTTACTTATAATCGAAATAACATAAAAATCTGAAGAAGGGCACAGAAGCATTATTTAAAGGTATCTTGCATCGAATGTTTAAAGTATCTTTGCCTTGACTTTCGACAGCTTTATTTTCTAATATAGATCCGTCATTGAGCATCGTGGATGAGTAATGTCGAAGGCCTTTTTAAGAAACTAGAACTTGTGTTTGTTTTATTGCCTTGCTAAGTTGCAGCGGTTTAAAAATATATTTTGCAGTTTAATTAGTTTTAGATAATATTTACTGTTTTCACATATTTTCATAACGTAAAAAGATAATTTTAGCTCGCGTTTGAATTATCATGTATGATTCAATGCTTCTTTACAACAAATTTATTCAATTTCAAATAACATCACTGTTATGTAACGGATATGTAAAAGATTTTGTTGTATAATCAATTATTTTCAAAAATAATTTTTCCCGAGTCTCGTGAAATTCCTCAATTATGATCTTGCTTTTGTTACAAATCTAGAAGATTACTCGTGATGCTCTGATGAGTTTAAAAAATGCTCTCTATATCGTATTCCACGTAGTGCACGAACCCTGGCACGAGCAAACCTAGTTAAATTATATATTGTTTATATAAACTGTACGGCTTTATGGTAGCTATATATTGCGTAATTTCCGTTGAACTCACAATACCCTAGTATGTACAATCCGTAACATCTCATTTCTACATGTTTGTAATGAAATAATGCCATCGTATCATTAAATTGATCGACTACGCAATTTAGAATCTTTTCAACTGTTTTAGGCCAAAGCGCATTATAAGATGAAAACCTAAAGATCACACAGTTAACTTAATACAATCGGTTAAATAATCACAAGATCAAATGATCCTCAAAATGATCATGTTGTTATTGAAATCGTTGCCATGCGTCTATAAATTAAAGAAATATCCTAATATAGTGAACAAGGATTAGCTAATTGTGTCCCAGAGAAAAATATACACGGTCATTAACCTTGAGTATTATCTCATTTCATGGGAAATTTCATGCATAGGTTCCTCCACCGATGACGCTGGTTCTCCTCAATTCTGATTAGGTACAAGTCGCAAGACTATTGATCATTCGCGTACAAGTTGCGGATAAGGACGAGCATTTTGCACTGATTATAGGGATTCGTCACATACAAGCTAAAGATTTCTCGAGGCAGATGTACAAGAGCCTATTTTCTCGATGCCTATTTTCAATCTTCTAATACGACCTGTTCAATGTGAGATAAGAATACATTCTTAAGTACAAATATCAAGTGTTTCTAGATATGATATGTGTTTCATTCTCGTCTTTGTAAATTATTAGACATTCTTGATCTGATTAAATAAATTGAATCCTACAAAGTCTAAATATTTTTAGACTGCAACAGTACAAAGTTATGCATTATTTATCGGAGAGAATTGACCTTTGTTTAAGAATTTCTCTTGTCTTTTTTGATACATGAAAAAACTTTCGAATACGATAATTCATACATGTCTTTATACTTGTTTTTACATGAATATTATTTTAATCATATTTTATAGTTATATCTACTTATTTTTTTACAAACGTGGGAACGTTTTTATTTGAAATGTAAATTTCATGCATGTTGTTTTGTTTTTTTCCAATATTTCTCTAGACATTGTACACATAGGATGTTTGCATATATATTCTACAGTAATGTTATGTCCGCGTAACTGAAAAATAAGTATAATTATGTGCATAGTATGTACATACATATTGTATAGAAATAATTAGTAGTGTGAACATGTTTATTCAATTTTGTCTCAAATTAAGTGATATGAACTTCTACCGCATTAAATACCAGTGTGCGTTACCTTCATCGTTTGATAAAATGATCACTACCTATCTCTCAGCCTATCTCATTATTCAGTAGTTACATTATATCACCTTCATTTGTTTTTAACCTACATTTCAATGTTTAAGAAGGTTAACGCTGCATTTTTCTATGAATATAATTTTATAATAAAATTTAACTTAAATATGTAACTAAAAATATAAAATACTATAAAACACTGATAAATAAATGCAGTTGTTATGTAATTTTTTTAAATTTATTTTACCCATCGTTGAGTGCATTTCAATTATTAATTCAAATTTTGAACCCCTGATAAACAGATGTTAATATGCATATGTATAACAATTATTATTGGCTTATCGAACAAAGCTGCCGACTAAAAGTAAACGGTTAGTCGTTTGATTTCATTTTCTCTCTTAATTGTAATCAAATGATGTATATCTATAGATAGAATTATCAATTTGCAGTAACAATATCTTATACAAATATTTGTGTGAGTCTTTATGTGACCTAACAGATTCTCTTCGGAACAACGAATGCTAGAATTATTTTTACGACGTGCTGTTCTTTTAAAATGTAATTTTTTTTAGACGATGAAAAAGCTTTCATTATAGTAACAGTGCACGTATAAAGTTATTGCGCCATTTATTTTGACGCATCGAGCATCAGTCAAAACACATCGCGTACGCATTGGCGATATCTTTAAAGTGTCCGGCTATTTTGAGAGTCAATTGACTGCGCGTATACAGTCTCCTGTCTGCTTTTGTGAATAATGAAAATCGGGAATGTGGCGCTCGGCCGCGTTCGCGTTGCACCCGATATTTACGCGCTACGCGTGATTTTTCCATTCAGCTCTTCTCCACCGCGTATTCTTAAAAATAAAGCGTAAATGACCAATGTGAGTCTTAAAATGTTTAATACTAATAAGCTGAAGAACCGAGCGCTAAAAAAGAATTTGGCTTCTTAATCTCACACGCGCTGGATGACGAGCTTATTTCCAACAACCGCGCTGGCGGCGATTTTGCTTCATTTAGAGGACACCGCAAGAGGCGCTATAGGAACGAATTATTGTTAGAGCGCGCGCTACTGCGTTGGCGCAAAAGTAAGGATGGACCGGAGGCTGCGGATTAGTAACTAGACCACGCTGACCCACATGCCTGGTGGCGCATTGTGCAGGTGCAGCTATGAAGCGACTCTCCGAAGTACAGACCCCACTATTATCTGAATAATTGGCCCTGTGTACAGCTTCTAGATTTCATATTCAATTCCGCGTTAAAGTCTTTTTACCTGCTGTTCAAGATCAAACTCGAGGTCCACGTTATATAGTCTGCGTGAAATATTCAATCTGGACTCAATTTTTGTTTATCTCTCGATTTTTTTGATTCTAATATTTTTCCTAAAATTTCTATTTTTGTTTAATCATCACTACCTAGTTCATATAGGTAATGTATTATCTTAAGCCAAAGATGTAGCGATAGAAATAGGTTTTAATTAACAATACTGAAGATAAGAGAAGTAACTTCAACAAATTTACAGTTATGCACATTTTCGAAAAATTCAAGCTCAGATAGGAAATTCAGTAGTAAATACAAATACGTCTTACCAAGTATTTTATATTTATCTACTTAAACAGTGTAGTAATCTTGAACATTTATAGCTTATTTGCTAAAACCGTTCTTTTATTAAATTATTTTTCCAATAATATATTTTTTCAAATAATCGTTTATAAAAGGATTTCATAAAACAGGAACTTTTTAAATTCAAACATCAAAATAAATAATCATAAATTTCTTAAGAACGAGAATAAAACTAATATTTGCACATACAATAAACTTGAAAAAGTATGTAAAATGTATTTATTTTATGAAATTGAAAACTGTAGTTTACTGTTTTCACATAAATTTTCTGCATTATTTTCTTCGTAAAGTATAATCGTTGAAAATTATCTTTTAATAAATATAATTTTGAAAGTATAAAAGGCAATCATTTTTTGAACCTTATTCACTCCAAATAAAAGATAAGATATTATAATGAGGCCAAATCTGCTTGTTTAAAAAAACATTTCATACTTATTAAAGAGTATTATATATATTCGTATTAGTCGTCTTGATTAGTCGAATTATTTTTATACTTTTAGATTCGAGTGTAAAAATATTTGCAGAAAAACTGACGCACGATGGTTTTAAATATTTAGAACAGTAATCTTACATTTCTATACTATTTATTCCATCTATAGTAAGTAGATAACGGTAGTATCGAATTAAAGATAAAAAGAACAAATTTCAAGCGTTATCAGAAATTGTATTGGTGAATAGAATGAAAAAGCATAAGTGCATGTTATTATTATATGATTTAATCTAAAAAAAGATTACATTTGATGTGCAGGGTACGTACATGATCGATGAATATTTAATTTTTGTCATAATAAAATTATGAAACAAACATTTATATAACTGTAAAATAATATAACTAAATTTGTTGCAGTGAATATATATTTTTATGCTCGATTTAAAAGTATTTACTTACACAATTAATTCTACATTATAGAAATAATTCATATAATTTATGATAAAATAATTATGATATGCAAATTTTTTCGTATTTTGAGTTTAGAATTATTTAACTTTTGAAAAAAGTTTATTAGAGAACATAATTTTTATATACTGCATTATCAAGTTTATAAGCACAAACCTGAAGATTCATTTTATCCATTACACAAAGCTTATAGCTTGCAAATATGAAGCGTCATTTTAAACTTTAGAATGTTCCTTTATCTTGTGTGTATTGCGATTGTTATCCATACATAAAATAGGCAGTATTGTTGAAACGCTTAGTGAAAATAAGATGAAATTTTGCAGTATCTATTCATTAACGTTTAAAATCAAATACTCAAAGAATATTGAAACATTAATTATCCAAACAAAATTAAAATTTTAATTATTTCTTTTCTTACTTACAAAAGTTTTTTAAATACAAATTTAAAATTCAAGCTGTTTAAGATAAATTATTTTTATAAAAACTTAGTAAATTTGTCGAAATTTAATTTTTTTAAATTTATAAAAGTTGAAATCAAGGTATAAACACAACTTCCACAAAATGCAAAGGCCATCATAATATACATTAAGAATATTCTTATCAGCCTCTTCTAAAGTAAAGAGGCTCTCAAAAATTGCATCGCATGAGACAGTATTGCAAGAATACTTAAGTCACAAGGATGCGGGTATAAATTTGTCAAATGGTGTCAGCATCAGTACCCTCACCATACGATCATTGAATACTATGCTCCCGCCAGACAAGGATGTCGATTGCTTTTACCTCAAGCATATTCCTATATAAGAATTGGAGCTCTGTTCTTTTATGGACAGCTTTGAACGCGCAGCCCTCTAGTGTCTATTTGGTGAAGTAGCAACAGCGGGGTCGAATCATCTACAATAATTTACTCGACTCTGGAGACAAAAGCATTAGAAGATAGTTGTTTTATTTTTAAAAACATGATATTGTACAAAAAGCATTGATAATGGTTTTAATCATTAATTGGCAAAAAACTAATATTTTATCAATTTTCATTTTTGTAATAGAATTCTAACCTGACTAAAGGGTATAATTAAGGTAGCTTCAATTTTGTAATCATATTTTTTACAAAAGTATTAATTTGTTTCTAATAAATTATTTATATATCTTAATTATATTGTATTTTCTGACATAATATTTTTATTTATTTATATTTAAAAATGTAATGTAATATAATTTTTATTTCTGCGTTTCAAACACATGTCCCCATACTGGTTTATAACTTGAATTAATTTTAATGCTTATAAATATTGGCATACATATGCAAGTTTTGCTTAACTTATATTGTAGATTTATAAAATAGCATTATCTAAACAGGAAACTCGGATATAATTATAATTAAATGTTGTTGTGTCTAGTATTAAAACTTAATTATAGCCTGGAAATGTATATATAATTTATCTTGTATGTATTATTTATTACATACAATAATAAAAAAATATAAATTATTTGTATTTTTTTATTTATTTTATCAATAATTTCTATGTAATTATTGCTAATTGCAACCCTAAACGATAGAATTGACATTTCCAAAATTAATTTTAATTATCTTTGAGAAAAATCAATCTACTTATGTAAACAAAAATCTACTTGGTTACAAAATAAACTGTTTTTTGTGAAAAAGTGTGATAATAATTTTTAATTACCGACTCGCAACTATTCATACTCCTACGCAAAAAATACAGAGGATTGTACTAAAATTTTCTTTTATATTTTTCTCCATCGTATTCACGATAAGATGCTTCACAATCAGTTCAAAATATCACGGGAAACATTGTGCCTAAAATTAATTTAACGTTCTTCACACATACTATACTAACGCTCATAAACCTTGAAGATACGGTTATATACTTTACTGCTTTTTCGGGGTTGTGTACATGAGAGTTCAAACATTTAATGTAATTAATTCCTGATATAATAACAAGGGAATAAATTAATACAGTAAATTTCACATTTTTATTGAAGCTACCACTAAAAAGTTTCTTAATTTTTCAGTTAGTTTTAGCAATGTTCAATGCTTAAAATTTAATTTGTAGGCTCGATTGTAAGTAGGTGAAAATACGAGAATTCAAATTCATGAGCTTGTACTAGAATCATAGAACTATTCATATACATTGGTACTTAAAAGAACTTGAGCAATCTCCTTTGCTTTACGCAGAAAATATATATAGATATAATTATATATTTGTATAATAATTCTCATTAATTAATAAAAAAATGAGAATAAATATACGGATATATAGTTTTTGATAAAATCGTACATTATAAAAGATGAAAATAATTAATTCTGACGATTCATTGAAATACTAGAGCAAGCTACGCTAAAGCAAAGAATGATTTTAGCCAACGTAAAAGATTGGACCGACGGAAATGACTCAAATTGAAATATGCATGTATATAAAACAATAACATACGGCTACATATGCTATTGTATTAATATTGCATTGGAAGAGTTGGGGATTTTAACGAAATTACAAATTGCAGATTAAAATAGATGAACTTGTTTAGTCGGAAAAGATCTTTTGTAATCATCATTCACTCATCAGTGAATGGTGATTACATCTTATTAAAATTTATACTTATAAAATAAATTTGCTTTACAAATGTATTAATATACTTATACAATAATTTTTATAAAACTAAATGAAAGAGATTCAATGATTTAATATCTGTATTTTTGTTATTATTTTAAAAATATAATATTATTTAATAATTATTAATATGCATCAACTATACATTTTTCATATTAAATTATAAAAATAGTAGCTGTATATTAGTAAAATAAGTAGAAAATATATCAATAATTATGTACAGAGAATACATGCAAATACTTGAAAATTCAGTTCTTAATAATTAAATTTTTATATATATATAAATAATTAAAATTTTCTAAACAGATAGTAAATGAATTTCCATATACGTTCATCGAAAACAATTTAAGTTACTGAAAGTTATAAAGTACAAATCTTTACAACGAGTGACATCAAAAGATATTAGGAAGTTAACGCGACAAATTTAAATGAACTGTCATGCTTCAATGAAATTACCTATTTGTTACACAATCTCACTGATTTTAAAAGCAATGATTTTACAGAGTTATATGAAACCATGATTATTTGATTATCCATAAACAATTTATTATATGTATGTTGGTAGTTTTTCTATTTTTAAATCTGATTTGAAGTTTTACAATTTTCATAAATTTAACATGGTTAACTAGTAAAATTTTAACTTTATTTTTGGGTTTGTGAAATATAAATTAGAAGAACAAACAATATACGAAATGTATAAATATCATATTTGTATTACCTTTCTCGACGAAAATGTCATACAAATGTATATTGAACTCTAAGGTAGTTTTAAAAGTAGTCTCAATAATGCTACACATGCGTAGCTTTAAAAATGTACTGTAGTCAAATGCAAATTTTGTCAAGCTAAGACATAATAAAAAAGGTAAATCTTGCAAACTCAAAAGTGAAAGATCTAAGTATAATCTTATGAATATATAAATGAAGCATGTATATTAGATATCATAAAATGAAATTGATTCAATACTTAATTCTGTAAGGATAATGTAATTCATTTAAGCAACTATTTATAAATACGACATACTTCGAGGTATGTAATTTATTGTAACTGCTATATTCTTAAAAATATATCTTATTAAATAGCATTTACAATTTTATCTTATGTAATCAAAAAAATAAATATTTATTTTAAAAATTCTGTCCTTTATAACTTCATTCCATTATTGTAACAGTGATTTCATATAATTTATAATGCAATAAAATGAAAATCTTCGATTGTTTTCAATAACTACGGACAAATATATATATATTATTTTTTTCATCTAGTATTTTTTCCTTTTGCTAAATTGAACGTTGCTACGTTAACAGTTTATACTTGAAAACTGAAGTTATGCATAATTTTTTTCGGTAAAAATGTTGAACTATACAAATTATTAATTTTTTTTCGATAAAATTCACATAATATACGATAATGAAGAATGTGATATAAGTTGAACGGAATTTCGATACATTGTACAAGGAAGCGATAATACGGAATTTTTCGCACGAGTGGTCTCGTGTCTTATCAATGATTGTCCCTTGGATTATCCTTATCATTTGATTTTAAAAGCGTTCAATTCTACATAGCTTCTCTTTTTGGGTTATTAAATGAATTACGTAAGACTCGTGAAAATATAGTCTATCCATCGCTTCTTTCAAAAGTTTAATGTCGTTCAAGGCTTATAGGTATAATGTATAAAGTATTAAGACTCTTCAAAGTTCATTCGTTTATTCGATCTTCTTATTAGTTACTTGAGTTAAGTTTATTTAGGTAGACATCTGTTTCATTTTTCCACCTATTACATTACTTCCGCATTTGAAAGATTTCTCGGAGTAGATGTAAAAATACTGCAAACAAACGCATCGAATGAGCCCCTGTATTTGAACACATACTAGTGTGCTCGCAGTGACTTCTCTCTTGCTCTCCCTCTCTTGCGCGTTCGACTCAAAACTAAAGAACGAGCGATAAGGCGTCGCTCAAAGAGGGGAGCCCATGGCTCTTATCTCCCGACGCGAGTTCGAGAGAACTCTTGCGTGCACGCGCGCGCCTCGCGAGATTGTCCGCGTATTTGCAGCTCTTTTGGTTTTCCTCTATCTTCCACTTCCCCGTGGACAGGTATACACTCTTGTCGTCATCGTTGCCACTGCAGCCGAGGTGGTTCTACCGTCGCCCTGTAAACCAGTTGGAGCTCATAGCCCGAGTCGTCGCAAGCGGCCGATCGCTGTACCGTCGATAATTTTCGCTGAATTCCCGCCTGCATACGTGAGTCCTCATATCACGTATCTAAGAAGCAATCATTGCTCACTGCGCTTCCATTATTTTTGCACTTTGGCACTCTGCTCAAGTCGCAGAAAATCGGTAATTGCTTTTCCTGCACAACACCTCTAAATCATTTCGTGCGTAATTTCGAAGTTGAATTTTGCGTTCTAGTTTTTTCTGATGAATGTATTGTAGGTATAATACTTGTTTTTGTGTATATCATATTTGTTTTTATTTAACTTTCTTGTATTATTCATAGCCATTGAAATTATTATTCGACTCAATATTGAGTAAAATAATATAATTTTGTTTTTATTGTAGGTTTGGGTTGGTTTTCAGTAGTTAAAACTTTACTCGTATATAAATTTATAACATTTATGAAAATTAAGTGTGTCACGTCATTCAATATTAATGGAATTAACAAAGTCCAAGTTAAGATTTATTAAATAAACAAATATACTTCATTACTTTAATAAGACAAGTGTCAAATTTAATAAAAAAAGAGTAGTGCGTGACAGTAGTAAGTGAACCAAAAGAGACTTGTAGGCGAGTAAATGAGCCGATGCATCCGGGGATGATGCGCGCGTCATATATACCGCACGTTGCTCAGCGCGTTGTAGTTTTCACACGCAGTCAAGCGCGTGAGCTGGTTACCTCGCTGGTTACACCCTACAAGCTTTAAACGTATATACTTTACCATTGTCTACCTGCTTGGCATTTTATTACAGACTATAGGATGATCTTATGATTCTTACATAACAGTTACAAAAATCATGATTTTTTATACCACAATAAGTATAAAATACAAGAGACCTTTAATAATCTCGTATAAAAGCTATTATGATGGTGTGAGAAATCGAAATTAATTTAAGTTATAATTAATTAAAAAAGATTACTATATCAACATATTGATTAATATATGCTGCACTTCATATGGATACAATCTTCTATGATTTTCATTCATTCACGAGTTAACTTTAATGATTTGTGGCTGCATACAGAAATTATAAGTTAATCCTTAAGTTAGTAATCAAATCAATTAAGTCTCTACCTCGGAAATTATCGTATTTTAAATTATAATCCTTATGAGAATAAGGTATCATAGTTTAATGGATTAATGATAGATTACAAATAATGACAAAATAACAATTATTGCAGTATATTGTTTAATATAAATTAATAGCGTAAGATTACCATAAGTGTTTATTTAACATAAACATCCTAACGCGGCATAAAAATAAATTTCGTTATTAAGAAAATTTGTCTTGTGTTCTAAAACTTTTAACAAATTCATTTTAATTGCAAACATCATAAATATCTGAAATCACTTATAAAACATAAACTTAAATTATGCTTGATCTTAAAATCTTAAAATTAGATCATTTAATTTTATATTTTATTTAGAGTTCAAATTAAAAATTACTTAATATTGAATATTAATGTGTTTATAGACGTTTATTAATACGAATGTCTAAAATTAATTCTTTAAAAAGTTATAGTCGATAATAAGATCATCTCAAAGATCATATTTTAAATGCAAAATATTATACACACACATAGGCCAATAGACATCAAATTTCAAGATAAAGATATAGATAATATACATTTAACTACAGAACACAATTACATGGAATACAAATTTACACTAGTTTAATTGAAAAAATTTCATGTATGTTATAACGCATCTCTTCAATTATAAACGCCTTATATCAAGCAGCGCAATGTAAACACGAAGCTTCTCCTCTTATCATGGCGGATCTCTGGCGAGATAAAACAAAATTTATGTAACCTCGTAAAGGTATGCCGTGCGATTTAGTCCAGATAAGGATACATTCTCATTGTAATAATAAGAAAATGTCTAAAAACAATAGTATTTTCTAACCCATTATTACAATTCATTTTAAATACGATTGTTTAAAAATCATAAAACGTTTTTAGCGAAATTATATTTAGTTAAGTCATTTCGATTTTTGACCATTTTTATACTGACATCGTAAATTCAAATGGAAAAGTAACTAATTAAAATATATTGTATAATTATTAAATAACTGTAAATTTAATAGTTATTAGTCTGTTATTTATGATGGAACAATGGAATTATGTTCTACTCCATTGGATCAAATAATAAAAATTATAATTAATTGCTACAGGTATTTTTGTTTTTTAAATGCGATAACCTTTTTGTACTTGTATTATTTTTATTAATTATTATTAAGAAACCTCCAATGTTCGTTCGTTTTGAGCTCGGTTTTGAGATTATGATTATTAATGTGTTCAATTCTCATTAGTTATCGGCTTATAAAACTAAATCTCAAATGTACAGTGTAAAATTCAGTCGGTTATATAGCAATCACAATCTAATGCAATTTATTTAAAGTCAAATGAATGTTTTTTTTGTTTATATAGATATTTTTAATAGCTATAAAATAAATTAAAATATTAATTTACTAAATATGTAATATTGTTGTCTCGATTACCACAATTCACGTGTTATGCGGGAATTGAGAAATATTAAAGTACGAAAAACGATAGCAGGAATGAATTATAATATTATTAATCGCTAATTTAAAGCATTGTAAATAAAGGTATTCTTGCCAATGGAGCTAATTTATCTTTCGCCAATGCGAGCGCTAATCCTCCTTTTTAATACAACTTTTATCCAAATCTATTTTAAGTCTTTAAAAAAAACATTAGTCAGTTTAATAACAACTTTTACATATGTAATAAAAATTTGATAATCTCATTTTTTTCAGGTTTGTATTCAAGTGATCCTGAGACCGCTGCCCTCTGACGATGGGGGCGTTGTTTAGGAGCGAGGATATGGCTCTGTGCCAGCTGTTCATTCAGCCCGAAGCAGCCTATCTCTCTGTCTCAGAACTCGGAGAAACTGGGACCGTGCAGTTCCGTGATGTGAGTTTTTGTTACGCAATGTGCACACAACTACGAGTCTCATTCAGACATTTATGAAAATATTTATAATATTTGCATTCTCAACATTGTACTGCAGCTCAATGGCGATGTCAATTACTTCCAACGAAAGTTCGTCAATGAGGTGAGACGGTGTGACGAGATGGAGAGGAAACTCCGCTACATTGAGGCTGAAGTGAAGAAGGACGGTGTGATAATCGAAGACGATCTCACCGAACTACCAAGGGCACCTAATCCACGTGAGATCATTGACCTCGAGGTACTTTGATAATATATATGTATAAGTACAAACGAATTATAAGAACAAAGTTGTATATGTAGTAACAGTTTCAATTAATCAAAGAAAATTATTCTCATTGCAATAAAAATAATAATTTTTGAAAAAAAATTAATGCGTATTAATGCTTAACTTCGCGTCCATTTTCAGGCTCGTATCGAGAAAACAGAGAACGACATCCTCGAGTTGAGTCAGAATGCTGTGAACCTCAAAAGCAACTATCTTGAACTGATGGAGCTACGGCATGTACTGGAAAAGACCCAGGTCTTCTTTATAGAGGTAGTTAATTGTAATTCATCGGTATTCGATTGAGGGTCAATCCCTTTTGTGCTAATGGTGCTCACATTTTGTCGAAGAATCATGGATCGCTTCTTCTTATGTATCAACAGGAGGAGGCCAACGACTCCATAACTCGTGCCCTTATCAACGAAGAGTCCCAGCTGCCAAGTACGACCGGTCGAGGACGTCTCGAGTAAGTTGCAGGACGAGACCGGAAGCCCGGCATTACCGCTCTTTTCACACTGAAAATCGGGATTATCCTGAGAAACCAAGGAGATCTTGGGTGTAAGGGAGGGAAATACCTCAAATGATTTTTAAGTCATGCTACCACTTTTATACTTTTATTGTTACAGTTTTCTGTTTGCAGTTCAGTTTATAGTTTTCTCTACAACTTTATATTTGTCTAAAAATGTAACTATAGTAACTTATTTTTAATATCCTTTCTAAAAATAATATTTCCGTCTTTAAACTTATGTTTTCATTTTTCTTATTTATCAGTTTTTTAACATCTACTTTAAGAACTAACAAAATTTACTAATAATCAATAGATTTTATCTTTTTGTAAACCATAAATAATTCATTTTAAAAACATGAAAGATAAAAAGCTAATTTAAGACTCAATGTAGATAAAAAGAATAGGACCAAACAAATTTCATCAAGAAAATAGGCAACATAAAACTCCACCAAGCTCAACATGAAGTTTAAGGAATTAGATTGAAATGCTTTAACGATATTACTACCATCACATACTTTTTTCTATTTTTTTTCAGATTCGTCGCGGGGGTGATCAATCGCGAGCGCATGCCGGCTTTTGAACGTATGCTGTGGCGCATCTCTCGCGGCAACGTTTTTCTTAGACAAGCGAGCCTTGATAAGCCACTCGAAGACCCCAGTACGGTAATTATAATCAAATAATATTAATAACGCTAGCAGTAACTTCTTTTTTATTAGTTTATGCCTAGAACTGACACTTTAATGTATTGTTATCTAGTTTCTAATGTTTTTGGAGAGATTTCAAAATCAATTTAATTAACACGTTGACGATAAACAAACGTTCAATTTTCTACAAAGGTTTTATAATCGTGTAAAACTTATTTATTTCATGAGTACATGTGATAAATCTTGTAGTTTTTTATTGTAGCACACTATATAGCAATTATTGACATGATAAAATTATACTTCAATTCCATAATATTAATTATTTCTTCCCCGAACTATGAATGCGCTTGCATTTCTTGTTTGCAATAAATAACTATAGAACTATTAATGAACATTATATACTATATTCGCTAAAACTATTGCCTTAAACGATTTATTGAATGTTTCGTTTGTGTCTCGAATGTCAGTATATGTCAATTAATAATAATACAAAAATTAATGATATTATAATCATACAAATCAAACTGTGCAAAAATAGTTTTTTATGTAAAATAATATTTATACGTAGACTGTAATTATGACTCTACAAGTAAGTTAGTTTTATCAGAATAGGCTTATTATCTGAAAACTAATTGTTTCAGTTTAACTTTTATAAATGCTTTGTGCATATCAAATAGATGCTTGAAAAAGTAATGAACACAATGACATGCATGCGATATACGAATAATACTTATATTTACTATATGCACTTTTAGTTCTTATAAATTTCTTTGTTAATTTAACAATGCATTGAAATATTATAATTAATCTAATATAATATATTTTTAATATTATTAATCATTTGAATATGATTTAGGAATATATTCTAATATATGACACTTTTATTAAAATGAAATAATGCTATACAGGGTAATGAAATCTACAAAACAGCTTTTGTGGCGTTTTTCCAAGGTGAACAATTAAAAAGTCGTATTAAAAAGGTTTGCAGTGGATTTCATGCCTCTCTTTATCCATGCCCAAATAGTCATGGAGAACGAATGGATATGGTCAAAGGAGTTCGCACACGACTTGAAGATCTGAATATGGTAGTAATCATAATCCTATATATTTATATAAATATTTTATATATATATATATATATATATATATATATATATATATATATCTTACGATTCTTTCATGATGTAGTTTAATAAAATATATTTTTTAATTATTTTATTGTATATTTATACATTATAGGTGTTAAATCAAACACACGATCATAGACAGCGAGTATTGCATAACGTTGCCAAAGAATTACCAAACTGGACAATAATGGTTCGGAAGATGAAAGCTATTTATCATACAATGAATCTTTTCAATATGGACGTTTCAAAGAAATGTCTTATTGGAGAGTGTTGGGTACCAATGGCTGATCTAACTATAGTCCAAAATTGTTTGAGTGAAGGATCAGTAAGTAAATTTGACTTATTTTTATTGTATCTTTTACTTTTTATTGCTTTTGTTTTTGTGTTACATTTTGAAGATAATTTATATAAATGAATTTTTAAATGATATTGGCCATAAAGTAAACGTTCTGATTATTTATTAAATATGTTAATTAAACAAGAAAACGTTCAAAAAATTAATTACAAATTAATTTATTTCGTAGCTTCTCTGTGGTAATTCCATACCTTCATTCCTTAACGTAATCCACACTGATGAGGATCCACCCACATTCAATAGAACAAATAGGTTTACACGAGGCTTTCAAAATTTAATAGATGCATATGGTGTTGCTTCCTATCGCGAGGCAAACCCTGCACTTTATACTATTATAACTTTTCCATTTCTCTTCAGTATCATGTTTGGCGATGCTGGTCATGGTGAGTCTATTGTATAAATATATTTAAATATAAATATTTAATTTGATTTCGCACATTGCATGTTACATTTTAAATAATAAAATGTATTTTAAAAACTATTAGTAATTAAATATTAATAATATATTAATTAATTTTCAGTTTTACATGTAAACTGAACTATAGCAATATTATTATATTAATATAGCAATATTAATTTTCAGGTCTTATAATGTTTTTGTTTGGTGCCTACATGGTTGGTTGGGAAAAAAAATTATCAGCCAAAAGATCGACCAACGAAATTTGGAATATTTTCTTTGGGGGTCGATATATCATTCTTCTCATGGGTCTATTTTCCATCTATACTGGTATTATTTATAATGATGTATTCTCGAAATCTGTGAATGTATTTGGATCTAACTGGAACGTTGGAAACTTGACATTCAATATGGTCCAACAATCGAAGATGATAACGCTGGATCCAAACGGATCATATATTTCGTACCCTTATCCAGTCGGAATGGATCCGGTGTGGATGCTGGCTGAAAACAAAATTATATTTCTTAATTCCTATAAAATGAAACTTTCTATTATATTTGGAGTTGTACACATGATTTTCGGCGTTTGTATGAGTGTCGTGAATATTGTGTAAGTAAAACTAATTGTTTATAAAGAGTTGCATATTTTACTTAAGTTTTTTTAATGCTGGTAGAGTAAAATATTGTTTTTCTTTCAGTATCAAGCAAAGTTAAATATGTATCAAATAACATATAAAAGAAATTATAACAATAATTAAATATTATTCACTATTATCTCAAAATTATTTAAAATGTAAAAAAAAATAATTAATGAAATTTTTTTGAGAATAATATGTGTAAATGTAATTAATTATTTTATATTAAATGAATCCTAATGGTTCAGCCTATACTGAATTAGAAGTAATTAAAAAAATATGCACCGCGTTTTTACTTTGAATCTGCATATATGTGATAGAAATATGATTTCAAACAAGGTTTCTTGTTAATATCGTATTCCTAGTTTATGTTATTTAAAAAGGTTTATATATTTAACTAAATTTTGAGCCATATAATATTTATATAGTAAAACTTTAAGGATATATTTAAGAATCATATTCTATTAAGCTTTCGTTAGGAATAAGAAAATAATATTATCCGTGAATAATAATAATCTTGAACCTTATTTTTAGGCACTTCAAGAAATATTCGAGTCTATTCCTTGAGTTTCTACCGCAATTGATATTCTTATTATTACTTTTTGCATACTTAGTATCTCTCATGTTTATTAAATGGGTTTTGTATAGCGCAGAGCAAGACGGTAAGAAATTCTTGTTTTATTTGTAGAAACCCCTCGATAAGCTCTTAAGATATTTTAATAATATTATTTTTTTGACATAATAGGAAAATTTTCTACAAGCTGTGCTCCTTCGATTCTTATTACATTCATCAATATGATGTTGTTTTCAAGTTCTAAACCATCTCCTGGATGTGATCAATTTATGTTTCCTGGACAAGCGATTCTTCAAAAGGTCTGCGTCTTCACGGCTCTAGCATGTATTCCCGTACTTCTTTTAGGGAAACCACTATTTGTTCTTTGCAGTAAAAAGAATAATAAAGGGAAAGTTTATGTAAGTTAACAAGATATTATTTAAAATCATTAAATATTTATTTATATAATAAAAATGTTTTAAATGTGTACATTGTACACATTTATATTTTCGATTTTAATATTATTTTCTTATAACAGATTATTTTTTAAATTGTATGAATTTTAACTATCGTTTGTTTATACAATTGTAATTGATTTGTACAAAAACTTTATTCATACTATCTCTTAACTTAACTTTTAAATTTATATTAGTAGTAATTTATGAAATAAATTAAACAATAAAATAGACAAACGGCTCGGCATCTCAGGATATTGAACTGCAGACGAACAATGGAGCTGCAAGTCCTAGTAGTCCACCAGTAAATGGTCACGAGGATCATGATTCCTTTGGCGAAATAATGATCCATCAAGCAATCCATACAATTGAGTACGTGCTCTCGACAATCTCACATACTGCATCATACTTGCGACTTTGGGCTTTATCTTTGGCTCATGCCCAACTCTCTGAAGTACTTTGGAATATGGTGCTAAGTTTTGGTCTCGGAGCTGAAGAAGACAATTGGGTCAAGTCTATTTACCTCTTTATTTCTTTTGGAGCCTGGGCTTTCTTTACCCTTGCCATCCTGGTTATGATGGAAGGTCTTTCAGCTTTTCTTCACACGCTTCGTCTTCATTGGTAAGCTTCAGCTTAGAGTATATAAAACGAATATATATTAATAAAAAAAATTTAACTCTAAAGTTTCCATAATTTTAAACTTATTATATACATTTGAAATTATTTAAAGTTGTAAAACCGATTAAATTAATGTTAAAAATTATACCAGAGTATTTTAACCATTTGCAATTACTTTTTCAGGGTAGAATTCATGAGTAAGTTCTATGAAGGTCAAGGTTATGCCTTCCAACCCTTCTGTTTCAAAACCATCCTTGACGCAGAAGATACACCTGATCAGGATTAAGAGTAAAAGTGCATACAAGCAAAATATCTACGATCGAGAAGAGTGTTCAACGATGAGCTCTTATTCGCACTCAAACTCGACATTTATTTGCTCATAAGTATAAGTGTTATTCATGCATTCGACAAGCGCTCGTTGAACAAGCGTGCTCACTTGAAGAGACTGAGCGTTTCTCCACTACCATGGCGATTGCGTTTCTGTTTCTACTTTTTAAGTCTTCTATTGAAAAGATTTTACTAAGATATATATATTTTAGAAAATTATAATAATATTTTGCAATCTATTTTATATTATATAACGTTTTATTAACTGCTAAATTTGCAGATGAAATATTTGAAGATAATTGAATTTATAATACTAATGCAAAATTTGTTTAAAATTTTATTAGAGTTGAAAACTTATTTGACTTTCATTTATTGTTTGACCAATTTGGAAAGGCTTTGTAAAAATTTATTGTAAACGAAGAAATTTAAATACTGTAAGATAAAAATATTTTTATTATAACATGATTCATGGATTTTAAGCTTTTCATTAGTGGACAGCACAGCTAGTTACTAAATGAATTCCTATTAGATTATTTTATTACAAATGCAAGATACTGATGCATTTATTTATTGAAATGGAAATAATAATAGCGAAAAAATCCATGTAAAATTAAAATTATGAAGCACAAACATTTTTAACTATCTTTTATAATAATATAAGCATGTTTCTAATTATCTGGATCATATACCGATGCAATCGATGATCATTTACGACCTACTTTCAGTTGCGCTAATTTTCTAAGAGAAATTTCTCAAACGCATGTAAGATAAATATAATAGTTTATTTTGTGTTAGAAAATTCAAAGAATTGTGTAGGCTATATATGATAAAACAAAACGTATTTTTGTAACTAGGTCAACGCATAAATTCCAGAGGTAAGCTGGCCCTGCGACGAGTCATTATTTTTATATCTATGATATAACTGTATATATAAAATTCATATGTACATCTATGAATTCGAATGCACCTACGATAAAATATTAATGCCTATTTACTTACTTTTAAATAATTATTACAAAATTTCCTTTTTAAGTAAAAAACAAGTTTAAAAAATATCTTTATGCATAGCTTTCATTCATACTAATCTTATACAAAAGGTTATCATTACAGAATCATATTTTTTAGATACTTTATACTATAATATTTGAGTTAATGAAAAAATCTTTATAGCAATCTTATATTGCTACATAAAACTTTATTAATAAAAATAAATCAATATTTGTACGACAAACTATATGGGTAAAATATTTTATTCTTACTTGTGAATCAATTACAATTAAGCATATCCTTTTCTAAATTATGAAATTCAATGTTATTTTAAAATATTTCTAAAATATCATACTTAAAACATTGTAAAAAATATATAGTTTACTTTTATATTTGCTTTTTTTATGTTAAGACCGAACTTGGAGTAAAGTCAAATAATCATTCGAGTTTTAAAACTATGATTATACGGTGGCTTTTACATTTCGTCAGTATAAAAGTATTTTGAAACATAGACAGTCGTATAACTTGATTTAACGATTGCTACATCCTAAAAGTTGTTATGATACAATCATTTAAAACATATCATATCAGAATATTAAGATTTGAAAATTATGGTAATATAAATTTGAAACGTAAGATTACAAGCATATTTTAGGTATTGATTAATTACCTTTTAAAGTTAAAATTACAAATGATCAACAATTCAGTACTTTTTTGGTATGTACAAAATTTAGTTCAATAAGTGTTTTGAATAGATAATGCAGTTTAAGTTAAAATCTATGGTAAAGTTAAAATTCTATAAATTAGTATATGACAATGTATAAATGAGTGTATAGACTTTTAAAAAATCTCATTCAATTACCGTCTTTTATTATATTCTTTAATTAAAAAATTTAAACTCTTAATTGTAAAATATTCATTTCTTGCACTCGAAGTATCTGTAATAAAATATGATATATAAAATATGTGTATATCAATGTATATCCCCTTAACTAGATGTCAGAGTACGTATGCATAAAACTGTAAGTTCCACTTTCAACTGCATTTTTCATCATAATGCATTAATATTGCTTGCTGAAGAAGATGGATGAACTACCCTTGTGGTTCTAGCTAAGATTTACCAGGACCTTTGCTATTTGTGTGTAACTTTGTTTTGGGAGCTCTGCTAGTGAATGCTTTTCACATTCGATCAGTCAAAGCTGCATTATGTGGAAATTGCGAAAGTCCGTATGGCCACAGGGACCACCTGCCCTATTAAATGCTCGACAAGTTGATGAAAACAACACACTCAGTTGGTCATGCGTAATCAGTTTGCCTTTGTAACTGTTTGCGGGGTCCAGAACTGTTAACAAGCTTGTGCCCACGAACATTCGTACTGATACGAGTAGATTTCATATTTAAATTTTTATTTCAGTGATAGAAACGATGAAAATATATCCGGAAAGTGCTTTGAATGATATTTGTGGGCGATATTTTGAGCGATGCACCATTATACATATATATCACTGAAACATATGTATATCATTCATACGTAAAGAATTATGATAAAGTTGAATTGCTAAAAGCTCAACTAACATTTTTAACTTTTTATTAATTGTAATATTTTGCAATATAAAATGCAAATAAATTAAAAATAAAATGTTATTTCAATAATAGTGTTAATTATGAGAAATTAATAATACATTCAGTTGGTATAAAATAAATATTATTTATGAAAAACTTCAATACAACAACTAATGATTTAAAAAACTAATTTCAACTTCAATTATTTCTTGGCGTTAACGTCATTCATGTAGGTGAGAAATCACCCACATTTGAAAGAGTGAATAGGTTTACAAGAAATTTTCAAAATCTTATAGATGCTTACGCTGGAAACGAATTCCAAAATATATTCAAGCTTTAATCTATAGATATGCTTAAAATAAAGGTTACTAACAAATACAATATTTTTATATAAATAAATACTACACGTAATTAATAAATAAACGTAAAAAGATCACCGTGAAAGATTAACTTACTCTTACAGCATTGTTATCTAATAGTACTATCAATTTTTTCGTCTGTGTGACTAATTTTTTAAATAGCATACAAACTATTACGACTTTTATTTGGCTACTCATACTTTGTATGCACCGCATCCAACATGAATTTGGAAACCCACGGAAATAACATATTCTTCCGTGATTGTGTTAAAATTCACTTGATTTTACATGAGACCGTGTGGGGTTTTTTTCTTTATCTAAATTCGCGCTTGCATCCTACAGTTCTTGATTTGTGATCTGATAATATATGCTATTGACACTTTTTAAGTATAACGATCGCGGCTCTTCGACTCGACTTATGGCAGATTATCATAATTGTGTTGACCATGATCAAAATGATTTATCTTCCTATTATTTTGTGAGACATCGCCCAATTTTGACGATGTCTGTAAGCCAGTCAACCGGCCGGTAGATCCGTCAGATAACTTTGAGGTTATCACTTTGTGTCAAAGTATGATTTGTTTAGCCCCATCACGAAATATTTTTACCGTATTTAAAATTAGACAATTATATCATTGACTATAGTCGGATAAGCTTTGGTACTACTTGCGTTGGTTGGTACAGCACTTAGTTAGCACTAATTTTTATTACGCCATTTATTCACCAAGCTTCTGGATAATTACATCTTATTTTGACAACATTACTATAGATAATTTTTAGGTGAGGCTTTTTTTTATGTCGATTCGGGCTATCTTCATCTGCGCTCAGATATTTAACACTGGTTATGGCACCAATTACTGTGTAGCGGGGAATAAAAGTAGAAAGTGGAGATAAATAGACTTAATAAATATGGTATTTAAATTTAAAATTCTTTTTATGTATCAAGTCAAGGGTAGGGTCGTCTTTCAATCTACGCCTACAGTGGCTTTTAATTTTTTAGCTTTAGCCTCTGCAGGTTGTGTTCCAATTTTCAGCAACTTATCAGTCATTCAATTACAATTTTCAACTTTTCATTGTTCAGAGTTCTTATGCATGTTATCGATTCTGACTAATGTTGCTAATTATTTTATTAATTAGTATATCAAACTGAACTCACTGGCTCCCATCCATTTATTTATTAACTCATTGTAGAGCAATTCCTTTACATTTTCATTTATCTCGCAGACAGGTACAACCACATCATAGTACATCACTCCACTGCACCTTTACCTGCAAGTCTGACCTTCTTAGAAGATACTCTGAAGCTATTCAAAGACATCCAAATGGCATTGCTATTTGAAAAGAAGCGACAGTTCTATTTTGTAATGGACGGTTTTGTAATGGATCTTATTTGTGCTATGAACACGGTACCGTGATTATCGAGGGCCCTCTTCCCCATCTCCACCTAGCTCAAAAAACAGTTACTGAAAATTTTCTATAAGTATATGAAGGTTATGTTAGTAAAGTATATATTATTTTAAATAATAAATTTATCATAATTCTCTTGGCGAAATGATGATCTAAACAATCCATAAACTGGATTGCTGTGTAAATACCTCTCGAATAAGAGATATTTTGGCCATTCTATTTCACTGATCGACAGTTGAAAATTTAGGTTAAAGATAATTCGTTCACTGTATTCATGGCATATGATACCATGAATGCACCAGTTCAAAGTAAAGGGTAAAATAAGAAGTCTTTCCGCATGGAACAATAAACAAGAAATTAGTTCTCTCTTGGATTGGTAGAATACAGCAACTTTCGTCGATGCTTCTGGCGTTGAAGTCTCCCATTAGAACGATAGAGAAATTGGAAGAGTAATTCCGGAATGACTATTTATTTCTTACATTAAGGGGATAATCTATGCCAGAATATATAAGTAAATCCATAACGAATTATGACTTAGAATAACCTTGATTCAGGCAGATTTGTAGACACCAAAATTAGCTTTAATGACTTTGTGACAAAGGGAAGAGTGCATCAAAATTACGTCTGTTTTGTGTCTTTCACAATCTTTCAGTAAATACTAAATTTCAGGCCAAAAACTGTTGGAAAAAAATGAGTATCAATGATGCAAGTGATTTGATTTTTTTGATTTTTAAGATTTTGATTCAAGGTTTTCATCCTTCTTATGCTGTATTAAACTTCTATATCCAGTGCAAGAGCTGTTTCCTGTTAATTTCCAGATCAAGATGGAATGCAGAACGGGATATAATTATTACTTATTTATGTTGTGGTAACATATACGTCGAGAAATGTGTACACTTATTCTACAACAACTAATTAAGAATTGCAGTGCGAGTACTATTAACAAAAGGTATAAAAGTTTTTTACGAGTGAATGATAGAATTGATAGATATGAATTTATCATAGACCCAAAACTAAATTTCAAATGAAACCATTCATATAATATTTAAAACTAAATTTATTAAGATAATAAAGTTCGCTTATACCCAATTTCTTGTCATTTAAATTTTAATATAAAAAATGTTCATGTATAAGTACTTGCAATTAGCAATAGTTCAGGGATATAGTTAGGAAATTTTTTTTTTTAAATCTATTATGATTTTTTACTGCATCAATGAATAGTTTTTATTAAACAAAACAAAAAAATTATTTTAATGAACATACTAAGATGAAGTACGTGAATTCGGTACATTGAATTCTTATAACATTGTAATTAAATAGCATCAATCAATATAATAATACTTTCTAATAATTTGGATATAAATAATTTCTCATATCTATATTAAATAAATGCAATATTCTCTTGAACGATTCTTAAATTTTTATTGATTTGTTGTTTTCGTAAAATTTCTTAATACCTAGTATATCTTTCGAACTAATCAACTGTTTTATTTTTCGAACAATCTGTATCTTTGATTTCGATCATCATTTCTTCGAACGCATTAAGTGCATATAACTAGCTGAAACTTATACTTATCATTCATACAACTTTTTATAATAAAATATTCTCTATATTCTAAAACATATTATGTCTTTAGAACACGGAAAATTTCAGATGGTTTAAGGCAAATTCACTTTTTATGATCTTTCAAATTACCGACGTTTTATAGCCTTAATATAAAATTATGGAAAAAATTTTAGAAACCACAAAGTAATTAAAAGTAACATTAAAAGGGCTACGATAAATTTGATTGTCGACTGTAAACAGAAAAAATTGCTAATGCGTTTCGAACCGGATTTCGCTATTGAATATGAACCGTAATAAAAATGCACATGCATTTACATCGTGTACCCAAACCAGTTTCAAAGTGAATAACAAGTATACAGCCATTAGAATTTTTTAACATATAAGCACCGTACAGTCTACCTGTCTATGACCGCATGAATTATTATTTTGAATATTATTTAGAAATTTATTAATATTGAGCTAATATAACGATTATCCAAAGTACGAATTATTATGGTTTAGTAAATGTGACAGTGTCGTGTTGCAACTTGTCAAAAATTCTATAACCATTTATTCATACAGGTAACAGCAAAAAAGTATCATGAAAAGAAACGAAAATGATTCATTGATGCAACATCGCCCTTAGCTCTGTACATAGAGAGCGATGAATTCAGTAAACACGAGAACTTATTCTCAGTACTTATCACATAATCCTATTCTGCATATGTATACGTTCACAGTTTATATAGACTGTAATCGCAAGCGCAATTTAAGCGTTAGATGGTCGTTCAACTACATACTAGACCAAAATAATTTATTTACTAGTGTTTGCGTACTAAAGTCTTACGTTAAAAAGCTGTATTTTATAATATAGATTATACTAAGGGCGCGATAATTCGTTAAAAACTAGTCGATTGAAGGTATTTCTTTTGCGACTAAGGGGATTCCTGATTGCATTTCAATCCATCGAGAGATCAGTGTTTCTTGCTACAGATAATCGTCCAAAGGCTGTCAGGCTCTAGGTGGCAGCAGTTGCTCAGTAAGGCCGAAATGCAGTGTGGAGAGAAACGGAGAAGTTGACCGGCGTTGACATCTCGGAGACGCGGGGCGCGATCGCGTGCGGATCTGCATTCAGGGCGGCGATCAGGAAGTGCCCTGAAAGGCCGCACGAAGCGCAAAAGCAACAATTGCGAGGGCCGGCGCGACAAAGCCGGCGGGCAGGGGATAAGCCCGGCTCCGTGGGCCAAGATGAGAGATAGGGCGCGGTAGGGGCTCGGCCGCGGCGTAGGAGCTCTCCGGGAGTTTGTGCGCGGGCGTGATTTCCAAGCGGGTGCCTTGGGCGGGCGCGGGCGGCCTCCTTGGCTCGCGGCGCTCGGGGAGCCGGCGCGGGCGCAGCTACGCGCGCAGGGCCTCCCCTCTTCGCCCCACCCCTACCTCCTACGCCCGGCGGCGCGCGCCTCTCTGTCCATTGTATTCCCGGGAGGAGCGGCTGGTGGGCGCGCGCAGAGTGAGCCGCGGAGCGGCGCGACGCGGACGCCGAGATTCCAACCTCGCGGGCCCGGCCCACTGGCTTCCCAAGATCGCCACCAGGTCAGTCCCTCTTTCTCTAGCGACTCTCCACTCGGTGTGTCCCTGGGTGTGTGCATGCAGTGCCGAGCTGCCGATCGGCCCGGAAGTCTTTTGGCGCGCGCCTGCGCGGCCCCACGGCGGCTTGAAACTGCGAGGGCGCTTGAGGTGCGCAGCCCTGCCGACCAATCTCGCGCCCAAGCACCTAAGGATACGCTGCCTTCGGCCCTTATCGTGTACGCTTGGATCGTCAGTGGCTCGCGCGGTCCGACTCTCTCGACCTATATTCTCGGGCCAGAGCATAAGTACATTGTAAAAATGTCGTTTAGACTCGCTTGTTTTATTGGCCGAAGCGTGTACGACGGAAAAGTATAATTGCGCCGATGTTTAACTGAATTCATGAATTTGAGCTTAGTTCGCTGGGCTATAAAACCGAACGCCGTTTATGACGTTCCTCGATAGCTCAAAAGCCTCTTATCAATTTAGTCTAAGTATATAACAGCTGTGTATACTCTACTGCCAATTGTATTAAACAATTACACTGAACAGCGAAAAAATTTATTATCTTGATTTCTCTTAGGGCACACTTTCATCAATTAATTAAACTGCCACTTTATGGATCTCTCTATATATTTCTGCAGATAACAAGTTTTATAAGTTGGTTTGCAAAAACAAGACAATGTGCTTAACCGAAGCAAAAGCATTGACTACTTTTATCTCAAGATTTATTGCTTTTTCTGTTAATTCAATTTTTCTGTCTACTTTCAGTATTTCTTTACCTTCCAAGGATAAATTAAAAATAGTTACACACTGTTGCAATTGAAACTTTCTCCAATAGTTATATAGAACTTTTAAAATGTCTCGTAAACCGTGACGCTGACTAAAAATATCTAATGAATTTCAACTAACATTTATTAAATACTTTTTTTTCATCTAGTAATTTTTTAAATAAAGTCAATATTATCTGTCAAAAATACATTCGAAATTGTTCATTTTTTCATTTTAGCGACCTCTGGTTATACGAATAAAAGGTCACCAAAATAAGAAAAAGTACATGACATTTTTTTAACTTCAAGAAACATAATAAAAAGTGATACCAACTGGTAAATACATTAACGATACCTGTCACAATACCTATCATTTGATTTATGGATAATGTGACGAGGTAATTTTGTTTTCAATAATCTGTTTAGTTCATGTATACGGTTGTAGCAATCAGTAAATGTATTTTTGCATTAATTCTCCTCCTTTTATATCACCTCAACTCGCGTCTATTTTCATACAAAATAAGGTCACGGAGTTCCACATTGCCGAAAGAAAGAGTGACAGAAAGAATGAAATAGCCGACTGGCAATTCGTTCAAATACGAGCCTATCATGAAAACAGTCGCCAAGAAGCGTGGCATTGATAAGTTTCTTTTGTACTCTATCGGCTGTGCGAATTTCTTGGATTGAAAGCTCGGTTCGCGTATACTCATAGGTGATTGCACAACTCACGCATTATACATCGCAAGAGGACCTCAATCGTGATCGAAATTTAAACAAGGATGGACGCAATAAATTTCACAGTCAACAAGCGTCAAGGAGCAAAGAAAACGAGCGCGGAAATCAAGTCTGACCGCGATAGCCCCACAAGCTAGACCGTAATATCGATAACTCGAGGGCGTTCCATATGGAGAAAGACGACGGAGAATCTTTGCGGCTCGACGAGCCGCGTCATAGAGGTGTATGGTCGCTTATATCCCAACGGCTTTCATCCTCACGCGCGCGCGCAGGACGCAAAAAAGCGCACGTGCTCGGGACGGTGATCCGCTTGGGTGCCTTCATAAAAGTGTTGTTGAAAGCCGAGGCAAGCTTCACTCTCGCGCCGCTGCTCGCGGTAGACGCGTAGGTGGATAAAGCCGTTGCAAGGGTGCGGTGACAAGCCGAGGATTTACGGCCTGGGCGCGCAACGACCAAAGCTGATATCGAGCCCCGCTTCACCGGCACCAACGGCTACTCGCGCATCTTTTTCGAAATCGCCTTCGCAAAGAAACAATCCTTGATTAGATCGCCGAGTTATACCTCTACACTGTATGTAGCCTACCTTCTTGTATTGTAACCCAAAAAAACTGCAAAGCTTCCTTCAAATATAAGTTGGAAAAATCAAAATACAGCTGACAAGGACAATACAACAAAACTTCTAGAAATTATAGTACGATCTTTAATAATTATTTTTCATAAAAACAGTGACCTTAAAGAATTCATATTTTAGAGAATATGTATATAAATTATATGTGTTTCATTTCCATAGCCTATTTAGGACATTCGTGCGGTTCGCGTGTATAAAGGTGATAATAACATTGAGACTGGATAAGAAACTTGAAACTCCTTTTAAAATTCCATACTTTTTTGCCGAGCTTCTTACACAATTTTTTTTCCCAGCATTTGATAAATATCATTAAAATAAACAATATACGATCTTTAAAAAATAGTTTACATATTGCTATGAAAATAGATTTAATGTGGATCTTATAAGAAAGTTGTAGTTTAAAAGTAAACTTTACAGAGGATAATGAATTTCTTAATATCTAACTACCTGAAATCATGTCAAGTTTCAAGTATAACAAATATGTATAATACATATATCGTTTATAAATACACATATTTGCGTATGCAAGTGTACGGCTATGTTACAGTCTTATTTATATCACAATAATTTTACATTCTTTTTTTTAAAGTAATGTATTATGTAACTTATTTTTGCATTTAGTGATAAACAAGAATTTTTTAAAAATATTTAACAAATGTAATTTAATATAATGGTTTAATATAAAGTTTGAATTCTATTTCAATTCAATTCTTAAACAATTCTAATTAGAATTACAGACAAATCTTTTAATTGATGTTTGTTGAATTCAATTATGAATATAAACACTTCAAAATTTAATATTATATTGTTTATTTTAAAATTATTTTACAATTTTTTTAATTTTTTCGAAAATTTATTTGTAAAATCATATTAAATAAACTTTTGTTTTTAAAACGGCTCTGTAATTTCTTGATATTTTAAAGAATTTCTATTCGTAATTGAGTTCAAGAAACTTTAACACATATTATTTATGGAATTTATAAATACAAACGTTTAAAAAGTTTCTGAGCATCATTTATTCAGCAACAAAGTACAAATCACTGTTTTCTAACAAGCATCCGGAAAAAATATAAAAAAGTTTTACTAATACCGTTAACGCAGAAGTCTATTACCGACCAGTTGGATAGCACATACCCTTGCTATTAACTTAATATTTCTCAACCTAATATTAGCTGTTGATTACATCTGCAGTTGATAATGTAGATATTCTAATTTATCCTCTTCCGCTATCGCCGGAGTCTTTTCATCTAATATGCATTATCGATTCAGCAAAAGATTGTAAAAAATGTTTTCAATTATATTCTATCGGGTTTGAATGGTATATAAAATTAATTCTCAGAAGAATTATTACTTATTATCATATTTAATATTTACTGTTGTTTATTGTATGCCTACTTTACGATAAGAAAGGAGCCAGTGTTTGCATCTACACATTCAAATTTTATTTTTTCTGTTAGTCCCTGCAAATGAGACGATAAAGAGTCAATTAAAAAATTGTAAGCACTAAATTAATTCCATTAATTTTTTTAGGTATTTGTGATAAATTTCACTTTTTTTAACTAAACGAACGTGTTTTTATGTAAATGAATCAGTAGATTGTTAAAAGATTGTATTATTATAGTAAAATAATTTATGTTAGTACTAATTACACAAGAGAATAGTATGATCACGTAATAAACAAATGAATAGGAATTTTTTATATAATAATTAATCTATAAATCTTCTAGAATATAATATATTTAAAGACAAACTCAAAAATTGTTATATTGTATATAATTCAAATCAAAAGATTGTAAAATATCAATAAATTTATTTAGTGAATATATTTATTAAAATTTTATATTAAGAAACATGTTGATCTTAAAATATTAAAGTTAACTTTTCTTACTTATATTTCTAATATTTACAACATTATTCTTCATTTTCAACATCATATAATTTTTGCGTATTAAAAAGATATTGCATTCATAAAATTTAATTTATTAAAACACCTGAAAAATAGAATAAATAATTTTAATGTCAAAATAAATGATTTGTTATAAGAACATAATATACAACCTGTTTTTTAAGTACTTTTCTTCAGCTATGTCATGGGATAGCTGAGGCAATTCTAAACATTTTTCATTGCGGTCGCGAAACTGTCAGATGCACCTCCACGAAGATACAGGAGTTTAAAAAATGGTGAAAATCCAACCTTCGCAGCTGAAAAGCGAGATCTACTCGCCGTAGCGCAGCCAATTAGAATAGAGGAAATAGTCAATGGGAGAGAGTAGGGCGCAGCTCTCGGGGCCGCAAGGTAAGCAGCGGGCCTAGCCCCGCCCTCCAGGCGCATACCTATTCATCGACTGCCGAAATTGTCAACAAAAGAAGGCTCAGTGATTATGAAGCGGGTAAGGGGAAAGGGGAGTTGCAGGAGTTGGTCCGCTGACAGGTCGCCTTTCTCCCCGCCGCGGTACTGCTGACGGTCTGCTGTGTCCCGACGTTGTTTTGTTGACAATTTCGGCAGTCGATGAATGGGCACGCATCTATGCTTGAAGGGCGGGATCAGGCCCGCTGCTTACCTTGCGGCCCCGAGAGCTGCGCCCTACTCTCTCCCATTGACTATTTCCTCTATTCTCATTGGCTGCGCTACGGCGAGTAGATCTCGCTTTTCGGTTGCGAAGGCTGGATTTTCACCATTTTTTACACTCCTGTATCTTCGTGGAGGTGCATCTGACAATTTCGCGACCGGAAAGAAAAATGTTTAAAATTGCCTCAGTTATCTCGTGATATAGCTAGAGACAAGTAATTAAAAGACAGGTTGAATATAATAGTATTAAAATTTTTTCCAGTCTTAAAGGTTACTTAAGTTCTTTATATAGTTATTTTAAAACATTGAATTTTACATTTTCAGTTTACTTTCTTAACTTGTGCATATTAAATTGACATATTTTACTCTGTAAGAATTTTTATTTGAAATTTGTAGAAACGTCTTTCAAAATTGATATACTATTTTAATTATTATGTATAATCTCGATCCTTTTAATATTAATTACATACAGAAAATTGAATATATCAACTTTTAGATGATACAGTAAACTTAATTTTATGATATTATAGTAGTATATTATGGAACATTTCTCAAATAATATATGAATAATTTTATACATCTTTATATTTATACCTTAAAACAGTATTTTGAAACTTTTAACTTTAAGTGTCTACATTTATATTTTATGATATAACTCTATTATATTGTATTATATTAACTAATTGTACCTCATGTATCAGAATACGGAAAAGCATTTTTTCTTAATCATTGTCACTAACTTATTTAAATAAAAGCCATACGATTATTGTAAGGAAACGATTCAATATTCTAAACGATTGACATATATACACAAACCTAATATTTATTCTTGCAATAATTTTATGCGATTTCATACATTTCATTTGTAAGTTTAATAAATTTTACCTGTAAAGTTAGACACAATTTTTTAAAGTACGTAATTAAAAATATTCCTATTAAAAATATTTTTAATTTTAGTACATGTGAAATAAAATTAAACATCTAATATAAACACTCATTTGTAATTACAAACAGTGTAAAACTTGCATACGAAGCAGGAATACATTTCGTGTTTAGTCATGCCTGTATATAAATGTTTTTGAAACGATTTGATTATTATAATGAGTTCAATCTATATGTTACATTAATTTGTATATGTATTTTATTATGCGTATCTGCAACAATTTGTTACATTGTTTGTTGATATCTTAAACACAATGTTTCTGTTATCCTTTAACAAGATACTGATAAAACAACTGAGAGATCTATTATAGTATCTGTTACGGAATAAATTTTATTGGTTGACATCGGAAATCCCTTATTCATGTATTATATGGGAATTCCACAAATATTCTGATAACACCTTTATCAGGTCGAATGCTTTACATGATTCTTTTAATTAATATTAAAAATATCTTATAATGATTCCTAATAATAAAGCAGATACTAACTTTTATAATTAAAGTGAAGATATAATTTTATAATAAAAAAACAATAGCTGACACAAATACTAAATAAAATATTTTATTTCAAAATAGTATTTTCACAGAAGCATATTTTTCTTTAATTTCAAAGTTGTATTACATAATAGATAATACAACTTATCTACATAGTCATTTTTTTTAAATTATGGCAAAATCACATTATTTTCAAAATTATTTGATTACTTGACCAAATAATAAGTACAATTTTAATTCGCGAAATTAATACGAAAATTAAAAATGACTGTATCACTGCGAATATTTAGAATATCTGTATATTGCAGATATTATTAAAAAAGTTCAATTACATAAAAATTTTAATTTATTCTCTACCCAAATTATATCAATTTAAGTACACACAATGTGTTTAACATGATTGATACCTAAGTATTTAGACGTTTCTCAATGATTTAGTTTCGAATTAATCGAAATTCATTAACTTACAATTACTGTTTTTATCAGCAAGTAATTATCTCTAGGTTTAGAGAGGCATTAAAATAAAAGATATACTAAGATTTTGAAGATTCTTTAAGGTTGCCAAAATCATCAACCTGTTGAAGTGCAACTTCATATGGCCCTTTATTTTGTTTATCATTGGATTGTTGTTTTGATAAGCAGCTAGTAAAACACGTATCACCTATGCCAAAGTTTTCTCCGTCCTCTAAAGTTTCGGGCATCGGCTGATTCGCAGTTTCAGGAAGATACATTGACAAAAATCCAGCGACGAATGCTATACAGCCAAACACTATCGCCGGAACCTTTGGATTAAATGAGTCTAAAAGTATTACCAATGGAGTTAAAGCGCCACTAAGTCGAGCACACATTGAACCTATTCCCAAAGCAGTATTCCTCAAAACTGTCGGGAATAACTCTGCCGTGTAATTATAGATAATTGCAAATGATCCAGCGATACATGTTTTTCCAAATAAAACAATACTAGCAGTTGTAGCAGCAGCCCCAGAAAAATTATCGGGTAAAGCTGTTGCTAAAATACAACAAATTCCACCAATTAACATTAATGTACTAATCAGACTTCTACGCCCTGTACGATCCATTGCCAAGCAAAGGAAAATATAACTTGGTACTTCAACCATTCCATTAAGAAACATCATCAAAAAGGGATTTCCTAAGAGGTTACCCATGTTTAAGGATAAACCATAGTAAGCGATTGAATTAGCAAACCAGTTTAAACATACATTCAGAGTCTTTTTTCGAAGGTTCGGAGTTTTTAAAAGATCTAAAGCAGAAAATGAATTTTCTTGTTGATTAGCTTTATTTTCTTTGTCTCTAGATGTGTACCTTTTAATATCTAACTGTACTTGGCTTCCATTTAGACTCAAAGCTCTTTGAACAATAGTTAAAGACTCCTTAATACGACCCTGTGCCCATAACCATCTAGGCGATTCGTCCATAAACCACCAATGACCTAAAAGCAAACAACTATGCATACCGTAAATAATTTGAAGCCAAAATCTATCTTTAATTACTGATCCCCAAGCAGCCACAATCATGAATCCAATAGCAAAGGCGAGCTGAAATATCATACCACATACGGTTCGTTTAGATGGACCAACGAGTTCCATAGTGAGTACAAATCCAGTAATGTATGCCCCTGCTGAGCCAACAATACCATACAAGAATCTAAAGAGTAAGAAGGTGTAATATTCTGGCACAAAAGCCACCGATACTCCAAAAAATAGCTGAGCTATAGCAGATCCGTAGAAAATTATTTTACGCCCATATTTGTCAGCCATGCTTCCTAGTGTAACAGCGCCTAGAAATACTCCTAACATGTAACTAGACTGAGCAACAGCCCCCATCCACCTACGTGAGCAGACAAAGTTCCATTCCATTGCTCGTGAAGACTGATAATAGGTAGTATCATAAGTCCAAGCAGTACAATCCTGTGTTTCATTTTGTGCATTAAGATAATGACAACTATCAATGACTTGAAGATCAGTAGAGTTTTCTGGCAGAATACACTCGTGTGGTGGAACTGCTGCAACAGTTAGTAGAGTCATCATGTGAAGGCCAGCAGTAAAACCACCAAGTATATGGAGTAGAAATTGTCGACTCTGATATTTGCCAAACTCCCCCAGGTTCGCCATAACTTCTTCTAGGTCAGTATCAACGTTTGCCATTGTTCGAGTTTAAAGATTATTTTTGTTGAACTATGAACGTTTCTCATCCACAATTTTCAGTAATTTAATGTTGATTGAAGAGTTCTGAAAAATATGTACAGAAGTTATACCTTATAATAAATTTGATAAATCATAATGTATGCAATTAAATGGGATTCAATAATTGGCTATATCATATCATTGGACACGAGGTACACATGCATTTAAACACGAAGAATATATGATAGAAAACGAAGAAATGCACTAGTATGAATACTAATAATAACATATGGATAGTATGAATATTGTAAGCAAAAAGATACAGTTACTATCAGTAAAATATTTTACTTCTTTAATATTTATTTTTAAATATATTTGCAACAGTTTATTACAGTACATATCTCGATATCCTATATGAAATATTCTTTTCTCAAATTTTATAGAAATTGTAATCTTTATAAATTTAACATAACATAAACTTTAGAAATTTATATCTACTTACAAGTAGTATCGATTGAAATAGATAACTAAGTTTGCTAATTTTTAATTTCTTATATTATACCTGTCCTCTTCAAATAATTGCATGTGGACTTGTAGCAGTTTCGTTATTTTTACTGTGAGGTGGAGATTTTTTGACTGTAGATGTCCAATACTTTAATCGCTTTTGCAGATTAATTATCGCATGTCACTGGTAATAATTCTGCATAAAACCAGTATGATTAAGTGTCTTTCATCGTTGCAATCTAGAAAATGTTGAAAAGCTATTGTCATTATTAATTTATCAATATGTCATAATTTAAAATCGTTTATAGTCAAAATCATCCTTTTTATTTATAGCATTTCAAATCTATATTAAACATTAGTTTTTAGACATTTTTCTTGATGGAAAAATAGATTAAGCCCTCATAGGCAACAGACCACTCATACGATATAAGTAGTGTAAGAAATTGTATATTAATAGGTATCATGATATTCACATTAATCATTGCAATAAACATATCTATTTGTCCATAAAACAATTGTCATATCATTTCGCATGCAACATAAATTAGTTCGAGTTTTGTACTTTGAATAATAAATTAATGCAATATATTAATGGTAAGCATAAACCCATAATCTCTAACGAAGCATACGACTATTATTTCTTACAAATATTATTTTTCTCTCATATTCGTTAATTTTTTCTTCAAAAACAGAATACCGGTTGTATCAAAAGTGAAAACAATTGAAGAAAGAGACACACTACCTCGTTATATTTTTATTGTCTTAAAAAAATTTTTATTTCTATTTTCTTATCTTAAAAAATAAACTAATTGGTTATTAAAATATATTCATGTAATATATCTATAATGATCACCTCTTATTCTCTATTGCTATTGACCATAATAAAAATTTATCGGATCTTACAGCAGTGTCGAAGTCGATGCATATTATAGGTACGTAATTATGGCACACGTTTTAAATATGCCTTTTGCGTCGCTAAAGGTACACTGATTTTCTATCTTATGCACGACTTATCGAGTTAATGAAATGATAAAAGATATCATTTAAATTATTATTTTTATATCATTATGATTTATTATTATAACATTTGAGGGTAATTCGAATCTTTATACTAATAATACTGACAGAAATTACGGTTGAATTGCGTCCAACGATTTTTTTTCCTTTTGACTAGATTTCGTTTAAATTTTCTTAAAGCATATATACATATATAAATGAAACAATTCCATTCCTTTTGGAAGTATATAGCCCTTGACATTTTGAGTAGAACAATATTTTCCATATTTTAATCCTTTGACATTTTGTCAGAGATAAAATAGTAATATATTAAATCAAATTTATGAAAAATGCAGAAAATTATATAATATTAAAGTATATCATCCATCTTTGCCGATCGCGAGAAAAGTCTTGTACCTCTTGATGTTTTTCCTTAAAGGGAAGGAAAAGTAGGGTCGGAGTCTCTAACTCAGAGGTACAAATTAGTACCTCTGTAAGAAAACTACAGAAAAACTAAAGAAAAAAATTAGTTTCACTCGGGAAGAAGAAATTTCCCTCTTGCTTCATATTTAATGTTGAAAATACACGTGTACGTGCGATAAAATTATTACATATACAAATAAATTACATAAGCAAATCGTATTTTTAATCAGTTCGTACATCAATCTATCCTGTGTATTTGGTCTATTTTTAATAACATTAGGTGTGGATATATATATTTTTAAGTATCTCCTATAATTATGAAAAATATACATCTCATTTTTACATAAAAATAAGTGTGTATAACCATTTTGATTCATCTTATCTTTGCGAAAAATTAGCAAATTAAAAAATGAATAGCACTGTTGTACTAAGAATGCCATGAACTACACGTTCCCAAAAGAAACAAAATTGAATCATACATACCCTATATACTTATAAACCAGAAAACATGATGGATTCACTCGTGTAATATTCTGCAACATAAAGAGCTTTCAGATTATTCTACAAACACAGGATATGACACTCACCAACATGACTATAGAAAAACAGATACGATTTCTAGTGGAAATTTTTTTGCATTAAGTCTTATTGATTCCAAATGCTGTGTATTACAACTACATATACTAAAGAATTGGAATTAAGAACTCTCGCTATTTCAATTTTCTAGAAAAACGGGTACGGTGATTTATAACTAACAACTATCATCCTTTTATTTTTTATTGACCAATCAATTTTATTGATACAAATATATTGGTTTCAAAATTCTCTAAGTTTGCAATGAAATAATCATTTTTTATCGAGTACATTGATTCAAGTTGGTAACATGCACAGAATATAATGAACATTTCTTTATACACGCCTGTTTTACATACAATGGTAGTAGTCAGTTAAAACTTTGTCAAATCTGATTAATTATAATTTATTATAAATTATACTGACCCTGAAGAAATCGCGTTGATTTAAATAATTTAAATAAACTTCTTAGCATTAAATATTAAAATTAAAATATTAAAATATATATATAAATTATAAAAAATTACATATTAGATATGTAGCAACTGGATGAATTTGTACTTGAAATGTTTAGATTTATTTAAATCAAATATTAATTATTTAGTCAAGAATAAGTAATATGTTAATTGAGTAGTACGTTATCTCATTACCAGTTATATAAACATCTGAAACAACAAAATTTTTTAAATTTGAAACATGTATTAAAAAATGTAATTGAATGGGATCTACTAGGTATCTGTAAATCAACTGAATTCTGATTTGAAAATTTTAGGTTTCTTCTATATTTTGTCTTGAACCGATTGATGGATTTTATTCTGTAAAGGCTAAATATAGGTACTTAATGTGCGATTTAAATGTAACTCTATTTTTAATTAGATTATAGTCTTTTTGTCGTTTATTCAATTATAAATTCTGAGTTAAGTGAATATTCAGGTCCATAGTAGATTTTATTCAATAATATTTTTATTAGGCATTTTAGTAAAAAATTTAGGTTTATAATATTAGTATATTTTTTCTTACAGGTATTTACATGATAAGTAAGGAATCAGTATACTATACCTTAACGTGTAAAGAAGTTTTTTTTTTATTTACCGCTGTAGGATTTGGCTAATTAATTTCAAAAACTTTATTTTTCACTATTTTTTGAAATAAAACATACACGTTCATCCAATTGACATATTTATAGTTTGAAATCATTTCATCTTGTATATGGTTCTAGTCTAGCTCGAGTTGTAGCTATATTTTCGATTAAACTCCAACCAAAAGAATAATAAATAATAGTAAATCAAGTTTTAACCTTCTATACGCAACTACATATAAAATTGTAGATGTATAAAGATGTAGATATAATTGTGATATAATGTTTTAGTTCATGGTCATGATCATCGATCATTGTCATGATCATTTTTATTGTATTTATAAGATAATTCGGTTAATTTTATTTTAATTAATAAGCATGATCGTAAACACAAGTCTATTTCTACCAGAGTTTTATACCATTTAAATGAAATCCTAACGTAGTACTTAAAGTTTATAATCAGAAGGCAACCGTTTTAAATATTAAAAAATTTCACCTTGAATAATTTAATAATTAATAATGGATTATTATGATATATTTATACATAAATTATTATATTTAAACAAATACATCATTCTAGAGTAATTTCATAATTTATACTATAGGTTGATAACATTATTTATCAAGGATTAACGAGTTTGTTATTACGGTATTTCCACTTTTAAAAATTATTTTAATTTAATTTACTTATTTACATTACTATATTTTTATTGCGGTTTATTATCGACTTCTTCACTTTTATTTGATAATTGGATAAGACGAATACTGGAGACAAATGGAAAAAGGAAACAATCTATATAAACTTTGATCTGAGTCGTTAATAGAACGTTTGCGAGCTTTGCGTAATTGTACACAACCGAGTAATTAACGCATTGTTCCTGCAACTTTGAGCGACTCACGCAACGGCGCACGTAATTTCATATAAGAAATTTTATGTGATTGTATATTTAAGTGATTTTCCAATCGAGTTAGATGATCATTTTTAAACAGATAATTAATTAAAATATTAATTTTATTAGAGTATTCAATAATAAATAAATTTCAAATAAGCTTATTGAAATACTCAAGACTTGTAAATTAATTGTTCTTTGATTTGTTACGTTTATTTTTATTGCTCGCAGTTTTTTATATCTCAAATTTCAAACCTCTTATATTAAGATGAAGTATATTTTATTTATAGTCTATTACGAAATCGATGAGAGTTAATGAGAAATAAAAGATTGAAACAAATTTATTTAAAATGTATTTTAGTATTTTAGATATTTTCTTATATTATGAATTGAAGAACGGAGATTGAAAGAAAATATTTAATAATTGATTTTGATAAAAATAAGAAATTAAAAAATTTTTTAATGTAAAATAATTTTGATTAGATAATAACTTATATAATAAGGTATGCATTTTGAAATAATTAATTTTTTATAATATTTTTGTTATATCGTAGATTTTCAGTCTACAAAAATTATACATAATTATCTCATAATATATCACTACAGAATTTGAAAAATAAAACGATTTTGATGACTCATGTCGCTTTAATGTATAGGCACGAAATTTAATATTATTTTTAAAATAATAATAAAAATATTGATTTGTTATCCATCATATATAATATTCATAATATACTGGTTGAACTAAAAAAAAGTACTTCTCGAAATACTTATTCTATATCGTTACATATAGTGTGTTATATCTCATAAATTAACAATATTTGAGGTTGGGCAATACGATTTCAGACGAAAAAATGTATATTTACTATATTACACTATTACTTAAAATGTTACAAAATATAAAGGTATTACTATGCGGTGCAAAATTGAATCAACTAATCCCCTTCACGTATTTTCCCTAAACATGCATAAGTTGTATACTAATTTGAAATTTATTTTTTCGTACTAAATGTGCTATCCCTCATACTTGAGTTGTACATTCATTTAAATTAGATAGTAAGAATTTATCTCTGGTATGTAACAAATCACGACGACGTTGAAAAATAGTTATTTAATTTTAATATGGTAATGTTAATTGACTATAGAAAATATCAATTTAATCATATATAGGTAGATATAGGTACATATATATTATAGTAATAAATTTGTACTCTATAATATCAAAAATACAGGGAAACATCCAAGGATTATGGTAAATTAAGTAAATATAGCAAAGTGTGAATTTTCCCAAGAAAATACCGACAATAAAATTTACTTGGGACTTTAATTATCGTTCTGACGATGATACATACTCAAATTACATTTTAGCAATGAATAAATATCATTTATCTTTAATTATTTACCATTTTTAAAAGCAAATTTTTATTACCAAAGATCAGAGAATAATTTATAAAGTATTATACATGAAGTTTTTTTTATGTATTGCAAATTTTTTTTATCTAATTCTTTCAATTGCATCTTTTAGATTCATAGTTTTTTTAATACCATATATATAAATAAATTTATAATTGATTGAATAATTTCTTGGTTATGAAGTATTATATAATAATAATTTCTAACATTTGACCGAATATCCGAATATTTAATTATTTTATCATTTTTTAAATCTACTACGATTCGAATCCTATTTTAAATATATAAAAATAACAACAGCTAAATTTCCAAGGTTTGCAAATATACTCCTTGGTATGCGTACGCTACGTGCACCAAATCGAGATAGCTTTCACTGAACTCGTGGAAGAGAAATTGGAAGAGAGGACGTACATTGATATATATTTGAAACCGAACAAATATTCAATATTATACATAAAACTTATTATAATTAGATCCACTCTCCGTTTTTATATTAATATAATTTTCACGTTTTCAGAAAAAAATGGTGAAAAAATAATTTGGGTCATCGCGGAAGTCATATATTATATATTTAATTCACCAAAAATACACAAATTATTTAAAGTTTTTTCTCTTTCATTCATGAAAGATAATCATGCATTTTTAAGAATTACAAAATACTAACTAGTGGAAGATAAATGAAGATTGTTACGCTGTAGATAGTCCGAGACAAGGTCGTGTATCCGGGCCACTATACAAGCGAAACTTTTTATACTTCTTTGCTTATATTTTTAGTTGACTAATAATAAAATCGAAAATAATACTTGCGGTCCGGTAAAGCAGACGCTAACTATATGCAGTGTAGCATAACACTTGAGTCGGAGCGACTATCACTTTTAGTTCGTCAGTCTTTATTTATTGCCTCAACCATCCGGCATTTTTAATTATTGTTCACGATGCATTTCGTTTCACAACAAATGTGAATATAATTAAGCAGTCCTGTAGTAAAAATATTTAGACAAAAGTGTAATTGTAATTTAATTAATGGTATTCTTATATAGACAATGAAAATGTAGAATTGCTTTTTTCGAAGTGACAAATTGAAAGTAAATTTGTCCCGCACAATGTTAATGATTTAGTAGAAATATTAACGAATATCGTTAAAATTGTTAGAATAGATAACTGAATGGTTTCCTATGAAGGATACGCAAATACATTGCGTTGTTTTTATAGTGATAAGATTTTATAGTTCATGAATATACAAAACTTATAATTTTAACTGAGAACTGGATTATATCTTTCGACTTCATCTCTGTGTTACAATGTTTAGTTTACTAATTAGCTAAAAAGCAGAATTTTATATGAAACTTAGTCAAATAACTTACAATACAAATACTTTAGCATATTATTTAAAACTCTAAACTTTACAATTTACAAGCAATTGTAAAAATAATAACATCAATAATTACTTTACTGTTTCACAATTTTTTTAAATGACCACACGTAAGTATTGTGAAATAATATTTAAAAAGCTGCGAATATTATTTTAACAATATAGCAATAAGTACTATAATTGTCAAAATAGTTGGCCCATTATATTGCTCATGCATGCATGTCGAAAAATTTGCCCAAACATGTTAAATAGAGCTTTCCATAAAAAATATAACACGAGTTTAGTAGTTGGTAATTTTATCGAAAATTCGTTTAAATTTTATTTGAACTGATATTTTTATTTTTAAATTAAGACTAATTTTACTAACCATATGCTTCACTCACGCTATGTCCTTTCGATGTGAACACTTAAACAAGCTGGAAAACACTATATAGGAGTGGCCAATGAATATCTCATGCCGATGCACTTGCTAATGGAATTCTGTTCGCTTATGAGATTTAACGCTGCGATAGTAGTTGCCATGTACTCGCCTCACCTGTTGAGAGTTAGCTGAAATACCGAGTTATAAATATGAAGCAAAGGGCGCGTGCGCGAGTCACGAAATCGAGTTACCTGAGCAGCTCACCTGTGCGAGGTCCCTCCAAAATTGCGGGGCCGCAACAAGTGAACGCTGCACGCGAGTTTTGTAATAAAAACGCGCCCTGTCCGCAGTCGCCGCGCCACGTCTGCCACTGAGTAAACTTTCGCACTTTCTGCACTTCTCGGCAACCCGATGAGTGGTGGCAACTGTGCATACGGCGGGGGATCGGCAAGCAGTCCGGCACTGCTGCGAGATGGATAAACGCCGTCGGGGTCGTGTAGCAAAAAGAGAACAAATTGAGAGGAGAGGACAAGCCAGCGGAAACTTTGCGACATTTTTCTGTCTCTTCTGACGGGGAGCCGAGCAAACGTAACCACGTGGTTATAACCATGCTCAATTACCGTGATACCGTAGTAATCGCTCTTACTTGAAATAAACTTTGTACGAAAGTAGTACTTGTATTTGATCAATGTGTATACATTAAATAATCTGTATAGATTATTTTCGGATCGTTAAACTATAAGAGTGAGATCTGTTTATCTATTTTTTTTATTTAAAATACTTTAAGTATCATTTTTTCAAACTTTTAACATATCAATTAAGAGTTAATTGAAACCGGTATATTATATGCGCACAAATTCCAAAAGTCTCACTCACTGTGCTTCTTTATTGAACGATCAATTAGTGACTTGTAAATAGAATGATCATGAAAGTCTATTTGAATTTTAAATAATAAACTCAAATTAATAATAACACCATTTAAATGATGTATATTTTAAGATTAAAATGGTCACTTTTTTCTGAAAACACCTAAACAACTAATTTGGTATATGTTATAATAATTTTGAGAATCAAATATAATGTTTAGATATTATTAAGCGTTATTATAATCAAACTTGCAGTCGTTTCAAATTCATTCATAGGACAATAGTTTCAAACGTTAACGTTCATTCAAAAATTTATTTACTTGCTCTCATGTATATTACCTTTTTAAAATAATTAAATCCTGGTAGTAATTTCACCAATAAAACTGGGCGAAACGCTAGTAGCTGAGTTTTTACTGGCCAGTTTTTATTGGCATAAAACTGGTTTGAAATTGATGTTTGTCAAAACAAAAAATCGAAGAAATGTCAATTGTTTCTTATTTATATATATTTATTTATATATTTTTTCTTATTTATATATTTTCATATGCATTCTTTTACTAAAACTAAAATGAATAAAATTTAAACTTTAATAAGCAATGATTATAGTAGAACAAGGCTGCAACACAATAAAGAGAAATATAATTCAAAACTTTTCAGAAAAACATAACTGTATCTTTTTTAAATATTTTAGCTTCTTTTAATTTATTAATAGAATTTATGAATATTTGATTTGACCTTACAAAATGCTAAGGTAATTTTAAGTTTAATTATAAAGTAATTTAAAGATACTTTGAATTTTGTCAAAGCATTGTCAAAGTATTTTTTTAGTATTATTGTTACTGTAAAGTTCAAGTATAACGTTTAAACTCTTTCACATAAATCATCCTTAATGTATATTATACCTTTTATTTCGTATGTGTGTGTATATATATCTATATATATAGGCTTCAGTTTTCACCAGTTTGTAGTCAGTGCCTCGACAGTAAGTGTCGAGAAGTGATGAGGTATCTGACCAGTAGTTTAAAAGTTGGCCACCAACTACCAACAAACTGACATAAATTTTCAGCAGGAAGTGAAACATTTCCATTCAAATAAAACTTTAGATGTTTCAACTGTAACTGTGTATAGTGCATGTTACAGCAATATACTTTGTAACTTATACTTACACTTCTTATTCAAGCAACAATTAGCTTAAGTATTTTTAAAATTCAAAGTCATATTATGACGATTAGTAATCATTTTTATCTCTGCTTACTATGAGAATTAGAGAACAGCGCAATTATCATGTACTACTTAAAACACGCAAACTATTAGTATGTGAGATTAATTAGAACAAATACTTAAATCTAGTTTTTTGTTTTCTAAATGCTTCTACATCTCTCTTCTTCTCTTCTCTTACAAACACATTGTATTTTAAAGTATTCCAAAACGATGAAGTTTATGGTTAAGTTATATAAGCATTAACGTGCGTGCGTGCGTGTGCCTGTGTACATGTATGTAAGTGTGCGCTTGTGTGATGCAGAGGAATATACTTCACAATTAATATTTCGTAATTAACTGAAAATGATATAAAAATTTGCAATTAGCATAACTGATGCTGCTGAAGAAGTTGTAATTCTTGCTGTTAATTATCTTGCAAAAGTGTTTTTAATATTTAATGTATATTTTACTTTGGTTTGTTAAATAATTTTCAGAAATAAAACAGTAAAATACAACATTAATTATTACATTTTTAATAATAACTGGTCATTGCATGTATAGGATTACATAAATTGTAACATGGAATGTAATTCTCTGCATATAACATAATTTTATTATCACGCATTACGAAATATGAATTATTACTTATGTATAGCCGCTATAAATACTAAACATATCATGGTGACATAAATGTAAATACGACAAAATCAACGAGAAAATCATAAAAATATATTTTGTCATAGTTGATATGAATTTACGTATAATTTGTCATTTGAAAAGGCTTAGATACACGACAGTCATTTTTTTTAATTAGTTTTTATTGACCTTGTTTCAATACAAATATGACAAGTTTATAATAAATGAAAAATTTATTTTTCCGATAAAAAACTGATCTAACATGTCGGTGCTCAATACTATCTTGACAAAATCAGTTTTAATGGAATTACTAGATATATATTATTTAGTCTTGTATCATCTTCGCTGCGATCGAGGCTATACAATATCACAAATTCTTATGTTTAAGGTACTAAGTACAGGTGAATACAGACAGAAGACTTCTATGCTCATTTTTACATTTACACGTGCTTATATTTGATATTTGTAACCAAGAAATAGTAAGAAAAGCTTATCTTAAGAGACGACTACGACAATTGCAATAATGTTAGAACCTTATCGGTCAGTTTCTTGAATGAGTATGACTGCAGCATGTTGACATTGCTAATATGTAATGCAACACTTTATCATCAAAAACATTGATAACAGAAAAATTTTCATTTTAATACTTAAAATAAACATGGTATTAATTCTTTTTTAACGTGTATTTCGTATCACGAATTCAGAAGAATTACACGCATAAATTATATACTTTACTAATCTAATAAAAGTATCCTGGTAAAAACTTAGTTAACTAAAATTGACTTACAAGTAACCGTTGATCATTTATCTTAGTCAACGGTTTGTCGACTGTTCAGAAACCGTTTAGCAACCGTTTAGCAATGATTGATTAAAAATAAAAGAAAAGACTGCAAGAAAAGAAAAAAAATACTAACTGATTAAAATGGAATAATTTCAACTTTCGATAAAATTCTGTCCAATGTAAAAAATTCTGATAAGTGTGTAATATGAATTGATTATTTACTTTATAATGTATTTATTTATTAATAAGTCTATATTCATTATACCGCTATTCAAAATTTAAGTTTTGTTAAATTCTTAGTTTAATCATATAATTAAATACTTACAACATTTACAATAAATTTAAAATCCATGTATGTATCCTTGTAACTAATTAATTAGTTGAAGATTATTATTAACTAATATAATAGTTATTTTAATCAACGCGAGAATCAGCGGTTGCTTAAACGGTTGACTATACTGAAGTAATTTGATAATGTCTGCTAAATGGTTAATTAATATCATTAAAAATCATCTAAACTTGCAAACCTATAACTTTTGTTTTAGAAATCTTCGATACAATATCTGCAATAAATAATTAATTGATAATGTCTTTTGTAGTTTGGAGGTGACAATAGACAATAAAGATAAGAAGTAAATTTATCTAATTTTGTCTTTTATGTGACAAATCTTAATATTGGATTACAAATTTAGTTTCTGTTTAAAATCAAACATATATTCTAGGAGGTTTCTGACTAGACATTCTCATCAAATTCTAGTGTTCTGGGAAGAAAAGCTGGTCTATAATTTATAGCATGTCATTTCAAAAAATAGGTGAATACAATAAGTGTATAAAAATCAATTAATAAAAAATTATAAGTTAAAAAAAATAATAGGATGAGGTTTCTTTATAAACTACAAATATTTATTATTTGTATAATGATTGAGCAAAAAACATAGTAGTAAATCTCTCAGAGATTTATACTTATGTTAATCGTTCTCACATTTAATTAGAATAAATTAGTTATGCACTATGACGTAATAAACATAATTATGTATAGCCATGTTAACCATTTCCATAATCATATTTATTTTTATTTACTGTTCTCATTTTTCTTTTATTATCACGTTGCATAACAGTATTTAATGAGTACACTATAAATGTTTGAATTTTTTTCGCACGTTTGAAATAAAGACAAATTACTTGTAGGTTGTTGCCACGGTGTCTTTGTCACTGACATCTTTGCACTTTTTTCCATCGAACCAAAAAAACGAATAATTACACATGTCTAACTCAACTCGTACATTACTTGCATCAAACTTAGAATCAGTTTATGTGCAGCAAGAATGTATATCTGCTTTTGAATTCGCTCTAAGCTAATTCACTAGTTCCAAGCAAGTATAATTCAATATGAGTAAATGGATTATTGCGCTTTGCACTTCCGAGGCTCTCACCCACGACCTTCGTTAGGGGGTCAGTGAAACAAATGACGCGCAACCGTATGCACGTATACAATGCGTGATTTACAATTTTTATTCAAAAATCAAAATTTTTTCAAATACATAATTAATTAATTAATTAATTATAATTTAATAGTAAATTATTAATAAACTATTTTATATATAATTTTATTATCGATAACTTAAAAATATTAAACCATATGCATATCAAGTAAGAATCGTTACAAATTGATTTTAATTTATGATTACATTTATATTTTTATTTTTTGAACAAATTTTATTATGTAATACACAGATCAGATTTGTAGGCAAACAAATTTTGAATTTTATATGACAATAGTGCGCTGAATCTTTGACTGATTCACATTTTGAGTTCTTTCTTACAATAAATTCAGTCAAAAATTTTATTCAGAAAAACTGCTATTTTTAAAATGTTTATATTTTTCTTATACAAATTTGGAAGAATTTTATATTTTTAATTTAGTTTAGACAAAATTTGATATTTCTTTAAATATTTCGAAAATTTGTTGTGATATTGTTGTTTAATTTAAGGTAGCTAAAACACTTTTAGTTTAAAAAGTTTTTTAAAAAGAAATTTCAACTTCATCTGACCGCTAATATGTAAATTGTCTTTTCTTCTTTTTTTACATTTGCATTTTACGCCATATATATTAAACATTGATCTCAACATTGATTTATAGCACAATATTTTACAAACTCATAAGAATTTTAACAATTTACTTACAGTTATAGTTTTACTGAGAAAAAAGGTAAAAGAATTTTTGTTATTCTTTTGAGTAAACTAAACGCACGCTTGTTAAATAAACGCAGTATACTAATTGTATCCATGAAGTATATTATACCATATCGCAATGAATATACCTTGCCTGCGAGTCATTTATAAATTTATTTTACAAGCATACTTACGTGACTAATATCTTGGTTAATATCCAATACTATTACAGATCGCTATTAACCATTAAAAATTTTATTGATTAAATTTCAATTTGACATGTTTTCTGTGGTGTAAAATTTGCAAAGTGTAGGATGATGGACCAGTGCGCTGGCTGGGGCTGCCGTATACGAATGTATAAGGCCTCGTATGTGGAAGTCGGTACCTCCGTCAACACTGTTGGTAGTAAAATCGAATTGAATTAGGATTTCGCTTAGAATATTCACTTTGACGCTTGCTCAACAATCAAGTTACTTTTATTTTTAGCATGCGAAATTTTCATTTATTTAGTGTTTGTATTTACATAAGTCTACCCGAGAGTCTACCGCTCCGTATACATTTATCTAATTTTTAGATTTTTTGAACTTTAATAAGCAGATTTTAATATCCTATATAATTAATGATTAATACATGTCTGATTTAATAATTTTACATATAAATTATTACTTTAGATTAAGGTGATTATTTTCTTTTTTTAATAAATTGACAATTCACTTGACAATTTCTTTTCTTTTGTTTTTTTGTTTCTTTTTTTGTTTCTTTTTTGCACTGTAATCCACTTTCTATTTTATTTAACTGTAATCATCTTAAACTTTATCTTAATTATATCTTTATTTTAAACTTTTGACGTATGATATACAAGATTGGTTATTGTTGATTCGTTGTATACATATATTTTTGTATTTACGTTCGTATAATATGATCAATATCGAGATCAATACCCTGCTAAATGACCTTCACTTTAGCAAATGAAACATCGACATTTACACTGTAAGTATTGGTATAAATGTAGTGATTCTATTTTGTCATTGCTAATTTTAAATCCATTCAGTGTATTATTAGATCTTTTGGATTAATATAAAATATCGGCGAATAGTAGTGTCAAGACCTCGAATAAGACTGTAACCGATTTAATATGAATCATACTCAATCATAGTATATTTAAATTATATGTGTGAGATGAAATTTTACATTTAGTGAATTTAATGTATTTGCAATACTTATGATCGGGATGTTTATAGAGATTCTTTATGAAAATAACACATAAGATTTAACTATTTTGTTATCTGTAAGTTGGAATTTCTTTAGGATGGGTTGACTGTAGGGAGGTAATTAACTCTCAGGATTAATTGTAGTATTCGGTATTAGTTTCAGGGCCACGAAAATCTCTGTTTATAATGTAGTCGTGATGAGCAGACATCTTTAGAAAAGAAAAATATTTTAAAGTTAAAAAAGAAATTCTATCGTAAATTATGCCATGGAAGATTAAAAAACGTTATACTGATATATGGAAATATTATGCATTATAGTTATTATAATTTAAATTCTAGTCTTGCTTAACTCCATTGCAACTTGATTATTAAATAACTTAATTATAGTTTTTACAAACATTTTTACAAGAGATTCTTTTCGACAATAAATTGATAGGCCTCTAACTGGCATACGTTTAGTATAGTAAAGTAACTAATAAAGTATTTTTATAATATAAGTATGCTAAATGATATTGAAAATTTAATATAGTCATGTATTACATTTAATAGACTTTTTGCTTAAATACAAGTATTGTTCGTAACTGTGATTTCTATAATTGCATATTTATATTAATTTTTATATCTAACATTTCATTATATAATCTAATAAGCATACTCTAATTTTTATTGTTCATTTGTGTATGAAATATATTGAGTGACCTTGACTATTAAATAAATAGCTATACTAACTTTAATAATACTGTAACTTAGTTCTCATGTTAACAATGCAACGATGATGTTGTAACCCGATGCTTTCGCACACATATCGAACCTCAGAATAAACACTTGACCGTTAGCGATTTATAATCTATACATTTATTAACGTATTTATCTTATACTCGTTTTTATACACATGGAGGATAAAAATTGTTTAAAATATATAGCTTTAAAAATCATTAAAAGTTACTAATTCTCATAGCCAAAGCAAAATTGAATTAATTAAAAAACAATAAATACTTAATAATAATTACAAAACGAATTAATATTTATTATTGTATATTATATAATAGTGTTAATTATATTACATTAAATTTTATTACATTAGTATTACATATTTATTACATTAATTAAATTAAATTAATTAATAATTTTTCCTACATTAATATATTTTAGTTTTTTGTACAAATATTAAATTGATATAAAAGTTGTCAAATATTTAAATATATTATACAAAATGAATTGTAAATTTTAAAGCAATAATAATTATATTTTAATTCAAAAATAGATTTACTAAGTCCTAAGTTATAAATATTTTACATATATATTTGTACAACCGGCATAGAAACAAAATTTAAATTATTCATCCATTCCAAAAAATATATCTAAAAAATCTTGTATAAAGCTCCGTGCTTTTATCACTTAAATTTAGGTTTGTATCGTTTAAACCATGATATATAGTAAGAATTATTTATAACGTTCATGTTTACTAAGTACAAATGATTTTTTAAGTTTTCAGCCATGAATGAAGTCAGTTACAAAATTGTAATATTCACAATCAAAATATAATTTGAATGTATGATGTAGAATCAAAAATAAAAGTTATGCTGTAATATACTACGAATAATTATATTGTGATCAATTTGTAGAAAAGCATGTTAAAGTGTAATTAAGTATAATTAGCGGAAAATAATAGAATAAATTTAAGAAATAATTAGTTTTTTATTGCTATAAAATTATCATTCTAAATTATCAAAAAAACTGATTCAATATATCAGAGAACAATTAAATTATGATAACTTAATTAATATTGTTAGTTTGTTCACGTGTTTCTTTTTTCTTTTTTTATATGCAGGTCTTTTATTGTCAACATATAGATGAAATATCATATGTAAATCCTCGCAGAAGTAATTCGCTGTAATGTTATAAATTCATTAGTGTTTGTAAATAAATTTGGTTAATATTGGGTAATATTTGCTTAATTTGCTTAATTTTTGGGTTATGAAACGTATATATCGGGTGTTTACCATTTAATTTTGCTTCTTTTAGGGAGCGTATAATTCATGATATTCTAAGTGCAATGGTGTTTTCAATCTTTAAATTCGCGAATTTTCGCAAAGATAAATCTAATCAAAGTAGTCAGTAAGTGCAGCTAATTAGAACGCATTAGTATATATCAGGCAAAGTAGACGTAGCTAATTGCTTCGCGAGATTGACGAATCGAATCTCGCGGTAGATCGAAGGAATAATCTTGCGTATCAATATGAATCTGCTTAAATTACAAAGTCGAAGAGATAGGCCCCTATAGGTGTGTGTATGTGTGTGTGTGTGTTAAACATTTAGAAATATGCTAAGTTTGCGTAAAAATTTTAATGGTACATAATAACGGTTTGCTCATTTTATTTTATCTTATACTATTGACAAATACCTAAACCACTGTATGGTAATTAATTAATCAGATGGGAACTATTGAATATTGAGACTCAATATTTAATTATTTCTATATATTATATAAATTAATTTTTCAATTTATAAGTAAATATTTATAACTTTCTTTACTTTTTCTCTTGTATGTTTTGTTTTAAAACATAGAATTTGATCAAATTTGTTATATTATACAGTCATCATATTCATGCTTCTTCTTCTTTTTTAAGAGTCGTTTTCATGTACTATTTTACTAATGATTATTCATTAGTTAGTAATTATATCATGTATTTAACATTAACTTTTGATGTTTTTTAACTTTTTTGATTTTACGTTTAACCGAAACGCTATGCATTTTAAGTAAATATACAGTACTTCAAAAGAATGCTACAATTTTAAAACAATTCCGAGAATAATTCACTTGTATAAAATAGAATGATTATAATTATCCAATTTTTTGTACTATTAATATATTTGTTTTATTTGGTAATTAAAACAGTTATTAATATATGCAGATAACTTTGTTTTGACCATTAATTAAGAACTTTCTTCAACTTTCATAAAATACTAATGTTTATAAGTTAGCATACATTCGTTTCATAGTTTCATTTATAGCGTACATTTACTGAAATAAGTATCTACGCATATTCATCATTTTTCCAAGCAAAGCTGGCAAATGTACGTAAGACGGAACAAACTGAAAACTTGTTTCTGGAAACGGTAATTTTTGTATTACTCTCGCGCATACCACAGCGTATATATAGCCAATTCACGGAGGTGGAGATCAGCAATCCGGTTTTGGATAGTTGCAGTCGCACACTCCCGTCTCAGACTTTCATTCCATTTACGCCGAACGAACGTGGAGTGCGGCAATGTCGATTATATATACCGGTTCAGCTTCACGTTGCTGTAGTGGTTATATGCAGCTTATGTATCAACGGTATCATTGACCGATCATTCACCTAACAAGATCATAAAAAATACATAATAATTTTCATCACTTGTAAAAATGACGACAACCGGAATTCAGAATAGACAGAAATAATTTTGTGAAATAATTGATTTATTGTTCAAGTTTTAATAATAAAATATAAAATACAAGACTACGGTTAACTTACTAAAATAATATTGATTAACTTACAAATTATTAAAACTAGATAATTTAAACGCAACTGAAATACATTTTTTTATAACTCAGAAAAAATTATAGAATACAATCATTGTATTACATGTATACAAATAATAATTATTGAAAACAAATTTTGACTTATATTTAACAATTTATTTTCGGTATAAAAATATTAAATTTTGAAATATGAAATAATTTTTATAGCTTAATTTATTTTTATATTTAAAGCATCCAAATTTCCAATCAGTTTTATTTTATTTATAATACATAATATAGTTATTACATAATATAAATACTAATGATGTTGCATCAAATTATGATCAAACAACATATTATGTACATTCTTAATCCAATATTTCATTGCATCTTAAATATTATGTACTTTTATAAACTAATATCAATTATACTGGGAGAAGTAGTGTATTCAATTTTACTATATATTTGATATATATAATGGGATATATGTTTGCCACCATAAAGAATGTGAACAAACAAATATAGAATAAATCAGTATATTAAGATAATTCATCATTATGAATGACCAAAATTTATTTGTCTTATCTTTAAGTAGATGAAACTTAGTAAAAGTTCGTGCAACTATTAAGAAATAATATATATTTAACGTTCTACTATATTCTACATTTCACAGTTTAAAATTTATGAATGACAATAAAGAATTATTTTATTATTTATATCAAGATTTTTTCCATTACACGTATATGATACATGTAATATTTTATTAAATTATTAAGGTCTTCGTATATAAACTTGACCTATACATAAATTTGAATAAAATGTCTTATGTATATTGTATACATGTAGGATCAGATGAAATTGAGTTACTCGAATTCATAAATAAATAGTTCGCTCGTGTTATTTACAGTAGTCTATAAATAATTGAATTACTACATAATATTTAATTTTGATAATTAGTAACGTTCAAGACTTGTTTTAAATATAACTTAACATATGATTAATGTCAACTGAATTGAATGAGTATGACGAAAGTGTGATATAATTCCCTCGAGGTCAAAGTAGTGTGCATATAACTTTAAACAAAACGTTTAACATTGATTTCAAAAGTATCTAAGGTGTTCCAAATGACAATAGACTGGACGAGCTGTAATTTATTTTCATTATTCCTGTTTATAATTCATAGTTTTAATTTTCTGTTTTCACAATATTCAATTTTTTAAAATGAGAAATTGTAAGGTTTATGTAAAGTTTATCAATTTCGAATAGATGTAGTTAAGAAAAGAATATGTGTGGGTAATAAGTGAGAAAGAAAGGGACTAGGCAGGGAACAGAAAATCAAATAGAGATGTAATCACACAAATAGTAACATTTTTAATACATCCATCTTAAACTTCAAAATTATATTACAAAAAGATTTTCTAAAGATAACTTTAATCGTGGTATATACCATATGTAGAGAATGAAATAAAGTTAAATTTCGAATTAAAGAGAAACAGAGAAATAAATATACTTATATTATAATTTACAATAATATTAATGAAATAAAACACAGTAAATATAGAAGAAGAGGGGGTGAGAAAGTACGGAAGCAAACAGGAGGAGAGACAAGAGTGAGGGAAGAAGACAAGAGGAACGACTGCACGAAGTGTGTGTGTAAAGGATCGCGTATATAGTCACAGCAGTTGTATCTCCAGCGTCAAGGAGAGCGGAGGTGAGCATCGAGATTTATACGAGCTCACCGACCGGCTTACGCTTCTTTCCAAGTAGGTAATTATTTGAATAGCATAGCTAACTTCTCTAAAGTCTCTTCTTCAAAAAACTCAAATAGACGAGTTATTTTTTGTTAGTTTTCTTTTGATCAACCAAAATTAGACGCTTTAATTTATTCGTGTATTTAACAGATAAAAATTATAAATCAACTATTTGTATGTTTGATATATTCGCATCTAAAAGGTAATAAAAATTCAATTTAATTATTTTTTGCTTTGTATAGTACACAATAATGAATTGTGTTATAAAATAGTTCATGTGAGAGGATTTTTAATTTGCAGAATAGGCGTCTAGAGTTATTTAAATCAGTCGTTAGGTAAATTAATAAGTTTTATAACAAAGACATGAATTAATTTAGCTTTACGTATTTGTATTAATATTTTATACAAGATTTAAATTTTAAGGTTTAAAATTAAAAATGTCATGGTGTCAATTTCTCTAAATATTTTTTTTAAATTTAACGCTATTAATTAATTAAATATTTATTTAGCAATGTGTACGATTTAAATAGTTCGATTTAACACAATTTAGTTGGAAGATGTGATTTCTTGAAAAGCTCATTTTAAAAAGCATTCTACTTTTCTATATTAATTCTTTTTTTACATGTTTATTATAGACATGGTATAGAATCCTTTAGGTGTGCGTATTTTGTACTTGTATAAATCTGATTAAGATTGATATGTATATTCAAAAATATTAAAATTTTGCCTATAACGATGTAAAAACTATTAAAATATATATACATCTTGCACGAATTACACGTATTTAGATTAGCAATGATATTTTCTTTGACTGTATAGTAAACGATGAGATATTTCATTTTCTTTTATGAATCATTAATACAGATTTGCTATCTAGTTTTCGAATTTATACATTGTATGTTAATATCATTTATTTTAGATTCATCTAGAAATGAAAAGTTTTAACTTTTAAAGCATTCGATTAAAAATTTCTTTTTAACTTAGTTAGAATACCAATTAAAATAAAGTAGAATTATGTAAGTTAATTTTTATTTTTAATTTTTTAAATTTTCTTTTAAGTTTATTAAATATATGTCAAAATTATTATTAAAATACATTGATCATGAAAATTAAAAATATAATAATATATAGATTAGATATTATAATCATGTATTAAGAATATTATATTACCATATATAAGAAATAATATATAATAAAAAGTAAATGTACGTTAGCACTTATCTCATCATATTACTTTAAATTTAAAATACCGATAGTCATCATTTAGAAATATTATTGTCTCAAATGAAAAACTGAATAAGAAGTACTATCCATCTGCTTTACGACGTTTAAAAACTATAAAGACGAAATCGCTACAGTTTCACTTATTACAGTGTACGAAGAATACTCATTTTACGAATGGAATTTATCCCTGACAAGTATAATACAAAAAGCTGTTCAATCAGCACTTGGAAAAGCATTGACCTCGTTTTTGCAATGAGCAGGTTAATACTCGTAATAGTTGCTAGTACATGAAGTGCGCAAAATTGCAACAGCATGATTGCATAATAATTGTTTACCTCGAAAAAATGATCTAATATGTAAATATGAATTTAATTAAATCATCTCATTCACCAGTTTTTTAACTTAAGTGTCTCCTATAGTTTACTTACAATAATACTAATATAATACCAATTCACATCTTTAATTTATATTTGTTTAAATTTCTCGAGGAATTTCTATGAGGATTTGCTTTTATTATGAAATTAGATGTCCTGAAGCTTATAATTTTTCAAGCGAATATATCTCCCTTTAACCGGAAAAGAGTGAACTAGCTAAAAGCTGTGTTTACTCTCTTCTCATTGTTTTAAATGTACAGAGAGGATATAAAGGAATCGATTCATAGTCATTACATACCGGAAGGGTACTGAAAGAGAGTGCATTGTAAAAGATGATCGTAATTGGTTGGGCCGAATGTACTTTTGTTTACTGCACAAAGTGCATTATCTATAAGTATGATTCATTTTTTATAACGAAAAAGATTCACAGAATTATGTAAATCCTACATGTTTGAGTTTTTTTTAATTTATTCTAATTCACGAAGTTCAAAATATTTTTAAACCTAATGATCTGTTCTATACTATTAAAATCAATATAATAATCGATAAGACAATTTTGAATTATCAGACTAGATCGGACTAAATTCTCCCAAATTTTATTTCATAGATTTTTATGTCTTCGGCGTTATGTTATTGTATTTAAGAATGTCAAAAAATATGTTTGAATGCTAAACATAAATTTTTGTTATGGTTTTGTAGATCTATCAATTAGAGCATGACAAAATCTTTAAACACCATGGGGATAGATGACCGTACGACGACTTTCGGGCGAAAGCGGGGATGTACGATAACACGATGCGGTGCCTTCGTTCTCGGTTTGGTGTTTTTGAGCTGCGTCATAGTGACGGGTCTTCTCGTCTATCATTTCGCTCCCTGCATCGAGGAAAATGGTGTACGCAGACTAAGTGGTATTCAAAGTATAGATGCTTCTATGTTCCGTTCGGGTAGAAGTTTTGGAGGCGTAGTCAAGAGGAAGCTAGACGTTAGATTGCCCAAAAACATAATTCCCGAAGCTTACGAGCTCAAGCTCATCCCCTTCATCTGGGAAGGCAACTTTACTTTCAATGGCGAGGTATATATGTTCCTGTACTTTAAAACTACATGTACTTCACGTATTCAGTATAATTGGATGTAAAACTTATCAATAAACTTAATTCAAACTGATCGAAATCTAAATGCGAGAAATGGTACTTTCAATGTTACATCTAAACGCATCTATAGCACATATGATAACATTTATTTATTTATTCAATTTTTCTTAACCGTGATGAATGTAAATTTTATATGAAAATCCTCTGATGTAGCATTTACCATTCTATTTTCCAAAAATATTCGATCATTTTAATACCATGCATTTTTATACAAATGTCTACTTACAAAAAATGACATTATATAAATTGTATTTTATAAAAATACAAAAGCAAAAATGCGTCTAAAGATCATATAAGCGTTGATCATAATTATTTCTTTATATTATTTAAAAAGGTAAAAATTATCGTCAATGTCACAATGGAGACTACTAAGATAATGTTACATGCTGTTGATATGAACATTGATGAGGAATTCACGAGCGTGAAAGAGTATCCAGTTGTGCATGAAAAGAGTAATATTTTAAAAGTGATCCGTCAGTTTAACGATACTGCAAGACAGTTTCATATAATAGAAGTATCTGATACACTCAGGACTGGAAAACAGTATCTTATTCATTTGAAATATGTTGGTCGCCTTAACGATTACCTCCAAGGATTCTATAGAAGTTCATATGTCGTTAACAATCAAACGAGGTAATTCTTTTATAAGTCACATTAACACATTAGCTTCATATTAGATAAAAATCTTTACTCTCTCGGTTTGCAATTACAATTTATTTTAAATTCTTGAATTGACTTAAACAAAGGGACTTTTATAAAACTTATAAATTGCTTAGATTAAGTAGTGTTATAAGTAATCAATTTTTGTATGATTAATTCAAAACATTTTAATCAATTACAGATGGATTGCTACAACACAATTTCAACCAACAGATGCTCGTCGAGCTTTCCCATGCTTCGATGAACCAGCTCTTAAAGCTAGATTCCAAATAAATATTGCACGACCCCTCAATATGACTGCTATCTCTAACATGCCAAAGGAAATGGAATCAAAAGAAGTGTAAATTCAAATTTGATGATTTCATAATTTACAATTTCCACAGAAGAACTAGTTTATTACTGAATCGTGTTTTATTGATAATACATATTACATAAGCATTTACAATTCTTCTTAAATTCCTCCAATGATTTTTTGTGCTGGTTGATAAAAGATTTATATGACTTTTATTCATTCAATAATGTATTTAATTATTTTCTATTAATTTAGCTTATTTTCACGGTAACAAGTTAATGGTTATTGAAATCATTTAATAAAAGATATTTGATTATTTATTTCGTACATAAGCATTCTCGTGTAACACATATTAATGACTCATTTTTAGCGTGTATATCGTTTGATCAAAATTACTAGCAATACTTAAGCCTTTGAATCGCAGAAAAAGTAATTTGATGTATTTTTGAATAATCAATTGTGCTACGCACGCAAATACGAGCATAACACTCGGAAAAAATATTTAAATACGAAAAATATTTTAATTATATTTATTACAGTGAGGGGCTGCCCACATATATTTGGGACCACTTTAAGGATTCGGTACCTATGTCGACTTACCTTGTTGCCTTTATCGTTTCGGACTTTGAGTCTCGGAGCTCAAATAGTGGCAATGTGACTGTTTGGACGCGCAAAGAGGCAATCGAGCAATCTGATTACAGCCTTAAGATCGGCCCTCAGATACTTGCCTACTACGAGGACTTTTTTCAAATCAAATTCCCTTTGCCAAAAATTGATATGGTGGCTCTCCCTGACTTTTCTGCAGGAGCTATGGAGAACTGGGGGCTCATTACGTATAGGTGAGCAATGATCACCCATAGGTGACGTTTTTTGGACTATGATAGATGATAATTAACTATACTTTTCAAATATACCATTTACATAATTAAAGAATCGAATCAGTAACTCCTTATTTAACGAATTGTTGTACGAACAATCTCTTTTATTTATATAAATTAGGTTAATATTTATAATATTTAATTATTTAGAAAATATTATTTGGCTATTGATACATGTATTATTTTCATAATATACTTCTCGGCTTTATATATGTATATTAATGATAGACATCGTAGTAACAACGTTTATTTTTAAAATGAAAGATAAAGATAAAATAATAGAAAAGTTATAAAAAATTTCACGAAGCGAAACTTTGCTTAATACGATCTACGATTTCAATATGCAATTTGAATTGCTTATTTATAAATACATAATATAATATTTTATTAGAGAAACAGCAATGCTGTATCAAGAAGGTGTTTCTACAAGCAATTATAAACAAAGAGTTGCTACCGTTGTTTCACACGAGCTTGCACATCAATGGTTTGGAAATTTAGTTACTCCTAGTTGGTGGACCGATTTATGGCTCAACGAGGGATTCGCTAGTTATGTAGAAAATATAGGAATTAATGCCGTAAGTAAAAATTAAAAATAAATAAAATATGTCTGGTTTAAAAAATGGTAGTATACTCATTGAGAATGTAAATATAAAAACACTGTAAAAAGAGATTACTTCCAAAAATATAATTATTGATAAAGTAATTCATTATAAAGGTGGAGCCGAGTTGGAAAATCCTCGAGCAGTTTGTTGTACACGAATTGCAAAACGTTTTTGCTTTGGATGCTCTCGAATCATCACATCCAATTTCGATCGAGGTTGGACATCCAGATGAAATTAATGAAATATTTGATCGTATCTCTTATGCCAAGGGTGCCTCCATAATCCGTATGATGGATCACTTCCTGACCGAAAACGTTTTTAAACGTGGACTAACAAACTATCTTAATGGAAAGTGAGTCTGATATGTTCTTACATTTATGCTTTATTAATTGCATGTGCATTCGTTATTTTAAGTATAAATTCTGAATATTCTTTAAAACTCGAAAATTTCGTACACACAGATTAACTCGAAACTTTATATCCAGCTTGAACGATAAATTAGATAGATAGATGACATTGTTTTTTTTTATAAATAATATGATAATTTTTTATTTCTAACGCGTAAATTTTAATATAATGGAATAGTTTTGTTTGTTATATATTGTAAAATACGATGAAATTATCCTAGTATTTCATAAACTATTGGTGAAGCAATATAATTTGAACATTATAAAGAAAATATTATATAATTCTATACAAAATAACATATAATGTTTATTTAAATTGACTACATCCCGATTCAACAGAATTACATATAACCTGATAGTTTTTCCCATTGTTTCCGTTTTGGTGCTAATTAACGACGTAACCGTGCGTGACAATGGAATGATACTAGTGATCGAACCCGATAACACCGAAAAATTGGATTATAACTGTATAAAATAAAACAAAAAAATACTTTCAGAGCGTATCAAAGTGCAGAGCAAGATGACTTATGGAATGCACTAACCAAACAGGCGCATATGGACAAGGTGTTGGATCAAGACGTCACAATAAAGCAAATTATGGACACATGGACTCTACAGACTGGATTTCCCGTTGTGACGATCACTCGCAACTACAATGACAATTCCGCAGTTGTTACCCAGGTAAGTTTTTCGACAAATTTTTTCTAAAGCAATTTGATCTAACATTTAACAATCGATCTAACATCTCCTTCATACTAAAATTAATTAGAGACAAGGCCTTATAATGCAGAATAACTTTACGTTTCCACCTCGGTTTCCGCTTATGTTATTGATTAACTTTTCAATTTAATTAGACAAAAGAAGTTCCGTTGTCGTTGAAAAAATATCACAAGAATTAAATAGAAATTGTGCTCAAAATATAGTAAATTTAGATTAATACGAAAAAGTAGTTTTCAAAAATTATTCTACAAGCATTTGTTTATATGTATAAACGTGTATGTTTCATTTTTACTTTGTATAGGAGCGTTTTAAAATGTTAAATCATAGCAAAGGAGAAGCAGAGCCTGTTTGGTGGATACCTCTTACATACACAACGGCTAAAATAAGTGACTTTAATACAACTAAACCATCAATTTGGATGAAAGCTGAAAAAACAATTACTTTGAAAAATATAAACGTTGATGCAAAGCAGTGGATTATTTTCAACATATTAGAAACTGGTAAACCTATGTTATTTTTCGTTAAGCTTAATAAGTATTATAAGTATATAAGTATTTATAAGATTCTGTCATAATTACAGGCTACTACCGAGTAAACTATGATCTAGCAAACTGGAAACTAATAATTAATCAACTAAACAGTGAGAGGTTTGAAAATATAGCAACGATAAACCGTGCGCAACTGGTAAACGATGCTTTAAACCTTGCAAGAGCCGGTAGGCTTGATTATACCACTGCCCTTGATGTTACCTCCTATCTTCGTAATGAGACTGAATATCTGCCATGGAAGGCTGCTATAACCGCTATCAATTTTCTTGAGAACATTCTTGTCAAAGTCCCGGGCTATGACAAATTCAGGGTAATTTCAAATAATTTTATAATTTAACGATACACTTTATTCTCAAGAATCATTATTATTTACTGTTGATTATTTTTATTCTTAATCATTTATAGTTTTTTATTTATTGTCATTAATGATAGCTCTGAATGATTAAACTGTCACTTTCTATCTAATTCAGTTTCAAAAGTATATACTTTAAATGTATTCGCAGGTGTTTGCCCTGGATCTGTTGGACAACGTTTACCGAAAGGTGGGCTTCCAAGGTAGTCCTAATGATTCACAGTTGACGCTCTTGACGCGAATCGAAGTACTGAGGTGTGCGTGCGAATTAGGACATGAAGATTGTGTTAGCAATGCAGTGAGCCAGTTTTCCAAGTGGCGTGCAAGTTCCGACCCTGCAAATGATAATCCTATTTCGCCTAATCTTAAGAGCGTCATCTACTGTACGGCAGTACGCGTAGGTGGGTTGGCTGAATGGGAATTTACGTGGCAGCGTTACCTCGAAACAAACGTCGGTTCTGAGAAGGAACTCCTTCTTCATGCACTTGGTTGTACTCGGGAAACATGGTTATTGAGTATGTATCTGGACAGAGCCCTCACTGAGAATGCAGGCATTAGAAAACAAGACGTTACTCGAGTATTCATCTCCGTCTCCAATAATATTATAGGCGAGAGCCTCGCTTTTAATTACATCAGGAATAATTGGCAGCGACTTAGAAAGCAGTAAGTACTTTATTTACCGCCCAAATTATTCTCATAACAACCGCCAACATTTTGGATGAATCCAGTTATGGAGTTATTAATTTTTTAATCCATTTTACAGTTTCAGCACATCTTTGATAACGATCAACAATATCATAAAATCAGCTACTAAGCGTATGAGCACTAAGTATGAACTCAAAGATGTAAGTGATTTTAAATTCTCATGTTTCTCGTAGTAGTCAAAAGTCAATGATAATCGCTATTTTATTAATTCTTTTACAAATGCAGCTACTTGACTTTGCTAATGAGCACAAAGAGGATCTGGGTAGTTCGACAAGGGCCTTGGAACAAGCTGCCGAAAATGCAGAAGGGAAGATTCGATGGCTTGATCGTAATCACGCAGCAATTTATGATTGGCTAAAGAAAAATACAGTTTAAACGGCATCAAAAGTAATGATTACGCTGTTAATTTTTAGTAGCAAATCATAACTGACAAAGCATAAGCCGTACCTCAAAGTGAAAAATACGATTTGACAATCGTCTGCAGTTTGGTGCAGAAACATTTTTGAAAGCTCCAAAGCTGAAGTTTAGTATTGTTGTGAAATTTCAAAGCATTAAAATTTCATAATATGCTAGTATTGGTTTTGTGCCTGACGTTTAGTTGTAATCTGCCGACACATAGATAATTATAGAGAGTTATGACCACTATCATACGTGAAAATTAATTAACAATTTATTCAAAGTAAAAATATAAATGTTTCCTTTAATATTTAGAAATATTCTAAAAGAAAGGCCCACACATTCAGCAAGAGAACAATCTTTGATTTATAATGAAACGTAAATAACTGCAAATAGAATTATTCGTTTTATATTATTCCGTTTTCAGACATGATAATTAAGAGAAATATAAAATTAAGATAAATTTAATTAAAGAAACAGTAATTCAGTATTGGAAATATGATCTAGTATATCGTTAATTTCGAGACTCTTATTAGAATAAATGCTTATAAAGTTCTTATAAGGGCCTCGAAAAAATAAATACATATGAATACCTAGAATACTAAAAATAATAATAGTATTTTATAAATCATTAACTATAATGTTACCTATCATATTAATCTTTTGAGGATCTCACGGGTTGCTAAAAATCAGTTTGTAATTAAAATAAAATACAAAATATTGTATAACTATTAGTTACTCTTAGAAGATATTAAAAATAGACATATTTTATACGTACTCAAGAAAAAAATGATTTATTATTGAAAAGTTAGAAACAATTATGTATGTACAAAACTTAGTGTTCATAAAATTGCAATATGGCGGGTGATCAAAAGGAAATTCTATAGGCGTGGTCCATGGTCGTGATATTTATTGATCATTCTTGTATGTCAAATACCGGTTATATTTCGGTTACCTCGATCTTTAATGAGATTATTGTATAAAATGTATTCATAACTATCAATAATTATTCTAGGTTATGCCTGAGGCAAAACTATTAACATGTGTGCATGATAAGACAAACATTTACTTGTAATGTTGTATTGGCATACAAGACGATTCATGAAGATATCTGGATATATTTATATTAATTTTTCCCGGGGTAGTCTTGCATATTTTATGTTTTAATGTTTCTTTAATGTTATAAATTCAGGAAATATAACCTTAGCTTTTCTAAACCAATTACTGCAGGAATATACTATAATACATTAAATTTTAATAAAGTTTATATAGTAGATAACAAAGAGTATTTTTTGAATATTTTGTACCACTTAGTTTATGTAAAATAATAAAAAATAGTATTTAAAAGACAAATATTATACTAATACATATATTTAAAAAATGTCTATGCAAAGTTTTCATTGATTATTGTTGATATGAGTAATTAAATGATATAATTTTAACTTATTGGAGATACTAAATAAACTTTTATATATTATCGCTACTATTTCTTTTTTAATGTAATATTCTTTTTATTTGGAACATAATCGACTTTAGCAATGTCCTTTCTAAACCTACAAATACGTATTACAATTTTTTCAATGAAAATATGCGATTCAATACTAGAGGTATTGCTTTGTATTTTTAAAATCAATTAGTCAAATATATCTTATTATCTAGACAACATGTATTTGCGCTCGGTATCGAACTCCTTTACTACATTTAAAGCATAGAAATTTTTTTCTTGAAGATAACTTATAACGTTATATTTTTTCAGTGTATCTTGAATTATTTTGTAATCATGTGTTTTTGAATTCAAACGAGCCATTCACGATGCAAGTGATTTGTTGTATTTAAAATGTAAATATAATCACTGTGCAATGTTTCATATACAACTTGTGAGCGTTATTTTATTAAGAGATTTATATAAAATATGATATATAATTGGAGAGAAAAATCGTTGAAGATTTATTAAGGCTGTCTAAGAATGCATAAATTAGTTTTTTCAAAGTGAAGTACATAATAATTATAAACAATCGATTAAGAAAAATTATGCTCATGAAGACATTTTTAGTATTACTATAATCGATATTATATACATCAAGTATCAAAATTAATTGAATACTATGACATTTTGCATTTATGACCGAAACCAAAATGTAATATATTGATAGAAAATTATAAAAATTTTTATTACCAGATGTACACAAAATGAAAAGAAGCAAACTTGATACTTATGAAACAAAATTCTATCATGAATAATTAAATATTAAAAAAACGTTTTCTTTATTACTGTGATGTCATACGACGTACAGCGTGTGTAATTAACAGTATTACAAATTTATGCTTATACTATGCAGCTTGCATTTAACTTATATATAAAATAACCGTACTTATAATATACGACATGTCAAAATCTATTAAGCAAATACATGAATCCAGTAAAAGCGAAATTGTAGGAAAATGATCTTACCATTAGAATGGGTGTTGTTGTTTTGTTACAAAAATGTTTAATTGTTACATACATATTAATATGCTTAATGAAGGTTAATTATGATAGATAAGTACTATGGTTGATAGTCCGTGACAAAATTATTTTATCATTAACAAAAATTGTCAGAAATGAAAAAAAATTATTTTAAGAGCATTAAATCTCATTAGCAATATTTTTCAAAGTTTGAATGGCAACAGTGAAAAGTTGCTGATTAAATAATGTCATTTAATGAAGTTGGCTAAAAAATATAATTATGCAATATATTAGTAAGCTCGTGCATATACACAAGATAATGAAATACTACACTTGTTTAAAAGTACATATAAAAGTTATGTTTGAACATAATCAACACTTGAAATTTATATACAATCAGTCATTGAAAAACATTTATATGGATGTATGGTTTACATATAAAAAGCAAACAAGTACGATGTCCCCATTGATGGGTGAGAAGCATGGCCAAAATGTTTCCTTTCATCGCCGAAGCGAAAGCAATCACAGTACTGATAAGTCCCACTTTATGAAGAATCTCGAGGGCTTAGTTAATCCTAGCCGTAATAGCTGTAATTTGTAAATGAATTTTATTTGTAAAAAAATTTAGCAACAAGAAAAATCGAGAAAAATGTACATAAAAATAAAATTGTATTCGTTTATAAAACATTTCATTTTTATCATTCAAATAAAAATTTTTTGAAAAATAATTAATCGAATATTAAAATAATTATAAAAGTTTTGAAATAATAAAATTAAACAGAATAAAATATTTATTCTAATATATAATGAACATGTAAAATCCTATAATTATTAGACCAATGCTTAATATTGAAATTGTTATTGAACCACTACCTGATTTTGTCTTTTGGTAGTTTTTATGTGTATTTTCATAATTTTCTTTTAGCCAATCGTTAATTTTAACTGAATATTGATTGAACCATTTCAGATTTTCCTTTGCAGTTTTTACAGCTTTTAATAAGGAAAATTTAATTTTGGATGCATTATTATCGCTTGTTATTCTTTCGAGCTGTAAATTAAAAAAATATCATCATTACTATGATAATACTAAATTTAAAAAATAATTGCTCTTTAACAAATCCTGAATACTCACATATCCAATTTGCTCTTGAGTTGTGATATGATTAGCCAGACTCGTAAAGAGAGACCCGACATCCTGCCAGTTGCCAAAGCTACGGTTTTTGTACAATATTTAATTATTTAAAAGTTTTAATTATTTGTCAATAGTTCAATATTTAAAATGCTTAAAATAAGCTTGATTAAAATGAGAAAAATTTTAAAAAAATTTAGTGTCATTTGATTTAAATTATTACTTACTAAGTATATAATTGGTTAAGGTTTTTTTCAAAATAATTAATAGATGTCTCTAGTCCAACGTTACTAGATGCGTAGATTGAAGAGAAAATAAATGCTACGTCTTGTCTGCGAATTTTAGAGTTAGGAGCAGTTGCAAAGCTTAAATATCTATAAATAATTTATGATAATCTCATTACTTTATATTTAAAACTCAAAAAATATATCAATCTATTCTTTTAGGAAAAATTACCTGTCTAGGATTGTAACATTTTTTGAACAACCCAGACTTTTTAGAATAGTTACATAATTAGCTGCTAAATTGGATTGTAAGTATATATTCCATAAATGTTCCCAGTCATCCGACGATCCATATTCTATTGCTGTACAATAAACTGCTGATGCAATGTTAGGCGTAATCCTGTTCTCATGGAAGAAAAGGTTAAAGATTTTTTATTTCGACCAAAGTATAATTCCAAACGAGACTATACAATAAAAAGTAGTCAATTAAGATTTTTTTACCAAAATCACGGGCATTATCAAAGAGACTTGAGGAAATAGTATATTATTTGTTTAAAATTATACAAAAACTATTATACTACTTATTATTTCTATAGCAAAAGATTTTTAATATAAATAAATTTTATTAAAAAATGAAAATGGAAACTTTAGTTAAATGAATAATGTACTAAATCTATTGTGTTTAAAATACCTGTGGCACAAAATATTTTCATAAAAAGTGATAGTTTAACAAAAAATTTTGACTATGCCAAAATTTTCAAAAACATGAAATTAATAAAGAAATCGACATTCGACATCGACTTTTAAGTAGTTCAAGCTCAAACTATTCAACTATATTTTATTCAATTTGGTAATTTTGATTAAACTTATTATTTGAACACCCTATTTCATTTAAAAACTAGGCTATTTATGATTTAAAATAAATTTTTTTTTGAATACGCTTTAATTATTCAGTTACATTAACTAACGTACTTAGAATGATTGAAGTATTCTTTAGATTGTTTAACACAATCATGGAAACCAAATTTGCATGCCCAAGTTAAAACAAGTTCTCTGGCGAGCTGATCCATGTGAGAGTCCATCGTTAAATTTTCCTTGAATCCGAGTTTATTATAAATATTCTCCATCAGTGCTAGGGTGTGTTTAATGAATAGTTTTTTTGTATCCGTTTGTTCATTGAGTCTTTGATTAATATAAGAAAATGCGTTTAAATACGCTTTCCATGGCGTATAACTCGTCTCCCTCATTAGATACTTAGATGCATTAAGAGCAACACCATAATCTAAATAACCTGCTCGAGCTAGATTCATTGAATCATCAATTAGTTGAGCGCGATTAATTTCGTCGATTAAAGTAAATCTGTCACTATTCAAAAGATTAATTAAATGCATCCAGGTATCCAAGTCATAATTCACGCGGTAGAAACCAATTTCACGAATATTTACAAGAAACCAAGTGTCTTTAGGATGCAGCGTTATGGTTTGACTTTGATTTCCAAGCCACAGTCGAGGTGAAATGTTTTCAAAATCATATGCGTTTTCTGTCACATAAGTTATTGGAATCCAGTAGGTTTGATTCCTGGTAGTTTCATTCGAAGATGAGACTAAAAATCGTTCCTAAAATATTAGAAAGTACTTGAAAATCTATAATACTTCTAATTATATTATTAAGTTATAACTATAATATAATATGTATTTGTATAAAGATGTACATATTAATTATAATATAAAATAAACGACTGTAAACTGTTAATTACACATAGATTAATAAAAACTATGAAAATCACTTAATTTTATGAATTACTTGAGAAAATGAAACGTTGTTTCCATTTCGTCTTGCAGTAACAACAGGGTATCCTGCTTGCGTGATCCAACTATTGATAACATCAGCAACATCGACTGGTAGCCTACCTGGTACTTTGTCACCATTGATTCTCAAGCGATTTTGGATTGCTTCAATAAGATACTCTGGCTTTGTGGTATTGTATTTGTGATTATCCAGATAATTGCGCAAAGCTTCTTTAAAAATCTGTTCACCAAAACTATGGTGGAACATTCTCAATATACTGGCAGCTGTCAAAATTTTAATAGTTGTAGTCAGTTCTGTATTAATTTAGCTTCAAATATTGAACATATACAGCTTGTTTTTTAATTAGTTGCCTCTGGCTTTATCACTGGATAGCTGAGGCAATTCTAAACATTTTTCTTGACGGTCACGAAACTGTCAGAAGCTTTACTTGTTGACAATTTCGATAGTCTCCAAATGGGCATGCGTCTAAGTCTGGAGGGTGCGACCAGGCCCGCGAGAGAGGCCGCGCTTTTCGGCCGAAGGCTTCTGATAGTTTCGCCACCGACAAGAAAAATATTTAGAATTAAAAAACAGACTGTATACGTATAAGAAATAAAAGTATTTTCGACATTTATAATGTACGCTGATAATTAGCTGTTAACTGTTTTTTAATCTCTAAATTATATTTTTTTGAGTTCTTACATTTTTCATAAGCAATTTTATCAAATCCACCTTCCACCTCCGTAGATGAACGAACTTTGTTGTTCATGGGATGCGAAGTACTTAATGAATCGAATTGTAATGCAACTTGTAATTCATTAACTACAAATTGCTTAAACCATTCCCAACTCGGTTCAGTCTGTAATTAAAGTAAATATCCGTAACAACTACTGGTTATAATTTAAAAAAATAATTATTTAAATTTTAAATGAAATTAGATTTCTGAACTTACCATGGTACCAACTACATATTCAAAATACTCAGCGAATCCTTCATTGAGCCATGTAAAATCCCACCAATCACAAGTGACTAAATCACCGAACCACATATGTACTAATTCATGAGACACCAAAGAATTGACGTATTTTTTAAAAGATGCTGATATTTCATAGTCATTAAATGTAAGACCATATTCTCTTAAAAATGATATTATATTAATTAAAATATTAAATAATGATGTATTAATTAATATATCAAACAAAGTTGATAGCATAAATTAACAGTTTGTATAAATCATTCAAACATTTTTTAAACATTATAAAAATTTATTGAAAATTCTATATGTAAAAAGACATCTGTATGAAGCATTCAGTTAAATTTGAATGAATCATGTTTATGTAAAATACATTATTTATATATAAATATATGTATACCTAAATGTGATGAGCCCCCAATTTTCCATGGCTCCACTTTTAAAATCGGGAACGGCTATAAAATTAATTTCGTCGAGAGGATATGTCTGATTCGTAAAATTTTCTAAAAATTTTATAGCTCTTCCTCCTATTGAAGATGCGTAATATAAATAATTCTTCAACTGTGGTCTTGCCCATACCGATACTATTGAAGATTTCTCTGAAACTTTAACAAAGTCCGAGACGACAAAAGCAACTAAATAAGATGACATCTTTATACTTTTTGGATAGTTATCCCATTTTCTGCCGGCAATACTGTTTAAATTATAAAAACTAATATTATTACACAGACTCGGACAAAAGTTACCGCGTTATTGATATAGAGTTTTTTGTAGCAAATTCGCAAATATCTAGTTAACGTAATTGATTCTTTTGAATATTTTTATGAACGTTTATGAACATATTTTATTATTTAGAAAAATTATTATTCGTATAAAATAATGGGCAATAAAAATCACGACCATAACGACAACAAAAAATATATACACGAAGAGAAAAAATTAGTAATGATTATCTAATGGTAGGGTAAATAGAAACCGATAAAATTTGCCAATACCAATACTTTTCAGATTATGGTAAATAAAGACTAATTCCAAGGTGATGATTACTAAATTTTTGCTTTTAGAAAAGCAGCAAGAACTTTAATTAATAAAATAAAAAAACTAACGTAAATTTCTTGAAGTACTCAAAATGGTAACTTATTTTTATTTGAAGAAAATATTTAAATAAGTAACCATTTTATATTACGTAAATTATAAAATAATTTCAGGTGAACAACGTATATAATATGTTTGTTAATAATTTTTCTGTTTTAATGTTTTATAATTTTTAAATAACTATTAGGTGTGCAACTTTGCTTTCGCCGTTTTTCGACAGATGGCTGCAACAGTAAGTGTCGATTGAAAAAGGCGATTGAAAAATTTTATACGGTATGGTTGGACATCTGTGAACATAACGATAGCACCATATTAATGAATTTGTATTTGCATCAGAAGTAAATTTCGGTCGAAGACATTAGTTTTCGAACCAAATTCTCGTCGTTTGGGGGAAGTGCTTTTATTTGAAGAAAATTGTTTAAGAGCGGTGCTTTAAGAGCGGTGCTTTTGATGTCGAGGACTAGCATGGCGGTAGAAGAGAAAAATTTTTCGAAAATTCCGAACTGGAGGCATTACTGCTAAAGACTTGTCAAACGTAAGAAAAATTTACAGTATCATTGGGGCTCACTCGACAAGTGATTTTAAAACGTCTCAAAGCTACGGGAAATATTGAAAAGCAAGGAAATTGGGTTCTGTACAAATTGATGCTGGCAGATGTGGAACGGCGTTTTTTTCTTGTGAGCAGCTTCTTCAAAAATAGAATCAGAAGGGATTTTTACATCGCATTGTAATTGACGAAAATGTACGGTGCCAAGGTTACGTTCTGTATTTGGTCGAACCAGCTCGATCTGATGTATTATAATCTGTTGAAACCGAGTGTAACAATCACAGGGGATCAGTATCGAACGCAATTGATGCATTAAGGATTATTATGCATTAAGCATTGAAGGAGAAACGGCCACAATATCAAGAGGAACACGATAAAGTTATTCCACAACATCACAATGCTCGGCCATATGTTGCAAAACCGGTCAAGGCCTACTTAGAAACTCTAAAGTGTGAAGTCTTACCACAGTTCCGTACTCCCTAGATATTTTTCCTTCTAACTACCACTTGTTTCGATCGATTATAACCGAAACATATGTTATAAAGCTTCACTTCAAACGAAAATACACTTATTTATAATTATTATTATATTCTTTATCATGGTGGTACATTCTGATATATGTACGAGAAAATCCCAACATACAGAATAGAATTTAAGCGAATCTTTTCATGAATTCTAACCACTTCGTTTAAAGTTCATTAGCTTCAATTATAAAATACAGAAGGATTCCTTACAATAATCTATTAAAACACGAAAAATAATACATGCATACATCAACATTTTGATTACTTTTAACGTTTTTTTCTTATAAATTAGATAAAAAATAATATTAACGTGTTTAAATAATAAATAATTAAAAAATGCAACCATTTAAGCTTCAAATCATGAAAATAATTGGTATTGAATTTAAACTGATTCAAGATGAAGCTTACTCCAAAGTCTAAACTTTGAAAAATTTTGAAATACAAAACAATAGGCCTATAAATCCGTGATTAATATCATTCAACTTTATTTTTAAAAATGCTTTTTAGAAAAAATTTTAAATTTCGAATAATATTATATTTTTTGTTAAAGGTATTTATCGTAAGAGGATAATTGGTGTAAACCTTACATAATCTTACGGAATCATGTTTATCACTTAAATAATTAGTTTTCAAATATATTTTTATTAAATATTATGACAATACTCACTCATTTCCTTCAGTTGGTGATGAACCCATATTACTTAACGTATGATAATCCTGCGATTTTGAAATATGAATTGTGAAAACTGCTTTAAATGAAGGTTCATCAAAACAAGGAAAAGCTCTTCTTGCATATGTTGGTTGAAATTGTGTACTTGCTATCCACCTTTAAAGTACAACAATTTTATTATATAACAAATATAAGTTCTGAGTTTTATTGTTGTGAATTTCAATATTACTAAATACTTATCACTATAATTTTATTTACATGTGTTTCTCAGTGTAATAAGTTGTCATGAAGTCAGTATTAAGTGAAATGTATTTATGAATTATATTTACTGATATTAGTTATTATAAAAAAAGTACGCATTGTTCGATGTTTCTATTTAAAATATAAAGTGAAAATATCATAGCTGTACGTATACTCTAATATAATGCTAATTTACACTAATACTCAGCGAAGCACGTATCGCATTTATAAACGCTTTTCGGGTTATGCAATACATTGTACATCTGACTCAAAAAGTTGATTTAAGAAGAATTGGGAAGACTAAGTAAGGAATATTTTCAAAAACATTTTACAAAATATAGTTGAGTTGATTGCAGCTGTAATGAACATGAAATTTAGCGTTACACTGGTACTTGCGGATCTGGTTAAAAAGTGATGACTGAATACAGATGATAGACAATATTATAAGACTTATAAGTAAAGAAAAATTACAAGACTGTAATAAATATGTGAACCATCATCACATGAACAAAATCTGAAATGAAGAAGTAAACGTCTGTTCTGGACAATTATAGTTAGATATAATTAGCTGTATTTAAATAGAAGTCGTTTATCTATTATACAAATTTACTGCATATTGCAAAGAAAACTATGAAAAAATAAAAATTAATATTTAATAAGTATTTAGTATCCATTGACAAAAAGCGTATAATTGTTCTAGTTATAATATATTAGTGTTTTCTCTGATAAAACTCAAACCTACCTTTTGACTCCTTTATCGTTAATATAGTAACTTCGGTAGAATCCTTTCATATCATCTTTCAGATATCCCATGTATATAAATTTTAGTTGAAGATTTGTACCGGCGGTGAGTAATGATTTGAAGTAATATGTCATTAATTCTGTAGTTTTATTGTATGTTTGATTATTAATTTCATATGTATCATTAACTACAAAAACCTTTTTAATTTCCAGATCTTTTAAATGAAGAACTATTTTCCACGTATCCTCGTATATCCGAATATCAATTATTGTTTCTCCCTCAAACGTAAAATTACCTTCTACTAAATACGGTCTAAGATAAATATCGTAAGCTTCGGGCTTAGCGGTCTTTGATAACAGATACTCATCGCGATGATTATTTTCATCTAGCCACTGAAGTATCCGTGGTGCTCGATTTTCATACCAGTCTAACTCGAGTCTTGCACGTTTAAGATAGTATTGAAGAGACTTTGAAATATTTGGCATTATTTTGGTACTTTTCTTTACAAAACCCTCGTACTGTAAAGAGTTACGAAAATGAGTTTAGTGTCACTTAAAGAATAATTTTTAATTAGAGAAATCATTACATTATGTTTATTAAATAAAAATATAGAAACAAATAAAACTGTTTAATATTTATAATTTCTAAAAAACAATCTCAATATACCGTTTCCATGAGTTGTTTTGTTGATAAGTACTTCGATAAACTGTGGAGTATACTCCTTGCCTCTTTATCGTCATTGAAACTATGTTCAAAATGATAAAAATAGAATTATTTAAAATTCATATTAAAATTAATTGATATTAAACATAACACAAAAATTATATATTTTTGCAAAACTAAATTGTTCATATATTCATACATATTTTATTAAATAATATTACTTACAAAGATAGTATATTGTCAATTTTCTGATCAATAAACTGTAACGTTGTTTCTACCCCAATCAGACTAGAACTTATTACAGTTTGAAACGTTTTTTTACAATCTTGTAGTCTTATTCCAGATCTAGGTGTTATTGCTTTAAGCAAAAGTCTGAAATGATTATTCCATATTTTATTTTCTCAAAATAATTTGTATCAATAAATATCATTTGTATCAATTTTACCTTTCTAATTTAGTTGAATTTCGCGAACACGCAAGTGCAGATAAAATAGTTCTTTTTTCAGCTGCATAATTTGATTTGTCAAATTTATTTAATAAATAATACCAATCCGCTGAACTTCCGTTACGAATTGCAGTACAGTATACAAAATCCTGTTGATTTGGATGAATAGTGAAACTGAAGACAAAAATAAAATATACCATAAGTACAAAAATTCTAATATATATATATATATATATATATATATATATATATATATTTGCGCAAGCATTGTATAATAAATATTGAAAGTTTCGTAATATACTTACTTAGCATTATTTCTCTCCTTTTGGAATAATTCTAATGCCTTTTTAATGCACATTTCGTGCCCGAAATTGCAAAGCCATTCGAGGACATACTTTCTAAAGATAGTATCAGTGTGTTTCTCATTTTTAATGTCCTCAAATCCTAATCTCTGGAAGTTCGGTTCCAGTAGGTATAATAAATAATTCTGTAGAAACAACACAATTGATAATTTGAAATATAAAATAATTGATGTATGATTAAAAATGAAATGAAGATTCACAAGGACCTTGTATGAGTGGAAGATCTCAGGACGACCTGCAAATCGTCGATTCAAGTAAATCAAACCGGTGAAGGCTGCTTTCCAAGGCACATACTCAGTCTCATTTCGAAGATATTCAATTCCCGACAACACTATATTATAATCAAGCTGCCCAGATCGACCTAGATTTAGTAGGTCATCGATCAGTGAAGCACGGTTTACTTCATGAATGTGGAGGCGCTCATCTGAATTTAGAGCAGCAATTATGCGGCGCCACATTTCTTCATCATAATTTACACGATAATAGCCTATAAGATTAATAATCATTGATTATTTCTTTATTTTAACTATTTTTCTATCAGACAAAAATTATTTATTTGCATTTATGTGCTTAATATTTTGTATTTAAATGTTTATTATCTAATTAATAACATTGTCATTTTCTGTAAAATCTTTTACATTTACAGTCTTACCCATTTGCTGAATGTTAAAAATCACCCAATCATCATTTAGATATTCTATTTCGAATTCTTTTGATTTCAAATGTAGCCACTCTTTTACTGTTGTATCATTAAAGTTTGGATTGCTACGAGTGGTCCAAGTTAATGGAACCATCCATGTAACATTTTCATTTTTGGAAGATCTCAAAAAAAATCTCGTTTGTGTAAATTTTACTCTTTTGCCTTTGAAACTAACGTCTATTACAGGAAAACCCGATTGGGCAGACCAAGTGTTCATAAACGTCGTAACATTAAATGTCGAGTTTACTTCATTTTGGAAAGAATCAAATAATTTTTTTGGGGTTCCAGTAGAATATTTGCTAAAAATAATATAAAATTTTTAATTTCGAAATTATATTAAAAATCTGTAAATATTGAATATATAATGTCGAGGTAGTCAAGTATTATAGAATTATTATAGTATATTAATAATTTATTAAGTTAATATATTAATATATATTAATAGCTTCAAATTTTAGCTTAATTGATTTTCTTTCTCTTCATAACAGTTCTTTACAAGACAAAATAAAAAAGAGTTTGGTTTTTTTTTACTCTCAGATTATTATATATATACATATATATGCTAACAAAGTTATAACTAATTTGTAAATTAGCATTATTAATTTAAAAAAAGTTATTACCATTCATCAATATAGCGATTTAGAGCTTTATAAAATATTTCAGGACCTGTTAACTTTTCTAACATCCGAATAACACTGCCGGCTTTCGAATATGATATTTTGTCAAAAATTGACCTGATTTCAATTGGACTGTATACTTCAGTAGTCATTGGATGTGAATTTGTTGTTGCATCCACCGTAAATGACGTTTGCATCTGATCAACTACAAATTGTGATTCCAAATTCCATGAATCTTCAGTCTATTAATTAAACATTAAATTTAATGAAAAATCATAAACTTTAATACAATCGAGCATAATTCGAGGCATAATTTGTTCTCCAACATAAATATTCATTGCTTAAATACAAAAAAGGAGGACTTTTTAGATACATAATTTATTGCAATGTCATTAATATAGACATTAATTTATACGACTTTATCATAATATGTTATTAAACATTGATAATTAAAATCAAATCATATACTCGTATTTAAAAAATTTATTTTTAAAATGGTAGTGCAATTTATAAGTGATTGTTGTCAATTTAAGTCTTATTTAAAAAGCAACATAAGTGCTGTTAATAATCAATAAACCCTGAATTTTACTGACCTGACCATGGGCATGGTATTGGTAGTACCTAGCGAAACCCTCATTTAACCAAAGATAACTCCACCAAAATGGACTCACAAGGTTACCAAACCATTGGTGGGCGATTTCGTGGGCGATGACATTGCGGATAGTTTGTTTAGCGATCACAGTCGAGATAGTTAGTTCATCATGTAACATATTAGTTTCACGATACGTAATGAGACCCCAATTTTCCATTGCTCCAGATGTAAAATCGGGAAGCGCGACCATGTCCAGTTTGGGTAAGCTATATGAGTGCCCTAGGTGCGATTCAAAAAATTTAACAATTGGATGCATCACCTCAAGGGAGTAAGGCAGTTGGTGGGTAACTAATGGATTAGCCCATACACCATAATGGAATCCATCTTTTTTATCATGCAGTGGTACAAAGTCGCTCACCACCACTGCCACAAGATATGTGGACATGATGGGTGTACGCTGAAACTTCCACACGCTGAAAGTGCATAATTGTATTATATAAACGTTAAATTGTATAATAATAATACAATTTATTAGAAAAGATTTTATCTACTAACTTGATTAAAAGTAGTTTGATTTAAATATTGTTATTGAATATGAAGCAAAATAGAACAAAAAATAAAATTTTGATATTCATCGATACAGAAACAATTATCATTAATACATGTACAATTTTTAAATATTACATGATTGCAAAAGAGAAATATAATAATTATTCTTACCCTGCCTGTTTTGACTCTAAGTCCATGTTACTAATAGCATTGTAATTCTCTGGCACGCGTACACTTATATCGAATGTAGCTTTCAGGGCCGGCTCATCGAAACAAGGAAAGACACGACGCGCTCCTACAGGTTCCAAATGTGTTGCAGCCAACCACCTAGGTAACAACGTTTTTTATTATATTATTAAATAATGTTATAAAACGATACACAATGTTACACCAAATACTAGAATTGTTCGATCTGTGTAAATATAAATGAGCAATAAAGTAAGTTTATAGTCGTAGTTTACATACAGTAAATAATTTATTGTACATATAATAAAAGTCGCTTTAATAAAATATTGTAAGTTACAACATTTTTACGAATTAATTATTTCTATCTTATTGATTCAGATTTATATTAATCAATTTTATCACATATTTATTACTCTCATTCAAGGGAAGTATTAAATATATAGCTTTAAAGAATTGTTGCATTAATGTAGATACAGAATTAATTATTGTAATAATGATATTTTAATATTAATAATTGTACTTATTGCGGTTACATTCGAACAAAGTATTTTTATTAAATAATTATTTTAAAAAAGTACCTTGTTTCATTATTAATTTCATAAGAACTCCTATAGAATCCTCTCATCTCGGTATTTAATTTTCCGGTGTAAATTATTTCTATGCTAATGTTGGTGTTTTCCTTAAGAGTTGAATTCAGTTCGATATTTGTAAAATGGTATTTCTCTATTCTGCTAATCTTTGTAATACGCAATTCTGAGGAGGACTCATTTTCTCTCACTATAGAAACGATTACACTGTGCAACTGTAGCTGATCAGTGTGTAGTACAATGGAGCTCGTATTTTTTTGTACATGAGCTAAAATCCTTACTTTTCCATCAAATGTGAAGTTATTTGGTTCAATATACGGATTCAAAAAAATTGAGTAACTTTTTGGCACTATTGTTTCAGGTAGTCTGAATGCGATAGTATTCTCGTTCTGATATTTATTTGATTTTATCCAATTGATTATTGTAACCGCGTGTGTGCCGTACCAACTGAGTTCAAACTTGGCCAGCTTTAAACCCTTTTCTAATTTTTCTTTCAGAGAACTAAGGTGACTGGCATTGCTTTTTACCATCTCTTCTAATCGCTTAACCAATTTTGTAGTTGGATAATATTTTAAAGTATTTATGATATGTTCTCCCATCTCTTTATATCCGTTGTAACTGTAAGATAATTGAAAGTTTTAGCATTAATAATACCTTCTAATAAAATCTTTAATTTAGTATGGAATTAGTTATGTGGCTATCTGTAGAATATTGAAAGTAATAACTAATTTATGAAATCTATAAAGAAAATTTATTAATTAGTTACTGTATATTAAAAGCTTCATGATATTTTTCGATAAAGTCCAGCACAAATTCTGCATTCTCTGCACTGGCAGAATAAACTGACAAGAAGGCGTCTGAAATGTCCTGCTGACGGATTCGATTATTTTCAAAACCTGATAATGCAGCTAGAAGATATCTAAAATTTACGGTCTTGAATTAATTGAGGCGATAGAAATTTTTAAGTTTAAGTAATCTTCAATTAAACTAACTTTTCAAGTAATGTTCTATTAGTGGTGCTTCCAATTTCACGAATCACAGTTGATTGCTCTGATGCTATATTAGTTGTTTGACAATGTTTCCATAAATATTCCCAGTCCTCCGCAGTACCATATTTCGAGATAGTATAATATACTACAGATCTTAGATTTGGTGGGATACTGTGTAATAAAATAATATTAAATTACATCAATCTAAGATTTCGCAAAATTAAAACATCGAATACTCTACATTCAATTATCCTAATTTTATGTTTGAAAAAATAAAAATTTATTTATCAGCATATAAATTTCTCAAAGAAATAAAGACTATATTGAGACGAAACGCTCGGCTAGCCTACCACACGGCCGGCCGTGTGGTAAACAAGGATCCGTCGGCGCGGCGGTCGGAGATCAGCAGGCGGTCAGCGCGAAAGCAAAGTGCCGATCGCCGGGTGATCACCGGCTGCGAATTAACGGTTAGTCTTCGCGTGGCCCCGAGCGCTCTCGGGTTACCACCGCGATAGCCCGGAACCAGCGCAGGACCCCAGGTCCGCACCTATACGACATCCCGGGTGGCGCGAGAGCAGCGGCTCTCTGGGCTAGCAGCCAAGGCCCTCGCGGCTCTACCTGCGTCAGTCGGCGGACTCCGGTGATCCGCCCCGGTCGAGAGGAGGGCCCCAAGTGCGGCCCGGTGATAGTCTCCGCGGGCGGCCATACGTAGTGGGGCGCTGCGCGCCCGTCGGGAGAATGTGCCCGGACGGGGTCTGTCCACCCGGGCACGAATAAATATGTGCTCCCTGTGTACTTATTAAGTGTTCTACCTCCCTCTGCGATCCTAACCCGCGTTACGACCACGACCACGAACCTGCGTCATGGGCAGGCGAGCGCGGCCCGGGGAGTGGCTGGTGCTTCGGGCCCCTCCGAGGCACGAGGCCAACGTGCCTCGGAGAGAAAGTACCACGTCACAATATTCCTAAATGTATTTCCCAAAATACACAGTAAAAGTATGCAGAAAGTATAACAACAATTATGTAATATATATTGTTTAATATATCTTAAGCTTGAATGGTTGTCTGACAATTGATTATAATTATTTAACATATTTCTTATTACCTTTAATATTGATAAAATGTTACTTACGGTTTCTTTTCAGTTCGCCAGTCGCTAAAATATTTTTGAGATTTTGAAATGCATTCAGGATGTCCAAGTTTACAAGTTCTGTAACTTAAACTTTGGCGCAATAATATTATCAATGGATCATCATCACTTCTATCTTCAAAACTTATTTTTTCATACATATTTCTATACAAAGATAATAGATATTCCTAAAAAATCAAATATAGAAATAATATGTTATTAACTCGCATTCAATTAAAAAAGTTTAAGCTCACTTTAAAAACATCATAATCAAGACTACTGCTAAATTTTCTCAACAAATAATCGAAACCAGTTAGTGCAGTCTTAAATGGTAGATAACTAGTCTCAAATTTAAGATATTCGAGACCTCGTAGCGTAGTTTCATAATCAAGTAGCTCTGCTCTTGCAAAATTCAGGAGGTCATCGATGATAACTGCACGATTAATTTCTGGGATTTTCTCAAAGTCGCCACTCCGTAGGATATTGATAATTCTATCCCAAGAGTCTTTGTCGTACAGTACACGATAAAAACCTGCAAGTATATGCCATCAATCATTCCATATATGTTTGTTCGTAACTAATTTTATCTTTATGAGATGGCGTGCTCTCATAATTTATGTTCTTTTTGCATTTTACAAGTTACCTACCAGCAGCTTGCGCATTAAGAATGAGCCACTCTTCGCCTTTGTGCTCATTTGGTAACCGATCGTTTCTCTTGGAAAGCCAGTAAACTGGTTTAGTAGAAGCGTTGTCTGGTTGGCTCGATGCCACCCAGGATATCGGTACCCACCACGTCGCGTCCTTCGGTATCGTATTTAAGTTCCTTAGTAAGAATCTTTCTTGGCTGAGCTCGATGTAATCCGGTTTAATGGTTACCGATACGTAAGGAAAGCCTGGCTGTTCAGTCCAAGTGCTCATTATCGTGGCGACTGTCGTATTCGGCATTGGTACTCGTGAAGTTTCTACGCTTTTCTGGATGGCGTGCCATAAGTCGTTCGGTGTGACAGAACCATATTTACTACGATATTCAGTATATCAATGCACTGGGTTTAATTTGAATTTGAATGGTAATGCGTCTCCAGAGATTATATGATAAAGATAATAATTATTTGTTGTATATTTATATTTATAACATTTAAAAATGTTTTCAAAACCAATAATTTTTCCACACATGTAGGTTTTACACAAGAATTTTCGTGCGTAGTATTATTTTTTTATAAATATAAATTTACTAGACATTAAATTTTTTGTAGAAAATTATCTACCCCGTATTAAAAAAACAATTTCTCTTAACAAATATAATTTTTCTATAATTTTAAACTATGAATTCCATTTGCATAAAATGCAGGATATTTAATATCAATGCATTACCATATAATTAAAATAAATTTCTTACATACCTTTGATCAAGATAATTACGTAAAGCAGTATTAAACACATCAAATCCAAATGAATGTTCCATCATTCTTATTATACTCGCTCCTTTAGAGTAAGTTATAACACCACCCATCGCTCCTATTTCTGATTGAGTTACTGGATTTTTTGTCATTGGAACGGAGGTTTCCAAACTATCTTCGAATAAAGCGTTTTGAAATTGATCTACAATGAACTGTTGATCCATTTTCCAACTGGTTTCAATCTGTTACACATTAGATATAAAACTAGCAAATATTAAACTAGTCAATGTCGAAAAAATAAACTTATACATTTTATATTGCCCAAAATAGTTTATTAACAATTGAAATCAATAAGCTGGTTTTGAAAATATACCTAATGTCTTAAGACTATTTTCAAATTATACAAATAAAAAATAACTCACCTGATTAGTAGCCATGTATTGGTAGTATCTGGCGAAACCTTCACTAAGCCAAAGATAACCCCACCAAATCGGTGTCACCAGGTTCCCAAACCACATATGAGCGCACTCATGTATGGTGACAGAAGCGACGCGTATCTTTGCAAGCAGGGGCGAGTCCCCCTCAGTATAGAGGACCGCATTTTCGCGGAAGGTAACAAGCCCCCAATTTTCCATCGCACCAGCGGCGAAATCTGGCACTGCTGCCAAATCTAATTTTGGGAATTCATATTTATGATTCAACAAAGTTTCAAAGTATCGAATAGTTGTCGATGCAATAGTTCCACCGTAATATGTTTGATTTAGTGCATTAGGGCGAGACCACACTCTAACTGTCGAATTAGACACATTAAACGATGTGAAATCAGAAATAATGAAGGCCAGTAAATAGGTAGACATCGGTTTTGTTTCTTCAAAGATATACCATGATCTATCAACAATAGAATTAAAGTTATTTTTGCAATAATTATAGTTTTATATCGGTATAAATATTTTTTCTAGTTTTTCGAAGATTTTTGAGATGCTTACGAATAATTTATAAAAATCTCAAAAATCTATACCACAAAAAGTACAATATTTATTTAATTAAATTCAGTTTTTCTCCATTATTTTAAGTAAAAAAATATAATTTTTAGTTTTTTAAATCAAATAAAATTAACGAAACTAGCATGAACTAAAACTATAAATATCTAAATATAGGCACATTCTCTAGCATTTTTTGAACTTTGAAATAATTAAATGTTATATATTTTTTAAAAAACCTTTTAAATTAACTGATAGTACAAAATTCTTCAAAATTTTTTGAAATCTTGAAGAATAAAACAATTTTATTGATATTTCTAATTTATTAAATTTTACATAGAGTTAAAATATACCATTTTGAAAATATATGGATACCCAGGTAGATTATTCACATATATACTCATACGGATCGGTCATAAATCTATAGTAGAATTTTTCAAGTTTTTTGAAATTAAATGATTTTAAAAATCAATTTTTTTTAATTTAATAAAAATTACGTATGTAAGGGAATAAGGAATCGATGCGAAATCGATGTGGAGTTCGCATGGAATCCAGTCATTCGGTTTGGATATTAAAATGAAAATACATGTAGATACATGATTATTTTAATGCCTTGTTAACTAATAAAATTATTGTATACGAGCGTTTAATGTATAAAATAAATCACATACTCTTTGTGTTTATTTTTTATTTAAATTTTATGAATGTCTCTATTGTTATTTGATCTATAATATTAGAATCAATAGCATAATAATAATAATAAGAATATAAACGTACTCTTGAACTTTGGAGGGCATATTGCTTAAGCAAGTGTATCCTATAGGTGCATTAATACTCAGTGTGAACTTGGCCTTCAAAGCCGGCTCGTCGAAGCAGGGAAAGGCATGCCTTGCATGTACGCTCTCAAACTGCGTCGAAGCCAGCCACCTTAAAAAAATTTTTACAAAAACATGCATTTCTTTCTTCATTCCTGTTTCTACTGACATTGTGTACACGTATAACTTACTTTTTTTCACCATGTTCATTATAGTACGAGCTTCTGTAGAAACCAATATTATCATTTCTAAGTATTCCATCAAAGACCATTTGAATACTGATCTTGCTGGAGGGTTGAAGATTCTCTAGCAGTACGATAGTAAACTTCTCTGTTGTTTTGTTATAGTGAGTGCTGAGGATCTTATACGATTGCTTATTTTGTATATTGATCAGACTAGCGACTGATACTGTAAGATTTCCTTTGTGTAGTACAATCTCTGCCGTTTCTTGCAGGACATTTGCCTTTATTTGTATTAAACCTTTGAACGAAAAGTTTTTGAAGTTGATTTCTGTCAGCTTAATTTCATAGGCTTCCGGTGCAAGTGATGATGGTAATCGGTAATCGTTAATAAACGCTCGCTGAGTCTCATTTTGAAGGCAAACTACCATGCATAATCGGGTGACCAGCAAAACGAACACTGATAGTGTTCTCATGATGCCTGTCATTCTGCATCTGTTAAACACTTATTAGTTTTCTAAACAGCATACAGATGCTTAAGGCAGATTTTTTAGATTAGTTTTTACACATATAAAAAGTATATTTCCAAACATCTTATTCAACACAAATTAATATCATAGATTAAATATACGCGTGTACTTTTATTAATACTTTGCGCATTTATTTATTCAGTAATGCACTATATTTAAAAGTGTAAAAGAGTATTTTTAATTTTATAATCAAACATCGAATATAAGAAAAATAAACCAATTAATAATCTTTATTTTCATTTTGTTTTATTTTGAAAAATACTCTTTTTCTTAAACATAATTCACATGAATGTTTTATTAAAAAATTGAGAATTTACAGTAAGTTAAGTTTCAACTCTACCACTATTATTTGTGTAAGCAAACGTATTATTTATTACAGTATAAAATACGATGTACTTATAAATATTTAGTTTACTGTAACCGAGAATATCACTGAAGCATTAACAATATTTGTTATGCTTTAAATTAAAATAAAGATGAATTAGCTTATTTATCTTTGAATTCAATATTTTGTGTTAGTTTTGCTTTATATATTATTTTATCACAAAGTTTCTGAATAAATTTGCAACAAGAAGAAACTCTTTTAAGAAGTCTTTTGTATTAGAACTCATGTTAAAGGTAGAAACTTTGAAAGCTGATATCTCGCTTATCTTTACGGACAAATATGATAACATTTTAGCATATTATTTATCACATTCTATTTAAAAAACTGACATTAGGCCACTTTTGAATTTAATTATTTGAATCTTTTATTTCAATTTTTTAAAATATAATTTTTTTAAATTTTAATTCAAGTAAATTAAGAATATCAAATTTTGCAAATAAAGTAACGCTAATTTTAAGAATGCATTGAATAAATCGTTAAGAAAAAATTGATATTATTCATTTAATACACTTAATTAATTTGAATAAAAATTAATGAAAGAAATCGAACAAAAAATATTAAAACAAAGTATCTATTTATGCCTTTCATAATTTTAATTATAAAATATTTAGTAAAATAAACATTTCATGGTTAAATAATATTATTGTTTATTCTATAAACATAAAATAAAATAAACTTACAAGAACATGCATTGATTATTTTAGAATTGCAAAGAATATTTTGATGGATAATATTTTATAAGATGATATTTTATAAAAAGTAAAAAAATTCTCTTAAATACTTACAAAAAAGATCTTTACTTTTGCATTTAAATTGAATATTATCAAAGAAAAATTATAACTTGATTCTCATGATGCTTTAAATGGAACAGCGTTACATAAACTTTGCAGTTTTTTAATAAGAAAATTTTTGGTCTTCACTCTTAACACAATACTATGAAATACTATGCGCGTTTTGTCGTATACGCTAGTCCTGGCGAACGCTTGGGAGACTCTGCCGGATCTGACTGCCACTGAGAGAGTTATACGTATCTTGAGGCTCGTGGTATACTCAAAAACAAGGCATGGATGCAGGTAAAGGATGGAAGCATACTTACATACGCGCTCTCGTAGCTGTCTATGGCTTATCGATGACCCCCTCTCTACCAAGTCAGATTTAATGCAACATTTTTACCCTTGGATTGCTTTTGTATCCTCTTTAAACAATTTAAAATGTTTTAATACTGATGGCGATCAATAAATCATTTAACAACTATTCTTAGTCCACAATTCCTTCTGTGAAAATTGATATCAGTTTTATCAAATTTTAACATGTTATGACTCATTTTCCTACATATCTTTAAAAAATTTAAGATTATCTTCCAGATAAGCACTGTTTTTTATTGTTGATTCGTAAAATAAACTAATATATAAAACATAATTTTGGATAGTTCTTTATAGATATGAAACATACAACTAAATTATTTAATAAATGTTTAATGATTAAAATCAACAATAAAAATTTTGAATACATTTTCTATTTTTCTAGTAACTTTGATAAGTGCATTTACCATATAAATTAAAAAAATTTATTGATTTATTATTGTCAGTAGTTACAAAATTGATATGCATATTTCAAATAACTAGATTCTCATTCATATATATAGTAGATATTGTTGAATGTATCGAATGTAGTTCATTTTCTAATAACTTCCTAAAGTTGACTTCTAAATATCTCTGTGCGAGAAATAGAGCATTTCTAACGATTTATAAAATAAAAAGTTATTAATTAGTTCATTTATCTTCATGGGCATTAATTCATTATTTTACAATTAAATACAAGTTTTTAGGTATTTAAAATATTTCCATATATGGTTAGTTTGTACAGGTAGTTGCAGCACAACCGGTTATCCCATTAACTGAACCAAGTCTTGTATATCCTTTGTAAAGAAGGATTCCAAGGGGGAACAATTCATTTTTCTTAACATATTATTTTTACCTTTTACGCGTCTATGAACTAAAAATTATTTATAATTTGTTTACTTGAGTCAATTAATGAGAAAAACTTGCCAAATACTAGTAATATTGATATAAGCAGTAGAAGATATTAATGTTAACATAATTCTTTTCAATGCTTAAAATTTTTAACTTATACAATTTATGTGTAAAGACTTAATTAAACATTATTAAACATTAATATTCGTGATTAATTTTTCTGATTAAATCAGCTCGATACATAAAACTATCTATACAGTCGACATCGGCTGTTTACTGATAAAATTGTACTACACCTTTTATACTGCAAAATCTTTTAGTACACGAATGCAGTAATCTGAAAAATATATTTTTGTACATATTTATATGCTGATTCAGGAAAATATAAGAACAACGAAAAATAAATATAATTGTGATACAGATACATTCTGTAATTGACATAGTGACTGGTAAGCGAGTTCCTTGACATAATACCTTAGATTTATGTGTCGAAAGTTGCAGTGATTCCAAGGAATTATTGAGAAACAGATAAGTTTGTATACAGACGGCGATTGTATGAAACTGCTAGACCTTAACAGTTTCTTTTTACATACTTCGTTCTCGCGTGTGCATTATTTATATTATTGCTGAAAATAATTAGGTCTCCTTTGAGAAAATTATTATATGTATACACAATAGCGCAAAATAATCAATCTCTAAAACATTAAAGTTGCATAATTTAATTATAAATATATATTATATTTTTATATCATAAATAACTGTATATATAACAAATTATATTTAAAACATTTTTAATAACTTAAATTATAAAAAAATATTTCATTTTATAAAAGTTTCTTAATTTATATTTAACATATTTAAAGTATGTAACCAGATTTGCACAAAAATTAGTATATTTTTAAAATATTGTTATAATATACTCTTGAATATACTAGTCCTTATTGATTAACTAGTAAAAGTTTAATCATTGTTTCATCATAAAATGTATTTTGCCACATGCAGGGTAGTAAATACGTGTCTCCACTCACTACATTTAGACCGGAAGTTAGCAAACACGTTTTACATAACTAAAGAGTATCGTACACGAAAAGCGTGAAGGGAAACTTAATGTAGATAGTTGGGCGATTGACCAGCACTCGACGATCGCTAGTTGACAAGCAATTTATTTCTATCAAACGTATTTTCGAGATTTTTATTGATGTTTCTTAAGTGTTTAATTGTACTTAATGTATAGCCAATGTATAAAATAGATCAAATGTATAAAAATCTCTATAGTGTCGAAAAAATATGCATATTATTAAAATAATGTAATTGTCTGTTTTAAGATATACTTTTTTATAAGAAATATTATTTCGTATTTTTAATAGATTAAATTTGAAAAGTATGAAGAATAAATTAAATTGTGTAAAATATAAATATATTTTATAGATAGACTTTTGTTTTCTATTTTTTATTTTTTATTTACTACGGCCTAATTAAAAAGAAAATTTTAATAGAATTAATACTATTAAAACTAACAAGATGTTGATGATCTATGTATTTCGATCATTTCGCTTTTCTGGCGCCTTGATAGGAAATTGACATTATAGTCTTGTGACTAATTTATGCCAAGATTTCTTTAGCATAATATGCCCAGATTATGTTAAATGCTTTATACTATAGATAATTCATAACCTTAAATTCACGATATCAATAATATAAGTTATTGGGAAATCGTATATTATTTTAATAGTTAATGAATGAAAAAATTATATTCTTATATCAAAAACCGCTTTAGTAGTAAGAGCACTACCCGTTACATTTTTAAATACCAATAGTATATATATACGTATATATATATGTATATACGAGAATTAGGTACAGATATGAGGCACAGCATATAGCTAGCCTCTTATTCTGCCATAATAAAACCACCATGAGGAGTTAGACGCGCGTGTGCGCTCTCTCTCTCTCTCTCTCTCGGTTTCTGACATTGAGTTTACAGGGTTCAATTCTATTGAACTCGAAGGATCTTACCTGGAGGCCGCATATCGAGTTAGTTAGTAAAAGAATCAACCAGGTGTTATATAGCTTACACTTTTTCCGTCAGTACACCACTGAGGCTCTTTAGGCGAAGCTGGCATGTTCTATAGTCTTTCCTCATTTTAATTATTGCTAAGGGCAAGGCTACAACGCTCACAGAATTCTTGTGTACAGTATGTAACGGACGCTAAGCGGGACGATCATATAACCGCCTTCAGGCGTCGATTGGGTTGGATAGGAGTGGACAGCTGGAGGGAATGTTTTATTTACTTGCAGATTTACAAGATCATACGGCTGCACAAGCCGGAGTACCTCGCTGATCTGTTCTCTTCCAGCGCTACTGATCGGCCGGTTAGGGGTGACCCTCAAGAACTTTCTGTTCCATGGATGCGCACCGAGATGGGAATCAGATTATTTTCTGTACAAAGTGCTCATCTGTGGAACAATCTGCCATCCTGCATTAGAAATGCGTCCTCCCATAGCCGCTTCAGGGGGCTGGTAATGGAACATCTGAGGGTACGGAACAATGCAGTTTAACTATACTAGTCAGATGTCCTCATGGTTGTGTTCTAATTTGCGTCCTGAATTTATTATAAGTATGTGTGTGTATGATTGAATTTCGTATTCATTCACTGTAAATATTTACACGTACTCGTTGTGTGTATGTGCGTATGATTGTGATTTGACTGATAGATAATAGAAAAATATGATTTATTGATTTATGTAAATTTATTTATTGTTGTTACTGCGCTTCATCTGTGATGTTGACGACACTGCGATAATTTGTGATAATTTTTTATATAACTGACTAATGATGCTGTGCAATAATTTTGTAAAATTTTACAAATAAATCAATTATCTATCTGTATATCTATCTATTTCTGCTGATGGTATTTTTCGGTTTAAAAGATATAAATATTAATGATATTGTACTGTCATTATCTAAGTTCACATCGCAGGCAGTTGGTACAGAAGTTGGCAGAAAGGAAAAGTAAGTAGCATTGTAAAATAAAAAAAATTTCCTTATCCTTTATTATCCTTATAAAAATAAATCTTTTATTATTTAATTTTTAGCATAAATATATAAAGAACTAAACAGATTTTTGTCGAGGAATAACATAAGGTACATATTATTATATTAATTAGCTATTATTTGATTAAGATTTATTTAAGGATCTCTTAATTTTCTACTAGAATAAATCTTATTAAAAATAAAAATATATCTTGAATCTAATAAAACTTGTATATTTAAAAGATCTTGCAAGTACTGAACTGATCTTGCTATCTGTCTTTTACTGAATTTTTAGATTTGCTTTAACTAAACTAGCAAAAGCTCGTGCTCCGAATTCGTTAATGTCTTCAAAACCGCACTTTTCCATTGCTATTTTGCAACGTGCATACCAAGAGGCGACACCGTCATACCTGGCAATATCATAGCCACAAGCCTGTGAAAATAAAAACCATGGTTAAACATAATCATAGACAATTTAGTTTACATTTGCAAATATTCTTTTCTATTTTAGATGATCTATAGCTAGTATCTAAATTTTTCAAACTCATTATTTTTAATTATTTAATGACAAGTGCATGAATATAAATTTGTATTACATTAGATTAACTGAAATTAAATAAATGTTATTATAAATACGAAATAAACTATTATATTTAAATTAAAAGAGTATTAGAGTAATTACAGTAAAAAGTTGAACTTTTGTAATTTATAGACTCATACACCAATGGGAGAGTGAATTGTAATGAACATGAAAAAGTACTGAATGCGCAGAAGCGATGACAGCCGAACACGGCCGAGCGCGGCTGAATTGAAAATAACTATATTGACGTTATGAACCACCCGTATAGTTGCAGTAATGCAGGAATCCCATGGAGCGTTACCGCAGGATTATTATACCATAATGATTTGTTGTTCAGTCGGTTAGTATGTTACATAGGTCGCGCTACCCGTACTCTGCAGAAATCGGAAATAGCATTCGGGTCATAAAATTTTATTAAATGTTTTATTTTTATATGAACGGAGAAGATGGCTTTATTATTTTCACAAAGTTCGCGTGTAGTTATATTACCTTGAAAGTCATTCAATTTTTTTTTCGAACGGGAACTCACTATTTTTATCAACAGTGTTCAGGTCACATATTTAAACGTAACATTTTGAGGTTTTGTAAGATCTTTATCATTTTGATGGAGATGATTTCTTTAGTAACTTCCCACGACGAATCCATCGGTGACCTTGACATTATCCATTAAGATAATGGATAAAATGGTCTAGACCATTTTTAACATTTAGCGTTACATAGAAAAAGTAAAATCTTTCCCCGTCAGGATGATCAATTCATGTGAGTTATCTCGCCGCTTACATTTAAATTTTTCAAAAAGAATAACATCTTATTGTAATTGCTTGAATTGTTCTCCATTGTCTATTTGAAAGTAAGCTAATTGATGGTAAAAAGCATTAATAACATTTTGGATCATTTCAATGGTAATACAAACTGATCCTGTGATCCTTTACCGTAAATCATCTAAATTACTGGATTTCGTTTTGTACACTCAACCTTTTAAATAATCTTAATAGAAATAAGCTAAAAGTGTTAATCGGGTGATCTAGCAGTCCATTAGATTGCGCCTCTCCATCCTATCCATCGATTAACTAATACCGCATCTAAGCTTTCTCAAATATCACGTCCATAGTGAGCTGAAGAACTATTCTCCTGAGACCACGTATCTTCAAAGTTGTCTCCAGTTACATCTCCCATTTCAGAAACTATTTGATTTCAAAGTATGACTTCATACTTTTGAGCATTTAAGTTTCCATCAATAAACAAAATCCTTATAATTCTATTATTAAGTATTCCGGCCTAAACATTTAATTTTTGTTGATACTGTGATTTATCTTCTCTCGTCCAGTGAGAATTTTCCTCTGCCCAGTATCTGCAATTATGTCTATTCAAACTTCCGTCAAGTTATTCTTCATCTGTAAAAGCTATATTTGATGGAAGGTTAGGATTTTCATATATTCTTACCATCATATCTTCACAAAACTCAATACGTCGATCGAAGTCATCTTCAGTCAACTTAGAAGAATATCTACTAACTTTTTTCATTTGTTATTGACCTTTGTCTGTTTGATCTAGATAAGTATTTAACATGACTAAAATTATTACTTTTGTAACAGTATTTTGAATAGTCGAGAGTCAATTGGTGTTCTACCAATTCTATATGTTTCAATGAAAAGATTTATACAAAAAAGTTTAGGATTAATACTTATTTAATTATCGGTTAGCATACCAACATTATGTTTTGTGTTTTCTAGATTTGGAGTTTGTGGAATAGTATTGAAAATTTGGAAGCTAGGAAACTAACGTTAATAAAGCACGCCAGAAACAGATATTTCTAAAATGACGTCGTTGTTCCTGGGTTACGCTAAATGTAATAAAATTTTACGACAACGCGATCCTTAAGGATAGTGCCAAGGTCACCAATTTATTCCTCATGAAAAGTTATTAAAGAAATGATTTCTTATAAAATGATAAAAATCTTACACATCGTTAAACCTTCATTAAGTTTAAATGACTTTGTGATGGACTTCAAGATCATCTTTGATCTATGACTTAAATACATGTTTGGACGTAAAATTCCTTGCTCTTTCGATTTTCGTTGACATAAAAAGGGGTTCCCGTTCGAAAAAAAAATTGAATTTGTAATGACTTTCAAGGTTAAACTCCAGATCAAATCCAAGGTTATCCATTAGATTTGTCGTTGAAATTCACCGATATAATTTTTGACACCCTGTATATAAAGAACGATCATATATATACAATATATATATGAAATACCATATGCATTTTTTTGAGAAATGTTAGTTTTTAAATATTTTATAACTATTCAGATAATAATATGAATATAATTTACATCAAATTTTGCAACAGTATTGCATATAGAAGTAATTGCATAAGTACAGAGTTAAGCCGATATGATATTAATCTTACTCAAAATATGTTGCAAATAATTAGAGTTACCTTCAACAAAGCTTAAAATAATACAATTTACCGTGACATATAAATGCTGCCCAAAGGAAATATTGAATCAATTAAAAATAATACATTAGATAATTAAAATTAAAAGTTGTGCAAATATTCGAAGAAAAAAAGTGGATTGTTTTATGATTTGATAAAAAAGAATTTGTGAAATTAGTATATAAATATATAATAAATTATAATACATAAAGTATCCCTTTACAAATTTAATATAATAGCTACAACCTATCCTAAAGCTAACCAAAGCATCAATATATGTTGCAAATTCCTTAGAGCCAAAAAAGTTGACTTTGAAAGAGCTTTACGTAACGTACGCATACAGCCTTTTTTAATTAATTGTCTCCAGCTATAACACTGGATAGTTGAAGAAATTCTAAACATTTTTCATGTCGGTCGCGAAACTGTCAAAAGTCTCTCTCAGAAGTCTAAAAATGCAGCTCCCGAGGTAGAAAAGCACGGCCCCTCTCGCTGCACTGCAGCGAATAAGAATAAAGGAAACAGTCAATGGGAGGGAGTAGGGAGAAGTGGTCGGCCTCTATACGCGTACTCATTCCACAGCGACCGAAGTTGTCAACAAGTAGGCAAGAAGGCAGAGATAACTAATTAAAAAACAAGCTGTAGACCGTCGGAGTAAAAAGTGAAATACAGAATTTGAGTCCAAAAAATTGTAAATTTTATCAATGTACGTAACAAAGGAAATATTTCGATTGAAATTATGTAGCTATACCTATTTGGATCATCTTCAAAGTCTATAATTAGTAGAATTTATTTATTAGATTTAAAACTGATATGTGTCTGTAATTATACATCTAAAATAAATATAATTAAATTGAATAAACTAACTTTAGATGCAGTTAAAAAATGAGAAAAAACAAAGGAAAATACCTTAGCTGTAGAAACAGAAGCACACATGCTATAATCAACTATAGTTAACTCTTCCCCAGCAACAAATGTACTTTCTTGTAAATAAGCGTTCAAAACTTCGAATGATCTTTCGAGTGGGGGTAAAAATTGTTCGGGTAATGCATCCATTTTACCAAACAATACAGGACCCTGTTAGTTTGAAAAATTGAAGAATTGTACACGGTATAGAATTGTATAATTTTATAAAATATATCTAGATATATAATAATTATATAATATATAAGATTATATGTTTTATTCAAACTTTAAGATTACTGATAAAAAATATTAATTGTTCTACTAAATTGTTTTTAAAAATTTAATGATAGGAATTTATTCAGATATTAATCTTTAATTTTATCGTCAATTTTACAATAAAAATAAGAATTTCAAGAATAGACTAGGAAAATGACAGTATTGACAGTATGGGCAGTCCTAGCGTGCATACTCACATAGTAACTAATAATGTTGTTGAACAAAGTCCCTAAATCGAAGTAAAGTCGATGTTCGACAGTAGCACGTTTTTCGGGGTCTCGTGGATAGAGCGAGTCGTTTTTTGCATATTTCATTACCAAATATGCCATAATCGCTCGGCTGGATAACAAATGTTAATTAATTGTTTGAAAAGATTGATGCATGTTTGCAGAAAAGATATGCGCATGTATTCATTTGTGCATAAATTCGTACATGTATAACATTTATTACGCACCTTTCCCATAAAATAAAGCCATTATCATTGATAGTTGGTATCGTATGCTGAGGATTCAACTACAAAAGAAATATATACATGTAGAGTATATTTTATGCTTATTATGTTAAATTGCGCAAGAAAAGGATATAAGGATGCTGTAATATACGAGTAAAATTGGTAAAATAATAATGAAGAAGTTCATTTAATTTTTCGATATTAAATAATATTTCGCTCTAAAATATATAATATAATATATTATAGGATTTAAACATAATATAGGATTAACCAAAAATTTCAAAAATATAATAAATTAGGAGGATGAGTTCTCGACTCAAACTTAGGGCTTTTTGTGCATAACAAGAAATAGAATACATGTAATGAAGAACATAGAGGTATATAAAGAACTTTATCAACTTTACTAACAGGTTAACTTATTTTTAACTTTAAAATTAGAACATAAATGTATGAAATTAATTAAAAAAATTTAGTTTGTTTTAAATTGCATTTAATAATTGGCTTTAATTTTATTGGCAAAATGCAGTGAGAATTATTAACCAATAAATTCTCTGTTTTTAAAATCTCATTTATTATATTCTATTCGTACAATTATTATAGATTAAAAATCATAATTTTTTATCGTTGCAGAAATAGGCTCAATATTTAATGTAATTATCGAAAATTATAGCAGTATGATTATTTTCTAGTGCTTTGTATTTTTGTTTTTTATTGTTCATTTTTATTTACATTTCATTGATCACATTTCCATTACTTTGTAAACTATACTACTTTGTATAAAGTAGCACTTAATTATGTTAATTAATACACATCAATAAATAAGCTATTGCGTTTTGAAGACTTTTGTTTCAAGAAAGCGATAAAAGACTTTGAAAATTCAAAGAATCATTACAGTTTTATAAAATTACAAGTTGAAATTTTCCTGAGTATTATCGTACCTTTTTAAAAGCCTGCTTTAGATGATCTCCTTTCATAAGATTTATAGTTTTAAGCTTGAGGTGGATTCCAAGATGTTTGGCAAGCATCATGACAGATCGGCAAGCTGGGCTCGGTGGTAGATAGTACAGATCGATCGTCATTAATAATTAACGATATCTTAGATTACACGAGCTGTATTACAACCTCAATAAAGTTGATCTATTCAATAAGGCAGATATTCAAAATGATGTAATCGAATGTATTATAATCTAAATCAATAAAAATAGTTTCTAATCATAATAAATTGTAAAGAATTGTATCATATTCTATTTGAAAGAATATCATATAAATAATATCATATAATAAGAATACCATATCATATAAGACATTGATATATGTAATACATTTAGAGAATTATATTCTAAAGATAAAAATAATGTGTTTCTAGGTTAAATGTAGTTTAACACTAAGAATCCTTTCAACAGAAAGTAGACAAAACAAAATCAGTTATTTATTCTCAATTAGTCTATTTTACTAAATTATATTTTACTAACCATTGTTAAAAAGTCGATTAATTTGAATTTTAAACAGCAATTTATATTTTGACAGAATTTCAAAACGCAAATTTTTGTATTTAAACTTTTTAAATAATGTTTAGTATTTAGCATTTATATATTTGATTCAATGTCTGAAATCTATACATAACTCTTGGCATTCGAAGTATAAATAACAATACAAATATAATAACTAATTTTTGTTGTTAAAGATAAAGTAAAAAAAAGTATTAATACTTTTGACTGCTTTATCGAAATTAGGTTAGTATTTCTGGACAAGCAACTGTAATCCAGCTAAAAAGCTAAAATGTATGACCATTATCTATCGAGAGTTTAGCGTGAATTTTGATTGAGAATCCAGTTTATAAACATAAAGTTAATATTTTACATATGTGAATTAGAAAGGTAGATTACCCAGAATACTTTGTCAAATAAGTGGGTTCACAACCAGAACAAAAACGTCTGATTGAAATCTAGCCAGGTACAGCTCATTTCTAATAGAAAATGTTTGGTCATAGATTATTCCATAACAACAACAAATATTTAAAATGTATGATAAAAGAATGATATTAAATTTTCAATTTCAAAGTTTTTATTATATTATTATATAATTTTTATGTATTTTATTTATTTTTTGTAAAACACAATAAAGCTACTCAAATGTTTCACAGAATATCTAATTAAATAAATTTAAAAAATGATAATAAATTATACTTCTCAATACTTTAAAACAGGCATTACTATACAATAATAAATTACTTTAACACATAATACAAAGTTTATTGAAAACAAGAAAAATACCAGTACTCCTTACTATACAAATATTTTATATAGAATCAATTCTTGTGGAACATAACTGTTGGAATAACCTTACATAGTTTACATTTTAGTACAGAAGAAAAATAACTTTATGATTTGATTTATGAATCTAGTTTAATAGCAACAAGTATATATACAAGTATTTTAAAAATAACAAACGAGGTAAGAAAAGAAGTTTGATAATTGTAAAAACGGACTGGAAGTTGAAAAATAAAATTGTTCCAAACAGTATAATTTTCAAAATCTTTAATAATATATAATAAATTTCAATAATTTTCTATTGTTCTTTTTTAGTATGAAAGTATAAGATACATCAGCTTAGTATTTTAAAAATCGTATGCTTTATAATTCCTGGATTTTTATTTGTATATGTATACAATATAATGCATAAAAATTTGTTCCAAAATTAAGCCCGATCTTCGAAGTGCGTGTTCAGCAAATTAATTAATTAATTCAACAATTAGTACTATGCTTATAATTGTAAGAGTCGTTGATCTAAATATTTCAAGGTACTATATAAAGATTGCAATGCATTACTACAATAGAATGCGCGCGAATGCGTGTGCATGAATGTAATTTTGTGTTTGTTTCTATGTAATATTTTATGACCGATAATTAAATATTATTACATTTTTTATAATATTGTTTCTAAAAGAGTCGTTAGTTTTTATTTTTAAATAATATAAAAATAACAGATATGTAGTTTTAATATTTAATGAGTTCAAAATTTATTAAGTATCAAATTTTCTAAATGAGCACTGTTTTTTAATTCATTTTGATAAGGAATAGGTATTGAGCATTGTTATTCTTTATTTTTATTGATTATTATGATCAGTATTTATTGAGAAGTTTATATATTGACAACTTTTCATTTTACTTCTATGTTTATAAGTACTCTATTAATTTGAAATGTTTTATGCGTTTAAGTGTGTAGAATGATAATAAAAATATTCAAGTACACGTTTTTAGGAACAAATTTTTGTCTGACTAATATTCTTACCCGCGTAGATAATAATAGCCCTTCAACTCTCTTTAACTTTGTACTCAAGAAATGGCCTCTGGTGCTATACTGACCAGCCACGTACATATATAAATTAGAATTCAGTTTCTGTCCGAAGTAACGTTGGGTTTCCATGGTGACGGTAACAAACAATTCATAATATAGCAAGTGGTAGCAGTACTATGTCGCGCATACTGACTTATATTGTGACAATTTCTTTATTAAAAAATATATAATCTATAAGACGTATGAACAAATTTCATTCAAAAATGTTAGCTTACAACATCTTATATCATTCTGAAAAGAATATAAATATTGCATATGAATTTTAAAAATTTGGTTTACTATATCTGGTTTATTAAAATTGCTTTTTAAATCGAAAAATCTTTTATATTGATCCAGAATCAAAAAGATAATTTATAATTTTCTTTAAAATCAATAATATATAAGAAAAAATTTCATTAAAATTCAAATAATTTCATTTATGTAATCACTTATTCGAATTTGTGGATTCTGAACATTGAGTATAATACTGAATCAATTGTAAGAGTAATTAAGAAATTATTGCATACTTGCCGAGTTAGTTATGGAAAACTAATTCTATTAAACGAATTCCAGATAGACAGTAACTTAAAATATTTCTTCTTGAAATACAAAATCTACATATCAATTTAAAAAAAATTAAGTTTTTAATTTTTATTTAAAAAAAGTATTTTAAATAATGTGACTAATTTTTTGAGCATCTTATTGAATGAAAATGATTTACTTATTATACAATTTATTAATCATGCAATGACCCTTTTCGACCTGCTTCTACTAGAAACATATAATGGATAATACTTTGACTGCAACGATCTGCATACTATTATAATTTATTATAATAAATTTAATTAAAATAGCTGATTACATGAAGTAAAGTAAATGTAATTATATTAAAACACCTATTAAAAAAATTCAAAATAACAAATGACAATGATCAATCAAGAAAGAAATATCACCAAATATAATTCAGTCTGTACAAAATGTTTGACATAAATCGAGAATATTTCAAGTTTATAACAAAATACTACTTCATATCGTAATTCGAAATTTCAAAAATAATTCCATTGTAATTACAAACAATTGTACATAATTATTATAATAGAAGGTATTCTTACTAAACTGGGGCAACTATGAACGTTTAAGACAACGCAATGTACAGCGAAATTTTAATACTGAATGCTAATAATAAAAGTCGTTAAAAACATTGAAATGCAATCTGTGTCAACGAATAAAATATTTATCGACCGCGATGGAGGTTACGAACTACGCGGTGTTTCTGCATATTGCCCTTACAGTATTATTATTGTTCATTACTAGAGACTCTCTCTCTCTCTTACGTTTCAGAGTTGAGGGGTAATAGAATTATATTATTATAATGGATACTTTCTTTAAACTAGTACATGGCAATAAAAAGCTATAGAAAAAACATCACTAATCTTCAAAATATAAAATAAACATATATTCACAGCAAACCTTAAAATTAATAAGAAAAGTCAATCTCAAAAGTAGAATTTCTAGGATCACGGTTTATAGATTACGGCGATAAACTTGAAAAATATGCTTAAAAAAGCGGGTATCAAAATTACATATACAGTTAGCCAAGACATCCGCAATCATAACTCCTTAAGCTTGGAATATTGTTTCGTAGGGTTTGTGATAAAATATGCAAACTTATTGCAAACATCACCTTAAAGAAATAAAATTTATTAAAAATCACTTTGTCACACACAGCACACTTGGAAAGTCTTTAGCACGCGCGCCTGCGAATGAGAACAAAATGATTTACTCGTCGCTGTGATTGCTCCAGAGATAGTTGAGCAGAAGACACACTCCTCATCTGCCTCGCGCTACTAAAGACTTTGGCGGGAAAAGCGATACGTCCTCGAAATGAGGACTAACACTTCATGTACTCGACAGGACAGTAAGACAATGGTTAACTTCTAGATAAGCAAGCTCGAATACTAGAGCAACTATTGCATGACCCGGGAGTGCACACCAATTGAACGCAAAAATTATAAATCTAAAGCAGGGCGTTTCTAGGGGCGTTCACTAAAGATGCGCTACGAAAAACTTAGAAGCGCACTCGATTCTAACAACACACGAGATACACCATTCTCTCTTTAATTTCAGCAATTGCAGGAAGGCCAATCACAATCGAAAATAATCATAATAGCTTGCGATCACCCGTTGTATGTTACATCTCCCCTTCCCCGTCAAGGCCGAATTGGAGAGATGATATCCTGCGCACTATCACGACGGGATACCTGTCGCAAGCTTTCCCACTAACAATGTTTCATTTTGTAAGTCCAATCAAAGGTTAAAGGCAAGTAAATTTACAGACGATATTAGCTTATAATTTTTTGTGTTCTTCAGCTATTGCTTCGATGCACTCAAAATATGATTTGCTTGTTATCGAGCCCTCCTATTTTCTTTTTAATAAACTGAATAGTTAATCTAAAATATCGTATAAAACATCTCGCTCTTTTACTTGTAACAAACAAAATTAACAACGGTATTAACTAACAAATTTATTTTTGACCATACAAATAATAAGATAGCTATATAGACTGTCGTGTTCTAGACCGCGTCTACCAATAATATCTTTGAATGTTCAAATGTTTAATTACCTGTATAATAAAAACTGTTTTTTATTATCTTACTCAATATTTATTATTCTTACATTTTGATCGCTTGAAATTCACCTCGAGTTCGTATCTTGTTTTTTATCAACTGCAGAATCACAAGCGACACCAATGATGACTTAATACTTACTTAAGTGTATGAACATGTACAGAATGATTGTTAATTAAATATCTTGATCTCATCAGGCGTAATATACGTATAAGACTGTTATCGTACTATTTTAGATAATTTAAATACTTTTCTAATAAATTATATTATTTTGACAAACAATATATAGATTTTAATTATGTATCTGGTATATGAATCAATATAATAAGTTAATATGAATAATTAATAAATATCTGTATTGACATATATAAATCTTATATATCTGCAGTACTGATATGATATACAATAAATCCTGTGAAAGTTTATATTGTAATTAAAAATTAGATGAATTTCGATGTTTCCGATTGTTTAAAAGTACTAAAGTCAATTTCATATTTAAATATCTCTACCATAATAAAAATAAGTTATATATTTAATTAAAGTTATGCATTTAATCACCAAATTTTAGGCGAATGCCAAGATAAATACTTGTCGTGTTTATTCGTATAGTTATATATTATTATTTAAAGCAATGATATAAATTTTATTTGTAATTCGAAATAGAAATCGGTCACCTTTTAATTTTTAATTCTCTCATTTGTGTTTGAAGCAAAATAATTTGTTTTTTTTGTAAAATTAAATACTTATTGAATATTGGAAAAGTAACTTACCATAAGTTATCCATCATATTGTTTGATAAGAAAGAATCCGAGTACTAGTTAAGTGCTATTTAAATTGTAGTTAAAGTGACTAGCTATGCATTAGCTATCTACAAAGTTCATCTTTTATTTAAGGCTAAGTTAGACATGCTGCGCCATCATTAATAATTACAAAGCATATAAAATATAATTATATTATTATAATTATATAATTATAAAATATATAGAAATTATAAAAAACTACGGCAGAGAAGATTATGTAAATTTAATAAAATATATATTATATAAAAATTTAAAAAGGATTTGATAGTAAACTAGTCCAACCAAATTGTTTTATTATAGATAAAGTAAACAAGCTATGTACGCATGATATTATGTAATATCATATAACATAACAAGATAACTCGTGAATGGCGATGGCCCATGAATGCACTAATCACATACTATTATACTATTTTATCAATATTGACTAATCTATTTATATCATTCCTATTGTACTCCCTCTAGGGGCTGCATAACCTTATCGTTTGGTAGGAGGGCTTAAACATGAGCGAGGACGGGCCTTAAAAGGTAAATGACCGTCTGAATGTGTGAGGTTAGCGCTTCCTTTCTGATACCACAAGCAGCTCACCGATACGTCAGGAAGGAGGCACATAGGAAGGAGGTAGGAAGGACTACCCTGATAGTCCGATCACACCGGAAATGTACTGGAGAAGCTGGAGGCACGCAACACCTGTCTTAAGACAAAGGCGTGGAAGGTCGTGAATACCCAGATCGAAGAGAAGGGGATGGAGGGCATGGTGTTAACCATCCCTGAATCGCATGCCGGGTATTTAGCGGCCGTTGATGACAGGCCTTGGTTCGACCTCGGTAAGATACATCTTAAGGTATTTCGCCAAGAGGCGAAGAGGTTTATTGCACACTGCTATACACACAGGCATAGCATTAATCAAAGAACCTTGGGTGCTGAAAGGTGCCATTAGGGGGCTAGGAGGTTTTATCTGTTTCAGGGATATCAAGGAACGGAGACCAAGAGCCTATATGGTACTCAAAGGAGTTAATGTGCTACCACTGATGGAATTCTGTACAGAAGATCTGGCAGCAGCTACAATGAATGGGAACCAGAGGTGGGTTCATTGGGCTACAACCGATGTGGGCCTCGATCAGAGTTTAATCAAAGAGGCGATTCGGCAATGGTCAGAGGAAATAGCATATGGTTTATAGAATAAAGTCGCCACGTGTGGTCAAACAAAGACCTTCGTGACGGAAATTAATACAAAAGATTGGTCCGATCGCATAGTTCGACTAAACAAAACCAAAGCTAGGCTACTGGTGGAGATCGTGATAGGACACAGTAGCCGTAAAGTTCACAAGTGCAGAATCAACTTAGCAACAGACCTTTTTTGTAGGTTCTGCTACGAGTAAGTTAAAACTGCTTGGCATATTTTTTGTAGCTGCCCTGCCTTATCTGGGAAGAGGCAACTATCTTTTGGTGTACCCTTCCTGGAGGCTGCAGGGATAGGTGCAAGGCACGCCCCCAACATATTGTCTTTTTGGGCAGCGACTGGGCTGATTCTTTATGGTAGATACACGTACACGAGGAAGGCCAAGGGATTACCCATGGAACCGGAGGTCTGCTTAAACCCCAACTGCAATAATAATAATTCCTATTGTCACAATATTTCTCATCTAATATTACAATATTAATTAACAATTTTTACGATAAGAATAACCAAACAGAAAGAATGGTTATCCTGATGGGTTATTTAGCTGAATTCCCACATGGATCCCCCGTAGATTCCACACAGTTTTCGCCAAAGTCCTTGTAGATCCGTCATATATTTATATATAATTATTTTTATATTAAAAAGAATTTACTTATCTAGTTATATTCAAACATTTATTATATACAATTTATTATAATTTAATAATTTCTAAAATTATTTAAATTTATTTTAAATCTTTTAAATATTAATGTATTAATGACAAATTTATATGGAATTCAAGCGAAATCCATGTAATCCAGTTGGATATCTACATGGAAATACAGGTGGATAATCCATCTAGATGGTCATGCATATATTCTCAATAAAGTATAACTATATGTGGCAGATTTACTTTACTACAAATATAAATAAATAATAAACTGGAAATAAGCACATAATGTGTTAAAGTTACGAAGTTATGTAAGTTTGTGTATAAATAAAATGTATAAATACTTATAAGGGTAGATGTGGCTTAGCTAAAACTTTTGTTATTTAGCCCTGGTAGGAAATGGAGGCGTTTATGCTCATAATATGTTAAATTTTATATTCTGTGGGCAGATCATGTATTATATTATGCCCATATTGTACATCTAGGAGACGGCGTTAGTTGGGCATAATATGTTAAAAATTATGTTGAAATTATGCTAAGAATGATTAGGACTTATTCTTCAAAGAACCTCAAATCCTTCTCATGCAGATATTAACAGGCTTAATTAAAGCTCACTGTACGAGAATGTCCACTCGAACGATGTACAAATGAAATTAAAAGTTTCACCTGAAGCTTTATTTGCCTCGTTCGCTCTGTTAAGCTTGAATGATACAAGCTCAAGGGCCGCTCAGCGATAGAGAGAGGGAATAAATATAAGGAACACTTGTAAAGCTGGTAGAGCGAGGTAGAGACGTGGAAACAGTTCGATGTTTGCAGCTATGTACTGTTCCTCATATCTGTCAATTTCCTACCAGAGAGGCAATAAATCCATTAGCGTTAGCTAAATAACGATTAATTAGCTATAAATTAATTAGGAATTTTATTGTGTACACAATATTTTTAAAAGTATGGACACACATATTTTTTATGTTACTTAACATTTATTTTATTTTACAAATAAATTACTCATTTTATTAATATACCTATATTTATAATGGTAATAACATAAAAATGATACTAATGTATATATTTTATATTTATTTTACACATTTATGTATAACAATTTATTTAAATGTATTCCAACTTAGGCTAATTTTGTGCAACACTAATATTTCTTACACATTTTAGCGACTTTTTTCTTTCAGTAGTACATTAATACTGTAGGTTCATTTACAATCAGTGCAATTCATTCACTCACGAATCTCATGCATATTTCTAAATTATATCGAGTTGAAACATAAATTTATAGAGATCGATACATTTGCATCTTAGCTGCAAATAGAAAACTTAACAATAATTGAATACTTGAACAAAGTTTCTGTAATTTGTCTTTTGTCTATATAATAAAATACCCTGGCTTCGACATGTAGTTCACGAATTAAATGAACATTTCTTATAGACAAGTATCGCCTTAATAAAGGGTTCATTATGATTTACTCGTATTCATTGATAGCTATGAAGGAATGCATAAGTGATTCAGATGCGCCAAAGATTTCCAATATTGTTTCCAAGAGTATCCTATTCCGTGCATTGTAAGAAACATTATATTTATGTAACTTTCGGTAACTTTTTGTTGTATGAACATTATAATATTTCATAATAATAATTAACATCTATAACATTTAACATTCATACACAAATCCATATTTTCATAAATCGTCGAAAAATCCACAATTTCGAAGATTACATTCATAATTACAAAAATGTTAGCATAAAATATTCCTACTTTTTTTGGAAATAATAACGTATAACAGGCTTTGTTTTAATAACAATATTTGCATTCAGTAAATTTGAAATAGATCTTCTTACATAGTATATCAAATGATAAAGCCTACGATTCTATATAAACGGATAATTTTATGATACAAAACTAAAAATATAGAAATATAGAAAAAAATTTATAAAAAATTCCTTTAAAAGCTAAAAAAGAAGTTATTGATGACTGAGGTTAGACGCACATATAGAAATAATCTTCAAAATGCTATTTTTGACTATATGCAGTACTGAAAAATTTTATTTTTAAAGTTTTTAATTTATAATACAATACTGTAAGCTATTTTTCTTTTTAACATTTACTTATTTTGTTATATTGAATATAATATAAATTTTAAATTAATAAGAGTATAATTAAAACTGGTATTATGATTTTTGTTTAAATTTTTTTTAATCAATATAATTTGAAATTAGTATTAATAATATTTTTTAGTTTAGGTAACGTACCAAAAAAATATCAATTTTTAATATAATGGCTAATAATTTTAAACCATTTATGCCATTCATGATCAAAATTCCACATTATTTTTTCTAAATTTATATAAATATTTTGAAATAATCGCGATCTACGTGTCATTATCAATACCAATAATTAAATATTCAGTATCACAGATATAAAATTTTACGACAGATATTTCTGGAGATCATTAAGAATGGCATTTGTCTTCTTAATTGTCACTTAAAAATAATTTTAAACTATAAAATGTGTATGTTATTTCATCTAATTTTCTTGCTTTATTTTTAATTTAATAACCACAGAAATTAATCTATATGCTGAATAATAAAAAATATATAGAATCAAATAAGCATACATAAAATAAATCTGAAAGTTAATTATAAAATATAATCGCAGATAATAAAAAAGTCTAAATTTAAAAAATTTTCATTTAATGTTCAACTACATTGTAAAATCAGCGAAAAATTTATTTTAAAGATTTGTAATTTTCTATAAATACTTCGTTCGATTCGAGCCTTATATTTTAAATAATAAAAATATTAAACTAAGTTTTTTTTATTAAAATCATTATATTTTATTATATTTTTGTTTTTTTAATACCTGAAAGAAAAAATACTTTGCTATCAATAGTCATGCTTAAGAATAAAATATGAATATGTTAATATTAATAAAGCTTACAGTTCAAAAGAGCCTATTGGCCTCAGCCTATTAGCTTTCGTTCAACCTCAAGTTTTATCTGTTTGAACTAATAATTTTAGATGGTTAAATAGTAATCTATTTTTTCTTACAAATATTTAAATTTCAAGAGATGTAAAACCACTTCAATTATATAGGTATTAAAAACATTGTTAATAATTTAATTTGATAAATTAATACAGTAAATAATTTTTAATTCTATAATTTTAATTTATATTATCACATTCTTACGTTTCGATTAAAAAAATAAATATAGTCAGGTTTTATATAGCTAAAAAATTCTTATTGAATAGGTGTTAGTAAAGACTAGCACTGTACTAAGTATAGATGGAAAAAAAGAATTATCAATGGTATTGCCAAAAATTGACACTGATATTATTGACGAATCTCATACTTTCACATGTATATCATAAAATAATTATAACTTAGATAGAAGTAAAATTAACTTCAGATCTGTATATCAACTAGTGTGCGCTCGGCGGCCAACATTAGTTCATTTGTCAACAAGGATGGTAGAACAATTAAAAGAAAATTATGTAATTCATAGTATTAATAAAAAACATTAACCTTTCTCGCTTATGCATATACTAACAAAATAATACCCACACGTATGTGTCCACGCTTGTTCCCAATCAGAAATCATGAGATCAATATAAATCTCTAAAATGAAAACAGTCATAATCACAGCAGCGCTTTATAACACTTTCTCAGCCACTATGACAGTAACCATACTAGATTCGGATAATTCTTATGATATGTACTATTTTCCCACTCTGACTATTAGAACTATCTAGTAATTTAATAAAATATACTCGTGCGCCTATCGTTAGATATCGAAATATAATCGTGTAAGTTGCAAAAAAGCAAAAATAAATTGAATAGGAATCCGACCTTTAAAAATTCCAGTACATATTATAAATCTTATTTCATACTCAGTAAAAAATTACGGGTTAAAAATGATGAGTAAAAAACGAGCTAAAATTTCTTTAACGAACCTAGTACTACTTTAAATATCAAAAGAGAGACACAATGTATATTTAAATATCTTTTTTAAAAAGTAGTTATTATGCACTTGTCAAAATCAATAAAAAAAGATTTCAAAATCATCTGATTAGTTTTTTAGTCGAATTGTGCTATTTTGTCGTAACAAATAAACATATAATTCTAATTCTTGTATACATTTTTAGGTTTATCATATTACATCATCACCGTTGTAAGGGCATGAACCATAGTGTCACGTACACACCTGCGGAGGATTCGCAAGATCGGCAACTCCAACCAAAACGGAGGCATACGGGGAATTCGGCAAGCCACGAGTCGGGAAGAGCGATGCGAAGCAGCTATAAAAAGTAAAGGGATCAACAAACGGGGCTTTTTAGTCATCCTACGTCGCGTTCGGGCGACACGCGTCGGAGTGCCGCCTCTTCTTCGCGACGATTTACGCAAGCCGATCAATAAAGTAACTAGTTCTATCGCATCCTGGTGTCTGAGTCTCCTCGCCACCCCTCCAGGCTCCAGCCCCTGTCGAGAGTTCGATCCCCGCCACCGGACGCACTCACCGCACTCACTCACTCGTTCACGAGCAGAGACTCGCGACGCCTCCCCCCCCCCCCCAGCAGGCGCCGCGTACATAACAATAGTATTAATCATATTTAATCCATTATTTTTTAATAATACTATTATTATATTACCTAGTTTTTAATTGGATTGGAAAACACTATTTTTATTTCGTGATAGTGTTCGAGATTCTTATTAGGAGCACCCTTCTGAAAATTTAGTTCCATTTATTTACGTTACTGTGAAAATTTTTGCTTTTAATTTGAATTTTGCACTGTCAAAAATATGCTACAAAATATAATTTAATAATATTTTTATAGTTTTCAGTAGTTTTACACAATCAGATAAATTTACAATCCTTGTTTGAAAGTCTGAACATTAATATGATTACGCAAAATTCATTTGAAAAACTAAAGATTACAGAATATCTGAAAATAGTGTTGTATTTAAAAGAAAGTGCTTTTAACTGTCAGCATTAAATTGATTTAATTACGTTTATATGAACATTTATATCTATAAAATTCAATTATTGAAATGAAACCATTAGTAAAATACAAATATTGAATATAGAAAAGAATTTCAATATATATATACATATATATAGTGTATCCGCATGTTCCCACACATTGTTTTGTGAAAATTGTTTTTACAACTCAGTCAATGAAATCTCGAATACTCAATTAAAAAGTTCATACGGCTCTACATTTTGATCAATCATAGTAGAAAATCAAACGTTTTTTCTATTATCGTTTTAGCTAAAGGTAATAAAAAGTAGTAAGAATCTTCTCTAAGATTGTCTCCATATGTCGAATAGCATAAGATAACTAATACATATAGGCTATTGTATACTTAAAATTTTTCGTATGTCGTACATTATAAAATATGAATACGAGAATAGTACAAAAAAGTATAAGAACATAAGCACTTAAGAAGAAAAAAGAAAATTTTTAGCTTCTCTCCATAACCGTAAATTTATCAATGAATTATTTTTGCGCTTTGATTTAATGTTAAGTAATTGCTTGACACCTTGCAATATTTTAAAGATGCATTTTTTCTATTTCTAAATAATAAAAATTAATATACGTTTTATGACACACAAACATTCATCTAAAAAGTACATACCCGTTTTATATCAAAATGGTCAAAAATTCAAAAATTTTAATTAATTTATTACCGATATGTTCATTTTTGTTTTGGAAATGGAAAAAGAACTATCTTACATATGATCTCACTGAACAAACTACCATTACATATCAATTTCGATGCAACCGAAATCTTATTCTCCATTGCACCTTAGATGCACCTGCTCGATATAGAATAAGGATGCAGTTAGAGCCGAGGTGCAAAGAACGACACTCTATCGAACGATAAACACTAACAGGAGAAAGGTGAGGAAGACCTTATGGAAGTTACTAGATTCGTGGCTGCTCGCAGTTTTCGAAGCCAAAGCGTATGCATATGAGGAGATGCAGCTGCTATAGGTACGCGGCGTTAACCTTGTTACTGCACAATAGTGCCGTAAAGCACATAGACCATTGAGTGCTCCACCGCAACCCCAAATCTCTTCCACTTCACGCTGTAGTGACACCCTGTTTGCCCCATAGTATCTGCAAAAATTAATATAATCTTCATACTGAGCAATAATTGATTTAAACCATAAATTTTAACTATAAACTGTTTAAAAACCAGTTTAGTTTACACCAAAAATAAATTGAATAAAAATTTATAATTATAAAATGAAAAAGTAAAAATACTTTTACTGATTTACGTCTGACTAAAACCTAAAAATTAAATTATACATTATTATACATAAAATATACATTAAATTATAAAATTATATATTATTATTATTAAATTACACATTATTATTGATTTATTTCCGTGATTCTTGTAAATAAATAAGATCTATACAATGTTCATGTAACCGAGCCAGTTTGTAAATACATATTAAGGCAGTGTTGGAAAGAGCGATCATCGTAATTTCTATAAAGAACACTAGCTCAATATCTTTGAATCTTTGAATCTAGCTGTACAGTTTAACAGTAGGCTTGAGAGGTCACGTTTCACTTTAGCCGCTAAAAACAATTTGTAAAGACCTTAAAATACGTTGTTCAGTAAAAGATAGTAAATATTTCTATTATACTATTTTTGACACTTGTAAAACCCTCGTAAAATAAGAATTGTGAGAATAAAAATGATTGTAAACCGTTGATATCAAAACTATATAGATTGAGGTTAATAAATAATAATAGAAAAATATAAATGGCTAGTAATTATAACATCAATTAGGTGTCATCATTAAATATCAAAATAGGCAAGAATATGAAAAAGTATTTTGACCATTGCGCAACTACTTCTGCTGAAAAGCAATAAGGAGTGCGACTAAAGAAGTATGGAATGCAAGTAGAAAATTAGGTGATATTTATTTTCAGGCCTGTGTAGAAAATCTGTCTATGCAAACATATTATTAATAGATATGATATAATTGACACGAGGGTTTCACTAATTCTTTGTCTCTTTTCTGGTCATAATACTGTAAAAGTATTAGAAAAGAATTTCAATTATTTACCTTCATAACATACTCAATTATCCATACCATGATTCAAAATTCGGCTGTATACAATGAAATTACTATTACATTGTGAATTTATCTTACATATCTATAAAAATCTCAAAACAACGTTTTAATAAGCTAAGAATTTTTAAAAAATTGTATACTTGTTTGTACTGTAATAATTATGCGTTAAACAAAATAATTATCAATTGTATATGGATCTGTTGTTTGTAAGAATAAATACAAATGAACAAATAAAGTAAAGTATTTTTCAAGGGTGTAATGAGTTAAAGTCATAAAGGAACCGCTTACCTAACGAACGCATTATTCCTCGACTGCGTAAACCGATCGGCAAGATCGTGAAGGCTCAAAGCGGTCACTTCCCGCAGTTCATAGTGCTCTCGTAAGTTATACTCAAGACGCCAGTTGGCCCGTTTATCCAAATTAGCTTCCGGCAAATTTAAGTAGTACTGAGCGTAATCAAGCACCTATATATCATGGCTACGTTAATATCGTTATTGTATAACAAATACACGATTATAAAGTAACAATGCCAAAGATAGTTAAAAGATATATCAAAACGTTTAAATTGTGCACTGGTATGTTTTTCCTTTCCAAAATACTTTAATCAATTTCGAGCTCATCAAAACATACGCATACCTAGGTAAGAATATAACTTTTCAAATAGACAATGCAGACAAAATTAAGTCAAACAAAAGTTATAAAATTTTTCTTTACATAATTTAACGATCATCTTAGATCTTGACTTTCAAAATCACTTGAAGGTTAAGTCCTTTTTAACCCATTTCTTTCTAAGCAGACATTCTATAGTTGATATATTCTATATATATTCTTACAGACGATGCGTGAAGTTGAGGCATTTTCACAGCATTTTTGGTAAATATTTTTTTAAATACGATCTCAGATTCTGAAAGAACAAGTCTTTTTACTTAATAATACGTCTTTCTATAATATTATTTTGTTAATTTTGGGAGTTTTAGGAAACTCCCAAAGTCATGTTCTTTGTAAATACTCCGCCTTAATGCGATACTGACGGAGGTGGCTGGAAGTTGGAATTCTCGAATCAGAGCATTTTGCAGAGGTGGACATGCATAATCTACTTCGTTATTGTAAAGTTTTAGGGACTATAGATACCTCTAAGGCTTAAGCGGGGAATAGGGATGCAAAGATGATAATCAAGTGTCCCTGAGCTTAGAACCCGGATGAAAAGTAATAATAATAATCATAGGAGTTTTAGTAACGAAATATTAATCGACTATAGAATGTTTGCTTGGGAAGAATTGCATTAATGAACTCATACAGTTCTGACACACGAAATGGAATAACAGATATATTTCATAACAACTTAATGAACCAAGGAATAAATTCAGCTATAAGGATTTTAAGGCTTTTTTAGCTTTTTACCTAGGATTTTACAAATACATATTTATTGAATCGTATAAGTCAATTTGAATTTTTCTTTTCAGGTTAAATATATTTAGTTGAATGCATACCTGTCCTGTATCATTATCAAATTTGTAAAGTCTCAAGCCAGGATTGTTAGGACCGCCTGCTCTGTACGGCGTGACACTTGGCGCTACCATAACCCATGATACTGGCTCATCTATAATTTATTAATTCTTTGTATTATTTTATATAAAATATGACATGAATATGATTTTTGTATTTTTGTTATTTCATCATTTATTTTGTACTTCGTTAGAATCTATATGAATAAAACAAATCATTTGTAAAAAGATGAATTGTCTGAGGTTTAATTATTTCAGAAAAATTCTACAAGAAATATACAAATAAGATACCATTATCGCTGTATATAACCCTGAAGGAGTCTGAGTGCCAATGACCGAAAAACTGCCCCCGAATCATATCTGCATATTGGCGTACGATTTGTAGGTAGCGGCGGTTATGGTCCTCGGTTAATCCCCCGGCGCCGATTTCACGATCGTCGATGCCAGGAGGTGTGTGTCCGACTATAAACACCTATAAGAACGAGAATACAAAAGCAACAAATAAACGAATCTTTCTTTAAAGGCAAAAATTATTAAAATCAAGATTGTTATACATAAGATTAGGATTTATAGTTTATCATCTTTGTACTATATAGTCAATATAGTCATCTACGTGGTCGATTAATATAATCTAAGTGTATTATATTTATTGATAAATGATGGAATCATATGATTATTCAATTTTCTATCTTTTTTATTATTGATTTTTTAATATTGCATTCATTTTGAAAATGTTTGAACCTTACTTTAAATATTTTTCAATAAATCATAATAGTAATTAATATTAATACATAGTCAGTCAGATAAAATCTAAGCAATTATATTTTTCTCAGCTTTGTCATAAAGATGTTGTCAAGGACAATTAATTTCTCATGTATGTAGTTTTATAATATAAACTGTGATGCAATTCAACAATCTAAAAAGTCTGAGAAAATTTTTAAAATTTCGTCAGATTTGCGAATTGCTAAAGGACTGTGCTTACAGTTTTTCCTTTTTGTCGTGCTTTATTAAGAACCGAATTAAACCATTTCCACTGGTTTGCAGGATCAGTGCTGGTCGAAACCGCGGCAGCTGAAGCTGCCGAAACTCCATGCATCGATACTCGTTGGATTGCTCCACGATTATCCAAAAACGAGTTGGCGTTCAACCAGAGGTTTGTATTTAATGATATAATCTGATAATTTTTAGAGCGCTGTTCAATAGTATAGTAGCCATCTAAAATGTTACAATACAAGATATGTTGTATTTAGATGACAATGATGTCAAATTAGGATGTATTGTGATTAAATGTTTAATTTTTATTTATATAAATAATATGAAATTATACTAAAAGAACATTATAGTAATAATTATCTACCTTGACTAGTAAACCAAAAATTATAAAATTAACGATATTATATCAACATAATACAACTATGTAGGTATACATCTTGGCATATCCTAATATATTTTCAATTAAAAAGAAAGAAAAAAAAAAAAAATGTCTTTTTTAACGTTCAAAAACTAAACTTCAACTGTTAGTAGCAATTAAGTAGTAAAACTAACTTACAAATAAGATTATTTACCACGATAATTACATTGTGGGAACTTTTATATAACGTGATTAATAATTTTTTAATAGATTCTTGTATTATAGTTTCAAAAGTATATTAATTTTTACGCACATTTTGCAAAGGTATTGAGGGCTTCAACTGGTAACCATTTGCTCCAGAGATTTGCGATTTTCGAGAAATTAAGATCTCTATCTTCATGACCCAGGACAGGAAATACAAACTGATCCGTAAAGGTATGCGACAGAAGATCGGTAATGTTCTTTAGGTAATGAAGCCGTGATTCTTCAGTCATGCCCTCAAATCGTGAGAGTACATCCCTGTGAAAAATTCCAAAAACATTTCACTAATTCCTTATTTTCAAAAATATTTAAATATTTGTCTTGTGCTAATATTTATTATACGTAAATATTAATATTATAACTTCTGAAGACTGAAGTTTAACGAATTAATGATGAACCGTATTGATATCAGACTAATTTTTTTAAATAAAACAGGTTTTTTCCGCTGAGGCTATCTTTTAGTTGAATGGTAACGTTAATCAACAGAATTGTCAGTTCTATGCGCATTCGACAATCCTGACTCATTTTTGGAATTACACACAGAACGCCCACAGAAACTCAATGTTTGGGCAGACAATTAATGATAGAATAGTAGGGTCATTTTTCATAGACGAAAATTTAGACGGAGAAAAATATGAAGACTTGTTGAGAAATCAAATTGTACTTGCGATAAATGATATTGTCCCGAGTATTGTCCCTGAAACCTTCATCATTACTTACTTTCTGCAAGATGTAGCAGCCTCACAATACGCTAGAAATGTCAATAGACAATTTAAGACGTGTCAGTTTATTTTTGAAAATGATATTTTGCTACAAAATTGTAGATGAAAACGAATATAAATATATTTTCTTGAGTAATAAATATTATTTAAAATAACATTTTTTATATTATAATGCAGCATTATAATTACCCCGTCCACAGAACAAATTCAATTCCATCAATTTGATTTTTTTTCATGGCCTTAGCTGCTGACTCGATAAGATTCCATGGAGAATCGCAGTTATAGTGCCCATAAATACCGGCGTTTGGCATTCTATCATTTAAACTCATGTAACCGATATCTACTCCACTCTTTTTATTCCAACATCCTGGAATTTAATAAATAATCTATATAAAGTATACTAGTATGTTCTTGCTTATTATTTAATTAAGATTATTAATTGCCTAACACGACTATTATAGTTTTATTATTATTTCCTAAATTTTAAGTTTTGATTTTAAATGTACTTATTTTTTATTAGACGTTTATACTAATCTAATTATTCAAAATCTATAGTTATATTTCTTTAAAAAATATGAAACATTATAGTTAAACAACGTATGATAGTTTTTACATGGAGTATTGCTCATGACTAATTTTATTTAAAAATTTACATTGTATTAAGTTCTAAGAAGTATATAATTATATAAATTCTTTTACAACTTTATAAGCTTAAAAAATATATATTATACATTTATTTTAATGGAAATTTATACTCATTTCTTCAACTTTTATTTCTTATAAATAATTTTTACTTATTAATTTTTACTGATTGAAGATGTTTAATGTAATATATAAATATTGTCTCAATTAAGTATTACCAATTTATTACCATACAATAAAAAATGTTAACATGTTAAAACTCCTCATCACTACTTAGCCAAAGTTAAACAAAATCTAGTAGCTTTTTTATTATCATCAGTATACGTTAATAAAATCATTGTTGATATAGAGCCTTCGCAACGTACTATTATAATCGTAAGAATCAAGAAAGCAATTGTTTTATTGGATTCAATTGGCGTATGATTCATCAACAATTTGGAAAAATAAATATCAATAAGCGCCAACTATTATTGTATATTCTTCAATCTATCTGGAATGAAATTGTAAAAAATGCATTTATTTGCAAAAAAACAAAACTAATGTCAAATTACATACCTCAAGAATATTTTGAAACTGGAGAAATTGTACTATTCAAAGGGTATTGTAATTTTTGGAAATTGATAGTCTAAATGTATCAAACTAAAAGAAAAATATATTGAAAAATAAATCGTAATTTTCTTAAAATCCGTATGCTCTTTGTGTTAGACTTATAGGATTTTGAATGCTCTGGTAGAATATAAAACAAATATTTTTTCCACGCAAAATTATTTATCTCTTTATATCGTTTTCTCAATTATTCAATTACTGTATAAAGGCGATTAAAGCCCTAAATTATACTGACTTTTGAAAAGGTTTATTCCAATAAAAACTTACTTCCCTCACTGTTACCTTGAATGGAATAGCTCGGATCATAGTGGATATCACTGATGTGCCAAAAATAAGCTGAAATATATAAATGTTAAATTATAAAATTATATTATAATTATTTATCTTATATATGTACTTGCCTTCCTTACTGTTCACTGAGCAGAAACATGACATAAGCATTATATAGTAGCGTATCATCTTGAAAATTCGCCTTTGAATAATAATTAATTTTCTTTGAAAAGAAAAAGTAAACTTTATTTATTTAAAGAAATATATGTACATTGTATATAATTAATGTAACGATTATACCTAATTATTAATAAGTGAATTTCGCAAAAATTATAATCATCATAAGCATAAAATAACAATATAATAATATATTATAATAGTAAAATAATAAATAAAAATTTTAGTGAAACTGTAAATGAATTTTAAATTATTTTATGGATAGAATTTATATTAAATAATAATAATGTATATATAACTAGAAATACGAGTAATTATTATTCTATTATTTAATTTAACTGCGCCCCTGATATTGAGAACAAGATTCAGTCATTGACAGAATTTCAGAATGCGATGTATGAGTGATGCCGAGTAGAATGAGCAGATTACACTCTACATTCAATAATAAATACTTCATGCATTTACACATGTATAAGATCTGACAACTGTATATTAGCTAATATAAATATTAAAAATGCATCGCCACTCAGGGTCTTTATATTAAGTGATTGGTGAGGGAATTATTTGAGGGAACGCAATGCGATGATATTAACTTTAATCCAGAATCTTCCTCACGATTGTATATTGTTGATCTCAGTGACTAGTAGTGACTATTGTAACTTAATTTTACGTTTAACTTTAAATGCAATATGTAAATTTATAGTGAATATTTATCTATCGTTAGAAATGGTAACACTCGTTCTCACTATGCTCATAGTATAGGCTATGTACTGTTCAGGCTACTGTTAAGCCGATACAGAGTGTAAATCTTAAAACAAATTGAAATTCGAGCTAAACACAAATTAAAAATTTTCTATTCATTTAATCTTATTAACATTTATTATATAATAAATAATTATATATATGCTGTATACATATATGCTGTTAAAACAAGTGCATTTAAAAGTGAAGTATATTCGATCATATTTATCCGATGAAGTTGAAATTCTCCGATACGATTAATTTATTTATATTTAAATAATGTATACTCAAATAATATCTGATACGAATAGTCTCATATAGATTTGCTATATAATTTTACTTATATCCAGAGTTTATAGTTCAATGACATGGAAAATAGAAGGAAAAGAAAGAATGCTCTTAACAGTAGCTCCAAGTGAATAGCAATAAAAAGTCTATATCTTGCTATTTTTTGAAAACTGTACTAAAATTTGAATTAGTTCAAAACTGTATTAATTATTTTCTAAAAAACATTATCAACTATTATTTCATAAGTATTCAAATAATATATGTGTATTAAAAAATTTAAAAACACTAATAAATATACATCTTGCTAATACTGGACAACCTAAGAAATTTTGTTAGTTTTATGCATGATAGAAACATAGATATATCTCTCTTTCATTGTGATGCCTCGAAATTCATTTATTTATTTTTATTAGCAGGTTTTAAGTTACCCGGTAATTCTCTAGAATATTGTAAGATATCGATAATTTCAGATAAATTGCCTTAGTTGGTTTAGCCTTTTAATTTTCTAGTACGGTCTATCTAGCAAAGTTTATAATAGTTTGATAGTAAAGATGTGAATCGAATTTCACTAATGTTCATCAAGCGGTTGATTTATAGAGATAAAGTGAGAAGACTTACTTTTTAACTAAAACATAAAGTTAAAAATAGCATAGAAGAAAAAGGTTTTGTAACACTTGTAGTAAAAGTAGAGGTATATTGCAGATAAAGGTATGGGTTCGAGTATCTGTTCACTCTCGCATCCACGGATGACAAGGCTAATGGTAATCGAAAGTTATTTTATGATACAATGCTAAAGCTTTAAGTTTTGCATCGTAAATGTACTTTATTGTTACACTACCAAAACTATTAATTTATTTCTCTCTATATTGTAAATCTGAATGAATGCACATCAGCGCAACATTGTTGCATATAGCTACGTAAAAGTGATTTTTATCTTTGGTCTGAACTTCAGTGTTTCTACAAAGAAAAGCAAGATAGAGCATGTATCGAACAATGTATCGAACAATTAAAAAATAAAGTCGTTCACAAATCAATATTTGCGAGCAAAATGTAAGATCGAATTAATTTACGTTGTAGTTACTTCATTAGGATTAATATAAACAAGTTTCGATCATTTTAAATAAATTATAATATTATAAAGTAAATACAATATTCATTTAAGTACATTATTTTTCATTTGTACACTAGAGCAAATATACTACCTATACCTTAAAACCATAAGATATAACATATTTGAACCTAATCTAGTCAACAAATATTTAAAAGACCAACTTTAGGTCATTCGTTTTCGCATCATGCATACCAAAATAGCTCATCAACATTTACTACAAAAAGAAAATAGATCAAACTGACATTTTCGAAGTTTCCATCTACATTCAACATATTTTACAAGGTCCAAAATTTTGTGAAGAACGCATATACTACAAACTATAAACAACTTAAAACAGAATCTCAAACACCAATCAAGCTCTCGAAAATACAATATTAAAGTAGATTGATGAAACAAAATTAAGACAAGAAATTTAATATTACAATTAATATTAAGTTAAAGCTCAAAGAAGAATCATTTAAAATTTACTCTTTAATATGGACGTTTATAGTTTGTATAAAAATATTTGTAAAAATTATATTAATCTAAATAATTAATATTTTACTGGCTATAAAATGTAAATTACGTTATGTTTAAAATTAGGAACTCTTTTGCATGCTATTTAATAATAATATAGTAGCATCAATTTTTCAATAATAAATGAAAACATCATGATTGAGCTCGAGATACAATAGTTAAATAATCATAGAATATGAAGTATCAAAACAAAGAAATACATGATTGGGCAGACTAGAAATTTAGTCACTCCAATAGAGTCGCACAATAATAATTCTTTACAGAATTTCTTCTAACTGAATTAATTTTATTTATTAATTGATATGAGTTTACATTATTGGAATTAAAAGAATACGGAATATAAGGAATACTCTCGATTATATAAGTTGACGTTTATGTCTCCGCCCTTTTTCTTAAAATAGTATCAAACATGTTTCCAATTTCTTTTATTCTTTTCAATTTTGTAATATTCCAAATAAAGTGTTTAATGCTAGACTGAATTTGGGTTATTTGTATGAATATTCCTATTATCAGTTTAAAGGATATGAAGATTATTTGCAGGTAAGAGGCTACCTGCGAATCCGTATCAATAGCCACTCCCTTTCAAAGCCTTACTTTACTTTGTGCGGGAAATTACGGTGTACTTGCAAGGGCAATATAAAAAGCAAGGTAAAAATGTTTCAACACTTGCCAGATAGGTGTCGGGACTGCAGGCGTTGATGAGCTCGATCCCGGTAAATCAGACACAAAGGGCGCTTCTACAGGGAGGAGCTAGATCGGACTGCCCTCTCTACCGACTCACTGATGCGTTCCTACACGACGCCGCGTATTTGTACAACACTGCTAAGTTACGAACACAACTACACCTGCATCGATGCATGAAAAGAATTGCACTCGCATCTTTCGAGTCCCCAAGTTGTAAGGGATGAGGATTGAAATGAGAAAGAGAGATTGAGCTCTGACTGCAGCTTCGTCGAGAAGGAACTGATCCGTGCGCACTCCAACGCCGACAACTTTGACTGCCTACCCCTCCACCATTGCCGGTGGTTTTACCCAGCGTACGGCGACTGCGCCGTCCACCCTCATCCCTCCTGTGTCTATACACACTCCTTCGCATCTCGCGAAGTGTGATACTATTTCCCTGTTTCGACCACCTGCAAAGATTGAAATAACGAATACGTATATGCATGTCGTTTTCTCATTCTTTCCGATAACTTTACTTATAAATTTTATTTTCATTAGTAGGTTTTATACAATTAAAAAGCATGGAATCAATAACAATTGTACTATGAAAACCAATAGGATCCGGCACAGGCATTTTAAAGGATATAAGACGCTTCGAGTTAAACGGCGAGGAGAAAATTGACCTTTCCCTCACGAATAAAGTACAAAAGAGAAATTATGCACGAATTGTATATCACACGATCAGCCGCGGCGTCGCCCGGCCGGATCCCCTCAGGGGTAACTACGAGAATCACCTGGAGGCGGGACATTCAAGTATAATGGCCTGGTGCCTCGGACCAAGCCGGCTGCCGAGAGTAGCACGTCACAACTCCTATTTAAGATTAATATGTTATCGCGTGTCACCTAACGTTAATCGTTCAATTAATCGCAAATCGTATGATATTAAAATGTTGTTAATGAAATGAATCCAGGTAAAATCATTCTAATTAATCATTAAACCTCACTTATAGAAAAATGATTATATTATAAGGTGCGCGGTTTTGCTTCCACCGATTTTTTTCCAAACTTTGATGTTTTATTTTTAAAAAGTGATTACCTGTTTATATAACTCAAAGTACTATCCATCACTAGCCACTACTGTATGCCATCTTTTGAACAATTGTAGGATACCATTTCGAAAAAACGATACGTCTTTTGAGGCGAATCTATGTTTTTTTCATATCAAAGCGACTTCCCTTTCTATTTCAGATACCAATTTTGAAAGCGAGCGAAGACGGAAGACAAATTTTCCCTATTTTGATTTGCCCTTGTAAACTCTCTCTTTACAATTTTTGACACCTCGTCGGAGCTGCAGTCAGATTCAGATCCCTTGGAAATTTAATCGAGGAAATTGTCGAGGAAGTCAATCTCGAATGCCAACGGATTGAGAGCGAACTCTCTTTTTTCAAGCTTCGGTTGACAATCGGGCCAGATTCAATCTCTATTTTTAATTCTTATTGGCTCAAGAAGATTATATCTTCTGAGTGTTCCAGTCAATTTAAACCAATTTAAACCATTAACAAATAATTTATTCATTTAAGCTTTCTGGGCCAATTTTCATAGTAGATTCTCGAACACCTTTTTTTTATTTCTTCCAATGCTGACACATCATTATCAAAACAACACTAATAAGATAATTAATATTTAGAAACGTTGAGCTCTATACTATTTCACCAAATCGAGGCTAATACCCTGTTCCTTCTTTCGGACCAAACTTTGTTAAACCGATAATTCGAAAGATAAGAACATACTTCACCATTTACAACATATTTTTATTAGTTTAAATATAGAAAGTTTACAAAATATCATCAACCATCAAAATTCCAAAATTAAAGTAAACTTAATATTTGCGTGAATAAACACAAAAACACTCCCAATAAAGATGAAGTTTATTAAACGGTTCTGTCTACTAAAATTGTCAAAAAATTATTAAGTTTATAAATTATAAATTAGCATTTCTAATGTTTTAAAATTTTGAAAGATTTTTTATTGAAAAAATGTATTATCAAATCATAATAAATCAAAATTCTTTTAGTACAATCAACATTTTTATTTCTGGCTTGTCATTAACAATTTATCAAAAAATAATTTATGTTTAAATATTAAATAAAAAAATTTGTAATATAACAAAGTTCTATAAACTATATCATGTAAGATAGCTCGTAAACAAATAAGTTTTTTAATTAATATACGCTAATAAATTTACGCTAGCACAGATACACCTGTATAAGTACAGATTTACCTGTATAAGTACAGATTAGCTACTTCTTAACAGTGAGTCATAAATGCATATAAATATTTTAATACGTATTTCTTGTCAAAGTAGTAAATGGATTTATGCAAAATTTGTCTATTTCAAATGCGACTCAATAATCACAATCTGGTTAAACTTGATGATCCAAATTGAAAGCGGGGTTGTCGGTTCCATGCTTATTGTCTATTTGCTGTTTTGCTGATCCCCACAATGATGACGGTCTCAAAAGGCTTTGGTGATCCCACTATAAACGTTCGACCAATAATTATTTAAAATAGAACTTTTTGGATAATTAACGAATAAAATGACATTAAAACTAAAATTAAGTATATCAAGTTGGTTGAATATTTTTTAATTAAGAACAAGAATAGCGGTGTAGAGATATACAAATGAAATTTCTAGAGAATCCATATAGTCTCTAAGATTAATGTTTAAAAAAATCTATAAAAATCTATTAAGTTTTATGTGCTAAAATTAAAAAGATTATTTGGTTCGTTCTAACATGATCTGATTATTCAACTTTATTATGATTATTATGGCTAGACTTAATATTTAAAAGATGTATATATTATTTCAATTATTGTTAACTATTTATAAAGATAGATCTACACATTCTCGTACGATTTTAAGATTTACAAACTTATAAACTTAAATATTTTTATAGAAAGACTGTATTAAATCTATAATTTTTCTGAAAGACTTTGAGGAAAATTTTGAGTGTATCTTTTCAATTAAAACTCTGGATAAAAGACGACGTGAATTACGTTACGAACTCTATACTTTGTCTTTCTTGAAGTACTAATGGAAAATTTTACTGACGATTCAACATATTACCAATACACTAGAAAAAATACCAACGTGTGTGTGTAAAGTAAAAAAGCTCAAAAAAGCAATCGATTCTGTTTGCAAAGCATGAAATGTTTTTGGTGTTTGACAAGAAGTCGTTAAGAGAAAAAGCATTCTTTAAGTAGTTGGAAAAACTATTTACGTAACTATATGTATATATATTTATTTTAAATAGTAAAATAATCATGCAATTCGCAACTGAATTCTTGTTTTTAAATACTAAAGATATACATATAAATACGAAGATAGAATGCAAAGCTTAGTATCATATATAAAAAATTATTTGCAATAAGTATTTAAGTTACCGGTCCTTGATAAAGTCGATAGCACAGAAAAATTGGCACCGGGGAGAGCGTGGATATGCCGATCAAAATTCCAAGGGCATCGGCCCACCGAGGGAAACAATAATCATTGAAGCTCACTGACTGATATGTATACATTTGGTATATGAAGACACTCTAAAAACGAAATAAACTTAAAGAATTGTTTTGTAATTCATTTTGTGTAGTTGGAAACAGTACTAGTAAATTACTTAATGAAAATTAATTAAAATTACTTTCATAAACTCAAATGTTATTAATGATAAAAATATATAAATATCAATTAAAAATAGATAATAATTTGTAATATCTATACTTAACCTATATTAAATATCTTATACTTACCAAAGCTGTCATGGGGGCAAGGACACACCAACTGAGGCGCCAGTAAACAGTAAGCTTAGACCCAAAAAAAATACCCATTTCAGCGAGATTTTGGAATAGCTGACGACAGCCGTAGCACCAGGCAGGCAAAACGAGCTCGGCGAATCCAATTAGCAAGACGGCCCAAGAAGCAGTGTTCCAATCCAGCAAAGTAAAGAGGTAGATGCCACCGTCAAAAATCATAGGGAGTCCAAGTAACCAGCAGAAAATACATACGAATAAAATCACGCGGCCTTCGTATCGACGTAATTCCGGGCGCAAATCAAGGAACGTACCACTTATTGCCTGAACCCCTGCAAACTGCCTATCAATTAATTTTTTATTCTTCAAATTTAATGTAATAACATTAAGACAAGTATTATATAGTAAATGTTATTATACTTTCTATAATAGATTAATTACAGACTCTGGTCTGTTCAATAAAAATTTTCATTTCTTTTAGTAAAAAATCGCTTTTAATATCTAATCAGTTTACTAGACAAAATGATAAAAATTGGCATATTTTATTTAAATTATTTAAGATAGAAATTGAAAACTCTCAACCAAATGTTCAAATTCATGTTTCACGAAAAAACTTACCTGACTTCCAAGACCAAGTATAAATAGCATGAAAAAGAAAAGGAATGCCCACAAATTAGGTAGAGGCATCCGTACTACAGCTTCAGGATAAATGACAAAGGCAAGGCCAGTCTCACCGCGCATAACTTCCTCGAGTGGTACCTGCATTTCGCCTGCAAGGAAACCCATCACAGAGAAGGTCACAAGCCCAGCGAACAGCGACGTCAATAGATTAGCTAGCGTCACAAATATTGCATCTCTATAGAAGCCAAACAATAAAATAATAGTTGTTTAAGATTACTGCAAACTAATTGTAACAATTTTCTTTCAATGTAGTTTATGAAATACACTCCATAAATATTTAAGTGTGTAATAGTTAAGTGTGTATTAAATATATGACTGCTGTTTGTCATATATTTGTATTTACATGATATAAATTTGGTCATTCTAAACTTCTAATTATACGAGGTGTGTTCAAAAAGTAACGAGAATTTTTAAATTTCGCGGGTTTGGAGAGTCCGCCTGTATAAAATTTTTTTTATTATATTGGTACACATGCCCCTGAAGTACGATAAAATTTTCAGCAATATTCATTGCTTACTTTTTAAGTGGCAGCCGCTAACGTTAGCCGTGTTTTTTCGAGGTCGACGATTTTCGTTTGTGAAAAAAATGGATCAAAGAATATGTATTCAATTTTGCGTAAAAAATGAAATAAAGTGTAGTGAAGTTTGTAAAATGTTAACAAAGGCATATGGTCAGTCTGCTATGAGTAAAACAAGGATTTACGAGTGGTATAAGCGTTTCCAAGATAGCCGCGAAAATGTTGAAGATGACGAACGACCCGGACGCCTAAGCACATCAACAACCGATGAAAACGTGATAATTTAATGGCATAGTGCATCATGAATTCTTGCTACAAGGTCAAACAATCAATAAGGAGTACCAGCTACAAGTTCAACGCCGTTTGCGTGAAGCAATCCGAAAAAAACGCCCGGATTTGTGGCAAAACAATTCATGGCTTTTGCACCACGATAATGCACCTGCTCACACTTCATTGCTTGTTCGTGAACACCTCGTATATCTCGAGTTATGATTTGATAAAAATGAAAATTGATTTAAACATTGATAATATATTATATGTCCAAAATAATAGCATTGTTACAAAATAGAATTACTAGAAAAAAGAATTTATTTTTCGAAAATAGTCTAGAAGTAAGATTATAGGACATCTATCAAGCTTCATAGCCGTAGAAAAAGAAGCAGAAGATAGAGAAATAAAACTATCTTGAACAAAATAAAAAACGAGATACCATAACTTTCATACTTGTGACAGTTGTTAGTAAAGGAACTGAAGCTAGCAAGGGTGACAAGTGAGCCACATCCAATGCCTAATGAGTAAAAGATCTGTGAAGCTGCATCCGCCCAAACTCTGGCTTCCATTAGTGAAGACCACTGAGGCATCACAAACCATCGTATGCCATCTAAAGAGCCTTTAAGTGTCGTACCTGCAATAAAATTATATGAATAATGTTTATGTATCTATGTTTCATTTTATATCCCTATTAAATCATCAGAAATCCTCACCGAGACCTAGAAATCTGTAAACCCATTATGCAATATAATATATTGCATATAAGTTTTAAATGTCAACATTAATTACTAGATTTTAAGATCAACTAGCATCATTTTTTATGTAATTTCGGATTGAATAATTGATTCATATGTATTTCTAACTTTTTAATTTGGTGATGAAAAGTATACGGTCCTTCTTTTATAACTTAAAATTAAATAGCACAAAAAAATCCATCGCCTAATCCACTAAACCACTGAAGTATTATATGCTAGATTATACAATAATTATCTAAGTAAAACATTGTTGACTCACTATTAATATAAAGAGAATTTGTTCAGTTCATATTTACATGAATGTAACTGTGCTAGGATGACCTAAATTGCAAGAGACTTACATTTATTGAATTTCGATGTAATACAGCTATGAAAATTATTTAACTACAGCCTCGATTATAGCGTACTTTACTGTTTTTTTTTGAGATAATAAATTCCCTTTTTAAACTATTTTTTTAAATTTTTTAGTTGGAATATTATTTATTTTGAATTTTAAGGAATATCTTACCTCTTATCAAAAGAGCTATCAGTACAAAGTAAGGAAAAAGAACGGTAAAATAGACAATCTTTCCAATGGATTGAACACCTTTAATGAGACAAAAATAACATATGATCCATGCAAAGGTAAGGCAACCAAACAGCTCCCATCTGAATCCGCCCCAGTTATCCCAAGTCGATTCACGGATACCTAAAACATAATCACTATTGCATATTTCATTACATAATAATCCGATCAGTTAAGAAAACAAAATCAAAAACATAAACAAAAGAAATGTAATACATATCGACAACTGAGAGTGAGAACCAGTTAATTTACCGGGCGATTCATAAGAACCAGTTAGCTTGGTGAGTGATGGCATAATCTGGAAACCTGCCAGAAGGTTCTACAAAAGTTCTCGCTGTTGAATCAGACATCGAATTGACTGATTACAACGAATCCACAACCCTCGTATACTGTCGAGGTTGCTTACCAAACAATTGTTCGTTTTATGTGGCCTAGCCCGGTCCACAAGCTCTCAAGGATCTTGTGGGGTTCGAAATCTATGGGGAGTGTGACTCGTCTCCTTGTTCTATAGTAAGCTGTGGTTGATGGCAACTGGATTTTCCGAAGGATACTTCCGTTTTCGTGACGTTACAATTACTTGTGTGTTCATGATCTGTATTAGTCTCTGCGAGGCGAAATCAACGGATCGAGAAAATCCAGGCATGATTGCTCCACTTCTAATCGTTCTGGTGAGACGAACAAAACAGTTAGTGTTTATGTGAGCGATCACCTGTATTTTGCCCTTCGATTTTCATCTGTATTTTAATAAATTCAGTTCACAATAGTACCAGCGAAGGCATATTGTAGACCTGTTTCTCTTCTTTGGCGAAACACAAGAGTGTTATTAAACCTTGTATTGAACAGTTTCCCAAGTTGTCTGATTTTTCCACTATCCATCGAACTATCTGGTTATTAAACTATCTGACGAGACAACTGCTTCTAGAACTATTCACAAAGTTAGATGGTTCTCAATCTCAGTCTTCAATATATAGCTATGGAATGAATTTGAATGTGGAGATCAATAAATTAAAAGAACGATATTGTAGCAATATTTTTTTCAGCTGGAATGTATCGACTACGTAGCCCCTCGTCAACTGCATATAAAGATATTATATAACGATTATTTGCTACACGATAAAGATGAATTAGTATTTGGAAGATTGAAGTAGTTTAAAAGGAAATTTTTTATTGTAGCATGTTTATACTGATACAGTCATTTTATGTTTTCTGATGCATGTCTATAAATAGTGAGAAGATGCGGAATGACTCACTCAAAATACTCTTCAGATGAAAGGACGCGAGAATAAAGTTGCCTCAGTTCAATGGGTTCAACACCTTTGAAACAGTTTGTGCGATTTCCGGGATGGCTGGTAAGTCCAAATCCCGCGCAGACTTGTGCTATTACTCTGCAACTGCGGTTGTGAAATACGTAGTCGACACCTTCAAGAAGACACTTTGCGTCTTCAAGTCCACTGTAACAATCTGTAATATAAACGTGCTCAATAATTAAATTCCTCTCTTGCCATAACTTTTTCATAATTAATATTTAATTTTAATATTGGAATTACAGAAACGCATTATTTTTAGTGATGTCTAATAGAATAAGAAATCTTTCTTAATATCTCAACAAATTTGATCGGAAATAATAGCATGAAGCTTTATCTACATATAACATGCCCATGAACTTAACTTAATTTTTAGTCTGTTTTTATACGTACATTATTTAAGTATTTCGACTAAGGTTATAGTAATTTTGAGAAATTATTTTCTATAAATATTTATATTATAATATAAATTTATAATATTAATTTATGTTATAATACTTATTTTTATTTTTATTACAAATTTATTATTTAATATTTTTAGTAATTTTTCGAAACATTTTTTGTTGTTGATATTTTTTTATTTAGGTTTAAAATACCTTTTTATAGCTTTTTTCGTATGTTATATAATGTAAATTTAAAGTTTATGTCAGCAAATACTCACGGTCTGTGTTAAAGTCATTGTCGCAATAAGCCCAGGCAAGTTTGGACCAAAAAGAAGCAAATATATAAAAGAGTGTCCAGGAGGTAATAATCATATAGTAAATGGTGACAAAAGTAATGATAACTATAGAGCAGTAACCAAGACCTCCAAAGGCAGGTACCATGCGACTGAAGGCCTCCGCCGGACCCAAACCCGTGTATTGTCCAATCACTAACTCAAGAAAGAAAATCGGTAGGCCCATTGTCAGCAACATCAATGTGAACGGAATGAGAAAGGCACCTGTATTTAAATAAATATTTTACTGCTAATATATGCTGGCAGTTACAAATTATGACTTCTAAATTAGATTGTGTTAATCTATAAACAACAAATTTTATAAAAAGATTTAATTTATTATTAAACTGTCATTTAAAAATGATATAATATCCATCTTGTATAATACAGTTCAATTCAGTTTTTAGCAAATCGGTTTCTATAATATATAGATCATTATTTATATATATATATAAGGTTGGCAAATATCTCCCTTCCGCTTTCATGCTCTGTATTCAATGGTTTATAAAAAGTGTTACAGTGATCGAATTTAGGTCAAATATACGCCGTTTTGTTCGATAATCTGTTCTCATCTAAACGGCAACTTCATAATACCCCCCTCGTAGAAGTCCCCCTCCTTATTTGCGAAAAACTCGGACAGCCACTTTTCACAAGCCTCTTTTGAGTTCAACTATACACCACCAAGGGCGTTCGTCATGAATAGGAACAAGTGGTAATCACTTGGCGCTACGTCCGGGCTAAATGGTGGATACGATAAAACCTTCCGTCCTATCTCCCGTAGCTTCTGACGAGTCATCAACGAAGTGTGTGGTCTGGCATTGTCCTGGTGGAGCACTACACACTTCCTGTTGGCCAATCCTGGACGTTTCTGGTCGATCACCTGTTTCAAGCGGTACAGTTATTCACAGTAGATGGTAGAATTAAGCGTCTGGCCATATGGGCGTAGCTCATAGTGGATGATTCCCTTCCAATCCCACCAAACACACAGCAAAACATTCCTGGCCATCAATCCCGGCTTGGCCACTGTTTGGGACGATTCACCGGCATTCAACCATGACCATTTTCGGTTGATATTGTCATATGTGATCCATTTTTCGTCGCCAGTCATCATCCGCTTCAAAAATGGGTCGAGTTCGTTCCGTTTCAGCAGCATATCGCAGTATTCATCGTCACAGGTTTTCTGCCGGCTGGCTTATCCATGGTGTCGTTTCCACCGGCTCTGAATTGTCCAAATCATTCCTCCGCGGTTCAAAGTGATAGAGTACCATCCCCCAAAACATCATTAATCTCACGAAACGTTTCTCTAGCGGATTTGCCTTTAATGAAGGAAAACTTTAAAATAGCGCGAATTTCGGCGTTAGTGAACTCCATGTCTACACGTCTATAACTGTTGAATGCAATATCCAAACTAATTATGCATAGCGTTGTTTTCTAGGTTATGTCAAGACCTTTCAAATGTTGTATAGTATTGCCAGATACGATCTCTGTAGCGCTTTGTACATAGCCGCGAAATTCAAAAGACAAAAAGGCGGAAGGGAGATATTTATCAATCTAATATATATATCGCTGGTGCTCCAAGTAACCTCACGTGCCGAACGTTATGCAGTTGATACGATGTTGCGCGTACAGTGCGCTTTGGTAAATTTGGATAAAATTGAAAAGGGCCAATTATTCATTATGATGATAAATCTTCTGTTTAATTGATGGATCTTTTACTGGCTACTTCTGTTGCAATAGTGATGCCTTACGAAGGAGAGATGTGTGTATTTGGTTTTTCTGTAAATAGAGATCTGCATCCTTGGTCTTAATCTTGATTTCAATGCTGTTAAAAGTATTGATCGGAACGTTTAGTTATTTGAATGTCTCTTCTAGACAAAAGCTACAGTTTCGCGCACATTTGTCTCTCCTATACTACGCCAGCGATCAGTATCCTGATGAAGACTACAGTAGCCGCTAAAGGGTACTAAAAGGTATATCTAGTCATTACACGATATCGACTTTACAAACTGGATATCTGACCGTAATATACGATCGTCTAATTACAGTTCAGAAAAGCACAATCGCAGTCACCTGATGTCCAGAAATCAAGTAACTTTGTTTATAACAAGCGTAACTTATATGTTCCAAACAACTGCTCAAGTGCATCAAAGAATGAGGGTCTATATAGTAGGACCGAGGAGAGAGACATATTTTCAGGGTTTGCTGCGCTTAACAACCGTTACGTTATGGCTCTGTAATGAGTATAATAGTAGGAAAAGGTCAAAATGCTTCCAAATACAATAAAAGAAGAATCTAGTACCTTTGGATTCACCAGCGATACCTTTTCTAACTTTGATTCACATGCTTTTTACACCCTGTGCTCGATCCTGTGACTATACGAAGTGTTTGGCTTATAAGCTTGTTCAGTAATTCCTTGTTTACAACTATATTGAGATAGCTGAAACGACGCTGATTATTTTGGTTTGAAATGTGAAATTATAGGAGTCTTCCCCACGGGGCTAGGAGTGATTGAAAAATACTTAAAAAATGGTAGCAGCTGCCAAAAATTCAAGCCTGAAAACGGGATGCAGCCAACCAGTGCGAAAAAATGAGTTAAAGAGCCTTAAATCTATGAAGTGGATGCGTTCTCAGGCAAACTAAGGGGCCTAGCTTCTTCTACGATCCCTGATCGGTTTACTATTCGCCAAAGCCTCGAACTAAATACTAATAACATGGAGCTAAGCGGAGTCGGTGCAAGAGTCATCGCGACGAGAGTAGAGTCACTGAGAGCCGTACAGCGGGAGCTCGGAGCGGTGTCAGCCCTTTCGGCGCTCCTTTCTCTGCGGTCCCGAAGTTCAGATAAAGCCGTGACGATGCTCGTCGCGCTGGAGCATCTCGAAAGACTACTCAATGAAAGGGCCTTAAAATTTTACTTTAGAAAAACTTTTATTTCCATTTTAAATATATGATAATCAGCCTGAAGGAGAATTTAAACAGGTGAGCGCCGCCTAGGCGGATCTTGCTTAGCGCTTTCATGCTTGAATTAGCCTTAGGGACCGTTCAATTCCGAATTCAAATTTAAAATAAGGGTCTTTCTATAGCAAAATTGCATCTTCTTTTTAGTGGAGAGCTTCCTGAGATGCTGAGACGAATGGTTCTCGAGATATTGACGATGAGGCCAGCGTTGATGCAGCACGGCGAGCATTCGAGGGTGCCGTTATCATTTCTTAATTATTTTTTAATCACTCCTAGCTCCGCGGGGAAGCTTCCTATAGTTTTGCACTCCGGACCAAAATGATTAGCGACCTCTCAGCGATCTCACCATATAGCTGGAGACAAGGAATTAGAGGACAGGCATTACATTGAATATAGTTTTGTTTTAATTAAAATATCGAGAGAAGTTTTGTTTATCCCGATCAATACCCGAATATTTACGCATTATTATTTCATTGTTAATTATTATAAACTCCCACAGAACAATATCGAATAAGTATATAATTACGTACCTCCACCATTACGATAGACAAGATATGGGAACCGCCACACATTCCCAATGCCAACAGCGTATCCGATGCACGATAACACAAACTCAACAGGATTAGCCCATTCGGACAGCTTCTTTGAATTGCATATTTCTGTATCATCTCGTATCGATAAATTTTTTAATGCCTATAATTAAACAAAATTGTATAACATTGCTATAATATACTATGAATTTATACTGCAACTTGCTAAAAGGTCCGAGAGCTCGCCTCACTGCTATGTTATTTTGTACAGTTAAAAAATAAATACGTTCGGGAGTTTGGACTGGATGGCGGTGTTGACAACACGTGTCGATTACCATGGCGTAAAAAGAGTTGAGCAAAGGTAAAATGAAACCGAAAGGAGAAGTACAGGGTATAAAAATTTAAAGGAAATCAGAAAAAATTTAAGAGAAATAAAAAAAGTAAGGAATATAGGCTCAAGTGAAAGAATAAGTGGGAAGTCAAGATTAGAAGAATGATAGGTTAGGCGCAAAGCATGGCCAGAAAAACAAGAAGCGGTGGAATAGCTACTAAAGACAGTGTCGAGAGATGACGGTGAAGGTACTAAACTAATAGAAAAAGTACTGGAAACGGTGGAGTCACCCAAAAAAGAGTTCGAGCGGTGCGAGCATAGAAACGAAGAAAGGTGGTCGAACGTGTTGAACGAAATAAGTTGATGAGAGAGAAGCATGACAGCGAAAGAGCAGAATGGTAAAAGGAGCGAAACGAACTGGTGGAAAGAGTAGAAAGATTAGAACAAGAGAAGGAGAGAAGAGAGAGAGAGAGAGAGGAAAGGAAGAGGAATATTGTTATCAAAGGTGCGGAATTAGAGAATGAAAATTTAACGGAAAATGTTAGTAGATTTCTGAAGGAAAAAGTGAAGGTAAATACCAAGATAAAGAAGGCCTATACAATCAGAACAGGAGAAAACAGAAAAGTAATTATTACAAAGATAGAAACAATGGAAATGAAAAAAGAGGTGATAAGAAAGAAAAAGAATGTAGGAAGTGAAAAGGTTTATATAGACAATGATCTGACATGGAAAGAGAAGGGAGATACAAAACAAGATCAGAGAGATTGCAAAAAAAAAACAGGAAGGAGGCAATGTAAGAGTAAGTTATATGAGGTTATGGGTAAATAATAAACTGCTAAAATGGAATGACGATAGAAACAGCCTAGAGGAGAGCGGAGGAAAGAGAGGAGACAGAGAGATAGGGAATAGAAATTTTCGGAAGGAGTCGGCTTAGGGAAGGATAAACAAGGAATAAAGGTACGCTTTTGGAATGTGGCAGGAGTAAGAAGATTGTGCAGTGAGGTGTGGAAATTTATAAACACATGCAGTGTAGTGGGGCTTTCGGAAACGTGGGTGCAAGAAAAAGAGTGGAACAAAATGAAAATAAAAATGCCGAAGGAATGGAAATGGAAGTGTGAACCAACTACAAGAGAAAATAAAAGAGGAAAACCGAGGGGTGGAATAATTACAGGTGTGAAGAAAGAATTGGAAGAAAGAGAGATTAAGACAGGAGAAGCAGATGCGGCAGAGAGAAAAGTGTTAATAAAAGACGAATGGTGGAGAATTGTAACCGTATATAGTAGAAGTATGGAAAAAACAAGGAAATACTTAAGAGAAATGGTTGATGAAAGAGAGGAGGAAAATCTAATTATAAATGCTAGGAAATCGAAAGATAAGGTGATAAATAAAGGAAGAATACTATTAAAAGAAATCAGTGAAAGAGGTTGGACTATATTAAACGGAGATGAGGAGACGGGAGAGGAAAGAGAGTGGACGTACATAGGTGAGAACGGATGCTCAGTGATAGATTATGTAATTACAAATGAGGAAGCTAGGGAGAAAATAAAGAGCATAAGCATAGAGAATAGGTCGGAGTCAGACCACTTGCCATTGTTAGTGTCATTAGAGGGAAAGATACCAAAAGAAAAGAAGGAGTAGGAAGAAGTGAAGATAAGAACAGATTGGACAAAAGCAATAGAATCATATATCAAGGTAACATAAGAAAATGGAGATGTAATAAGGAGGAGAAGAATGAATTATGGAAGAATATGAAAAATCAGATCAACAATGCAAAGAAAGTAATAATAATAAGAGAACAGACGTAGAAATCAGGTCACAGAACATGGCACGATCAAGAGTGGAAGGAAAAAAAGGCAGATAAGGAAGAAGCTGAGAGAAATATAAACAATGGAGTGAGAAAAAGAAAAAGGAACATGAACTATTAGAAGAGGAAAGGGTAAGAAACATAAAAACAGAAGCGGAGGCACGGAAATATGTTAATAAGATAAGAAAGGAGAGAGAAGGGATAGGCAAGGATATAACAGAGGAAGAGTGGAGGTACCATTTTATGAATAGCCTGGAAGGAGAGGAACGTCAGAAAGTGTGCAACCTAGTAAAGCAAGGTGAACAAGAGGAGCGAGACATACTAGACGGAAATTTTGCGAAACAAATCCACAAATTAAAGAAAGGAAAAGCAGTAGGAGAGAATGGAATAGAGAATGAAACATGGATCAATGCAACAGAAAACGTAGCGAAGGCTTATAAATGCTTAGTAAGAATGATTTGGAAAGAGGGGGGGATAGTAGAAGACTGGAAGGTAGGAATAATATGCCCAATCTATAAAAATGAAGAGAATGAAAAGGTGAATAACTACAGAGGAATCACTGTAAAAGGACACAAAATATATGCCGAAATATTGAGTGAAAAATTGGAAAAAAAAGCGGAAAAACATTTGAACGAGACCCAGTTTGGTTTTAGGAAACGGCGAGGAACTACGGACTGTATATATATATATTAAATTATCTGATAAACAGAGAAGTGAATCAAAAGAAAGGAAAACTCATGATTCTCTTCGGAGACCTAAAATTAGCATTTGATAAAGTAAATAGAGGAAAGCTAAAAGAGAAAAAGGAACAAATGAAAATAGAGGTAAACCTAAAAAACAGAATATTAGATATGTATGAGGAAACAAAAAATAAGATAAGATTGAAGAAGAAAGTTATTGGAGAATTTTGGACAACAAAAGGGTTAAGACGGGGCTGTCCAATGAGTCCAACTCTATTTAATATATACGTAAGCGATGTAGAAGAATGTATGAAAGAAGGCCAAATAGGAGGAGTAGTGATAAGAGAAAGTAAGATATACACGATAAGTTACGCAGATGACATAGCATTAATAGCCAAAAGTAAGGAAGAATTGGAATGCATAATAAGAAGGTTTAAGAAGTATCGGAAAAAGAAGGAATTAGAACTACGTGCAGGGAAATCAAAAATAGTGGTGTTCGAAAAAGGCAGAGGAAAGGAAAGATAAGGGAATGGAAATGGGGAAGCGAGAAAATAGAAGAAGTGAAGGAGATAAAATATCTAGGACATATGCTGAGAAAAAATGGGGGAAGCGAGAGCCAGTTAAAGGAACTAAAAAGGAAGGCAGAATTAATAATGAGGAAAACATGGAGCATAGGACAAGATTTGTTTACGAACAACTATGACAGAAAAGTAAAACTATACAAGGCATTAGTGGAATCAGTGGGACTGTATGGAGCAGAGATTTGGTGATGGAGCAGAGGGATAGATCAGAATTCAATGAAAATATTTAAAATGGATACTTGGATTAGATAGAACCACTGCAGACTATTTAGTGATAGAAAAACGACAGAAATTCCAACAAGCTTAAAAGCCATAAAAAGAGCGGCATCATATAAAGAATCGGCAAGGAAATCAAAGAAACAATTGATACAAGAATGCATACGCGAAATGGAGAGAGAGAAAACGGAAACCAGGAAAAAGGAAGTTGGGAACAGGCAAAAGAAAGATGCTGGGAAGGAGTCGGACTGAAGAAAGGCGAGATTGGAGCGATCTATCCAATGAAATATGGGAAAGGCATATAAGAATGGAAAAAGAGAAGAGGAGTGAAAAGATAGAGATATCAAGAAGTTGAGCTAGATACAAAAAGATAATAACAATAAATAGACCTAAGTACTTAACCAAAAAATTGAAATATAAGGATATAAACTTAATAGCAAGATTTAGGGTAGGAAATGAAGAAAAGGCAAACAAATACTAGCTAGGTGATAATTAAATGCGATGTAGAATGTGTGAAGATAAAAAGAAACATTACAACATATGGTCACAGAATGTGAAAATGGAGTAAAGACAGAATACACTATCGAGGAGCTAATGAATGAGCAAGGAACAGGATTGATGATATGGAAGCAGTTCCGAAATGGGAGAAACTAGCAAGAATAGAATAAACAAAGCAAATAAATATGTAAAATGTATAAATATATAGAGATGAGAAGTCCTAGGTCGACAGGTATAGGATTATGTACTAATAATAATAATAATAATAATAATAATAATAATAATAATAATAATAATAATAATAATAATAAAATAAACATGTTCTGTTCCAGCATAAAAATGAATTTTCAAACTTTTATCAATGGTTATATAGCATTTAAAAAACTTTTTTAGTCATTTTTTAGAAACGTTCCCTGTAGTATATTAAATTAAATAAAGACTACATATTCATATAATACTAAAAATTTCATAAACAATAATTAATCAACACAATAATGCATCGTTACAATCGGTAATTTATAATAGTTCAAAGCCTTTGTAAAATTGGTGTCATGTGACAGTTACCTGGTGGTTAAGCCCGCCCCGGGTCTCAACCACCATGCGACTTGAGGACCTTCCATCATAATTTACCCTGGTAGAAATTTCATAATGAAAATGGTCAGTACCATCAAGTATACCAATAATTGGACAATTTAATTGGCGAACGCTTGGTTAATACATTCTCTTAAATTTGTAAGTGAATATTAATGAATTTATGAATGATTTGATAATAATGTTAATTTAAATATTTTATATTTTAAAACAAAATATACAGTAACAAATAAAATAAAAATATTTACGTATCAAGTCATGCAGTTATATATTGATGTCATGAAGATTACAAAAATATAAATATTTATATACTCGTATGTCGCTGTGTATTGTCTATGCGCATCTTTATTGTCTACTGAAATCATGATATAGTATTTCGAAGTAGCCAGGACAAAATTACAGATTATACTTTTATATTCTAGCAGCTGTTAGATCAAAATATACTTAAATTATATTAATATATAATTCAGCAGTCATGGACGATATAAACATCGTTATAACTTAATAGCTCTATTGAAAGAACAACAGAAATTTTGGAAAATCTCTCCAATGAACAAAGTAATATGAAAAGGAAATTTCTGCGTAAAGAAGATAAAAAATTATGTAATAAGCTTATATGTGCTGGTGTTGAGCAAAGTGGCCATAATTTTATTCAAAATATAATTGAAAGTGAAGGAAATTCATGCTCAAATCTTGATACCAATAGTGATATTATTAAAGAATATTAATATTATAATATTTATTATAATGATAAACTGTAATATTTATTAACTAAATATATAAATTATTTGCATTTATTATATATACATATTTGCAGTTATTATTTGTATTGAAAGTGTATCTTAAGAGCATAGTAACATAAAACATTCATTCTAAAGAAATTATTAGTTTTCGTTCTAGTAGGCTTTTACAATAACAACCATTTTTTAGTAATTATTGGATTAAAAAATATAATTATTTAAAATTAAATTACATAATTTAATCACTTGTAATGTGGTATAAGTAGTACAATTTACCACATTTATGATGTGACTCTTTCTTTTTATGATATTCTCATTTTATTAATTCTTTCGATAAATACTTTTTAAAACTTCTTTCTAATTTTATTTCAATAACCAGATTATTTGATATTTTGGTTATGTATATATTTTATAAATTTTTGAAACTTATATAACCTAAAACATATTCGCCAAATATTCTACTATTCATTGGCTAATAAATGCTCAAATTCGACACGAAAGCGTTAACAATAATTTTGGCAATTTTTTGGTAAAAAAATTCTGAAATCTGTGACGCAATAGACTATATTATTGACCTATAGATAGGCAATCTCTCTCACTCTCGACTCAAATATCCGCGTGCTATAAATAATATTTAACTATCTACTATAGTAGCGGTGATTCGCAGCTTGACGGGAGAATTTTCGACCGTTCAGCTGTAAGATAACCGCGTTTTCAAAACGCTCGTTACATTTACAGATTTCTTGTGAAGAACCCATGATATTGGACTAGAAAGACTGCATTTTTTAATAACTGCGCTCGACCCGAGTAATTAAGCCTAATTTCTGCGGACGCCTAAACTCAGTCCTATATGTAGATTTTTCGACACTTCTGAGAATTCAACTAAAAGATTTCGACTTTAAAAAGGTGTCAGTCCGCCTCGGTCGCGCTCCAATCTCGCACTTACTCCTCATCCTCTACAGTTTTTTCAATACTTGACAGTTTATGTGCAATATGATTATTTCAATGTTTTGTGAGATGAAATACTTGCCAAACACACTTTGAACCATGTGTATTTCAATTTAGATATAAGCACCTCTATAAGCATCCACCTATAAACTTTCTGCTTGCTGTAATAGTGTTTACGTTACAGAATGTCAAAAGTAAAGAAAATATTTTTTAATTTCTGCATATTGATAAACAATATTTACGATCCTGCAGTTAAGATTTAGATTAATTTGCAATTAATATACAGATACAGTAAATCCAATTTTATTATAAATCGCGCGCGTACACACACACGCACCCGCGCACACTCACACATCAGTACCATTTTAATATATATATAATATATATATTAGTGCTATTTTAAACAAGTTTAGAGCCTGCGCAATTTCATATATACTTGCGTTGCTTCTAAAAATTGAAGTTTCAGTCGATTTCATCTCACACCGTCGCACGCATACATGGAGGCAACACGAGATATTAATGGTTACCTCCCTGTGCAACACCTTATCCGCTGTTCGTATCGGTTCGTATAACTGAAATTGCTTCGGCCTGTCAACCTTGGTTAGGTGTAGGCCTCCCCGGGCGGTTGGGTTATTTGTAATTCGTGGTGGTGAAGTGCGTATAACTTAGGACTGTCTATAGTGTCAATTTTATCTAAAGATTCTAGAACAACTTTACTGTGCGTGTTTTCTCTTTCTGATTCACCCGCCTCTAGAAGTAATTGTCAACCGCCCGTTCCTCAAGTGTCTGGTGTCCTTTCCCCCATATCTTTCGCTATTCACCAATATGCCATAATTTTTATCGCTACGATAAATCCGCACTCCTTCACCATTTTACGATTAATCCGCCACTGACCACTGTTACATATTATCCCCTTACTTTCTCGACATGTTGATTACATACCCTAATATCTCGAGTTAAAGTGGTTTTATATGAAAATGTCCTATATCAAATTTCAATGTCTACCTTATTTTATTAAATGGAATCCTCTATACTTCATTGCGCATTCTGATAACTTATTTCGAGATCTTTCCATAACACTATATAACAAAAAAAATTTTTGTACTTAATGAAAAGAATTTTATTATATAGTTTTGAAATAAGCTTCCATGATATTATGCAACTTTGCTATTTAATATTTTCTACAAAACCACTCTAACTCAAGATATTAAAGCGGTCCATTACTTTTCAAAAACCCTGTATATGCCTTGGTTTATTCTCAGTATACATTATCATATAATATTGTCTCAAAAAGATACATACTTTCAACCACTTAGTAATATAAATAAATAGATTTATAAAGATAAATATAAAAAAGTATTTAAATTGCACGCGCAATTATTAATATAATTTATCATTTTTTTCGCCAAAATTCTTTGCATACAACCCAAGACTATTTTTAAATTACGTACTTTCGAACCAAGGCCAATAAATATTTCTTGATTTATTAGCATTGTCTTACTAAGTTTTTGAAAATGCAATCTAGTAAAATCTCGAGTAAAATACCAACGTTTATATTCTCTAAATGTATTAAACTGTACTTATTTACTGTTTGATTTACAGATAATTTTTCTATTTAAAGTATACCACTTTTAGAAATTAAGGTCTAACTATTTTTAAAATTATTCTTATTTTATTAAAATTAATAAACATATACTTCTAAAAACAAATTTATTCATCTATAAACATTAAATACGTTATATTTTTAAAGGTGATTAAAAAAGGAAAGATAGACATCTAAATCCTTTATAAATTAATTTATAAGTAAATTGTAAATTACTTATAATAATTTATTTATAAATTTAATGGAAAGACTATAATCGTACATTTTTTTTAATAACATCATTTTAAATTTATATGAGACAAAATTCTCGGAGCAAGGCCTCTCTTAAAGCTGCCTAAACTTAAAAGCAAACTAAACAAAGTGATAAAATGAATATTGAACGTTTAACAAAGCTGCACAAAAAATGCATTGATTGAAGACACTGTATACACACATTATGTACTTACTGGCTTTGCTCTGTTTTTCGCATCGTCCATAATAATATAGTTTCTAATGTAAATTTTAAGAGCAATGCAAATTTAAAAACTCGACTAATTCAAAATAAAATCAGACTTTATTAATGTCTTTAATAAAAGGCAATGAATAGTAAGACGTTCGGCACGCGATTGTGTACCCCTCAATAGCCGAGGAAAAAATGAGAAAAGGTGTGTCGTCATTATCTTTACAAAGTTGATTTAAGATCTGAAATATTACTGTATATTGAAATCAAAATAAATAAGAATATAATCAAAGTAAGAGTTTGAAATTTTATTTTAAAAATAAATCATTTATTAAACTGCAAAAATGACCAAAAAACGAGCCATAAAATGAATTTAGTGACTTAACACGAATCAACTCCTATGTACAAAAAACGACAATACATAGAAAATAGATTCAAAAATGAATATTGATTTTTCAAAAACTATTAATTTTAACCAAATCTCAGATAAACGCCAATGTTATATTTGAAAATCTTCCGCATCAATATTGTTATTCTATAGTTTATTGATGTGTAAATGTTTCTAAATCCATGCATATTTTTAATCTGTCACAAGTGATAAGTAAATGTACGTATCGTACATTTCGTATGGACGTTGACTGGGTTGGATGGAAGTTGACAGTTGGAGACAATATTTCACGTTGCCTGCACGTGTACAAGACATTGCATTTACAAAAGTGTTAGCAAGTCATTGACCTTGTTTGACCCGAGTATACTTCCAAACGATTTGTTAGGGGTGCTTCTAAAAAACTCATTCCATGGATGAACAAGTATACATTAGGATATCAAACAAAATATGCTCATATTTAAGTTGATGTTACTATCCAATATTAGAAATGCACACAGGCCTTGAGAGCACACCTGTGTAGGTGTGCATGCGAATATATGTCAACAGATGTCTGCATTATATTTAATTTGCTTGACGTAAATATCATTGTATACATTGTTCATGCACTTAAGCATTTATTTTATGGATGTCAGGAAAAATGTTTATTGACTAAAAGATATTTACTTTTATAATGTTTTAATAAGCTTTGTATGTAGTTTTTACAAACTATAATTTATCTGATATAATTTTAAATAATTACAAAACAAGCCTATACACGTCGTATAATATTGTATTTTATATAATTTAAAAATAAAAATGAAAATGTACATATATGTGCTTTACACATCTCTTATTAAAAATTTCATATACTTTATGTACTAAAATTTAAATACGTTTCAATAGGTCCGTATTATTCATATAGATGAATGCAAATAAATGCTCAGTCATTTCAATTTTTCTGTAATTATTTGTTCAATTTAAGAATGCAAACTATATATGAACATAATTCTAATATCATAAGACATTTTTCGGATTCAAATAAGGAAAAACAATTGTACTAATCAAGTGAAAATGTAAAATGATACAATTAAGTTATATTTATTACCATGTTTCTAAAAATCTATTTTTGATCGCGTTTTTAATTGCATTAAGAGTTACCTCAGCATTCTTTTTAATAAGTGAAAAATATTCACATTATATTTATGCATAAAAATCATTAGAATTGATTTTAAAAATATATAAGAGCTAATTAATACAGTGAGTGAATCTTAATTTTGGTAAAATTTAATTTTTCTTTAACCTCTTTCACTCTAAATATCCTCAAATTTTGAAATAAAATGAAGGTAAAATTAAATATTAGTTCTATGTATTGATTTAGATACATAATTATTTTAGCTATGATTGAAATAGTAGAAGCTGGTAAAATAAGAATATAGTAAAAAAATACAAGTTTATTTAACAGACAAATAGCAAATACATGTGTATTTTTGTGATTTAAAAAAAGTTGGATGGTAGATCGTTTTTAAATGGAAAACTAGTTTGAGTTCCAATTTTGGTAACAGATAATGCAGCAACCTTATTTGATTTTTCAATACATTCATCTAAAGTAAGATGTGGATGATATACCTTATAGTATGCTAGAGTGCCTAAAAATGAATCTCCAGCACCCTAAAAATATTATTGATACATTGAAAATATTATTGTAAATTAGATATAGAAAATAATACAATGAAAAAGAAATATAATGAGTAAATTTAAAAAGAATATTTACTGTAGTATCAACAGCAGTTACAATTTCTGCAGCAGAATATTTAAGATTTCTGCATTCTTTTTGTGCATGAACTACTCCTTTTTCTCCCATGGTTATAATTACTGTATTACATCCAAAGGAGAGCAATATGTCAATAACTTCTTGGGCGTTATCAATAGTCACATTTTTTACACCTGTTACAATTTCTGCCTGAATATTTTTTAAGAATTAAAAATAAAAAATTATATATTTGAAATAAAAATAATGTTATGTTGTATAGGACTGACCTCTATTTGGTTTACACAAAATATATCACATAATATACAAATTTCTAAGTCAAAATTTACAGCAGGTGCAAAATTAACGATTGAAATACCTGAAATTTATGCATTTTTAAAAACACATTGTTAAGTTAGTTAGTATTTAATTTTATAATTAACAAACCATGTCCTCTATAAATTCTTAAAGCTTCCAATGTTGATTCTATTGGTATTTCCATTTGACAAAGAAGTGCTGATGCAGATATAATTTTTTCTTTGGCTTGTATAACATCTTTAGGAGTCAATAAAAAATTAGCTCCTTGGACTAATACTATTGAATTTTCTCCTATGTAAATTGAAATATTTTAAATTTATAATTTTAACAAAAATATTTTAAATACAAAAATTTTCATACCTTTGTCTGATACAGCAATTTGAGCAATACCTGTATGTACATTTTCTTGTATTTTTATACATGATGTATCTATGTTTTCTTTTTCAAGTTTTTTTAAATACTGTGCTCCAAAATAATCAGACCCTAACTAAAATAGCAAAAACATTTAGCTTAGATTTTTTAAACATCAATAAAATAATGATCTTAAATATTTTAAATTTTACAGAAGTAACAAGCAATGTTCTTGCTCCAAGCCTTGCAGCAGCCACACATTGATTTGCTCCTTTGCCACCATAACATTGCTCATATTTCTTTCCTATAAGAGTCTCACCTGGTCTTGGTAATTCAGATGAATATCTGCAATCCAATATTTTATTTTATTATATTATGATATAAATAAACTTAAATTAGTTATCAGTTGCTATACTTACGTAACAAAATCAATGAAACTTGAACCAACTACAGCAATGGTAGGTTTATTTATTATTTGCTGACATTTTATCACACATATATACATGTGTATATATTAAATCAAAATAAATTAAAGAATTAGTAAGATAACCACAATCTAATACCTACAAACTTTTTAATAATTATTTGAATTATCCATACCTTTGACAAATATATGAAACTATATAAGCTTATCAGTTATTTGTGATAAGTAATTTTGAGTTCTATTATCAATCTTATTTTCTTATCTTTTCTACCTACAAGCCTACTATTGTATTTGATACTAGTATTAATGTAGCCAAATATTACCAGCTAACTTTTACCTGTACGTTTTACGTATTTAAGAATGTCATGAAAAATATCCTAAAGTAAATTTTGATAAAATGCTGTCTCCTTTAATTTTCAATTATTTTACTGTACTTTCTGAATTTCTCTGGTTTCTATTTTTCTCGCCAAGTGTCGGTAACTTGGTAAGTCGGTAGTCGGTACTCAGTTCCATAAATATTTTGTGTGTGTATTCATACACACACACACACACACACACACACACACACACACACATATAGACGTATTTTAATGGTTTTCAGTAATGCGTTTCACTCATTTATGGGTGAGAAATTTAATAGGAATTGTCAGCAAATTGCTGTATCAGAGTATAGTACAAGTCAAATGTTAATCTTGCAAATAACTGAGAATAGAGTATATCCATACAATATCTTGTAGCTGTTTATATTAAAAGATACGATGGATACGTAGTGATATGACGTCTAGTGACACTAGTGCACTTCATAGGAAACCAAAATTTTGCATCGTTGCATTCAATTCATTAATGTATTGTATTTATAAATTCACGTAAATTGACATTTATATTTTATAAATTTCGCCAAAAATTAGTTATAGCTACTAGCTTTTCAGTACTACAAGATTTAATATTCAGTATTTGTTGAACATCAGAAATCAAGAATGACAATTCATAATTTGTATATATTTTCCAAAAATGGTTCTCTTTTGTATTATACAGAATGGAATAGGTTAAACAAATCCGGTATGACCAGAGAAGAAGTAAGCTGAAAATTTTTAAACAAGTAAAAATATTTGAAATTCTCATACATTACAAAGTTAACCTATAAATTTGAATCTTCGAATAAACATATTTCAATCTCTTTATTTAATAAAAAGAAAGAAATTAAATCATATTCTACATTTAAATCTTAATATCTAAATAATAATAATCTTTGAAATTTTATATAATGAAAGAAACTTAATTTAATAATAGTATATTATTAATTTTTTATAACTTTACCTTTGTACTAAAATTGATTGTTTAGGAAGCTAAGCTAATGTATGGAATGTTATTTTCAATTAAATCATTTGTGAATAAAATTTCACCCCTTGATTCAAAAGAAGGTTTCATGTACTACAAAACAAGTAAATATACTCTTCACTATTATGAAACACCATCAGGATTGAAATTTATATTAAATACAGATAATTTAGCCCAAAATGTTAGAGAATTACTACAACGATTATATAGTCAGGTTTTGTATAATTATCTTTTATTAATTCTGTATATACAACTTTCTTTAAAATCTTATGTACATTATATTTCTTACAGGTGTATATTGAGTATGTTGTGAAAAATCCACTTTGTAAACCAAATGAACCAATTCTAAGTGAACTGTTTAAAGCAAAAACTGATGAACTAATAAAGAAATCAACTATATTTTTAAGCAGATCATTATAAAAGTAATGCGCATTTATAATAGATTAATGGAAATGCAGTATTTTCATAAAGACCCTGTGTAAATGATGATCTATGTGCCTGTGCACGCTAGTTTGTTTGTAAATAAAAACAATTTAGTTTCTAAATGTCAGATTTCTATTCTAAAGCACTTATATAAAGAATTTGCATTACATTATATTGACGATTTTAGTATCTGTATTTTTAATCTTCTTAATTTATAAATACGTCTAGTTACTTTATTCTTTTATAATTCATTTTATAATATAGAAGGCGGCAGTTTGCGTTGTTTTTAATCAAAGGATACATTGAGGTATTCCACTAAGCTTACTACACGAAGAGAAATTAGTTGGATTTTTTCAAGAAAACTTTGATGATGTTCGTCCAATAGCAATTACCAGAAATTTTCCATTGGTTGCATGTAATAATAGCAAAAATACCATTCACAGAAAAATAACATCAGTGCAAGCAATTGATGCTTTATACTAAAATTTAAAGACCAAATCTTTACAACTGCACAAATGTTAATGAAGCAATAATCATTTCGAGGAATACATAAAAAAATAGGGCAGTTCTTTTGAAAATTATCATAATTTATTTATGTGTCAAAATGAGTTTTCCCTATCCCTACACTGTTCGTAACTGATGCCATATTTTCCAAGGGTTTCATCCTATTTTTTCTATTAAAGATTGGAATTATTGAGCAATTAACATTGACATATATTTTTATAATTCGATCCTTTTAAAGTGTGAAAGTTAAATAAATTAAGTACGCACTTTATATTATTTTTCTGTAAACGTCATTATTGAAAATACGTCATGTGAATAATGCTAGACCTTGTGCATGTAATATTTTCAACTATATTAATGGAAAAAATCGAACTAATTTATCTGCTTATAGGCAGGGCAATAATATTTTTCGTTTATTTCACACATCGTTGTTTAAAGTTTAAAACATTTATCAAAACTTCAGGTCATTTATTCTAAAACATGATTCATAAATTTTAAATACGAGTGAAAAATATTTTTTAATACATGTCTTTAATAATGCAATGTTTGTATTGCAAGCTTAATTTATTTAGTTCTGTTAATGATCAACACAGTCAAGCACTAATGAGACAGTTAAAAATAGCTTGATGTCACAAAATATAATGTTCTAAATAGTCATTAAAAAGCTCTTTATTCTATGGAAACTTAGTACTATTATATCTTTATGTATAAATGATTTTTTTTCCTTTTATCAAAGTCTCCAACATCACATCGTTATTTCTGTAAAATGCGATTCTCACTTTGATATCGTCTTTTTTATATGATCATGTTTAAATATGTATATCTATAAACATAAGATATATGTGAATCTATGTACAAAACCATATACGCTTCTACAATTATAATGTACCATCTTTCACAGCTCATTTAATTATTCTTTTTCATTCCTTATTCTTATCAAAACGAAAATTCGTATGCAGTTTTGAGAGTTCCCACAGTCTTCAGTATCTTTTTTCATATTGTAGCAATATAAATTTTTGTCTAAGTTCATACCGATAGCCACTTCGATTTAATACGTACGCACATCATTCGCCTGGAACGTTTTCAAATACGGCTCCTTTATTACTGGCTACCGGTTTAAACAATCTGAGCAGGATCAAGAGTTATGGAATAAGATATTTTTCAGTGTCGTTAAATTAACGCATTCTTTTGTAGCTTCTTCCATCAATAATTCCAGAAAATTCACAACAGCATTTGGAAACCTGTAATACGTTTAACGTTGTACTTATTTTAATTGCGTTCGAAATATACTCATCAATTAGAAAAATTAAATAAAACCTTTCAAATTTTCTTTTTACATTGCATTGTGTTATATTGCAGTTTATTTTACAATTTTTTTGTTTAATATCATTCAAAATTATATATTTTTGTTTTTGGTACAGTATTCAGTAATTTATAAGAATTATTTTATCAATTTATATTTGTAAAATATTTTGTGTTCGCACCATAGAAAAGCATACTTCGTACACTTTCTGTTTTAGCGTCGGATCATTATAATTATTGCATTCGCAAACCTGCACGTGCAACCGAATTGACTTGATTCTTAAATTTTTGTATGAATCATATGCATTACGCGATTATTACTTATATGTATTATTTTTCAGTTATTTTAATTTTGCGCATCGGCTTGTGAGTACAAGAAATATTATTTTCATTCCGCCCCATTGTAGAGGTTTCGTCGCATGTTTTCAAAGGTGTGAACATAAATGTACTTCTTGAACTCGCAAAAAGTAAATAGGTTGAAACCTCCTGAAATTTGTTTAAGTAGAGTAATAGTACATTAAAAAATAAATGTTTAAAGTAAAAGATTTTTTTGTTAAAACTAAAAAAGACAAATTAGGATACCTTATGTATTTATTTTCTAATGTACTACTTTCAATTTAATGTCATTCAATGTATAATTAAAATAAATTCTAATATATATCTCGTAAAAACAAATTAAATATTTGATTTAAAAAAATAATACAAACAAGAAACTTATTTTATTTGAAACTTATTACATTTCTAAGTGAATGAATAGATAAAGAATCGCAAACATTGTTATTTTCGATAACAAGTTGCCATAAGTAAAAGCCTTATTTCTGTTGTTGATCACAAAAGTTTGCAATAGTTAATAAATATAAAATATTAATATAAAAATCAAATGTATCACATGAATAAATATATCGTACGAAAAATAATAAGAAATTCTTTTATGTTTAATTTTCAATTATTTAAACGAAATCTTTATAAATATTCGTAATTTATGTAAGTTCATTTTACTCTCGAAAATCAAAAATGAATAATATAGTATTCCTTCTTATTGAAAAAAAGGAAGAAAGTAGATTATTTAGAAAAAGTACTTAATATTAAGAATTTACAATTTTTACAATATTCCATGATACAATTAAACTCGATTAATATCTATTTTAATATGTAGATTTCTTAACAATTTTAAATTTTTATTCAAATTAATCAATAAATATTCTTAAAATATTATTTATTTGAAATCATTTCAAATTAAAGCTTAAATATAAGATTTCGTTTAGACTTATTCTGAAGCAGACATTCAAAAAATGTTCTAACTTTATTAAAAAAAATTTGTTGTAACGCTTGTAACTAGTTGGACAGATAATAACAGATTATTGAACTCGATATTTAATGAATAATATCTACCGAGGTAGGCACTTCCAATGCCAAAGTAATGGCGTTTGAAGTTACAAAAGGAGCTATAAGTCGCTGGCAGTGAAGTGCCTACCACGGAATTCCCCTAGATCCTCTATTTTCTCACCGGAACATAAAAGCTACGATAGGTCTTATCGCGTGAAAAGGCGCCGAAGGAACCTCAGTGATCTCTGGGCATCATTGACGACATCCTGTTCGATCTCTTTATTATTCCTCTTGCGCCTCGAGGCTGTCCTCTGACTGGCCTCTTGGTCTGACTCAATGAAGCTCACATGGTGGTCGAACCTCACGCGCTCGCTAACCCCATCCTCAGCGCTAGTCGTCGTCCAGTTACTGCTTGAGTCGCTACCCATATGCTGTTGATGTTGCTGTAGTTGTTTTTCAGATGTGGGCTTGCGCCGAGTGCGTTTCGCTAGATTACCGATCGTCATCTCTTCAAGTGAACTGAGGGAGGCAGCTTGTCCCGACGACGAGTCCAGCTGCGTCGTCGCCATCGTGGCTGCTGCATTAGAGGTTGTTGGCACAATAACAGCCTCGCTCGCTCCTTCCAGCTTCATATTAAGGACGGAGCCAGCAAGAGCACGCGTAGAGGCGGCTCCATCGTCTAGAGCTATGGAAGCATTTACGGATTTCTCTGACAGACTCGTGGCTGCCGAGGCTGTCTCGCTACATAGACTAAAGCGTTGCGTTGACGTTACATCTGCTTGCACCTCTAGTCTAAAAATTCGATTTAATTTCAGTAAGACTTGCATTTGTAAAAATTCAATTTTAAGAGATTACATTTTGATTTGTAGTAAAATCTAATACGTACTATAATAGTGTTGTTGCGCGATTCAAGTAAAATTAAACCATATACTGCATATTAAAAATGTATTTTTACTACTTAAAGCTTATTGTCGCAACAAAACACTTATTTGGTGTGTAAAATCAAATAAAAGTAGTACAGATCTACTGATTTACCTCTGGCCTCCGGGCAGGACACTTGAAGCTATGCTTCCAGCGAGACTCGCACTAGCAAGGGCAACGTTACTTGCGCTTTCACGATCATTTTCGCGACCCAGCTTCTCTATCTGGCTGCCACTACCAAGAGAAAGCGAAGCTTCTCCTATCGACGGATTTGCACCTCGATGACTCGCAGCATCTATGGAAGCTGCATCTATAACAATCAAGAGCATGTTTATTAGTACGCATTTAGCTTGCACGTGTCAATCAATAAGAGTACATCTATTGTTAAATGAGTAACAGAGCAATTTTATCATCGCTGGAAAAATATAAAATATAAATAAATCATTGGACATTAAAATCCACCTTTTGTAATCATCTTTTATTAAAAATTTCTTATAAATACGTGAAATTTGAAAAATAATTTACTTCTCATATATTTTATTAACATAGAATAACAACCAAGAGATTAAATATAAATAATTTAATAAAAATATAGAACGCTTAAAAGTAGTACCTTTAAAAAATCCTCAAGAATATGAAAATTATTTTTACGAATAAAATGCAAAACATCCAACAGAGCCGTAAATAAGTATGTGGCAAAAGTGAAGTCATAAACGTTACCTCCAGTGTTTCTACCTCCGAGCGCTCCCATCAGTTCGTGCTCGTCATCGAATTCAAACCTCACGCCAGAACCGTTGGTTGAGACGCCACAGCCACCACTGCGACAGAGTGAGACCGGGACCACGCCGTAAACATAAAACAATAAAATGGGCACTCCAATGCCCACAGCAAGACCTGCCAGCACCGGTGACACCAGTATCTGTAACAGAAGAATGTCCATGGTCTATTCTTCATGCATACACACCGTGCCTTTTCTCTTTTTATGACTTTTCTCTCTTCACTGCTTTCTAAGATAAAAAGTCTGGCAGAGAGTACAATAACAAAATTTAATTGTATCTCAAACCATGTTTACTGTTTGGTACACTAGATTTTGCAATTTTGCTAAATTCAATAATGTAAATTTCATTGTATTCTCAGCGTTCATGGCGAGATTCATTGTTTATGATATGAGTAATCATTGGCCGCTAAGTAATTTTGCAATATGCAACAATAATACATAATAATAAGTTTCACCTAACAGAAAGATAAAGTGACAAAAGAAATTTTTTATCAACGCTAAGATAAAAATGACAAAACAAACTTGCAGTATATTGTTTCCCTTTTCAATTTACTTTACGTATAATATTCTCTATACGTAATTATGAATAAAGCTGCGCTTAAAATTTTAAATTAAATTTCTTTTTATTCTTTTAATCCTTTTCATTGAATCAGATACGTTCAAAGTCCTATTCATCGAATTCTATATCACTACTGAAGTTTTTCATAATTCTTCTATAAATGTTGAAATTCGAATTAACTTAAAAACAGTAATACCGAGATTATTTTGATATTGAATACTTTTAAGTAAAAATTTTTTTGCAGTATTTTTAATAATTAATGTTGTTCATTATAATAACAAATTATATAAAATTTGATTTATGATACATGATATTCAAAAAATGACAGTTAAATGTAGGTTTTGATAAACGTTATTTATTGTTTAATTTTTTCTTAAATACTAAGATCAGATATATTTTCATTTTAATTGTATAAATAAAAAATGCAGTAATATTTTAATAAATATTTATTTGTATTTTGAAATTTTTTAGTGCATTTCATTTAAAGTAAAATGTGAATAAAAAAACCGAGAAAATAACTATTATTTTATTCATTAACTTGTTCTGCAATTCTATATTACGATAGAAAGACTAAAACCATTTTTTTTTAAATCTCTCCACATAATACTTGATCGAATACTTATATTGATGCTTTTAATTCGATGTCTTAAAAGTATAAATGTGATTCATAGGTATTGGAAACGTTGAATTGCAGAAATCTTTTGATATACTGAACTCTGTTACATAGTTATCTGACACTTTCATTGGCTGAAATATTCGTTATAATTGCAAATTTCATCGTGTTCATACAGACTAAAACTCTTTTTTAGTAAATGTACTAACTTCTGAGACTTTCTAAAATAATAATTGTCCATTGAAATATCTACATTTGTATCTACATAAATATCTACATAGATGTTTCATATGCTCTTGATTCATTAATGACTTCTTTATGTTGAATGTATTAATAAATGAATGCAATGGCTTGGGCTAGAACGCATTCGCGAGAAGAGGCTGCCCCTACAGACAATCCATAGACCCACACAATATTTGAGAAACTGGGCATTTTCATCCTAACTTTGCAAGTGTTTTTATTCGAGTGTATAACGTTACCAAAGTTTTCCTCGTCTCGGATCATTAAACCCAACAATCGCAGTAGTGTTAATCTGTCTTATAGATACTTGCGCATAGCCTTTCAGTCTTTTATTGAAACAATTGACGAGTGTTTTCAATTAGGATAAGGCATTCGTCTTCGTAGAACGGTCGTTCCTACCAGGAGGATCTCTCGGGCAAAAATTCCGCACGAACGAGCCCGTAAAATCGGAGCGGAGCGGATGCCGCATTAAGCGGGGGGCCGCGGGCCACGGCGGCAGGGAGATGCATAGAGGGCCTTGGGTGCACGAGTGCCGAGCGGGGCTCGCCCTCGGGCAGATAAAGGACGAGAGGGAGTGCCTGGCAGGCGTACGCGGGCCCTACACTCGGACTCGGCTCCGGATGATATTGATTCCGGCTCGGCCGAAGGGAGCGAGGGAGAAGGAGGCGCGGAGGCAGAGCATGCGCCGCGAGCGCCGGCCAGCGGGCGCTCATATATCCCGGCGGCGCGGCGCTCTCGGCCAGTCCTGCCCAAGCCCGCCCATCGCCCGGAGCCCAGCAGCAGGCCCACCCTCGAGGGAGGACCGCCAGCAGAGGGTCTGCCCAGCGGCCGAGCCGCTTCCATCTCTGCCGACCAACCGCCGCCTCTCCGCCAGTGATGCAGCGCGAGGCGCCCGCCGAATGATCCCTTCGCCGCAAGCTCCTCTCGGCGACAAATCGATCCCCGGCCCAGCAGCCAGCAGCGTACCGATCCCTCGGCGCCGAGCCGCCGATCAACAGCCCAACCGGCCTCGGCTGTGCCTCCCCCCGGCACCCGTGGACGATGGAGGAGTCGCTCCGAGGGCACGGGCCGCGCCCCGCGGCTTTTTAAACGCAGGAGGAAGCGAGCGCCGAGGGGCGGGGTGCGCTCAGCGCTCCGAGAACCGGGAGCCATGTCGGACAGCGAAGACACAGACGGCTCTTGCGCCGACTGGAACATCACGCGCGAGTGGCTCGAGAGCATGCTCCAGGAGCACCACGGCAAGGACTCCCAGGCAGAGGTCCTCGACTTCACTGTGCGCCCGGGCTGCAGCGCCGGCGAGAGCGTCCTCAGCGACATCCTCGCCGTGAGCGTCAAGTACCGGCTCGCCCAGGAAGAGCCTGCGCGCGACCTCAGCCTCATCGTCAAGCGGCTGCCCCAGGACCCCTACAGCCGCTTCTTCGTCACCGAGGCCCAGTTTGACCTCAGGGAGATTAGGTTTTACACCCAGGTATATCACAACACTTGGCTTATGTTTTAACTAGGCTTATGTGTCGCAAGAGTCCTTTCCTAGTCGCTTTTCATTCTTCAAAATAACTCTTGGGCAGGCAAATTCGAGCTTACAATGCTAACAAGCAATAGCCTTATTTTAAAGAATAAGTTGCAATTATTTTTTATGGGCGCATATCGTAGCATAATTCCACTCCAGAATTATAATGTCAAAACACACGATACGTTTGTTATAAAAACCTAAGAACCTTCGTTCGGTAATGTGATGCGTGCTTAGATTATGATTCTAGATAAAACTGCAGCAATCGATCGTTACAATAAACATCTGAGTATAATATACAAGTATAAAATGTAGAGAAACGAACAATGTACAAATCCTCGATAATACTGCACTCCATAATAACTGCAAATCACGAGTCTCTTTGACGTTCAAATCCTGCATTGATATATGTATTATGCCAACGGATAACTCAACTAGATATTGAGCTTTGCTCTCTACAATTGAGTACAAGTATTGGATTAAACGATTTAAACATGTTATATATCAAAGCCTACCATTGAATTAGTTTGAAAGCTGGTCAAATATACAAGTTATTTAAAACTCTACAAGAGCTTATCATTGATATTTGATCTCTATTATATACATTCTTCAATTTCAAACCTTTACGCAATTCCATGATCAAAGTCAAATTAATATTCTGCAGTGCAATTATAACTGATTGCGGTAACTGGATTGCAGGTAGTACCGGACTTAGAGGTATTCCAAAAGCAGAACCGCAAGGACTCGACTACGGTGATCGAGCTGCCGATCCCCCGATGCATCCACGCGCACTACAGCCCGTCGGGCGGAACGGAGGAGAGTCCCGAGCCCCCCGAGTCCTTCCTTGTCTTAGAGAACCTTGTGCCGCGTGGCTTCGAGGGCGCGGCTTTCTCTCGCGGACTCACCCTCAAGCAGGTCGAGGCGGCCCTTAGCGCCGTCGCTAGACTTCACGCCCTCTCGCTCAGTCTCAAGTTCAAGGAAGGCAAACCGCTGTCTGAGAGGTATCCCTTTCTCTTCCAGACGGCCAGGGCCACCGACTCCTACCAACAATTAGGTGGGTAGTTTGAAGTACGCAAAGGGCCAACTTTGCACAGACTGCGAGAGAATCTTTAAAACCTGTCGGTCGCCTCTGTAAACTACGGCAAAAATCCGAGTCTACGGATTCCTTTTCACTGACACTTGCAAAGATTCTGTAGCTTCATTCGCTCAACGGAAGACGGTCATATTTATAATAACGATGTCTATATGTTGGTTTTCAGTTGAACGAGGGCTTCCGCAATTGGCCCGTTTTCTAGAGCGGCGGCCGGGTCTGGAGGATGTCCTGGAAGCGCTCCTTGCCTTGCGACCGCGCACCAAGGAGGTAATCGCTAGCCTCCTCGCCCCGGAAGATCCCCTGGCCCTCATAACGCATACGGATTTCTGGTGCAACAATCTCCTTTTCCGGAACAGCGAGGAGGAGGACTGCGAGTGCGCCATCCTCGACTGGCAGATGGTCACCTACAGCCGGCCGACCAACGACGTTGCCCTCCTCCTCGTCAGCAGCGTGCCGTCGGAACTGAGGCGTCGGCACACTCCGGCACTCCTCGATGGCTACTGGGAGAACCTCATCAAGACCTGCGCCGTCCTCGGCCTCGACATACCCAAAGACCTGGGGTACGAGCGCGCGGACCTCGACCGCGACTACAGGCGCTCCCAGCTTCTCGCCCTTCTGCTATGCATCGGCTCGGTCGACGTTGCCCTTGGTGACCCCATGACCGAGCAGCGGCTGATCGATGTTCTCGAAGACTTTCACAACGAGGGCGTACTCGCTTTCAACGAACTCATTCCCGACGGCCCACCGACCGAAACCTAAGCTACTGTAGCCTCGCTGCTTCAACTCTTACCACCCTTTATATCTTTCTCGTTGTCACAAGCTTATTTTTCCTTTCGAACTAATCAGTCATTAATTTAGTCTCGCCTTTCTAAAAAAGTGAGTCACGCAAGATCAAGTCTTTCAACGAAATCTTGATTTTGTACGGATGAGCGTTATTGTTGCAATTATTCGCGATTGACTGTTTGTGAACAAATTGACAGATAATTCATAATTTGTTATGCACTGATGCGCAATGTATGAACTGCATATTAGCTTGCAGTACTCATAAGTCTAGAGTATTTTAATATTGTACTTGATCATCTACATTTTGCCTCGAAATTGTTTTTCGTAATTCAAATAATATGAATATGATAAAAACCTTATATTTTTAAACTATTGATTTATTATAGTAAGTTTAGTTAATTCCATCACATCAGTTTGTTTTTACTTTTTTCTTTAATTTTATAACAACGAAATCAAACGAAGTACAATTTGTATGTATAAGGCTGTAGAAGTATGTTAAAAGGAATTACATAATCACTAAACAGCGATGCTTTACAGCATTAAATCGATTAAATTAAGGATATTAACTCCAGACTTTACATAGCGTCAAGAAAGTTATCTAGACTTTATAAGGTATAATGTAAAATATTCGATACAGCTATCGTATAGAAAAAAATATCCCCGAACGCAGATATATTATTCCATAAAACATACTATATAGAGCAAAATGAGATTAACAATATATCACAAGGCTACATCGGAATTGATACTAAAACGCTTACTACTCATTCCCTATCATACTTTACGTGCAAGCAGATGCGATCAGATTTAATCGGCTGAATAGTTAAGCAGGTTCACGATAAGAACTTGAAAGAATTGTCACAGAAAGTGAGCAAACAAGTGAATAATAATTCACGTTAATAATAATTCAAGGATCGACTACGAGTAAACCTCGCTATTCTCAGCGCACAACTGAAAATACTCTTATGCACAAAATGCTCTTTAAAAAGCCGGCACAGTAATCAAGTCTTTTTTTATCGTGAATATATTATATAGATAAAAAATGTTTTGTTATATCATATAAATAGAGAGTTTAACCTTCGTTAAATTTATCCCATTCACGTGATAATAAAGAGAAATGTCATAGTCCCTCCTTGAAGAAAAAAGTGATACGAGGACACAGTATTCAAGCGCGATCACATTAAAATTAAGTAGTCTGGTTATTTATACCTTATAAATCGATTTTGTACGATTAATATGATAACCAATAATTAAGCAAAATCTATAATACAACGATGATTAATATACAAGGAACTCAGTGTACTTTTTACTAATAGTTATCTTAATCAATGAAGATTCTTAAATTGAAAGTTGAATATTAAATCAACAAATTATTATTATCTTTTATGCTTTATTAAAATTTTAAATTGCATTTTAAAGTGTTTAGTAATTAATTTTTTGTATTTCTAAAAATATCAAACATAGACACGTGAATTAAAATCAATTAATCTTGTTTTAATCATGTCAACAAATCACTACTTTTCATAAATACAAAGTTTTAAAAGAGGATTTTTACTCTATAACAAATAAAATTATAAAAACTATGATATTACAGCTTATATGTTACGCGATTAATTTAAATTACTTGAAACTATTATTGTAACGTTATTTTATACATTTAACACAAACATGTGATGTTCAACCTTTTTCAACCTTTTAAAATTATGTATTAAGTGTTTTAAGTATTATTATCATTATATGTACACAGATAACATTAATGTTGTTTTTTACTTGCATTATTAAAAGAAGTTGCTAATTACCAATGGATTAGAAGTACTTTTTTAAATTATATTTCTTCAATTTTCATGCATCCTAATAATAATAAGTTCATGCACTTGAATAAATTGTAATAAAAATAAATTTAAACAGAATTTAATACAATATTTTAATTAACAATATTTCAAAATAGCCAGATAATAATGTAAATTCAGTTTTATAATTTTGAATTCATTATAACAAGGATAAAAGAAAAATATACTAACATAACCATTAACTTTCAATTAAAAAAAATTCCTTTATAATTTTGTACTATTTCAGGTAATATTCAATCATTAATGAGATTATGATTTCAGTAAATAAATTACTGCAGATAAAGGTGCTAAATAAAAAATCAATTAAATTTTTTCAATTGCATAGTATTTTTAGTTTATAAATGAGAAAATATGTTATGTAAGTTCTTACTACATAATAAAGACTATATAATTTCAAATAAAGTAGAAAAATAGAATTTAAAAACAAAAAATTCTGAAATTACTATTTTATAGCTAATGTTTTGAACCTTTAAAGAATTAATATTTTTTTTAAATGTGGAGTATTATTAATTTCAAAATTGTTTTTTTCTAAAAAATGAATTGAAAACATCAACACTGACATGAATTGAAACTACTATGACCTAACTTGCAGATATACAAAGAAGTAATTTTAAACTTATACCAGGCATAATTGTTTAAAGTGTAATTTATATAAAATATACATGCACTCAATACATATTAAGTACTATATAAATTTATAATTTAATTTTGAATAAAAATAATGCAGTAAAACAATTTAATAAAAAAAATAAGTATAAAGACTATAATTTTTATCTTTAGTAAGATTTCTTGAACCCTATTTTTATGTAGCTAAAAAATTATATTTGATATTAACCTTTATTAAAAAAATTAATATATATATATATAAGATCTAGGAAAATTAACAATTAAACGTAGTTCTTATAAACAGTATATCAATATGTACACCCAACATTTAGCTTTGACTGATAATTTTAATGTCCAAGCTATTACATATTAATGAATGCTATTACATATTAATCAATCAGTCTTATTTTGTTATAACTATTAACTTAAAATAAAAATTTATAATTATAAACATTTCGTAACTTACCGATGCTGTAACGCCACCAGCAACAAATGCGTTCCGTTTGTGCTTATTTGCTTTTAGATATCTTGTATACAATTTTCGCCCAACCCAAACAGGTATACCTGCAAAGTTTATTTAGTGATAAGTTTAAAATGAATAAAATACTTAAGTTCAAAGTTGTTTGCAATATATTAATATTAATATACCTATAATCATAGCAGGTACAGCAATGCCAGCTACAAGGCCAATCCCAACTGGTGCCCCTACAAGCGTACCAAGTTGCCAAAGAATTTTTTTCTTTCGAGACCATGGCTTTTTACCCCAAAATGTACAACCGGACGGACTGTAAACATTTAATAAATATTTAGTTCATTCCTTTTTAACTTCTATTTTATTGTATTTTTTGTTAATCAACTAAATAAACTATTATTTATGTTTCAAGATCTTTAAAATTTAAAACAATTTAAATGTTCATTTGCACATGCAATGTTTTATCATTTTGATTCCAAATTAGAATTTTTATGCTTTTTAATTAAATAAATTCAAATAATAATTGAAGTGATAATAGTTTTTGTTCTATTCACATTTTACCATGCATCATTTGATTCTTTATCAATTATTAACTTGATTATTTATTGAAAAACTTAAACAAAATAAATGAATTACCTTAAATAATGAAGGTCGCTAATTTCTTTCATGCAGAGCCAACAAAATTCAGCACCACACATAGCACATGTCATATGATTGCAGCTGCCATCATCCATTTTAAAAATAAGAACTTGACATCTTGGGCATGGTTTAATATCGTCTCCTGTTTAATACAGAATATTGAGATTATTTTGTATTGTCATTTTAAATCACACATGACTTTGAATAGTCATTGAAAGTAGCAAAATATTTAGAAAAGTTAGTAATTAATTTTGTATTTTATTAATAAATGATTTAAAGTAATTCAAAAGTTATACCAAATCAGATTAATATATATATATATATATATATATATATATATATATATATATATATATAAAATAAATGATTATTAACAGTTTTGGAAAATAAAATGAACAAATAACAGATATTACTTACTATGTTGAGAATCACTTTGACTAAAACTAAGTGATGAACTACGCTCATAATATTGGGATCTCTGAGCTCTAGCTGCATCGCATGTTTGATTAGGATGCCACCGTGCTTTACAGTGATAGCAAAAGTAAGAATCACAACCAGGCCTTTCACATCGTAGTTTTGGACATGATGCACAACCGGTTGCAATCATAGCAAAACTACAATCTGGAGCTGGACACCACCTTGCATCTGGCTCTATGGCAAGTACTCTTCTAACCATAAAATCTTCATACTTTTCAAGCTGTACTTGATCATTTAATATCATTCGAATGTCTGTAAATAATTTCATAAATATGATAAATAGATTAAATTTATTTTACATTTCTGTTTACTGTTTTTGCTATTTTACTTACCATTTGGATGTAAAAGCTCTGAACACTCAGGACAAGCTATATTTACTCTAGATTCAGATATTTCAATTCTAAGATATTGTTGAAAACAGTCATAACAACTACGATGATAACATGATTGTACTGTAGGAAATAATTCTAATGGAAGCTCAGCAAGACATAAAGGACATTCTATTGTTCCATTTTCAGTACTCTAAAACAAATTTATTTATCATTATAATACTTTTGTAAAAACAAATATGTTCAATAAGTAGTCCATTTTCTTATTAAGATGACATTAAACTATATATTCATACTTTCCCAGCTGTTGATAGAATAGATCCTTTACTGGTATCTCTTTGTAAATCCACATTGTGATATTGTGAATGATTAGAGCCATTATTTATTTTAGCCTCACCTTTTTCAATATCTGGCAACTTGTTTGATGTATCTTTGGCTGCTATAAGTAATAATACAAAGACATTTATACCATAGCAGAAAATAATGACTTGTAATAGCACCATAAAAAATATTGTATTAGTATTACTATAAATAAAAGAAATTTAACTACTTTTAGCATTTTTATTGCTTGAAGGTCTAGAGATTCGTCGACCTATTAATGGGCTTGTGTACAAAAGTCGTCTTAAAGAGAATCTTGGAATCAATCTCCGAGGTCTAGAAGTTATGCCACTGCATCCTCCTGTTCCAGCCTCAATGTCTTTGAGCATTCTTTGACATTAATTGATTCACCAAATGGTCATACTTGCCTCACAGAGACAAGTTCATCAATAAATAAGTTAAAAATTGACTTATCTGAAAACCAAATCTTTTATTACAACCATTGTATAATTAATTAATCAATCTATAATGAAATCAATCAATCTATAAAGTAATTCGTACATCTTAAATTACTTTTAAAAAGACTTATTTGAAATACACCATAAATATATCAACACTGTCTTATTATATTAAAAGGTCTGTTAAGAACAAATTAATGTTGCAACTTTAAAAAATTTTAAACTTCTTTGGTAATTAATTAAGTAGGAGTCTAAAATATTTGTAGAAATGCTCATTACTTGATTAAACTTTATTAAAATTAATATAATCAAAGTGTCAAATTTAAGTTAATATTTGTCATTACAATGTACAATTCTTTTTATTATATTCGGTTGCAAATAAATTTAGATTTATGTTATCATCAGCTGCTTAAAATTTTTTAACTGCCTTTTGTATCATTTTATATCTAGTGATTATCCCAGGATTGTTCAAGCAGGTACTATTTAATGTTCAAAAATGGTGCTTGCATAGAATCAATTGTATAATGCAATTTATGTACAAAACAATGTATTATCAAACATTATTTTCTTTACTGATAAAATATTGTTTTAATAATTAGTCTAATAATTTTTTTTTCTAATAGTGTAATAAATTTAGAGACAAAAAGTGACTAATAAGATTATAAGGAAAAACATTATTTTATTGTGCGTATAGTCTAAACCAATATAAATGTAAACTTCTGCGGACACACTTATTAGCAGTCTGCTACGAAACTCGGACATTCCACGACTAGAAATGGAATTAAAAAACTTGACTATACTAAACGATTACTATGAAAGAATTCACTTTTCGGAAATGTAGACGAAACAGTAGTAGCGAGCCAGACGTTAGTATCAAGTTAGAAACACAAGAGCAGATCGACCCCGAAAAAGCTCAAGGGGCTCCCAGCGTATATGGACAAAAGCGAAAGTTTCCTGCAGGAATATATTAGTGTGCGTCACAGTAACGATATGTAATGAACCTGACTAATTTTCTCACGCGTGAAATGTACTGTGGCACAGACAGACATTGACAAAAGCCTTATAACTTATATTAGTTACTAGCAGTAGCACACCTGCGTTCGTATAGTCGTCCTTGTCGACGTCGTCGTTCTCTCGCCGTTATCTCTCTCTTCCCTCCTTCCTTTACCTTCCTTCGTTTCGTGAATCACATTAAAGCGCTCGAGGGGATGAGTCACTGTATGTAACGTGCTGCGCTTCTCTCTTTTCAGAAGAGCGAAAGAGGGACAGTACGAGATTTCCACATTCACGACTTCCAGACCAGATCTCCTTGGTCCGTTTATAAACGTACGGGAGAAAAGACTCTCTGGATATATATATATATATATGGATCTGTGTATGTGTAGTGTGGAAAGCTATTTACACATACTATAGCACATATTATTTAGCCTATATAGGTAGACTGCATCACTACATAGGAACACTGATACATGCATTGTAGGTCTTCGCGTAGGATACGCAACGCATACGTGATGTCGCACAAAATCGAATATTATCGAAAGCACTTCGCCCAGCTTGTCCATGTATTATAAACGTCTTAACTGCTAGTATGATGACGCTTAATATGTGATCTTACAATTATAATTTTAAAAAGAGTAGAGATTAGATGAATCTCAGGACGAATGACACTTAGAATAACGTGGAGCTATATATACGTTGTACAGAATACGCTTGCGAATTACATATTTTGTCGCTTAATTTAAAAAATAAAGGATCAACCAGTTCATCAGCTATAAATCCCCCCTCCCTTTAATTTTTACACTCTCACATTAGATATTCACGCGTTCTTGCTTTCCTTATCTTTTCCAGGAGAAGTTCACTCTCTCTCTCTCTCGTTCTGTCTATCTCTCTCTGGCATATTACGAGTTATGAATTTACGATCACAATTATAAAGCAACTATATAAATAATAAAGATAAATCCAAACATAACCGCATTAAGTAATGGCTGGTTGATATTATTTGACAGTTGCATATTGACGTAAATATACGAATTTGTATAAAACGCTAAATGAAGTAGATGTGACAACCGTTTAATTCCAAACCCGTAGTGACTGACTCAAAGCTATGAACTTTGCTACAAACAGTAGTTGTTACATTAAATTATTAAAAGCTTAAAAATCCAATACATATTCTTTAATCAAATAATTTGTTAGAAACAAAGAAGCACTTCATATGATATTTCAAATTTATGATTATTCAAAATTGTTTTAAGAAGTTTTTTTATAAAGAAAAATAATAAAAACTTATTTGAATAAGACCTAAGTTTCTAGTTTGAACTTCTAAATAAATTTATTTTGAAATTAGGCGTTTTTTAAACTAAATTTTGTTTTTTATTCATTTCTTTATTTTCAATTTATTTTATATTTATGTTTTTTGTATTTTTAAAATTAAATATTATTTTAAAATAAAATTTATCGGGCGATTCAGATAGTGATTAAACTAATTTCAAGCTAAATTATAGGATATGTCTACTAAAAAAATGTAAATTTTATATATATGAAATAACTGAACTATATTTTTTATCATAATGTTCTGTAATGAGTTTTACTCTCGATTTAACTCTTTAATACAAGTATTTAATGTGCAAAGGTATAGCATAGACTTATTGTGCTCTTGTTTTAAATTGTTATTAAAAAATATAAAGATATTATTAAATATTATGACATTGATCTACCCGCATAAATTTTGTTAAGATAATAATTTTAAATATAATAACAATTCCAATTACCAATAATATTTGTTTAAAAATGGAAGATTACGAGAATATAATAAACTATTTCTGGTACAAAAAGTACATAAAATATGTATCATAGTTTTCTAGCCTATTTCAAAAAAATAATATATTTATATTTTTTTTAAATTTGTTTAATTTATTTAATAATATTAAATAACTTTTTAATGAAAGTCAGTTTATTTAAATAGTTATGCGCTTCAAATAATTTTTATGCTATTTTAAAAGTCAAAATACATTAAAATTTATTAAATTTCTTATTCGTATCAATAATTTAATTTTAAAAATAAATGTGTTCAAAAATTTGTTTACATATTTTTTAATTCAAAGCATGTTGTTCAAATATAAATTCATCATGGATATTGGTCCGAACATTGGATAACATTTAGTAAAATGGCATAATTATAGCTATTTAATTTCTTAAATCATATCTGAATTTAAGTGTCCAATGTCCCGTATTCAGCTAGTATTATTTATCCGCTGTTGCATTGTACATGAATCCTTAAGTTGGTACGAAAATAATATATATATATATATGGAAAGTTCTATTTGTGTTGCACCAATGCAACACAAATTTATTTCAAATGGCGCGCTACTTTGAAAGAGTGCATAAGTTAATTAATTTTAAATTAATATAATATTCATTAAATAAACTTATTTTGACCATTGTCCAATGCAATAAAGCTACCTCTTGCTTAAACTAGAAGTCTAATCCTAATAGGTTCTGGTATAATAATGTTAAATGTACAAACAAGCCATAAATCCAAAAATGTTGTAAATAGAGACAATAGAGAAAATACAGATATCAAGTATGTGTGATTAAATAGATTTATTGATTTTCAAACATCAGTGCATTATAGGAGAATATAGTATTATAATTTTAGATCATGAATTTGAACATATTCGAGTTATAATTATTAAATTTTTATTTAGAAAAAGAATAATTATTATTCTTTTATGTAATTCAAACAATTTTTATATATTATTTTGATATTAATTTAATAATTGCTTTATAATACTTTATAATAGTTTATAGATATTGGATCTATTTAGCTAATACTTGAGAGGCTACAATATAATCAAGTAGTAACTATTGTACAGGAAAGTATATGAAAAATTTAAAGAAATAAGATTTCGGTTTCGTTTTTTTGAGGTTGAATGGAAGTGTTTATGAACGGGTTATTCTTTTCCTCTAATGATACATCGCTGATATCACTACACTTGACATTCCGATGATCGCTATACTGCATGTTTGAAATATGAAATTGTACAGAAAACGGAAATATGATTTTAATTCTATATTTTATAGTTCTGTGTAATCATATATTTTACAATTGTAAAGAATAAAAATAAAAATGTTGAAAATTATATTGCGAATGACCCAAGGCAAAAATGACGTATAATTTAGAAATCTCGTTTACAAAACTGCTTGAAATACAATAGTACGTCTTACAATTTAAGTTATATCGATAAACGGATATCTTTCTTGTTACAGATTATATATTCCTCCTCATGTTGCATCATAAAATAAAACTAGATGAAATCTATGCTTCAATAAGTATTTAGTTGTTTTTTTTAGAATTCAATAAATATAAAAATGGATAAAATGTTAATTGGAGTATCTATGTAAATAGAATAAGCTACTGTCAATTTAACGATTGGATTTTGTTTTTTCTTAGCCACCCGAAATCGAAATGGCTTCCGGGAGAGAAGCCAAGAAATCGGTTTGGTTCGAATAATCGCATCGAGGCGCCTCGACGGGTGAGATTTTCATTATCGCAGGCAAAACAAAGTCGTGCCTCCGGGCAGCGCAGGGTCGAAAACCGCGCTAAGGAACGAGGAGAGCTGAAAATCACAGAAGCGAGAACTAAGAGCTTGATTGGTCAGGCATACGGCTTGCCGCGTACGGCATACACACTTCTGGGGTGAGCCGGCTACGAGGGTTCGGTGCGTACGTGGTCGTCGGTGGGCGCCACCGCTGCCAGTGCTGCAGTGCTGCTGCGACGGCGACGGCAGCGCATTTCTGGTGGCCACTCCTGGAGGCTGGCTCGCGGGATTCATCTTGAGCCTTGGCTCTTCTCCTAGCGTGGGCCGGTGGACCTGAACCGTCGTGTGTGCGTGCAGCGGCCCTCTCCCCGATTGCCGCCAGCCACTCTTGTGCCTCGTCCTACCTTAGGTGCGACGCGGCTAGGCGGCTGCCGCTCGCTTGGCGCACACACAGCAGCAGCGACTCCGCGCGCGCAGGAGAGCCGAGCCGTGTCGTCCTCGGCCGTCACACACAAAAGCAAGATGGAGGATCTCGCAGTGGAAGTATGCGGCGAAAACGGGGCATATTACAAGGTTCGTTTTTACGGGAAGTATGGCGACCCGGCCGTCCCCGAGCTCCCCGAGCACGAGTCCTTTGTCAGCCCTGCCCTCGGATCCCAACCGGCTCGCCCAACCACCCGTATTTCAGACCGGTCCGTACCGGCGCCTCCGCGCGAGACACTTCCTCCATGCCTCTCCGCACTCTCGACGAGAAGCTGCGTCGACGCCGTTTCCTGAACGGACGCCATCGTTTGGCTCGGGGCCGCTAATCCCGTCAGGACGCGCATCATCGCAGCTCCTGACCTTCCGGCCGCCCTCCGGGTTGATCCTCTCCGCACTCATCGGCATGAACGCGATGCCATCCGCAGTCTGTCTCCCTCGCTCTTGCAGACCGCTGCACATCGGACCCACTGCCCTTCTTTTGTCTACCTAAACCCTCGACGACGCGGCTCCTCGACCGGACTCTCCCGCTACTTGTGAGTTTTCTTTCACGGCCCGGCCTATGTATTTCCCACCAACTCATTCTTCTACTTGGAAAAAGGGCGATATTAGCTTGTACGTGCGACACGAGACCCTACATCCGGCCAATTTGACGATGACTATTTTGGTTGGATTTCACGGTTATAGGTTTCACAGCCCTACGGGCATCACTCGAACCGAGCGGCCTGTTTTTTTCCCTTGTATTTATGCTTGGGAGCTCGGACAAGAGATCACACTGCGTGACAACACCTTTTTTGGGAACTCCACTTGGTTGGCGGGCGGTTATCCATTACTAACTAATCTAACTATTAAATTTTTGTCTTTTCAGGCGTTCATAAAAGACGTATTTGACGAGGAAGTTCTCGTGGCTTTCGAAAATGAGTAAGCAGTTAATTTTTGGATTTTCAAAAAATAATGTAACTCAGATGCTTAAGATCTAATACTATTTAGTGTCTTGAGAATTTAAGAAGTCAATATCATTTATTTTAAAAATGGTTTTAAACTTGTTTAAAAGATATGCTGTTCATAATTAATGTCTTTAATGTTCAAACTATTATTTTTATAATCTTTACTGTTTTTAAGAGTTTTAATTGAAAATATCATAGATCTAGCAAAAATTTAAATTTATAAGGATAAATTTTACTTTAGTAACTAATATTATTATGATGTTAATAAAAAAACTTCAGCTGGCAACCAGAGTCCAAGTTTCCATTTTCTCAAGTTCGATTACCTCCCAAGGAAAGTCCAAAACTAGATTTTCAAGTGAACCAAGAAATTGAGGTATTTTCTCGAGCTCATGACCAAGATGCTAGTGGATGGTGGAGAGCAGTTGTCAATGTCAGTACATAGCTTCACAAATATTAATAAAATAACTTTTATTTACTGGGTTATTACATTTTATTATTTATGTTTAATATTATATAGATGTCGAAGGGTGGATTTCTAGTTATAAAATATCTTGGGTGGGAATACACTTACACTGAAATTGTCACCAGTGAAAGATTAAGGCAAACTAATCCGAATCCTCCTATTGACAAAAATACATTTCATAAAGTGGAATTAGAAGTACCTGAAGAACTTCGAGAATTGTAAGTTAATTTTGAAAATTAACATTTGTAATTATTTAATTCATTTTAAATTTAAAAGAAATGTTTAAACATTGATATCTCTAATGAGTGTTTAATTAATATAAATACATATTATTCCTTATTTACAGTGCAAAATGTGAAAATGTACACAAAGAATTTCAAAAAGGAATCAAGGCAGCTGTGTGTCGATACGTGCCTGAACGTGGAGTATTGCTGGCCATCTCCATTCATGAGAATATGCGTCGTCACTGCAATATGCTTCAAGAAATGCATTTTCGAAATTTATCACAAAAGGTAACTGTAAAAGAATGTTAAAGTGTCACTGAAAGGTGAAATAATATATATGAAAAATATTTTTCTCTAAATATTAAATTGACCATTGAATTTCTTATTTCTTAAGGTTCTTCTTTTAAAAAGGACAGAAGAAGCTGCTCGTCAGTTGGAATCAACAAAACTTCAGACAGTTGGAACGTAAGTGGATACTGTGTAATAATGATTTAGCTGCTACTTATGTATAATATTTTCTTTCATTTCTGCCTTATCCATATTTGTAAGATCAACCTACTAATCTATATTCAAACATGAATATTCACTATCCTCGCTACCATCCTGTTTGAAATTTGCATTATTGGCAAAGGTGAAAGATACTCTGTATACAAGTGCAAAAATTTTTGATTTTATTAAGTTCTCAATTACATTTTGTTATATACTTCGTGTTACAGTTTCAGCTATCATTATAGATTAAGCTGTTTAGTGAATACTAAATTCAATTCTTAATTAATTTACTTCCCTTTTAAATATTTTATTAACTCACCACTCTAACACTTCCATTTTTAGTAAAAATACTTACAAATCTAAAAAAAATATTGTGAATGTAATTTTTGCATTCCTTCTGAGTTGTTTTACTTACCTATTAAATGATATGTTAAATTATGTAAGATAATCGCGAATCATCCGTCTGACCAACATCTATGCAAGATGATCGATGCTTTGCTGGTAATCTGTAAAATAATTTACAAACATTTTCTAAAATAATAGAATTATTCAAAGTTTACCGTAAACGAAATAGTTGTTTTTTGGCAAACTAAAGTGATAAATTTTGCGCATGCAGTGTTTTTCTCGCATACATGAATAGGGATTGTCTGAACGAATGGAAAATACGAATGTACATGTATATTCTACGCCAACAAACAGACAGAATGGCAAGGGCGTTGGATAGGGCCATCCTTTTATAAATTCTTCAAGATCTGTTTTCCTCGTACAAAGGAAGGGTTCAAATTTTGGAATATTAAAATTTCAGATTTTACAAATACATTTGCATATATTTAAAACAAAAAATTTAATTTTTAATATTTATGTTATAGTATTTGAAATACAAAATATTAAAGAATTAATAATTTTGATACTACCTACTTCTAAAAAGTATATATTTTTGTTAAAAGAAACCTGGCATGTGCAAATTAAGATCTTATTATTTATTGTACAATAAATTGTTTATTTGAATTTTTTTTTGTTTGTACAAAATTATTTTAATTATTGTACAATAATATACATCATTTTATTTCTTAATATTTTAAAATAATGATAGAATGCTTTTGAACAATATTTTTTTTGGATTTAATTTTTTTGCAGATAATTAGTTTTATTTACCTTAATAAAGAGTTGCAACTAAAATTAAAATTCTATATTTTAATATTTCTGAATTTGAGATATTCTGAAACTAGGATCTCACCGTTACATCAGGGATTTCTTTCTTATTTCAGCAAATTTAGACCTACAAACTCTGTATACCAACGTGTCTCAGACTTTGAGACAGGAGTGAGAACAAATTCAAGGTGAGACCCATGCAGCGTGGTCTAGACCGCTCAAGTTAGCTTACTATATTTATAAAAGTTTACACTGCTGTATCTTTGAGATTCCAAATTTTGATTCAAATTAGTACACATTTAATGTGCATGCCACAAACGCCGTGTAGATATCAGTGACAACCGTGTGCTTCAATCACATTTTGTATGCTGAAAAAACTTTATGAATTTTGTAAGTTATTGGTACATGCTCTTTAAGTACTAAAAGGTATGCAAAATTGCAAAAATGGCTGGTGAAGAATGGTAGTGCCTTTTTTTAAGTCCTGGTATTAATTCCTTTATCCATTTATAAATTTAAGATTTATTAGATATCCCGAATCATTTCCCTTTTCATTTCGTACACCTATAAGTAATACTTTTTTAATCAGTTTATCAAAAGTACAATATTATATTCCATTAAAAATTTATAAATGATGGCCCATCTACTTATACCTTGTCTTTTAAGACAATATTTTGCATTTTGTATTGTAGTTAAAAAAAGTTATCTTCCAACAGCAAAATTTAAAGTATAGAAAAATTTCGACTACCTTTTCCTGTTTTCATTGTATTGTACACAATTATTTAAATTTTTTAGTTGCAAATAGTCTGAAAACCACAAACAAAGCATCGATCAGTTTTGGTGAAAATGGTTATTCTTTCTATAAAAGCATGCACTTTAAACTTGTAATGCATGTATGTTTGCATGTTTTTATACTCCAGGCTGAAAGGAAATTAAAGAATCTTTTTTTAATATTGTCTTAGTGATGTCATGTTATTTAAATTTAATAATGATAGAATCAATCAAGTGTTACAATAATAGTTTCAATCATTTACAAATATCCATATAGAAAGTCATCTTCAGCTTGGTCTTGTGAGGGTTGAAGGATTGATTTTAAAGAATATAAGTTGATACCAAAATTTCTTTAAATAATTTATCCAAAGTAAACAAATTTATTTTCTCATAGGTACACAGACGAATTTAATGTACGAGAGGATCTAATGGGTCTTGCTATTGGTGCTCATGGAGCAAATATTCAGCTGGCAAGAAAGGTTGAAGGAATTGCCAATATTGAATTGGAAGAAAATTCTTGTACTTTCAAAATTTATGGAGATGTAAAAATTATTAAAACTATAGTTTTTTACATACAATTTAGAGGGTAAGTTGTTTATATTATTTTTTACATTTTAGACACATGAAGCTGTAAAAAAGGCTCGTGCTATATTGGAATATAGTGAAGAATCAATACAAGTTCCCCGCATTCTGGTAGGAAAAGTTATTGGTAAAAACGGCCGAATTATCCAAGAAATAGTGGATAAAAGCGGTGTCGTAAGTATAGAGAATGTATTGAACTTTTATTTCCTTTATTCTAAACTTTTGATATAATTAAGTTAGTTATAAAAATTTATTGCATTTTAGATAAGAGTAAAAATTGAGGGTGATAACGAGCCTCAACCAACTTTTCCAAGGGAAGAAGGACAGGTTCCGTTTGTATTTATAGGTACAATGGAAACTATATCTAATGCCAAAGTTCTGTTGGAGTATCATTTAGCTCATCTTAAGGTAAAAAAATGTTTTCTTACAAGCAGTTGAATTTATATGGATATATAATTGCAATAAAAAATGTAGGAAGTCGAACAATTAAGGCAAGATAAATTGGAAATTGACCAAAAATTAAGATGTATTCATGGACCGACAACAGGCGCAATGCATAGTTTCCAGCCAGCAAGGCGAGGAATGCCAATGGGAATTGAAGAAACTAACAGTACTCGTGGTGGTCGAGGTGGCCAATCTAGAGGACGCGGTAGAGGTAGACCTCCCGCAAGACACAATAGTGGTACGAAAATTTACATTCAAAACATCAAGAAATATTTCAAAAATATTTTTAAAATATTTTTAAAAATTTTATTTTTATTCTAAACATAATATTAAACATTTAGGCTTGCGTCGAGAAGCTTTTGACAGCAATGAAAATCTACCACCAAGAGGAAGTCATCAAGGCGGCCAAGGAAGTTCAGGTGGTCCAAATAGCTACAGTGGAAAACAAGGAGGCGGTAGTGGAGGCGGTGGTGGTCGCCCTTCAACGCAGCGTAGAGATCGCAGGGACGATCGCCGTCGAACTACAGACGATGAAGACATTGTCCTTGATAGTCAAGATGTGTCGAGCGTTGATAGGGGTATGTTGAATTAGAAGTGTTTTAAACTTTCTAATTTTATTATAGAAAAACATTTATAGTTCTTATTTCCTTGTTTAACTTAAATATATAAGTACTATGCACGTTAATCAAAAGCATAATTGATAGCAAATTCATCAATTAGGGATGTAATTACCTGTACATTACAATAAAAAATGTGTGTGAAAGAGAATGAAAAATGAAATCCTTGTGATAGCTAATACACTATTTTATGCATTTCTTTCATCACATTAATAGTGTAAAAGACGACTAATTTAAATAACACGAAAATAACAAATAATATCGCATAGACAGTGTAACCTAAAAAAAATTAGATTTACATCGAAATGCTTGAGATTAACATTAGAAGTAAAACAAACGTTTGTGACCATCTAACTAACCTACATTGTATAATTTATAACTGTATGTATTAACTTCGTGCCTGTTATTAACTAACCCGAGTCTATATATTATTTTTTACAAATAAGTAATGTTAGAAAACTTGAACGAAAAGATTAAAAACCGGCTAATAGATGGTCACAATGGTTTGTATGTATGTAGAGTCGATATCGAGTCTGGAAGGTGGCTCCAGAGGATCTAAAAGACGCTTACACCGCTTTCGTCAGCGCAGTGCTACTCCGTCTTCCAATAGTCGCCGAGGTAAATTATTCGGTCGTTGATCTATTGTTAAGAAGAAATTTATTTGTATTTTTCAAATATTTCACAAGCAAGAAGAGTATTTTAAATTATTAAAAAAATTATAGCATCTGGACTACTGTTGAAATTTATGAGCAATATTAGAAAATTATACTTAAAAAATTACAAAAAATTATTTTTAATCTCATTCAAAAGAAACTTTAATAGTATTTCCAACAATATATTAACAAAAAATAATTTTTTTGGATCCTCTTTAATCCTCCAGTATACTACGCATCCTTATTTATAAGTAGAAAAAGTGGCGTATTTGTGACATGAATTTATTATGTATTGCAGGTAGTAATGCAGGTCAAAATGATCAGACGGTCAATTCGAACGCTGTGAGTAAGGAGGGAACGCCGCCAAACGATATTTCGGCCTCGACGAATAGCAACAATCAGCAGGGTCCAAAGGGTATGCAGCAAAGAAACCGCTATACACGCATACCTCAGAACAGCAAGCCCAAGGAAGCCATGGTCAACGGTACCAGTGGCTAAAGTCTTCTAATGTTCTTTCGACGGCAAACGGCGAACACCCCCCCACCCCCAAGACGAACTGATGGAAAAGAGCGATCGTTTACAAGGGACAGATACATGGGCGTGAACATAATTTTTTAAGTACGACGTGAGAGAAAGCGTGATTGAAACAAAATATAAATGGCTGAAGGTAAAACAGGCATTGAGGTATAAATGCCGAAACTAAAAGAAAGAGTATCAATGAAACAAACACAAAATATGATAAAAGATCTGCCCGCGACGTTATATATATAAATATATATGTATATGTATGTATTATACATGTATATGTATGTATATATATAAACGAGATGTATATTGTAAACCTAGAAATGAGCTACTTACATCAGCACGCAACATGACGCATTAACCTCTACTTACTATGGACTACACACAATTTTTGAAACGCGACATGAAGATTAACCTACGCTCGTCATTAAGACTGTTTGCTACCGATAAGAAAAAACAAATGACTTTTATAATCAATGGTCATTTTCCTTAAAAGTAAAAAAAGGATTAAAAACATTTAAGGACACGTATAATATTCATGCATGGTTTAGTTTAAAAAAGCGATAACAGTGTTCTAGATCAAAGGGCAACTGTTGTTTAAACATGGACGCATTCATTGGGAAACAGTAACAGCAGCAGCGGTCGCACAAATCGGTTTACAAATATAGAGTTAAAGAGCAAGAGAGAATTTTTCCCGTGATTGTGAAATTGTGCCTCATTTTTATACTCAACTCTCAATCGAAGGTGTCCCATTTGCGGTCACTAACTCTCATATAAACAAACACCGTATAATGTCTGAAACGTGTGCTTGAATTAGGGTTTGAGGGAATGAAAAATAATTTAAAGAAAGATCTGACCATGCGTTCGCTGCTTCTGTGTCAATTAATGCCGTATGCGAATTCATCTTAGTAATAGGTGAAATCGTCGACGAAGTAATAAAATACTAAGTCATCATTGTATTAGCCGATTTTGTTATCATTAAGATCAGGAATATCGTCGTTAATCGACAGGTTTCATTATCTGTTCAAAGATAAATGGCAAATTAAATGCCAAAAACTGAACAAAGATTCGAAATTTTGTAAAACGACGGCAGCTGTAGTGAGTCCTGGTTTAAATAGTATCCCAATGATGTTCCTCCCATTTTTTCACTATACATGATTGAGTTGTTCTTTTCTTTTTCTTTCGTTTACAATTACTAGTAATTACTTGAAATACGACTCTAGATTTTTATGTTTCTATACAGAGTGCTAATTAATTGATTAGTTTATAAAAGATTTGCCGATCAAATTGGCTAAAGATAAGATTATAAAAGTAAAAACAATAATCAGAAAATATAAAGCAAAAGAGCGGCTTCTATGTGCATTGTAAAGTTGCAATGCAAGGAAAAAGATTACCCTCGAGATTGCAAAGGGCTAGTTTACATTTTCCTTGGCAAATTAGATCCAATTATGTAAAGTTCGAACTATTTTCCCGGTTTCTCGTATTATTTTCATCCTTGTTTTCTCCTTTATCATAGCTGCGGTAAACGCTTAAATATTGTAATTTGTCGATACACAGAATTATCGATGTTACGGCTAGCCGCCCGGTCTCACACAATGCGATTGTTTTTACGTTATTTATAAAAGGAAAAAAATAAACTTATACTTAGCGATACCAATGTAAGATGTGCCAGAGCGAAGGAATGATACATGTTTTTATGATATCTAGTTGAAGAGAAGACTTAGCGTATGCACGCATACCTTTATTACTATATTATAACTTGGTAGAAATGTGGATGTCTGAAAAAATAATTTAGTTTTACTATACCAAGAGCTATAAAATAAATATGGTGAACACTCATATTAAATTGAAGTGTTATTCAATTTAAAGAGCAAAAAACTGGTATTTCTTCTTCCGGATATGACAAGAACTGATCGGACGTGTCTGATAATTATTGCGAAAACGGATACTAAATCAAGTGAGAGAAATAACAATAAAAAAACATACACCAGTTCATGAAACTATTGTATATTTGACATCTAAATGAAGTAGCTGCCCTATAATATCCGAGAATGTACGCTAGATCACTTTACGGCGGCAAGAAACTGAGATATCCCCCAACTTGCTTGTTTCAGATACATTTGTATTGATTGCAATTTGTGCATAATTTAAGAATAAAACATTTCTGTACATAATTTTTTTTGTTTATTTAAAAACTAATTCAAATCTTTTTACTTTTCAAAACGATCCTTAAAAACAATAACCATTTAGTAACATGAAAAATATTTTATTTACAACAACATACAAATAACAAATATTTTAGCTTGTAAACTTTAAAAAAGTATTTAGGAGTAAAGCCCAACCCAAAGGTGAAAACAACAAGTGTTGACAAAGTCTTCTATTAAACTATAAATATCGCCAACGGTAAAAGGCGTACTTATTATTTTTTCAGATTTCCTGCATACAGCATATAACTCCTGAAATAAATTATGACTAATTACTTGTTTTTATTTTAAAATGCAGGCAAGTATAGATAAAAATATAAATGATTATAATATTAATATTCTCGTTAAGAGTATTGTTTTAAATATTATTCAACAGAAGTTTTTTTGTTCTTTTGATGATTAAAATGTTGAAACAAAATTTGATATAGGCATATTCTATATAGTCTATAGAAATATAGTAATTGTGGACCATATTGGTTATTTAAAAACAATAAGTAATAAGAGAATAATCTGAATTAATACATAGTTTTTCATCAAATGTGGCAATGTTATACTTACTCCTCTAGATGTATGGAGATCAATGGTGAGCATCATAAAAGCCTGTACATAATTTGGATGCAGTATAAGGTGATGTGTGACATTACCATCGGGTGCATTGAACTGTTTATGGTAATCTTGGTACTTGTTCTGCAGAAGCTTTGCAAGTGTCTGGTACCACGCAACTGATTGATTAACAAGTGGGCTAAGCCTCGGATCGATCCTAGACAGCGACTCCACGCAGGCAAGAGAACGCAACTCCGAAAACTCTGAATAAGTCATGCTCGAGCGACTCTCAAGAAGTCGGTTCCACAACAGGTGAGTCCGGCAGTGAAGCGCACCCTGCTCGATCATGCTACTGATGTGTTGTTGAGCGGCACTTGCCTGCGACATTATTAGTTGTTGCATAAGCTGTTCATGCGAGGAATAGTAACCAAGATAATTAACCGATTCCAGCCGAATTTGCGTCAAATTTGAGGAGGCGTTTGTAGACGAATTGAGGACGTTGGCTGCAAGTGGGGAATCGGGTACAGGAGGTGGCGTTGGAGCCAGTGGACTATTCGTCTCGTCTTCGGGATTATTTGAATCAAAGTTCTCAGACTCTTTTAACGAACTTAATGACTCAACCGTGTTTGAATCCTGTGCAAAGATGCATTAAATATTTTTTTAGATATTTCAACTGAATTACGTTAAATCTTATCTAATTTCCAATAAAAAGTATTATTTTACCCATTTTGAGGTTCCGAAATCTCCATGTAGGTCACTCGAACTAGATACGTAATCGCTTTTCGCATGCCTGTTTATGTAGGGCGAAGTGATGGACGCTGGACTAGATTCTGCAGGACTGTCCATTTGAGAGTTCGCCAGCGATTTTACTATGCTGTACACTGTACGAAACTTGCCAATCTTATTATTGCTCTCAACGTCGTGTTTTGGATGCAATTCCCGTTTGCTTGTCAACATAAGATAGTACTTAAGAGTAATCTCGCGGCTTTCATGTTGTGCGAATTGGTTCAACCAAGTAACAATAAGAGTAACATCAAAATCGTCCGTATATTTGGTATCCTGAGCGTCATGATAGCTTACTAAAGGGGTACTTTGCAACTTCACTAAGACATACTGACTGCGTTGTGTATCTTCAGAGTCATCTGACATAGAAAATACCTGCATACCATATGTCTTCTCATGCGATAGAAGATATTGATAGAGAGTTTGCGCAGGTGTTACTAAGTTATTCACTGTGACAATACCTATAATAAAATCATACAACGAATAACGCGAAGTTAAAATATTTTTACTAGTTTGATTATATTATCTAAAACTGGAAGCTTACCACTGTGAATTAAATTTCTGGCATAATTAGGAGCTTTACTATAATATTTATTAAAATCGTCTAAAAAATTGGTAAGATGATAACCATGTTTTAGAGTCCATTGACTATTTCCAGCAATGTAAGAATGTATACATCGTAAATGAAAATCATAGGTGAAGGAATGTAAATGCATATTGATTTTTATTTTATCACAGGCGTCTACAAAACTCAACATAAACTACAAAAGAAAATTCAATAATTTATATAATTATATGTATCCTAACAAAAACTTAGATTATCATTAATTGTATTAACTAATTTGATTAATTACCTGATTAACTAAGGCACTACTGGATTTGGCTTGTAAGCGACTGCACTCGATAACTCTTAGTTTAACAATAAAAAATGGTTCTGATAAATTAATTTCCAGTAGTAAAACTCCACCAAGCATAGACTTTTTCAGGTATGATTCTTGATTAGAAACGGTTTCCTCTTCACTAAAAATTTATTAACGTTAAAATAATTGCATGCAAAATTTTTTTTAACTATTATTAAAAATCAAGAAACTACGTTTTATTATGTGATTCTATCTGAATAGGATTGAATCCCAGTTTTTGAAGATACTGTTTATACTCGGTCAACATCAATTCACAAATTTCATTATGCCATTGAAAAATTATCTTTTTATTGGAAGCATTACTAGTGGTCCTCGATCTTTGTTGCGAACTGGTAGCTGACTGAATAGGAGGTGGTGTTAGCGAATGATCTCTTGTAGCTGCTGATTGTAATCGCCAATTTGGTAAGAACAACAATGGAGTGTGACAGTAATGAATTAATCTTGAATTCTGCTTAAAAGTATGTAGAGTATTTACAGAAATTGGAATATTCGGAACGGTTCCTCGACTTTGCCACATGGTATGTAATTTGTTTAAGTCATCTAATAAGAAGAAAATGGATAAAGATGTTAAAATTAAGTTCAGTTGAAGAGAGAAAATATAAAATAAATTACAAGTACAAAAAATATTATTATACCTTTTGACTTTTTTTCTTTGTGTCGGAGCTCCTGAAAATCATATGCAGCCTTGACGACGGGGTCCGTAGTGTTTGGAGGATACTGGCTGATCGGCTTAGCATCGCGCATTACCTGCCGCACTAACAGATTCCATGGAACAGTGATGCCACCTTTATTTGTTTGAGAGCGACTATTAAGCCTTTGCCACTCCTTACTATCAGTGTTCACAGTAGCTGGAAATTTCACGAGACTTTCCATATCAGTTATTTGATAGAATTGGTTGCTGTTCTGATCTTGTTCATAATTTCTAGTAGACTGATGATGAAATATGCCCAATTTTTGCATCATTATGTTTGAATAAAGATTTGATCTGGATGACAGCCATAAACCTAAATTAGTTACTTGTTTTGTTAACTTCTCGGAGCGTTCTTTCGACCAATTATACATATAGAGAATTATCTGTGAAAAATTGTGAATTAACTAATCCGAATTACTCTTAGTAAATTAGTATAAAAATACATACATGCTGACTTTGTACTTTTGCCAGAAGCAGCCTTTGTCTGGGTATGAATGTCTTTTCCAAAATGAGAGGATTAAATTTTTGAAGTAGTTTTTGATCTAAATTCAATGTGTGTCATTATCTTTGAATATTATTCATTTAAAAATGCAAAAAAGATGCAAACCTTTAGGAATAAGTTGTTCAGATTCGATCTTATTGCTGAATGAAGCTTTCCATTGATTAAAATTTCTGGCGATTAGTATACTTCGTACGTAAGTTCCTTGATCTTCCTTTGTGGGATGACACGGCAAGAAGATAAGATTATTTGTATTTTTCATTTCCATAGCTTTAGGTAGCCACTTCACAGTGCCATCCGCATTCTCTATTGAATTGCTCAGCAGCAGTTCGTCTTGAGATATGTCATCGTTTATAAAAGGCTGCCTACTCCATTGAACAAATGTTCTTGCTGTTGTGTCTACCGCATGACTCTGTATAAGATTTTGCAGTTCCTTCAGTATCACTGGTAATGGATGCCGTCTTTCGAGTCTCACAACGTGTTTTTTTATCGCAGGTACCGAGAGATCCAAAGCAAATTGGAACCAATACGCTAACGTCGTATGATAGACGTCTTTTAGCTTCCCCTTCTCACCTAATAGAATAATAAACAATTATGAGATTGTATATTATACTCAACTAATTTTTTGAATAATATTTCTATGCATTTAAGACGAATATTTTATAAACCAAAACGGACCTAAATCGTAACTATTCGGTTCGTTTTTTATAATACAGTCTTTAGTTTCTTCCAAATCTGGATTAATTGCTTCAGCTAACGGAGTCGGTAAGAAATTGTATTCGGTGATTAAATCCCAGTTTGCATGTGTAACAGTAGCTTTCAATTTTTGTACAAGAGCTTCTAAATTTACTCTACCCTGTTTCCATATACGAAATTCAACGAACGCTTTCTCTGACGCTTTCGTCTCATTATTCTCCTAAATAATACATATTAAAAACATACATAAGTACGATTAAGTTAATTTAATTACAATACTCTTTTTTGAATTTCTAACGTCTGATATTTTCACTGACCCAATAAACGTTAGTTGAAACTATCTCTTCAAAGTTTTCGATTTTAGGACAGCGTGGATACATCGAGTCAAAAATATTTTCATTTTCTGTTGCAATAACATCTCCTTTGCTATTAACGATAGCAATAGCAATACAAGCTATTCCTTTACTTCCACTAGAATGGCTTTGATTGTACAAAAATATATCGCTCTCCGGTACTCTTTTACTCGAGTTGTCCGGCTGCGAGTAATCTTGGAAATGTGAATGTGCTCTAGTATCAGTATATTTAGGCGTGTAGAGGAACTGTAAAATATTCTGGCGTAAATAATAGCCAAGAGCACCCATGTGACGCTGACAGTGTTCTTGCACCGACAGCTGCACGACACTCTCCGGAGTGCGGTACTGCCGTTGAATGAAATGTACATCCGATGGAGTGAGTTTACACATAGGATTTCTTGCGAGCATTACCGACAAGACTTCAAGAACTGCATCGTCCAAACGATTTTGCAAGACTTGCACTAGTTCGCACTTAACCTCTGGACCTGCTTCTGATATACCGTGCACCTGTATTTGAAAAGTTTATTTTCAATTGTTTTACTTTTAAATTTAATTTTTGATGAACAATTGTTACTTATATGTATTAAAAATGTTGAATGTAATAAATTGTAAATGCAACGATAATAAATTTCTATTAAATAATTAATTTGTTAACACCTACCATAAGAACAATAGAATCACCAGACTTATTTAATATATCGGATTCTCTTTCGCCAAAAGAACGGACTCTCGGTCTAAGCAGATCCATAGCTGAAACAGAGGTCGACGTTGTCTGATCTCCCGAGACACCAAGACTCTTAGCTTGTGATAGCGAGGCTATGCTACTGCTACGCGAAACCATCAACTTTTCATCACTCTCCGAAAGCTTGTTACTCTGCAACGGCCGATCATCACTGCTTCGTTCGTGTAACCGCAAATAAAACACGTTACCATTGCTCTCTTGATACACGAACATGTTATTGCGATTGTTTACGGAGAATCTGTTAAGTACTGCTTGCAAAGCTTTGATACCACGGGAAAGTCCTGTCTTACCGGGCCCAGTTTTCAAGCGGTGGTGCAAACAAAATGGAACTTCCCACACTATAGGACAACGAAACATACCCGGAGATATGCTTGATCCACCTGTATGAATAAGAAAAGAATGAAAACTAAATAAACTCACATTTTATGTTATTTAAAATAGACTAATGTTGACAAAACAAATATTGCAATTAGAATGAGGTACATTACAATTAAAAAAATCTTGTACCTGTACTACCGCTATGATTTGGCAATGTCGATGAATTGGTGTCGCTACTACTTTCAGCAGATTTCCACGTATGATCCTCAATAGATTCAGGTTCAAGTAATGAATCACATGTACGCTTATCATGCAAATCACACAATAGTAAATACTGATTGACCTTACGGCAAATGGCTTTTATCTGGGATACGGTTGTCCTCTGTACTTGCTGATATCTATCAACCTCTGGTGATGTGAGTTCAAGGAAACGACAATGAAAATAAACGTTGACCTGATTATTCTCAACCCGCAAAATTAGCCAGAAGTTTGGTAGTAAGTCACGGCGTTTATCAAGATCGATGAGCCACTGGCATTCGTCTTCGGAGTCACTGCTATCCCCTTCATAGCCATCGTCTGTACCAACTTGATTATCACCTATGCTCGATATCTCTGAGTGACAGCCAGGGGGATCCCCTGAATCTTGTTTTTTCACTTGTGAAGTTGAATCACTTGTCGTTGGTAAATCGTCAGGAAAGTTGGATGCGTTATCAAAAACTATGAAACATGTATAATGAATAAATATTTTATCTAAATAAACATTCTCCTTCTTATTTTTAAACATGCTCACCTTTACAATTTATTTTATGTTGATCTACGGAAACGGTTCGTTCGGAAGCACTATATTGCGAGACCTCGTTTTTAGTATCAGTTAACTTAACAAAATAGAATAAAGAACCCTGTTGGTGAATGCAATATTTGTCAATCGTTAATTTCTTCAGTTCTTCAGTGAAACGGGGCAGACTACTTTCGGCTGAGAAGACAAAATGCAAGGGAACCTTATCCATATAACAACTACTCCTATTATTTGATTCTTCTATATGCTTTGCAACAAAATTCAGAGTCTCCTCGGTAGGTGAAGATCTATCCAGTAGTACAGCTGCTGTTTCGTCTCTGAGAAGCCAATGGATCTCCTCAATAAAGTTCCAAACAGCGGAGTATTGGTGAGAGGGAAGATTAGCTAAACCTTTATAGACTTGTTCTACCTTCAAACGATTGCATTCGATCAAAGTTGCCCTCTATAGTTTCAGTGCCGGTACGCGTGCTGCCCTCGCTGCAGTATGATGTTGTCCGTAAATCACCTGGCGGATGTTCAACACTTACCTACAAACAATCAAAATATATTTAAATATTGCCTATAATTACAAAATATAAGACGAATGAAAAATATTAACCTCCATGATCTCTTTTGGTAGATTCAGGCAGATTATATCAAGTGTCACTTTTAAACTACAGGAGTCTTTCAAATTGTAATCATTCAAGTTTTTGGTGATTTCAGTAAAGCAAGTTGGAAGTAATTTTACGGCAGTACTCGAGAAGCTTGATTTGGAATGAATAGAACAATTGAGCTGAAGAAAAAGCGGCTGTTCACGATCATTGTCAGGATCTGGTTGCAAATCGCTGATGAATGATTCAGTTGATTCAGAGCTTTCCGAAGGCTTGGAACGATCGTGCATATCATTTTCAGACCACATTGCAGTACCAATATAATTAACTATGGAATTAAAATATATAAATGACATAAAAAACTACACATATAGAAAATAACACATACATATAGAAAATGCGGCTACCTTTTTTTAAGGAACTGCACATTTTTTCGTTAATAACATCTGAATCATTCTTAAAAAGAAAATACAAATAAATATTACTGTGCAGTGTATCTAAATAATATTATTTCAGAACGATCTTAGTAATGCATCAAAACGAACCAATTTATCTGATTTCCATGAAGGTAAGCAGTAGTAAAAATCAGGATGTACAGGCACTTGCTTGAATGATACATTAATTATCTTTTTAAACTTTTCTTTGATGAGTGTATGAATATTGCGCATTTCACTGCATGGCGATTCATCATTGGTATGGGGCCCGAGGTGCCGACATACTGCTCGCAAATAATCCGTAATATTAATTTCTATGAGGCACTCCTCACATTGCTCTACTGCAGCATCCATATCATCGTAAGTCAGTGGTTGCTGGAGAATTAGCGATTTATAGGCTGCGACGACGTAAGATTGACAGTGGGCAAGACTAAGAACCTTGCAATGCTCTGTCAGATTTCGTTGATCTGTTTTCATTAATTAAATCATTATTTAATTTATGTTTATTACGTAACATATTTAAATTTTCAGCTACATTTTTGTTTAAAACAAAAGTTTTTTTAGAGTTATTTTATTTTTTTATACAGCTATATATCTTGAATATAAAAACGTAGAAGAGTTATTACCGCTAAGGACATTATCCGAATCTTCACTCCTTGGTTCGGGTGATGTGGGTTTCACATTGTCGCTCGACTTGAGATTAACAAAATCTTCACAAAACTGCTCGCCTACGCGAAATGTGTGGTCTCGATATATGTCCCTGAATTTTGGCCTTTCGAGTTTTTCGATTAATGCATCAATAAGCAAAGCCAGAGAACAGTCGTAGACATAAACCGGAAGCACAATTCCGCGTCTCGAGTTGCTTTCATGCGATATCGGTACCTTTTCATAAAACTCCGTCATCTTGGGAGTACTAAAGGCTAGCGCACTCTTGAAGTAATCCAAATCACTACTTTCCTAATTAGTAAAATGAAACGATAAAATTGAAACTAAAAAGTCGTTAGATAATATTTATTGATACATATGCATAGAAGAAAGATCGGCGTAATAAAAGCGACATAAGAAAATTATGCTAGACAAGAAATAAGTCATAATATTTTACATACAGAAGTAGGCGTTATATAGTGCGGATAACAACTTCAATTATAATACTCAGTCTCTACTCAATCATAAAAATATTATTTAGAAAAGCATCTATTTAAATCATTAATCAATTTCAAAGCAATAATATCAACATTATTAACACCACTTATGCATACGTATATGCAACACACATGCAAATTTTAGTAGAAAACTCCAGATATAGAATTGAATAAAAATCATGTAAATTATTCGGAACATCGTCGAATATATAGTAAATACTGTGGAAAGCAAGGTGGAAAGCTGTAATCGATTTAAACGGTTAGCTATAAGTATAATTGCTTAACAAACTACCTATATAATTAGGGTGCACACACGCAAAACATTTAGTAATTATTTTATTTCGTGTAAAGTAGATGAAGCTAAACCTTTATTAAATAATTTATTGCAATCGTCTGTCATTGGATGAAATAATAAATTTAAAATGCCAATCAAATGAGGAATCGAAGGCCTTTAATCGTTTAATCGTGCAGCAAGAAATGTTTTTTCTAGTTTTATTCTTTTACACTAAGAGAAGCTATTTAGAAATTTTTACCATACTATTTAGTAAAATTATCTCCATCTTATCAAATGGAAAAAATTATCAAAATTCTAATATAATGTTTATTATTTTATTACTGCTTCATATATTATCTGATCATTTTAATACAAAATTTAGTAATTTTTTTAATTGACTAGCCTGTGATCATTTTTTCAGAGAGTACATGGGAAAAATTGAAGTAACATTTCTCTTGAATGTATCTATACGATGACCAATTGATTATTAAATTGCAAAACTTGATATGTCTTAAAGACCTTTAAATTTATATAATCATTTAAATTAGCTCTTTTTGAGCAATCTTTGTTGTATTTGAGCTTTTAAATAACAAATTTTCTTATATTTCTTAAATACAATTTAATTGAAAATTAAAAAAATCCTTGGCAATTATTTATCAATATAGAAATTCGAGAATAAGTTCCATACTATACACTACCAGTAAAATTGTAAGGTAAAAAAAATATTTTACCGCAGTTTCGGCGCGATTTCTTTGAATTGGTGAAGTATCACCAGACTGAGAGGTTTCTCCATCCCCACAAACCTCGACCTGCTTGTACTCCTGGTGCTCGCTTATCGAATCATCCGGCTGTTGGGAGAAAACGGGCGTTGTAAGCGCGAGGCGATCGGCTTCATCTCCCGTGTGTCCGCTCATCAGCTGTATGTCGCATTCGCCTGCCGGCAGAAGCGTTACCAATACGTGGGTAACACTTATTCCTTTAATGAAGCACCGCCAACGTGGATGCGGCATCGCCTTCCTATTTAGTGACGCTTCTGTACAAACTGAGGTACAAACAGCATCGATCGATGGAAATTTAAACCATTTAATACAATACTTTATATTTGCTCTGGAACTTACGAAAGTCATTAGATTCTATTCGCGTTAAGTTTAATAACAAGTATAACAATAAATAACGTATGAATTTGCTAAAGAGAATGTTATAGATTTCAAAGCGTTCTAAATTGGTATAGTCTATAAAAAATGCATTTACCATTATTGCAAAATAGAGGCTTGACCCCTTCTTCCCTTGGCCTTGATATAAGCATTGATGTGAACCTATCTGATTCCGCTGCACTTAATATTAATTCTTTATTATGTAAATTTTTTATATGACTTAATAGACCTTCCATCATAATTCGATTTGCATTTTCTCCTTGAAGTTGATCGTTGTGATCTACAAATGTTATACAACAAATAATCAAATATCCAAAGCTATTATTTTTACCTGATGCATAGTAAAAATGAAACTTTATAGTTATTTGCAGTATATAGATAAAAAATTAATATACATAGATATATTACACATTTTATACGTAATTTTATAACATACGTAATTATATAAAAGAATAAAATAATTTTGAAAACGTCGATTAAAAATTTTAATCACTAAATTCAATCAAATTAATTAAATATTTTTAATCAAAATAATGCTTGAAAATATGTTCAACTTTTTACACCTAACAGAAAAATAGAATAAAAATGTTGCCTAACCATCGGCAAACATAGAAAACAGCAACTCGGCCTGTTGACATTTGGAAAGAATGTTAAGAGTATCAAACTCAAATTGCATAGAACGAACTCGATCGTCGAATAGCGGATTTTCCATAATATCCGCGTACGTTGGACGTCTTAACGTTTTCCCTGGAGCTATTCCATTGTTTTGATTGTTACTGTTGGTATTATTACTAGCGGATGGCTGGTGTTGACTAACAGAGAGGCCAACTTGTATCGGATGCAGATCACTAGTTGATAACTCGCTGCTTTTATCCAGCGGTACCACTTGGCACATAAGACTCAAATGTTCCAGGGTTAATAGGGCGTTGATACATTCCTTATCTATCTTCGAGATCTGTATTTTTGGATCAGTCGTTACGTATAAGTATAAATTATTTGTATAATAGGTAAATGATTACATTACGAAAAAATTGTAAAAAATTCAAAATCATAAAAAATAACAAATTAGTAAGACAATTGTGAATGCTACATATTCAATACAATATAAAATATTACAATATTAAAGCATATGTCTCGGCATATGTAATAAAACATATCAACAAAAGCTTAAGCTTGTCTGTTTGTTTGATTTTGCCATGAGAGAATGATGTGCACTCGGATGTGCACTCGGATGTATAGGAAATTTGGTGCAATCGCACCTGTTGATAATTGTCGCATGCACAGCAACCAAAAAAATATCGAATCTGAAAACACATATTTTCTAAACGATACGGGAATTCCTAATTGTCCGTGATAACTTCATCAATAATGAAAAATAAATTCATACAATAAACAATGTATGGCTTATTTATAATTATACTTATAAATATTGATATCAGTATAGTACTTATTATGCACATGTGTCATATCAATATATATTTATCATAAATTAGAAATATTTGATAACAATGTTAATGTCAATAACAATAATTTTTGATATAAAATTTATACAGTAAACCATTAGATAAAATTTAAATCTATGTTCAAAAATGTATTCAAAGAAAATTTTTAAAGTATATAATATATTTATAAGCTTTTAAGGTTTATTTTAACGTAAATATTTAACGATTAAGATTTATCTTAAATTATTATAATGTGATGCATTTTGATTGTGATAATAGTATAGTATAAACATATTCACTGGAAACATGTACATGTACTGTTCCCTGCATATGTATACTTTGTAATTTACTTTAAATTTCAGAATATCATGATAAATAGCTAAAAAATTGATATCTGATTGATGCTTAAAATTTATTTTAAACAATAGTTTAATGGCTACTCAGTTGCATATAAAAGGAGTTATTTTTTGGTTTCTTAAATTTAATTTATAATTACAGCAATCCATTTACTAATAATATTGCAGATTTGTACTTTTACAAACTGTTATGATGACCATGATTAACTATCGAGTTTTCTCTTTTAAAATATTAATTCCCAAAATCTAATAGTTATGTTTTCTTAATTCATTTTTTAACTACTGACTAGCGTAATGTAAGTGGAAAATAATAAATTCATTTAAATTTAGTAGAAATAAATATTTTAATATAAATCCATACTTAATTGGGTAAATTTTAAAACATAAAGAATATAATATTTTTTATTATGAGAGAATTTCGTTTTATATAAAAGCTAAATAAGATTAGTACATGATGGAGAAAATTACAAAAATAGTTTACAAAAATTACATAAACTTTTCAAATGTATAACAAATTGTGATATCGCAGTATTCAGATAAAATGAACCAATCGAAATTATTTCCTCAAGTACGTTGTCGAAGATTCGGGGTCCCAGGAATAAGTTGGAGGAGTGGAATCTCGCTTAACCACAAAGCGCAGAGACCACTGCTCCACTTGGACCTCGAACCCCAATTTATTTCCCCTGGCTCTTCGTAGTGTAGATAGACAATTATTTTCACCTCCTAATTTTGAGATCTATCGGGCAACCTCGAGCTGGAAGAGTTAGATCTGGCAAATTCACCAGAACGCACGATGACTCGTTGTCTAGATCCCCGCTTCCAACTCAAGGGCACACGGACTTCGGGAACGGTGACGAGATCTGAGCGAAATGAAAACTGAGATGTGCGTTTAAGGATACTTGGAAAGAATCTGTGTTGATCTGATCAATTAGGTGTTCGCTTTACTATTTCATGTTTTTTTGTTTCCCTTCATAGTCTCTTCTCTTTCTCTCTCACTTTCGTGATCTGCCTTTATTCTTTCTTTCATGTTTTTTATTTTATGGAAATTATTTCAATACAGTAAAGTAAACCGTAGTAAAGAAAAATGCGAATTTAACACTAATAAAAACTTATTAATAAAAAATTAAGTTGTGAATGTAAAAATTAAGCTTATTCGAACATTTTTTATATATTTACTAGATGTCGAAAGAAAGTTAGTATCTTTATAAGAGTAATTTTTTGTAATATAATGTTATCTTTTTCAAGTGTTACTTTATAATTTTACGCACTTTCATTTTATTCACTATCATAAATAATATGGAATCATGGAAATTATAGATTATTGATCATGTATGATTTATCGAATGCTTTATGAATAATGAAATAGATTCTAAATAATTTACAATTGCATTCAGATTAGATATATTATTAATCTAACTGAATATCTTTAAATTTAATAAAATATTAATACGATAACTTTCCTTGACATCTTCATAGAAAGCATTTTAACTTGGCTTAGCTAATTTTAATATACGTAATATCATTTCACTACATTTATTCTACACTCAGAAATCGAAAGTTCAAAGAAAAAAAAGAGACCCACACTACTGGATACTCGACGTTTCACCACCTGGCAATCGCACCTCGCTACTAGCACCTCAGATTCTCCCAGTTTTTTTTCATCGTGCCATATTATCTTTAGTTGAGGCTCGAACTCGTGATAGGAGTGGGCGTGAGATTGAGGCGACAGTAGATCGATAAGGCGACGACTCTCTTATCTATGGGCCGCAGGCACGCACGATACCCAGCATTTTTCGTTGACAGAAAAAATGTTCCCTTTTATATGAGCAAACTGGCGCGCGGACCTCATTCTCGCACCGCCTCGCTTATCTCCGTTACGAGACTCTTCATATATGAATCTTTATCTTGTAGGAAACGATGCTTTTCCCGCTTTCTTAAAAGTTCTGTTCTTTTTAAAATACTATTTGAGTGTCGCTTACGCAACATGCGTACGTGGACTATATCGTATCATAATACACCATAAAGCCATGTTTTATCAATAATACTTTCAATTTATTTCAGGTTTTAAAATAATTATCTTTTCGTTTAAATAGTTTTAAAGGAATGCTTTAAAGGAATAGATTTAAAAGAAATTTTCTCGATCTCTATTTGAAAAATTCTGTAAAGTAAGAATGCAACACAAATTTAAAAATATAACACAATCCGTAAAATACACTTCAAACTCAGGTAAACTCTTATTAAAAAATAATTGTCAAAAATTTAATAATAATGGATATATTTTTGTTAAAAAATGCAGGTTCACTATTATGGCAATATCAACAATTTTTGCAGCACTAGCATTTGATTCAACACTTAACTAAAAGAAAGAGAGAAAGACAAGTCACTCAAAGACACTAGTGACAAACCCGATACTATATATACCTGCCAGGGTCATCAAGACTGATACGAATAATAAAGATACTCGTTTCAGATACTACATACTCTCTTAATCGATATCGATGCTGGTATTACGATGGCCCTACCGTGATAATACTAACTAGTGAGATTGTCGTTGCATCGCCCAAAATTATCACCCTTGTATTTGCTTGGATTGACAGCACCAGATTGGCATACTTGCATTCAATGGAATTTTAAGGGCAATAAGGGTCACATATCTTAGTGAAAATGTGATCTTAATAGTATATTTTAATACAATACACGCGTATATTATAGTTTTGCTGTGTAAACAGTTATTCTAAACAGATTGTTTTAAAAATTGCTCTAGTACTTCATATGTGTTAAAAAAAACAGCAAATATCATTAACATACAAATTATTATAATAATTTTTTACTTATAAAATAGATGTAACAAATTTAATCATTTGTAAATAAAATAAAATATTTGTGTTATTATCACTTTTAAGTATTTTTTTACATAATTCTTAAAAAAAAGAAATTTCGATAATATTTCCATTTATACAATATTTCTAAGCACAAATTTCAACCTTCATATTGTATTACTAACATGTAATTGCTACGAATTTATAAATATTCTAATGTTTTGTCTATATAAACAGTTGATCTTTACTATTTAAATACTTTAAGTACAGAGAAGTTTAATATTAGACTTATCATATAATAATTTTACTTCTTGTAATATCGACATTTAATCAAAAATGTAAACTATAGAGATAATCTTATTAAAATGACAAAACATCATTTTTTATTTCGGTATCAATAACTTTGCACTTGCTTTAGATAAGTAAATTGCTATATAGCATTAATTATATAATATAAAAAAAATTTTAATAACGGGATCTCGATTACCAACCAGTGCTTCTGCATTATCGATAATATATAATTACCTAACTTGAATAACAATATACATGAGTAGAAAAAATATAGAGATAAATTTATTAAACACCCAAATAAAAATCCTACAGGATAATTCAAAATTATGTAAAAATAGAATCTTGAAATTGGAATTGCTGATTCTGGTAATATATAAGAATATTATTATTATTCTTGTTTTCCATTTGCTTTAAACATTTTCTTGATAAATAACAGATGTTTTAAACGTATAAACAATTATTATAGTTGAATTAATAATTTTTTATATATTATATCATGTTCTAAAAATTTTAGATTTTCTGATATAATTAAAACTTTTTTATTTTATTATTTGTCATATTCTACAGATATTAATCATTAAATTACTGAATCAATTGTCATGCTTATTTAGTAGACTTATACGTTTATTTCAATTTATGAATCAATATATAGTATTGCGTAAATAAAAAAAGAAAAGTTAAAAGTAATAGGTAAAAGTAAATATAATAGAATAATGATTTATTCTGATAGTATTATGCTTCAACATCTCTTCAATATCCTGTTTTACAAATTCAAATTTTTAATCTGCATTTTCGAAATTCTCCGAAGAAAAATTTAAAATGGGGGAACCAGTAAATTTATAAACGCAAAGTTAAAAAAGTAAAGTCAATATAATAAAGTGCAATTGGTTAAATAATTTTCCAAAGTATTTGTGTGGCTCAGTATCTATCCGAATATAGACAGAGGATGAAATTTTCAATGTCTTCGACGGCTGTTTGCCAAATGAGATAGCGCGTGTGTTCTTTCTCTTGCTTACCTAACAAAATAAAGCACTTTAGAAAACGGCTGGACAGAACGAATTTTAACCACTGATTACGAGTTTTATCAATGCGGTCTGGCAAGATAAGGTAAGCTAAAGAAACTTGGGTCTGGAAATAGAGTCAAATTTTTATGATTGTTCTATAGCTTTCATTGCAAAAAATTCAGTTTTTAATTTGCTACATTTTAATCGTATTCAATAATTATACTTCAGTCTTCCTCAAAACATTCAACTCTCATACATTTGGTGAATTCATATACATGCATATGTGTATGCATGTACATAATCGGAAATCGACATTCTATAGTTGAATAGATAGCCATATTCTACACATATATGTGTAATCAGTAGTACTTGTGTACTGAAACTTAAAAATGTAAGATGTTCTTATCTTATAACGGTTGGTGTAAGGAAAAGAATAGCGTAATTCGTAATTACGATATCGTATAAAAATGAAGGAACTTTTTAATTAACAAAAAGTTTTTGTTTAATAATTAAATCGTAAACAATATGATGTAATTAATAAAAATCTGCAACATCTACGTTTTAAATTGTCTGATACCGTTTAAGGTCTAACAACATTTTTAACTAATGAAAATTAAAAAATTTTATATACGAAATTCATAAATAGTTGAGACCCAGCAAGGAACGAGCTACTGTACTCTACCGAGTCATGATCATAAAAATGATGTCGAAATAATAATGTACTAGCCATTTTATACGTTTCGATATAAGTATTTAATTATAGGTCAATTAAATCTTTTTGATTCATAATTTTCTCCATCATAATATAGTTATAATAAGGTTTTACTCACCGCATCAGGAAGTTGGTTATATTTAAGTAAATGCATGTAAGCTGACTTTCTTGTAGTTGTCAAATCAACATGACCACATTGAGGTTCAATCCAAACTTCCATAACTATTTGGAAATCTCCATTTGCTTCATTATCTTCATTTCCGTTGTCTCCGTCTGCGGTCCCTATTTTTAATAAATAATTCTTTTATTATTAACTTATAATTACAATAAAGGCTTATATATAAATTTGATAGCAGTACTTAAAAATAAAGCAAGAAGTTTTTAAGGGCTGAAAAATCATCACAAGTCAAAATAAGTAAGTATTTAGTGAACATTACAGTATTATATTCAAAATTTTGATAATTTTTAATATATTAAAATAAGATAAAAATTATGATATGAATATTTTATTTTTAAATAAAGCTACATTTAAAACTTTAATTGACCTTCATCTGTATCATCTTCTGACGCACTATCTTTTTCAATTCCTGGCCCAACTATAACGTGCGGAGGAAATAAAATATATTGTACTATGCAAGGATATGTTATATCCCCACTATCAGGTCCTCTTAATTGTACTTCCATTACTGTATTTAATATGCCAGCTGCAGAATATGCAAAATGAAAACCTTCTGCTAGACGTATTCTAAAATAAAAAATATTGTTTAAATTAATTATTTTCAATTTAAATAAAAATTTAAGAATCTAAAACTAACTTTGTAATAGTCGACAAAATTCTAGCCACTGCAGCAACGTGTAGTCTTGGTAAATTAATCGCAGGTACAATTTGTAGGGACGGTTTTTTAAGTAACCAAAGCCACCTCGTGTGATACAAGTATCTACTAAGAGTAGTTGTTGGGCTTCCCCCTGGAATAGCAGCATTCCTAGCAATAATCTGGGAGCCATCAGGAAAGATCACTGTCCTTAAATCAATAGGCATCCTTTCGTATTTAATTAAAATTTTCTCAAGCGCTTTGTGCAGTATTATACAACAAGGTATCTCCCTTTGCTCAGTTCTGCGACTTGGTAGAGTAAGCTGTGAAAGTCGCTCTAGCAAATCCGTGATGACATTGTGGCGTACAAGACCTTCTGTACCACCAGCAAAAGCTACATTAAGAACGACACAAAGGGCTTTGCAACTAATATTAATTAAGGAGAAAGAAATAGGTGGCTTTTCAGCTTCTTTGTGAATAAATTGCACATAAGTGTGATTCTCTACCAAAACAAAGGTAGCCCAAGTTTTCAACATGCTATATAAAACAGCTGCAGCTTGGCGGTATTGAACGCTTTGAAAACGACCACTTTGGTTTGCTTGATGAAGATGTTTCGATAGCGGACGGTCATGAATCAGAATAAGAGTAACACGTTGAGAATGTAACCAGCGTGGCCATTGGTGTGGCTCAAGTAACACCACTGGTTGCCAGATTTGACCAAATTGAGGACACGCCGCATCACTGAAAGCATACCATTGGTTCTTAAAAGTCTATTTTAATAATAGTATGAATATTTTAATATATTTATATAATTGATTAATCTCATGAAACAAATTTATATTTCTAGAAACAGTTATTTTCTTATATTTCATGAAACAGTTATTTTAAATAATAAAGTATGAATTACTTCTTTTAAATAATTTTTTTTTATTACTTTTTTTTTGTCAAATTCCAACTGTTATTTAGTGCACTTTTTGTGATTTTTGTAAACGATCGGTTATTTAAATTATTATAGAATTTCATTACAATAAATCCTCTTTTATTAAAAACACTAAAATATACCTCAGTTGAATGGAACTTGACGAAGACGTCGGTAAGTAAAATAGAGGCATGCCACTTCTAATTGTGTCGGGAACATTGTACCAAGTCCATCCGATACCCGGAAACCAACTAAAATGAGCCAGCATATTGTCACCTTCAGTTAATGATGTAAGAACAGTCCAAAATCGAGATACCATGTTTTGTCTATACTGCGACTTCAATGGTTTCTTCGACAAACATGTTATATCGTGTAAAAATTCATACGGTGCTTCTATCGTGATCGTATATTGTAAAGTATTGCAAACTGATAGGGACTTTAAAAATCGGGGACATGTTACAAGGTACTCAATAAAAACATGAGTTTTCCAAGGCAATACGAAGCATATTTCTAAAAAACCGTCTCGCAAGGTAATTTTTTTTATTAAATATCCCTCACGTAATCTACAACACAAAAGACTATTTAGAGTGCAGGTTACTTGATCATCACCCTGTTTTTTTCTGAGTAGTTGAGGAGGTTCATGGCCAGAAAATAAACTATTTTTTGTGTGCCATGCATTTGGACTTAGATTTACAAATGCACATTCAATCATACGATATAGCTGCCAACATAGTAAATTAGTTTGATATTTGTTCATATCTATTCCATTTGAGGTAGTCTAAAATCAATTTTTTAATGTATCAAAACTACAGTACAGATTAAACCGACTGCAATTAACTATACTTATGAGAAACTATTGTTACCGGAAAGACAGTCATGTAGCTTCCTAAAGTCGCAGTTGCAAGAAAACGTAATAAGTCTGGGTATGGCACTAATCCATTAGCATTATGAGGGTGATATGAACTTCCAACATGTAAGAAACTACATGCTATTGTCGTTGCTCGTAATTGTTGAATCACTGAGTCCAAAGCATGAACATCATTGACTCCAACAATACCATCTGTTACTATAACTAAATCTGGAAATAATGAGAATAACAATTTTATTACCATGCAATGATTTGAATTATAATTGTTTTTTACTTACGGGCACAACTTTGTTCTGGTAAAAGTGACAAGGCTAGCATTCCGTATCTTAACATGTTAATAAAACCTGTTTCTGGTGACACCATGGCAATAGTTGAAATATTATTATTAGCATTTGTCTTGCCAATGCTAGTACTACCTTCTTCAAATAGGCCACCCACTAATCTTTCGCTTTCTGCTCTTACTGATTCTAATTGTAAATTGACTAAACTTGTTACTTGAGCAACTTTTTCTTCTAATAAATTTAATTGAGACTCTATTACTTGCATTAAATTAGTAACATTTTTCATTGTGACTAGCCAGCCTTGAACTAAAACTTGTTGAGCTGGATTTGAAAAAAATGGAGTATGCACTATCACAGTTACATAAATTTCTGGATTAAGTATTCTTGTACTGCCAGGAACAATAAACTGTAGAAAAATTAATTTAATATATATATATATATATTTCTCAACATTATTACATATAATATTATTTCTTTTTCTTACTTACTGGTCTTGTTATACCTTCAAGACACCTTTTTGTGGCTGAACATACTTCATCAATTACAATTTCACCATGTTGAATATCCTAATAGTTTAAAATTAATTGAAATTATTGTAATACTAATTGCTTAAATAGTTCACTAATTACATAATTTATATGATTCATTTGTATAATCAACAATAATTATATATATGCAATAGACACTTACAACTGTAGCAAGAGATGGACTAAGATCTAAACTAAAAACCATTTTATATTTATGAGCTAGAAATTTAACAGAAGTTGATGATGATACTTTAAAAAGATATTGATGGCTATTTTCTGAGCACCATGAATAGATTTTATCTTTTGGGAGTACTGAAATAATTTGAAGTTCTGGTGCTTCTTCATAATCTATATCAGGATTTTGAATTGAAATAACTGTATCCAAGTGTTGAAGAACCCATTGTGCCCTCACATTACGTGATATTGGAAAGTCTTTTTTCATCAATAGATATACAGTATCTGCTTCGAGCACTGGTGGCTTCTATAACATTTATAAGATTTAAAATTAATTTATAAACAAAATATTTGGTTAGAGTAATTTCATTAAATTATAATATCAAAAGCAATTTTTAATTAATTAATATATTTACATTCAATATAAATACACGTGACTCTAACTTATTAAGTATTTCTTAATATTTTCTACTACTGCTTCAATTTACATTTTTTAAATCATAACTAACTTTATCAAAATTTAAAAAGGTTGAATACAAGTTAAACGATAATATAATATTTAAGTTACATTCGTACTAAATAGAAGAATTTGAATATTTTTTAAAGAATATAAAAACAACACCAAAAGAAAATAAAAACAAAATAAAATATAACAGCAAATAACAATAACAAAGCATATTTTACAAAGTATACCTCGTTTTCTGAAATTTCCATATTAATTTTCGGTTTTACTAATAAATATTACACAATATCTGACAGACTTTGATTTGTTGACAAACTGCTTCACAAATATTCTTACTAAATTCACCATATACCATAATTCTTTGTGTATTTGATATAAATATTAAGAAGGTCATGTTTGCTACAGTTTGTTGAAATAGGATGACTTTTTAGAATTTATTTATTTATTATGTAAATGAAATTTGTGACTCTTAGTAAAGTTTCGACACTATAGAATGTAATGTTTTCGATAGTAAACATAACCTGTATTCTATACCATTTCCCGTGCGTAATAATGCATATATACATCTTCTATATATAGATTCGTTTGGGTTCATCTAAGCATGACACAGTGCACTTACATGCACATGGGTATGTGCAAAAATTCATGGCTGTATAATAACTAATTATGCAATAGAAAAATTAAAAAAATATTGAGAAATTAATAATAACTATTGTTTAGTAAAAAATTTAAAAGTAGGCTAATCGTAATTAATATATTTAATAATGCACGAAGATGAAACAAAAACAAATTTCACAAAGCTTTATGAACATTTATTTTCAAAATCATAACATTATAGAACGAGATCCACAAAAAGAGCTATTATGATCTCAAAAACGAAGTATTTTCAAAAGAAAATTTCAGAAGAATACAGACTTTACGATTAATAATATAATATATAATGTTACGGTATAAATTAAGTAATGGCATTGCTACTATGACAAATATGCAAAAATTAGTATGAAGTTAACAAAATAATTTCACTTATACCTGAGCTTATATTATGTACTTATACTTATACTATATATGGTGTTTTAAGTAATCGAAGTCAAATCATTTGTTTTTTGTGAGCATTACTTTCCAGAAAATATTATAATAAATTCTCATGTATAATAAATTTAACATGAGTAAGTAATATAATTCGCACTAATTCCTTATCCTTATTACAAAGCTTCGATAAAATCTTATAAAGATAAAATAAAAAAGTTTTAATCTATATAGGCCACTTGATTTAGAAAAAACTTTATTATTAATAAAAAATATTATTCTCTATACCTGTAATCATTGATAAGTAAAACTACATTCAAATGACGGTTATTCGCTAAAATAAAAAGAATTAAGAATCGGACTTTTTATTGGTGAATATACTACTTAAAATTATTGCAAGCTTAAAACAATAAATTGCTTGTGTAATACTGGCTGCTGCGCGCTTTGATTCGTAAAAATTTACAAGCAATGCAATACGTCTGTACTGTGCGCAAAGCGCGCCAATGCACGCGCTACATTCCGAAAGTCGAAAGTATCAGAACGGCAGCGCAGAGCGTCGGTCTCTCCCTGAACTATTTACCGTTGCGTGTTTGCGAGTTGCGTCACTGACGACCAGATAATGCTATAACACGAACATTGAGGGAATGTCCACTGTCCAGTATAGTACTGTGCAGTCGTCAGACGTCAGCCCCCTGCGCCTACATAGTTCGCTCGAGACGTCAAGAGTCGTGGGACGGGGGCAGAGGGACCTCGAGCAAACATCGGGGTGTTTCTGATATAGGACACACTCGTATAATCATTTGCTATAGGCTAACTTATAAAGTCGAAACTTGTGATTTATTTTTTTTTCCTTCAGGTGATTTAAATTGTGTAAAGCATTTGTTAAAGTGATCTAGATAGTAGTAGAAGTCATAATTAGTAAAGAATATTATCCTACATTAATTTCTTTATTTATATCAATACACAAATATATATATATCAATTAGTTAATTAAAATTAACAGTAAATTATAATTCATAACAGTGTTGGCATTAAAAATCAAAGGTTATGTCTCTTTCATAGTTTTATTTTATCTCATGTGAAAATATACTTTTGTCTCTGGTAAATATAATTAATAGAAATTAATTACTTGTACAATCAGCTGTGTCATTCATTTATCAGCATTTAGGTAATTATTTTTATTTGGTCATTTATTGCATAAGTCACAATTGCACAATTTTCTTATTTCTATAAGAAAGTTTATTTCTATGCGTAATTTAACTGAAACAATACTTAGTAGTTTGATATCTTAATAATATACAATTTAAATTTGATCTTCGGATAATGTAACCTTGAAAAAAAATTCCGGAGCAAAAATTAAAGGATTAGACAAAAACTGTTTGGCATTGTAATTTACTAAAATGTATTGGTTTATATAGAACTTGAATAATTTAAAAATCAAAATTATAATAAATATTAAATAATTAGGATTTAGAAAAATGGGTTCTCGTGTCAAGGATATACCAAATTATGGATTTAAAGTACAGTTGGATCATGAATTTCCAGAAAAATGGTCGCAAAAAATTCGACCAAAATTTAGACAAACATTGCAGATGATGCCTCTAGCGTGGCGGTATGTATATGGTATTGATTACGTTCTTCAGTCAATATAATTGTAGTAAGTATTTACTTCGAAATTCGTGGTAATAAAAGTATGTTGTCCTAGTTAAAGACTTGAGGTAGGATCTTATAAATTATACACAGACCAAGCATTATAGACTTTTCTTGTAAAAAAATCTAAACAGTTAGCCGATTATGAAATATCGTGCAGAATAGTCTGTACATCATTAAAATCAAAAACGTAACAGCCAATTTTATCGACGCTATTTGTTATTAACGATTTTATGTAAAAAATCGCAGGTTTTTGGTTTTTTGCTTATAATTCAAAATATTACTCAGCGGTTAAAATGCTATAAAGGACATATTTATACATAACAGAAATATAAACAATTCTAAATTTAAAGGAACCCGATCAGATAACTAGAAGTGGTGAAAAATTGGAAATAGTGGACATTTTTTGTTTTTTTTTAAATTCATATCTTTGTTACTTATAAAACTGAATAGATGTTTTTTCTAGAACAAGTAGCTGCTAATGAATTTTTTTCTGCTTCTGAATCATCAAAATACTTCATTCACTGGGAGACCATTTAATTACAATTCTGAAAACAGATTTGGAAAATTGAAGTTTTGCTACTACAATTGTACATCTCGTTTTTTGGTTTAATGCTCAGAAAAGCGGTCAAAAATGTTTGCGAAGTTGACAATTTTCGGTCTCGCGCGGGAAATTTTTTGAGTGGCAGGGGAAGAGATGAGGGCAAGCGCGCAAGGGCAGCGCGTACTGCGATATACCATGTACAGAATACGTTGGCCGTCTCTATTACTATATACATTACAGCGCACATTGCGCACCTCCCCTCAGCTTTTCCCCCGCTACTCGAAAAATTTCCCGCGCGAGACCGAAAATTGTCAACTTCGCAAACATTTTTGACCGCTTTTCTGAGCATTAAACCAAAAAACGAGATGTACAATTGTAGTAGCAAAACTTCAATTTTTCAAATCTGTTTTCAGAATTGTAATTAAATAGTCTCCCAGTGAATGAAGCATTTTGCTAATTTAGAAGCAGAAAAAAATTCATTAATAGCTACTTGTTCTCGAAAAAACATTTATCCAGCTTTATAAGTAACAAAGATATGAATTTAAAAAAAAAAACAAAAAATGTCCACTATTTCCAATTTTTCACCACTTCTAATTATCTGATCGGGTTGCTTTAAAATTAGAATTGTTCGTATTTCTATTCCGAATGATATTGCATAGTCGGCTAACTGTTTAGATTTTTTTTATAAAAAAGTCAATATTGCTTGGTCTATCACGCAAGCATATTTTGTTTTTGTAAGAAATAGTAATAATGTTCATTAAAACTGCAAATGTAAAATGATATTTTATATTTTTATTTTTTAAACTTATTTCGAAAGTAACCATTGTTGGATTGTATTATTTAATAAAATTGTTAGTTCGATTAAATTGAGCCATGGTTTAAATATTGATAAGGTATAAGTATGTGTTTACTTCCGTGCGATTCACAAATCAAATGAAATTATATTATTAATATAAATGAGTAAAAAATATTCATAATATTTTATTTCTTGTACTCATTCCTGAATAAGTTTTTGCTAAAAATGAAACGAGTAATTACATTTCTGAGTTTCTATATTATCGACAATTTTCTTTCTTGCTTTGTGCAAATTATAGCTGTATTATTCGGTCGGTCTACAATTCCATAATCCATATTTCTATTGATTTTATTCTTCTATTTTATCTAAAATATAATCTGAAAAATATAAAATAATAATTAAGATTGTACAATTGGAAACAGTGTTTTATATTTATTTTGACTGTTGACAAAAAATTATAAAAAATTAAAAGACGCAATGTATTAGGAATAAATGATTTATTTAAATTGTCATAGTAATTTATTATAGTTTTATGTGAATTTTAAAGTGTTTTAAAGCGTAAAGTTCAAAGTTATTTTATTTATTGTAATGTATGGTAGATAGATTAAGTTTATACTTTAATATTTTTTATTAGTTCAAAATCTGCTGAGACTGTATTTTTTAACGTATTGATTATTACAAAAATTCAGTTATTTATCTGAAGTTTGCCACACTCTACGCAGATATTTAATATTACTTTAAAATTTATTTAAAACAATGAAAAAATATCATTCTAAATACACAAACTGCCTAATTTATTCGTCAGACAAATAGTGCATCCTTCTTTGGTTTTATTCATGTAACTTGAATTATCTTTTATTTCCAAAAAAACCGAAAAAGGTAAACAAAAGTAAAGTTATAAGAATTTATACAAGGTTTTTTTTACAATTTTTATGTTAAATGTTGGTTGTGATCATGTTTATTGATGATAGTTGATTTGTCAATCAGACAATGTAAAAAAATAATCATTATTTATTAGAACATTACATTGCTGCATTTCGTTTATGATTATTTTTTAATTGAAATAAAACTTAAATGATTGTTAATAAGTGATAATATTAATATTCATCATTACTTTAAAAATTAAAGCAAATATAACATGGAAAAAGGTCGAATTTCGTTTTAAAAATTAAAATGTATTTGCTAATTATATTTAATAATAAATAAATCTTTCAAAAATTATGGTCAATTAATTGATTAAAAAAATATAATTAAAATGTAAAAAATGTTAATTTATAACAAAAATCAATCCCTTGCGTTAACGGAAAGAGTTTAAAGTTGACTATAAATGTTTTAAATAATATGTGGATGTTGCACAGCTCGTCAATCGCAATTATAAATTTATTGAAAATGAAGATATTTCTTTTTCATTGTAAGCTTTAATTATTAATTGAATTTTATATTGATAGAATATTGTTTGTTTATTAATAAAAAAAAAATAATATAATAATTCCGGATACACCGGGCAGCACCATTCGGAGCAGTGGCAGCTTCTCCGCCTGTAAGCTTTTATTGATGACGTGGATGGTAATGCCATGGAGATTCAGAGAGTGAGAAGCGAATTGGATGATCATAATAATAATCGTCTATACTGTTACATTGGTTCTAAAATCCTTATAAAAAGAAGTAAAACCGCTTAGCGGTGGCTGCAGCAACCATACATAATAAGATCGTGACAGAGTCACAGGCCGCAACGCAGACTGTACATTCATAGACGATGTAAATCGTAAACGATAGGAGTTTAAAAGGAGTTCGAATGTTTGTGAGTTTTTCTGATGCGCAGTACATATTTCTATCTGTATGAATGTTTGGAAACAGTTGATTCATTAGATTCAATTCGTTGGAGCTTAGATATCTCGTCTCTGCCCGTAAGGAAAACCAGAAAATTGACCTTCAAAAGAAGCTCTATGGTTTCCTTTTCAATTTCTAAAAACCTTCCCGAAGTGTCCTTCAGGTTCCATAATCTACTGTTATTTTTCTTGGTCTCGAGTCGCGAAAGTCTATTTGTATCTGCTACCGATTAAACGCCCGTGTAGCAATTCTGTCATGTTTCCTAATTTGATCTGATCACTTGCCTTTTCAAGTTTTTAGGCGCATTTTTATATACTCTCCAACCTTCGATGGTCTTTCTTTTCTTAGTCATATTATATTAGTTCGAGTTCCAAAGGAGGTTATCAAGCGCAATATTCGATAAGTTCCTTACAACCTCATCCGGGGATTGCTCGTTGATTACCACGAGTCTTTACCTTCTTGGTCATTGTGCGCGGGAGCAAATATCCAAACGCTCATCACATACAATGCAGGTTGAAGGCTGACAAAACAAGTGTCTATGACAGCTTCACCAGTTTCAATTATTGTATACTCAATGCTATTTCTATGCTTAACGTCGTGCGCCGTTTCACGAAAATGTTTCTTACTATTATCCGGACCCTGGTAGGAAATTGACCGTAAATTATAGCTCTACGACTAACTTATACCCAGATTTCTTTAACATAATATATTAGCATAATATGCCCAGATTATGTTAAATACTTTATACTATAGATAATTCATAACCTTAAATTCACGATATCAATAATATAAATTATTGGTAGATTGTATATTATTATAATAGTTAATGAATGAAAAAATGATATTTTTATATCAAAAACCGCTTCAATACTAAGAGACTGCCCGTTACATTTTTAAATAATAATAGTATATGTATATGTACGAGAAATAGGTAAGATGCGTGCATGTGCGCATTCTCTTGCTGAGCGGCCCTTGAGCTTGCATCGTTCAAGCTTAACAGAGGCAAATAAAGCTTCAGATAAAACTTTTAATTTCATTTGCACACTGTTCGAGTAGGCATTCTCGTGCAGTGAGCTTTGATTAAATCTGTCAATATATGTATGAGAAGGATTTGAGGTTATAAGTACTAATCATTCTTAGCATAATTTCAACATCATTTTTAACATATTATGCTAAACTACCATCGTCTCCTAGAGGTACATAAGTTATGGGCTAAGCTGTATTGTAATTGATCTGTTTAGTATACTTGTTTACATTCTGAACAGTTTTATTGTTTAATTTAAATATTTGTATGTGCATTAGTTTTGTAATAGTCTGAATATATAGTATGTAGACATTTAGTCTGAAATACAAGTATAAAAATATGAATAATATCGGATAGCATGCGTAAATGTGGTACTACAAACATTCCAAAACAGTTACATTAATCCTAATTCTTACATAGCCAAAATAAATTTATATAAAAAATAAAAATATAAATTATCTATAAATCAAAAAAATGTATTCTTGATTTTTTAATAAGAAAAATTTAATATGCTGTATAAATCTTGAAGGTCTCTGCGAATTTATTTGAAAATGTAAAAATGTGTTATATGAACAATTTATGCGAAACTTGCTTTAGCGGGAATATTAGCCATTATGACTATTTTTGTATAGGATAACTTGAATTGTATTTTTTCAAAATTTCTATCAAATTCGTAAGACCTTGAATTTATAAAGTTTGGACCTGGTCCATTCAAGAAAAAAATTTTAAATGCATAAGATGTTAAATAAAGATTTTATACTTAAAAAATAGATAACGGTTTCAAAATTCTACACTTTAAATAGAAGTAAATGTCGCATTTAATTTAATAACTAAGATTAAAAACATACCTGTATGTGATAAAATCTAGTATTTAATCTATATAGGTACATGTTCTATTACACTAATATAAATCGAGAGGGACGTCCAGTCATAATGGACTATTTTAATATGCAAAATGGCCAACAAATTTATGGTAAATATAATCTTTTTAATACATTTATATATTTATTTACTGTATCGTTATAAAATACAATCATTCTTAATCATAAATGTATATTAGTATACTTAATCATAAATATATTTTAAGTAGTAGCTGTAATCAGTAAATACAATTTTCTTAAATTACAAAAAACTTTTAGGTTACAAAAAAACATACATAGCCTTGTCCAATCCAATTTGTGTATCCTTACTCCTTAATTTTTCCATTTCTTGAAATATGATAATTCGACTTTTCTATATTATATTTATCAATTATTGTGTAATATCAAAAAAAGAAAGAATTTTAATTATTCAAAGATCGTACTTATAGAGTCAAATTTGTGCGAAAATTTAATTTGTTCAATTTCACTTAATTAAAAAAGTTAAGAGTAATTATTATTTCTTTAAACAGGTGTTCCTATAGGTGGCCTCGGATGCGGTACAATTGGTCGAGGGTTTCGCGGCGAATTCTGTCGTTATTCATTGATGCCAGGTCTTTACAATTATAATGTTATACCTGCTAATCAGTTTATCATAACTGTAAGGGACGTTATAACTGGAAAGACATTGTACAATCAGGTGCTATCGACGAAAACGTGAGTCTTAAAATAATTTATAGCTAATATAGGGACTAATCTTATAGTTTTTAATTACAAATGAATATGTATTATGTATCTAGTTAAAACATATTATATTTACTATACCAATATGTACGTGGACAGCAATTATAATTTTTATAATATCTAAATAAATATGCTAGATGTAATAGATAGGTACATTATATGTAATGATTATTGATAAAAATTCAATTATTTTGTATTATTATATTTTTACGAGATTACATTTTTATATGCGATTTATTTTATTAGCAACATCTCTAAATTAAATTATGATTACGTTCTTAAAACTTGTATTCAACCTTAAGTAACTTTCTTATAATTCCTAACGTCTCTAGTGCAAAACAAGTTGTCATCTGAACTATAAATATTAATATGAAATTGAATTTATAGGTGTATAATAAATATAATGTATTTTTATAATTATTCTATATTTATGTTTAGGCATTTAAAATACTCAGTTTCACTCACATTTGTAATTGAATTTTACGTTAAATAAAAATTTTTAATTCTGCATTAGATTTAAAAAAAAATCGTTCTGAAGCCTTAGACTTGTTGCGTCCGAGACGCTGATATGTCAGCGAAGATAAAACGCAATGAATGAGAGTGTCGAAAGATCTTGTTGATTTATCCGGGAGTTTACGGAAGCACTCAATAATCGACTCCAGGGCTGCGCTTCTTCCGCAAAGGAAATTTGTCTAGCAGGCCACTGCGAAAACGCGCTCCTTTCTTCCACAACTTTCGCTGGGAATCCTCGATGGGGACCAAAACGTCTTGCGGGGCCGGTCAAGGCAAGCCTCCATTTTTCGAGATATCGTGTAGCAAGATATGCAAACGCATTCGCGACGAAACTGCAATTGGACCTTCCGTGAACTCGTTCCTCTCGTTGCGTAAATACTAAATAATTATTAAAAATATCAGTAATATGTTGTGCTTTCGACTGCTACCTCATTCCTTTTGCGCGATTACAACCCGTTTACGATTACGTCCCATTTGGGAGTAAAAGCGTCAAAAATACGTCCTTCCTTGAGTTTCGATGGATTTGAAAAATTTAAAAACCAAAATGTTCCTCTCGAACTAAGCTATAAGGATCCGTTTCCCTCGCAGTGACTTCTATTGATTTAATTAGGTCTAAAATTCGCGAAAGTTGACTTATGCAGGTAAATAAAACTAAGAACTGATTATAGTTTTTGATACGATTCGTAAACTGACCTTATAGATGTTTTTTATGAACTTTTGCATGGTGAAATCATATATACTGGTCAGTTTTACAAAAAGTGATTATTTAGTAATTAACTTTTTTCGTAGCTAAAATAAAAAATATTTAATTATAAGAAATTATTAATTAATTCGAACAAACTTAAGCTTAAATTGTTCCTTCAGATTCCTACTATACGTATGAATTTTTAATAAAATACAGTCACGATCAATCTGAAGCTAAGGCACATTTGCGCAGATCCTTTTAACGCTTGATTTTGAGCCGGCTTACATTTACAGTTTGCCCGAGATAGATAGATTGATAGATAGGAGTTTATTTGTAAAATTTTTTAGAAAATTATTGCACAAATTAACACTTAGAAAACAAAAACATCTTAGGTCAACTTACAGTGCATGAGATGATTGTATATACAATATAAAATGAAGGATGTTCCACACGCATTCAAGATACACATATACAACTAATTTAGAGCACAAATCAAAATAAGATTACGTGGATGACTGATTAGAATCCACTGTGATATCCCGACCTCTCAAATGCTCCATCACTGAAGCGAGAAAGAGAGGACACATTACTTATGCAGGATGGCAATCTGTTTCATAGATGAGCACCTTGAAAAGAGAAAGATCTAATTCCTGTTTCTGTGCGCATTCGAGGAACAGTAACTTCTTTAGGTTCACCCCTAACCGACCAATCGGATGCATCAGAAGAGAACAGATCGGCAAGGTACTCCGGCTTACGCAGCCGTAAGATTTTGTAGATCTGCAAATACATAAAATATTCCCTCCAACCGTCTACTCCCATTCAGCCCAATCGGATCCTGAAGGGGATAATATGATCATCCCACTTAGCACCCTTCACATACCGCACACAGGAATTCTGTGAGCGTTGTAGCCTTGTCCTTAACTCAAGGAACGCATCTAAGTAAACAATAGAACAGTAATTAAAATGCGGAAAGACCAGTGAATGCACAAGTTTGGAACTAAGAGCTTCAAATTCAATATATGGTCTTCAGGTAAGACCTGCGCCTAGCACAACACCAAGGCTTTTTATAGTCTCAGACAAAGACACGACTCTAAATGAATCTAAGAACTGATTGTAGTTTTTGATACGAGTCGTAAACTGAGGAGCTTTTAGGCGTTTCATAGGCGTTGTTTAAACAATTTTTTAATAATTTTTAAATAATTTATTAATTATTATTTTTTAAAAAATTCATTCTTTTTGATCTTAATTTTTAAATAAAATATACAATCTTGATTTGATTAATTTTACTTGATTAATTTTATTTTTATTTCTAATCTATGAGCTGTATATCTCACTAGATTATGAACAATTTTTTATATAATTTTGTTACATATGGCTTTATTATTTTATTCATCACTATAAATGTTATTTATTTATTATATAATTATATATTACTTTACTATTCCATTTTATTTATTACAATACATAATACATATTTCTTCTGTTATATTCAACTTTTTAAACTACATATATCACATTTAACTATTTTAAATTTTTAACATTATTTAACAATATTTTAAAATTAATATTTAACGATGACATATTTTATAAGATGTTGTATTCACTAGGAACGGGGTTATGGCGATGATAAAAAATAAGAGAAAATGGGGTTTTTATTAATTATTTATACGTATGAATTATCATTCACAAAATCTCAATATACAGATTTAACACGCTATAGCAATCGCTCGATGTGCTCTCGGTCGAGTCGATGCTGACACTGTCCAACCTCTCTCTCTTCAAATCGCTCCTTGCATACTTCCTACGCAGTTGAGGACGCTTTTTCTCTACGACCATATTTACTGTTACATAGTGTTTGCTGCTCTATTGTGCCGCTTCATGGCTTATCACCCGAACTACCTGCGCGAGCATGCAAACCGTAATAAAATAAATGCTGTACAACTTCTCGTCGAGGCCGGTTCATACAGCGCAACTATTCTATACATAACGCATAACCAAATTATTTTACGATCATTAACGAAACCTTAACAATGATAATAACAATCTGTTAGTAAAAAATGATTCAATTGCAGCCTAATAGAGCAAGTCTGTATTCTAATATGATTTTTTTATATTAATAATAAATTAATAATAAATTAATAAAATCTTAATAATAATTAATAATAAATTCATTTTATATAAAATTAATTTATGTGTATATTTAAAATTAAAGATAAGCTTAGAACAAGAAAGACCTAGAAAGAGAGAATAGCTATCCGTGTTCTCTCTTGTGCACACATTACTATCATTTAAACGCTTTTCTGCTCTTTCAAAAGAGAATTAAGTGAACAGCCCCTAGAATATGCGGGTCACTTTTACAATAAATAATTATTTATTTAGTGAATTAACATTTTTCGCATTAAAAAAAATGTTTTTGTTTGACAAAAATATTTTTTTGTTCTTTGCATAATTATGAACAAAAAATAATATCTATATAAATCTAAAATATGTTTAAAGAAAAAATTAACAGTTTCAGAGTTAAGAATCATACAAGTTTGAAAATTGTAAATTTTTGCTATCTTCAAAAAACAGTTAGTATATTAAACTATTAAGTAGTTCGAACAAGTTAAAGCTTAAATTGTTCCTTCAATTTCTTTTTATACCTGTAAAAAATATAAATTTTGTTTACGCATTAAAAACTCGAGAGAAGCCGTATTTTTTATGCTTTTACTCCCAAACAGGACCACTTTGCGCCGTCGATAAGTCGCTGCGTCGGCTAAGCATTATAAAGTTCTTTTGTAAAAAAATCTAAATAGTTAGCCGACTGTGCAATAGCGTTCGGAATAGTCTGTATATCATTAAAATGAAAAAATGTAACAGCCGACGGTATTTGTTATTAACGATTTTATGCAAAAAATTGCACTTTTTTGGTTGTTTGCTTATAATTCAAAATATTACTCAGCGATCAAAATGCTATTTAAAGCAACCCGATCGGGTAATTAGAAGCGGAGAAAAATTAGAAATAGTGGACATTTTTTGTTTTTCTTTTAAATTCATATCTTTTTTCGAGAAAAAGTAGCTATTAATGCACTCTCTTTGTGTGCAAAAAACGGTTTCTGTCAGTTTATAAGTTTCGACTAATTGTTTAAATTTTTTTACAAAAAAAGTCTATAAGCTTGGTCTAACGGTCGGGCTAAACGTCCCCGAAGGAAATTCTGCGTTTTAAATCGTTAAGCTGATGATCTTCGATCTGTATTTCATCTGATAAAAGTCTCGATCAATTACAGCAGTTTTTTTATCTGAAAAATGTTAATTTGATTATACTATTAACAAAATAATAAGATTGATCTTACAAAAACTAAAAAGAATCTTGACTGATTTTTTTTGTATAATTATGCTATTATCGTAAAACAGGAATACAAAGTATTTGAAGGCTTGGAAATGGGGATTTAATGGTAGTCAGGCTTCGTACACTGGCTTATACCCTCGCTCTTGGACAGTCTACGAAATCGAAGAGTTCAAAATAAAATTGATCTGTCGGCAAGTTTCACCAATTTTTCCCCATAACTACAAGGACACTTCTTTACCTTGCGCTGTCTTTATATGGGATGTAGTTAACAATTCTAAATATGATTACGCAATCGCCATTACCTTCACATTTCAGAGTGGTTGTGGCAGCAAGGAGGATACACAAGGTCCGTGCCAATCTCATACACAATCAAATATGTTGCATGAAAATAATTCTATAATCTAATTAGAGCTTGAATGAAATCAACCATATATTCAATCATTGTAAATATCGTTAATGAATCTGCGTGTTTAAAAAGTATTTAATATTTGAAAAATTTACATGAATTTATATTATTGCGACTGATTTGAATCAAGAATTGAGTATTACATAAATATTGATATCTGACTTTTTATTTGGAAACTGAAAGTAAATTAAACTAATTCGTGTATTATAATATCCAAGTCAGAAAAATTACATTAAAAATTGTGTTAATCCTTTCCAGAATGCATTTTTCTATCGACTATTCTGGTTTGAAATTTCTTATTCGAGGGTTTTTGGACACGCTGAGTTCGAATCTATTACCAAAATTACAATTATTAAGAATCCAAGATGACGAATTTGAGATGGTAGATAAAAATGATTAAAATAGCATATTTTTGGCCGGAAATTAGTACTTGGAATTTTTTTAGTTACAGAGTTTGAATCTGCTATCAAATTCTTTATTTTTGTAACAAAGATTAAAATAAAGTTCTTGTGGATAGATTGGTTGATAATGAATTTTTTAATAAATCATTCGCCATATTACATCTGCCAATTTAAGAAATATGTTAATGGATTTGTAATTAGCGACTTCGAAAATCCTTGTATAAGAAATATGATGAAAATACATATGCGGAATGGCCGTTTTTGCGGGAAATGCTATCAGCCTCTTTTTCTCACTCTTTATAATTTCGTTATAATAGGAGATATTGGCGGTTATATAGAAATTACGGCGGTTTATCGGCATTATTAGCGGTTTGACTTCTCTTTTAAGCGAGTAGTTTTGTTTTTGAATGGTATAAATAGGATCATTATTAGTATTTCTTAATTTTATTAATTATTTTATTTTATATTTTTTATTGCGTATGAGGTCTTGTTGAAGAGGAAATTATTTCCTTTCAAACGGTGTGCATAATTTTTATATAGTATTTCCAGGATTAAATTGATTGGAATGGAAAAGTTCTTTTGAAATATTGATTTTCTTATACTTGTGAAAGGTTTTTTTTGAGTCTGCTCCAAGAAGTGTGAAAAGGGGCTTGACGGCCCGGTCGTAAGCGCAGCGGGTGATATTGGCGCTTGAATTATCTTTAGTTTATTAATTCTGAGTTTTATTCAGATATAATATATTTAAAAAGAGTTAAGCGTTGCGTAGAACGTAACATCAATAAAAGTTTGTTGAATAATGAATTTTTTTCAAAAAATAGGTGACTTTTCTGTATTTATTTATTTTCTTAAATCAAGTAACAAGAACTATAAGTAATTATTATATAAATTATGATTCTCTAACATATCAAGATCACAAAATTACAAAAAATTCTAGATACATTGTATAAAAACTGTTTTAAAACAGCAAAATAGTATGTAAGAGAAGGTGGGTTTTTGGAGAACCCGTTGTGCTGGAAATGGTTAAAATTTTGAATAATAGAGATCAATAAAGCACGAAGACGTGCACGATGTCCCATAATTACTAGTCTTGAGCCATATTTTGTGAAAACTAGGAAAATTTCAAGTAGTAATTGGTGGTGGAACTAAGCTCCCTGATGTCTCCTAATGTAACCTAACAGACACAGCTGATTCAAAATTAAAAGCTCTTTTAACCATTATTGTTGCTCTTAACTTGCAGTAATATGATGAAAGAGGCTGCTCAAGTCGTGGGACGGCTGACTACGTTACTCCACCTCGCTTCCCTTGTTGGACTTTTTCCTCTTTGCCTGAAGCAATGAGAATAGATATAGAGCCAGGCTTGGTTTGAGACCCTGTCCATGTTATTCGGCTTTACTGTATTGACATTCTATTATTTATTGTTCTCTTGTTTTTATGTGACGTACCGAGACTGGAAAGCCTTGCTGTTCATTTATGAAAACCATTTTTTTTAATTTTTAATTGGCTCTTATCTCTGCCGGGAGACAGCTTAACTCTTCAGAAAGAAGCTGCTTGAAATTTTCACAGCTTTGGTGTGGTATAGTTGGAGACCAATAATTATGAGATACCGTGTGTACATGATTTTTCATTAAATTATTTTTATGGTAGTTCATAATGATGTTTGATTTGTATTATATTCGAGTGTGTGTAATCTCGTGCGAGCGTGTGCATACACACATTTACACATACATATCTGAGATTTTATAGGTGATAAATGGACTGAGTTTTTTGAGCTGGACGAAACTAGGGGTTCAATGATATACCAGGAGTTTAGAGGCATGCCTTGTACTTATGCAATTAGTTCAAGAGCGAGGCAGGTGCCAAATGCAGTCAGAGTCTCTCGGATGATTGGGTTCGATCCGCGTGGTAATGGAGCCATTCTTTGGCAGCGATTACAGAATGCTGGTAGGTTCGATGAAAATGCCGAACCAAGAGTATCTAGCAAAACCAGTGAGTACGTTTGACTAATTTATTAAACAAAATCAAATTTATTTTAACATATTTACTTAATTTTATTAAGAAATTACTAACTGCAAAATTTAAGTGGTCATGTTCATTTAAGATTGAATTTATACTTATTTGAATTTTTCGTATGTACTTGTTACCCTTGCATTTACGAATGACGTACTTCTCCGTCTAATTTCTGCATTTGATGTATAATTAAGTACTAAGATTATGACGTGAATTAAATTTAAAATATTGCGCATATACGTAGGTTATATAATAATAAAATTAGAATTTTTTCTAATAGAAATATGAATTTTTGCAATTTTTTACTGCAGTTTGAAATTAACTGAATAACTTGCTACCTACAGACACTTCATCGGTATGGAACACACATACACGTATAGCATACACAGCGTATCTATAATTGATTTTGCTTTTGTTATATATATAATTCTCAAGTACTAATATCATCACTGCCCGGATAACATTGAACTGACAATATTTAGGTAATTTAACAGCACGTGAGTATGCCCCAGCTTATAATCGGCAGAAAGAAAACGGAATCTTGAATAGGCTTGTATCTCATTCATGGTAACTCGGAAATCATGTGAATAATTATGTGCAATAGCTTTTAAAACCTCGCGACACCGGCCGTGTTATTAAGGTATGACTTTTATGTTGCCTTAATTGGACCGTGATCGCGCGATTTTCGGCGTAGCCCGCTCTTTCCGTGTCGAGTAGCCGAGGTAACCGCACGTTTCCCGACTCCTCGAGGCTTTAATCGTCGTCGCCGGCACTCCATGGTAAGGTCTATTGCGTACTGCGGAGGGAAAACGTCGCTTTATTTTGCGATACTTTGCCCGATTGTGATTCGTGAGAGGTGGATATATACTGCAATGATTACATTTAAATATATTATTACTACAGAGTGTTTCTGTATTGGACATTTATACTTTAGTTTTTGTTTTTATTAAACTTCGTAATTTCAACTTTATATTAAATCAGTTTTAATTAATAAATTTCTTTTTATCAAATAGTTAGGAGGTGGTCGGGGCTCTTTCACAATTAAAAATAAAAAATAAATATTAATGGCTTTTTGTACGTGAAAAAGGCTTTTAATAAAATATTAAGATTATTATTTCTTTTTATCATACAAGAACGTTTTTTTAACCTATCCAAAGAATAACTGTAGATTTATATTAACTATTTTAATTAATCAAAATTTATTCTTTAAAAAGCTTATAAATTTGATTTGGTATTTAAGTACTCAACGAAATCTGGTTAAAGGCAGGCTAGAATTATATGAGTATTCTACTTTTATTTTTATATTCTCTTTTAAAACAAGTAGTTTTTCAATAACCTTTGAAAAGCTGTTAAATTTTAGATTTATCTCTGATATTCTTCAAAGAACGAATTTTATTTCGATATAACATTTGAAGACAACTTAGATTCCATTTTTAATTATGATATTTCACTAATATATTATTTTATATTTTTATTAATTCTTTTTCTTCGAGACGAGAATCACTTCGAAATGAGTTAACTTCAATAAATTTATTTTTCTATTAATTTTAAATTATTGTTTATGTAGTAGACTTCTAGAGATTAAATAATTGCATCTTATTGTAAATTTCATATTTATAAGAGTAATCTATATTATATCTATATCTACGTATTTGTTATTTTATAAATAAATGTATTAGTAAAAATCAACATATTTTTTGTAATTATTTTTTATTAATCTTAGCTTTTACTTGAAATAATTTTAATCTGTAATGAGCGCGAAAATCTGACTTCCACCTGTTTCTTCTCCGATTTTCCTTCGCAATTGTTGCCTATAGCTACCATGAAGCTTAAGTAAAATGTGTAACGTGTATATTGAATTTTAAAGAAATTATAATATTTCATTATATTATAAAATTGATTCAATTTAATCTAAACTAAAAAATAATTATTGCAAATAAATTACGTCAAAGATAGCCTAAAAATGTTAAAGTTAAATGTAGTATTCGAAGATAACCTCCATGCTATGAAGAACGAACAGACATAAAAATTTCAAAATTAGGCTTTTCGAAGGAATTATTATGATTTCATGGTTACATTTAATTAAATTTTGATATTACAAGTAAATAAATAAATTTGAATCTATAATGATAGTTTGTATAACATAAATTTTAATTTTGATTAAATATAAGCTGTTTGACTTTTATGACAACATAATGCTGGCTTACGAGCGGTGTAAGCAAGACACAATCTGGGTGAACATTAAGTAATATAGAGAAAGGTTTCTGTCACATTGTAATTTTAAATTTAAGTAAATTTTAAGGTTAAAAATTATGGAGAATTTGTTATAGCTAATGATATGAATATATGCATATATCTACATATTGTAACTTATAAGGTTCTAACATAGTTCCTACCTAGTGTAGTTCTTAATAGTTTTTTTAGCTAAAGGAAATTATTAATATTTTTAAGAAACGAGAAACGTTTATTTTCTACCAGGATTATTAAAGAATCTATTATACTTACTGTAACTTAATAACTTTCTATCAAAAAATTTATAGAGTACTAAAGAAGTCAAAGAAATTTTCAATTACACGTAATACGTGTAATAGATTTAAATTAATTTCTTCATTCAAATTTCCGTTTATGAAAAATAGTCCAATAGCTCAATTATGCCGATTTACATTACCATCTAATTGAAAGAAGCTTCGTCCAACAAAATTTTGCAAATAAAATAGTTTGATCAACATTATAAGCTGCATTTTTTCATTACAAAACTATCTATTGATCTGTATCATCCGCATCTAATTTTTTATTAAGGTGAATTTTGTTAGGATGTTATTCCTCATAAATAATAATATTAACTATCATTATTAGAGCATTCCGGCACTAATCTGAAGGATGCTTAGTTCTTAGTATTATATTCCTATCCTCCGGTTAAACCTCAGAGGTATCAATAATTCTTAGAATTGCACAGTTTCGCCAATTCCGATTCCCAACCATTTCTGTCGATGATCCATCGAGTTGGTGCATTTATAAAAAAAATGGAAAGATTTTTCTTCTACTATTTAACACCATCTAAACAGGTTCCTATGTCCCTCTTTTTTATGTCCAAAGCACTCTAGATTGCAGTGTCCGGTTTGGATTCCGAAAACGATTCGTATCAAGAAGCATGAGAATTATTTAATAATTTAATTTTAACAGTATACAAGAAATGTATTTTATTCATTATTGAAGCTTTAGCTTAGTATACTTGTTATTCTAAGTTTGGTTTAAAAAAATCGGAATGACGGTACGGTAGACATTTTCTTTAACTCCGGAGGCCCCTCAACCCATTTCTTCTCAAGCAGATATTCTATAGTCGATATATTCTGTATACTTATAGTCGATACTTATATTTCTTAGTTATATTTCGAGGAAAATTTCTCTAATCTGACTCAATGTTTAAAACTTTTTTTAAATTTATGTCTTTCCCTAATATCGTTGTGTTTGTTTTAGGGCTTTTAGAAACGGAAAACTGATCGAGTGTATAATATCCACTTAGGAAGAAATGGGTTAATCAAATGGATCATACTAGACAAGGAGACTCGTATTAATCAAATACCATCTAGGGAACAGAATTCGACTACTTTCACGTAGTTCTTCCTGAGTAGCTCTAAAAGTAGGATGATCTGTTCCCAGGCTTATAAATCCAAAAGTACGTAATGCAAAAATATTATTATAGTGTTTGGAAAGCTCTCGAGAAAAGCTATAAGAACGTGTAAAAGAAAAAGTAGATTCCGTTTAATAAATTGAGGGTGACCTTCATACAACCTTCAAATAACTCTTTAAACTCTATCCAATAGAACTATTTTAGTTATTCTTCAATTCAATACAACTTGTTTTTGAAACATTTTTCAGTAAAACATTTTGTTATTAAGCTATTTGACCATATATACACTTTTTAAATATTCTCTATATGTAACATTGGATGTTTTGATTTTATGATGTAGATTTTATATTAATTTGATTTTAAAAAGTGCATGTATAATTACAGAAAAATCAATCGCTACTGCAGTTTGCACTCATGCTGTAATTAAAGCCAACTCTAATGCTGTTTTCGAATTCTGTTTGGCTTGGGACATGCCGAAAATTCAATTTTTCTGCAAGCAAAAAGATTATTCTAGGTGATTGTAATTTGTTTATTTGTTTATAGCTATGTACAGTTCATTTAAAGCCTGTTGGATACTGAGTGTATTTCTTTCTTTCGTTTAAATAAATATTATATTGAAGCATACTGAATTTTGTTGGATTTTAACAATAGTATTAATCTTCATCATTAACATATTAAACTAAAATAGAACCTTAAACTAATAAATTCATATACATTTTTCAGATATTATACAAAATACTTTAATACCAATAAGGAATCAGTTCTTGCGCCTGAAATCAGTCATTATGCATTAAATCATTACGATGAGTGGGAGCAGGAAATTTATCAATGGCAAAACCCAATTTTGGATGATATCGGACTGCCTGACTGGTACAAAAGTGCCTTATTTAATGAACTGTACTATGTAGCCGATAGTGGTAGTATTTGGCTACGAACCAATGAAATGGACAAATTTTCGGCGAATGATCCACGGTGAGTCAAACCAAAATTGATAAAAAATAATATTTTATTATCTGTTTTGAAATATTGTAGAATATAGTTAAATAAAAAGCATAATTTCTTTTTAAATCCGGCTTTGAAGTCTTGCATTTCTCAGACTTTACTAATCGGTGGAATAATCTAAACTTGAAAAATATTGTTCAAGAATCAATTACCTAACCAAGGGAAATGTATTAGTTAATGTAATATTTAAATGTATTATTTAAGCTGCATGATAATAATTATCTCGTATGGTCTACTTAACGTACGTATGCAACTCAAAAGTTTCCATTACAGGTCAGTGTATGGACGGTTTGCGTATCTCGAGGGGCACGAATACCGTATGTATAATACTTACGACGTGCACTTCTATGCTGCTTTCGCACTCTGCCAACTCTGGCCAAATTTAGAAGCTTGTATACAATATGAGTTTCGTGATAGCATTTATATTGAAGACCAACAACAGTTCCTTGGCCTTTATGACGGATCCAAAGGGTTCAGAAAAGTGAAGGGGAGTGTCCCTCATGATATTGGCGACGCTGGTGAGTTAAAACTCTATTTATCTATGAAGTTTTTTTTTTCTAATGAAGTCTCTCATTTTATTGTTAATTTTATTTAGTTATTTACTATTGACCGTAGAATGATATTTACATATTTCTTTAAATATATGTTTTCGCTGAATACTTTTAACTTTAATTGATTTGTGTTAAATGTTTTTTACTTTCCCATTAAAATTAGTGTTTCATTTTCACAAAAAAACGCGCATTCCATACCGGTATATCTGGTACTTTAGTCAAACGTAGTCTAGTCGACCGACGTGGGTCGACAAAGTTGAAAAAGAGAAGCTGCTTAAAATAACAACACACACACACACACTTCTCTGTATAAACATTTATTTTAGGTAGGTAGACATGCCCTTCTTACCGCCACTCCTTCAACAAATTATATTTTATATAGACGCCTAATTTTAAACTAATTAGATAAATTTAGTTCAGCGAATGTGCAGATAAACTTGACTGTTTTTATTTGAAGACCTATTACAGGTTAGATTCAGTGTCATGCTAATTTTTATACGTTGAATCATACTTAAACAAGTTGATAAAAATCGTAAGATGGTGATATTTTTGATTGCAAAATACAAATTACCTTTTCAAAATCAAACTTTCCGTCATCATTATAATTTATTATTAAAAGTAAGGAATAATAAAACCAAAAAATATCAATTGTTTACAAGTCTTTCCCCTTTTATTCTATTATAGTATACAATGGTGTTTTCTCTTGCTTTCTTATTTATTAATATATGAATACAGGTGAAGAACCTTTTGGCATAATAAATGCTTATCCTGTTCACGACGTATCAAAGTGGCGGGATCTGAACCCGAAATTTATTTTAAGCTGTTATAGGATGTTCGTGTATAATAAAAATCTTAGTCAATTGAAAGATTTCTGGCCAGCTATAAAAGAGGTGAGAATTCATAATAGATTATCTATATATATATATATATATATATATATATATATATAAAATTTTAATTTATTAGTAAAAATAGGAGAAAAATAATAATGTTAAATATCGATGCCATCTAGTATTAATGTTATTATTATCACATAATCCTATCATATAACAATAGAAAAGATATGTTCTATTGTATGTCGTAAAAATATAGTGTTACCTTGATCAATAGTCGTGTATATATATAAATGTTAGCATTAGATCCAAAAATATTTAAGTAAATTAATTGCATTTTTGAATTTTTTCATGGCTATGATTATCACATGGTCAGGGTAATTTTCTTAAATGTAAATCCGCTATTTTTAGGATCATATTTAAATGATTTCCTCTCTTTTAAAAACATGTAACTAAAAACGGTGTCTATTTAAGAAAATGGTATTGATCTTGATATTGTTATCAAAGATGTACTGAAATTCAAATCCAATAAATATTTTTTAATCTTTTATGGGATAAATTATAACGCAGAATTTTTGGTTGAAACTGGGAATTAGCATACTGTTTATTTTATTAATTGAAGGAATACATACGCCAATATTGTCAAAATGGCTGATCCTGTTCATGAAAAATTGATAATATTAGTATACCTTTCTATGGACATGTTTTTTAATGTTTTCATGATAATGAATTTCATATTTTGAATTGATGTACATAAAAAAATAATTATATTTTTTGTAGACTCTAGAGTATTCGATGATGTTCGATGAAGATAATGATGGTCTTATTGAAAATGGCGGTTTTCCTGATCAGACATACGACTGTTGGGTGATGAGTGGTTCGAGGTATGAATATAAATTGTGGATACCTGAGCACATATTATTTTTCTCTCTATTTCTCTTGTCATACTCGTATTGTGACTAACCGATTGCTTCTGTTACTTTTGTCTGTCGATTACATACTATGTAAATGTGTTGTTTAAGTTTTGTTCAGTTTTTAAAGTAAAGAAGTTGCATTAAAATAACAAATATTAAAAAATAATTTACAAAATTATAAATATATATATACAGAAAGAGTTTATAAGAAAGAATACAGTTGTTCCTAAACCTGGTAGAATCATTAGACCAAAAGCTTGACTAAAAATTCGAACAAGTTTTTACGAATGTGCCACAATCATGTATGAGAGCCTGCGGCTTTTAGTATAAGTATTTAAATAAAATTACTTTTTTTGTTTTAAATAATCTTTTTATAAAAAATTATTTATCCATTCCATAATTTGGATTGTGAGTCTTTTGTTATTTGTCAAAGATATTGCGGAATCTTTTAATCTCTAAATTTCAAGCTTTTTTAGCAATAACATTGTACATAAGTCGAATTCTAAATGAAACTGATGTCTGTTTTCAAATCTACGTTTGAAATTTGAGCGAGGGCATAAAGAACGAATTAAAAATGTTGTCAAATAATTTGGTTGACATTTAACTAGGATCATTGATTAAATTTTATCTAGAAAAAAATCAATATGCGCTTTTTATATTTTTCGGAATTTTATTTAGTGCATACTGTGGTGGTTTATGGATTGCGGCGCTTTGCTGCGCCGTAAAAATTGCAGAGCTTCTTCAAGAGGTTCAGGACGTAGACAGATACAAGGGTATACTAGAACGGGCTAAAACCGCATATCAAGAAAAACTTTGGAACGGTGAGTTGCGATATATAACTATATTTATTAAATTAAGTTAATTAACTTAATTACACTTTATAAAATTTTTTTTATAAATTTACTTTACACTTTGTACTTTATAAATTTATGTTAAACGAAGACTCGTCCTATAAAAAGATGTTAAATTTTTATCTAGCATTAATTACTATACAAACATACCAGGTGTGTTCAAAATACGAGAATTTTTGTTTTATGAAAAAAATATTTATTCATAAATATCTATTTTGTCCCCTTCAAAGTAATCTCCCTCGGATATAATACACTTCTGTCAACGCTTTTTCCAATCCTCAAAACACTTTTGAAACTCGATCTTTGTAATAGCTTTTAGCTCTTTTAGCGATTTGCTTTTAATATCATCTATGCTTGCAAATCGACGGCCTTTTAATGTTCTCTTTATTTTTGGAAATAGAAAAAAGTCACATGGAGCCATATCCGGCGAATATGGAGGCTGAGGTATCGTTACAGTTTTGTTTTTGACCAAAAATTCACGAACAAGCAATGAAGTGTGAGCAGGTGCATTATCGTGGTGCAAAAACGATGAATTGTTTTGCCACAAATCCGGGCGTTTTTTTCGGATTGCTTCACGCAAACGACGTTGTACTTGTAGGTAGTACTCCTTATTGATTGTTTGACCTTGTGGCAAGAATTCATGATGCACTATGCCATTAAATTATCACGTTTTCATCGGTTGTTGATGTGCTTGGGCATCGGGGTCGTTCATCATCTTCAACATTTTCGCGGCTATCTTGGAAACGCTTATACCACTCGTAAATCCTTGCTTTACTCATAGTAGGCTCACCATATGCCTTTGTTAACATTTTACAAATTTCACTACACTTTATTTCATTTTTTACGCAAAATTGAATACATATTCTTTGATCCATTTTTTCACAAACGAAAATCGCCGAGCTCGAAAAAACACGTCTAAGTTAGAGGCTGCCACTTAAAAAGTAAGCAATGAATATTGCTGAAGGTACCAATATAATAAAAGAAATTTTTATACAGGCGGACTCTCCAAACCCGCGAAATTTAAAAATTCTCGTTACTTTTTGAACACACCTCGTATATCGAAAAATGAAATAATAATAGCCTTGTTATTAAATCAAAAGTCCTTTTTCTGTTAGTTATTATCTATTTCATTGTGTCTATATTTTATTATTTACATATTGTCACGTCCGTTAATAAAATATTTATATTTATTAAACGCGAATTTTACGCCAAAATCTAAATGCTTCTATCGAAAACGCGTCACAGTTGCTAGCACTTTAGTAGAAGATTGAGCACTTTTATTACTGATTATTAGGTCTAGGCTTGCATCAAATAGCCTAGGACAGTGACCGAAAGGGGGTAACTAATTTTTTATGGTATACCTTGCCGAGATAATATCTAAAGCGAAAGCCTATGGATTTCCGCAAGACATTGCCCTCTTTTTATTTAATTTGAAAAAGCCTTTCAGCTTGTGTAAGTGAATTTTCATGATCTCGATTTACAGATTGGTGAACAATAAATGATTCAAAATTACGTTTTTAATATGTTTCATATTCGGTTTACGCTACGTTACAATTCATTACGATACGGTTCGTTAGGTTAAAATTCATTGTGTTACAATTTATTACTTCACAATTTGATTTTAAAGAATAAACAATTAAAGTTATTGTACAAAATATTCTATTCCTTACTTTTGAATCGTTATCCGTATGGTGGATACACGATTCATGACTTATCAGTTATAGGAAACCGAGATCAAGTCCTTATTCAGATGTACGGTTAATTTAATAAAGTTTAAGGCCAGAGGCTTACTGTCCCTTATTAAATTAAACTATAGGGAGGAAGATCCAGAATTGTCTCTTACCGCAGAAGTCCTTACAGTCCGGAGACCGTAGTCCTCAGATAGTAAAGCGATAGTCACGGCGGTCCATCTTAGGCGGAAAAAGGGACGAAGTAGTGGTGAGGAAAGCGTGGGCGCTGTTTGTTGTACGTGCAGGGCGACTGATTTGGGGGAAAACCCTATCGGGCTCTTTTTTTCACTTTTTATAAATTATTATGATTGTATATATTGGCAGTTACATAGATTTTATATTGGTCTACCTTTCTATTAATCGAATAGCCTCGTTTTTGAATGGCTCAAGTCGGACCATTTTTAGTATTATTTAATTTTGATACATTATTTTATTTTATATCTTTCTATTACGTATGAGGTCTTTTTGGAAAGTGGGAATCATTTTCTGTTAAGCTGCGTGAGTAGTTTTTATATAATATTACATTTATTGCAAAAAAAAGCTTTCTTTGGAACTTCATATACCCATGAAAGGCCTTTAGTTCGGCCTGCTTCAGAAGTGTGAAAAGGCGCTCGGGGTGCACGTGCATCGGCACAGCATAAACGTAGCGGGAGGTATCGGTACCCGGTTTGTCTGCAATTCTTATTTATAATATATTTAAAAATATTTTAAGCGTTACGCAGGACGTAAAAATATCCAACACAAAAATTTGATTACGTCACTTTAATGTTGTTTTTATTTTTAAAAATTCTATAATTTTTTTTTTTTAAATTGTTAAAGAATTATTTTATTATTTTTTAAGTCTTACAGTTTGCATTTGTATATTTGAGTAACATTGTTATTTGATTTTACTATTTATTTTTTACTATTATTTTTACTGTTCATTACAGGAAAATATTATAATTTTGACTGCAGCAAAGAGGAAGGGGGAAAAAGTATCATGAGTGATCAACTTTGCGGTCACTGGATCTTAAGAGCTTGTGGATTTTTTTACGAGGTATATTGTTTACATATTTTATTTATCAAAATTTTATTTCTTTCACTGTACGTAAATAAATTTTATGAATATTTATTATTTCATTATTATGTTAATTATTATTCTTTAATGCTAAATATTTATTAGAAAATCATAGCGGTGAAATTGAACATGTATTTTAAATATATTTACAGTAATCAAAATCATGAAAAATGTGTTTTTTAAATATTATTAATTTAAGAAATTTAACCATATATCATGCCACAATGTATATTTTTTCGATTCACTCACAATTTCCACACAATATCAATCAACTTTTTACTGAAGCAAAAAATGTATACACACATGTATTTAAATGGTATATGAATGTATCTAAAGCGATAAATTAATATGTACATAAACAAATATTGGGCGACAAATGTTGACATTTTTGTTATTTTTTCTATACTTTTTTCTTATTTTTTGTACTCATAAATATTAAGTTGACAAATATCCCCCTTCCGCCTTTTGGTCTTTTGAATTTTGCGGCTATCTACAAAGCGCTTCAGAGCTCGCATCTAGCAATACTATACATCATTTAAAAGGAAATACAATTGAAGATATTGCATTCAATAGTTATAGACGTGTAAACATGCAGTTTACAAACGCCGAAATTCGCGCTATTTTAAAGTTTTCCTTCGTTAAAGGCAAATCCGCTAGAGAAACGTTCCGTAAGATTAATGGTGTTTTGGGGAATGGTACTTTATCACTTAGAACCACGGAGGAATGGTTTCGACGATTCATAGCCGGTGAAAACGACACCATGTATAAGCCTGCCGGCGGAAGACCTGCGACGATGAATACCGATCAAATCATGGAAAAAATCGAATTAGACCGGCGTGTGTCATCTCGTGATATCGCCCAGGAGATAGGGGTTAGTTACCAAACGATTTATACCATCTGTAGAAGGCTGGATACCAAAAAAAGCTTGATATTTTGGTGCCGCATGATTTGACGCAAAAAAACCTTCTGGACCGAATCAACGCCTGCGATATGTTGCTGAAACGGAATGAACTCAACCCATTTTTGAAACGGATGGTGACTGACGACCAAAAATGGATTACATACGACAATATCAAGCGAAAACGGTCGTGGCCGAAGGCGGGTGAATCGTCCCAAATAGTGGCAAAGCTGGGACTGACGACCAGGAAGATTTTGCTGTGTGTTTGGTGCGATTAGAAGGTAATCACCCACTATGAGCTGCTCCTATATCGCCAGATGTTTAATTGTATCATCTACTGCGAACAACTGGACCGCTTGAAGCAGATGATCGACCACAAACGTCCAGAATTGGTCAACAGAAAGGGTGTAGTGTTCCACCTGGACAACACCAGACGACGCACTTTATTGATGACTCGTCAGAACCTACGGGAGCTCGGATGGGAGATTTTATCGCATCCACTATATAGCCCGGACATAACGACAAGTTCCTGCTCCTGTCCACGGCGAACGCCCTTGGTGGTTTAAAGTTGAACTCAGACGAGGCTTGTGAAAAGTGGCTGTCTGAGTTCTTCGCAAATAAGGAGGAGGACTTCTACACGGGGGGGTATTATGAAGTTGCCGTTTAGATGGAAACAGATTATCCATCTTATATTATTATCTATTTTATAGTTATTAATATTCTATGAATATATAGATTTTTAATAATCGCATTATTCTATACATCTAGGTTTTTCCAGAAGAGCAAGTAAAGTCTGCGCTACTGATGATTTTTCAAAATAATGTATTGAAGTACAAAAACGGACAGCAAGGTGCAGTCAATGGATTTTTACCGTCAGGATCTGTCGATTATTCGTGCATACAAAGTGAGGAGATGTGGACTGGAGTATCATATGGCCTTTCTGCTCTTTTAATACATGAGGTAAAGAATTTCATTATTTTTTTTTTATTAACCTTTAAACAATCGATAAACCAATATGCGGGCTCAAAAATAATCGATTAATATCACAATTTTCCATTTCCCAAATTCTAAATTTATTTTTGTTCTAAATAAGTACTCGAGGCTCTGACAAAAACCATATGTATTCGCGCCCGGGCGGACAGTCCCAGCCCGGACACTTTTTCCCGACGGGCGCACAGCGCCCCACTACATACGGCGGGGAAACACCGCTCGTGGAGGCATAAACTGGGCCATACGTGGGGCCCTCGCCTCGACCCTGGTAGGTCATCGGAGTCCACCGGTTGACACAGGTAGGGTCGCAGAGGTCCTGATCTGCCAGCCGGCTCCGCGCGGTAAGCCGCTGCTTTCGTGGCAACAGTATGATGAGAGGGCCGCGGCAGTACCGCAGCCGCTGTGTCGCGCGCGCGTGCTCTTTCTCCGCGCAGCGCACATCTCTCCCCAGACCAACCTGGCGATGAGGCCGGAGATCCAGCAGTCGCCTTGGCGCCTCGCTGTCAGCCACTAATGGTGTTGGGTGACGGCCGATGTTCTGCCGGGTGTTGGTGGTGGACTACTCGGTGGTGTGGGAAGGTGGAGGTGTCCCGCCGCTGGTGGGATATATTCTGGCGGATGGGATCTGTGCGGTGCTACGCGGACTCCGGGTGTTATCACGACCCGAGCCACGTCGGAGTCACGCGTAAATTAACTTTCGGCCCGCGATCACCCGGCGATCAGCACTTTTATTTCGCGCCATCCGCCGGCTGATATCCGCCTGTCGTGCCGATGGAGCCTCGGATCCCTGTTGAACAACACACCGGCCGTGTTGCAGGCTATCCGAGGACTCCGTCACAGGTGCTGCCGATATTGCGCCCCCCTCCCCTCCCCCAGGGGGGCCTTCTTACGAGGAGGCACTCCTTCCGGCATCGCGTGTCCGTTGTCCTCGAAGCGCTGACGGCAGACGGACAACCACACTACCACCTTTCCTCACCTTCTCTGGGTCCGGGGGAAGGCGACTCCTTCGCCGATGGGGTCGCGCGTTCCTCTTGGCTGGCACGGGCAATTTTGCGCCTTCGAACCCGTCGCTCCCGCTGCCTACAGCAATAAAGATCGCTACAGCGGGAGCAGGTCTCAATCAACATCCTGCTGCAGCCACAATTGCGACAATAGTATCAGATACACGGATTGGGGCATTGCTTCTTGCGATGCCCCATTCCCCAGTACCTGAAGCATCCGTCTAAGGGTTGCTCCACCTTGAGGCCCCTCAAGTCCTTGGGGATGCGTTAAAGGAACCTGCGGTACTGGGACTCAATCCCGGGGATGTCGGCTCGCGCGTGTCACGAGTCCTTGTCCTTATCTACAGCGTAGACGCTACCAGATCGGGTCTCGGTGCCCTTTGGCACCCCGGGATAGGGGCAAGTCGCCGCCCCGCTGGTTCCGTCCGCATCGCTCGTCGAACTACGCCCTGCCGTGTGGGAGGGGGGGGGGGTATCTTGGGCCGCGCGACTATTTCGCTAAACGAGGCCCGGTGCGTATAGGGTACGCGGGTAGGTAAGCCCGTTGTGGGGAGGGTGGCGGCGCTACCATTGTTAATCGGTGCGGTAGCTGGATCGCCCGCTGCTGGTGCTCCGCCGCTCGCCGGCTCCGAGCTGTCTGGAGTGCTGGACGAATCGTTTAGGGTTCGCTTGGGCTGACGGCGACGGTTGGGGTAGTGCATCCACCGTTGTTGGGCCTCTTGGTGCCGCTCCCGTTTAAGGTTCTCAACGTAGTTGGAGGGCGGGCAGCGCACTCGGGGGTCGTGACATGCTCTATTCCGTATTTCTCCAGCACCTTCTTCAGATGCCGACTGACAAAATTGGTGGCATTATCCATTAATAGGAATAGTGGGGTTTCCCAGCGTGGTACGACCAAGTCCTCCAGAGAACTCGTCACGGACCTCCCGGTTGCGGCCCGTAAAGGTGAGGGCTCGATCCACCGAGTAAACATGTTCTCAAAAACCACCATGTAACGGTGTTGGTGTTTACTTTGCGGGAGCTCAATCAGGTCGCCCGCCACCACTAGCCAGGGACTCTCCACGATCCTCTGGCCCATAAGGCGTAGCGGGCCCTGCTGGGATACTTTGTACTTTTAACACACCTCACAGGTTCGCACAAAGTCCCTCAAATCATGTCAGAATCAACCATGGCCAGTAGAATTCAACCATGACCCTCGTTATGTATTCGCGGGGTACGATAAGCCGCCACCCCTCGTCTCGAACCGATATCGGATTCAGGAGTTCATCGACTGAGTACCGTTAGCATAGCGTTGTCGATCTTCCACTTGGGGAATTTAGTCGGGGTGAGCTGGACGTCTTTCAGCCGGGTTAAATACAGGAGTCCGATATCGTATCGAACGCAGCGATCTTGGGCTCGTCAGTAATGTACTCCCTTGAGAACGTATCTGGGACCTTGTTCAGGGAGCCTTTGGTATATTTAATTTCAAAGTCCCATTGCTGCAATTCTAGGGTCCATCTTGCCAGACGCCCAGTAGGGTCTTTTAGATTTTTGAGCCACTTTAGAGCACTATCATCGATTCGAGCCACGAATTCATAGGCCTCTAAATAGGGCCGCAGATTCTTTATGACCCACAATAGGGCCAGGTTCTTCTTCTCCGTAGTGGTGTAGTTCTTTTCCGCTGAGTTAAGGACTCGAGTTACATACACTAAGGGGTGTTCGTGCCCGTTTTCGTCTTCCTGGGTCAAAACAGCGCCGATGGCAAAATTGCTTGCGTAGCTTTGCACCGAGAAGGGTTTTGAGAAATCGGGCCGCGCCAGCACGGGTGCCTCTCCTAAAGCGGCCTTAAACCTCTCAAAGGCTCCGGATTGGTCCTCTCCCCAACTCCATGCATGCTCTTTCTTTAGTCTCTTTACTAGCGGAACTTTAAGTTCCAATTCCATGGGAATGAATCGGGAGTAACATCCGTTCATTTCCAAAAACGTTCTGAGCTCCTTAACGTTGCAGGGGGCGGAGTATTGAGGATCCCCTCTCGGAATCTGCAGGTAGTTCTTCGGAAACACCTGGAAATAAGCCTTTTTCAGATGGACCTTCGAGATGTATTTGGCACTCCTAAGCTTATCTAAAATGGAGTCCATGTTAGGGAGCGGATAGTTATCTTTTTGCATCAATTTATTTACATCTCGAAAATCGATGCAGAAGTGGTAGGTGCCTTCCTCCTTGCAGATAATCACGGGCGCGCTACACCATTCACTGGCGCTTGGTTCTATGATGCCTTTCTCGAACATCTTTTGAACCTTCTGAGCAAATTCCAAAATCTTTGGTGACTTTCACCGGGGCGCGTGCCTAATCGGGCACCCGTTACCCCTTGAACATCGATGTGGTGTTCAATGAAGGTAGTATAGCCATGGAGCTTCACGGGCTCTGGGATAATTGACTCGACCAGAGTCATGCGCTAGCGCTGCTTGTCGGGGAGCTCGGTTATACCGACACATTCGCCCATCATGACAGACCTTTGCTTAGGCAGGTCCTTTTCTACAAAACTCCTCCACTCTCTGTCCGGGACACGCCATTGTCCCCCACTTAGCTGTACTTGGAATTCCCATTTCTGGAAGAAATCGATGCCGAGAATCATTGGTCGATCCATTTCTGGAAAGATCCTCAACTTTCTCATTCCTTCTCTATTCTCAACGGAGAAGATCACCCGAAGTACGCTCAGCGTCTGCTGAATGGTACCGGACAAACCTCTCACAGCGAATAGTTTGGGTAGTCAGCGGTCTGTAAAGGGATCGGCCGCATCGGCTCTGGTCAGTAAAACTTGAGCTCCGGGGTCGAACAACGACTGCAGGTCTTGCGGCCTCCTCCTCCTCTCCCCCCCCCCCTCCCCGTCAAACCGCGAAAAACCACCGATTGTCTGGAAAGACAGCGGCGATTCCCTGATCTGCAGGGCATCTATAATAGACCGGGTCTTCCTCCACTGTACCGCCCCCCGTCCTTTCCCCCAGGCCTACGGTCTCATCCCCCAGGCGATCTTTGTGTGGAGACACGATTTCTGGTTCGTCTTGGGAGGGTACAGGAGTATCTCCGGATCCGCTCACGGGCCTCTTCCCTAGGCCCTCCTCTGGTACCGCGCCTCCCCTCGGACCCACGCGAAGATCAAGCTCAATGATCGAGGACCAATCAAAACCAGGCCTTCCTCTGAGCCCTGGGCTCGAAGAGGCCTTCCTTGCCCCTGATCCATCGACATTCGCTCCCGAATTTGACGCGCAGGGATTAGAGAACGACTCTACCGCCCTGCGTTTGAGTTTTTTAGGTACTGCCTCACCTGTGTAATTAGGGCACGTCATGAATGTCACGCCCGGCCGATCACAGCCAGGGCACTGCAAGATCCATCGCTTGTCCGCAAACAAAGCATACGGTCGACGGGCGGTCTGTGCCGAAAACTCTAGCACGTGTAGCACTGGTCATTGAGGGAACTCTACCCCTGAGATCTCGACTACCTCCGGCGGACGCCGGCGGACCCTGGCGGCCTCCCTGTAACGGGTCACGAGTTTTTCCTAAGGTCGGCCCCCTCCGCCCCCAGAGTATTTCCGGAAGAAACTCGATCCCGGCCGGGTGTCATCCAATGGCAACGCAGGCATTCTCTCTTTTTCCCCTCCTCGTCCGTCAGGTCCCGTAGGAACCTGGCCCTACGGGAATACTTGAATATACTTGAATTTGGCCCTCACCACTGCCTCCACATATCTCTCCTTTCGCCCGGGCTTATCAGCCCTCGACACTTTTCTGCTCCACCTGGCTCATAGCCTCATTCATCGTTAGAGCCTTCTCATGGGCCTTCCCCTCGCGCAACAGGTCCTGTATACTCCGAACCTCCTGGTGTATTACCCCAATCCGGTAATCAGACCTGACTCGTTCCAGCAGCATTCCAGTTAGCTGCTGCTCTGGTAGGGGCGGCTCTAGAGTACCGGACTGGGAGCAGAAACGGCTAATGAACTGGCCCAACCTTTCAGTTCTGTCTTGAAACATATCCTCCAGTTCACGTCTCCGGTCGTCCTGCAGGACCAAGGGGCAGTATCGGTCCTCAAACTCCGCCTCAAACGTCGCCACGAAATTCTTCTCCAGGAGCCCATACCATTTCCGGGCTCCTTGAAGAAGAACGGAGAACAGGGTGGAAAGGAGGCACCACTCTTCATAATCGCCTCTTTCATGACAGATGCGAAGGCCTGTTAGAATGGTTTCAGCATCGTCCTTTTCGTCCTCCGAAAAGGTGAACTAGGCGTCTCGTAGGGCCCTAGAGCAGCGTACGGTATCTCGCGATGTCTGCCATGAACCGAGAAAAGAAAGGTGATCGGGTGCAATCCTGCGCAATACGCGAGGCTGAATGCCGGGAAAAGTGAACTCTCCACCGTAGCTTATTCCCATACCGTACAATCCGCCCTCCCTCTAGGGCGTTCGGTGACTGTGAGTGAATTCCCTCCTATCTACCCTACTGACCCCTTTTTCCTTTTACTCACAAGCCTTTCTTTCTCGTAAGATCCCTGTCTTTAGAAAGGCTGGTAGTCTGCTGTATGACGGACAATTTTTATTATTTACGCAAAACACTAACCAAATGGTCTGAAAACCCATTTGGCGACATTGACTATTACGCGGACCTAACACTATTTCACGGGGATCACACGCAGTCGCTCGGCCTCTTCCCCATCACCGGCATTACGGGGCGGCTGACACGACTCTATCCTCCGTAGCCGTCCCTACGGGATTTCTGAACTATTTCGAGCCCATACCCTTTTACATTGAAAACAAAAAATAGGCTACCCAATTGGCTTGGGAGTGCCTTTGTGTGTCCCTATGACGCGCTGTTAGGCACTCCTTCGCCTTTTGCCTATAAACGCCATCACTCTGACCCCCGCTCTACCAGTCTGCGTTGGTTGCACTCCAACCAAAATGGGAGCGCGTGCGTGCCTTCATACGCCCCGAAGGTCGCTTTAACCAGACTCGCACGCCAAGGGGGCGAGGAGACAAGACTTTGGACGTGCCTCTCAACGCGGTTGAAAGACCGCAGACCAGGCACGTCATCCTTTCCCTCTACTGCTGTGTAACACCAGTAGGCCTGGCAAAGTTCTGGGACGGACCTTCAACATCCCTCCCCCTCTCCCCAATTGGAGTTTTCAAGAAATTTTCAATTAATATTCAAATACTAAATAAACAACCAATTAATATAATAAAATATCAATTAAAATTATAAAATCTCAAATATAAAAAAAACAAATCTACTCCAATTCAGGATAGACAGGAAAAAGGCCCCTCTCCAAAATTTGCCCTTCTGGCTTGCCGAGCCACTCGAGGGCCCAAAGGCTTTACAAAAAGAAACTTAATTCCCTGAATAAAATTTGTTTTTTAACAGAAAAACTTCCAAACACCAAAACCTGCACACAGCAATTTTCAAAAATTTCCTAAATGGTCCTCTCGGGTCCCAGCTTTATAGAATTTTTGCGCCGCGTACAAATCTTCAATTTGGAATTTAAACTTTCCAACTGAACTTCTAATTAATCGTCAATCTTAAAACAAAAATGAAGATTAAAGAAATTTTTTAATATTTTTTTAATATTTTTTTCAACTAAGTCGTTTTGAGTTAGCCAATGTTCAAATTTAAATAATTTTTGAATCACCCAGATAGAAGAAAGGGGAAAACCGTTTAAAAAATGAAGATAACTTTAAAATTACTTTTAAGGTCATCGTGAAGGTCACTGCTTAATTCCGCATCAAAATTTAGAAAAATAATCTTATTCTTTAAAAATAATTAGCCTGGAATTATATTTAGGTGATTCCACACTTTTTGCACACCTTATATGCACTATATATCATCTGTTTATTTGCTATCTTTTTAGAATTGTAATTTATTTCTGTTAATTGGTAATCTACAATCAATATCATTAGCCTATTAGTCATTGAATCCAAGTTGAATTTAGACTAAGTATTATGGGTTCTAATCACTTCATAAAATTATTGTTTCCATCTTTATGAAAATCTACGTATTACTTTTAGGGGATGTTCAAGGAAGCTTTCCACACAGCAAAGGGTGTCTATACGACAGTCTATGATAAAATTGGAATGGGTTTCGAGACGCCAGAAGCCTTATATGAACATAAAGTATATCGTGCTATAGGTTACATGCGACCTCTTTCAATTTGGGCAATGCAGCATGCGTGGTCAAGAAAAAGCGCCAAAAAACAGTCAGAATATTTAATGGAGAATCATAGCGAAGTTACTACACTTAATGTGACTCTTAACGCATAATAATTGTTTTCATATCAAAGTCTGTATACTAATATTGTGACGTAAACTATGTAATTAGAATATGTTAAATTACTTTACAATTGTGAATAGCAGTAGTTTTTGTATATAACTGTTTAAGTCACTAATGCTAAAAAATTCAAATCGCAAGTCCTTAATAATTGAACCAGTAAAAATGCATGGAACTCGTTTAGCAATTTAATTAAAATCTGATAGCCATCTATTTTCAGATATGTACTTATTCACTTCCCGTTATCAGAATTGAGTATGCATAGTAACAAAAAAATTTTTTTTTGGTATACATATTGCTACTTGAATTAGAATATATAAAATAGAAGAGCATAAAAACTGCATAATGACTGCAGTAGGATATGTCATTAAATTATTATATTTATTATAATTTATTATAATAAATATAATAATATATTATTGACCTTAGAATGAATATCTATGTCGGCGTGAATAAGGAGATGTGACATTATACATTTACATTATACATTTTTATGTAAAATAGAATTTATTTCTACAAACATTTTAATCTCTTTTGATTTAATTCAAAATTACTAACGTAATTCTATTCATCTTTTATACATAAATTTATAAGCAAGGATTTCTTCATTAACAAATAATGTATTTATTAAATAAGTGGTCTTGCAAATTATGAAATTTTAGTTCAAAATATACTAGTTCAAATACATAATTATCTAATCTTACATTCTTTATTACGATTACTAAAATCATAATTTTTGTTTTCTATTATTAATTTTATTTAACAGTATATATAATTAAGAAAGATATTAATTTATTGTAAATATTTACAAACATATCATACATCAAATAAACAAAAGTATTCTTTAAACCGCAAGATAAAACCCTTAATCAAAACTTATGAAAATTACAGTTATTACCAAAATCACAGATAAACAAAACAAACTCTTTTTTCATTTTTTTGTTAATATAATTTTAAAGCTTTATCAATAATAATAGTTTATTGATGTATTTTTTGACTAATTTTTTCGAGCGGTGTAATCGATGTGCTCGACGCAGGTGGTCAATTTGCTTTTGCATTTCTTAGTTTAAAGCACGTTCTTAATACGTGCACAGCTGTATTTTGCAAGCAAAAAAAGATCGAATACTCAGCGGCGAAAATAAGAGGAGTCAACTTAGATGAATCGACGCCTTCGTTCTGTGGGTGCGATAAGTTTTAATGTATCTAGGGCGGAGGGTACTGATCTGCGGTACATGATTATTGAATATGCAATGCTTGAGACATCAAGATCGAGCGAAGAGATATTCCTACGCAGTCTAAGGCTAAAGAGCGTGTATGAATATGCATCTGAAAGAGTTAAGCCAATTTGTCACTATGTTTTTCATATGGTAAGTTATATGATAAACTCTCGGCCTATAAAAGGGGCGAATCATCGCTGTAAAAATCACATTATTGTTCCTCTGCAGCTGCAAAATCCATCGCTAATATGGATGATAGATACACGTCGTCGACCCAGGATACAATCGATCGGATCGTGAGAGGTTCGCCGAGCATCAACAGCATGGAAAGGCAATATATTTATCCCAGAATACACGATATACCGTAACGACCGGAATTTAAACGGTTGCGACGTCGCCATCTTGGTCCAATCTTCCCTTTGTCACAAGGCCATTAAATCGGACCTTGGTCTTAATGAGGCTATTAGCATCGAAGTTATGTTTACCAACAACTCCCTGCGGATATTCACTATTTATTATCCCTCTAACGCAACTAGCCAACTCCCCAACTCGGAAACTTCTTTCTAATACGCCCACCGTTATCTCTGCCGACTTTAACACCAAAAACACCGCATGCAGTTGCCACTTCATTCACCCGAAAGACGACTCCCTCCTTCGTTGCTGCATGCGGAAGAATCTCACGATTGAGACACCTGCTGTACCCTTATATTACCCCCATTACGCTACATCTATACCGGACATTCTAAACCACTTTCTCACTAAAAATATTCACTCCCTGATCCCAAAATCACTGTCCAATTTTCTTCTGACCACCAGTCGGTAATTTGAGACATCTCCTGGTTTCATCTCAGATTCCTATTAGAATTCTCTCCCTTCAAGTGCCAGACTCTGAAAAACCCTCATGATATCGACACCGCCGTCAATGACCTAACCGCGGACATTTTTTAATCATCTTCTCTGGTCACCGACAACCTTTCTGCGCACATCCGTTCCTGAATACATAACAAAAATATCACTCGGAAAAGTTGGCAATGCTCTCGCGATCTAATACTCAAATCAAAACTAAGCTTTTAACTTTTTACTATGAATTATTATATGTTACGAGTTCGTTGCGCACTAAATTATTTCGGTACAGAATACTTGTAAGTGACGATGGTTGTTCCTTATTGGTCGAGGGTGTAGGCTAGGGCTCTCACCGCTTCTTTCTATTATATTATTATTTATAATTCTGACTTTTCAATCCAATTGTTATCTGTTTTAAATTGTTGTCCCCAACAATTTTACGTAAACTCGAGTACCGTGTTTCTTTATAATTTTTTCACAAAATAGATGTCGGGATATTTTGTACAAGATAATTTCTGCTCATAAAAACCACCTGCAACCGGCTTATTGTGATAGTCTCAAACGCTAAGTAATAGAATTTTTTTTGCATACTATATGAATCGTTAACATCTTAGGCAACCAGTTTGTTTATAACTTTTTTTCCAAATTCGCTTCAATTTACTCGCTCGAACTTTATCATTTCTATTTTTGCTGTTTTCCAAGTTTTATTGACAAAGACAAAGAAGACAATCGATTCAAAACATGTAATTTGTTTGCAGTATTAACGTCTTTTGGATTCATATTAATACTTCGATGTGTCTTTGTATTGTACTTCAATGTTGTTTGTGAGAAGAACTGGTAGAATCCTTAGCCACTTGAAATTTCTCACATTTAATTTTTGAGCGTCCGAATGAAACTTTCGCATATTGATGCTTTTAAATTGCTATAATCTGTCTATATTCTGACAAAATGTTACGTATTTACTCTGAAAAACGTGTCTAGTTTGGTACTAAGAAATTGAAATTATATGATAATTGTATAATTTGTATTTTATCCTTAATGTAAAAAATTATCTATGTATTATGAATAAACTAAATACACAAAAAAAACTACATATAAATCGAAATTTTAATTATACATTAAGAAAAATATAAATATTATAATTATGATTAGGAAAATGAATTGTGACTTAATTACTGCATCAAAATTGTTTTTTATCTAAATATTTTTTTTTTCATTCTTTATAGTATACATACATAAATTAAAATATTTAACATAAATTCTATAACATTTTTACATTTACTTTTCTAATTAATTTTTATATAAATGTTTTAAACAAATTTTATAGTTTAGAAAACACTATTAATAATATTGTATTTCTTTAAACAAAACAATTTATCTAAGTAGATTTTAAAGCTTATTGTTAAAATCTTAATAAAAACATCATAATTTAAAAGAAAAATTATTTATATCTTTTTCAACTTAACTTTGATCGGTCAGCGTCAACTATCTTTTCTGAAGAATCCTTATTTTCATCATTATCTTCTTCACTTCCTATTTGATTCTCATACATAAGGTTTGATTCTTGCTTTATATTATGATTTGTTAGTTTTAAATGTTTATCACTTAAGACACATGCTTCAAGCACATATTTATTGAATGTTTCACTTTTGTCTAAATAAACATGATGTCCAGCACCAGTTATTATCTGTAATATAAAAATAGAATACATTTAATAATGGCCTTTAATGAAAATCAATCACAAGTGATAGTGATAATACATGTTGACTAACATATATTTACAAGGGCTTGTAGTAGTGAACATAAATTTATTAGTGATCAAAATTTACTAAAAATATCTGTTCATATAAAATTTTATTGAAACAATTAGTCCACTATCAATATGCAAAATACAAAGATGTGTTTTAGAAAAATTAAATGCTCATTCTATTGTGCTCTCAAATTTCTAATACAATGATTTCATGAAACAAGTAATAATTTTTTACTTCAGTAATCTTCATATATGTATTTTAAATTAATAAATAATTTAAATACAATTTTTATTTAAAATCTATTAATAAAATAAAGGAATGTATAAAATGAACAGATTGAAAAAAGCGATTTTTTTTTAATTTCAGTCACTTTATATCAATATTTAAAAAATTAATTTTACCTGAATATTAACATAGGAAGATAATCTAAGTTGTTTAATAGTTTCACCAGCAGTATTGTCTACCCACGATCTACTGCCATAAAGAAGTGTAATAGGAATGTCCTTATCTAATTGATCAATTCTTTTAACCATAGGATTTTTTGCCCACCCAAGACCTTGCATCATGGAGTGAAACGCGCTTTCTCCTCTATTGGAATTGAAAATTAAAATAATATTATTTTGAACAAAAGCTTTATTTTTGATAATACTAAATTTTTACTTACGAAGGACTTTGAACATTGCATTGGTGTATATACTGTGAAATTATACTGGGATCATCTTTTAAAATTGGAGCAAATTTTTTCACTATATCTGGTCGTGTTGTTTCAATGAGCCATTGTCCTATAATTGTTAAAGATATTAATAATTTAATGCATATTATATAAAGCATACTAAGAGAATCAAATTAATACCAAATGGTCCAGCAAATCTTACAGCCCATAATGGATACAATGGTGAAACTATATAAGCTATAGCTTTTAACCAAAGTGGAGCTTGTGGTTTAGTAACTGTATCATTGGGCTTTTCAGGGAAACCCCAGGGATCAGCCAATATCAAATGTTTAACATGATTTGGATACTGAATCGCATAAGAAGCTGCTAAAAAACCACCCATTGAATGTCCAAGCAAAACGAACTTCTCTAATTGCATTTCTTTTCTCCATTCTTCTACCGATCGTACTAATTGATTCTCAACATCTCGAGCTTGCGTGCTAAAAGTTGGTCGGCTGCTTCTACCAAACCCTATTTAAATTATAATAAAGTAATTAAGCTGTGTATAAATGTAATATAAATAGATAACAATATGTAATTATATGTACTATGCCGATTTATGTCTAATGTGCAATCTATGATGCAGTAATTAACCGCTACATGTGACTTACTAATTATTCCTTAATCTCTCTTATCCGTTTTTAATATAATAATATAAAAATTTGTAAACATTAATTTACATAAAAAAATCTGTTAAAATCGAAGTATTGTACCTAATATATACATATAATGTTAGCATTGCAATATATCTTTAATTAATTTAATATAGTTCAAATTACCTAAAACATCTATAGCGTAAACTGGCCTATGTTTAGCTAGAGAATCTAGATTTAAAACCCAAAGTGCAATACCAGCTCCAAGTCCATGCAATAAAACAATTGGTGTTTGTGGAGATTCTTGATTTAAAGACACTGTCCAAATTTTATCTGAAGCTCCAACTACTGGTCCAATATCAACATACCATCCTCTGTATGGTGTTATAAGATCTATGTCCAAAGCATATAAAATTTTAAGCAATTAGAGGACTAATTTAAATCAATAGTTTACACTTTATAACATAAAAGAAATATTTTAGAAATATAAAAAGTTTGATACATTTAAATTGTATTAATATTTTTTTTGTAAATAGCTTTATTTTATATTCAATGAAAGCATTATCTAGATATTGATATTATTCATATGTGATTTTTGTGCATTTTTGTATAATTGCATGGTATTTATAATATTATTTTATTTAAACATTTAAGATAAATCAATTTTTTATGTCTTAAAATAGATAGAGTAAGAGTTGCAAGATAGATCTAATAATACAATTCAGTATTTTAAAACAAATACTCACATGAAAGTATTTTTTTCTCAACTGTCCTTAGCATTGTTGAGGATGAACCTGACCAACTAAACCATCCCCAAAACCATCTGAAAATAAAATTCAAGTTTATATAATATTAAAATTTAAAGATAATTAGTTCTATTATTTACTTAAAATATAGTTGACAGACAATGTTATATCATATTCATGGTTACAATTTTGAATTTTGTTATATTTGCCATTTAACCATTTGAAATAGTTTTGAAATTTTTGAATATTAATTACTAGTGGATACTTATTCTGTTTTACTTTTAACCCATACTACATAAAATTGCATCAGAAAATGTTATATTAATGACGTGATAGTACAAATCATGTTACATACTATAAGTTATACTTTTGTAGTTGTAGAAAAATTGTATACATACTACGACGTAATATTAATCAGTGAAGCTTCTTAGACTTGTATGACTAATTTTACATACTATAAATCTCAGTATTGCTATTCACGTTATCATTTAATATTATAATGAAATCAAAAGATTACTTATCCATTTACAAACGTAGTATTTTAAAATTAAAAAGGCTATAACCTCAATCCTACCCGTCTGATTTAAGTATGATGTCATTGCTTTCTGCCATGGGTTTCGTTATTTTACTGAAATTTTCACTAGCTTCTCTGAAAAATTTTCAACTTTTTTTTACAACAATAATTTTGAGTTTCCTTCAGTTTCATTTGCATTTAAAACATTATTTGTTTGGACTACATATGTACGACTTATACATAAGTTAATGCAAGTTCATATGACATTTTGTGCTCTTATATTTAACATTTGTCGTCTGCTGAATGTTGATTTTTCTCTATATACATATATACATATTATAAGGAGAGTTTTTAGCACGGAGTAAGTTGTAAATCAGAAGCAAGGGGCTGACACTTTGTGTTATTTGTTAGTAACGTTTCGGAGTAGTTATAGCTAAATCTGTCGGTGTGCGCCACTGTCGAATTATGATGCATGTACATACACTTGTGAATTTGCGATCGTTCGTGTTCGTACCAAATCGGCATCATCGGTTTTCAGAAGGGAGAAAAGAAAATAAGAATGCGACGAACATGAAAAAGTCACGAATATGCTAGTACCGAATGTGCAAATATCATGACAGCCGAGTGCGGTCGAGTTGAAAATAACCGCGTTGACGTTGTGAATAACCCGTATAGCTGAAGTAATGTAGGAATCGCATGGAGCGTTACCGCAGGAGGATTATTATAATGATTTGTTTCGAGTCGGTAAGTACGTTACACAGATCGCGCCTCTTGTACTCTGCAGAAATCAAAAATAACATTCGGCTTATACAATTGCATGCGAGCTTTGTGAAAATAATAAAACTACGTTCTATATTCATGTAAGAATAAAAAATGTAATAAAATATACATTAATTAAATGTTTGCGTTTTACAAAAAATACTGCATACTATGCTCGATTTTTCTTTTGCTACTTTCATATCAATGTTTATGAATAAAATGTATGACAATAAATTGTTTTTTTTAATAAATTATTGTTCTGTAGAGTTAGCCGATAGTTTATCAAAACAAAAATTTATATGGAAATATAATTTTTTATTTTCAAGTTCATGATTAATTTGTGAATAAAGTTGTATTAGTGAAGTTATGGGTTCAAATATATAAACAATTATGTTAAAATGAAATTAAAATTATATATCCATGTAAATTTTTTTCTAGAAATTTTTATATACAAATTTTTCAATAATAATTAATGTATTGGTTATGCAAACTGTCAGTTGACTCTACAGAACAATAAATTAAAATATAAAATAAAAAATGAATAATAAATTAAAATATTTACTTAAAAAAACAATTTGTTGTAATACATTTTATTCAAAAATATTGATATAAAAGTAACAAAAGACGAATCAAGTAGAGAATGCAGTGTTTTTTGTAAAACGCAAAAAATTAACTAATGTATATTTTATTAAATGTTTTATTCTTTTACGAATGTAGAAGATGGTTTTATTATTTTCGAAAAGTTCGCGTGTAATTGTATAAGCCGAATGTTATTTTTGATTTCTGTACAGTACGGAACGCGCGATCTGTATAACGTACACTTACTTCTTTCGTACTTACTTTGCAAGTCTGTAAGAAGCAAACTAGCTCCACACGGCACGCACTGCAGCTGTTACGCACATAGCTCCGACGTCCAGATTATTCTTAGAAAAGCTGAGGTAAATTTGAAAATCATCAGTGTTTTATATTAATGAAAATGAAGAAAAGATTAAGGTCTTTGATACAGATTGTAGAGCCAGAATAAATAAAAACTTAATAACGAATGTTCAGACACACCGAAGTAGAAAACAAGAATGATATATTGGTCCAGTCAGTTATAACAATTAGTTGCTTTCTAACTTTAACGTATGCATGAATCCACTGAAGACTCGACGTAAAAAATTTATACGACGAATACAATCCAATAGTAAAATCGTATAAAATACCTTATTAAAGTATTATCTACTATTCCTACGAGAAAAATTAACTATTGAAATAGTTACTATATTTACAGATTTATAATAAGGACCAATTCTTTAATTCATGTAAACTTTCTATAAAACAAGAGTAAACATAATGGTTCAACTTAGTTAAAAGCCGAGGTCTACTAATATTCAAGAATAAAAAAAAATTTAAAAGGAATTCAAAAAACAAACAATAAAACTGCATAGATACATTTTATTCAACGTCGTGAACTCTAAAGGAGAGTTAAAAAGTTATAATGTGGAGTATGGAGAGGATGTATTAATTTATTCACTCTACTTCACATTCATAATCAGCTTTACCTTGAAAATTATATTGCACAAATTTTAGCCATGTTTTATCAATATCATAGAATTTGACAATATAACTTTTTTTTTGTTACTTGATCGTATAGGAAACCCGAAACATTGACCTGTATTATGTACTATAACATGGATTTTGGATACAGTTAATACATAATACCAGAAATTATACACTCAAAATAAAAACTCTACTATTTATTTAAATTTATTCAAAATAAAGTATCAGTTTTTCGAAAATTCAACATTGGGCTAATATTTTTACAGTTCATTTCTTGCTATAAGTGGTTTCTCAATATGTGAAAGGTAGTGATAAATGGTAAGATTGTCGATTTTCATAAAAGAATAAAATTATAAAACATTATTATGTCACGATATCGTAAATTATTCAAACATTAAATTTTTATTTATTCTCGGTCGAATATACAGTAAATAGTCGATCCTAGACACATCTTCAGAGTATCGGTACATGTCGTTGAATTTAGTCATTTTTATTACAGAAAAAGAATTTAAATGGAATTAGTAACTTGCATTGAAGTAATTATGAAAAAAATGTTAATAACAAAGTCTTGCGAATTGCGTGGTAAAGTTAACAACATACAGACGCGGAAAATGGCCATAAATTCTGGCAGCCAATACACTAGCTAATACATAACGGTGTCACGTCTAGCAATTTAACGTTAATTTGTTTAAGCAAAAATTCAGCGCCAAAATAAAAATGTTTCTCTAGGAGACGCGCCATAGTTGCTCTCACTTCAGATAAAGACTGAATGCTGCTTTTGCCGATTTTTAGGCCTAAGCTTGCGCCGAATAGCCTGCCAACAAGGCCGAAACGGGGTAACCACTTTTTTCTGTCGTACTTTGCCGAGATTATATCCAAGGCGAGAGCGTATGGATTTCGCCAAGACATTGCCCTATCTTTATCTACCGGGGAAAGTCTTTCAGCTTGTATAATAGAGAGAGTTCTGAATGAAGAAAAAGTGACATTAATCTGAAGATTTCTTTATTGAATTTTAATAATGTAGATTACAAAATTTTAACAATGATTTGCGGTATTAATAAATTTCTTACGGTGGTTGGCGCTATGCATTAGTTACATTATAGTTCGACATAAGTTCAACAATTCGTATCAAAGATGGAAATAGCAAGTATTCAAATCATAGAATAGTCTAGCCCTCACTTTAGATTTTATCCGTACGATAAGTGCACGAATTATAGCTTGTCTGTTTTTTGAAAGAACTGAGACTAGGTTGATATTCGGATAACTACTGTTGCGTGTCAAATCAGATGGTGTACAACTAACTCGATTTGGTTTAAAGCCAGAGGCCTGCTGTCCGTTATTAAGCTGACGAGGTGTACAACTAACTTGATGTGGTTTAAAGCAAGTGGCCTACTATGCCGTATCAAGCCAATTATTGTACGTGTTAAGAACGTAAGAATATATTATTACAATTATTTCTCCTACTTGCCGAAATTTAGAGACGATATTTTGAAAACTCGTGAACAATTATTTTAGTTTCCCCAACGCTTTATACCTGCTTGATTTAGCTAAAATTCACAATACGTTTTAGTACGTGCAGTCGTAATTTCATATTTACACATATTTCATGTCTTTAAATTCATATAGATTATGTTATAAAGTGACCGTTTGGGAAATAACGCTCATTAAGACCTGCAAGATTGTGCGTGCCCGGGGAATACCTTTACTCAGATAGGGCCATTGTCTGCACCCGTGGGGACAAGTGACCGACCAAGCGATTTCAAAACCCTCATAACTGTTTATAGATATAACCTGTTAATGCATGCAAACAATATCACCACCGAAGAATAGATTTAAGTACGTAACTGTAAGAAACGAGCGAGTACACGACAACGAAAAACTCGATCAGTTTCACTTGAGCGGTCGAACAGAGAGGTAGCTCTCGCACTTGTATATCTTTAGCTTAAATAAACCTTTGCTACAATAAATTTCCAACGTTTTTCTATTTTATTAATTATCAGTTGGTGCTTCCGATTGAGTTCGCGTGTATAGCGTATCTCAAAACTTTACAATAACCAAGAACTTTGGATTACGCCATACGACATCATAACATGGTCCTTCGAGCCGGATGTGAAACATCCAACGTACAGTGTGCGACGAGTATCTCGCCGTGGTCACCGCTGTACTGAGCACGTGCTCGCAGCCTTGACTATGCGCCGAGTGGGGGGCACTGGGCTGCGCGAAATTCGGCGCACCGCGGTAATTGTCAACATTCATTTGCGCGCGCTAAAATCATTAGGGGGACCCACAGAGTCTTGGGATACCCTACTAATACATTTATTGACTGCAAAATTAGATCGCGTCTCACATCAGGAGTGGCAAAAATCAGTAACGGGTACGAAAATGTCCATAATGAAGGAATTCATCTCTTTTCTCGAGCAACGCTGTCGAGTTCTGCAGGTGACAAATATTAATCTATCGAAGTCAAACGTGCCCGCAAAAATAAACGTAGGGAAGAAACAGGCGTTAACGAATACACAAATATTGCGTGCAATTTGTCAGGGATCACATAAAATTTATGTATGTGACACATTGTTCCGGCTGTGGGGTCGGCGGGGAGGTGACAGCACGGAGACAAGCGGTGGGAGGGTGAAGTGGAGGGAAGGGGCAAGGATGAGCCGCCGTGCGGTGAGTCTGTTAACGTTCTACTGGGCCCTGAGAAGGGCCGGTTAGTAGCCCTAAAAAGAGCTGATGGAGGGCGCTTTGCGCCTCAGGGATTCGCCGGTGGTAGGTGGCCTAGTAATGAAAAAACGGCAGCTTGCGTGGAAGGTTTTTATTAGTCGTGAAGTCCTATCCTAACCCAGATGCCGGGTCTGAATGATCTGGTCGCGGAGGCGCGGCGTGGCGTCCACCACTGCGGACGAGGCGACCTGGGCGGTTGAGCGATGCCAGTTGCTTCGCCTACAGACCCATTGGCTCGGCGTTTGCACGCGGGAGCGTGGGTCCGCGCGGCTCGGCGCACGGGGCTTGTGGCGACCTGTGCGGTCGTTCGACGCGAGTGGCCTCGCCTACAGACCCGTTGGCTCGGCGTTTGCACGCGGGAGCGTGGGTCCGCGCGGCTCGGCGTATGGAGTTCTACTGCCTGAGCAGGTCCCGTGTCGACCTGGCGGTTGTCTAGGGGCTCGGTGAGCGGGGTTCCAAAAGCCTCGACCTTTCGGCCGGTTCCCTCTGATAGCGCGTTTGCACGCGGGCAGAGGTCCGCTCGGCTCGGCTGGCCGAGACGAACTCCCCGAGTCTGTTTTTTTTTTTTTTTTTTTTTGTGTGGCGAGCCACTGGGAGGTCAAAAATCTTCTAAAGACACCCTCACGTTGGGGCTCCACTGCCTGAGGGGGTAGTGTCGGATTCTTACCGACTAAAATACTCCTCCCTGAGTGGAGGGCGCCAGGCCAAATGGCCTCTGCCCCAAGAACTTGGCGAGTTAAGTGGTGAAAGGAGAAACTAGGATAGGGGGGTAGCGGGGTGGGTGATTACGTGGGGTGCTGTTTGCGCCCGCAATACGCTATTAGCGAAGCTAGAGAGAGATCTAGGAAGCCAGCTTGCAAGGCCGGCTTATTAGATCGAATGATTTGGGGTTGTACGCGAGGAGGGCTTGCACGCCGGGATTTGGGTGGTCGGCGAGAGAGCTACGTATAGAGTTGGCGCGTTTCGTGGCGGTATCTAATAGTGTGGTTATTCCCGCTTCCCGTCGAATTTGGGTGTTTCGGACGAACCAAGGGTATCCTAATGCAGCGCGTAGTAAGCGTATGAGAGTTCCATGGAGAGTCGAGAGCCTGTCGGGACGGGCAGCTCCCCAGATCGGGATGGCATATGTGGCTATACTTAGGATTATGGCTTTGAAGGCCCTGAGTTTAGTCTTCGCGGAGACTTTCTTGTTGGAGAAAAAGGGCTTGAGGCCCGTGAAGGCGCCTTGAATCTTATTTCGCGTGGCGCTGATCTGAGGGCGCCAAGTGAGCTTCCGGTCGAACATAACGCCCAGGTATTTCACCGCGGGGAGTCAGGAGATGTGATGTTCCCCTACTTGGATAAGAGGGGGGTTTCTTTGTTTGCGCGAGAAGAAGATAGCTTGAGATTTGGTGTGGTTGATTGAGAGCCGCCACTTTCTGTACCAGTTGAGAAGATGCGGGAGAAATATGTTTATGTGTTTGGTGCACGTGTCTATATTTGGAGAGGTGTTTATAAGCGCAATGTCGTCCGCGTAAAGGGCGGTCAAAATGCGCTTGTGGATGGGAATGTCGCTGCAGTAGACGTTGAATAACAGCGGGGATGGCTTGGAACCTTGCGGGACTGCAGCTGTGATGGGATAGGGCTTGGATAAGTCATTTCCCATTCTTACGCGGATAGTGCGATTTGATAGGTATGACTTGAAGACGCCGATGAGGTAGTGAGGAAAGTCTAGATTTATGAGCTTGTAGAGGAGACCATCATGCCAGACTTTGTCAAAGGCTGACTGTACGTCTAGTAGTACCATCGCGGAGTGCCAACGTTTGTTGTAGCTGTTGGAGATGTGTTCGGTGACGCGTAAGAGCTGGTGAGTGGTCGCGTGCTTGGCCCGGAAACCGTGCTGGCAATCGGGTAGTATATTGTTTTCCACGGTGTGGTCGTAGAGCCTTTTGAGGAGGACACTCTCGACAACCTTACTGAGGGCGCTTAGGAGACTGATGTGCCTATAGCTTGAAGGAGATGAGAGTGGTTTGCCCGCTTTTGGCAGGCAAACGATAATAGCCTCCTTCCAGGCCGTGGAAAAGTGTTGCAGCCTCATGATCGCGTTTGAGATGCTGCAGATGGCGGTGATGTGTTTTCGCGGGAGGATTTTCAAGACGTTATTTCTAATCCCGTCGCTCCCGGGAGCTTTGCGGTTTTTCAATGAACGGAGAATGCCCTTAATCTCGGATGGTGAGGTAGGATGGAAGTTTGTTCCAGATGGAGTGAAGTTTCTTACCGTGTTAGAAATATTCTCGTGGAGGATGGTGTCCTCTGAGCAACTAGGGAGAGTAGAGCATTGTTCCGAGATGGTGGACGCGAGGATGTCAGCTTTCTCTTCGTCGAGATTGTATTTTACGTCGTTTGCTATTAAAGGGGGGGCCTGATTTTTACGGTTACGGAGTCTCTTGATAACTTTCCAGGCGCTCTTGGGGTGCTCCTCGGCCTCCTCTATAAAGTTGTTGAAGGCTTTATTTTGGAGGACGCGAAGAGCTTCCTTGAGCTGCCTTTGGAGTTTGTTGTATTCCGTTTTGAGTATATTCCGCACGGAGCTCTGAAAATTTCGCTGATAGGATGGATCAGTCGGTGCCTCCTGTTCCGCAGGAGCTTCCACCGAGATGTTATTCCGCACGGAGCATCTGAAAAGGGAGTTGCCTCTCTGGTTGTTAGTGTGGCAGCCCCATGCGGTGTTTTTGGCATTGAAGTCTCCTGCGAGTACCGTTGGGCTGCTATTGAAATACCTACTCAGCACAGACAGTTTGTTACAGCCGCCCGGAGGGCAGTAGATAGAGAAGATGCGTACCGAGTTGCCGTTTAGCTCGATCTCGGCACCGACGGCTTCGTCGATACCAAGGTCGGCCTTGATGGCTCTATGGCGAAGCGAGGTTTTAATGAGGATAGCCACTCCCCCGCCGCAGGAGTTGCGGTCGGTTCGGTGTATGGTGAAGCCCGGGATGTATACGTTGATCGCGGGGGAAAGATGTGTTTCGGTGATACATGCAACCTGGACGTTACGCTGTTCGAGGAAGTCGCGAAGCTCAGTTAGTTTCATAAGCGTAGTTTCGCGAAGCTCAAAGTTTAATAAGGTGAGTTTGCTGGCGCACTCAGCCATTGATGGGGGGGTTTAGGACTGCGAGCACTGCCGTCAGTAGCTCGGTGAGTTTCTGAATGGCGCTGGGGTTTGAGAGCGGCGAAGATGGCGCGGGGACCATTGATGTTTGGCCGGCGGTGGCGCTCGCGAATGATCGCTTTGTTGGGGGGGGGGGGGGGGACTCCTGGCGCGCTAATCCCTACGTTTCGCGTTGGGTGCGTAACGGTCTGCGCTCGGGTATTAGTGGTGGCCGTGGCCGGAGCAGAATTTGCGGTCGGCTTTGGGGCCTTCGGGTAACCGCGGTATGTGGCGCGGTGATCCCCGGCGCAGTTTGCGCATCGAGGTTTTCCGTCGGTCTTACTTTTTTGCTTGCATTCGGCGGTGACGTGGGAGCGCGAGCAGAAGGCGCACACCCAGGCGGCATGGCAGTAGTTTGCCGTATGCTGAGCCCGCCCAGGGACTTTAAATCGAAGATCGATTTAGCGCTGTCGTGTGCCGAGTCCAAATGGACCACGACAAGAGGCAAGACTTTGTCGCCCCGGCGCATCCGGTGTACTTTGAGTACCGGGAGTTTACGGGTCGAGAGTTCCGCAAAGATTTCTTCCTCCGAGAAGACTTCGGATACACGTCGGATTACCGCGATAATGTTGCGGTCCTCCGGCAGCTGGTGTGTGGAGTATTCTATGTTTTTCTTTTCTAGGATCTTGGTGATCCCTCGGAAGTCGGGGACTGATGCGGGGTACGCGCGGATGCCGGCGTTAGTAAAGACGGCGCGACGAAGCGTGAGGTCGCGGCCGGCTAGAGAGGAGCGCAGTTTCGGCCAGTGCTCGATGCTGCGGATTATGATTGGGGGTGGCGAACGGGGTTTAGTTGGTTCTTCAACCTCATCGTCCGATGATGATGAGGGAGAAGAGGAGGGGGGGGGTTATTGGCCGGCGGAGGAGGCGATTTTGAGACTCGTTCTCTTCCCCGGCGATATCCGGGGATTGAGTCGGGAAGGGAGGGGGGAACCCGTTTCCTATTTGCGCCATTAAGTAATTAATTTGAGCGCGCTGCTCAATTATTATTTGGGCTAGCTGTGATGCAGGGAGCCCAGCGAGTGAGTCGGTCGTGGCCGACTCGAGGTAGCCACTTACCTGTGGCGTGTTTTGCGCCGCCATCCTGGCTGCATTGATGCGGGCTGCTATTTTGTTGCTTTGCGGCGAGAGGCTATGGGAGAGGGTCTTTCCTCTAGGGGCCGCGGCGGGCCTTGAGGTGACCCTTGGAGGGACTGCCCGGCTTGGCAGGGAGGCTGTTGCGTCCAATAGAGTTGGGTGGCTTGGCGAGGTCGCTGAAAGAAATATTATGCATACGCATACGTGTCCTGAGAAGGGCAGATTGAGAGCACCGTGGCCAGGGCGCAGCCCTGGAGTGTGGGGCGGCAGCTGGCGCCGCTGCGGCGGCCCGTCGGTGCTGTGGAGTGGGGGGGGGGGGGCAGTCCCCACTCCGGTGGAGGAGTGGATGCCCTAAGGAGGGCAGTAAGCGGTTTAAGCTGCTCTGCGCTGCGCTACATTGCACTGCACTGTATTGCACCGAGAACATGCACTCCGCTCGGCGGTCGAGAGGAGACTTCATGTGTCCCCCCGAGTCTGGAGAGCGGGCCGGTATTTGAGCACGCGGGCGCAGCTGCTCCGACTCGGCGTGATGGTGGGGAGTAACGGCGCAGGCGCGGTAGTGGGGGAAGCTCTGCTACGGGCTGGCGCTCCGGCCCAGACTGAGCTTTCGAGAATTTGCGTTTCCTTTACGTCGGGAGTGCGGAATTAACGCCCGTGCGCAAGGCTCGAGAATGAGCGGTATCAACATTAAAACGACTTAACGTCAAGGAGCGTCTAGAAAAAATTAGATTAAAGGGGTTATGTTTCAACTGTTTGAACTCGGGTCATCGCATTTCTGACTGTAGATCATCAGGGTGTAAAAAATGTGGCAAAAAACATAACACTCTTCTACATCTTGAAATTAAGGAAACAAATTCACGCAATGAAAGGGTGACAAATCAAACGACGACTGAGGATTCAATCTCAAACTTTAACGGGATGGTTTGCAAAGCGTACAGTGCTGTGATATATCCGCAGTCGATCTTATCGACTGCTAACATAGTTGTAAAAAATAAAAACAGTGAGTTTGTACAAGCTCGCGTTTTATTGGACTGCGGAGCACAGTCGAATTTCATAACAGAACGACTCGTTCAAACTTTATAATTACTGCGAAAACAAATAGATATCCCTGTGGAATCATTAAACCAAGTGGAGACGCATGTAAAGCATTCAGTGCAAGCGGAAATTAGGTCTCGATGCTCAGATTACAAACAAACTATGGAGTTTCTTGTTTTACCAAGCATTTGTAATCGGCTGCCGAACTGAATATTTAGACAAAAGAAATATTCGCATTCCACAGCGAAAATCTTTAGCTGATCCCGATTTTAACAAGCTGCAGGGAGATCGATGCGTTGATTGGAGTTGAATTATTCTTGCAATTATTATCGATTGGTCAAGAAACAATTCCAGGATCCACCACTTTGTGGCAAAAAACAAAGTTAGAGTGGATACTGACAGGTAAAATCAACGCTCCGAATCAACTATTGAAACCGACGCAATGTATGTTGGCCTTTAATGCGCTTCATAAGGCGATTAGCAAATTTTGGGAGATCGAGGAATTGCAGAATCAAACATTCTTGTCTGAAGAGGAATATAAGGTTGAAAAACATTTCGTGGAGACTACTACGCATAATAAAGGAACAAGACGTTACACGGTGCGTTTGCCGTTTAACGACAAAATTAAACGATTAGGCGAATCGCGTAAAGGCGCGGAACGCCAGTTCAGTACATTAGAGCGAAAATTTGAGAAATTTCCGGAATTAAAATTAGATTATGTAAAAAATATACACGAATCAATTGAATTACGACACATGGTTGCTATTGAAGATCACGAAATCGAATACAAACATTGTTATTTGCCCTACCACGTGGTAATTAAAGAATCGAGCACCACTACTAAACGTCGTATAGTTAATAATGCTTTGTTAAGACGAGTTCCGGACTATTGTTAAATGATTGTTTAATGACTGGAGCAGTCATTCGAAATAGTAGCTTTGATATCACTCTTCGATTTCGTGAACATCAAATAGTCTTACTCGCGGACATAGAAAAAATGTACAAGCAGATCGTACTTCATCCAGACGACGCGTGGTACCAATTAGTTTTATGGCGAGAAAACAAAACCGAAAGACTACGAACCAACTCGCGGAAGACGAAAAAATGAATTTACCATTGGCAAACCAAATTCTTCGACGCGATTGCTATGTGGATGATATATTGACATGAACAGACACCACAGAACAGGCTATAAAACTGCGCGATCAATTAATCGGTCTCACCAAGGCGGGCGGATTTACTTTGAGTAAATGGATTTCAAACTATTTACGCGTCGTCGAGTCTCTGCCTGACTCACTGATAGATATAAACTTATTGAACAATGATTCAGAAACTAAGGTACTAGGAATTCAGTGGGACAGAGTCAAAAACGATATAAATTATACGGTCATAGGTAAATTCGATAAAAGGATTACAAAAAGAACAATTTTGTAAAACATTGCGCGTCTTTATGACCTAATCGGATTGATCGGTCCAGTCATTATATCGGTAAAGATCATCGTGCAGATGTTATGGCAAAGTCAGACTGGCTGGGACGAAACGATCCCTCAAGACATATACACCGCATAGCACGATTTAAATAGTCAATTATCTTCTCTGAACCATATTAGTTTTACTAGAAGCGTTGTGATACCAAACGCGACTCGCATAGAGATTCACGGCTTCTGTGATTTAAGCGAAAAGGCCTACGGTGCGTGCATCTGTATTCGGTTGTGCGATAAAGACGGAAAATGCAAAACTAATTTATTACGTTCTAAAAATTGCGTGGCCCCTCTAAAGACAATTTCGTTGCAAAAACTAGAGTTGTGTGCTGCTTTATTGTTATCGCGATTAATCAAATAGGTTCTCGATGCAACGACGCTGAAATTTAGTCAAATATTTCTTTGGTCCGATTCTGCAATTACGCTGCAATGGATAGGCATGCAGCCTTATCGATTAAAAACATTTGTCGCCAATAGGGTTTCAGAAATTCGGGAAATCACAAGCACTATGTCTTGGAGACACGTTCCGACTTTAGACAACCCTGCGGGCATTTTATCTCGTGGATTGTCTCCAGTAAACTTGGTTAAATGTGATATGTGGAAAACTGGTCCAGCTTGGCTTACTAAAGATGCCAAAGCATGGCCACAAAACATCATAGAAACACCACCTATTCCTGAACTATGACCAACACAAATGGTCCTTCTATCAACCGAAAGATTAGATATTTTGAGAAAATACTCATCGATTCACAAATTAACCCTCGTGATAGCTTATATTTATCGTTTTAAATATAACGTTTAAAACAAAGGTGATCATCGTACGGGACATTTATTAATGAGTGAATTGAAATACGCGTTCTATGTAATTTTAAACACGATTCAAATAAAAAACTTTTCAAAGGACTTGAAACAGTTAATAAAATCAAGTACTGTGAGTAAGTAAGATGTACATCCAACGGTTATTAATACAAAGAATAGACTCAATTTCATATTACAAATTATAGTAAATATTCTATAACGCGCTTTAAGTTCACTTAGTGTTCCTAAATTTTTCTGATCATTCAATTGGCAATAGCGCAACACGAGTAACACTGCGTTTATAAACACCCGAAATAGTTTTCACTGAAATCACTCTGGTTGTGCCATCTTCTTCTGGCAAGGCTTCGACGACTCATCCAAGCGGCCATCGTAGGGACGGAGTATTGTCTTCCTATAGTAACACTAAAGAACCAACTTAAATTTGTGCTGGCATCTTCATCTGCCATTTCGAGCGGGTGGTTAACTGGTTCAAATACTCCTTTGACCACCGCTTCCAAAAATGGCTTCCCATGAGTTGGATATGTTCCCATGATGACAATGTATTTACTGGTGTAGCAATTGTGCCGCGGTGTTTCCACCGGGAAGCCGAAGGCTTCCCGCGGTCCTAGAGCACCGCACCATTAATATCCCCGGTCACGCTGTCCTGCCTACGCGCAGATTCTCGCGGAGGGGACCCGGCCGGGCCAACCCGGGCGGCTGGTCGACGACGGTCGCGGCGGTACGTAAACGGGGGAGGGACGGGGGCATGTCTGAGTGCGGGATAGCAAAGAAAAACCGCACTTTCTTATTTAATTAATTAACAACTTTATTCGCGGTCGGGGAGGACGGCACCTCCCCGCCGCACGCCTTCGTCTACAAACAAAATGAAGAGCCCTATGCGTCGCCCTCCCCGGATCCCGGCAGCAGGATTTCCGGGCGCTTGCACATGGGGCGGCGGGCCCCGGAGGGCCCCTACGCCTGGGGCGGCGCCCATGTCCACGCCAAGCTGCGCCGTGCTCGCGTCCGCCCCGCGTCCGCGCTAAATCATCATAAAAGGCCTACCTTGGTCGACGCGGGGTTGAGAGGTCTCCCGGCCACGGACCGGCCGGGACGCTGGCACCGACGCCTTCCCGAGTCCCGGGGCGTTACGGCTCTCGGCGGTGGCTCTCTCCTCTCTCTCTCTCTCTCTCTCTCTCTCCTTCTGCGCTATCACTCGCGTGGCGCGGGAAAGGGGGCACACGTGCGCGTTTTTCGGCGCGGTCGTGGCCCGCGCGAGACTGCCCTCTTATTCATTGTCGCCCGCCGATGGCGCCGCGGGCCAATCGCTCCGCTCTTTTCGGCGCTAACATAATATTATTCCTTATAACATAATTATACGCTTAGGTTACAATCTTTGAAGAATCTTATTATTAATTTACATGTTTCGATATTAGGCTTATTAATGTGGCATTCAATGCTTGTTGGTAGTGGTATGTTACGTTTGACTAATTTTTCTATAAGAGAATTTCTTTGGTCATTATATAACTCACATTGCCAGATAACATGATTTAAATCTTGTTCTGGTTTATTGCACTCACACATAGGACTAGACATGATTCCGATTTTAACGATTGAGGCAGCTAAACTGCAATGGTCAGATCTGCATCTATAAATAGTGCGACGAGTATCTCGCCGTGGTCACCGCGGTACTGAGCACGTGCTCGCCGCCTTGACCATGCGCCGAGTGGGGGGCAATGGGCTGCGCGAAATTCGGCGCACCGCGGTAATTATCGCGCGGGAAAGCGCGCGGGCCGCGGCGGCTAATCAAGGAGAGAGGGCAATTAGGCGCGCGATCGGCCCTCGATCCTTGTTCGATCGCACGATTTAGATTAGTGTGTCTCGGGACACGGCCTCTCCCGAGACGTTTCGCAGCGGAGCGCTACGTTCTTTTTCGCGTGACGCGTTTTTAGTTTATTAGAGAGAGTGAGTGAGAGAGAGAGAGATAGAGTGATAGATTGAAGGAGAGAGAGAGAGAGAGAGGTGCATTATAGTGCAGGTGCACGGTAGCTGAAGGATCGAGGAAATAACCTTGCGACGCTTCGATCTCGCCCTTGCGGGTTAGAGATTGGTGAAGCAAGGTTCAACGACAACAAGCGAACCTTTGGGACGCTTCGATCTCGCCCTTGCGGGTTAGAGATTGGCGAAACAAGGGCAAGCATCTTCCCGCCAATTCGGAGATCGCCGCCGCCGTTAGAGTAAGTAGATTTAAAATAATACATTTTATAACGTGTGCGCGATCATCCGCGTCGGGAGAGTGAGAGAGAGAGAGAGAGAGAAAGTTATTAGATAGGGTCGTGGATTGTCGGGTTGATTCTTGTAAATTTTATTATAATAAATAATTTATTAATTTAACATCAAAACATTCGCGTAATTATTTCGCGCACCTTTCCCTATTTTTTTCGCGTCCCTTATAGCGGCGAGCACCCAGGCTCGCCCCGCCGAGTCCGCGGATTTTCCGCGCGACTACACTGACCGGAGGGAGGAGAGAGCGGAGAATCCTACAGTCGCGTGGTGGCTGGGAGCCGGGCGAAATTAGCCACCCGGTAACCGCCACGTGACAAATTGGCGACCGTGACAGGACGCCGGCGGTAGGGGTCGCGAACGAAAATTATTAACTTTTTCGTGAGGGAGCGGGCGCGAAAATTGCGCGCGAATTTAGCTAGCGTTAGTGTGTGAAGTGTGTGTGAGTGTAGGAGGGGGGAATAATAGCTCGTGGCTCCGCGCTGTAATAAGCGCTGAGCGGGAAAATTTTATTCTTTGTTTGAGTAATCGGGAGCGAGAGTGGCGAATTAGTTTTTTTTTTGCGGGATAACTAATTTTGATGATTATTATTGTTAATAATAATAATTAATAATTATTAACAGTAATAATTGAATTAATTTTTTTTTGGGCGGTGATTGATTTCGCGGTTTTTGCCCCGATTTTTTTGTCACTGACTAAAAATAAAAAAAAAAAAAAAAATAATAATAATTTAAATAAATAAAAAAAAAAAAAATTTTTTTTAATTGTCGAGTTAGAGCCGATAGCAGAGGGCGCGTCGGTGATTTGCACTGACCCCTCGCGTGGAGGCTCCAGCGTGTGAAAAGGGGGGGGGATTGTATTTCTTCCTTGTAAGGTTGTGGTTGTGTGCGTCGCGGCGACCGTTACGAGCGTGCTTGCCTATTTTTAATATTTTTAGAAATTTTTAAATATTTTATGGAAATAATTTATTTTAATAAATATTTTTATTATATTTAATAATATTTTTATTATATATTATATATTTATATTTTGCAAATTGTTTTCTTTTGTTTTCTGTTTTATTTTAGCTTCTTTTGGGAATTGTTGTTTTTATTTTCAGGCAATTTTCGATTTTTAGATTTTTCGTTTTTTTTTCAGTATTTTAATTTTTTTTTATATATATAGCTGGCAGAGCGCGCAGAGGTGCGGTCCAGCACCTAGAAAGCGGGGGGAGGGTGTTGCCATTCGGCGGTACCTTTTGTACCCGCCTGAGTGTTGACGCGACCACCCTTTGAGTGTGGTTGGGGCCGTAATGGCGGACCAAAGGAAACGGTCCTCCATTAGCGGCGTGGAGACTGATAAGTGTCGACGAGGAGGAGGAGGCGGCGATGCAGCGCGCTCGCGACCGCGTCGCCGCCATTAATAGAGTTTGTGAGCATTATGGTGAGCGCGTGCGTGCCTTGCCACTTGCATCCGCGAAAGGCCAGGCGCCTGCGGAGGCATGTGCGAGGCATGCCAATATATCGTGTGGTGATGGAGTTATGTCGAAGTAAGCTCTGCTTTCAGGGCGACCACAATGAGTTGCGGGAGCGCTTATGGCGTTTCCTGCTCATGGTTGCCCGGCCTCTGCTGGACGTTCCCTGGGTCGAAGGATACGACGACAACTATGACGCCGGACCATTGGATCCTCCTTTGGTTTGTTACGATTTGTGGTTGCCGTCGATTTCTCCCCAGAAGCGAGGAACGGATCGTGAAAACAGCCCCGCGAAGGATGACGGCGCGGCAGCTATCACGACCAGCACGACCGGAGAGGATAGTGAGAGTTCTTCGGGAGTTCGTGTTCGAGAGATTGGAGTTGATCCTAAGGATCATCCCCCGACTGTTTTTAAACAAGGGGTAGATGTCCCGGGAACCTCCAAGCCGGAGTCGATTGAGGTAGACGGGCTGACCCTCCGAATGCAGGAGCAGGTACGGCAGATCGTATCATCTGTGATGACAGAAATTTTTGCATCACAGGGTGATATTATTCCGCAGACGCTGAGAGGAGCAACTACGCAAGTTGCTCCTTCTATGGCGTTAGCGGGTGGGCCAGCTAACCAAGGCGAGAGCCCGAGTCTGCCGCCTAATTCAGCTGAGACAGGGAAGCCTCCTGCAGCGGCCTCTACGCCGCATAAAAGGAAGGTTTCCTTGAAGAAAGCAAACAAGGTGTTGGTGAGTTCGGATGCGGATGACTCTTCACAGAGCGGATCGTCAGATGAAGAATCCGTGTTGATGTCGGCGCCGCGTCCGAGCAAGTTAGTGAGTCGTCGTGATAGAGTGAGGGTCGAGGATACTGCTCAGAGGAGACGCAGTCGGCAGGTTTTACCTTCGACGACTGAGTCAGCCGCGGGCGATCTTCAGTTGGCAACAACCATGGCCCGGAGGAGTAGCGATGATAGTTTGACTAGAGAGAGAGACGTGAGTTTTCGCGACATAACCCGCTGCAGACGGGCGTTGCGAGATGCACGTCTTTCTTTTGCGGGTAGAGATACGGAGGATGCGTGGGATTTCCTTGAGGGTCTCGAGTTATTCAAGGAGCAGCTGGGAGTTTCAGGTAGATGTTTAATAGGCTCCTTGCAATCGGCTTTCGTGGATGACGCTCGGAAATGGTACCACCGCGTCCAACGTATGTTTGTGGATTGGGAGTCTTTCGTGCAAGCCTTCCAGAACAAGTACTGCACGATAGTTAGCGATTCGACTCTGCTCAGAGATCTCCAGTGTTTGCGCCAGAGAGAAGGAGAGACGATCGCGAGGTTTGTGGATGCGTTCCAGACGAAGGCGAACGCTATGCGTCGCCCGCCGTCGGAACGCCGCCAGAAGAGGATGATCTTTGAGCAGATCTTGCCGACTTACCGGCGGTATATCATGGATAAAGATATGCCGGACGTGCGGTCGCTGGTTCAGTGGGGTAAGCGCTTGGAGGACATCCAACGGATTGATGATAGGTTTGAGTCTCCGTCACTCGACCCGTCATCGAGCAAGAAAAAGGTGGAGAAAAGAATTGAAGATAAAGTTGGAGTACATGCTGCATCTACGGCTCCTAGCCTGCCGCCCGCTGCGTCGAAGAAGAAGAAGAAAAAGAAGAAGAAGAAGAGTACGTCGGCGAGCGGTAGCGGGAGTAGTGATAGCGGTGAGGTAGCTTTGCTAGAAGGCATAGCGAGGCAACAGCACCAGCCGGAGCAGCAGAGTCGTGTCACGGGGCAGATAGCGCCAATGCGCTCGAATCTGCCTCCTCAGGGAGTTGGAAGACGGGAGTTTGGAAGCGGACAGCGAAGCGGCCAAGTGCAGCCATCTAAAACATGGCCCGGGCCCTCGTATGTTCAGCTGCATGCCCCGACTCCAATGCCGACACCTGTGGCGAATGCTCCGTTTTATGGACAGTGCTACACGTGTAACGGCATTGGACATAGAGCCTCTATGTGCCCGAAGCGAGTCTGCTATAAATGCAGGCTTCCGGGACACAACGCGAGCGCCTGCCCAACTGCTAGCCCACAGGTAGCGTGTCAAGTTTGCGACTGCCCTGGAGTAGTTTTCCGGACTTGCCCGAACTGTGCGCACGTAAGGGAGAGCCTGGGAAACGCCAAAGCAGGGCAACAGACGCGTCCCCTGGGCCCTGCGGGGAAACGGTAGTGAGCGAGAGGACGAGTGAAAGATTAAGAGTGGTGGAACGTCGAGAGAAGGAAGTTAGGCAGGAAGAGTCGAGTCAGGAGCGTCAAAATCGAGAGACACAGAGTGAGTGTGAGAAAGAGAGAGAGCATCTCGAGAAGACGCTTCGAGCTTCTCAGGAGTTGACGGATGAGCTCCAGAGGCTCTCCACAGCCTGTAAGCTGCTCGATACAATGCCGGACAAGCCTTCGAATCGAGTTCGCGTTGAGGTGCCTAGTCGGACGCCTGCGCAGAGTTTGGAGTTTCCGCCTCTACCAAGCAGCAGAGAGGCTTCGAACAAAGCTGCGGGTGAAGGATCCGCGAGTTCACTGAGGAATTCGCTGTCCCGTCTGGCTACAGGCGTACTCAAGGGTGCTGTGCCGAAACAATCGAATAGTGAGGAGCAGACGGTGGCCGGTGTCATAACCGACAACCGAATGTACCTAACGGTTCGATTGAACGGCAAAGATGTGTGTGCATTGTTTGATCCAGGTTCCATGATTTCTTTGATCGACCCTGAAGAAGCAAAGGCGTTTAAAGATAAATGGAAACCGGCTCAGCTAGCGGTGCGTGGAGTTACTGGGGGAACTCAGAAAATCCTTGGAGTGCTTGAAGTTCTCTTTGAAGTAGAGAATATCGAGCAGGCAGTTGATCTTAGAATCGTGCCGGATACCGGTCACCCTGTCATTCTCGGGGTAGATTTTGGTCTCAAGTACGGTTTTGAGTTATCGCTGGTAGGATGTTTCTGGAGGATTCCTGGTGGAAGATGGCGTCCTTTCTCAAAAGTTGGTGAATTGAGTTCAGATCCGAGAATTTTCGCAGAGTGCTGTGGCATCGTTGAAATACGAAGTGAGGAGCGAGAACAAGTGAAGGCTTTGATGGAAAAGTTACTTCCAGAACCCGGAGAGCTTCACGGGTTTACGACTCTTATTGAACACCACATCGATGTCCAGGGTGCTGTGCCGGTGAGACACGCGCCTAGGCGTATGTCTCCCAAGGTTCTCGAGTTTGCTCAAGAAGAAGTGAAGAAGATGTTTGAGAAAGGGATTATTGAGCGTAGCGCTAGTGAGTGGTGTAGTGCACCAGTGATTGTCAAGCGAGAAGGGAGCTATAGGTTTTGTATAGATTTTAGAGATGTAAATAAGACGACTAGGCGCGATAACTATCCTTTACCGAATATAGATTCGATTTTGGATAAGTTGCGCGAAGCTAGGTATATCTCTAAAATCGACCTAAAGAAAGCTTACTTTCAGGTGTTCTTGACTGAAGTTAGCCGGCAATTTACAGCTTTTGCTGTGCCTGGCTCCGGTCAATGGCAATTCGTTCGTTTACCCTTCGGATTGAAAAATGCGCCGATGACGTTTTGTAGGTTAATCGGGGCCTTATTCGGACCCGAGGTAGAGCCTCACGTTTTCGCGTATTTGGACGATCTGATAGTGGTGACGCAAACGTTCGAAGAGCACCTGAAATGGGTAGAGTTTGTGTTGCGTACGATTGTGGAAGCCGGACTCGAAGTAAATCGTGAGAAGTGTGAATTTTGTTGTTCGAGTGTGCGTTTCCTAGGTTACCGGCTGGATGCTGACGGATTAAGGCCGGACCCGGAAAGGGTTGAGCCGGTCCTGAACTATCCGGCACCCAAGAATGTGAAAGAGTTGCGTACGTTTTTGGGTATGGTGGGCTGGTACGCACGGTTTATTGAGAAAGAGTCCGAGCTTAAAGTGCCTCTCACGAAGTTGTTAAAGAAAGATCAACCGTGGGAGTGGCAGGGAGAGCAAGAGGTTGCGTTTAATGCTTTGAAGAACGCGCTTGTAAAGACCCCTGTGCTTGCTCGTCCGAATTTTTCTAAGTCATTTACGGTCCAAAGCGATGCTAGTGATTACGCTATTGGAGCCGTTTTGACTCAGGAAGATGACGATGGGTTTGAGCATCCGATCGTGTATATCAGCCGTGTCTTAAATCCGGCTGAGAGGAATTATACTACGTCGGAAAAGGAGTGCCTGGCCTTATTATGGGCAATTAAAAAATTGAGGCCATACTTGGAGGCTTATGAATTTGTTGCTAAAACAGATCATAGCGCTCTAACTTGGCTTAAAAATCTTAAAGACCCTACAGGGAGGCTAGCGCGTTGGGCCCTCGAGATGCAGCAGTGGGATTTCGAGATTGTGCATACAAAAGGCGCACTCAACAAGGTTCCTGATGCTCTCTCTAGAGGGATCGATAGAGAGATTGCGATTGTGGCGAATTTTGAGACGATCTCGGATCCTTGGTATCATGACAGAATAAACGAGATTCAGCGTTGGCCTCGAAAATTTCCTGGATGGAAAGTGATGGATGGCATGCTTTATCGTTATTCTACTGATGAGATCCTGGATCCGATCTCGTTTGAAGAGGAGGGGTGGAGACTCGTCGTACCAGACGAGTATAGAGTTGGAGTGATCGAGCAGGCACATCGCCACCCGTCGTCGGGTCATCTTGGAATCGAGAAGACTTACGACAGGGTAAGGAGGGAGTATTATTGGCCTGGTTTTTACTACCAAGTGCGTGAATACGTGCAGCAGTGTAGCGAATGCCAGCGCTATAAAGTCTCTCAGGCGGGTCCTAAAGGGCTGATGGGTAAGCGAATCGTGGAGAGGCCATGGGCAGTGGTGGCTGCAGACGTGATGGAGCTGCCTCGTAGTAAGAGCCAATTTAAATACATTCTAGTGTTTCAGGATCTTTTTACGAGGTGGATTGAGTTGAAACCATTGCGTGCGGCTAACGGGAAGGCAGTGGCGAAAGCTTTTGAAGAGTTGGTGTTATTTAGGTGGGAGACTCCCGAGTTCTTATTGACGGACAATGGTACAGAGTTCGTTAATAAGCATCTCCGGGAGATGTTGGAGGATTTTGGTGTGAAGCATGTAACCACGCCTCCCTATCACCCCCAAGCCAATCCGGTTGAGCGTACAAATAGAACGTTAAAAACGATGATTGCCACGTTCGTCGAGGCTGATCATCGACAGTGGGACGAGCACTTGCATGAGTTCCGACATGCAATTAATACGGCCGTGCAAGCTAGCACAAAGGTCTCGCCGGCGTTCTTGAATTACGGGCGCCACCCACAGCCAGTGAAGAGTTTGCGACGTGAAGTTGAGGGAGAGAAGGTAGTTGTTCGTGCGGACCCTGAGCATTGGCTTGACCGTCTGAAACGATTGGACGTTCTTTGGGATCTCGTGAGGAAGCATAACGATGCATCCCAGGAGCGCAACGCCCGCGCGTATAATCGCAATAAAAGAGGCGCGTCGTTTCAGGTGGGCGACCTCGTATGGAGGCGCGAGAGCACGCTTTCGGATGCTGCGAAGGGAGTCTCCGGTAAGCTGGCACCAAAATATTTTGGTCCCTTCGAGATTAAAGAAGTGCTTGGTGATACAGTCTTTCTTCTCGAAGATGCTGGCCGGAAGACTTCTAAGGTGCATATTCAGCACCTAAAGCGGTATATACCACCGAGGCGAGCTAACGTGCCGACCGACGAAGTGTCGGAAGTCAGTATCTGTTCTTGTGTCGTGGTAGAGGTTAAGTGTAAGCGTAGTGATTAGCGTGATATTGACTAATTTTTTTTCCATTTTGCAGGTGGCAGGAGGTGGAAGAATGGAGGAAGACATCCCCGTCGAGCCAGCTCCGGGGGTGGAGAAGGGTAAAGGCGATGAGGAGTGCCTCGAGAAGCTGCTCCGGCTGGAGCTGCAAGCTCGCCGGGACAGCGTTCCAACCGATGAGGAGGACGCGCTGCTCATCCACGCCTCGGACGAGGATATGGAGGAGCCAGAGGTGACGAGCGGCGGGGCCGCATCAGCCTCTGCGGATCCAGGGCTGCAGACGACGGCGCCCGGCAACAACGACATCACGGCGGTTACGCCGCTCGTGGGTGACGGGCAGGCGGCCGTCGTAGAAGTGGCGGTGGCAGCGGTTGAGCCGGCCAGCCCTGTCGTCGAGCCCATGGAGGTTCCGGCAGGGCGAGAAGAGGCCCCGCGCAACATCTTTCCCGCCGGATACTCCGAGGACTTGCGTCGGGAGGAGGCTATGCGGCAGAGGCTTATGGCGAGGCGCCGCCTCAAGTGGAATCCGCGACGTCAGCTCGAGATGGATGACTACTTCTCGAGCTCGACGCCTGCGGATGAAAATTTTGAGCGCCTCTACAAGGCACTGCCGCAGAAGCCGACTTCAGGCGTACTCCTGCCCCAGGCCACAACATCAGCAGAGGGGCCAATATCGGAGCGTCCCGCGGGAAGAAGAAAGCGGCGGAAGAGGACGAAGAAGGGAGGGCCCGCGTCCGCGTCCGCGATCGCGAGCGCGAGCGCGAGTCACCTCACGAAAGAGGAGGAGGTAGGCGCGGGGAGGGAAATTGTGGGTGGTGCTGGGGGGAGTAGCGACCCGAAGGGGCCGTTGGTCGAGAGCGCTCCGTATGTGGAGATAGCTCGCCAGCGGTCTCCGACTTCGGGAGGGCAGGCGCGCGGGGGGGAGACGGTAGTGTCCGGCCCTAAGGCCGTGAGTCGCGTGGAGAAGGCAGTCTCGTCCAAGTGCTCCACCGGTCGATCCGCGCAAGCAAGTGATCCCGGTGAGTTGGGCTGGGGCTGCATTTTCCGTGGGAGGATGGACGTGCCCGTTGATCCGGCCGTTGATCCGCCACCACGCTCATGCCACCGTTGCTGGCGGAGGGGGCACCATCGCGTAGATTGTCCCCGGCCCCTGCACTCGGTGTTTTGCCACAACTGTGGGCGTTTGGGAGAGACGCTTAATACTTGCCCCCGTTGTGGTGAAACGCATGCAGCGTGGTTGGCGAGCATGGGAGTCCGGCGGATCCGGGAGAGCCACCCCCAAGCGCATCCCCGCGTGGATGCTGGTGTTGCGCCGAGTGTGAGCGCGGACGTGGCGGGGGGATGGGAGGTTTCAGGTGGCGGTAAGGGCGGAAAGCGCCGGCGCCGATCTCCGCGATCGGAGACGGCACTGGCGCCAACGCCGGTAGCCCCGCGCCTGAAGGCCCCGAAGCCCCAGCCACCGCCACGGACGGACAGCACCTCGGTTAAAAGGCGATTGAGTGCGCCGCCTCGGGTGGTTTCGGGAGCTAAGGTAGGAGCCCCCGTAGCATCGCGCACTCTGGCACCCCACGTTCCGGTAGCAAGGGGAGTGCAAAAGCGAGTGGAAACGCAGGATCGCGAAAGCGTCGACCTGACGCCGTCAGCTTCATTCGCGGAGATCCAGACCGCACGGAGCTCCGCGGCTGATCTGACGGTGGTCGGAAAGGGCGCTGAAGCATCCGGTGTTTCCCCGCTGATGCCTCCTGCGGAGGCAGCAGGGTCCTTGGAGGCCAGCTCAGTACAGCCCATGGAAGTGTCCGGAGAGGCATTTGACGACTCGGTGGGAAGCGGAGATTCCGTTTCCCCGGGGCTTGCCCTTCGGTCAGAACCGATCGCCGTGCCTGCCGGACCAGGGATTGAATTTGAACGGATGGCTCGCGCTTTCCAAGAGGCCAGGCTGTTTCTCGACAAGCTCCAGAGCGCCGAGCCTGCGGATAGAGGGTGGATGCGAGCGGCATTGGCTCGGGTATTCCCGGACCATCCGAGGCTGCAGTAGAGCTTGTGGAGGAGAGGTAAGGTTGAGTTTGTGAAGGTGGCCTCAATAACACCAGAGGCCACCGCCCCTTCTGAATTCGGTTGCTTGCCCGACTTTGCACGCTTAGTTTCTTGTGATATTAATGATAGGGATTCGATTAGAGTAATGGTGAAGAAGAGTAGCCAAATAAGCGTGCAAGGTTGGCGGCGACCAACCGGATGAATAAACTTGACATCTGGGAAGATGTGAAGTTTAGGGGGGGGTATTGCGACGAGTATCTCGCCGTGGTCACCGCGGTACTGAGCACGTGCTCGCCGCCTTGACCATGCGCCGAGTGGGGGGCAATGGGCTGCGCGAAATTCGGCGCACCGCGGTAATTATCGCGCGGGAAAGCGCGCGGGCCGCGGCGGCTAATCAAGGAGAGAGGGCAATTAGGCGCGCGATCGGCCCTCGATCCTTGCTCGATTCGCACGATTTAGAGTTAGTGTGTCTCGGGACACGGCCTCTCCCGAGACGTTTCGCCAGCGGAGCGCTACGTTCTTTTTCGCGTGACGCGTTTTTAGTTTATTAGAGAGAGTTGAGTGAGAGAGAGAGAGAGATAGAGTGAGTAGATTGAAGGAGAGAGAGAGAGAGAGAGGTGCATTATAGTGCAGGTGCACGGTAGCTGAAGGATCGAGGAAATAACCTTGCGACGCTTCGATCTCGCCCTTGCGGGTTAGAGATTGGTGAAGCAAGGTTCAACGACAACAAGCG